>CM062809.1:745999882-747277382 GCA_031772625.1 Pinus tabuliformis
ACCAAAATTTTTTGGGGCGCTTCCCCAGACCCCATAAAGTGGGGTTACGGGGTACACCTCAAACCCTTTGTGACACTGCCCCCCTGTACACATCGAAAGGGGGCTCTGGCCCCCTAACCCCCCTGGTTAATTCGTGGGCTAGTCGTGGAAAGAATATAACACAACCCAACATTATTTAATATATAGTTGAATCTTTAATTAATTATTTCACTTTCTCCTTGTTTCCAGAAAGACTAGTATATTTTTGATCTTCTAGTCCACTAAGATGGGTAGCTATCTTAGAAAACAAACAAATTCAAGCAATTTTTGATTTCATTTATGTATGATAGATAAGAGAGATGAGCAGGGGGACAACCTAGATCTTCCGCTTGGCTCTTGCTTGGTTTCTCTCTCCCTTTGATAGAGCTTGCCACTCCTCTCCTACTTGTCTGCTTCAGAAAATACTTATAGAGTCAAAGTAACAAAACACATCAAAGATTCTTGATCTTTAATTTCATATAACAATGCAGAATTAGAAATACATTGACTGTACAATTGCATTCATAAAGAACAAGATTCACAATACACGATTATATGGAGGAAAAACCAAAGAACTTTATTAATAGTAGAAGGAGGATAGAACCCAGCTGTATGATCCAACTTCATCCTCCAACATCAAAGCTCTCTTTACCTAATGAAAAGCAAGATCACCCTACAATACAATGTCTCTTCTCATAGATAAACCAACAGCACTTCCTTACAAATTACAAAATTCCAGCCTCTAGATCTCTCAGATGAGGGATCCATTTACAGATGTCTTGCAAGGGTGTGAGTTAGATTTGGGTTTTTTATTAGTTTCATTCCATTGGTAGCTCTTGGTTCCACTTGAAGATTTCATTGGTCTCTTACTCATCCCTGGCGAATTCAAAGAGGCAAGTGTCATATGGAAGTTTCTGGAAGATTCCATGATCATCCACTTAGCAAATTGTCTCTTCCATTTTTCCTATTCTTGCTCATCGTACCCATAGAAGGCTCTTCCGTATTCATTTCACCTGGCTAGTGTAGCAGCTAGTATGCATCGCACCTTGACCATGGAGTAGTTAGTATGGTCAGTTTTGGCCAGTTCTGAGTCGTTTTTCAGGTGGAACTTCTAGGAAATGATGTAATCAGTTGACCATGATCATTTAGGGTATGAAAAACACTTTTAGGTGTTAAAGTGCACTTGGTTTATGGACATATGAGTTTGGGGTTGCAGTTCCCAAATATGTCTATAACACTCCTTTTACCCTATTTTACTGTTTATGAGTTCTTTCAGTAACATGGTAGTAGTTTTATCATTAGAAAATTTCTCTGAAATAACTTCTTTATCTCCCTCCAATTTGGATGAAATTGACAAGTAGACTATGGTACCATGTTGCTATACTACTTCTAATTATAAGGGAAAAGTCTCCAAGAAACATCATAGTACCTTACCTCTAACATCTGTATATACATGTAGAATTCATCGATGTGATATTATGTATTTGTCTTCTTGCCTGGATCGAACATTGATAATAACTTTTTCGAATGTCTAGAAATCCCATGGAGAATGTATGGAAGAGCGAGAGGCCTTTGGGCCATCCAATGCAAGTCTTTTTTGTTCTCCTTCTTCCTTTTTAGAATTTGAGGATTCTTCTCGTTCACAATCTAATCCATAAAAAAATTTGTCAAAAGGGAACAACGTCATCCTCATATCCATTCATTAAGTGGTGGGAAGATGATCTTGATACATGATCGTCCGAAGATTCTGCTAACTCTTCAAGAGTTGAACAAACTAAATATTCCAATGTAAAAACTAATATATCGGTAGAAGTTGTTTCTTTATTCCTTGGAAAATGTGGAGGTCCTGCATTCGAGGAATTAATCTGACGACCTTTGAAGACCGATGGGTTAAAGGTCAAAGTGCTGAGATTTTTTCATATGTAACTTTTTATGCCAACTATGGGCCAGGTTAAGGAGATCCTCCTACTTCTAGAATAGGATTTAGAGTGTTGCTAGAAAATTTTTCTACCTTCTCTAGAATAAGAATGACTTTGTTGTGTATTTTATCATCCATAAAAAAATTCTATCCCTCCTTCTAGTGCCAGAATCTTGATGATGTTGGATGCCTCCAACATACTACGGATCTTCCCAATATAATGTTCTGACTAGACCTCACAATGTTTGGTGTGGGAGTCGCATCTAGAATATGACCCAACTTCTGTGTTTACTTAAATATATGCCTTGATTTTAGTTGTCAACATGAGAGACAAGTGAAAAATGCCCTTTTGAATGACCATGAAAGTGCACCTTGTGAACATTTGGTTGCAAATGTATGAAGGTTTTCTTACTGCAAAGGGGAAAATAAAGTGAGCCACTAAGAGAGAAGTAATAGTAGTATTATAAGGGGAGACATACATGAAAGAGAAAGGATCATCTAACATCAAGCAAAATAGTTCACAAGGATGTGGTGATCATTATAAACATAACAACACATATCCAATGAGTAAGCACCAAAGTCATGAAATAGTTCAATTACTCTAGTATGGATGAAAGAAAACATGAACCATAAACATTCAAAGAATGGTCTTACAAAAATTCACAATCCATGTGAGAAAATGTGACGGACTAGAAGGCTTCAATATTAAGCAAAAGTCCCAAGATACATAAATACAATGAACATCACTAGCTCAATAATGGAGCATTAGAGCCTCTTCTTTCTCCCCAAAAGTACTAACTTTGTCTCTCTAATTCTTTTTGGGAGAAGGCAAGGTTAAAAATCCTTTACATGAAAATGAGGATCCTTGTATATCTTCGAGGCATGACCTTTCACATCCTCATGACTCTTGACTTTCCAACTCCTAGTGACCTTTTGACTTCTACAACCTTTGGAATTTAAAATGAGTTTTGGAATTACATATGAATTTTGGTAGAGTGATTTAGACGGAAAGATCCTACTCTACCATTTTTATGCAAATTTTATATTCATTCCTTTTTAGTGCATTTGAAAGGGACAAAAGGAGCTTTTGGTTGCATGGGAAAAATTTCAAAGGATGAAGGGTTGAAGGTAAAAGGCTTCGAGACTTTGACATGCGCTCATGCACTCACAAGAGAGAGGAAGTCAAGGTAGGTCGCATGGCACAAGTATCAAGGATGAAGGGGAAGGCTTCAAGATTCCAAGTGCAATGTGCACTCAAGGAAGAGATGGAGGGAATAGGGCGCACTCCTAAAAGCTGAAGGGTGAGGGATTTATGCCTTCAGGGTGCACTCATGCTCCTAAGTGGCCTAGGAGGGACATGGCGCAATTTTGAAGGCTAATGGGAAAGCTTCATGCTTTGGAGAGAACTCGTGTGCTCAAATTGTCAATAGGGTGCCTGGTGCATTGGGGAAGGATTAGGGGTAAAAATTAAGGCCTTAAGGGTGTACTCATGGGCTCAAGGAGGGTGCACTTCTTCTAGTCGAAGGAGTGCACTTAAGGAAGACTTAGTCTCTAGAAGGGCATAATTTGGAGCAAGGAAGGGGAAACAGGCTTAAAGTGTGCGCTTTGAACTTTTGGAGGTTTCATGGTCCACTTCCAAACAATAAAGGATGCTCGACCAAAGCTTCAAATTGTTCTCATGCGCTCTTGGCCTTAATGGGTTTTCTTTAAAATGAAAATTTGTCTAAGTCTGGGAAGACAGGAAATTAAGTGAACATAAAAACATGTGTGACACATATCAACTCATCAATAAAACTTAGAAAAATTTGAAGAATGATAAATATACAATAACACACCAATTTTACACATTCACAAGTGAAACGAGTGGTGTTTTTGCAACTCAGACCCAAAAGTGTCATTTTACAACAAATAATGTGTTGCGACGATGGAATGCACTTAAATATGTTCTAATCAATGCAACAATACTTCAGACCATTGAAGAAAACTTGAAACACATAGAATAACATGAGAAGAGACTTGGTTATTAAGGAGAGACTAGATACAACAGTGATAGTAGGCTCCAAAATTCAAATGTACTTTTATTTTTGGAGGGCGTTGTAGTAGCAACAACAAGTTGATGGTGGACAATTTATCTCCTTAACGGCGAAGGTGGTGGAAAGAATCCTACAAAACATGCCTAGTTTATTAGTGGTCATTTAAATGTGGAAGAAATCAAAGAGAGGAACAAAAGTTATAGATATGCAGAGGTTTAATCTGGCTTTGGAGTAGAGGGGAAAGGAAAATTGTAGCGGAGGTCGGGACTAGAGCTTTAGTGAACCCTAACAGCTCCAATGAATGTGTAAAATAAAAAATAATGAAAAAACCGTAGCATAATGTAAACCCCTTTTAATGAAAAATGACACATATATTTCAACGGTCTTCAAGCACTATGCTTCACCTCTTGGAGGATTTCCCTACAAAACAATCACTTTGTCAGCAATAATGTTACAAGACAACTGTAATTTAGTGTCAAGCATAGTGAATCTGAAAGATATGTAAGGCATGAATGAAATTTTAGAGTTGCGCAAGGGTTTTATTTCCTTTGCTATTATCAAAAAGAGACTAATGCCATGAACAGGGTTCTAGCAGCGTCATTGTTAATATGGCTGTGGAAAGAACCAAACATGTTGTAGGTCGAAAAAACCAGTTCGGATTCACGAGAAAAAGAGTTGATAATGAGTGAGTCAGCAATCATGCAAGAAAACTATTATTTAGTGTCGAGAATAGTGAATTTGAAAGAAATGTAATACATGAATGAAAGTTAGATTGAGGAAGAGGGTTTCCTTGCCTTCTCTATTGTCAGACATAGACCAGAGCCATTAACATCATTCTACTAGCGCCGTTCTTAATATATTTGTGGGGTAGAGGGGAACAACTAACCCTACCATACATCGCAAACCTAGCTTGGCTCTGAAAGGAAAAGAGTTGAAAATGAATGAGTTTGAGTCGATTACCCTTGCGGTCAGTAGGTGGAAACCAGGGCGAGGATCTAGAGAATTGCCAGATGTAAGGCCATGATGGAGAGAATCGAATAAAAAAAATAACGTGATTTCAAGAATCATAAGAAGTAAAAAAAACATTAATCCCAATTCGATTGAACTTGCAATTTAACATCTGACATTTGTCATTTAACATTTGACATTTGTCATAAAAATGTTATTTTTGAAAAAAAATGAATTTTTTCCTAGTAATATTATTTTTGAGGCAATGTTAGTTGAATAATGTTATTTTTTCAACATTTGATTTTTTTTCAATTATATTAATTTTTCAGTGTTAATTTTCTTGAATTATGTTAATTTTTTTAAATAATGTTATTTTTTTAAATAATGGTTTTTTTAAGTGTTCATGAAGCATATTTTTAGCATGTTTAATATCATAATTTACATGTTTAATAAGATAAGTATTTTTAAATATTTTATCCTTTGCAATGTAACATACAATATTTACTTTGCTTTAAGGAAAGTTGTTGATTTTGTCATGGATCCAAGTGTTTGGAAGTTTCTTCCATTTGAGATTATAGAGATTATATTTCATTGAATTCCTTTATCGACGTTGATAAAATTTTGGTTGGTTTGTAAAGAATGGAGTGTTCTATTGGAAAACCTGATTTTTCTTGTTGCTTGCAATCGATGTGCCAACAAAGAATTTGGATTTATTTCTTTTCCAGTTGATATTGAGCATAACTACTTTGTTGGATCTTACCTTAATGAGAAAGGACACATATCTCCCTTGTTTTCCTTTTCTTCATTGTAGATACAAAATTGAATCTATAGTAGAATCAAACATTATGTTTAGTGTGACTCGGAAGTTTGTTTCAGGATAAGAATTATTTCATAGTAAACCCTTTTACAAAGACCTTTAGAAATCTTGGAGGTCTTAATGTTGGAGAGTGGGGATTCTTCTCTTTGTTGGAGAAATTTAGTCCACGAAAATATGATTGGGATATGCTGAAATATGTGTAAAAGTATGGAATCACAATTTTTTATCTACACTAGGGTAGAAATGGTTTGGAGAAGGACGAACCCTCCTTTTGGTGGTGTAACAACGCCAAAGGAGGTTATCTTCCATATATATATATATATATTTATATTATATATATATATATATATATATATTTATATATATATATATATTGGCTTTATTTAGACAAAGATTATGATGATTACCCTTCTTATGGTTACACTATTTATTGGTTGGATCTTATAAGAAATAAGTGGAGTTTTTCATTTATTCCTATTGCTGACATATGATGTATGTCATTAGGATTGTATGGGAACCAAGTACTTTGTCTTGTACAAAATGGTTCTATGTGTGTTTGGTCACTTGAAGAGATAGACAATTTTGAATTTGGTCAAGCTTTGATTAGACAAAGGTTAGAATATCTTAAAGTTGACTCGGGGTTCAGATGGAGATTGCTTGATACTATACCAATGGATATAAATAGTAAATGCTTAGGCTGCCTACCTTTTCATGTAGCTGAAGGAAAAGTTCTTCTGTTTGTTGCATGGAAGTGCAATTAAAGATATATGATTTACATATTAGATTTTGCACAACAACAATTGTCGATGGTGTCTCCCTCTTAGAAAATTTAGTTCAATGTGCATTGGTTGAAGGTTTCAATGATGTTATTGAAAACATAAATGTTTTCACACTTTTTCCAAATACATATTCTGTTTCTGATATACCACTACTACCAGTGGATATCATAATTTAGCCTTTGAGGCTTCAAGATGTTTTCTTATAGACATTGTTCAAGATGTAATGTTTTTTGAATCTTTCCAACATATTTTGAACATTATTGTAACATGAATATGGATTTTTTACTGATATTACTTTCACTGATATGCTATTTTGCAGACCAACAACGCACTTTAGTGTCAACTTTGGTTATCCATTTGTGGATTGTATAGAGTCTTTTGATATTACTTAAATGAAATTACACAATTTATGGTTCTTTTTATATTGAAAATTTCCAAATATTGTTTATTTATGTATATCTTTATGATTTAAAAGGCTAATTGTTGGTATTTAAAGTTATTTAGTATTGAAATTTAGTTGAAATTTAGGTAAACTTGTTCAAGATGTAGTATTTTAACTTGTTCAAGATGCTAAAATCATTAAATTATCCTATTGCGAGGTGTGTTGCAGAGCACACCAGAGCATAAATAGTTGACAATGATGGTGATGTATTGGACAATGAGGTCTTGTTATGCCATGCAAAGAGTGTCATGTTGATGTGTAATTTCTGGGTTGAAGATGGGTTGGTTAATGGTGCCCTTGGATATATTTTAGATATCTTCTATGTGCCTACTTCAAAACCACCTGATGATGGGTCCCATTAATAGGTATATTTTGAGGTTCATTATGCTATCCTCCAACCCTTAGAATTGTCCTTTTCTCACATTAATTCACATTTTTAGTCATAATATGCTTAGCAAGAAGAGTAAAAGGTGTTTTTCATAGTATGTGGCCTAATGTGATTAAATTGCAGGAAAATAATAGAACCTTTGAAGCAATTTCTATGCAGGGGCTTGATGGAGACAACTAGGAGAGAATAAGTGGAAGCTTGTCCACCTCTTGAACTCTCCAACTCAACTTGAGATCACCAAATCCTCACTCGCAAGCTTGAATTCCCTTACAACTTAGTAAATCCAATTGAAAGTGAAGATGAAGGAGGACCAGATCCAAAATTTTCGAGATATTGGAGGGAACCACTCCTATTTTCAAGGGAGATTCCATTAGCTACCTTTTTGTATAAATAAACTAGCTAAAAGGCTCATTAGGATTCAAATTTTTTATTCAGCTATGAGTAGTTATTGAGCCCAAGGCTTGACCTTATTATTGTTAAATTTCATGTCATGTATGAGACTATTATTTTCTGCTAATGAGAAGTTTATTATTGAGCTACATATGAGCTAGTTCTAGATGGCTCAAACCCTTGGGTTTAGGCCCAAACCAAAGATTTTAGTACCTCTTTTGTATTTCTGTGTTGTTCTTGTTTCTAGGAATTTCATGTATTTCTTTTGTTGCAACAGATGTTAAGCTATAAGAACTTGTGATTGCAGGCTTCCTTATCACCTCACTTATGGGAATAGTGTTTGGAAGGATTTAAAATCTTAGTCGAAAGACATTTGTTTATGATTTCTTGGAAATTGATAGATGTTAGTTATTTGTTTGCATGATTACTTTCTACAACTTAGGATTTAGCTTAGTGATCAAAGTAGTGTTTTGAAATGGAATAGAGGTTAACCAAATTCAACTCATATTTTCAATGAAAGTTTATCTCACCGTGTCATTGATCATTTGATGCATGCATTTGGCTAGTTGTAAGGCAGTGATTGATCTACAGGGGTGGGAACATATTTTCATCTCCACTTAGTGTTCTCCATATCCTCCCTTTACCCTTCACACTACTCTGAAACTCTATTTCCATATTCATACTGTTTAGGAAATTAGGGACATTGTGGGCATTCACCTTGGTGCAAGACAGATCTCCGAGAGGCATTGGGCTTGGCTACGAGGCTTCTCAAAAATTCATTCACTCCCTCCTACCTTCATCACCTTATCCTTCCCTCAAACCACGATCCCCATCCTCAAAAGTCTCTTAGAACCCTCCTTTAGAAATAGACAACTTCCTATAGTAATACAGGGTCTCCTATAGCAGTACAGGACCTCCTGTAGTAGCACCTATAGAATGCTTGCAATACCTTTTCCTCCACCTGCTTTGGTCCTCACTTCAACCTTAGCTTGGATAAGATGAATGATGACCCCAACTTGTGATTTGGTGATCTAGAGAATCTCTTAGACCCCTCCAACTTCCTCTTTTCCTCATTGCAAAACAAATAGAATTAATGTTTTAATTTTATGACCATGTTACAAGTTAGATTTTTTATTTTCAAGGAAATGTAAAGAAGATCAATGATACATGCTAGTAGATTATTGGTTTGATGAAATGTGAAAAATAGAGTTGCTTCACTTTTGCAAGTAGACTAGCCATTTTCTGTCACGTAATGTTAATTAGCATCTACAAGTTGAATGAATGACATTTTCGCTTTCATATTTAAAATTAGTTTCATCAGGAGTTTTCACTATTGTTAAGTTAGATGAGTGGTCTCTGAAAAACCCATATTTGATGTCATGACTCAGGGTGGCATGAGTAGAACCTAACCTACTGTCCATACAACATTGTCACATCTAAGTTTGTATGATTCCCAAGTTGATCATTTAAATTGAGGAGCCTTAGAAGTCTCAATACTCTTGGTGCAAAACTAGGGCTGACCACCTGAGCTTCCAGTGTTTGGTACATTTATTTTTGAAAGGTACACGGGTGCACCATTTGATATAAATTGTCTAATAATTGCACCCATAACACCTGTTGTTAGGGGGAATATTAAACATATTTCTTCAAAAATGGTGTGGGCCTTCACTATACACAAATTGTAGGGGATGACTTTGCAAAGAGCTACTATAGATATTGGAGATAAAGAGAGGTATGGTTCGACATTCCCAGCTATATAAAGAGTGAAATCGTTAGATCATTTAGAAATTTCACCACCATTTTATTTTCAACGTTTTGCTAAAATGAAAATTAGCGCATATGTCACACTTAGGAAGAAAGAGGAGGAACAATTAAATTCCATCTCATTATAACATATATATTTTCTTTATTTATAATATTTTTTTAAAAACATATTTGCATGCAACTTTAGAAATAAATTACATGAAAATAAATTTTGTTAAAAATGAGTAGAAATAACTACATTATAATTTGAGTATCGAGCTTCACTATCAAACAGATATGAAATCGCGGAACAAATCACAATTTTCTTTGATAGTGAAAATAAACTATAATATATCCTACGAAGTGTTTAACATAAAATCGCTATATACAACCACAAATAAACATGAATAAAATTAAGAATTGTGTACCAGATACATCCATTAAGAAATTAAAGTGATGATAAGAAATCAATGTCATAGCTCAATACACATTCAACTCCAAATTTTGGTCTTCAAAAAGATTTCACTTCAAAATTGATTGAGAAATACAATTCTTTTTTAAGATTTTATTTACATGCAATGCGAGAAATAAATAACTAAAAAGAACCTATCTAAAAAATGAGAGAAATTTGTTTGACTACAGTTTGAATATGAGGCAATGCGAGCAGAGATAGAAAATTTCTTTGATAAAGAAATAAGATGCAACATTTCCTAAGAACTCTTTAATAAAATATCCTAATATATGGCCAGAGATAAAAATGAATAAAGTCAAGAATTGAGTAGAAGATATATCCATTAACAAATTAAATTAATGACAGAATTCAATCTCATAGGTCAACACGCATTCAACTTCGACTTTTCATCTTCAGAAAGATTTCACTTCAAAAATACATTTGAAAATACAAGCCTTAAGCTTCGTTCAGTTATGGAACTTCCAAGAACGTAGTAGTTCATACAAATACTTATGAAAATGTGAAAGTTTGTTTAATTGTCTTAAACCACAAAATCTAAAGGATTTTATATGATAAAAAAAATTGCTTTTAAAAATTTAATCCTTGTTTAAAGGATTTTCTCCATAAAAAGTTGTGAGGCCATTCAAAATTCCTCCTCATCATCGAAGCCCCTTTTCTCCATTATGAATAGATGTGGTGAATTTATCTTGATATACTTAGCCTAATCTGAGAACAATTGATAAATTGTTGAGAAGTGCATAGGATGAAAATGATTGATATTGACTTGGCACATTGATATTAGATTTTGAACAAATATCTTTGTTTTAACAATTAATACTAAATTAAGAAATCAACTTGATTTGCTCAAACAAAAAATGTAGATATCACTAAAAATTTTCTTGGCATCTATGACTTCCTGGTCATCTGTAGCAATGCCTTTTAGATGATGTTACATTGACCTAGATATTGCTTCTTTTAATGGTTTGGATACTGATAAATTGAATTCTTCTATAAAAAAATTCCCATCTCTCATGCTGATAGACACTATTTAGTGGTCCTTTTGATGCATTCGTTGGTTCACTTGGCCTCAAACTATCATTGATTGAAAGAAACATACATTAGTATTTTATTTAGTTTATAGAATTTAGAAATGTTCTCAATATGAAATTGTGTTTCCCATCCAAGAATTGATGTAAATTTTTCTTTAATCTACTTATCTTCTTCGACTAGAGATTCAATTCCCTCTTTAGGATCCAAAGTATCTTGATAAAATTTGCAAATTTTATACATTTTTTTTTATAAAAGTTTGCCTAGTATTTCTCAATACTTAACTAACTTGTATTTCTTACACCTTAAAAATATTTATACTATATTATGGTTCATGAATTTGACTTGATTGAGACTTAAGGGTTTCAGTTTCTTCCTTCAATGCTCTGGTTGTGGTTTCAATGTTGTTGTCAGATTCTTCCTTCAATATTCGATTATGGTCTTCATGTGCCCTTTTGATTGCTTTGATCTCTGTAGAATGCTTTAGTTTCAATTCATTTTGAAATTGATTATGTAAGTTTTCTCTTTCAATGGTGAACCCTTGTACAAGTGATGAAGAACGATTTTGCCAACTTTCTTCGCTAAATGCTTTATTATTTTTTATTTCACTTCCCAGAACTTTTATCTTTGGCATACATTTCTTATAGGCCATGGAAAGTATACTAACATGGTGTTGATTATAATTGACAACGACTCCTAGATTCTGTGAGGATCCTTCAACATTTTCATCTACATTTCATTTTACTTTCCTAAATTCTGAAATGGTTTCAAAAATTCCATTCTTTCATTTGTTAGTTCTTCTCACAACTGAATCAGTTTGAGCATTAAAGTAATACTCAATCAAGGATGGAACAATTTCAGCATCCATTTCAACCTTAGTCATAGGTTTAAATAAAAGAGAATCAAGAGGAATTTTAGTAGAAATAAGAGTCATGGAAGTGTCATGAGAATTATGTGGAATAAAAAATTTAGTATTTTTCTCTTACTACTCAAATAACTATTTTTCTCTGCTAGAGAAACCGATCAATGTTGACTAAGGGGTGCTAGTAATTTGCTCATCTTTATTTGTATCAATCAACATATTTTTGACTTGCTCATCAATTTTCTTGGACTCTGTATCTACCTGAGTGGTGTCATCTTTACCATCTTAACCATGAATAATAATTATACTTTTGGTAGAGGATATATATTTTTATATTTCTTGTTATTTCTCTAGTTTCTATTGTTTCTAATATTTGACTTATGTGATCCTTTTGCCCTGTTGTTCTATCTGGCTATCTAGCATATTTCTTTAATAGTGTTTTCTTTGGTTGTGCTTGTCTCTAGAGCTGTAAAGGAAACATTAGGAAACATTTTCAATTTGAGATTCTGTTGTTTTTATAGAAAAGGAAAGAGGGCTCGAAATAATGTGATTGAAATTGTATTTCAGAATCTCAAGAGATTTCATTTATTCAATTCCAATGTTTGTATAAAGACTTTTTTATTTAAGTAATTCCTCATAAATATTTTCTCTAAATCTTACAATTTACTTCTATCCTTCCTACTAACCAGGTGTCCTCTTTCACAAGGTTGCTGAAATTATCAATAGTAATGAAAATCTTATCAAAAAGAGGCATTTAGTGTGTGAAGGTTTCGATGAATCTTACAACCTTATAATGTTAATTAATAATTCCTCTAAGGTCATAATCATAAAGGGGCTATGAATAAAACCAAACATGATGGAGTTCTTTAACCTCCTTAAATGCATGTCCACAATCCTTGAGGCAAGTTTTTCCAAAGCATATTGGGAAGTTTGACCAAATTTTCTTCAGAAGCTTGCTCATTTTTCTAAGCTTGACCATTCAAAGAAGTTTGATTGGTTACCTCACCTAAAGAAATCCTCTCTACAATATATCTAGGAATAATACGAGGGACAAGTTCACTTCCATAGACTCTGATATATGTGAATAATTCTTCCACATACCAATCTCTTATTTCTTCTAACACCTCCTTAAGGGCTTGACTAACCATAGGAGGGTTTTTTCAAAACATAACCTCATGGAAAGGGATTATCATATAATTGAAAATGTGACAAAAATGAATTTTTTTAAGTTATTTTCCCGCAAAATACAGGCATAATTTTGAATAAGCAGTTGTTGATCAAGTGGGTAATTCCATTTCATCGAAGGAAACTGAGCATAAGAAATTATAGTATCCATAATATAGGGTGACATGCAAAACATATGTTCATATACTGGAGAGTATAAAATGGATAACTTTGGGGAATCTGTTAAATTCTGAGAAATAATATAAATCCAATTGAAAATTTTGAATAATTGAGTAGACTATGTATTAAATCCATCCATTGCAACTTGCAATGCCTAGGGTCTTTCTCTCGATATAATTGGGACAACATTTTGATGAGGAACCTAATAGGCCTTTTTGAAATTGGCAACAAGATATTCTTTTGATGACTCAAGTTTCAACCCTTCTCTATCTTCTCGTAACCAATATCTAAAAAATTTATCATAATACCTTTCATAGTTCTTGAACAAGATTTTGCTGAAATTATATAGAAACTAGGCAGTTAAGAAAACTTCGGGAGGACTAAGCTTATAAATTGCTGAAAGTATTTCTGGTTTCGAAGAGGCTATAACATTTTTATTTCATTCTACTATAGTGCGGGTATAAATATGCACATGTCCCATAACCCATGCAATCATGTCATAGTAAGGAAAATTGTTAGCTCTAGCAATAACTCTGTGCAATTCCATACCTCTAATTTTTTTCAAACTCTGTTTTCCTTTGTGGTCGAAGTTTCTAAATGTAACCAACTTATATTCTCAGAGAAAATATAAATGTCTTCTCACTTCATCATACCTTCCATATGAGTTTTGAAGGTCGTGTCAAAAATCATAGTTGTGTTGAGATTGTAATCTTATGGTTTCAATTTTTCTTCTCCCTTTAGTCATTCTTTAATATGTTCGATAGCTTGCTTTGACATGGTAGATTTACCTTTCTTACTCATCTTATGTCTTGAAAAAAAATTAAAAACAATTCATTTTTTTGTAAGGAATATCAAATTTACTAATGAAATTCTCTATCAGAGTGCATGTTTACCACAAATTAGAAGCCTTAGAGTGAATTTCAACTTCTCTCTTTGTAATCACAAAGAAGCTTCAAACAAGCGGTGTAAGAAGGGTGTGACAAACATGTTGGAAAATAGAAAATGGAAAGGAGGAAATTGCTAAATATTGTTTAAAATCTTGGGATGAGCAACAATAAATTCCCATGAAAAGTGTTAATTTTTCGTTAAAGTGACGAGATGTTTTAACTTCTTTCATTCGAAAATGGAGGTGAGGTTGGAAGTTCAGAGTTCGGGAAAGGTTGTATTCAAATATAAGTGATTTCAATTTATGACTTAATTTAAAAAGAAGCAAAATAAAACTAAAATAAAATGATGATTGGCATGTAAACTAATAAATACAATATTTTATTCCTAGTCGCGGTGGAAATCAGTTGGGTAGTTGGAAGTTGACATGATATTACAAATAACTTTGTGGCAGGGGTGACCCCTACCCCGACATACATCATGCTAGGGGTAAGACGGATGTTGAGAGATGGGATTTGGGGTAAGACGGATGTCGAGAGTAAGGTGGATGTTAGGAGTTGGGGGTAGGGACTCGAGAGGTCGGGTGCCAAGGATGGTCTTTTAATATGTTTGAGTATGAAGGCCGACCTCGTGATAGTCAAAAGGTCAGGAACAAGAGTTTTGTTTTTACCAAATACATAAGTCCAACCTCAAACTTTGATATTTTATAATTTGTTTTTTGACTTTTTATGTTATAATTTCTCTTTTATATTATTTTTAAAAAATAACTATTTACAAAAAAAAGGGGTTCTTTTTAAATAATATTTTTGTTTTATATAGGGTCCTTTTTATTTTATTTCTTTTATACAAATAATAATGAAAAGGAGGTTGTTGTAGTTGTAACAACACCATTATACAATGCCACATTGTGAGAAAGATTTTCTCAATATGATAATCAACCATGCTCGCATATCACATTGTAAGAAATATTGTCTTGATATGGAAATCCATCATGCTCAACCAGGGTCAGACATGGTGGAACATTGCATTGTGACAAAGATTGTCTGAATATGGAAATGAACCATGGCCAACCATGGTGAACCATGTTTATTTAAGGGTTTATAATATTTATCTTAGGGTTTATATACCTTGGGTTTATAATATAAATCATTTGGGTTTAATATTGTTCCCTTTGGTTTGCAATCCCTTGGGTTCTTAGTATTGATCCTTGGGTTTATTATTCCCTTGGGTTTTTAATAGGAATCCCTTGGGTTTATTAATCTAAGGGTTCATATTCATATGGTATACTATTATTCATAGGATTTATAATTTGAATTCTAGGGTTTAATATAAATCCCTTAGGTTTATAGTCATTTTCAACCATGGTTAACCATGGTACAATGTCACATTGCGACACAAATTGTCAGAGTACGAAAATCAAGCATGGTCAACCATGGTCCAACGTTGTATTATGACAAATATTGTGTCAGTATGAAAATAAACCATGCTCAACCATGTTTATTTTATGGTTTATAATATTTATCTTAGGGTTTATATATCTTGGGTTTGTAATATTTATCCCTTCGGCTTTTTAATTAATCCATTAAGTTTATTAATCTAAAGGTTCATATTCCTAAGGTATAATATCATTCATACATTTTATAATGTTTATCCTTGGGTTTAGTATAAATCCCTTGGGTTTATAATCATGGTCAACCATGGTTGAACATCACATTCTCACAAAGACGTTCTCAATATTAAAATCAACCATGGTCCAACGTGGCATTATGACAAAGATTGTCTCCATATGAAAAACAATAATGATCAACCTTAGTCAACCATGGTTGAACATCACATTGTGATAAATATTGTCTCAATTTGAAAAAGAACCATGGTTCATCATGGTCAACGACGATTACTTTAGGGTTTATAATATTTACCTTAGGATTTATCATGTTGGTTTTGTAATATTAAACCCTTGGGTTTAATATTATTCCCTAACGTTTTTATTGTTAATCCCTTATATTTATTATTCCCCTAGGTTTATAATATAATCCCTTGGGTTTATCAATCTAAGGGTTCATATTTATAGGGTATAATATTATTCATAGAGCTTATAATATTAATCATTGTGTTTAATGTAAAAAATTTGGTTAAATTAAGTAGCAAAAAATAATATAAATTATGAAAAAATATTTAAATTATTGAATAAAGAATAACAATAATAAATTTTGTTAATTAATAATAATATTAAATTTAATGAAGAATATTATTAAATAATAATATTAATTAATAATTATTATATATTTATCAATATGAATATTAATATTGTCATTAATATTTGCTCTATACCATTAATGCTTATTGGCATTTTTCAATCACATTTACTAATGTGGTTGTGCATGTGATTAAGTATATCAACAATATTTATTAATTGAATGTGGTTATGCTAATATCTATGAAAAATGATATGTTATTGATTAAAGTAGCTAGAAAGTATGAATTTGTATAATATGAATATGTTACTAGTAAATTTTAAATTTAAAATAAGGAGCTCACCATTTAATAAATCCAATTGAAACTTCTATTATAATCTTGATAAAAATATACTTAAAATTTAAAATTTTCCTTAATTATTAGAATAATAAATTAAAGTCCACAAAATTGATATAAATTACTTTTAATTATATAAATATAAAGATTTATATTTAGAAACTAGCCAATTTGCATAATAAATATTCAATAATATATAAATATAGACTATATTTAGAAACTAGTCAATTTGCATAATAAATATTCAATAATATATAAATATAGTTTGACGGTTGAATAATGATCTAACAAAGAAATAATCATTTATCAATTTTATCATGTTCAGTGATTCTACGGAGTAGGTACTTATTATCAAGTCATGTGATATAAGTGTGTACATATTTTTGAGCTTAGAGATTCATTTTGCAACCTAGTATGATGTGTAACATTGTCCTTCTATCATCAAAGTTGAAAGTTTGCTCATGTTTAGCAAAATAAAAAATTAAAAAAAAACAAAATATATATTTAACTATAAAAAAACATTTAAACAAGGGAAGCTGCGAGGCAGCGAGTCCCTGCATCAAGTTAACCTTTGTCCGGCCGGAAGTGTGCACACTAGCGTTCTCCTCTAAGCTTCTATTTAGCTCATCGAAAAGACTGACTCCCGGGCAAACTAAGGTCCTGTCAGATTGCATAGCACATGCTAAAAATTGCGATGCCTGCCAGAGGTATGGACCAATGCAGTACAAGCCGGCTTCCGACTTAGACCCGATTATCAAGCCTTGGCCATTTCGAGCTTGGGCAATGGATATCATCGGACTATCCCAGATCGTCAAGTACAGAGTCATGCGCCATACTCACAGTCTTTACTAGGACCTCTGCTTAGTCTAGAAGCTCTAGTCATAGAATTCTCCTCTAAGCTTCTAGTTAGCTCATCGAAAAGACTGACTCCCGGGCAAACTAAGGTGCAGTACAAGCCGGGTTCTGACTTAGACCCAATTATCAAGCCTTGGCCATTTCGAGCTTGGGCAATGGATATCATCGGACTATCCCAGATCGTCAAGTACACATTCATGCGCCATACTCACAGTCTTTACTAGGACCTCTGCTTAGTCTAGAAGCTCTAGTCATAGAATCACTTCTAGACATAGAACCTCTAGTCTTTGCATAGCAAGTCAATCACAGCCAGGAGTAGCCTTAAGGGCATAGCCAAGTAGGTCCTATTTGATGTGGCATCAATGATACACTGCCTCTCCTTTGTGAGCTTGATATGCTAGTTTCGTAATCATCGGCATCCCAGCAGAGACGATAAAAGCATAAAAAAGAGAGTTTTAGCAGCCTGCCAGAGGTATGGACCAATGCAGCACAAGCCGACTTCCGACTTAGACCCGATTATCAAGCCTTGGCCATTTCGAGCTTGGGCAATGGATATCATCGGACTATCCCAGATCGTCAAGTACACAGTCATGCGCCATACTCACAGTCTTTACTAGAACCTCTGCTTAGTCTAGAAGCTCTAGTCATAGAATCACTTCTAGACATAGAACCTCTAGTCTTTGCATAGCAAGTCAATCACAGCCAGGAGTAGCCTTAAGGGCATAGCCAAGTAGGTCCTATTTGATGTGGCATCAATGATACACTGCCTCTCCTTTGTGAGCTTGATATGCTAGTTTCGTAATCATCGGCATCTCAGCAGAGACGATAAAAGCATAAAAATGAGAGTTTTAGCACCATGGCAGATCCAAATGCATAGCATCAAGTTAAAATAATCATTTCTTATGACAAATTGTAACATGTGAAGAGTACAAGACAAGCATGACATTATGCCTATGAAGCAGATTATGCCTATAAAGCAAATTGATACTTTTTTCAGACAGTTTTCATATATATAGAAAAAACGAAACTAGAATACTGGCATCAATGATACACTGATTCTTTAGATTCAAGGAGCGTTGTTATTTCTAATCAGGGCAGTCTGCAGTGCCTCTCCTTTTTCAGCTTGATATGCTTGTTTTGTAACCATCAGCATACCAGCAAAGATGATAAAAACATAAAAATGAGAGTTTCAGCAACATGGCAGATACAAATGCATAGCATCAAGTTAAAATAAGCATTTCTTATGACAGACTGTAACATGTGAAGAATACAAGACAAGCACGACATTATGCCTATGAAGCAGACTGAAACTGGAATACTGGTTAGATTCTTTAGATTCAAGGAACACTGTTATTTGCAATCAGGGCAGTTTGCAGTGCTTCTCCTTTGTCAGCTTGATATGTTAGTTTTGTAATCATCGGCATGCCAGCAGAGACGATAAAAGCATAAAAATGAGAGTTTTAGCACCATGGCAGATCCAAATGCATATTTGAAGCATCTTTCGTAGACCTGTAACAGACAAGGAAGCGGGGAATTAAGACAACGCGTAAAGTAATGCAAAAATAGGCGTGAGATTCAGAATTTTGACTATACAACTGAAACATACTCCATAATCATATGCTCTTCGTTCAAGATGTTATTGTTTTCTTGGTCTCTTTTTTCTTCGTGTTTCTACTTTTACGATGTCGATAATCAGAAGAGTCATGAGAACAAGTGCTAAGAGAAACAATGCCGCTAGTTGAGTAAGTTGGCTTATGCTAATGGATTCCATGTAATGTGAAGCAGAGAGATGTATGTCAATATCTAGGTGGAGAAGGTGGTTTTCTTTTGTAAGCGAGAAATTAGGCATTGCTTTTGCCAATTTATAAAAGAGTTCAATGTGTTTGCAAACTGGTTTTAAGTGTGAATGGAACTGGGTTTTTGAGAATATTTTACTGTACAACCAAATAAGGAAAGCCATGCAAGATCACAAGACTTGAATGCGGGGTAAACTGCTGACACGTGCAGAAGTAAGTACGTATACGGATTGATTTGGAATGGATCTGAAATACTTGAAGATCAGATTGGAGGAGGCCAGTATTAAATGATCGCTATAAAACGGAGAACTTACGTTAAGTGAGCAATCGATTGGCATATGAAATGATGTATGTGACGGCAAAAGTAAATGGGAGATTAGGTGATGTATCTGACATCAGGGGCAGATCTCAAATGAAATCTTAGGGTTAGATTGCGGCCAAGATATTCTAATAAACAATTTGCAATTAAGCGATCTATCTGACATCGGAAGCAGATGGCATATGAGATGATGTATGTGACGGCAATAAATGGGAAATTAGGTGATGTATCTGACATCAGGGGCAGATCTCAAATGGAATCTTAGTGTTAGATTGTAGGTCACTATTTTCTTGGTCTTCCAACTACTTCAGAAAGGAGCATCCATCAATCCACTGACCACCTATTCACCTTGATTAATCAATGGATCTGCTTTGGTCTTTGACCAATATGTCCTTACCCTACTACATGCCAATCTTGATTTCCGGAATGTCTTATGTCATTATTTATATGCTGCAGTATACTAGAATGAGAAAGATTTGAGAACAAATGCAAAGACTTCCTGTTTAAAGTCTAAATAAGTCTTGTTCTAGGGCTTGACTAATAGTAAATGGTTAAGCATGTACTAAGGTCCATAAGTTGAAAACCTTTGATCCCTTAAAAACATTATAACCCTGATTCAGACTTTCCTTTTCAGTTAAGCTGTTTGCAGTATTGTACTGCGAATTCTTGTAGGGTTGGTGAATTCTTGTTCTCTTAGACACAAGAAGAGGGAAATTTCATTTTCTGAGGTGTGGGTACTGTCGCAATAAACACTACTCTGTTAACTTTCATGATATTTGAACTTGAACATATTTAGTGCAGGTGTTAGCAGAAATTATTGGGACATTTTTCCTGATATTTTCAGGATGTGGATCAGTCGTTATTGATCAGAAAAGCGATCATTCCATCACTCATCTGGGTGTATCGCTTGTTTGGGGAATGGCAGTAATGATCATAATTTATGCCATAGGTCATATTTCTGGAGCTCATCTCAACCCTGCAGTGACTCTGGCCTCTGCACTTCTGCGAAGATTTCCTTGGGCTCAAGTATGTATACAATTGTTTTAGGCAAATTAATATATGGACGGAGATTGCTAAAATTATGTTGATTGTAAATTCTGGAATATTTGAGAATTTGTTGATTATAGATGGGGGAATATTTGAGAATTTGAGAGATAAAGGGAGATTAATTAATCAACTCTTTTTTTAATGGTCAGATTAAGAAAATTTAAGAATCTGCAATCTACATAAATTCCATGCTCAGAATATGTTGATTTCAGATTCTTTGAATCTTGACATATTCTTGGAATCTGCAATGGACAGAAGTTTAACACTCCGGGATCGTTATGTTGATTACAGATTCCAGAAATATAAAAAATGAAAAAAAAAGTTTGAAATATGGTTTTGTATGGGATTAAAATCACAGGTTCCAGCCTACATAGGAGCTCAAGTTATTGCAGCAATATCTGCTGGATTTGTCCTCCGTTTGATGTTTGGAGAAGTGGCACACATAGCAGCCACAGTACCTACTGGCTCAGACATGCAGTCCTTCGTGTTAGAAATACTTATCACATTTTTCCTAATGTTTGTGGTTTCTGCTGTCTCTACTGATACCAAAGCGGTATCTATTTCTGACTACCCTCGATTTTTCTTGAACTATTTGTATTCATTTAATAAGGATGAGATATGCCTGCACATGCCATTAAATTTCTTATTACAGTAACCGCGAGTTTCCAATGGAACAGATAGGAGAATTGGCAGGACTGGCAGTTGGAACAACGATTGCAATGAATGTAATCATAGCTGGGTATGATCAAAGCAAGGTTTTAAAGTTTCTATGCAAAAGAGGTCTTCCAACTACTTCAGAAAGGAGCATCCATCAATCCACTGACCACCTATTCACCTTGATTAATCAATGGATCTACTTTGGTCTTTGACCAATATGTCCTTACCCTACTACATGCCAATCTTGATTTCCGGAATGTCTTATGTCATTATTTATATGCTGCAGTATACTAGAATGAGAAAGATTTGAGAACAAATGCAAAGACTTCCTGTTTAAAGTCTAAATAAGTCTTGTTCTAGGCAACTCATATTTGGGTTAATTTATTATATTCAACAAACAAAGATCTTTGACAAGTATCGTACTGCTTGACTAATAGTAAATGGTTAAGCATGTACTAAGGTCCATAAGTTGAAAACCTTTGATCCCTTAAAAACATTATGTGCTTCATAGAGTGCAGGCGTTATCAGCATATTAACCCTCCGGTGATACCTTGTAAAAGCCCTCACAGGTTCGGGCCTCTGTAGCTGACGTGAGGCAGAACAGTGATGAAAAGGAAGGGAATTGTGGCTCCTATGTCAGCAGATCCTGAGCAAAGAAGGAGCTAAAGGATAGTTCCAGATCTATAGTAATTTCTGTAGCAACTTTGGTTACAAACTTCTGGTTAGGGCTTCTGGATTGATTTCAGTTCTGTAGAATTCATTTTATGATTAAAATCTGCCCTGAAGTTAACTCTGAACAAGCTTACACTCTTGAATTTTGGTTAATCTATACATACATTGTTCTGTCAAGCTCAAGTTTTGAAGATTGGATTGTATGAATTGCTGTATATTGAATTGGATTATTCATTCTGCTCACTACAGTGTTACAATTATTGACACAGTGTACCAGAAAATACATAGAGCAAAGGAACTACAACAATATGTGAGCTGTTTGTATCAAGAAGACAAGAATTAATTGGCCAATGCTTTCATGGCATACCTTTATGTTCAGTACTGCTGCCCATGATAGGCATTAACCAGTGTTTGGATTGGGTCAAAACTGTGTAATGAGCGGGTTGATCAACAGACCCCCTTGACCAACATAGTCCCTCTCATGTGTGTTGAGTAGATGTAATAAATAGGCGTTGAATACGAATAAGAGAGGGGTGTAACCATTAGTACTTGATACTGTACTTCAATGATTGAACTAAAGGATACATAAGAGGTATATGACAGAAAATGCAGCTGGTATTAAGTACCCAACCTTGAACCTTAAGGTCAAAACTCTTTGCTAATCTAATTGAAATTCATAGCCTTCATTCAGGCCTCTCCAAAATATGTTGATGACTAGAAACTACGTTACGTTTTCTCATTGTCTGACTTCTTGCATGGCTAGTTTTTCAGGGTTATCTGGTTGGAAATGGAATTACAGATGAAGCATTTGACAGCACACAGGTGCCTTTTGCACATGGAAAGGGACTTATTTCAGATGAATTATACCAGGTGTGTACCCTGCAACAGCAAAATAAGATACCATAGAATCATAGGCACAATTTTTGTATTCTTCATACAAGGATGGTAGTTCTAAGGATGCCATTTGACTACTAGTCTAATATGGTATTATTTTACGAGTTGTTTACTGTTATGTTTAGAGAATTTAAATCAGTTGGCATTTCAGCAGGTGTTGAATATAGAACTTCTCCATACTTGTTGCTGCAGGCAGTAAAGGAGACTTGCAATGGTAGCTATTCGTATTCCACCAATGCTTTTTGTCAATCGAAGATATTAGAAGTGTGGGAGGTAATGCTTGTAGTCCACTCCTGAGATGACATTAAAGTATTGAATATACACAGTTCATTACCTCAAGGTGTTGGTATACTATACAAGTTGCACATTAGTATAGATTCAATGTCATGAGAAGTTTAGGATACATGACTAAAACAGTTACACATAAATTGTATAAACATGAAGATGTCACCGTTCATTACCTCAAGGTGTTGGTATACTATACAAGTTGCACATTAGTATAGATTCAATATCATGAGAAGTTTAGGATACATGACTAAAACAGTTACACATAAATTGCATAAACATGAAGATGTCATTGCAGCAAAAAGACAATAATGAAGGTTCAAGAAGCTTCAATCAGTTAGCTTCCAAGAAGCTTCAATCAGTTAGTTCCTTACCTGGATCGCTTTTGCTCACATATTATTATCAGCACATAAAAATTTATCTCTACCCAAGAGCAGGCCCAGTTACGGATCCATTGCCTACATAAAATTCAAATCAATTCCAACAATAAATACTCTAAGGGATAATGGAGAACTCGCACTTGCACCAAAAATACTAAATTAACTCCAAACCTATTGCAAATATTGTAATTTCGATAGGAATATCCACAAGAAGATGCAAATATTGTGGAAACATGTTCTTCAAATCAAAAGACAAAGAATTAAATAAAAGCTGGCCTCATAAAATAACAGGCATTTATTGAGTAAAGATAAGCTATAATAGAAACATTAGAATGCAATGTTGCAGGAAAATAAATGATAACAGAGACTATAAGTATAGCAATCGTACCTTGTCTCCATTATTTCTGATCAGGTTGCTGTTCTCTAATGCAATAGGCTATATACTCTAAGTTGTAGAATAAATATCAGTATCTACTAAATATTTTCAGATAGCATATGCATGTGCTACCTATCAACATCCTTTCACTCAGGGTTAGCCAAAGAGAAAAATGCAATACTGTGATCTGGTTGCTTGTGTTCCTCCTCTAACTGGATTTCACCTTTTGTTAACCACTCTTATCTACGGGTTCTCTTTCCATAAACATTAAACTCAGAATGAGCAGAAAACTCAAACAGCGATGCCAAAGGTTCGAGTTTTAAAAACGTGAATGCAGCCCATATGTTGACCTCAATCTCCCTCATCAAAACATATCAGAAAATTAACACAGCCGGCCAAAATGTAGCTCGAGATATGGAAATCTGTGCTCCTATAATTCTATGTTTCATGGCCAAAAAATATCGTCTTTCCATAAGGAAACCAAATCCATGAACTACAAAAACCCCATGGAAAATAGAAACCTATGGATCTATGGAAAAGAGAAACCTATGGATCGATTACTAGCATTTAGTTAATGGATGGAAATTGTTTATCGGCCATGAACCTTTATTAACAAGAGAGTCTGATACTTCAATGCGGATAATGCAATAAGCACACCTTTACAAGAGAATTCTTCCAAAAAGAACTTATTAACACCGGTTCTTAACAGAAAACTTGTTAACAATGGTTCTTGCATCCCATCCCTTTTAAAGAAGGGCTCAATCAAACATGGAAAGCAAGAACCCTCCATTAAAACTTAAAAGTGTTGCAGGACTACCTTTGCATCGTATTATAGCGAACACAAATCGGCAAGCTAAACATCGATAGAAAACTCGCAGTAAGTTTCTGCATTTGATCTATTTACAATGAAATCCCAGCACTCTGAACATCAAGAAAACTGAATACTTCATAGAAAAGTAAAATAATTGGCAATGGACTCTAAATTTTTATCGGCAAATTCATTTAAACTGTTAATAGTACCTTCAAAACATCTCACTCGAAAATCTCCATGCTAAAGCAGCAACATGCTTCATCTCATGATCAAAATTAAACCATGAAATAATCCATGGAAACACAATACCCTACCATCCGCACAAAATCCACAAAAAACAATGTAAACTTTGAAACGGGAACTGATACTGTTACCCGTTTTGTAGAGATAGCAAAAAAGTGACCCGATTTTGAAAAGGGGTGATGCAGAATACACATGTTTTTTTTAGAGCATAGTTTTTTGCACTTTCATTTTTTTTTATGTACATTGTTTTTTAGAATGGTAGTGATTTTCATGCTAATTTTAAAAATGGTTATTCTGCATCAGCCCCTTTTTTTAAAAGACTTATTTTTTTACTTTAAATTTTCTAATGTATGAAATGTAAATAATTATTTCGTAACCCTTTTTTTAAAAGACCTATTTTTTGACTTCAAATTTTCTAATGTATGAAATGTAAATAATTATTTCATAGATTTAATAATTTTGGAAGTGATCTTTTTCTTTATATTTTCTAGTTTTTATTTTTTTTATTTTTATTTTTGTAGTGGGGCTTTTATTGATTTGCATATTCAAAGAAGAAGGTCGATATTTTACATTTTCGATATTCTACATATTTATACATCATTAAATAAATTTTCAATCCACATGAAATAATTGTCTCTAAAAAACAAATATAAAAATATATATAAAAAAGACAAAAACAAAAAATAAAAAATGTTAAAAAAATTTATATCATAAACCATAAAAGAATTTGGAAAAAAAAACAAATATATATATATATATATATATATATATATATATATAAAATTAAGTAAGTAAATATTGAGAAATAAAAAATATATATATTAACGAAAACTAGGAAAAAAATAAATAAAAACAAACTAGTTTAAAGAAAAAAATAGAAAAATAACGAAAAAAATTAAAAAACTAGTGAAATTAATATTAAAAAAAACAAAAAATGTAAAAAAATAAAAAAAAAGAAAAAATCTCACAAACCATAAAGAGTTTTTAAAAAATAAACAAAATTAAAATATATATACATATATAAGTAGAAATAGAGAAATTTAAAAAAACATTAGAAAAAACTAGGAAAAAAATAAAAAAATAAAAATAAAAACGAACTAGTTAAAAAAAAAATAGAAAATTAACGAAAAAAATCTATAAACTAGTAAAATTAATATTAAAAAAACAAAAATAAATTTAAATTATAAAAAAAAAAACCCAAAAAAATGGTTTTTTTTATTAAAAAAAAACAAAAATGCAATTATCTTTTATTAAATATACCTATTTTATTTAAAAATAAATAAATAATTTTTTTTTAAACAATCTTGTCTTTTATTAAAAAAAAAAAAAAATTTTAAACAATTTTTATTATTATTATTTTTTAATTTAAAAATTCAAATTATTAAAATTACATTTTATATTAAAAATAAAAATAAAAAAATTAAACTTACATTTTATGTTTAAAAAAAATAAAAATTAAATTAAATTTACATTTTTTTTTAAAACATCTTTTTTTAATTAAGAAAAAATTATTTATTTCAAAATATAAATCATAAAAAAAAATTTAATATTTTTAAAACAAATTTTAATTTTTTATTTTAAAATTTAAAAGAATTAATAATTTTTTTTTTTAAATTAATATATCAAATAAATTAATTCGAATTATGTTTGTTATAAAAAAATTAAACAATATTATTAAACCTTTTTTTATTTTTTATTTGTTAAAATATTTTTTTAAAACATATATTATTGTTTTATTTAAATAATAATTAAAAAAAAAACAACACCGTACTGATATTGATAACGAGTATAAAAGTGTGTATTGGTTAAAGTGACTGATTCAGTTTGATAAAATTTATTACCACACCACATAAAAAGGCATGTTTAAAATAAATTGATAAGAGTGAGACTTTGGTTTTTATTTATATAAACGAGACGGATTCGTTATTGAAACTTTCACACGGAGCATGTTTAAAAATAGGATTCAGGTTCAAATGCGAAAGATTAAGATAATGAATTGATAGACTCATGATTTGGTTTATTAATATATGTGAGAAGGACCACTGAAAGTCAAATAATATCCATTTTCATGTTTGAGACCAAGATTATGTTCAAATCCCACAGGATCTCTTTGAAAATGTTTTCGGGCCTTTTAACGATCTGTTGGCTGTGGCATGAGGTCCAATTTGCTCTTTCTCTTTGTCAATTAAGCCTCCGCTGTGACACGAGTCTGAAACCATGGTGAAAGATGTCCCCGGAGGGCACATGTTCACCATTAACCGGAAGTCCTCATCTGCAATATGCCATATATCACATATTGAATATTTCATAATAATCAGAATGATCATGAATGTTAAATAAATGATTGAATTGATAAAGATAAAGATATTGGGTATATAGAAATAGGACCTGTAAGTAGGTTGAAATCACATGGGACGATACACTCGTCAGAGCCGGTGGAATTTTGCATTGGAACCAGAGTGCCATGGCCACTGTAGTGAAAGAAGAGCACGTCTCCTGGTTTGGCCTGCTCAATCATTTTGACGAGAGCCCTGATAATGTTTTCACCGGTGGGCTTTGTATATGATTTGTCTGTGTTGATAAGCAAATTGATATTCTCTTTGGCAGGCCCTTGGGCCCCCGGCCGCGCCACCAGCGGGCGGCGGGAGGGCGTGGTCGATTCCGGAAATCGACCCACGGCCCTCCCGCCGCCCGCTGGTGGCGCGGCCGGGGGCCGTTGTTTTTTTTTAATTATTATTTAAATAAAACAATAATATATGTTTTAAAAAAATATTTTAACAAATAAAAAAGGTTTAATAATATTTTTTAATTTTTTTATAACAAACATAATTCGAATTAATTTATTTGATATATTAATTTAAAAAAAAAAATTATTAATTTTTTTAAATTTTAAATTAAAAAATTAAAATTTATTTTAAAAATATTAAATTTTTTTTTTATGATTTATATTTTGAAATAAATAACTAATTGTTTAAAAAAAACATTGTAAATTTTTTTTTTTAATTAAAAAAAGATTTTTTTAAAAATGTAAATTTAATTTATTTTATTTATTTATTTTTTAAACATAAAATGTAGGTTTAATTTTTTTTATTTTTTTTTGAAAATATAAAATGTAATTTTAATAAGTTGAATTTTTGAATTAAAAAATAATAATAAAAAAATTGTTTAAAAATTTTATTTTATTTTTAATAAAAGACAAGATTGTTTAAAAAAAAATATTTATTTATTTTTAAATAAAATAGGTATATTTAATAAAAGATAATTGCATTTTTGTTTTTTTAATAAAAAATAACCATTTTTTGGGGTTTTTTTTTTATAATTTAAATTTATTTTTGTTTTTTTAATATTAATTTTACTAGTTTATAGATTTTTTTCTTTAATTTTCTATTTTTTTTAAACTAGTTCGTTTTTATTTATTTATTTTTTTTTTCCTAGTTTTTTCTAATGTTTTTTTTTAATTTCTCTATTTCTACTTATATATATGTATATATTTTAATTTTGTTTCTTTTTTCCAAATTCTTTATGGTTTGTGAGATTTTTTTTTTTTTTTTTTTTACATTTTTTGTGTTTTTTTTTAATATTAATTTCACTAGTTTTTTAAATTTTTTTTCGTTATTTTTCTTTTTTTTTCTTTAAACTAGTTTGTTTCTATTTTTTTTCCTAGTTTTCGTTAATATATATATTTTTTTATTTCTCAATATTTACTTACTTAATCTTAATTTCACTATTTTTTATTTTTTATTTTTGGTTAATTTTCCATTTATTTTATTTTTTAAATCTAGTTTGTTTTTAATTTTAATTTTTTTTAGTTTTTTTGTTAATGTTTTTTTTTTAATTTTTCTACTGTTACCAACTTAATTTTACAGTTTTTTAAATGTGTTTTTTCTTCTTTTCCCAAATTTTTTTATGGTTTACATATTTGTTTTTTTCCCCAATTTTTTTTTAGATATGTTTTTTTTACTATTTATTTGTTCATAATTTGTAATTTTTTTTCTAGTTTTTTAATTCTTATTTTTTATAGGTTAATTTTGTTTTGTTTTGTTTTTTTTTTTTACATTTTACATTTTTATGATTGATTTTATTTTTGATGTTTGATTTTTTTTGTTTTGTGTTTTTTATTTTATGTTTTGTTTTTAGTATATATTTTTATTTATGTTTTGTTATTTTTATTTTTTATTTTTTTGTTTTGTGTTTTTTCATTGTTTTAATTTTAATTTTAATTTTTTGAAATTTTAATGTTTTTTGGGGTCATGATAAAATATTTTATGCTATTATTTTGAAATGTTGAAATTTCACCCTTGAAAAAAAAATTGTTATCCCAGCATCAACACTTTTCGTTTTGAGGGTGTTTTTTGCACAAAATTTACCATTGAGAAAAAAAAATGTTATTCGAACATCAACACTTCGTTTTGAGGGCGTTTTTTGGACAATTTTTTCACCAAAAATTGGTTTTCACCGTCATTTTTAAAACATTGTTTAGAAAATCTTCGGCAAAATCACATAACTGGTTAGTTCGAAATGCGTCGACAAAAGATTGGTTATTTCTAAACAATGTTATGGATCACAGAAGTCTAAATTCTTTAATAATTTCCCTGCACGGAGAAGCCGCTGCTAAGAAGGTTCATCTATTCGAGCGGTCACGCATGCAGGTTACTAAGTTGAAATCTGATCTGGTATATCAAGCTAGGCCAGATTGATTCTTCAACTTGTCCTGACGATGAACCACACAGGTTGGTTCGAAATGCGTCGACAAAAGATTGGTTATGTGATTTTACCGAAGATTTTCTAAACAATGTTATGGATCACAGAAGTCTAAATTCCTTAATAATTTCCCTGCACGGAGAAGCCGCTGCTAAGAAGGTTCATCTATTCGAGCGGTCACGCATGCAGGTTACTAAGTTGAAATCTGATCTGGTATATCAAGCTAGGCCAGATTGGTTCTTCAACTTGTCCTGACGATGAACCACACTGGGTGGTTCGAAATGCGTCGGCAAAAGATTGGTTATGTGATTTTGCCGAAGATTTTCTAAACAATGTTATGGATCACAGAAGTCTAAATTCCTTAATAATTTCCCTGCACGGAGAAGCCGCTGCTAAGAAGGTTCATCTATTCGAGCGGTCACGCATGCAGGTTACTAAGTTGAAATCTGATCTGGTATATCAAGCCAGGCCAGATTGGTTCTTCAACTTGTCCTGACGATGAACCACACTGGTTGGTTCGAAATGCGTCGACAAAAGATTGGTTATGTGATTTTGCCGAAAATTTTCTAAACAATGTTATGGATCACAGAAGTCTAAATTCCTTAATAATTTCCCTGCACGGAGAAGCCGCTGCTAAGAAGGTTCATCTATTCGAGCGGTCACGCATGCAGGTTACTAAGTTGAAATCTGATCTGGTATATCAAGCTAGGCCAGATTGGTTCTTCAACTTGTCCTGACGATGAACCACACTGGTTGGTTCGAAATGCGTCGACAAAAGATTGGTTATGTGATTTTGCCGAAGATCTTCTAAACAATGTTATGGATCACAGAAGTCTAAATTCCTTAATATTTTTAAAACATGTTGAAAATTTAGCTTGGAAAAAAAAAGGTGTTATTCCAGCATCAACACTTTTCGTTTTTAGCACTGTTTTTGATGTTTTTTCGGGGTTTTTTGGCCAGAGTTCCCGTTTTGAGTTTACAGTTCCCGTTTCAAAGTTTACATTGTTAAAACTAAATGCAATTGTAAATAGAAAACTGCAGCAAAGAAAATTGAAATGAAAATATCCACAATATCTATCACTTTTAATCTCTTTCCAATGAAGAAACGTTCAAACAAGAAAAAAATCGCAGAAACGGCAAAACGACAGGTAATTGCCACAAAATCCATTGAACTTTTACAGCAAATTGCGCAGCAGAGGCATTGAAAGCCAAAACCGGCCCGAAGAACCCGAAGAAAAAGCAAGCTATGATCCAGCGCGGAAAAAATCAATACCGGTAATTAAGATTTAATAACTGGAAGTATATGCCTAACCTTCAACTAGCTCCGACTTGTTTCTGACATCGACGCCATAGTATACAGCCCGTCCAGACTTGAGAGCCTCAGCAAGAATCGAACTCTGCTCTTCGTTTTCATCCAAAGTCATTGTACGAGCAAAATCGGCAATTCTTACGATCCATCGACCGGATTCCAGAAGTTTCCGAACAAGATGACGAGCCACAAATCCTCGTCCTCCCGTCACAACGCAGCAATCAAATTCTACTGCCGGGAAATTTTTCAAACCCTCCTCGATCGCCATTGACGAGCTGGAAGCGAAATTGAAGGAATTCCCTTGCTCTGCAGATTTTTATGCTTGAGACTGACTTGACTGGACTGGTTTTCATGGACATGAGGACAATTCGTTACTTCCTGATAGATTGATTACCGTCTTTTACTGTGTATATATTCTTAAGCAAAACATCGGTATGCCCCGGGCCGCCGCCCACCCAGGTTCACGCTGTATGAACAAAATGAGCTCTGTACTTGTTAAATCGGCAAATCTGTATTCATCCATCAAAACAGTGTATGCAGCTTGTGAGTATCAGAACAGGCCTGCCATTGCCTTCCCTGTGGGGGTTTTGCTGCTCCATATGCACATTGGTCAGAGGCGTTGATATTGGGGATCCCTACCAGCCGTAGCCTATCTATACCCCCATGCCACCCACAAGAAGCCGAGGGCCGGACTCTGCTGAGCGTGTGTAGCGTGTTCAGGTCTAAAATAAGATTGATGTCCATCACCCGGAAGACACGCTTCGACCTTTCCCCCCTGACTGAATGCCTTCGATCAAACCTATCTTGCTGCTTGCCTTCTCCCTTCCTGCCTGATAGGATATATTACCCATAGTCCCCCGGGACGGGGCTTACCCTACAGAACCTTAGTTCCTACTTCGCATTGATGCTATGTTACATACGATGCACCTGTTGATGAGGATCATGCGACAGACACTGAGTTGCAGTCAGCTAGTGCCAGGCACGGACACCTGCACAACACCTGTTAAGATCAAACCGTAGCATACCCTGCAACCTTAGCATATACCTGTTTGCAGATAATACGAATTAACGAATTAATGCTAGCATTAACACGAGACCGTTGACGGTCAGCCATAATGAACTGGGCCTAAATAGCAATTTAACCTATGTTCGGGCCTCTTCCGCCTCGGGAAGAGGCCAAATAAGATGGGAAAGCTTCAGCGGGGAATCAGACTTTGGCTATCTGGGGAGAACACCGCACAACGCATTTCCGAACTTTATACTAAGCGCCGTATAACACACTAAAAAAACTGTAAACTAATGCTAAGTCGAAGACTAACGATTACTATAGTCCCTGCCGATTGCCAGATGGCAGGGACTAATAAAGTAGGCTCAAAAAAATTAAATAATATCCGCCCATAAAAACAATTGCAAATAAAAGTAATAAATCCTTCTCCACTGGTATTAAATCCGTGTTTATGTTAATTCAGGTACATTCACTCGAGTGTCATGTTTCCATTAAAATCATGTTACACAAGTTCGCATTATATTTCTAACAATGTTACACAAGTACGCATTATTTTTCTAACAACTAGTTGCACGATATGGTGCCCAAAAGTGTTTTCTCGATTTCTATTTGCAAAAGTCCAATTTTTTGTTTTCATGAATGGAAGCAAACACGATTTTCAGACTTGTGCTCAGGTGTTTGTCTCTCCGATTTGTACGCATGAAAGAAAAATGTGATGGATCGTTTTCTATTCGACTAACGCACACGAAAAATAAAATTACAAGTTTATCATCCTCAGCAATTACCAATCACCAGCACACTCCGAATAAATCATTTTGTCTCCCATTTGCATAAAAAAGTGGTGAAGTGTTTTATATTTTAGTCGCGTAAATGAAAATAAACAGATTCAACAATTTATCTTTTAAACCATGCAATGCAGTTGACACATTTTGTCGAGTACGGGAAATTGGAATCCATTTTCGAGTCTTTTCGTACTTTCTCGGCTATAATCATGACTTCATTTCAGCGTCTTTGATAATGACAGCATTAGTGTCTCCAGTTCTCTGCATGAAATATATTCAACCCTTAGAGGTCCCAAATATTCATCGATTGATAATTTGAAAAGGATGGAAAATATCTCACGCCACTAAAGCATTTGCACTTCCATTCATTCGCTTAGAATATATATGCTGTGGCCCGGGGGTAATGCGGGACATCGCCTGTCGCCTCCTTGGGCCCTATCTTTCTCACCTGACATCCAGACGAGCGGTAACAGGTAGCCATTGCTTTGATAGCATTCACGTTACCAACGGCTGGCTTCAAAAGTTGGTTTGCCCTGAGAGGTATCGCATGCATGGGTGTCCGTCACATCCAGGCACCTGATTTGCTCAAATTCATAGTCGTTCTTGGAGCCCATTCCGCTTTATTACTTATTATCTGCCCAAAGCCCAGAAAGATTCTACCACTTGCGTTCTTGATAAGAGGAAATCTCTATATATTGTGTAAAATTTCGTACCATGGAGACTAGGCAGAAAATGGATTTTTTCCTTTGGAATGAATTATATACGGGGCTAAATCAAATAAATCTTTAATTGTGCCACCATTTTATATATATATATATATATATATATATATATAAATTTAACAATTTTTTCATATTTCTTTTCATTTCTATCTTTCATATGAAAGCCTCATGAAACGTTTAAACGCCTCTAAATTACAAAATAATGAGGTTAATGTTATTAGATGTATTGCCATTTCCTTCTATAATTAAGATGTATGATATGAGTTTAATCGTTAACATAAACATACTTATATTTTCAAAATTAATCTCTAGTTGCAATTCTTGAAAACATTTTAATTTTCTAGCGTGTGCCAACCATATTATTGATCCACCCATTAGTATATATGATGTATTCTAAAGGAAAACCAGATACAAATCACAAAAAATTACAGAATAATACACATTATCAGCATTACAAATCACAAAAATATAGAATAATACACAATATTAGTATGGCTGATAATCCCCCTCCTTCCTACAATCAACTCTAGCAATCTCTTTTTTTTATTAGAAGAATTGCTATTTAAAAAAACCAAAAAATTACTATTTTTTTGAAAATTACTATTTTTTAATGTTATGGTATGTGGAAGTCGCTGCATCATTCTCCTCTGGTTGAAAAGAACGCAGCTCCTGCAAGTTGCTGTTCTCAAACTGTTGCCACTAAACGGGGTCCAAGGCTTGCAATTCCCTCTCTGTGATCCATGTACTTTCCTCCAGTGCGAAGCCTTCCCACTATACCAAATACTTGTTATATTGTCCTTGTTGAGTCTAAACAATCTTCTTATCTAGGATACTCGCAATTTGTTCCTTTATCTTACGTGGAATGGTCTGTTGCCAATCCACCTCTTCCTCGATGTTATTTCTCTCATCCGACCCATGGAATACATATAAATCAGAAACATTGAACAGAGGTGAAATATCAAGATCTGTTGGTAAATCAACCTTATAAGCATTATCATTGATTTTCTTAAGAATCTTGCAAGGACCAATCTTCTTGTACTTCAACTTGTGGTAGGTTCCTCTAGGAAACCTCTCTTTCCTCAAATAAACCATCACCAAATCACCCTCGTTAAAGACCTGAGGGCGTCGACCAACATCTGTTAGACTTTTGTACTATTGGTTACTGTCTTGCAATTTTTGTCTCACTGTCTACTGTAATTGTTGAATGTGTTTAGCAAATGCTTCCCCATCATCACTAATTCTGTCCCCAAGCAGTAGCTGCAACAGATTGAGGACACCTAAAGGATTTTGGCCATAAACAATCTGAAATGGATATTTACCTGTGGATCTATTCACAGAACTATTGTAGGCAAATTCTGCTTGGGTAAAGCCAAATCCCACTGCTTAGGATTCTCAGCAACAATGCTTTGTAATAGGTTTCCCAACCATCAATTCACTACCTCGGTTTGTCCATCTTTTTGGGGTTGATAGGCACTCCTGAACTGTAACTTATTCCCCATTTTCTTCCACAAAGTCCTCCAAAAATGACCCAAGGACCAGGTATCTCTATCATAGGTAATGGTTTTGGGTGCATCACTAGTTTTTTTGCAAGCGATGAAATGAGCCATTTTGGAGTATCTATCAACAACCACAAAAATATAATCATTACCTCATTATGTACGTGGGAGCCGCAATACAAAGTCCATGCTCACATCTGACCAAGGGTTCATGGGTATAGGTAACGGCATGTACAACCCTGTATTCTGGGAGTGCCCTTTAGCCACTTGACAAATCCTACATTGTGCCGCATACTTGGTGATGTCCTTCTTCATCGTCGACCAGTAATATTTATCCGCTATTAAGGACAATCTCTTATCCTTCCCAAAATGCCCTGCCAAGCCACTACTATGAAGCTCCCTCATAATATGTTCTTGTATACAGCTAGTTGGGATGCAAAGTTCTTTTCTCTTGAAGAGGTAACCATCTTGCAGGAAATATTCATCACAAACAAGGCCCACATTCCCCACATCTGGATTCTTCAGATGCTCCACAATCTTTCCAAAATCAGGATCAAAAAGATAAAGATCCTTGATTGAATCAAACCTAATTACCTGATTTTCCATAATTTTTAAAAAAACAACACGCTGGCTCAAAGCATCTACAACCTGATTTTGTTTTCCAGATTTGTGCTTCAGAACAAAATTGTAGCCTTGCAAAAAAGAGACCCACTTTGCATGTCTATTGTGCAATTTCTTTTGATTATTAAATATTTTAAGGCAATGTGATCAATGAATAACACAATCTCCTTCGACACTAAATAATGCTTCCAATGTCGCAATTCTTGTATGATTGCATAAAATTCCCCATCACAAGTGGAGTGGTTCTTCTTTACCTCATTCAACTTTTCACTAAAAAATGCAATGGGCCTGTGGGCTGAGTACGACTCTAATGCCTATATGTGAAGCATCACAATCTACCTCAAAAACTTTATCAAAATCTGGTAATGCTAAGATGGGGGCCTTTGTTACATTTTTCTTTAGAAAATTAAAACATTCCTGAGCCTCCTTGGTCCATAAGAATGTCTTTCCTTTGGTTCAATCTGTGATGGGTGCTATGATACTACTGAAATTACGAATACACTTTCTGTAAAATGTAGCCAACCCATGAAAACTCTTACCTTTGTTATGATCTTCGGGAGGGGCCATTCCAAAATTGCCCTAACCTTTTCAGAATCCATCTTCACTCCTTTTGCTGAGATGACAAAACCCAGAAATACCAAACTTTCTTAGAAAAAACTACATTTCTTCAAGTTTACATAAAGCTGATGCTTTCTCAATAGATCCAAGATTATCTTTAAATGCTGCAAGTGATCTTCCTTGGATTTACTGAAAATTAAAATGTCATCAAAATAAACAACAATAAACTTACCAATATAAAGGTGAAGCACAATATTCATCAACCACATGAAAGTACTAGGAGCATTGAATCACCATGGCTCTCCGCACCATGAGGTTCTCCCCATATCTAGTGGAACTTGAATGTTAGCCACTTCTTCTTCATCCTCAGCTTGGGCCAAGCTTAACCTTAGTTGTTATCTTTGCCTTGGCACTCATATATCTGAATTCAGACATTCGAATGATCGATGACCCTCTTCACAACACTTAAAACAAATAAAAGGTCTTCCTCTACCATTTCCATAACCTCGACCCCTCTGAAATCCACTTCCTCGTGGTTGGGTCGGGTTATTTTGTCATGTATCTTATACTTTCATAGTTCTATGAGATGATTCACCTCTACCAAAATTGAAACCACCCTCTCAAGGAGCTGAGATTCCCCTTCTTACTCCCCTACTCATGATCCAACCATATCATGGTGTGACCTTTTAATTTGGTGCATGAAAATTTTAGTTTCTTCTCCTCTCTCATAGGCTTCCATTCAAAAAAACTCTCCATGGCGTTAAGCCAATCTATCAACTACTCAGGTTTAAGACTCCCTCCATAGTCCGGGACTTCCATTTTTACCCCATTGATTCTCCCTTCTAAAGCCCTAAGCACTCTCTCTTTATAAGGCAGGTTCCCTAGCTACTCTTCTACTTCTTGATCTTCATGTTCATGGTCTGTCTCCTCACCAGACATTTCTCTTCATATTAATCTTTGGTTAATGAGTGGGTTCGTAAGTTCTGCAACTTGCCTTTGAAGGTTCTGCATTTCTCGCCGCATCTGAGCAAGACCTGCTCTTCCTCTTCCTCTTCCAGCCATGTTCCTGCTTTGATACCAGATGATGTAGCCCAACGGAAGCCAAGATACAAATCACAAGAAATACAGAATAATACACAGTATCAGTGTTACAAATCACAAAAATACAGAATAATACACAGTATCAGCATGGCTCATAATCCCCCTCCTTCCTACAATCAACTCTAGCAATCTCTTTTTTTTTATTAGAAGAATTGTTATTTAAAGAAGAAACAAATTACTATTTTTTTTTAATTTCTATTTTTTTTAAAACACTATTTTTTTTTAAATTACTATTTTTTAAAGTTATGGTATGTGGAAGTCACTACATCAATATAGTATATACATGTTAATTTTTATTAATCTTTGTGTTGACTATCTATTTGTGTGCAAAACTTTTGCAATTTTAATCAAAGTTTGGGAAAATGTTTAATATTCTTATTTTCTGGTAAATTCAAAAATAATTTATTATATTTTCTAGAAATTTTATTTAGTGATGTGACATAATACCCTTGGTGGAGGGATTTTTATTTTCAATATTTGTTAGTCTTTGACAAATAATTTTAAAATAAAAATAAAAAACTAATTTTGTAAGTAGCCATTTTGTTAGCCTTTTGACACTCACATTGACAGAATGCTTCAAGCAAGTCCTTTACATTAGCGAGGTAGGGGTGATGGTCCGAGGAGGATGATTTCTTGGCTAGTTATTTGACACTAATAGCAAGACATGGATTTCTAGTGTTATCTCTTATTTCATTTTAAAATTTTACAGATTTAGCTACCTGGGAGAACAATTGTATAGTGCTATGAATCTATGTAAAATGAAGGATGTGTGGAAGAGGGAGTATGTGCAGGAGAAAGAGGTGTAGAGGGAACTTTATTCCACACACACAAAATTATTTTAACTTTAAACAAATACTTAGTATGTAATATTAAATGAAGTATAGTTTTAATATGTGTGAGAAAGGAGTATTGTGCAATACAACGGGTGTGTAAAGCAAGGAATATAAACTTTAATTCGTAATGTTCTTCATCTCGATACATTTCTCCTTTAGGGTGGATCAACATGGGATCATTTTATTTGACATTTGATGTGTGGTTTTCAAAACTATGTTCAACGTTGATTGTTTAAAAACTAGAAATAACAAATATTTGTACTAAAAATTTATGAGTACTGAGTGAATTTATGATTTCACATATGTGAATTAAATACTTATGACCATGCAATATTAAACTAAGTGTATTTGTAATGCCTGTGAACAAAAGTGTTGTGTGGGAGAAAAAGTCTGCAGAGTGAGGAACATAAAATTTCTGTCACAATGTTCTGGTCCTTCTATTTCACACCTCCCTCTCGCATGACAGTATGTATTAATAAATTAATAAGCAATAGGGCTGCAGAGGGAACTTTATTCCATGTCTCTTTTTGATGGGTGTATGAAAGGATTTTTTTGTGTGGGAATGGGTGTGTGGAGAAAGGAATAAAAAATTTAATTCGTAATGTTCTGCATCTTTAGATATGTTTCCCCTTAATGGTGGATTGACATGGGCTCATTTTATTTCATATAGGAATGACTCGATAATTTGATGTGTGGTTTCCAAAACTATGTCAATAAATTTAATCATTTGAAAACAAGAAAAAGATAACGTTGGCATTCAAGGTTCATGAGTACTATGTGCATTTTTCATTTCACAATTTTGAATTAAATACTTATTATGCAATATTAAATGAAGTGTGTTTTTAATGATTGTGAAAAAAATTGTTGTGTAGGAGAACATGTGTTCAGAGAAAGGAATAGAAAATTGTGTCCACAATGTTTAGATCCTCTACATAGATTTCGCATCCACAAAATGTTTTAACACACCTCTCCCCTACATGACAATACATATTAATCGATTAATGGGTGGTTTTGGTTTATTAAATTTTTGGGAATGGAAATTTTGGTTTATGTCTACATCGGGTGGAAAATAAAGGTGGACGATTAACTTTTCACATCAGTATATTTGAAAGCTTTGATCATTTAAAATTGGTATCAAAGATGAGAAAGGAAATCTTCGTTTTCACAACTTTCAAATGCTATGTGCATTTGTGATCTTCGATTTGTGAATTAAATACTTATTATCGAATATTAAATGAAGTGTCTTTTTAATGCATCCGAGGAAGAGGTGTTGTGTGGGGGAACATGTGTTTAAAGGAAGAAAAAACATGTAATGTTTGGTATCTCCCTATGAATTTCCATAGATCTCTATTCTGCAAAAAATTACATATTAATGAATTAGTTGGTGTTTTTCAATTTTATTCAATTTTTAAGTTGAAGCTAGTATTAATATTGAATTTCATAGAATGAGGATGTTTGTTACAGGCTAAAATGAGAAAATTTGAAACATTACCTTTTTAACAAATTTGTATACATTTTATATAACGCATTTGGCATTGAAATTCCAACTATTATCAATACCATGTGCAAGATGTAATGGGAAATTCAGAGGAATATTGATTTAATGAAATTTTCTAGTTATCGTGTATTCCTACAACTTTGTGCCATCACATCTCTTGATTGAACTGCAATTGTGAACATCTATTGATGATGTAGATGATGTTATTTGTTATCAAATGGTAAGCATTATTTTAAATAACGTGAATTGAGTTCTCAAAAAATCTTGTGGAGCTTGAAGCATGAGTAGAGAGGAAAAGAAACAAGATAGTTAGGAAGCCAGATTATAGCTACAAGGCTTATTGATAGTTTCATAGTACAACCACCATTTCATAACATTCAAAGTAAATGTGATTTAATACTCATACAATTTAATGATCAGTGCATGTGCATATTCGATGAATTGAATGTTGAAAATTTTGATATTTTTCTGACAAAGTTGTTTTCTATTAATCATGTATACTAGTTAGCTTTAATCATAGGTTATTGGAAATGTTTCTTTGACATTTTGTGAATGCATTCTGGTAGGATGAGAATTATATTTGACAATGAAGAAGAAAATTGATTATATGAATCTAGTAGCTCAAAACGTACAAGTGATGAGGACATATATACACTCACGCCAACACAACATTAGTTAATGAGGGACCGTAGCGAAGGACTCGGAGGAGAGCGGGAATCGGAACAAGGGTTACGAATGGCGTTTTCAGGCCGCTCTAGAAACTCATGCTTCCTGGGCTTGAAGGGCCTGCTTCCAGCCTCTGCAGATCGCGATGAAAGCCTGACGCCCACATCCAAATGGCAGACCAAAGAATCCAGGCAGCAACCGATAGATCCGCAGCATGAAGGAGAACTATTTTGCCCGAAAGCGGCTGTGCTATTATGGGCCGAACAAAATGAAGCAGCCCAGGTTTCTTCCATCCGAATATCGGCTTCGACTTTGTGTTTTGGTGAGATCAAGATGGCCAGAGCTAACGCATTCCTCAGCGCCACCGACTCAGTGCATACCACTGAAGGGGCAGCGAACGCAAGGAGTACCTACCCGAAATCGAGGGTTAGATCAACAGAATCGATTACATCGCCATGGATCTGGCTTCCTTCTATGGCGGATCGTTCCTCAGCGGCAGATCCCTCATTCTCCAGGACACGGACGAGCCCCCTTTACCTGCACCAGGGGTCCTCACACAGTTTTCTGTTCGCTTCCCATACAACAGGGCATGGCATGGACGCTGCAAACCATCATCGCCCAGATCCGCTAACAAAAACACAGAATCAACTCGATATTGAGCTATTAACCGTGCATAAGGGCAAGGAAGCAGCGATCTGGCCGGTAATGACCGCGGGTGCACCAGATCCATTATGGCTGCCACTGGAACCACTACGGATGCATCCGGAAAAAGAAAGAAAGCCCATTAACGCGGAAGGCAGGCATACAAACCCCAGAACCACCATCCATCCGCCAGATCCGGAGAACAAACAGACAAATCAGGGCTTGGTTAAGGCAGATCCGACAGATCGGAAACAAATATTTATCAGATCGGTAGAAGGCAAACACTACTGTGTACAATTCAAGGAAGGGATGGATGTTCTGGAATTAAAAAAGCAGATCCAGATAAAACTGGGCACTCCGACAACACACCAAAATCTTATATTTTCAGGACTCTGCATGCAGGATCAACACACTCTCCAGCACTATGGAGTTGTTAAAGATTCAACCATCATCCTCAACCTGAGACTTCGAGGCGGATGCAAGGGAACTAGCTCAAAAAATACAGGCTCTTTCCGTGATGCAGTCAAAGGAAAGGAACCACTGCAACACAGACCAGCACCCACAACAGAGATTCCAGGGCCCTACATCGTGGAACAGAGGCCAGAATCACCCATGCTTACTGTATCGTTGCCGGAGGTAACAGATCTGTACACAGATTTAATTCACAATGCTGTTATATGCAGATTTAATGGTTATTGGCCCAAAGCTGATGCACTGCATCAATGGGTTTTTACTTCATGGACATCCAAATGTGAAATATATCTATGCCCTAAGGGTTTCTTCATAGTCAGATTCAACACAGAACTGGAACGAGACAACATCATCAATCAGGGGCCTTGGTTTTGGGGCAATGTTGGTCTCTTTATCACCCCCTGGTTCCCGGACTTTGATGCTAATACCATGGTAGTATCGACAATGCAAGTTTTGGTAAGGCTACATAACCTCCCACTACATTTTTGGCATCAGAAAGCATTAACAGCCATTGGGAATTCCTTAGGAAAACATCTTAAAATAGATGAGGACAGAGCCAACCAGGGAATCTTCACATACGCCAGAATATGTGTAGAGGTGGATCTAAGTCAAGGACTTCCAGATCACATCACTTTAAATTTTAATAATTCACTGTGGACACAACAACTTGATTATGAGAACACGACATTCAGATGCCGCAGCTGCTTGCAGACAGGGCACCTTCAATATGCATGTCCACTGTCTAGTAAGGAGCCTAAAGGAAAGAAGAAACAACAGAAAAAACCAAAATGTTGGCAGCACACTGAACCACTGGAGGAGGAATCACTGAACACGGATCCCACAGATTTACAAGGAAGACAGGAAAAAGCGATGGAGGAAAACAACGAAGAACCCAAATTGGAGCCAAACAACTTGGAACGGCAGCAAGAACTACAGCTGGAAATAAGCGGAGCCAAAAGAGCACACAACCCCGAAGGATCTGACTCGGATAAAGAACAATCAGTGTTCACAGAGGAAAACCATCTTGCCTTAATTGTCCCCACTCCTAACGCTGGAGTCTGGCGCAAAGTAGAGAAGAAAAAAGGCAGGAAAATATAGGCCTGTAGACACAACTTTATCTATCATTTCTGTTGTATTCCTGTCTTTACAGGAACAATTTTTTGCCCTTTTGTGTTTTATTTCTGTTTGCTGCCTGTCATTACAGGAACAGCCATATGCATATGCTTCAAGCATCTACAAAATGTAATTTTATCAATATGAATAAAATTACGACTTTTTCCTTACGGGAAAAAAAAAAAACATTAGTTAATGAGGAAAAATATTGGGATGATGAAAAGCATCAATGCTAGCTTGATATCTGATACAAAGGTTTCATACTTATTTTATTTTGTACATTTTTCTGACTTAGGGTATTTTTGACGTTGCGATCAACATCCTCCAAAATTTTGTTTACACCTGAATTTTGGAGCCTACTGAGGATCTTAAGATTTGTCACTCTACGGTTACTTCTTCACCGATTGATGTTTTTGTGAAGTGTTCAATTCTTCCTCTCAAAGTTTTAACTCACAAAGCTACTTGCTCACACGTGTTCAATCCCCAATGAACTTATACATGCACTTCCTTTATGAAATCTTAAGCAAGCATAGCACCGTCCATCAAGAAAGTTCCTGGGCAATGTTCAAACCATATTGAAAGTCAGTGCACACTTCAGTTGACAACCTTCCTCACTTTGGCTGCATTTGTACTTCTATTTTGGTGATTTTTCTCAACTATCATCCTTTTCACACTTTTGCTTTCACAAGTGTCGCTTTCATATTTGTGACTATCATTTTGGCTTACTTTCACTTTAATAAGTGGTGTTTTATGTTATCTTCCCTCTGACATGTTTCACTTTCAATTTAATTCTCATTTGCAAGTGTCGTTACTATGTTTTCTTAAGGTGGTAGGTATCGTTTTTAGGTATGTTAACCTCTATATGTGTTGCAATTTTTCACATCACTAGAGTTAGTTACAGTGCACTTTAAATTCTCTTACATATCATCATAATATGTGCTAGACACATTCCCACAACTAAGTGCCATTTTAGTTCATAGTCCACACATTTGTCGTAAGTTGTATTCTAAGTGTCACATTATGGTTTTTCAACTATCGCACTTAGAAATAAGTGTCACTTTGTTGTTGTTTGAGGGTGTGATTGATGTTCATGAGTCCTGTGAAATCCTTTGGCCTGTATTGATGGAATTTATGTGTGTGATCCAATTTTGAGCCTTGTTATGATGCATTTCATTCTCTTACTCTGCTAGTCCCACACATACCCATTTTGGGAGCTCTTCTTGGTCCTTCAACCCAGTGCATGTTGTCAAGGAATTAGCCCTCTTATCAAGATATGAGCTTATCTTATTCATGAGGCTCAATGATGTAACCTTTCTCACCAAGATTTGTGCACTAATTCCTCCTCAAGATCATCTCAAGTTGTACCACATTATGAAACTTCCAAGGGTAGTCACCTAAGTACTCTTGCTGATACTGACTCACTACACTGATATTTGATCACCTATGCCTTTTGATGGCGCATACAACACTACTAGACAATAGCATGGATCCCTTCCACCTCTTGCAGAGGAATAGTATGCAATACAAAAACTATCCTATCCTCACCGTGGAGTGAAAATCCTCATAGGAAAAGTGGCTTCATTCATATGGCTTCCCTCACTAGAAAGTGCATTCCAATTGAACAATCCCTCGCTATTGCATCAAATTGCACTAGCCTAGAAGGAAAAGTGCATTACAAATTTATAGTGACCCCTTGTTGACTCAAATTACACTTTCCTTAAGGGATTCTCTCCCTTTCAATGCATAACACAGTCTTAAGCCTCAAGCCATCATCCTTCATTCTTCCCATTGTGCTCATTACTCAAATATCATCCTTGAAAAGCTTCCCTCAACACATGGGGTAATATGAAGAGATAGTGAGCCTTTAACAAGTTAAACTATGCTTTGCTAAAGGTTGCCTCCTCCTTCCAGCACATAGCATAGTCTAAAGCCTGAAGCCTTCATACTTCCCTCTTCTCCTTCCCCTCTGTGTTAACACTTTTGTTGTAGTGGCTACAACCTCCCTCAAAAATTTCTCCTTCGTTTTGTTTTGTAGCCTCCCTCCTCAAAATATTAGTAGCTTGTCTCGAATTGCTCGAGTACTTGTGCTTTTATTTGAATTCATATTTCATTTTACAACTTGTTCTCGCTTACTTTATTCCCTGACTAACCTCAAGCTGACCCCCTGTGACTCAATTTGCATCTGGTTCTTGTGGTGTCTTGAAAAACTACACAGTCCTCGAGGGGAAATTGCTTTTCTTTCAGAAATTGCGTAGAGAAGCCCGACAATCTGACTTTCTCTCAGGAATTATGTAGAGCAACCCAAAAATATTCCTTTCTCTCTAGAATTGCATAGGACATCTCTATAGTGAGATTAGGCTCTAAAACTACATAGACCTTGTTGACAACTTGTCCTTAGCTGAGAAACTGCGCAAAGAATGAGAGGCATCAATAACAACTCGGCCCAGGAATTTTGCAGAAGCATTCCCTTAGTTCTTTTCTGAATCATGCATCAGGAGATTGCCTAGTTCCCTCCAGAATTGTGCAAACTTTCTAGGGAGTGCATTGCAGTGCCTCGAAAAAGCAAGAAGCTAAGAGGAAAATCACCCTTGGGAAGTAGCGATCTTTCATCAGATTCCTGAAGGTGACACACTGCTATCATTAGAACTTCCTACTAAGTGTTGTAGTTGTCCTTGATATGAAGCATATGCGTCATGAACTCCATTTGCTCATATCTATGTAATGGACACCTCTAGGGCTCACTTATACATTCAATCATCCAGCTCTAGCTTCCCTAGGAGATTAAGGAACCTTTATAGCATGTCGTTGCTTTTAAGTTTGAGTTTTTCTTTTATCAGCTTTTGTTGTTTCTTCTATCACTTTTCCTATTTAGCTTGTGAGAATGTTGTTTCACTCGTTTTTTTGAACGACTGCTGGTGTTTTAACTTGTAGAATTTTTGTTTCAAGTTTTGTGTTGCCTTTCTTAAGCATCGCATGCATGACCCAATTTTTTCTCTAAGGGTCATTGTTGTAGAGACTCCCTGCACATGCTTCTTGATCCTTCGATTTAATCGATTGCTACACTTGCTTCACGTGCATACATCTAAAATTTACCAAATCTGCACTCATCCTTGCATCATCTTTCAGATCCTCATGTTTGCACACTCACATGGACATATATGGGCTCCCCCTTCCCAGATCTCACATTCCCTTGTATGCATTACACAATCTGGCAGCTGAAGGCCTCTGCCTTGGCTTATGGAATTGAACAGATCATGTCCTTGACTAACTCCAACTGTGCACTGCTTAGTTCTATGAACTAGTCTCCCAACTTGGTAACTTAGACTACACAATGCACAGTCTCTTCGAAGCCCTTTCGCATATTGAACTGTGCATTGCACAGTTCAATTCATCAAACTTCCACACTAACTATTGGGACTGTTCAGTGCGTATTTCCAATAGTCAGTTAGTCACCCCTGTTACTGAAAACTGTGCATTTTCTCTCATTAGATGCCCTACTTGCTCCTTGATCATGTTGTGAAGTTGGATTTGGAAGAGCCAATGTTCTCTTGCCATGAGTGTCTTCTCTATCCCACAGGTATAACACTCATGAAGTGCTTCTCTCCAATAGTTATTGTACCATAGTGTTATAGACATTTTTGTGCCTTACAGCATAGAGCATGAAATGTCAATAATCTAAGGGATCCAAAGTCCCTAAACAAGTTGTTCTTACCCTTAGAGGAACAAGGTCAGCAAACCACAGCACTGCAAATCAGTTCTCCACTGAAAAACACTCAAAAATAGGTCAGTTTTGGATCATTGCAGCTGCTCCACTAGGCATCTGCGCTGCATAGCAGGTACAACAAAGGCTACCTGCGTTGCATAGCAAGTAGAACAAAGGCTACCTGCGTTGGGCGTACTTGGACATGTGGAGGAATCTTTCTCTCAAAGTGCCAGTGCCCAGGAAGCTTCTAAAAAGACACTTGATGATAAGATTCACCTAATGATGAGTTAAGAGCTTCTAAAACTCCAAGTGGAAGACAGAAACTCTGAGTGAAGAACTGAAGAACAACTGGAGTTGAAGAGGACAACAAGTCACACATCAAGATGACTTATCTTCACTCCAAAACTCTATATAAGGATCTCATCCCATGGGATCTAGGAGGCCGGAATTTAGTGCAAAGAATTGTTGTTGGTTTACAGTTGTGAGCATTGGGTGATTGCTTGAGGGAGGTGAAGAAGAGATTTCTCTCCGTCGGGAAGGTGATGCTGGATTGGACCTCTCATGGTTGTATCACCACCTGAACCTTACTTCCATATATTAATAAAGCTTTTGAGGTTCTTCTATTCGCATGTGTTTCAATGGTGTATTGTCTTACTTGCGTCTTTGATTTATGCTAATCCTTGAATCAGTTATGAATGCATGCTTCTTGTAGTTTCCTTTCTTTGTCTCGTTTGCAGGATCTCGTGTAGCTGGGCCCGTGAAAAGACTCGGATCTGGGAGCAAGCGGCAAACAAAGGAGATTGGATCGACCATTTGTGCAAGACATCGGTAAGTGGATCTCTTCCTTCTATCTCTTGCATGTCATAAAGAAGAAACTTTAGATAGCTTTGCTTTCAGCTGTTGCTAAGGAACTGTCACCCTTAGAGTGGGTTAGGGTCATTCCGAGTTGGATACTTTCCCCCCCAACAGACTGGCGACTCCGCTGGGGATCGTGTCTTGTTGGTAGCTTGTGTTTATTGCTATTCATTTCTTAAACAAAGGAAGTACCGAATCGAACTGCATTCGAGTCCTTCGAATGCAAAGTAGAGGGCAGCTACTCTAGCCCAGTGCTGGGCATGTTTATGATCTAAAGAGCTGATCCACAGGGACTCTTTTTAGCTCTTTGTGATAGTGTTCATCTTCCTTTAATCATCCTCTAGTGTATACTTGACTGACAGCCTCTGATTTCACCAAAAACCGCTCATTTTTTAGCAAACTGTGACCCGGAATCTGAGAGAGACGTGACTTGTCTCATCAGTGCAGCTGCCACAAAGGCTACCTGCACTGCAACGCAGGTCTCGAAGGGGCTACCTGCGCTGCATCTCAGATTCACAGTGCAACACCTGCGCTGATCCAGTTTTGCCTTGTGCAACTTGGATTCTCCACTGTTTGTTGCCCAGTTTTCAGTATTGTTTTTGCAGCCAGTTGTCAACCTGTATACCCAGCTGAAACCACTTCTCTTTGCCTTCATTCCGCCTCAGTTGTATGAAGAAACCGTGATTGTTCTTATTGTATTTCTTGCTGTCATTCACAGTTTCCCATAGCGAAAGTGAGCTAGTCTTGCTATGACCTCTTGAATCTAGACCTGTGAGAAAGTGTCGTTGTGATTCTAAGAGTTAGTTTATTGCTTTTCATAGCTGCTTGAGCATTTGCTTTCGTTATATGGTTTGAATTTCAGTATTTCTTGTGTTGAAACGAGTGAATCTTAAGGTGTTCTTTTGATTATTGGACAAAAACTTGTTTTCTTTCACTTGAAATTGAATTCGAAATTATACAGTAGCTTTCTTTTTGTAATACATCAACATTAAGGAAGAAGAAAAGAAATACTTGCATTGTGCATGTGCATTTTGACAGTTTGCATGTCGATTTAGGAAAAGTGCATCAGTGTGTGCTCTATGATCTGTTTGAAAAGATGATGTCTTTCTTTTCCTTCAGTAGTTAAGGTTTTCATAAGTTGAAAGAATTGAAAAAGCTTGCTTATCATTCTTAGACTGCATTTAGGAGTTGTATCATACATCACGTGGTGATCCATAAAGGCAAACTGCTAAGCAAGATCAACCTAAAAAGAACTGAATTTATCTAACAACGCTTTGAAACATAACGAAACACAGTAGAGGTCTAGGTAGAGACGTGAACCGGCGTCGTTAAACATAGTGACTGTTGATCTCTACAAAGGTGGGTGATTCCTCCTGAGGGACGATAGCACTAATACAGACTTGTGCCCCCGCGTACCGTCGCGTATATTGGGGGACCCCTATAGGAACAAAGCCTTTATCCATAGGAAGCCGTGTCGGTCGCCCTACTGATCGCGATGCAGTGAACACAGCATTCACGAAGATCGACCACTTGTACCGTAAAACGTATTCTGTGGTTTCGCGAAAGGTTTGGCACACCCTTGCCTAGAACTCCAGAGTAGTTTCTTTTGGCCTTTTTCAAACTCTATAACTGAAAAAGTCCATCCGAGCATTTGTCACTTCGGGCTCGTTAATACATCGAAGGAGACTAGAGTCATCTTTAGCTTTTTCTCGACTCTTAAAAAGTGAAAAAGCAAGTTGTGTCTAAAAGCGTCGTCATATAAAATTCATCTTAAACGGAACATAATCACCCCTAATTCCTACATTGATCTTAAGGTTGAGAACATGGAACACACCAATCAAGGGATTCCACAGCATGGGACCCCTAGCCTTTTCTCCTCTTGGGGAGAAGTTGGTGCGCCCCACATGGCCACATTATCGCTTCCAGGACTGACAATTGGCCTACCAATTTGGCTATTCTCAACCGCTGTAGTTTAGACCACCACGGTTCTTGAACAGTCGAGTCAACAGTTAGACCAGTCTAGAGCTACTCTCCAGCCTTCCACTTCTTATGAGCCTTCCTCCGATCCTTCTTCTTCGAAAGGTCAATCCGCCAAAAGCGGAGCTCCCATAGAAAAGAAGAAGGAAAATAAGAAGAAAGAAAAGAAGCAAAAGGAGCCAAAGGCGCCTGGGGGCAAGCAAAAGGCATCTAACGAAAACCCACACACAGCACGGACCGGGCCCAAATCGCCATGTGTCATATGTAGAGGAGACTTCCACAGTGATTGTCCCAGTATTCCCCGGATACTAAGGGACTGGTCCCCTCGTTTGCACGATTCGGAAGCGTCAACCTCTGACAACCAGGTTGAATGCTTACCGTCGGCCAACGAAAGGGAAGGTCGCAGATGACGAAGAGGGATGAGATTCCCCTGCAAACTGTGTGAAGGCGATCACACCCTTCGCCGTTGTCCCTTTTTAGACGAGGCAAAGAGAGTTTTGGAAGATCAACCGGTGGCACCGGTACTACTTCCTCCTGGATATCAAAAACTCGCGCCAGGTCCTTCGTTGGTCGAAAATACAGCTGTCTTGCTCAGAGGGCCAGCTGAAGTGTCAGTCACTGAAAGTGAACCTACTGAATCCGGACCGGACAAAAGTCCAAAGGTCGAAACGGTAGTTGACCCGGTTCTCCCTTCAGAAGTTTCATCTTCAAACACCACAGTCACTGAGGATTCATCTTCAGTTGACACCCCCGCCGAAGAGAATAAGGATGACACCGTCCATATTCTTTTCGTCAACTCCGATTCTGATGAGCATCTGGGCAAAACGCCCACTCCTTTATCGCAGGAAGGAGCATCGTCAGGATCATATCTGGCCGTATATTCGGTCCCACCACCAAGCAACCTAGTTGTGTCCTTTGATTGGAACCAACTAGGCAGACCCCGGTTACCAGCCAGCATAACATTTAGAATTATAGTCCAAATATACAAAATGGTGATGGCTGGAACTATCATTGATGAAGGGGCATCTGTGAGTATCCTGTCCTCTATTGCTTGGAAAGCACTGGGTTGCCCGGCGCTTTTGCCCAAGACAAGGCATCTCTCGGGTTTTGACAAAGGAACCAGTCGACCATTAGGGATTCTACCTAATGTGCCTATTACACTGAAAGGGAAGGCTGTCAAGATGAATTTGATGGTCGTCCAAGGACTCTTGGATTATAACCTACTCCTTGGACGAGACTACATATATTGCATGGAAGCAATAGTCTCCTCACTCTTTCGAATAATGTGTTTTCCATACGAAGGAAGGATGGTCAAGCTCGTAGACCAACTTTCACTTCCGGGATCACGCATCGCAAGTAGTCACATACCTATCCTCAATGGTCTTTTCGATCAAGAAAGGTCTTTTCCCCCGGTTCTTCTTCCTGATGAATGCGAGTGATTCAGGAAAGGAACGCAGGAGCCCAGGGGGCATGCATCCTGGTCTGCTCTGGAGGCAGAAAAAACCTTGGGTGTAAAGTAGAATTTCCGCGGGAGAATATGACTAGTCCGTACCCCATCCCCCCCTTCATCTTTGAGAATCTTCCTCTGAGCCATCTTCATGGAGAAGAAGGACAAGAAGACGAAGAGAGAGATGGGCTCTCAGAAGGGGTAATTGGGAGTGGGGTTGTTCTAGAATAAGATTCTCTTGTTAAAGTTAAGTGCGTGGCAGAGCGTCGTCATTCACCTTTGTCTAAATAGGTAGGCTCTGCCAAAGAAGGGGATCCGTTTGCGGCAGCAAGTAGTAACCATCTTTGGATAAAAGGCAAGCCTCACCCATTAAAACAAATGTTTTAAAGGATAAGTAGGGGCAGCCTCCAAAGAAAGAAATTCTATTGCTGCAACAAATTGTAACCATCTTTGGATAACCTAATGATAGACATCGCCGAAGAAAGTTTCTGTTTAAAAGAATTAACAGAACAATCTTTGGGTAACCTGAAAGAGGTAAGCCTCACCTGTTGAAACAAAGGTTTTTAACGGATAAGTAGGGGCAATCTTGAAATTAGACTTACACCTGGGGGCATGCAAACCTCTTGGAAGGCAAGCACGGGCGGTTTTTTAGTTTTAGGTAGGACTAACCCCTCTAACCCGCAGGATAGGCCGATACCCAGCTTGCATGAAGAGAGGATATGGAGCAAAGCGTAGGAAGATGAAGCTCCTTAAAAAATAGGAATCTTCCATGAGACCTTACTACTTTATGACTGGTAAAAAACGAGCAGTTTTGGCAAAGTTCATGCTCGTTAAAAAATAAATGCAAAACCGAGCAGTTTTCGCAAGTGTTCATGCTCGTTAAAAAATAAACGCACATGTGAGCAAGATTCCCCCAGAGTTCAAGCTCATTAAGAAAAATGAACTGGTAAATAACCATTTGAGAACCGTAAATTCATCAGCCGTAAAAGCCTTGGTCGTGTTTGTGTACCGTCACCTCCACTTTTCATTTGGCCGATCATTCACATCCACTTGATTGTTTACCTATTTTGAGGAACAGCTGCGAAGAGTGATTTCACCTAGCCATCCTTGTAATACTGCCGTGATTGGAAAATTCCAACCTGTACCTGGAATCTGCTGCTATCCCTGTTTATCACTCGTTCCTCAAAAGACGAGTCTTCTTTGAGCTCTTTTCACTGACTCGTAAAATATGAAAAGTTTGCCGAGTTTTGGCCTTCCATCTCGTTAAAAGGACCGGAAGAGCTATCCCTCCTCTAGATTTTAATCTTTTTGGACCTGAGGGATTAGTGCACAAAAAGATCGAGCGCTTGTCTAGTTCGGCTCGATAAAGATATCGAACATTCATCCCTTCTGTATTGTTTTATACTTTTTCGGACTTAAGGGATTAGATGACGAAAAAGGACCCCTGGAGTCCACTTTATGTACCCTTTTCAGACTCTCTAAAAATGAAAAGGACCGAGTTGTCGTTGTCGCTGGGCTCGTTAAAAATATTAGATAGCGACAAACTTGTCTTTAGACAAGAACGAGTTTCCCTATCGCTAGGCTCGTTAAAACATAGCGATGGGCTTGCCCGAAGGGCAGGTTATAGATCAAGCATATGTTATCCTCCTCAAGCTTGACAAAAATAAAGAGGTACTGGTCAGAAATGACTGGGGAAAAATTGGGAAGAACCTCAAAGCTTAATGGTAGCAAGTCACTCTTGAACATGACACTTTTGCCTCCGTAAATATCGGGTTGGGTTATTATCATTCACCGGTCCCTTCACCATGGTCTCGCCATAACATCCATACATGGGGTAATGCTACCGATCCATCACATCAGTGTCATTATATGTTCAAGAGATGTCATTCAGAAAGTGTCAACCGGGTCCCATCCACTACCATACATCATCTTTCATCCTTCCATGACCGCCACCCTGAATCATATTTCACAGATCGTTTTCACCATCATCACTAGCTCCGTTCCGTGTCACTGATGTGGGATTCATTAAGGCCCTCCTTTGACGGATCACTTCTTGTCGACATCAGCTCATTATCCAAGAAGTTGATCTAGGAACACCCCCTCAGTACTTTGAAGCTTGCATGCCTCAATGGCAAGTTTCTCACTTCCGGCGATAGGTATACATTAATGACCTTCGACCGGGAGACTTTGCGTGGTGTTCGACGTCAAATCCTATATTCACGCCACGTGAATTGTGCTGCAGTACCTTGAGGGTCATCATCATTATCGGTGATTCCTCTCGCGCTTGTTAACAGTTTACATTATTGACTGGTAATCAAGCGATGTCTTTCCATGTTCGACTTCGGGAAATTCTCACATGGATCGACTTGTACTAGAGTGAAGATCGGACAAGTTTGAAGACCCCAGATCTAGTTTCATCCATCCAGGCTGCGATATATATTCAGGAGATAAAAACATAGACATGTGCAGCAGATGAGCATCCTACTAAAAGGATGATAATTAAAAGCAGAGAATTATCCGTCTCTTATCAGACGATCGTCTGTTTATGTACGGCAAATGTATTTATAAAGTTGATCATGGGAAATGCCCGCATTAGCTAGATCATCAAAAGAAAGTATGAAAAGATAATGTATTGTATTGTATTTTGTTACAGGTCACCTCCCGGCGATTGAATGAACTTCGGATCCTCCTAATAAAGCATTTCACCCGATAAACGACCTCATACTTTAGGGGGCAACTGTTATAGACATTTTTGTGCCTTACAGCATAGAGCATGAAATGTCAATAATCTAAGGGATCCAAAGTCCCTAAACAAGTTGTTCTTACCCTTAGAGGAACAAGGTCAGCAAACCACAGCACTGCAAATCAGTTCTCCACTGAAAAACACTCAAAAACAGGTCAGTTTTGGATCATTGCAGCTGCTCCACTAGGCATCTGCGCTGCATAGCAGGTACAACAAAGGCTACCTGCATTGCATAGCAAGTAGAACAAAGGCTACCTGCGTTGGGCGTACTTGTACATGTGGAGGAATCTTTCTCTCAAAGTGCCAGTGCCCAGGAAGCTTCTAAAAAGACACTTGATGATAAGATTCGCCTAATGATGAGTTAAGAGCTTCTAAAACTCCAAGTGGAAGACAGAAACTCCGAGTGAAGAACTGAAGAACAACTGGAGTTGAAGAGGACAACAAGTCACACATCAAGCTGACTTATCTTCACTCCAAAACTCTATATAAGGATCTCATCCCATGGGATCTAGGAGGCCGGAATTTAGTGCAAAGAATTGTTGTTGGTTTACAGTTGTGAGCATTGGGTGATTGCTTGAGGGAGGTGAAGAAGAGATTTCTCTCCGTCGGGAAGGTGATGCTGGATTGGACCTCTCATGGTTGTATCACCGCCTGAACCTTACTTCCATATATTAATAAATCTTTTGAGGTTCTTCTATTCGCATGTGTTTCAATTGTGTATTGTCTTACTTGCATCTTTGATTTATGCTAATCCTTGAATCAGTTATGAATGCATGCTTCTTGTAGTTTCCTTTCTTTGTCTCGTTTGCAGGATCTCGTGTAGCTGGGCCCGTGAAAAGACTTGGATCTGGGAGCAAGCGGCAAATAAAGGAGATTGGATCGACCATTTGCACAAGACATCGGTAAGTGGATCTCTTCCTTCTATCTCTTGCATGTCATAAAGAAGAAACTTTAGATAGCTTTGCTTTCAATTGTTGCTAAGGAACTGTCAACCTTAGAGTGGGTTAGGGTCATTCCGAGTTGGATACTTTCCCCCACAACACATAGCACCAAAGAACCAAAGAGATTTTCTTCAAGAGTGACCATTGAAAGAAGTATGGAGGAAGCAGTTGAGAAAGCACCAATATACTTGCCAATATATGCAGATGCTCAATTTTAACATGGAAACACGACCAACAATAGTGGAAAAAGGAAGAAATCCAATACATGAACAGGGAAAGAGGAAGTTGTTGACATAACAAATATTTATAGAGGAAGTGCATTCAACATTCATGCAGGAAGCTTTGACACTAGAAGAAAAATGAAGTACAAGACATAAACAACATAACGATGATCATAGATTGCAAGTAGTACAACTGAGATTACAACAAGCATAATAAGAGTTGAAGGAAGAGCAAGAGATGAGAAGAAGAACAAAGGCAAGACATAATGACAGAGAAAACAGTTCCCATACAGGTTGATAAGTTGGAACATCTAGTAGCTAAGGAAGAGAGTGAACAAATGTAGGATCCCTCACCAAAGCTAAGGCACGAGAACCAAGTTTGGTCAGAGGTCAATAGGTACATGAAGTAGTTAATGAACAAGGGCACCAATGATGACTTGTAGCTGAGCATGGAGAACATGAAAAATAGTGGTCCACCCACAGTCATGACAATGTTTTGAATGCTTCAGGATGAGACAAACACAGGTTCCAAGGCCACATGCCCAGATTCCATGGAGGTAAGGGTCCATTTTTAGCAAGACATCATCATGAATTTTGGGGATGTCATAACATAGTATTGAGCTTGGCACCAATACATGAACAAGAAGCATCAAGTGGATGTTGCCGAGTTGGTCTTTCCCTAAACCTCAGAGTCATAGTGTTTTGTCTTGTTAGGCTATCTCTAGCCTATTTTGTCCCACATGGTTATATGTGGAAATTGTATATTATGTAAACATGTTGTAAGTGAAATTCTAAGTGTCATTAGTGGAATGTGAACAGTCACTATGTAATGTAATGAGTTTTCTAAAGAAGTTGAAGAGTCATGAGGGTAGGAAAAGAGTCACAAAGGGGAATGTCAAGGGTAACCCCACCCTTTGTTATAAATATAACCTCATAACTCATAGAACATGCTTTTAGGAGCCAAGCTTTTGGATAGGCATTTCTTAGAGAAGGCTTGGAAAGTATTGTGATGAGCCTTAGATTCTCCACAATGTAGAGGGAGTACATCTCTTTCTAGGAGCAACCGTTGCTGACTATAATGTTCCACTATTGGGGCTAGTCACTGCCAATGGTGTATGTATGGATGGAACTTTCATTTAATATAATATATAAGAAAGCCAACATGTTTTCATGCATATGTTGTTATTGTAGTTGGACTATTATGGTTGCTTTATCAATGTATGTTATTAAAGTTACTCATTTTTGTATGAACTATTTTGGATGCAATTGTATGAATCTTGTTGCAGATGTGTTTGTGGTTTAACCCATCACTTCAGATTGTCGACTATTCTATTTTCCAGCTTGTGATGGGATTCAACTCATGTGTTCCATTCATGTTGTGTACTATTATAGGATTCTAAGGGACACACTTCCTTTCCCCCTCTATGTGATAGAACCCCGATGCATCTCACTTGAATTGCTGCAAGGTCACACACTTTCTTCCGACAAAGATATCACACCTACCTGTGTGTGCTATAACAATCAAGGCATAGCTTTACTACCCACTGCTGGGACTGCTACTCCAAATGGTCTGAGGTCTAGTTGGGACTTCTTACCAGGGAGATCCCTTGACATGTTAGTAGGTCCAACATTGTCAAAATTTCTAGCAGTAGAAGGAGGTCCATATGACAAGATGAGTCCTCAAAGTCTATTTTGAATATCTACACATCTTTCATTACTTACATTATATTTAAACCTTTGACATGTTTGTCTCATGGATATGTTTTTGAAGTGTCGAATGATTTCCTTAATAACATGTCACGTAACGCATATGATGGTGAAGGCGGAGCAACTTTTAATAGTCACAGAGTTACTTTCATGGGTTTCCATAAAAGGAATGAAGTCCTCTTGGATGACGTTTCCTTCTTGTTTTCCGCTTACATGCTCAGAGGGAATGCACTAAAATGGTGTGTCACATTACCCACAACCTCCATTCACTCGTATGATCACATGATCAGAGATTTGTTCCGTGCTTTCTATCATTATGATCACAAATAACTCAATAAAAAAATTCTAGAATTACGGAAACAAGCTCATCAATCCTTTTTACAATTTTGGAATCCATTCTGTAACCTCTCTTTTCAAATCCTAGAAGATGAAATTGATTGGAAATTTCTCAATGAAATATTTCAATATCTTCTTCACGTATCTGAAAATCAACATGTGTTAGAATCATTTGAACCCCTCCCAACATACCTCACTATTAGAGCTGCCAAACCCAACACGCAAAAGGTTGTTGTCACAGGTGACCCTCCCTCCTCTCCTCGGCAAACAAGTCTAGCTTTGCAGTGCGAGGTGGGAGAAATTGTGAACCCATATGTTGAAAAGTCACATTCTCCCATGACACCTAATCTGGATATCTGCACAGATTTGGCTTGTAAGCTTGTTGGTTGTCACATGAAATCGTTTTCTCAACCTCTGTCCTATCATTATGTTGATCCTCCAGATTGTACTATCTTGTGTTCTCCTGTTCCAGACTGCACATTTGTTGTTTGCGAGGATCAAGTTGTCAAAAAAGTTGGCATTTCGCATCCAACCTATGTTATTACTTTTGATCAGTATGTGTGGGAATCGAAAGAAAAACCTGCGATGAAGAATGACCTCCTTCTGTGTCCGCCTCATTTAGTTTTTCATCGCATATTTTGTGATTCTACCATTTCTGACTTGTCCTGTGAAAATTCATCCCTGAATTTTTCTACTTCTGATCATTCACAAAACACACCAGATGTCAATCTGTCATTGAATTGCGGAGAGGACACATCTTTATTTATGAATCCACCCAATCCATCATATTTTATTTTTGAAAACTCATAGGGTGAACAATCTTGTTTCTTATCAACCCCTCTGTATGATTCATCAGATCATGAGGATGTTGATGAACATCTCAAATTTTCTAATCGTGGCTGTCATGATATCTTTACTCCTTCATTCGATCACCATGTTGATTAATTTGTTGTTGATCTTTCTAAGTCACTAGTCTTTGATGATCTACCTGTTGATGAAGTGGAAAACCCTCAAGCTTTCAAGGCACTTTAGCACCCGCTGATGGTTATGTCAGGTCCTCATTGCCTTGAGGTCAGTTCCACTTCCAATCATAAATGTGTTGAAACACCCTAGGCTCCTCATCACTCTCCTATTTACATTGAAGATCAATATAGTACAAATTTCACATCCTCCACCTGAATCACATGATCCTATCACTCATGCATTGGAGGAATCATACACAACGAGCACTCTTGCTAAGTGAAAGTTGTCTTCCTTTTTCATGTTTTCTCGTTTGTCACGGTCAAAAGAGTTTACATGCTCATCATTTGTGCGCAATGTGTTGCAACACCATGGTATGTCCATAGAATGTTTGTCTTGTACGTTTACTCTTTTATTTTCTATCGATGCTTTTAAACTTCGAGTGTGTTGGTCTTCATTGTCTTATCTTTTTAGTGCACTCGTTTAGTTTTATATATTACTCAATGACTATGCCTTCACCAACATGGGTCAACCAATGAGTTGGTGGCTACATTGGAAATATCACTTTATGTGAGTAGGCCCACGCATTATTTAGTTTACGAGTAGGAGTAATGTTTTCTTTCTTGTTTGCTTTCCTTGCATGTTTTTCTTTGCTTACTTGTTTTGATTTCATTTACTTATGTCCTTTTCTTCTTTGTTTCCTTGCTTTTTATGCACCCATAGGATTGGCTTCACATGAAACATGTTTGGCTCCTAAGAAAAGCAGGGTGAAGTATAAGAGGACTTATACAATTATCAACAACTGGTTATCTATTGTCCTCTCTTTTTATGAGGAGCTTGTTGTCTTGATTTGATGATACCCTGATGGAAAATGTGTTCTGTTCAGAGTGAGTCTTGGTGAAAACACAACGCTTGCACTTATAACTAGTACCACCTACTCTAATCGGCTTTCTATATTCAGTTAACCCTTTTCAACTCAATAAAGTAGAGTAAGGTGAGGGGGAAAACCTTAACAAGTATGTCAAAGGTATATATAACATACTTCTATGAAGGGAAAACCTCTTCTACTCTCAATAAGTCAGGATCCCTCTTCCGCCTCATAAAATAAATAAGTGCCTATGCACAGTTCTCTGAAAAATGAAAAATGAAAAAAATAAAATAAAGGTGAAAGAAGAGAAAGGCTTCCTGTGCAAAGAGTTGAACCAAGTAACTCCACTCAGGTACTGTCCAAGTTCGTTGACAGCTGAGTGATGCTTGTGTTCCTTGAGTGACTCCATCGGGGTACTATCCAGGCTTGATGGGAGCAGAGCAACACCACATATGAACCTTAAACTCTGACAGTCTACATTACTTGTGCATCAATATAACCATCATTCCCAATCGAAACATCAGAGTTTACTTGGCTTGGTATGTGTGTTGACCGATCAAGAGAATTTTAGGTACTATATCTTTAACTCAAGCTAGTGAGGAAGCCATCGTGATCAAAGAATCAAACAATACTTCTAGAGGCATTAGACCCACTTTTCACAACACAATGTCTATATAGGGAGATAGAGTTCTACCATTGTGTCGCTGATGTTGTAGCAGCTACAACCAACCTCCAAAATTTTTCCTTTTCTTTGTTTTGGAGCCTTCCTCCTCAAAATATTAGCAACATTTCTTGCACTACTCAGGTACTTGTGTTTTCATTTAAATTCATCTTTTTCTTTATAGCCTATGCTCGTTTACATACTTCACTGACTAACCTCAAGCTGAGCCCCCGTGACTCGGTTTGCATCTGGTTCTTGCATGGTCTTGACAAATTACGTAGTCCCCATATTGTTGTTATTGTGCCCCATAGAAGCCCACTATTATTATTAGTGTGCCCTTAGATTATTATTATTATGTCGACTATCATTATATTATGAACCCTTAGACTCCTATATATAGAAAGGAGGTCTTGTCATTTGTATCATCTAAGAATTTTTCATTTGTGTAATGTAAAGGAGGTTGCCCCCTCGAAGAGGCTGAATTCTAAGGCGTTGATCTATATTTTCCACCTTTTTGTGAGTTGGTTTCATAACATTTGGTATTAGAGCTATGGATTCTAGGGTTTCGCTACTCCAAACAGGTCATCGTGGCATTTTCGCTATAACGCTTTTTATACGACGTTTCAGATGCTTAAAAAAAATCCCATTTGAGAAGAAATTGGTTTGAACCTTGTGTCCAAATTTGAGATCTTGTCTCGCTATATTTTTGGAGATATGATTTGAGAAAGTTATGGTTTTTGCAAGCTCTAGAATTTCATCTCAAACATGTCATTGTGAACTTTTCGCTATAATATTTTTTCTACGAAGGTTCAGACTCTGAACTTAAGACCCATTTGAAAGAAAAACATGGTGAAGCTCAAGTCCAAATTTCAGATCTTGTCTCGCTACATTTTCGGAGATGTAATCTAAGACATTTAGGATTTCTACAGGCTCCCGAATTACATCCTAAACAGGTGACCTTGGTAAAATTGTCATAACTTTCTCTCTGAGCATCAAATTGAAATTTTGTAAGAAGTTGCGGAAGTAGGATGGACTTTAGTTTTCTGTGTATCGACTGCAGGTCCTAAGGTTGAAACAATGACACGAGGCACTTCATACAATTTCGATCTACTGAAACAATCAATAATCAGGTCATCGTGGGAGATTTGACATAACGCTTCCTTACAGAATCCAATCTTGATCAGACTTTCTAGGTTAGAAAGAGGACTCATAGGGCTACTACAAGACAAAATTTCAGAACTTGGAGATTTGAAATTACAGTGTTACAGTCGTTTCAAGATCGAGCTCGTAAAATCAAGAAAAGGCAATATGAGGAAGTTTGATGGCAAGGATTCGATAAATTGGATACTACATATGGAGCAATATTTTGATCTACATGAGGTGCAACTTTTACAAAAGGTATGTATTGCATCTCCATATTTAGAGCTGGATCAATTTTTATGGTATAAAGGGTTGTGTTCTCGTAGAGCACTTGTCACTTGGTCTATTTTCACGAAAGAAATGATAGCACATTATGAGGATACAAAGAGTAACACCTACTTTAGCCAATTGATAAATCTCAAACAAAAGGGTTCAATGGCAGAGCACATTGAGGATTTCAAAAAACTGAATATAAGGGTAAATGATATTCCAGAGAAGAAAAGGATTGATGTCTTCATAGGGACTTTAAAGGATAACATTCAACATGAGGTTCGTCTTTGGGAACCTGATTCATTGGAGAAGGCATTCAGGTCAGCACAAAAAATTGAAAGAGAAATGATGGAAACAAGGAATCCCACCACTCATGACTATAATTATGGAAGCATTTTTTCTCCTAGCCTTCCACAACCTACAAGGTTTACACCACAACAATTGGAAGAAAAAAGAGAAAAAGGGATTTGTTACAATTGTGATACAAAATACACTAAAGGTCATAAGTGTGATGAGAAGAAATTATTTTACATAGATTATGAAGAGGAGGAAGGAAATGATCAAGAGACATCAAAAGAAGAGGATATACACCAGGAACCAACCCCATAGAAAGAAGAAATGAATCTAACCATGTCTTTTAAAGAATTGGAAATAATTACCACTACTCAACTCTCAAGATAGAAGGACATATCAAGAAGAAAAAGGTTCAAGCAGTGAGAGATCAAATCAAGCATCAACAATAAGTTCTCCAACTTTTAAAGGATAATGCCACTTGTTGGAAATAATACTGAGATGGGGGGGGGTTGAATCAGTATTATTAAATCAAACACTTTTTCATTTCCATACTCAGATTCATATACGCTGCTTCAATTAATGATACCCGCGTATATATGCAATTGTGTTAATTGCAACTAGCATATATCCAGTAAACTTATGATTCAATTAGTTGATCTTCAATGAGTGCATCAGGAAATTATTAAGCATATTAACAGTAAACAATTGCAGCAAAATAGAACAGATTATCACACATAAGGATCACACATGAACACCATGATATAAGGTGGAAACCCAATGTGGGTGAAAACCACCTGCTGCAATTCGTCTCTATCTTGTTTTAATTAGAAACTTCTTTTTACAATGATTTTGTACTAGTGCAGTCTTATACCAGTACGCAGGCTGCTATCTGCAGAAGGCTACAACCTTCTCTCATTCTCTAGACTCTCTTGGAAGGGAGCCACAACCCCATTAGCTCTTGTACTAGCTGAAGTACTAGTATGTAGGTGCTGGCCTACAGAAGGCTACAACCTTCTCTTTTCTTCAAGGGACCACGTTTCATAAATTTTCAAACTAGATCCATAAATATAAAATAATCACCACTGCAATACAATCATCAACTTATACCTGCATCATCAATCTCTGAATCACCCAATACTGAATCACTGAAACCCTATCATCAAAATACAGTTACGTAAACACAGACCAGAGCCCAAAACTCTGCAACAACCACTAGAACCAACAGCAACCTGAAACATCAAATCTTATAATGTATACTCTACTTGACTGTGTCAAAACCACGTGTACACGTGCTTTCACCAGAGAGAACACGCGTATAGATCTAAAGATAATTACTTATACCTTCGATGCCATTTCCAACTTGATTCATATCGAGCCAAGCATCACAAACCCATAATCAACATACTAGATCTTCACACTTCATCAGACATTCATTACTTGCACATCCCACCTTGGCCTAATGATCTTCTCCTTATATAGGTTTAGGCATCTCTCAATACCATGGTCCAAAACCATGTAGAAACAATACCTTGGACCCAATACCTAGGGCCAACACTTTGAACCAAATACCACGGACCAATACCAAAATACCACGGACCAAAACTTAGTTTTCCAACATGTACACACCTTTCCTTTTGTGAACTTGCATGTGTACGTATACGCACCTTTTTTTCTTCTTACTCGTGTGTATACGCACTTTCATCAAGGTTAACTTGTGTATATCTCTCTCTTGACCTGTTGTATTAAGATCTGTCCTCTGATTGAGTTGCCACCAAGGACAACACCTGTATCATACCTCTGAGTGAGTTTCCATCAAGGACAACACTTGTATCATAATGCCAACAATCTCCCCCTTTGGACTTGATGGCAACCACCTCACCAAGTCACTCTCCCCCTTTGACATCAAGGGCAAAGGGAAGACCAAGAATTTCTCTCCCTCTGCTGTCCATACTCCCCCTGAGTACCTGCTGAAATCTCTGATTGAGCTCCCCCTTTGTATATGCCAAGATGTACCAATCTGTCCATGCTCCCCCTAAGCACATGCAAGGTCTTTATAAGAAAGACTAGCAATCCATTCAAGACCATGATAGTCATTAGCCACTATCATACACCATATATGATCTGCACCATAAGCATCAGCATCCAGTTCTGTAACCGGCAATACCATTCTTTTGATCAAATAGAAAGATGTATCATTTAGCCACATAAGCATCATCACTAAAGACTTCTAACCATAATTCCAACAATGCATTATTTGAAGTATATGCTCTCCCTGATCTTGTGCCAACCATCATATACCATGACCGAACCATTTCTTGAGTCTGTTTTGCTGCCTTTTTCTTCTGAGCTCCATATACGCGAATCTGCAGCCTCTAGCTCGTGTATATAGGTGACTTATCTTCATTATATCAATGTATGCAAGATGGAGTACTGAAGGTCTACACTTTCAGTTTCCCCTGTGCCTATTATGTCAGCTAATTGAGTTATGTCACACCTTTCTGTCTCTAATTCTGTCTTCTTCAATTCCTGGGATGTGATGATGTATAATCCTCTTGCTTTGGAGTTTGAATTTTGCTCTTGCATTCCCTTGCTTTATGACCAAATTTGTTACATGCATAACATCTTACATGTTTTATGTTCCTTCTATTGCAATAAATTACTTTGTGGCCAAACATATTGCAAGAAATACAATATCCTCTGAAGTACCTGGAATCTGATGATCTTGTGTGACGGTCTTGAACCATTCTACTTCTACATCTGGGTGCAACATGTACAAGATTATGACATACATAACATTCAACATTATTCAATGGAGGAAATAATCGTCTATCACTTCCATAGTTAGGAGTAAAGGACTTTATTTGAGGAATTTCTTTCCTTGGTTGTTGATGAGGTTTTCCTCTCATCTCCTTGTTGAGCATTTCAGAATTCTCGTTAGAGTTCCTTGCCTTACCTTGTGAGCTAGATTCACCTTCAATAGATTCATAAAAGCCAAGACTAGTTTTGATAGTAATGGATCTTTGACTACCGAGAATGTCATCCAAAATCTTAGTACTATCATGAAATCGTAACAGTTTAACCTTTTCTTCTAATTTACTTTTTAAGATATTTACCTCAACTTGATGTTGTTCTTCCTTTTGCAGATACTGCTTCCTTATGTTTTCTCAGATTTTCTTCCTTCTTCCACTTGTTGCCTTAATTCGAACATTTCATGTTCTTGTTCTTCAAGAGCATCTTCATTCTGATTCTTTGATTCTTTAAGATCTTCTTTTAGAGAGAGGATCTTTGATTCAAGTCTCTAAATTGTTATGCTCTGATCTTTTACTACATCCTGTAATTGCTCCCTTACTCTGGTTACTGACTCCAACTGTTCTTTTAATCTGGTAACTTCTTCTGGTTCTACGTTCTTATTTTCATATGCCATGAGAAGTCTAATGTCTTCATCACTATTGGATGTGTCATTACTTTTATCATGGATATAATAACTTCTATCAGATATCTTTCCTTTGTTCTAAGGGCATCTAGCAGCGTAGTGACCAACTCTACCACATGAAAAACATTTGAAAGGTAGCTTACCTTTGAACCTTCCAGATCCCCGTTCAAGATTCTTGACAAAATTTACCTCATCTTCTCCTTCTGAAATGTATCCTAATTCATTTGCTGATACTTCGAATGTGGCTTCTCTCATATCTGATGCTCCTCATCTCATAAGCAGTTAAGATTCCATGAAGCTGCGTCATAGTGATTTTTTGTAGATCCTCCTTTTCTTCTATGGCAAAAACTTTGGAATCAAATTTAGCAGACAGGGATCTTAAAACCTTTTCAACTAAGAAAACTTCCTTAAATTCTTCACCAAGATTCCTCATACAATTGACAATCTCATCTATGCGTAGGAAGTAATTAGCTATGCTTTCATTACTATGCATCTTAAGATTTTCATACCTTATTCTAAGAGCTTGAAGCTTTTCTCATTTTACCTGTTCATCTCCTTCGTAGCTTAGAATGATTTTGTCCCAGATTTCTTTGGCTGATTTGAAATGAATGACCTTGACAAATTTTGATTACGACAAACTTCCTAATAAGACACTAACAGCTTTGGCATTGAGTTCATATTGCTTTCTCTCTGCTGCATCTGTAGGAATTGCTTATGGATATGAATATCATCCTTCCACGATTCCCCAAACATTTGTTCCAAGAAATTGTACATATGTTGTGGTTCTTATCTTTCAATGGATAAAGTTGCTCCCATAAAAGATTGGTGGCCTGATTAATGCTTCTTTTTCATAGTTGCTCATGATGATAGATCTTCCTTCAAGTGATCAAGCTTATTCTGAAGGACCTGCTCTGATACCAATTGTTGGAAATAATACTAAGAGGGGGGGTGAATCGGTATTATTAAATCAAACACTTTTTCATTTACATACTCAGATTCATATAAGCTACTTCAATTAATGATACCCATGTATATACGCAACTGTGTTAATTGCAACTAGCGTATATCCAGTAAACTTATAATTCAATTAGTTGATCTTCAATGAGTGCATCAGGACATTATTAACCATATTAACAGTAAATAGTTGCAGTAAAACATAATAGATTATTGCAAATAAGGAGCACACATGAACACCATGATATAAGGTGGAAACCCAACATGGGTGAAAACCACCTGTTGTAATTCATCTCTATCTTGTTTTAACTAGAAACTTATTTTTACAATGATTCTGTACTGGTGCAGTCTTATACCAGTATGCAGGCTGCTACCTGCAGAAGGCTACAACCTTCTCTCTTTCTCTAGACTCTCCTAGAAGGGAGCTACAACCCCCTTAGCTCTTGTACTAGCTGAAGTACTAGTACGTAGGTGCTGACCTACAGAAGGCTACAACCTTCTCTTTTCTTCCAGGGACCACATTTCATAAATTTTCAGATTGGATCCATAAATACAAAATAATCACCACTACAATAAAATCATCAACTTATACCTACATCATCAGTCTCTAAATCACCCAATACTGAATCATTGAAACCCTATCATCAAAATAAAATTACCTGAACACAGACCAGAGCCCAAAACTCTGCAACAACCACTAGAACCAACAACAACCTGAGACATCAATTCTCATAATGTATACATTAATTGACTGTGTCAAAACCGTGTGTACATCCGCTTTCACCAAAGAGAACCCGCGTACAGATCTAAAGATAATTACTTATACCTTTGCTGCCATTTCCAACTTGATTCAGATCGAGCCAAGCATCAGAAACCCATAACCAACATACTAGATCTTCACACATCATCAGACATTCATTACATGCACATCCCCCCTTGGCCTAATGATCTTCTCCTTATATAATTTTAGGCTTCTCCCAATACCATGGTCCAAAACCATATATAAACAATACCTTGGACCCAATACCTGGGGTCAACACTTCGGACCAATTACCACGATACCAAAATACCATGTACCAAAACATAGTTTTCCAACATTCACGCGCCTTTACTTCTGTGAACCTACGTGTGTACGTATACGCGCCTTTTGTTCTTCTTACCCATGTGTATACACACTTTCATCAAGGTTAACCTACATATATCTCTCTCTTGACCTTCTGTGTTAAGATCTATCCTCTGATTGAGTTGCCACGAAGGAAAACACCTGTATCATACCTCTGAGTGAGTTGCCATCAAGGACAACACCTGTATCATAATGCCAAAATCGAATGAAACAAGAGGCAAATCAACATCGCAGTGAAAGAAGTTTTGATGTAGGCGATTGGGTATTTTTATGGCTACATCTCAAGCAAGATATTGATGAGAAGGAAACGTTAGAAATACTACATGCACCTAAGAAATGGCGACCTTACCTAATTGGAAGAGACTTCAAGGTAAAACTAAATCATGATAGTCTGAAATACTTTTTAGAACAAATATTATCTTTATAAGAAAAGAGAAAATGGGTCACAAATATGTTGGGTTATGATTTTGAAATCATCTACGAAAACGGGAAGCCAAATGTTGTTGCAGATGCACTCTCAAGAATGAATGAGGATGTGGAAGCATTGTTTTGTGTTATTTCTATTATCCAACCAGATTGGATAAACGAAGCAAGGGATGAATGGAATAAAGATGAAGAAGTGTCGCCACTCATTCAAAAGTTGCAGAAGATCCCAGTTCAATCAATATTGCCAGAACTTGACGAGGAAGGACAAGTCATATTGGATCCTGGAGCAGTCACAGAAGCAAGAACCCAACAGCTACGAAATCAATCAATTTCAGAGTATCTCATCAAGTGGAAGAACTTGCTAAATGTTTCACATGGGAGGACAAGAATTTTATACAGAAGCATCAAGAACTACTCAAGCGTTGAGGACAACACTTTTTGAAGGAGAGGGGCATGTTAGGTCCCTATACTACTATTGTAACCCCTTATTCTTATTAGTACAACACCCGTTATTATATTTTTGTGCCCATGTAGTCCCCATATTGTTATTATTATGCCCCATAGAAGCCCACTATTATTATTAGCGTGCCCTTATATTATTATTGTTATGTCAAAACTGATTATATTATGACCCCTTAGACTCCTAAATATAGACAGGAGGTCTTGTCATTCGTATCATCTAAGAATTGTTCATTTCTGTAATTTAAATGAGGTTGCCCCATCAAAGAGGCTGAATTCTAAGGCATTGATCTATATTTTCTATCTTTTTGTGTGATGGTTTCATAACACACTCAACCTAGGAATTGCATAAAAGCATTCCCTCAACTGTTGTTTGATGCATGTGCTGGTAGGTTCCCCAGTTCCCTTCAGAACTATGCAATATTTTTTAGTAGAGCATGGAAATGGCCCAAAAATGGAATAAACTAAGAGGGAAACATCCACAGGAAGTAGGGATCTTTCATCAGTTTCCCAAAGGTGACACATTGCTATCTTTAGAAATTTTTGCTAAGTTTCATTGTCGTTCTTGATCGCAAGCATTAGCGTCATGAAATCCATTTGGTCAAATATATGTAATGGACTCCCCTACATATCACTTATGAATTTTATCACCTAGCTCTAGCTTCCCTAGGAGATTAAGGAGCCTTTTGAGCATGTCGTCACTTTTCGGGGTGAGTTTTGCTTTTATCGTCTTTTGTTGCTTTTTCTGTCACTTTTTCATTTATAGGTTGTGGGAATGATTTTTCACTCATTTTGTTGAATGACCGCTGGCATTTTAACTTATTTTAGCTTATAGAAGTGTTGTTTTAAGTTTTCCATTTCTTTCTTAAGTGTCGCATGCATGACCCAATTTTTTCTCTAAGAGTCGTCATTGTGGTGACTCCCTGCACATGTTTCGTGTTCCTTCAATTTAATCAATTTTTGCACTTGTTTCACATGCATACATCTACAATTAACCAGATATGCACCCATCCTTGCATCATCTTTTGTATCTCCCTATTTTCACACTCCCATAGAAAGATCTGGGCTCCCCCTACTTGGATCTCACATTCACTTGCATGCATTGTGCAATTTGGCAACTCAAGGCCTCTACCTTGGCTTCTAGAATTGTGTAGAGTATGTCTTGGGATGGTTCCAACTTTGCATTGTGCAGTTCCAGGAGCCAGTCTCCCATCTTGGTCACTGAGACTGCGCAATTTGCAGTCTCTCCTAGGCCCTGTCCCAGATTGAACTGCTCATTGTGCAGTTCCAGTCATCAAGATTCCAAACTGACTGCTAGTAGCAATTAGGGCATCTGATGAGAGGAATTGTGTAGTTTTGAGTGACATGGGTGAGTGACTGAATGTTAGAACTTTGTAGTGCGTAGTTCCAATAGTTAGTCAGTCACCCCTACCAGTCAAAACTATGCAATTCATCTCATTAGATGCCTTGATTACTGCTTGATCATGATGTGAAGTTGGATTTGCAAGCGCTGATGTTTGATTTCCATGAGTTTCTTTTATGTCCCAAAGGTACCACACTCACGAAGAGCTTCTCTCCAGCAGTCACTGTACCATAGCATCGAAGAGAGATGCTTCAAGAAAGAGTGTTGAAAGCATTATCTGGGAAGCAATTGAGCAAGCATTGATTTACTTGCCAATATATGCAGATGCTCAACACTAACATTGCAGGAAGACTAGCAGTAGTGGCAGAAGGCAGCAATCAAATACATGAATAGTGAAAGAGGATGTTGCTAACATAGCCAAGGGAGAACAAAGTTGCAGAGTGAAAGCGCGTTCAATCTTCATGCTAGCAACTTTGACAGAAAAAGAAAAAGAAAGTAGAGAACACCGACAACAGAACAAAGAGTAGACCTTATGGGTAGCAGAATTGAGATCACAACATGTAGAACAAGAGTCAAAGGAAGAACAGAAGATGAGAAGCAAAAATGGGAAGAAGAACAAAGGCTAGAAGCAATGTGTTGTGGTGGCTACAACCACCATCCAAAACCTTTCCTTAGCTTGTTTTGGAAGCCCCCTACCAACCTTCATAGTAGCTTTCCTTTCTTCATCAAGTCCTCAAGATTCAGTGTCTTTCTTGCTTAGAGGTAGCCTATCAATCATACTTTGATCTTTTCTCTTCACAGGTTGCTCATTCGGACTTGGTCCAGGTGCAGGCTAAGCATTCCCAGTGAAATTTTTACATTTCCATAGGGTAACCATCCTTTCCTCCAGGAACGGTGCAATCCCCTGTGACAACCTACTGGGCTCCAGGATTACATAATCCTGCGATCCAACCATCCCAGCAAAATTTGCGCAAATTTGCCCATTAGCAATCTATTCACCCTAGGATTTGCACAAATGTGAGCAATAGCCAGCTGCTCTACCCAGAAATTGTGTAAATCTCATGGGCATCCAGCCAATCTCCCAGCTAGAAATGTGCATTTTTCTCCAGTAGACGGTTGCTCTGCCCATAAATTGTGTAAATCTCATGGGTAGCTAGCCAAGCTCCCAGCCAGAAATGTGCATTTTTCTCCAGCAGTCGAGCAGTAGCTTGCATGTGGAGCTGAGTTGAACGATTCCCTCCTGGATAGAGAAAAACAAACTTGCATGCATAAGCTACTTATCCCAAGGCAAAATGCAAAGGCATCCCTTGTCTCAGGGATCTATGTTTAGCAGTGAGAGGTTACATGCAAGCAACAATTCAGAAACCTCCCACCCAATGTCGCTTCCCATAGATTTGTGGCATGCACATCACAACCTCGATGTTATCAAAGTTCATCAACTAGATGTTTTAGAGCTCACTCCTGACATCAACCTTATAACTTTGACATCCCACATCACATCTAGAGGCAGTTGGTAAATTCAACTCAGTTGTTTTGGGATAAGCCCGCTTCCCATACCTTGTGTTTCATTTCTATCACTTTTTAGCTTTTCACTTTTATGAGTACTATTTTCATGATTTATTTGAATGTTTGTTGTCGCTTACATGCATACTAGCTTGTTCTAGCTTTGTTTCAGTTTTCGTTGCTATCTCTCCACTATCACATGCATGAAATTATTTTGCATATATGTTAGCCCAATCGGCGAACTGCCTCACCCACATGCATGTTAATATGTTTTTTGAATCTTTCATTCATGATTTCCATGCATTATTAATCACTTTTTCTATCACTTAGTGTTTCCATGCATTCTTTGACTTGCTTGCTTTCAGCTGCCCGTTGGCGAGTCAGGCCAACCTTGGCCTCGGCTCTACTTTCACCAAGGCTACATTGCGCAATTTGGAAAAGGAAGGCTGAACTTCCTCTCCATATTTGTGCATTCCAGCCAAACCCTCGCCTCCAGGACTATTTTTCACATTTTTGGATGATAGTGGCTACTTAGACCAAGAAATTTCACAAATCTGTCCCTCAGCTAGCAGTCCTTCCCAGCTGGACTTGCACATTGTGCCATCCCAATAGTCAATAGTCATACTGGACTGTGCATTGCATAGTTCTAGCAGTCATCCAGTCTCCTAGTAAACTAGACTATGCCTCGATCAGTCTTGGCAGTCAGTCTCCCGACCTTCCAGCCAGAAATGCACAACCTTCAAGATCATTTACCCAGGTATGTTGCAAGTTAGTTCTCATGATCATTTTCGTTTTCGACTGATAGATTGATTTCTATGAGTGTTTCCATGTCTCTTGGTATCGTAGGTGTTCATATTCATCTCAGAAGTACAAGTACAATGGTTTCTAGGAGAGAAGAGATAAAGACACCATTCAGAGCATGCCTAGGGATGTAGTCGATCAAGTGTCTATGAGTTTTTCTACTCATGAATACGACAAGTTGTTCGTAGACTAGGACATCAAGCAATAGCATCACAACAAGTAGCATCATGAACAACAACTGAAGGAAACATATCGAATGCAGCGAACACAATGAATGCAGTGAATGCAATGATTGCAACAATTGCAAGAGGAAGGTTGTTGACAACACAGAGGCGGAACAAAGTTGCAAGATCAAGAAGGCCCATTGATGATGAATGAAACTTTGGAGACTCTAGCTATGGAGTGACGTCATGACATGAAGATAGTGTGAAGGCAGAATATGTAACAAAGAAGGAGTTGCATGTTCTCAAGTAGCAACTCAGGAAGAACATGAAGTTGCACAGACAGACAAATGAGTTGTAACAGGATTAGGAACAACAGTGCGTGGAACATGCACTCACGGATTAAACTGCACCTAGACATGTTAAATATCCATCCCAGCAGCTAACATAGAGTAGACATGGTGAGCAGTAGGGTTGATCACATGCAAGGGATTCAGCGGCATGCATGTCATTGTGTGCACACATGCAACCCAACACATTCAGCACACTCACCAAGGCGAAGACAAGGAGCAAGTCCAACTGAAGCTGAACATGTACTTTGGCAAGTTGACACGCATGATCACTGACAAACACTTGAATATTAGTATAGAGGCTATGCATCAGTGTGGTCCCGGTTCAGCCGCACCCAAGAAGACCATGAGCAAGTTAGCAGACGAGTTGGATGAAGGGGCCAAACCAATGAACCATTTGCAACAAAAGAAAGAGTTTGCTTCAGCAAGATGTCACCATGAGGTTCATGCACACCATCACAGATGACCAAGCTTGCAATCAGCTCACCAACTTCACCATTACAAGCATGTCAAAGATTTGGTCTCACCACAATGGACCGACTGTCAGTGATTTCTTGTAAGGCTTGCTGAAGCCATGTTGTATCACATGAGTACATCTGCATTGTAATGTTGAGTCATGTCAAGTGTAAGTCAAGTGTCAATAGCTGGACATAACAGGGATAGAGTAGGCGAAGAGTCATGAGGGAAGTTGAACTATCACAAAGGGGAATGTCCAGGGGCACCACACCCCATAACTCATTGTATATTCTTTTGGTCAGCCAAGATTCTACTAAGATTATCTTGAAGAAGGCTTGGAGAGTATTGTAATGCACGTTGGCTTCTCCACTGCATGGAGCTAGTACATCTCTTTGGAGGAGGAGGATGATGTGGCTGTAAAATTCCACTTTTGGGGCTAGCAAGCTTACATGGTGTATTGTATGATTGTGACTTACGCTTATTTAATAATAATATCCATTACATTTTCATGCATGTGTTGTTATTGTAGTTGGACTGTTCCGTTGCCTTAATGATATATGTTGTTTAACTTATGTACTTGAGTATGAACTGATTTGTATTCAATTATATGAATCTTGTTGTTAATGTTTTGCATATCTTATTAATTATGTCATTGTCCGTGTCGACTTCTCTGTTGGACATCAGACAAACCTTTGTCATGAACCTTGCTATATCAACGTCACACTCATCTTAGACTTATCCATCACTATTGTTTGTGTTATCTTACCTTGTTGTTGTGACTGCCGCATCCGAGTAGATTGCTCCCCTCGAAGCTGTGCATGTCCTTTGTGTGGTGTGTTCCTAGTCGAGTTGGGACCAATCCCTTGCGACTTGGAACTCACATTCACCTTCCTCTCCCTTCGATGTGTTGGAAACTATCGTACACATTCCTTGACTCTATGCATCAGTCACACCCTTTCTACTAATAGATTTATCTTACTTTCCTCTATGCAACATCGTGGTCAAGGCATTACCTTATGACCTATTTTTGGGACTCCTATACCAAATAGTCTGAAGTCTAATTGGGAGTTCTTATCAGAGAGATCCCCTTGACATGGTGGAAGGTCTAGCACCATCAACATTTATGGTAGCAGAATGAGGGCCTGATGACAAGCTATGTCCTCTCATCCAATTTTGAAACTTTGCATATATTTCAAGGAGTCTTGCACTCTACTATGCCCAAGGCGTTTTTTTAATCATCAAAATGTCTCCATCACGGGGAAACCTTTCAATCTCTTGTCCACTCACATGTATGATGGTGAAGGCGAAGTGGCCTAGCCTCAACACTTATATAACTTTCTTTTCATGATATATTAGGAAGATAAGTTTTCTGATGAACATAACAGTTTATTGATTGCGTACACACTTCACGAATATCCATTTCCTAGGGTGCTCAGCCTACCAACTGACACCATGCACTTTTTTGAGCACTTTTTTGATCTTATTGAAGACACATTCTATCATTTTGATCGAGACCATCTTGACCAGAAAATGTTACAACAATGGAGTGCTTCGCATGAATCCATTATTGATTTTTGGCAGTGCCTCTGTGACTTACATTTTCAAGCTCTGAGGAGCCCGATGAATTTCACTTATCTTTGGGACTAGTTCAAGTACTCTCTTAAGAAATATGCCCGCCCCAAGAGAAAGCTTGATGTCAAGCCTCACTCAACCTTCTTTATTGATGGAACTGTGCAATCCCATGCGGGAGCAGGCACTGTCATAACAGACTATCTGCCTCTCTCTCATTCAACTGTTCCACCATTGCCCAATGATGCTGAGGATCATGTTCACACATTTGTTCATCCTTCACACTCTCACAACATCACTCCATTAAATTTTCATGTATATTTGGTTGTGAGTCATTCGAGTTCTCATATGCATTCTTTTCTTCAACCTTCGTCTTTGCACTCAAGTGTTCCACCAGATGATGTTGTCTTGTGTTCTTCCATTCCAAACTCTTCACTTGTTTTGAACAAGGAACAACCCACTGACAGAGTTGGTGTTGCACAACCAACATGTGTTGTCATTCATGAAGAGTATGAGTGGGAGCTTGACCATCAACACTTAGCAAAGGATGACTCCCTTATGTCCGACCCTCCTCCGTTCTTTCCTAACTTCTTTGGTGAGCCTCCCATCCATGATTTCACATGTGTGTCCTCATCCACGGATGAAACCATTTTTTATCACTCGTAGGACTCACCAGTGTTATAGACATTTTTGGGCACTACAACCCCAAGCATAAATGTCCATAGACCAAGGGCTCCTAATTCCCTAAAATTGTTGTTCCAACCCCTAAATGAGCAAGGTCAACTGATTACAACTTATCCCATAAGTTCTCCATGAAAAACTACTCAGAACTGGTCAAAACTGGACCATTTCACCTGCTCCATAGGCAAAGTGTGTTGCATCTCACCTACATACACACAGTGGGTACATTGCATTTCAAAAATCCCTTCTATGGGGTGCGATGGGCGAGAAGGGACAAATGGCAGTGTCAATCCGTGAGGTGGAGAAGCATGGAATCTTCCAGAAACTTATCCTGTGACACTTGCCTCTCTGAATTCGATCAGGGATGAGTAAGAGATCATCAATCTCCAAGTGGAAGCAATAACTATCAGAGGGAAGACACTAATAAAAAATCACAAGCTGACTCATCTCCCTTGCAGACATCTATATATGGATCCCTCATCCCAGAGATCCAGAGGCTAGAATTTTGCATCTTGTAAAGAATTGTTGTTGGTTTCTTGAGGCTACATCATAGTGTTGGGTGATCTAAGCTTTTCATGAGGTGAAGAAGGGCTGACTTGCTGAGAGGATGATGTTGGATCAGAACGATTGGTTGTAACTCTCTTGGCTCTTTCTTGATTATCAATAAAGCTATTCAAGTTTTCCTCCATACTCTTGTGTGATTTATGTTTTATGCATTTGTATGGTCAATTTACATCTAATCCTAGATTTTTTTTGATAATAGATCCATGTTCTAGTATAGTGTTATGCTGCTTTGATTCTATAGGTACTCTGTGAAGCTGGGTATACAAGAAAGGCAAGCAGCAAAGGACTATCAGAAGAGAGAGGAATCGAGCAAAGGAACCAAGCACAAGATAGAGGTTGGTCTCCTTTATTCTTCTCTCATCTATCTTTCATAAAGGAAAATGAAAGTAGTTTTATTTTTTTTGTTTCTAAGGTAGCTACCAGCCTTAGTGGGATTAGCATTTCTGCATAGACACTTTTCCCTGTAACAAAATAGCAACTCCACTGGGGATTGAATAGATTGATTGTTTATCTACATTTGTTTACTTTATAAACATAGAAAAGGAGCCTGAAGTCAAGCCAGCTAGCCTTCGAACTACATTTGCTATGCAAATGCAAAGTAGATCAACGCTGCTTCAGTCAATCTCCAGGTTTTGTTTATGATTTAAACAATTGAATTACAAGCTCTCTAATTTCCCTTGTGGTGGCTCTAGTAACCTCCTTAGATCTACCCCTGTGACTGATTTACTGATTACCTCTTGCTCGGCCAAAATCCCTAAGCTGAACTGCAAACTATGACCCAGAATCCAATCAAAGTCTCGTCCCTGGTCCAGTGCACTGTCTTTTCTGTGAATCTCAAATTCAGCGCACTTCCCGAGTGTAGTAGTTGCGCTGCATTTTAAATTCACTTTGTTACAGGTGTGCTAATCAGACAAGGCCTTGTTCCTGAATTTTGGTTTCTGCGTTCACTCTTTTCAGATCTATTCAGGATTTTTGCTGCCTGTAGTCAGTACACCTCTGTTTGAAACCCCTTTCCTTGCTGTTATTCTGCCTCCGTTGTGCAAAGAGCTGTAAATGTTTTTATGTATTTGTTGAGTCATTTTCAGTTCTCCTTTACAAAGAAGTAACGTAATTGTACTGTCGTTTCTTGATTTGAAAGTGTCGCAAGTGTCGTTTTCAGTCATAGAAGAGAATCTGATTTTTCTTGATATTCGATTACCCTGTTACTATTGTATTCGATCTGAATTAGTAGTTTTTCTAGTGTCGAAAGCAAGTTTTCATTTCCAAATCGCAAAGTGTTGTCATTGTCTTCATTTTTATTTTGAAAAGAAACTTATTAGTAATTGTCGCTTTGAAAAATAATTCAGATTTGCACATTAGCTTTCTTTTTATCATTCCCATATTAAGAAGGCTGAAAACAAATACATGCATGTGCATTTGCATTTAGACTGTTTGATTGGTTTGATTTAGGAACGTGCATATAGTGTGTACTCTTTGCTCTTTGTTGAAAGAATATTGTTTCTCTTTCCTTAGTAGCTAGGATTTTCATTGCACAAAGAAGATAAAACGACTGTTTGTCATCTCAGATTGCATTTTAGGAATTGTACATCTACATCACGCGGTGAACCTGAAAGGAAAATTTCTTAAGCAAGATCAACTATAAAATAAATTTAATGAATCTAACAACGCTTTGGAACCTAACGCACAACATCTAGAAGTCTAGGCTAGAGACGTATTCCGACGTCATAAAACCTGGTAACTGTTGTTTTCAATGTTGGTTGGGTGATTCCTCCACTTTGAGACGATAAGTGCTAGTACGGACTTGTGCTCCCACGTACCGTCGAGTATGTTTTTGGAGACCACAATAGGCTTTATCCTTTATCCATAGGAAGCCGTGTCTGATGCCATATTGATCGCAATGCACTGAAAACAGCATTCGAGAAGATTGACTGTCGTACCGTAAAAAGTATTCTGCAGTTTTGCGATTGGTTTGGTAATCCCTATGTCTAGATTTCTAGAGCAGTCCCTTTCATTCCTTTTCAGAATCCTTAACGGAAAAGGTCCATCTGAGCACTTGTCACTTCAGGCTCATTAAAAATCAAAGGCGACTAGAGTCATCTTTTATTTTTTCTCGACTCTTTAAAATTGAAAAAACAAGTTGTGTCAAAGCGTCTAAAATTTATTTTAAACGGAATAATCATCACCTTTCCTACGTTGGTCTTAGGTTGAGAAAATGGAGTCCACCAACCAAGGAGTTCCCCTTGAAGGAAATCCTAGTCCCTTCTCCTCTCGGGGAGATTTTGGTGCACCCCATATGGCCACATTGTCACTTCCAGGATTGACAATTGGCTTGCCCGTATGGCTTTTCTCAACCTTCGTCGTTCAGAACACCGCAATTATTGAACAATCGAGTCAGCAACTAGACAATTCTAGAGTTACCCCCCAACCCTCTACTTCGTCCAATTCTTCCTCTCCTCCTTCCTCTTTGCTTGATGGGGCTGGTAAAGCCAAAAATCAAGTACCTGAGAAGAAGAAGGAAAAGATGAAGAAAGAGAAGAAGAAGAAGGAGCCAAAGGCGAAAAGGGGCAACCAATCGCCGTCTAGCAAAAATCTACACACTGCACCGACCAGGCCTAAATCGCCATGTGTCATTTGCAAAGGAGACCACTATCATAGAGATTGTCCTTGCATCCCTCGGATCTTAAGGGACTGGTCTCCTCGTTTGCACAACCCGGTGTCGTCAACCTCTGATGATCATGTTGAAAGCACACCATCGACTAGTGAAAGTGAAGCCCCTGGACAAAAGGGAAAGTGCAAATTTCCTTGTAAGCTGTGTGTAGACAAGGCTAAAAGAGTTTTGGATGATCGTCTGGTTTCACCGTTACGACTTCCTCCTAGATATAAGAAACTCTTTCCGAGTCCATCACTAGTTGGAAATCTGGCTAACCCGCCCTTGTGGTCGGCCGAAGCGTCTATCATTGAAGATAAACCATCTAAACCCATACCAGACGAAAGTCAAAAGGTCAAGGCGGCAGTTGACCCGATCTTTCCTTCAGAGGTTCCATCTTCAGATGATATAGTCACCGAAGAGAACAAGGATGACACCATCCAAATTCTCTTCGTAAGCACAGACTCCCAAGAACATCGGGGCAGTCTACCCGTTCCTTTACCGTAGGAAGGAAGTTCTTCAGGGTCGTATCCGGCCGTCTATTCGGCCCCACCTCCAAGCAGCCTAGTTGTTTCCTTCGACTGGAACCAACTAGGCAGACCCCGTTTACCGGCTAGTGTACCATTTTGAATCATTGCTCAAATATATAGAATGGTTATGGCCGGTACCATCATAGATGAAGGGGCTTCTGTGAGTATCCTTTCCTCAACTGCTTGGAAAGCGCTTGGTTTGCCATCACTTTTGCCTGAGATGAGAAATCTAACAGGCTTTGACAAAGGAACCAGTCGACCGTTAGGGATCCTTCCCAATGTGCCCATAACATTGAGAGGGAAAATCGTTCAAATGAACGTAATGGTGGTCCAGAGACCCCTGGATTATAATCTACTCCTTGGACGAGACTATATTTATTGCATGGGAGCCATTGTATCATCACTCTTTAGAGTAATGTGTTTTCTGCACGAAGGAAGAGTGGTCAAGCTCATAGAACAGCTTTCATTTCCCGATTCACACATGGTAAATAGTCCTATACCATCCCTGAATGGTCTTTTCACACAAGGAATGTCTCATCAATCTCCATTCTGTCCACCTGATGAGCACAAGTGATTCGGGGGACATGACTGAAACATAGGGGGCATGCACCCTGGTCTGCTTCGACAGGAAAAATTTAAGTATAGGATAGGTTTTCGTGAGAGATATATGACTAGTCTGACACTCCCGTCCGTGATTGGAAAAGGGGGTTAGACTGAAATAATATTCCCTTGTCAAAGTTATGTGGGTAGAGGCGTTTGCACCACTCGCCTTTGTCTATTTCGGTAGGCATTGCCAAAGAAGTGTTTTGTTTGCGGTGCAGATAGAACAATCTTTGGTAACCTGAAAGAGGTAAGCCTTGCTCGATAAAACAAATGTTTTGTCGGTAGATTGAGGGGTGACCTTGAAACTCTATTTTATACCTGGGGGCATGCAAACCTTTTGGCGTGCCAGTGAAGAGCGACCATTTATTTTTTAAATTTGTAGGTCCTCTAACCCTTTAAACTTGTAGGATTGGTCGTTTCCTAACTTGCATAAAGAAAGGATGTGGGGAAAAGCTTTGGAAAATTGTTGTTTTTATATATGAGACATCCTTATTATGCGACCGGATTAATCGAGCAGTTTTAACGTGGACTTCATGCTCGTTAAAAAATAAACATAAGCAATGAGCAAATGTTTCCACCAACATTTAATCTCATTAAAAAATGAACCAATTTCCAGTAAATAACCATCGTGAATGTCGTACTTCAGCCATTGAAGCCTTGGTCCTATTCTCATCATCACCTCCACTTTGTATTGGCCGATCATTCACCTCCACTTGATTGTTTACCCCTTTTGAGGAACAACTGTGAAGAGTGATCCTGTTAGCCATTCTTGTAACACTGCCATGATTGGAAAATTCCAAACCTTACCTGGAATCAGCCGCTACCCGAATTTATCACTCGTTCCTCAAAGACGAGTCTCCTTTAAGCTCTTTTCAACTGACTCGAAAAATATGAAAATATTGCTGAGCCATTGGCCTCTTCAGCTCGTTAAAGTGATCATAAGTGCTATCCCTCCTTTAGATTTTAATCTTTTTGGACCTGAGGGATTATTACACAAAATGATCGAGCGCTTGTTTTGTTCGGCTCATTAAAAGTATTGAAAATTCATCCCTTCTGTATTGTTTTATACTTTTTCGGACTTAAGGGATTAGATGACGAAAAAGGATTCTTGGAGTTTCCTTTACGTCCCTTTTCAGACTCTCTAAAATTGAAAAGGACCGAGTTATCTTTGTCATTAAACTTGTTAAAACCTAATAGCGACAAACTTGTCCATAGCAGACAAGAACGAGTTTCACTATCTCTAGGCTCGTTAAAACATAGCGATGGGTTTGCCCGAAGGGAAAATTATAGAACAAGCATATGTTATCCTCCTCAAGCTTGACAAAAATAAAGAGGCACTTGTTAGCAATGACTGGGGAAAAATTGGGAAGAAAACTTGAAGAAACTTTGTTGGTAGCAAGTCGCTCTTGAACATGACACTTTCACTCCGCATCCAAGTCGAGTTGGGTTGTTTCATTCACCGGTCACATCACCATGGTCACATCACACCATCCACATTCGGGTTAATGCTACCAATCCATCATGTCAGTGTTGCCGATATGTTCAAGAGAAGTCACTTAGAGAATTCACCTGTGTCTCACCCGCTGCAATACATTTACACTCCATCTTTCATGACCGCCACCCTGAGCCTTATATCACCAGATCGTTTTCACCTCCATTAAAATCATTTGCTCCGTTCCGTGTCATTGATGTGGGATTCATTAAGGCCCTCTTATGACAGATCACTTCTTCTCGACATCAGCTCATTATCTAAGAAGTTGATCTGGGAACACCCCTTTTAGTACTTTGAAGCTTGCATGCCTCAATGGCAAGTTTATCACTTCCGGCGACAGGTTTACATGAATGACCTTCAACCGAAAGATTTTGGGTGGTGTTCGGCGCCAAGTCCCTTATTCACACCACGTGAATTGTACTACAGTACCTTGAGGATCATTATCATTATCAATGATTCCTCTCACGCCTGTTAACAGCTTACATCATTGGCTGGTAATCAGGCGATGTCTTTCCATGTTCAATTCCAGAACATCTCTCACATGGATCGACTTGTACTTTGACTGAAGATCGAACGAGATTGAAGACTCCGAATCTAGTTTCATCCATCCGGGCTGCAATATATATTAAGGAAAATAAAGACATCAAATGTACATCATTACTGCACAGATAATCATCCAATCTATGGGATGATGGCTCTACCAGAATCATCAGTCTACACTTAGACGATTGTCTGTCTCATGTACATGAAAATAAATTTATAAAGCTGAGCATGGCAATACCCGACTCATCTAGATCCTGAAAATATTATGAAGATAATCTATTGTATTGTATCTTATTACAGGTCTCCTTCCAGCTCGAAAGAACTTCGGATCCTCATGATAAAGCATTTCACCCGACATCAAAAAGATTAACAACCTCATGCTTTAGGGGGCAACTGTTATAGACATTTTTGGGCACTGCAACCCCAAGCATAAATGCCCATAAACCAAGGGCTCCTAAGTCCCTAAAAGTGTTGTTCCAACCCCTAAATGAACAAGGTCAACTGATTACAGCTTCTCCCAGAAGTTCTCCATGAAAAACTATTCAGAACTGGTCAAAACTGGACCATTTCACCTGCGCCATAGGCAAAGTGCATTACATCTCACCTAAATACACACAGTGGGTGCGTTGCATTTCAAAAAGCCCTTCTATGGGGTGCGATGGGCGAGAAGGGACAAATGGCAGTGTCAATCCGCGAGGTGGAGAAGCATGGAATCTCCTAGAAACTTCTCCTGTGACACTTGCCTCTCTGAATTCGACCAGGGATGAGTAAGAGATCATCAATGTCCAAGTGGAAGCAAGAACTATCAGAGGGAAGACACTAATAAAAAATCACAAGCTGACTCATCTCCCTTGCAGACATCTATATATGGATCCCTCATCCCAGAGATCCAAAGGCTGGAATTTTGCATCTTGTAAGGAATTGTTGTTGGTTTCTTGAGGCAACATCATAGTGTTGGGTGATCTAAGCTTTTCATGAGGTGACAAAGGGCTCACTTGCTGAGAGGATGATGCTGGGTCAGAATGATTGGTTGTAACTCTCTTGGCTCTTTCTTGATTATCAATAAAGCTATTCAAGTTTTCCTCCATACTCTTGTGTGATTTATGTTTTATGCATTTGTATGGTCAATTTACATCTGATCCTAGATTGTTTATGATAATAGATCCATGTTCTCGTATAGTGTTATGCTACTTTGATTCTACAGGTGCTCTGTGAAGCTGGGTATACAAGAAAGGCAAGCAACAAAGGACTATCAGAAGAGAGAGGAATCGAGCAAAGGAACCAAGCGCAAGACAACAGTTGGTCTCCTTTATTTTTCTCTCATCTATCTTTCATAAAGGAAAACGAAAGTAGTTTTACTTTGTTTGTTTCTAAGGTAGCTACCAGCCTTAGTGGGATTAGCAGTTCTGCATAGACACTTTTCCCTGTAACAACCAGATCTTAGTCCATCATCCGATAATGGAGAGGATAAGTCACTCATTGAAAATCCACTTAATCCCTCATTTTTCTCTTTCATAGACATAGAGGATGAGTTTGATTGATTTTCATCTACCCCTCTGTTAGATTCATCTGATCATGAGGATGCCGAAGAATTCATTTTTTTTTTCTGATCATGGCACTCATGATCCATTTCCTTCCATTTTTTATCACGATCATGAATCTATTGTAGTTGATCTTTCAAAGCCACCGGTTTATGATGATATATGTGATGATGAAGTTGAGACACCCAAGAATGTCAAGGCACTTCAGCCCAAGCTGATGGTTATGCTAGGCCCTCGCGCTATTCAGGCTAGTCTCACTTACGATCATGAAACTGTTCAATCACCCAAGGATCCTCATCACTTGTCTGTGTGCATTGAAGATCCATCTCACACATAGATCACACCTCCTCCACTCAAACTGCACAATCCCTGTTAGCTAAACTTCACTCGGGATAGAGTCAAAGTTGACTAGGTTAAAAAGTGATGGTTTTTGGGCACATGATATTGTGCACCCATAGTATTCTACCCATGGTATTATATGTAATAGAGCTTATAAAAAGCTGGAAGGACTTCATTGTAATGCAAGGCCTAGATTTGAGTGGTGAAGGCTCACTTGGTCGGATTGGCTGGGGTTTTGGCCAAGGATAATGAAATTTCATTATGGTTGGGTTTTTCCTCGGATTTGGGGTTTTCCCGGATAAACATTTGTGTTTATGTGTTTATTCTTGTTGCTGATTATTTCTTATATATATTCTTCTCCATAATTATTTATGTTATGCAGTAAATTTCTTAATAACTGGTATCAGAGCGAAACTTGGTAAAGCATGTGTACCCCTCGGTGATCACCGGTAAAGTTTGGATTAGACCTAGCTGATAGGGGGGATGTTAGGTTAACAATACCCTGGGTAAAAACTCTGAGGGGTGTAAGAGCTAGAGTGAACGGGATTGTCTCACTTAGCAAGTTTGGCTGGAGTTAGTCAAGGAACCCCAAGTCAAGTTTAAGGGGGGAATTTTTAGGTAAACTTGACTCAGGATACAATCAAAGTTGACTAGGTTAAATAGTGATGGTTTTGGGGCACATGGTATTGTGCACCCATAGTATTCTACACGTGGTATTATATGTAATGGAGGTTATAAAAGGCTAGAAGGACTTCATTGTAATGCAAGACCTGGATGTGAGTGGTGAAGGCTCACTTGGTTAGATTGGCCAGGGTTTTGGCCAATGCTAATGAGATCTTATTAGGTTGGGTTTTTCCTTGGATTTGGGGTTTTCCCAGATAAAAATTTGTGTTTATGTGTTTATTCTTGTTGCTGATTATTTCTTATATATATTCTTTTCCATAATTATTTATGTTATGCAGTAAATTTCCTAACAATCCTATTGCCAATGCATTGGAGGAATCTTACATTGTAAGCACTCGCGTGTCGTGCAAGTTATCTTTGTTTCTTTCTTTTTCTTTCACTTCACAGTCAAGAGTTTTCTTTTGCTTCAAAGTTTCATGTAGTGTCAAACAACACCACGATACGTCCACGGACTACCCGTCATGCACATGCACTCACATGTGTTAAGTGGGCACTTTGAAACACAAAGACGTGGTTGTGTTCATTGTTATATCATTCTTATTTGCTGGTCAACACAACTAGGTTACTCACAGACCAAGCCTTCACCAACATGGTATACCAATGCGCCTGTGGCTACATCGAAAGTATCACTTCACATGATCAAGCCCATGAACCATTAGTGTAGGAGTAGGAGTATTATTTGCTTTTATTTGTTTTCTTGCATGCTTGTTTACTTACATGCTTTGTTTGCTTGCTTGTTTACTTGCTTCGCTTTGATATTTTCTTCTACTCTTGCTTTTCTTTGTTGATTGCCAGTTCGTTCACTTGTTTCGTTCGTAGGTTAGCTTGCATGAATGTTGGAAATAATACTGAGAGGGGGGGGGGGGTGAATCAATATTATCAAATCAATAAAAAAATTTCATTTCCATACTCAGATTCGTATATGCTACTTCAGTGAAGGGAACCTGCGTGTACACGCAACTGTGTCTAATGCAACTAGTGTATATCTAGTAAACTTATGATTTAGTTAATCCATTAAATGTTGATCTTTAGTTAGTGCATCAGAAATTTTATTAACCATATGAACAATAAACAGGTGGAGTAAAATAGAATAGATCATCACACATAAGAAGCAAACATGAACACTATGATGTAAGGTGGAAACCCAATGTGGGTGAAAACCACCTGCTACAAGTCGTCTCTATCTTCTTTTAATAAGAAACTTCTTTTTACAATATTTTTGTACTGGTGCAGTCTTATACCAGTACACAGGCTTCTACCTACAGAAGGCTACAACCTTCTCTCATTCTCCAGCTTCTCCTAGAAAGGCGCTACAACCCCCTTAGCTCTTGTACTAGCCGATGTACTAGTACATAGGTGCTAGCCTACTGAATTCTCCAACCTTCACTCGTTTTCCAACTGCTACTGGAAGGGAGCTACCACCCCCTTAGCTCTTGTACTAGATGATGTACTAGTACATAGGTACCAACCTACAGAAGGCTAGAACCTTCTCTTTCATCCTCTAGGTACCACGTTTCATAAATTTTTAGATTGGATACTCCTAAAGCACAACGCCATAATCTGAAAGGCCACGTTTCATCCAATTTTCATACTGGCCCCATCAATATCATTGAAGCACAAAATCAATCAACACTAGCATCATCAATCTCTGAATTACTCAATACTGAATCACTGAAACCTAGTCAACAAACTGCAATCACCAGAACACAGAACTATGCAACAATATTCAGAACCAACTATATCATTAAAAATCATGCATCAGAGTGCATACGCTACTTGGAAGAGCCGAACCAGCGTGTATACGCAACATCACCAAAGTGAACCAGCGTATATGTCATTAATTACTTATGTCTTTGGTGCACTTCTTGACTTCAGACATAACCAGATCATTACATATACAAGGGTAATATGCATGTTAGCAACCAAATCTAGTCCATCATATCACATAAATATAAGTCATTATGATCCCGATCCATTATAGATCTCATCCATCAACACTGGAGCTAAACATAATCAACCAATCTGAATATGCAGAATACTGACACCAGTAAACAGTCACCAGAACTCAGACTTTGCATCAACTACCAGAACCACCTGTAACTTCAAATATCATAGTGTATATGGTATACGCTACTTAGATGTATATAACCCATGGAAAATTTTAGGGGCTAATGTTCGCCCAGTGGGCTAATTTTCCATGATTTTTCCACAAAAAAGATTCGCCAATTTCCAATTTTATAAAAGACGATTCGCCCAAATTTTAGAATATAAAATTATTTTACCTTAAAAATCGCCAACATTATAGAGAGACTATATATAAAATAATTATAAATTTGATTAATTTTACAAATATATCAATAAAAATTTATAATTTTCATATTAGGGATTAGTGAGATTCGCCAATGTTTTAAACTTCAAGAAAATTTTCCATCCTTAAAATTTTCCTTGATATAACCTACGTATGTACGCGCTTTTATCAAATTTAACCAGCGTATACATCTGTAAATATTCATTCATGAGTTGCAGCTATTTCAAACTTAAGTTATACCCAGATTAGAACATTACATGCATCAATATACATATCTAGAATAAGCATAATCAAACCATATAGAGATGATTCATTTGAAACCATTTGATCCTGATCTATCCTTAGATCTTGTTCTGCATCAACCGGTGAGATTAGCTCAAAGCATCATGAACCCATAACTTGCATACTAGATCTCATACATCATTAGATATTCAAGACTTTTTGAATGCCTTTGCCTAAATATCTTCTTCTCCTTTTAAGTGTTAGGCCTTACTCAATACCATGGTCCAAAACCATTTAGAACCAATACTGGTGACCCAATACCTGGGTTCAACACTTCGGACGCAATACCAAGGTCCAAAACCATAGGTCTAAATACCATGGACCCAAAAATAAGCTTTCCCACATGTACGTGCTTTTCCGTGCATGAAAGTGTGTGCATATGCATACACGACTTTTGATCAGCAATCTCACGTGTATACGCGCCTTTGTATATAGAGAACCTGTGTGTATAACCTGCGTGTATACACTACTTGGTATATAGCGAACCTGCGTATATACGTGACTTGGTATATAGTGAACCTGCGTGTGTACCTGACTTGGTATATAGTGAACCTACGTATATACTTTTCTTTCTTCATTCTTTGTAGTCTGATCATCAATTCTTTGCCACTAACCTACTACACTATGATCTGTCATCTGTGTGAGTTGCCATCGAGGACAACACTTGTATCATAATGCCAACAATATCCCCCTTTGGACTTGATGGCAAAGCTAACTTGCCATACTAAGAACTGTCAACTTAATGAGTTGTCATTGTACATTACATCTGAACTGATTCCTTTGAGTTGTCCTGCATCCATGTATTCTGTCACATATGATATCTCTTCTGTAGATTCATCCAGTTATATATAAGTGAGTTGTTCTGCTACAAGGGGTTGCCATCAAGTACAACGTATGCATCATAGTGCCAATAATCTCCCCCTTTGGACTTGATGGCAACTCGTTTGTCCCTGACAAGATCTATGAGTGATTGAGTGAGTGTGTGCCTATTCTTACACCCACCGCAGGGATTTGCACCAATCCTTAATTTGTTACCATTCCCTAATGTCCAAGAAATCCCTGCCCTAAAAGGATCGAAATAATTTACAATCGTTTTCCTAATCACTAATATATTTGCTCTTGATTTGTCTTGTTCCTTATCCAATCTTCAAGTTCGCTTGGAGCTATATACTTCTAACACATCTCACTCGTCGTCCAAAGATTGTTTGTTGATAGCGAGAAACAATCTCTTGATGACAGTGATGTAAAACAAAGTTATGACATTCACATATTTATATTATTTGATTTATTACGTAGAGCTTCGGCATAAATCACATAAAGAGAGACATTTGATTTACGCCGAAGCTCTACGTATTAATATTATGGATCACAGAAGCCTCAATTCAACAATTATTTGATTTATTTATAATTTTTTGTTTTAAATAAAAGTAAATATATTTGTAAACTTTTTTTATTTGTTTATGTCTAAGTGGTACTTTACAATTTAGTATAAGGAAATGTTGTAATAGTGCATTGGATCAATTGGGCATTATATTTAAAATTATATTGATGATGGGAGAGATGGGAGGATAGATGTTGTATCAAAATGTTAAATTAATTAGGCATTAGATCTAAAACTAAATTAAATATGAGAGAGATGCACTGAAATATTTAATAAAAGAGTAATAATAATAAAAAGAGTAATAATAAATAATAAATTAGTTATATTTAATGTGTAGTATTTTTATTATTTTATTAATAAAATTATAGACAATTTTTTAGAAATAAATTATGATATTTACATTACATTGAAATAAATATAAATAATAGTTATTTATATTAATAATAATGATATTTCAAAAATTAGTTAATAACCATATAAATACTTAATACATAAAAAAAAACTCTATATATAGATACACATACCTATCACAATGAAAAAGATTTCCTACATAAATATATATATTATATAAATTTTACATAAATTTTTTAATAAAACTAAAACTAATATATATAAACATTGAATCTACTGAATATCAAAAGCAAACAATTATTTATATATATATATATATATATATATATATATATTAAAATTAATTAATTATTTATATATATATATATATATATATATATATATATATATATATATATATATTAAAATTAATTAGTTATAACTTAAAATTTTAATTTAGAGTTGAAGATATTATATTAAATAAAACATTTTTAATCAAATTAAAAAAAATATTATGTTTTTTTAATAAGTTAAAGTTCTATTTATAATTCGTAAGATTACATGCTTATAGAGTTAGTGATAGCCTTTAGTCCATTATCGGGAAAATCAAATTCCTGGAAATGTAAAAGACACTTTTCCAGTACGAGTTTAAAATCATAATTTTAATCAAGTTTGACAATTTTTTTAAGAAAAACAAAGACGATTTAGCATAGTAGTATGTTTAGGATGGAAATTTGTGAAGGAAATATAATCATTATTTAACAAAGAAACTGTAATAAAATTATAAATAAATAGATGTATTTACTTTAATGGGGTATTTAGCTTGGTTGCTAGTATTTTTAGACAAGGTGGTAGGATAATGTGTGTTAATGTTTTTTATTTTTATTTGCATCTTATTCAGCATGAGAATAATTTCATCATTGGTATCGTTACAATCTAGTAATGTTTTCATTCGCAAGTACAGAATCACAATGTGCAGATTCTCTACCTATGGTTTACCCTACATTTAGGACCCAAGTACTAACCACTACAAAAGTTTCAGAATTAGAGTGACAATAGATTTCCTCATATCCTTCGCATTCTGTTTCTTGGAGCTCCTGTTGAATTTCCAAGGGAATTTTAGCTCTACATTTCCAGGTTGAAGACTCGTATATGAATTGTGCTTATGCGCCTCATTTGGCTTCATATTAACTAACTTCTCTTCTCCTCCAACCCGTCTACCTCATGTTGGCCAAAGTTAGGAGATGGAGCTACAATAGGGAGTGAAATGCATAGGAGAAGTAAGCATTAAAACTTTTGGTCTTTCAAATTTTGTACAAGAATTTAAGCAAAATGGTAATGATAGAATTAAATAAGGTACACAGTATTTTATGTGGTAATATTGACACTATTTCATGGGAACATGCACATGAAAGGAAAGGATTTTATTATAAGGAGAAAATGTAGAATTAGTCTTAATAGCCTTTTCAATCTTGTGATCTTCATAAATGAACTAGGCATTGTTACAATAATTTTAATAAAAAAACATTTGGTTTTATAAATCAACACCATTAGAATAATTGTATTACAATTTACTTAGGTACTTTTTTTTACATTTTATTTTAATTAACTTGTTGTCATATTCGTATTTTTTTACATTTTATTTTAATTAATTTGTTGTCACATTCTAACAATATCACCCTTGACAACAATTTTCCTAATATCTTTGCAAATTCTTGTCATTACCTTTTATGCAAGGCAAGAGAAGCTAAGCAACACTACAACATCTATAAAACAATAATGGTTTTTCAAACATCTGTGCACAATTTTCTTGAATGTTGATCTTTTTAGGATCTACTCCACCTCCATAAATAATGTCTTACAAAATGGTACCTTATATCAAATGATTCATATTTTTATACTAAGATATATTTGTATCGAAATGTATAAAAAATTAAATATTGCAATGTATAATTACATTATTCTCCATTCTTCTAATCGCACCTAGAATACGTTCAACTAAATTTCTTATTTGCAAGGATGTGAGACAAAAATGCACTCTACTTTGTGGTGGATAAAAGAATTGTTTCCTAAAGCTTTAGCATACAACTAATAGATCCCATTGCAAGAGTAAAGACATAAACTAACATAGACCTCCACTTGTCCAAATCACCTACAAAACTTAAATCAACATAGCCAAAAACATAACCATTACAACTAATAAAGGTGATTCAGTAATAATCAATGCCTCTAAGATACCAAATGCCCATTTCAATGCATCTAAATATTCCATCCTTAATTTTCCATGTGCTATTGATAATATCCCATGCACGTTAAATATTTTTCTACTAAATACCATCACATACATCAAACATTTAATTTTGACATTTCCCACGAAAACAATAATACAAGAAATACAATTTCCCATAATAACAATTGCACCATCAACTTATTCATATGAAGAAAACAAGTCTCCATACGGACACATATGATGAGCAATGTTAGAATCTAGAAAATAATATGTATATCGTTAAGGGACATTACTAATAACAAAAAAGTTTTAATTACACCGGAGCATGATTGACTAGGTTTTCCTCTTTTAGGAGTTATACTTAAATTCATGTCTCCTCTAGAAATCCTTCTTAAGATGGTTTGTCTTGTTGTAGTCCCCACATCTGAGTTTTCTCTTTTTTCATTCTGAATTTGATTTATATGTACCTCTCAATTTTTCTTGTGACAATCGCTTTGAGATAATTGCCTCTTATAAATATTTGAAATGTTCTTTTAATTAAGACATCAAATGTTGAGGTATTGGGACATAGATTTCAAAGCTTGGGGAGGGAGATTGCTTTTGAATGGGAGGAATCATGGCTACTTAATTACTATCATGGGAAGATGACTAGTATGCCTTAAATTGGTTGATTACTACATTAATTTCAACTAGAGAAGAGACTACAGGAACCATACCTCTCTTGGAAAAAAATATACAAGCAAAAGAGGAAACAATTGAATGAGAAGGAGGCTACGTTGGAGTTAAGGCTTGCACTAGGTTGAGTGCAAGGGAACCAATCCATTCTCTTAAAAATTTTGTGATGGGAGGATGGTGGAGGAGGAATAGGGATGATAAGACAAGCCACAATGTGGAAACAGTAGTGAACTAGTAAATTGGAAAGCTGAAAAGACAAAAAAGAGAAGAAAATTTTGAATGAAGGGTGAGGAATCTGGGATTTCATGGATTGATGAAGGGAAAAGGGTCAGTCGTGGATGGGGGTGGGGGGGTAATTCCTGACAAAAGGAGAAACAAGGAAAATATTTCGTAGAAAGAGTTTGAAAGGAGGAATTTGGATAGAGTGATAGCTAAGCAAAAGAAACCAAGAGGGATTGTTGGATGAGAATCATAGAATAGTGCATTTCCTAAGGACTGATGAACCCACTGCAAGAAGCTTTCCTTAGGACAGATGAATCCACTCAGAATCTTGTGTATTTATGAACCCACTCACCAGGAGAGAAATACCCAGGTAGTTGGGGGATTGATGAGCCAACAAATGTAGCCTTGGGGTTGACAACACTAGTGCTTTCTCTCATTGATGGGCTATCTTGATAATTGGTTTATGTGCTCCTAAAATAGATTTCCAATTAAGGAGCCTTCCCATGCTATAATTGAGCTCCTCAACTAGAACTGAGTGAAGACTCTATGTTCTTTCAAGAACCCCTACATGGATGTTAACCTAGTTAATGGCCCTATAGTGTAAGAATTCAGAGTCATAGAGAGCAGTGGATTGCCTTAGGGATCATGAAACCACTAGGAATGGCTTGCCTAGGGATTTATGATCCAACTAAGTTGAGAGAAAAGGCTTGGTTCACTGTATATAATTGATGACTAGAGAATTCCTAACTAACCCCTGGATTCCTTATTTTTAGTTTTACTTCTTGATTTGTTGGTGGGTAGAGGTGATGTAGCCTCTAGAATCCCTAACATTGCTTTTATTCCTTTTATCATTGTTCCTCAATATCTAAAATATTTCTCAGAGGTGACTGGATGCAAGAGATATTGTAGTGCAGGAAAATCTATAGTTTGGCGGAGATTTGAATTCCTAATATCGATTTCCATACTTTTGCATAAGTGTTCACATATGTCCTTAATAATTTGAATAATATGTGTATGTTAGGTCCCTATAATACTAGTGTATTCTCCTTATTTTTATTTGTAGTGTATCCCCTTATTATTATTGTTGTGCCCATTTATGCCCCATGTTGTTATTGTTGTGCCCCATAGAACCCCACTATTGTTATTATTGTGCCCTTACATTATTATTGTTATGTAGAGTCTAATTATATTGTACACCTTCGACACCTATATATACCAAGGAGGTATTATCATTTGTATCATCCAAGAATTATTCATTTATGTAACGTAAAGGGGGTGTCTCCCTCAAAGATGTTAATTTTTAAGTCGTTGATCTATCTTTTCTACTATTTTGTGAGCTCGTTGCATAACATTTGGTATTAAACTTTGGATTCTAGGGTTTTGCTTCTTCAAAGAAGCCATCTTGTCATTTTCACTATAAAAAATTTTAGGTTTGGTTTTAGAAGCTGAAATTGTAACCACATAGAGCCAAAATATTGTTGAACTTCTTATAGAAATTTCATTTCTTGGTTGGCTATATTTTCGGAGATATGATCTGAGGAAGTTAGGGGTTTTGCAGGCTCCAAAATTCAATCTTAAACAAATTACTAGGGAAAATCGTTATAACTTTCTCTCAAATCATAGGATTTGAATTTCATAAAAAGAGATTGAAATTACACATTATTTATCTTTTTTATTATCATTTTCAGGGCCGAAGGTTTAAACAGTGACATGTGGCACTTCGTACAAGTTCACTCTACTGAAGTAGTTTATGATCATGCCATCGTGGGAGACTAGGTATAACTATTTCCTAAAGAATCCAATCATGGTTTGACTTGAAGGTTTGGGAAAAAGAATCAGAGGGCTACCACAAGACACAATTTCAGACCTTGGAGATCCAAAATTATAGAGATACAATAGATTGAATATAGAGCTCCTAAAAAGAAAGAAAAATGTGTGTATTTTTTTTAATTTTTCATAAATTTTGTTTGAAAAATATGTTTGAAGTGATTCAATGGGCATATTGAAACTTAGATGTCAGGTTTCAGTTCTAAAATCCCCCCGCAAAAAAAATAATTCTACTCTCATTAAGCCCTCGGAAATCTTTACTATGACTTATGAAGAGGAATAATTACCACATGATATATCAAAATTACAAGACCGAGTGCAACAAATTTCACTCTCACAAAGAGCAACCAAAGATGAACTAAAATGGGACATGGATGGTTTGAAAGGGAACATGGATGGATTAAAAGGCAACATGGATGGTTTAAAAGAATAAATAAGAGTTGACATGAATGGTTTAAATGAAGAAATAAAAGTAAACATGGAAGGTTTGACAAAGTTACTGCATGAAATGCTTCTTAATGGCGAAAAGGTATTCCATGAAACTTATGAGTAGAACAAAAGGAATATGAATTATGATTTTAGAGACTCCAATTTTGGGCTTAATACACACCACATTACAAACATTGATATGAATAAGTCTGATGGCAAGGATTCGGTAACATGGATACTACAGACGGACCAATATCTTGATCACCATGATGTTCAACACACAAAAAAGGTATGCATTGCATATTTATATTTAGAACCCAATCAATTTGTATGGTATCAATGACTTTTGTGTTGTAAACCACTTATCACTTTGTCAATTTTTACTAAGGAAATGATAGAACATTACGAGGATACAAAGACCAACACCTTCTTTAGCTAATTGATAAATTTGAAACAAAAGGGTTCAATGGCGGAGCACATTGGGGACTTAATAAAATTTAATATTAGGGTAATTGATATTCCAAAGGAACATATAATTTATTTCTTCATAGGTCCTTTGAAGGATAACATCCATCAATGGTCATGAGGTTCACCTTTGGGAACCTGATTCATTGGAGAAGGCATTCAGGGTGACAAGAAAAGTTGAAAGAAAAATTATGCAACAAGGAAGTTTACTACTCACAACTAAAAAGATGGAAGTGTTGTTTTGCATAACCTTCCACAAAATACAAGGTTTATTCCACAAAAAGTGGAGGAAAAAATGAGCAAGAAGGCTTTGTTATAAGTGTACTAGAAAATACATTAAAGGTCATAAGTGTGCTGACAAGAAATTATTCTATATATATTGTGAAGAGGAGGAATACAAGGAACAAGAAACATCAAAAGAGGAGGTTATAAACCAGAAAACAACCCCAAAGAAGGAAGACATGAAGTTGACCATATCTTGTAATGCATTGGAAAGAATTACCACTCCTCAAACTCTTAAGATAGAAGGATACATCAAGAAGAAAAAAGTAATTGTATTGACTGATTTGCGTAGTACCCATAATTTTATTCACTGTAAGATAGCCAAGGAATTGAATTGCTTCCTATATCCATCACGAGAGTGTTAAGTGATGGTTGTAGATGTAGGAACTATAAATTGATCTAGAAAGTTCCATAATATCAATCTAACCATGGGGGAATATGTATTGAATAGTCTCATTATTTCCATTCTAATGGCTGGTGTTGATGTTGTACTAGGAGTCCAATGGTTACAATCTTTGGGGACAATAGCTTTTAGTTTTCAAGAAATTTTGTTGACTTTTTTTTGGAAGGGAAGGAATTTGAATTAAGGGGTATCACAGGGAAACTATGAAATAAAACCATCTCTAATGGCATGGAAAATATTATGAAGAAATAACAATGGGGCATAATTGCACAATTGTTCTCACTAGAGGTTTAAAAATCAAAATCATCTATTTCTTCAAATCTGCAAAATGCATTGGACAATCATTCCCAGGTACTTGAGACTCCCGAAGGCCTCCCACTTATTTGTGATCATGATCATGCTATTCATTTGATTCCAAGAAGTGTTCCTAAAAACAAGAGAACTTACAGATATTCCGATGCCAAAAAGAGCGAAATTGAACATATGGTTGCAAAAATGCTAGAGGTTGGTATAATTCAACCTATTCAAAGTTATTTCTCTACTCCAGTAGTATTGGTGCACAAGAAGGATGGATCATGATGTATGTGTCCAGATTATAGGGATCTCAACAACTCCTATCATTGATGAATTGTTGGATGGATTACATGGAGGAGGTTACTTCACTAAGTTGGACCTTCATTTAGGATAACATCAAATTACAATGAAGATTGAATACATTCTCAAAAAATCATTTAGAACTCATGAGGGTCATTATGAATTTTCTGTAATTCCTTTTGGCCTTATTAATGCACCTTCCACATTTCAAGGTTTCATGAGTTCCATTTTTAAACCCTTCCATAGAAAATTTGTCTTAATACCTTTTGATGACATACTAATCTACAACAAGTCTTAGAAGGATCATGTCGAACATGTTGACAAGGTGTTGAAACTAATGGAGGAGAAATAATTATATGCAAAAACATCCAAACGTTTCTTTGGAGTAGAAAAGGTGGAATATTTGGGTTATAGTGTATCTCATGAGGGTGTTAAGGTAGACCCAAACAAAAATAAATCCATTAAGGAATGGAAAATCCCCACAACCATAAAGAAGCTTCAAGGATTTCTTGGGTTGATAGGGTATTATCATAAGTTTATTAAGAATTATGGGAAAATAATAGCACCTCTAACAACATTACTAAAGAAAAATGAATTTTCTTGGGATCCATAAGAAAACTAAGGCCTTTGAACATCTTAAAGAAGAAATGTGCCAAGCACCGGTCTTAGCTACATTAGACGTCACAAAACCTTTATTGTGGAATGTGATGCCTCAGGAAATGGAATTGGTGTTGTTTTAATGCAAGAAGGAAGACCCCTTGCTTTTGAAAGTCATACTTTCAAAGGAAAATATTTACACAAACCTATTTATGAGAAGGAAATGTTGGAAATACTACATGCACTAAAACAATGGTGACCTTACCTAATGGGAAGACACTTTAAGGAAAAAATAGATCATGGTAGTCTTAAATGCTCTTTGGAACAAAGATTATCTTCATAAGAGCAACAAAAATGGGTCATAAAGATGTTGGGTTATGACTTTGAAATCATGTACAAAAAAGGTAAGAAAAATGTTGTTGCGGATGCACTCTCAAGAAAGGATGAGGATGTGGAAACATTGCTTTATTCCCAGTACATCTGATACATTTAGCTATAAAAATGATTCATTATGGTACAAAGATCACTTATATATTTGTAAGAATTCCCAACCCAAGAAAAATATTCTTTTGCAATTTCACACCTCCCCCTTAGGATGGTACTCATGATTTTTTTAAACTTACCACAGGGTCAAGAAGAAATTTTTTGGGGATGGCCTTAAATATGATATTTAGAAGTTTATGGTAGAATGTTTACATTTCCAACAAAATAAAGTTGAGACAATTAGGACCCTGAGTCTATTACAACCTTTATCCATTCCAAAACATATTTTGGAGGAGGTCCCAATGGATTTTATCATAGGTTTACCCAAGTATGAAGCAAAGAGTGTCATCATGGTGGTAGTTGATAGACTTACCAAGTATGCACACATTTGTGCATTATCTCATCCCTTTAAAGCCAATACAGTTTCTACTGCATTTATGGAAACAATCTAAAAGCTACATGGAAACACAAAGTTTATTGTAAGTGACAAAGATCCCATTTTCACTGGAATTTTTTGGATTGAATTGTTTTCTTTTCTTGGTACTCAATTAGCTCATAACTCATCTTATCGTCCATATCACGAGAAAATAGAGATAGTGAACAAAAGTTTGGAAGGATATCTTGATTTCTTTGTATCTGATAAACAAACACAATGTGTCAAGTGGTTACCTCTAGCTGAATCATGCTATAATACTTCTTTCCATACTATAGTCAAAATGACCCCATTTATGGCACTTTATGGATATTATCCACCATATATCACATTATCTTTAAGAGAAAATTCTAAGGTTCAAGTAGTGGAAGATCATATCAAGCATCAACAACAAGTTCTACAACTCTTAAAGGATAACCTCACTCTAGCACATAATGGAATGAAACAATAGGGAGATCAACATCGCAGTGAAAGAAGTTTTGATGTAGGTAGCTGGATATTTTTATGGCTAGAACCATACAAACAATTGTCCCTCAAGCAAGCTAAGAAGGATAATAAATTATTACCCAAGTACTATGGTGCTTACAGGGTGTTGCAAAATATTGGTACTATGGAATACAAATATGAGCTAACTGCATCTTCCTGAGTAAACCCAATTTTCTATGTTTCATGCTTAAAGAAGGTTATCGTGGACAAGCTACCAGTTCAAATAATGTTTCCAGAAGTTGGAAAAGAAGGACAAATCAAATTTGATCTTGAAGTAGTTAGGGAAATAAGAACTCGACTACTACATAATTGATTAATTTTAGAGTATTTCATTAAGTGGAAGACCTTACCCACTGAATATTCAACATGGGAGGATGAGAATTTTATACAGAAGCATATGGAACTACTAAAGCGTTGAAATTTTGGAAGGAGAGGGGCATGTTAGGTCCCTATAATACTGGTGTATTCCCATTATTGTTATTGTTAGTGTAGGACCCTATTGTTATTGTTGTGCCCATGTATCCCCCATGTTGTTATTGTTGTTCACCATAGAAACACACTATTTTTATTCTTGTGCCCTTACATTATTATTGTTATGTAGCCTATCATTATATTGTGACCCCTAAGAATCCTATATATACCAAGGAGGTCTTATCATTTTTATCGTCCAAGAATTATTCTTTTATGTATTGTAAAGGAGGTTGCCCCCTTGAAGAGGCTAATATTTAGGTCATTGATCTATATTTTCTTCTATTTTGTGAGTTGGTTGCATAATGATGTATGATTTTTGTCTTAATTAAATGCTTATTCTAATGATGAGGAATATTATTTCCTTCGATGAATAATCTAGAATGTTGAATTCTTGCATTGTTGAGGTGGAAAGATTTATTTGTTGTGGAAATAATGAGAAATGATGATTTCTATGCATTTTCTAAGGAATGGCTAATTCCTATGTTTATTTCTGATCATGAAAATAATCTAAATGGCATGAGTGTAAAATTGATTGGTGAATCCCTCTGTTGACTAAGATCATATTGATGGGCCTCTAACATAGACATAAATTAAGGATCGTGCCTCTAAATTAGACATAAGTTAAGGCCCATCTGACCATCCTTCAAGACATTAAATCTCTATTTTTGCATTATAAAATGTATTTTTAACCTTAATATGTTTATTAGGAGGGTTTATGGATAATTGCATATTTGTGCATAATATTATTTATTTTTCTAGAATATTGTGAGAATATTGGGCAAATTATAAAGGTTTGGAGGAGGAGATAATTTAGGTAATTTCTCTCTACTACAGGAGGATCAATATTAAATCATAAATAAAGAAGATATTCTGGAATAATTGCACAAATTCTAGAGCTCCAATGATTGAGAAAATCTAGGAACGTGTTCTGTGTCATTTACTGCAAATTCCTAGTACTAGGAACTAAATCCACTAATTAAGGGGTTTTGGTGGGGAAAGTTTACTCCTTTCATATGGAATGCTTCCTAATAATTTTGTATAAGTAACAAGTCGAATTTTCCTCTAGGGTTTGATTTTTATTACTCTTCTTGTGGAGAGAACTCGTATTTTTGTAGCTACATTGTTATTTCTTGCAGGGATGTAATTATATTGATCGAAATAATGAAGATTGGCGCCATGTTCAGATTCTAAATACTGGTCTTCTGCATAGGAATCTGAGTTTTCTTGGTCTTGGCCATCCCTGGAGCCTCAAATCCCTTTTGTATCATTTACTTTTCTTCCTTTCACTTCTTATCGACATGCATCTCTTGTTCTTGTCTTTTTTCTATTTCTACGTTTAGTATTAATGATTTCTTGTTGTAGGATTGGGTTAAATGGTTGAAATAAGTTATTTTGTAGGATCAAAAGAATCATTTTATCATTGAATTTTTTTTCTAAATTCATAGTAATTATTGAGCTACTTGGATTAGCTTGCTTATTCTCAAATCTAGTTTTCTGGAAGTCCCTTGTGGCAAATAACAATAAATTTCTGCTATTTTTTAGAGCATGCTAACGAGATTAAATCGAGTTAATTCCACTTGCATTAGATCACAAAAAAATTCTAGTTAATAAAAAAATCACCCCATTCCATTTTCACTTGATTGGGTTAGGCATTTCATAGATTTACTAGCTCATTGGTTCTCGAATTTCTAGATTTTAGACTAGTATTTTCTTGTTTATTTTAGCATGCGTTAACGGAGTTATTTTTGAGTGATTCCACTTGGAATGGAGACCTAATACATCCTAGTCAATAAAAAAATTAGTCCCATCCAATTTGTATTTGACTTTCTTAATCATTCGGTGAATTATAGTTTCGTGTAGTAAATTTGTTGTTTCTTGTAGCACTCTTCCAGCGTGTATATACCTACCCAGATTCACTCAAGAAGGTTGGTTAAGATCCCTTAGGGTTGAACCAGAACCCCTAGGCTCTAAATAATTTTTTCAAGAAGATTAAAGACCACTTATGAGTTTCCTCTTTACCCATGAACAACATTTCAGCAATTTGGGTTAATGGACAATTTATGAATTGGTTAATACATTGATGGTTTTCTGGATTGCCGCATCCAATGAACTATGTTAATAGATCTAAACTCTTTGAAATGTAATGGTTGACATTTAGGTCCTGATATTTAATTTATGAAATTAGAATAGGTTTCTTTCATTGTATTTTCTTTTTTGCAATAGGTTAAGATTTCCATTTCGAGCATTTCATTTTCTGCAATTAGTTTAGGATCTGATTTTATTACTTTCACTCCTTTACATCATGACAGTAAAGGAAGGACACATTCTATGTTGCACATATTGTGCTGATACCTCTTAAGTTTTTACGAACCCCATGTTGACAATTAAATTTGGTAGCCTTGGGAGTTGCAACATTCTTGTTACAATACCAAGGCTCATCATCTACAGTGAAAATAATTATGTAATATTCATAAATATGTATATTTATGTGTGTGTGTGTGTGTATATATCTATATCTATCTATATATATATATATATATATGTATATGTATATGTATATGTATATGTATATGTATATGTATATGTATATGTATATATTACAAGCTTAGGATGGATAGTCGTATCGACTATAACTAATCATGTGACCGAGGGATGTGTTTACAACATTAAATCCCAGTTCCCAACATTTTAAAACAGATGCCACCTATGTTATGAATAAAACTCCTAGGGTATTTATGTCCCACGGTATTCACTTCTTGGGACTGGAAAGGCTAAAACACTTAAAGAAAATTTAATTGTGAATCAAGGAAATAGCTTGGTGGGACCCAAGCCACGTGGTTGCTAATGTGGACCCAGTATGTTGTGATGTGATGGTGGTATTCCATGTGGTAGTTAAATTCAGCCCTAAATTGGTTTAGAAATGTGGCACAAAAATGGGTAATAGGTGGCACTCTAAGAGGAGGCCACACAGATAGTGTCACATCAACAGGAAAAAGCAATGATATCAACGAAGTGGTTTCGAAAGGGGACAATGAGAAGTGTATGAGTTAAGTAGCTTCTAGGAATGGAGAAATTTCCCAAAAAATGATGACAAGTGAGTTTTATCCCAAGAGATTTAGAGGGGATATGATAGTTATGTCTACAAGGTATTGAAGCCCCGACATGGAAAAGATGTTGCAACAGGAAATGACAACTAAAATGTTGATCCTGCGCTGACACATTTATAAGGAGGGATATAGAGCACTCTCAGAAAGATAATGGGGTAGGGGACATGCTAAAAGGGCATGCTATGATGGATCTATATAGGAAACAATATGATAGAGACTAGTGAGAGGGTGACATCACATAATAGAGAATGCCATGTGGTAGATCAGATGATGTCGCAAGAGGTTATTGGCCAAAATTATAAATGGCCAAAACTTTTGATTTGGGTGTTGGATTGAGGAATAATTTATACCACCAGAAAACTCTCAATGAGCCAGACACAATAGAAATATTAATTTTAGTTTCGAGGAGTCAAAATAATGAAGAAATGTTAAGACCTTATTTCCATAAAAATACTTTAGAGGTTAGGCCAATGATAGTAGCATCTGTTTCCACCCTTATTATGGTCCATGGGTGGATGAGGGTATGTTATAGAGTGGTATTAGAGAAAAAGTTTCAATGCTAGGCCTTTGGGAATAAATATTGGAGCTGTACTTTAAATTAATGACAAAGAAATGGGTTCAATGCTTAGACCTCTAAAGGCCTTGATAGTCTATTGTTGTGACCTAGGATGCTTGCCATCTCTTTAATTTTTGTGGGACTGGGCACTTGGTTTTGTGTATGGTTGTTTGTAGTATATCAACATAATTGGTTAAGTGGTGTGCATTTTCATTCCTGGAATGAAATTTTATGTAAACATTCATATGATAAGAGTGATTTGCGGAAATCCCTTTATTGGTTGTATCTACATAGTATCCTTAACTCTATGGAATGTTAGGTGTGTGTGTGTGTGTGTTTGTCTGTTTCTATATATATGCCTGATTGGGATGGGAAATCCCATGTTCTATATGTTATGTGACAAAGGTCCTTGGTGGATTGGAGGCATGGTAATTTGTCACTCTATTAGAGAGTGAGGTATTTTGATGATTTATTGCTAATGCAAGTGGGTGTTGGTTGTAACACTTTGTTTGCATGGATTATGTGTTGATTGTGGATTACATACATATCCATGATGCATTTCATAAATGTGATAATTATAAATTATAAATATAGAAAATGTTGATGTTACATATGGATTTCTAACTGACCGTTTTGAGATTACAAATGTCATGATCACTGACCTTAGGAAAGGGTATATATTTCATGGTTGTAGATGGCCTTAGTAAGAACAATGAACTTAATGGCTATTGCTAATGTTAACAAGAAGGCTAATGTTTGAAATTGATAATTTTGGTTGGTAAAGAAAGCAGAATTTTAAAAATTTAAAAGAGATTATTTTCTTTAAATTTTGTAATGGATGTCTTGGTAAAGAGGTAGGGGTTAATTACTATTGATGGTATTGGTAAAAATATTGATTTCTATGTTCTATGATGGAATGGTGGTGAAAATGTTTCCATATACATATACGTATTTCTAATTTTTAAAACCATGTTGATGTATATGTTTAAATTATTTCTTGGCTTGAGACATGTCATTGATAACAATTTTAAAAGTATCTGAGGATATGGAGGGTAACATGTGCGACATAGCATGGCAATGTCGAAATTGACACGCGTGCAAACAGACACACACACATTAGTAGTATTAATGCACTAACAATGGAATATGTATGGCAGTGCATGGAAAAATTGGTACAACAAGAGAAAAGTAGCTCGTCAGAGCTCTCGAGGACTTAGACTAGTAGTGTATAATATTGGATGAGAAAGGAGGTGTACAAGTCATTCCCTCAAGGTCCCCTCATGATAAGTATTGAAGGATTCCTTCGAGATACTAGAGGGCCATTGCAAATAAGAAAGGCCACCATGAAACCTTGGGGAGGGCTCAAGCTAAACTTTTACACACGACACATTGAAAACACTGGAAATCATAAGAATGGGTTGATATGGAAGCATTAGATGTTTCATATTTTTTGTGCCTTCCTATTGGATTCTTATCCTTCGTTTTATTTTTGACTATTTTGATTTTTGACTAAATGCATCGCCATTCAACCTTTTGGTTTCAATTGATGTTGTTGTCATGGTTTTTACTTCTTCCCTCATTGTGCTATGATGTTTCATTTTGTCTCTCATAATTTGGGTCTTTTGGAAAATTTATTAAATGTGGCAGGAAGCCACAAAGCTATGAGAAAGGGATGGGGGGGAACCCAATAGGGTTATGTGACCGACATAAGGACCTATGCATAAAAAATAGTAGTGAAAGGTGAGAAGTATTAGAGTTGGGTTGATGGATATAGGAAAGGCCATCATTGTTGTATGTCAAAGCATCAATCCTAAATCTAACAGAAAGGTAAAAATGTAAAGGGGAGGAATTGGATAAATAATATCTTTTGCTATTGAAATTCCATATATGATTTGTACAAATAATGGGAGTTCCATAAACCGTTATTCTATTTGACATATGTTAATGTGTATTATGTCCATGAATAAGTGGACCATAATATGAAAACCAAGTGGGCTAGTTAGGTCTATGGGAGTAATGGATGGTGATATGGAAGCCATGAAAATGGCCCGAAAAGAAGGATTCTCTTAACCTTTACCTTACTCGGAATATGTTAATATGTGTTATGAATATCTTGATAATTGAAGGAATTCATGAAAACCCATTGTGGTTGACAAGTTTTTGTCAGGGTTCATTCTTGTAGAATAATAATTGTTTATATTTACTTTAAGCATGTATACGAATGGATTATATAAGATAACATAACAGTTATCCAAATAATATTCTTGGTTGTGTGAGGAATCAATTGGGAAAGAGAAATCCCTTGGTGATTATAATCTTCTTATCATACGGTCTTAACACTCATGCTTATAGCATGGCTGTAAATAGGGAATGTTGAAGGTTATGTTAACAGATAAAGAGTGGTTTGATCTACAACAAGTAGGGAGAAGTTCATAATCAATACACTGACTATAAGACATCATGATCAAAAAATGTTTCCCTTGTTTGTTAAACATCTCAATGCTTTCAGTTTGGCTACTACACCACTAAGTACTTTCCTTGTTTGTTAAACAACTTAGTGCATGCCATCAATCACACAAATCAATGGGTGCTTGTTGTTAGACTCACAAACCACTTAGTTTTTGCTAAGTGTTTGCTAACTAAATAATGAACAACCATGATTGTGGAATTAATGGGTTCCTGAAATTAGACTGATGAACCACTTAGTGCTTTCTATTCTTTCTAATTGGTTGATGAACCTACTTGAATGTGGAACCAATGGGTGCTTGCAATTGGATTGATGAACCACTTAGTGCTTGTTGAGTTCTTATTAACAGGATGATGTACCATCTTGACCGTGGAATTAATTAGTGATTTCATTTAGATTGAGGAGGCACTTAGTTCCTATTAAGAGATTTCTGAATGGATGAAAATCAACCTTCATAGTGGAATCAATCACTGGATACTGAGCACACTCTCCCCTATGATTTGGGTGAAACATTTGTGTTTGAAATCTAGAAAATTGGAAAGATTGAGCACAATCATAATAATAAAAATTCCATGCATACAAGTTTTGTTGCGGCATGGAACAACCTCTCCATATGAGGACAAAGGTCATGCTGATAGGGTAAAAAATAGGGTTGTAAGGCCGAGAAAACATTTAGATGAGGTGATTTTAAAGACAAAGTTAAAAAATTTAGGGAACTATCTTGAGTGCTTGCCTTGGGACTAAGAAATACATAGGTAGTTCAGTTTAAAGTTCTAATTTGCAATATCTTAAATTTATGATCTAATATGATTTTGTTGTGATGAAATGAGTTACAGCTACATAGCTCATTTGAGTGTTTTCCTTGGGGCTAAGAAACACTTAGATAGTTCAGTTTAAAGTTTTGATTTCCAGTAGCATGCATTTACAATGTAATATGATTTTGTTGTGACATGAAATGAATTACAACTGCATAGTTCACCTCATGAATAAAATTGCTTATAGAAGTGTGATTTAAAATTGTTGAGAATTTCCTTATGATCATTCTCATGAAAAAATTGTGTGCTTATGATGAAGGAAGATCATGGAAATGCTAGCATGAGCATATGAACTTGAATGTGAGACAAACAGCAACAACTTGAAGATATCAAAGTGAACATCAATGCATTATAGATGAAGAATCCAAGGTGAGGGAAAAGTTATCAAGTTGGATTGGGTGTAGCAAATGCACCAAAAACTACAAAAGAGCCACTGAAATGTGGTTGAGCCAATAAATTTTGATATCGCTTGTGTTGTTGGGAAAGCAACTGTATGTGTAAATTTCATTGTAATTGAGATGTTATTGTAAAGATCACTATGGTTGGGTGTAGAAAATGCACCAAAAACTACAAAAGAGCCATTGAAATGTGGTTGAGCCAATAAATTTTGATATCGCTTGTGTTGTTGAGAAAGCAACTGTATGTGTAAATTTCATTGTAATTGAGTTGTTATTGATTTATGCTTGGATCAAGAATGTTTTGTATTTTTGTTCAAGAATATGAACACTTGGGATGTTGTTCATCCAAGGGGGTGGGGTTTATAACAGTACCTTTCAACTAATTCGCTATTGTAAACATTTGTAATATTCCTATAATTAAAACATAAATGCTTGAGATATTGGGACACATATTTCATAGCTTGGGGAGGGAGATTTTTTGGGAATGGAATCAAGTTTGGTTATTTAATTACTGTCATGGGAGTTCAACTGGTATGTCTTAAATGGGATTACTATACCATTAATTTTAATTGGAGAAGAGAGGAAAAGAACCATCACTCTTGTGTAAAAAAGCATTTCAAGAAAAATAGGACACAATCAACTGAGAAGGAGGCTACACTGGCATAAAGAATTGTGTTGGGTTAAGTGCAGAAGGACTCATCCATTCCATTACAACTTCCATGATGGGAGGATGGTGGACGAGGAAGACGAATAAAATGACAAGCCAAAACATGGGAGTAGTAGAGTGGGACAGTTGTTTGGAAGGTTGAAAAGACCAAAAAGAGAAGAAACTTATAAATTAAGGGAGAGGCATTCAAGCATTCAAGGATCGATGAAGGGTGTGGGTCAATCATGGAGGGGGCCAAAAATTACTCACAAATGAAGAAACAAGAAAAATAATACATAAAGAGAGTTATAGAGGAGGGAGTTGGATACATTGATAGCCCTGGTGAAGATACCCAGATGGCTTGCTGGATGAGAATCATAGAGTAGTGGCTTACTTAAACATTGATGAACTCGCTAGAAGTGGATTTCTTTAGGACTGATGAACCCAATGGGAAGCTTCTAGATTGACGAATATAGTTTCTAGGAGACAAACACCTAGGTACTTGGGGGGATGATGAAGCACTAGGTGTAGCCTCGGGGATAATAACATAGGTGCTTTCCCTCACTGATGAACTACCTGGACAAGTGGTTTCTATTCTACTATAGTAGCTTATCCAGGTAATGAGCCTTCATGTGCTAGAATGGATCTCCTCACCTAGAACTGATCTTAGACTCTCTATGCTTGCAGGAAACCTTACATGTATAAAAACCCAGTTAAAGGCCCTGTAGTGTAAAAACTCAGAATCATAGAGAGAAGTGGCTTGCCTTAGGGCTAGTGAACCCACAAGGATAGGATTGCCTAAGGACTAGTGTTAAAATTGGAAACTAGGGAAAAACTTCATGTGGGTCATCTTATTCATGGCTGATAATATTTTTATTAGATTCCTCTCATTGAGAGGTGTAGGATTGATATAAAGATCATCCGATTTCGATAAGTATTCATGGAGATATGAGTTTATTTTGATTATGGAATTATTATCAAGCCGACCTACAACTCATGTAGGCTCAGAAGCCCAACAGTCGCATCTATTCACCCACCAACGTTGTGTATAAATATAAGAGGACTTTTCCTCATTTGAACTCACTCATCTCATCAAATCTCTCTCTCTCTACTGCGCAGATATGAGTCTCTTCTCTACTGCGCTGAAATGGGTCTCTCTCTCTCACACATGTGAAGCCGGAAGCTGTTGAATTTGACACTGCAACTACAGAAGTAAAGATTGACTTGCGTGGCATAGAATATCTCTTCATCTGAACTGCGTTGTAGGTTCATCTGAACCTCCTCTGAAGGCAGCAACTTTTGGTGGTGGAATGAAGTCAATCCGATGAACGGTTTGCAAGATATCGACTGCCCTAGTTTGAAGCAGGAAACTGCTGAAACTGACGCTGCAACTGCAGAAGTAAAGATTGAATTGCGTGGCCTAGAAGATCTCCTCATCTGAACTGCGCTGTAGGTTCATCTGAACCTCCTCTGAAAGCCGCAAACCAACTTTTGGTGGTAGAATGAAGTCAATCCGATGAACGATTTTCAAGATATCGACTGCCTTAGTTTGAAGCCGGAAACTGCTGAAACTGACACTGCAACTGCAGAAGTAAAGATTGACTTATGTGGCCTAGAAGATCTCCTCATCTAAACTGCGCTGTAGGTTCATCTTAACCTCCTCTGGAAGCCGAAACTTTTTGTGGTGGAATGAAGTCAATCCGACGGTCGGTTTGTGAGATATCGTCTGCCCTAGTTTGATAATGAAGCCGCTAATGCTGATGCTACTGATCTAGGGTTTGCTACTGCTGATATGAACAAGATTTATTGTACTATTTATCTCTGCTGAATTATTGAAGATAAAAGAAGATTTGATCAAAGGGTTTCCCCACACATTGTGGGGTTTGTCCCTGGCTAGCCGCCACATCTTGTGTCTCTTGTCTTGGCTTGTTTTCTGTTGATCGTTTAATGTTCTATCTGCACTTTACTTTATGTACATGTGATTGCTAATCGGTGGAATATAATAAGAGAAAGAAGTAAACTGTTATAAGCATAGAACATACCATAACTTAACATGGTATCGGAGCTGAGGTGAAGACAAAGCCCGAGCAAGAGCAAGAGCAATCATTGAAAAGAAGATTGGCAAGGCTATCCTAAAATAAATATGGGGTCCTTAACACTCTTTCCTGCCGAAGACAAGCTCCATGAGAAAGCTGACTATCACGGATGGAAGATGTCTATCGACCTAACCCTTGAAGATCAAGGAGTGCTGGACCATGTAAGAGGCAATATTGTTGAGCCTTCATCAAATGCATCTGCTGCTGCCTGGAACAAATGGAAAAATGGAGAAGTCAAAACCAAGAAGATCATCTGGGACTCTATCGACAAGCGCTTGGTGGCCTACATCTCTGATCTAGACACCTCCAAGGAAATCTACGACAGACTGGTGATTTTATTTAAAGTTAATAATGCAAATCAAGTTTTGTTTCTTAGAAATAAGTTGAGGGAAATCAAGAAGGGTAAAGATGAAAGTATGCAAGCATACTTCTTAAAGATCACCGAGATCAAGAACGATCTCCTATCTATTGGGGAAACCATTACTGACAGAGAAATGGCACTCACAACTCTCGGAGGATTACCATCTGAATGGTATGTGTTCAGGACTACTCTTCTGAACAATAATGTAATTCCTAGTTTCAAGGAATTAATGGCTAGATGCATTCAAGAAGAAACAAGGGAAGAAGTGTAAGAAATGCCCATGCCTATAGGTCCTCCTGCTGCCTTTTCTTTTCATGCAAAGAAAAGAAATAATTCTGGGACTAAATCAAAAGGAAAGGCTGGACCTAAGGCTAGAAGAAAATGACGATGTTACATTTGTGATAAAGCAAGTCACTATGCAAGGGAGTGCCCTGATAGAAAGGACTCACTCTAGGACGATGATCAAAATCCCTCTGATGGCAATCAAAGGAATGACAAATTCAACAGAGAAGGTAAGAGGAGAGCTGGGAATCAAGGAAGAGGACAAGCATTCAAGAAGGCCAGAAATTCTAGGATGTATTAAATGCACCTGACCTCAAAAAGATCCTAGTGTCCATCTTGGGAACGGAAGACAAAGGCTACAAGGTAACCTTCAGCGATGGCAAGGTATGTATATGGAAAAATAATGTTAAAGATGCCTTTACTCTTGGGTTTAGTATTGATTCATTATATCAGGTCGATGGAAGTCTGCTAGGTGTCATGTCTTATGACACATCTCTTCAGTCCGAACTTTGGCATTAGAGGTTTTCCCCCCTTCATTATAAAGCTATACTCGATGTAAGACAAATGGTGACAGGGATGCCCGAATTCTGAATAGAGAATGAAGCTGTATGTCCAGGATGTGCTGAAGGAAAGCTCAAAAGGGGACCATTCCCCTCAAGCCAAAGCAAGACCTCTGATATATTACAGTTGGTTCACTCAGGCATACCTGAGGTTGGCATTGAGAGGGAGACTACTACACCACATACTCCTGAGAAGAATGGTGTGGTGGGAAGGAAGAACCGCACGATGATGTAAGTTGTCTGGGCCATGATCAAAGACTTCTGATGTTTCTATGGGCTGAAACTACAATCACCTTCGTATATGTACAAAATTAATGCCCTCATCAAGCATTGGGTTCCAAGAATCCTAAAGAAAAGTTCACCGCAAGGTGAACAATCTTTCGACTTTGAGGAGCTCTCAAGAAGCCAACACCAGGGAATCGAAAGAAAAGGATGACGAATCAATGCCTGATGTAGAAGAACCCATGGATCTGAAGATTCTCATCCACATGAGCCTTCCTCTTCTAGGAAGACGCCTTCATGGCTTAGGGGGATACTTGATGATGCTAAAGGACATGCTGCACCCTGACGAACCTTCCGTCAAAGTAAGAAACTTAATAGGTATCAAGGATACCTGACCATCATGAGCACGATCATAGAAAATGAGCCTTCGTCATTCTCAGATGCCGTCAAGTATCAAGTATGGAAGGATGCTATGACCATAGAATATGAGTCTATTATGGAGAATGATGTCTAGGAAGTAGTTCCCAGACCCTGGACAAGACAATTGTTACTTCAAAATGGATTTACAAGATAAAGCATGCAGGAGATGGAAGCACGGAAAATTATAAGGCTCGTTTTGTTGCTCGAGGTTTCTCCCAAAAGGAAGGTACAGACTATGATGAGATATTTGCACCTGTTTCCAGATATACGACCATCCTCTCGATCATAGCCCTTTCCGCTTCACAAGGATGGAACCTACATCAGATGGATGTCAAGACTGCGTTCTTGCATGGCTCGATCAAAGAAGAGGTCTACGTGGAGCAACCCAAAGGATTTGAGATTTATGATCGAAAATCTCATGTATGCAGGTTGAAGAAAGCTCTCTATGGGCTAAAGCAAGCACCCCGAGCATGGTATGAGAGGATCGATAGCTACTTGATGAAGCTGGGATTCACTAGTAGTGAAGCCGATCCTAACCTTTACTTTAAGGTTGAAGATGACAAGCCTCTCATACTGATATTATATGTGGATGACCTCTTTCTAACAGGTGCAGACCCTCTCATTCACAAATGTAAGAGGGATCTGGCCTCTGAATTTGAAATGAAAGACCTAGGACTGATGCACTACTTCCTAAGACTTGAAGTATGGTAGAAGCCAAGGGAATTTTCCTATCTCAAGAGAAATATGTGGTAAAGATATTGGAAAGTTTTGGTATGATGGACTGCAAACCTGTGACTACCTCGAGGATCTTAACTTTTAGAAGTTATATGGTAGTGATGTCGGACTAGATTTGGGAAATGCCACTGAGTTTCATAAACTCATTCGCATTGATGTTCTTGGTGAACCTCCGTCCGCACATATTTTTTGCAATTAGCATTGTGAGCTCATATTTGGTTGAGCCTCACTGGATTGATGCCAGGAATCTTCTGAGATGTCTTCAGGACACAATCTCTCATGGATTAAGATAACTGCAGGAGATGTGAGACTACTTGGATATACTGATGTTGATTGGGCGGGCAGTGTGGTGGACCATAAGAGCACTTCCGGGTGCTGTTTTACCTTGGGATCTGCTTCGATATCCTGGATGAGAAGGAAGCAGAAGTCAGTGGCTTTGAGCGTGACCGCCAAAGCAGGATATATTTTTGCTAGCATAACCTCGTGTGAGGTAGTCTGGTTGCGAAAGCTCTTCAGTGAGCTGTTTGGATTTACATTGGATACCACTGTGATTCTCTATAACAACCAGAGGTGGGATTCGATTATTGAGGAATCCCGTATTCGTCGATTGCTCCAGCAGATAGACATCATCTTGGATATGGTAAGTTGATGAGCAAGGAGGCTCCATCACATTAAGATGATGTACAGGTTGATACACCTTGTCAAAGCCCTAAGGAAAGATCTAATCTGTGATTTTCCCAAACAACTTGGAGTCGGCAAGAAACCCTTGTACAAGGGCCCTGCATGTTGCATACATTGAGCTTTGGGAGCTCTGAGGGCTTGCGGTTCCTACTGGAGCAACATATGACCACAGGGTGACTCACCCTCCCTTGGTGGTGCACACTGGAACAAGATGATTCGCTCTCTTGTGGGACAAGATGATTCGCTCTCTTGTGGAACAGGATGATTCGCTCTCCTGTGTAGCAGGATGATTAGTTCTCCTGTGAGGCCTGGATTGATGTGTTCTCCATGGCAGCCTGGATTGATGTGTTCTCCATGGAAATTGTAGCAGGATTGATGTGTTCTCCTGTGAGGCCTAGATTGATGTGTTCTCCATGGCAATTGTAGCAGGATTGATGTGTTCTCCTGTGAGGACAGGATTGATTAGTTCTCCTGTCGAGGCATCCTACCCATGCAGTTTGGGACTCATGGGAAGTACCTCTCATCTGATCAATGAGCAGGGAAATGAAGTTAGGGACCATAGTAGTATTGATGGATGCATCGTTATAACTACCGTACTCCCTATGCTAGGATGACCTCCATTGATCTGGGATCAATGATACTTGTCTGGGACCAGTGGTAGGAGTTGTACCATACTATGACGTTGACTTCGGGTCGGTTGATACTGGTCTGGGATCAGTGGTACATACTCTGAGACTGACTTTGAGTCAGTGGAGGATGATATTAGTCTGGGACCATTGGAGTTGTACTCACTATGACGCTGACTTTGGGTTGGTTGAGACTGGTCTGGGACCAGTGGTACATACTCTGAGACTGACTTTGAGTCAGTATGATACATCCTCGATCATTTCTTCTTCTTCATAATTCGAACAAAAGCAGAGTAGAACAGAACAATGCAAGAGCAGAGCAGAACAGAACAAAACAGTACAGATCAGTGCAGGGTAGAACAAGACAAAGCAGAATAGGCAAAATAGAGCAGAGCAGGGCAAGGGTTAGGCTATACAAGGTAGTGCATTTGATGGATGAATAGTAACGACCGATAGACAGATTGCAGATGAAGTTCTCCATGGTTGAGAGGGAGTGTTAAAATTGGCAACCAGGGCAAAACTTCACGTGGGTCATCTTATTCATGGCTGATAATATTTTTATTAGATTCCTCTCGTCGAGAGGTGTAGGATTGATATAAAGATCATCTGAATTCGATAAGTATTCATGGAGATATGAATTTATTTTGATTATGGAATTATTATCAAGCTGACCTACAACTCATGTAGGCTCAAAAGCCCAACAGTCGCATCTATTCACCCACCAACGTTGTGTATAAATATAAGAGGACTTTTCCGCATTTGAACTCACTCATCTCATCACATCTCTCTCTCTCTACTGCGCAGATATGAGTCTCTTCACTACTGCGCTAAAATGGGTCTCTCTCTCTCACACATGTGAAGCCGGAAGCTGTTGAATTTGACACTGCAACTGCAGAAGTAAAGATTGACTTGCGTGGCCTAGAATATCTCCTCATGTGAAATGTGTTGTAGGTTCATCTAAACCTCCTCTGAAAGCCGCAACTTTTGGTGGTGGAATGAAGTCAATCCGATGAACGGTTTGCAAGATACCAACTGCCCTAGTTTGAAGCTGGAAACTGCTGAAACTGACGCTGCAACTGCAGAAGTAAAGATTGACTTGCATGGCCTAGAAGATCTCCTCATCTGAACTGCACTGTAGGTTCATCTGAACCTCCTCTGAAAGCCGCAAACCAACTTTTGGTGGTGGAATGAAGTTAATCCGATGAACAGTTTGCAAGATATCGACTGCCCTAGTTTGAAGCCAGAAACTGCTGAAACTGACACTGCAACTGCAGAAGTAAAGATTGACTTGCGTGGCGTAGAAGATCTCCTCATCTGAACTGTGTTGTAGGTTCATCTGAACCTCCTCTGGAAGCCGAAACTTTTTGTGGTGGAATGAAGTCAATCCGACAGTCGGTTTGTGAGATATCGTCTGCCCTAGTTTGATAATGAAGCCGCTAATGCTGATGCTACTGATCTAGGGTTTGCTACTGCTGATATGAATCAAATTTATTGTACTATTTATCTCTGCTGAATTATTGAAGATAAAAGAAGATTTGATCAAAGGGTTTCCCCACACATTGTGGGGTTTGTCCCTGGCTAGCCGCCACATCTTGTGTCTCTTGTCTTGGCTTGTTTTCTATCGATCGTTTAATGTTCTATCTGCACTTTACTTTATGTACATGTGATTTCTAATCGGTGGAATATAATAAGAGAAAGAAGTAAACTGTTATAAGCATAGAACATACCATAACTTAATAACTAGTGAACCCACTTACCTAAGAGAAAAGGATTGGTTCACTATATTATAAGAAATGAATGGAGAATTATTAACTAGCCCTTGGATATCATATTTTTAATTTGAATTATTGATTTGTTGGTGGGTAGAAGTCGTGTAGCTTATGGACTCTCTATTTTAGCTAATAACATTGAGTTTATTCCTTTGAGAAATCTTCCTCAAGCTTTAAAAGCTAGCTTGAGGGTGATTGATTACAAGAAAGGTTTCAATGTAGGCCAATATAAAGTTGGGTGGAGAGTTGAATTCACAGTCTCAGTTTTCTAGACTTCTGCGTAAGATAAGTGTTCACTTATGTCCTTGAGCATTTGAATACTATGTGCATGCTTCTTGCATTGATAAAATTCTTATGCTAATGTTGAGGACTGTTATTTCCTTATGCGAATAATTTTGGATGTTGACTTCCTATGCTATTGAGGAGGAATCATTTATTTCCTATAGAAATAATGAGAAATGACTATGTCTATGTGTTTTCTAAGGGATGGCTAATTCCTATGCTTATTTTCGAGACCGAAAATAGTCTAAATGGATTGAGTGTATAAGAGAGGGGTGAATATTTGCGTTGACTAATTTCTTACACTAGAAATGATTTCTTAATAGGCCTAAATATGTACACACACACACACACACACACACATATTACGAGTTAAGGAGGGATATTTTTGTTGATGACAAGTTATATATATATATATATATATATATATATATATATATATATTTATGAAGTGAGTGTGAAATTGACTAAATGTTGAATATAAAATTTTGGGCTCGATCCTAAATCATACGTTAGCATAGGCACCTGAGGAGAGGGCTCATCCAACTCGGGTTGTGTCTTTCACCTTAAATACAGGTCCTCGACATTTTGAAATAGATGCTCTCTATCTTTTGAATACAATTCCTAAGGTATTTATGTCTTTGGGTATTCAAGTCTCAAGATATGAAAGGCTACAACACCTAATGGAAATTCAATTGTGCATGAAGCAAAGAACCAAGTGGGACTTAGGCCATGTGGTAGGTGACTAGGGAATTTTTTGAGGATTTAATATTTTTCCTATATATAGTATTGTAGGCAATTATTATAGCTTCAAATTTCATACATATAGAATGCGGGTTTATATGTGATATAAAACATGTAATTTACTACTCAAATTGGTATATTTTTGGTGAATATCATCCATTTAGTAATATATATGTAAAAGGTAGGTGAATTTTTAACCAAATTGGCAATCATTATTTTCCGAAAATGTCCAAAAAATGGTCGATTTACAAAATTTCGCCTCTAAAATTTTCCATATAGGTGACACGGATCCAAACTGGCATGGAACCACAATGGTATGCCACATGGATACTAGATTCAGCCCTTTGTTGGGGATAATTGTTAAAAAATGGGTGATGTGTAGCACTCCAAGAGATTTCCACATGGATAGAATCAGATCGGTGTGACAGGGGAATGACATCACCTCAAAATTAGTGTCACCTTAGATGCTTCAAAGAGGGCACAATGAGAAATGCCTAGGGTGAAGTATTCCAAGAAACAAATAAATTTTCCATGAAGTGATGCAAGGGAGTTCTGTGTTGGGATATTTAGAACGGGATATTATAGTGATGTTAGCAAGGTATTTTTGCCTCGAGATGGAAAATATTTGTAGAATTCAATGAAAATTGAAATGTTTGTCTCACCTCAACATATTTATAAAGACACGTATAGGAAAATCTCATAAAATTTATGCGGTTGGGTGGAATGCCAGAAGGGCATGACACAATGGCTTTATAAATGTGACAATGTGATATGAACTAGTTAGGGGATGACATGGTATAACAATTAATACAATGTGGGAACCATGTGGGGATCACACTCATGCCACATAGTAAATTTGATGACATGGGAAGAGGCTATTGGCCAAAATTTTAAATGGCCAAAAATTTTGGTCTCGGAGTTAGATTCAGGAAAATTTATACATCCAGAAATCTTGCGACAAGCTGTACATAATGGTGATGTTAATTTTTAGTTTTGAGGGGCTTGAAGAATAATTAAATGTTAAGACACCATTTCAATAATAGGAATTTGGAGGTCATGTCAATGATATTAAAACATATTTCCACCCCTTGCATGGGGTATGGGTCGATGGGGGTATGTTATATTTGTTTTCTTTCCTTAGAGTGAACTCTAGCTACTATTGCTTACAGTGTCACGGTTTCAATACTTGATTTCTTCCTCATATCATTAGACAACAATCCTCCAATAACGCAATTAAATTCAAGAGTCCCATTTGTACCATATATAATGGAAGTTTTGAAATGATACCATGATTTAGAAAAGGAACACAATAGTGTAGCTTTCTTATCTTCAACAGTTACTTTTATCATCAAACTTTTCAACTAGAAAATTGGAGCATTAAAAACATTAAAGTGATGTACTTTCTTTAATTTTAACATTATACAGCTTCCTCTTAAAGTATATATTATTCATAAATAACTTTGTCATATAAAGGCCTTCTAACTTGGTCAAAAACCCTATTGTTGTCACTTCTCTAATGATGTTAAATAAGATATCATGAGTTAGAAATAACCAAATTTCACTGAGGGTTCCATCATCTAGGTCCTCCCTCTCTTCATTCGTCATGATTTTAGGTTTGTTCCTCCTACCTCCTAACACATTTTCCAAACCCTATTATTCTAATAAATCCATCATTTTAATTTTATACAATTCAAAGTCATTATTTTCATTAAAATTTTCAACTCCAAATTTAGTATTCGCCACCTTTTCCATTACCTACACATAGGGTCTTCTTCCAAGTTTTTTATTAATATTCGAAATTGAAAAATGAATACTTTCACAACTGCATTTTTCACAAATCCTTTCAGAAACTTTGATTTCATAAACATTTTTTTTAATCTCGTGACTTCTTTAAATATTTAATTGGACACACACACACACATGTACACACACACATAGACACACATATGTGTGTGTGTTGAGTGTGGGTGTGGTCCATTAATGTTTATTGAATTCACCCAAAATTTAAATAAACACTACATGAATTTTAAAAATATCCAACTTATTTCTCATAGCTTTCCAACCAAAATTTAGTTCAACTTGCTCAAGCCCACTTTGGCTTTGCAGCCATGTGTTTCATTGACTCTTAGGGTTTCAATTCAATGGTAGGGTTTGTTTTCACATTGAATTTATTCTGCATGTGGGCCTCCACTGTCTGCTATAGAAGTTATGGTTATGATTTTAGCTCTTTCTCTCTTGAACCCAAACCCAGTCAGCCTCTTTTGTAACATGTCTAGGGATTTACTCCTGCTCAACATTAATAGTGGTTTCTCATCATACCTTAAATTCATGTTGATGGCTCTATGCATCCCCTTCCACCCAATTATCACTCTTTACTCAATATTTTGCTCAACCTAGTGACCTGACTCAACCCCTTCTATAACTTATTACTCTCATCAAACTACATTAACCATGATCCACCCCTGATCACTACATAGGATTATAACATAAATGGCTACACATGACTAAAATTTGTAAAAGAATAGAATATCTTAGCTTTGATGCCACTTTTTGGTATTTCATAGTTTGTACAAGCATTAATCTAGAAGAATAATGATAGATATAAATAATACACATATGATTTTACATGGTAAAAACCTAAAAATTTGTTGAGGAAACATCCATTGGCGTGGAAAGGATTTTTATTATAGGGAGAATATATACAACTAGGCTTACTAATCTCAATCTTCACAAATGAAGTAGGAACCATTATAATTGTTTTGATAACTATCATTTGGTTTCATAAACCAACAACATTAGAATAACCTTAACATAATTCACTTAGGTAATTTTGGTTTTTCATTTTCATTTAAATAATCTGTCATCACATTCTAATAGGAATCACACAAGAGATAGAAGAATGGTAGAGAAATGAGAAGAAATCACAAGTAGCTCTTATACCACTTTCATAATGTAGTGGAGATGCAAAAGAGAAGAGAGTGAAGAATGATGGCTAAGGCCAAAACCAATAGAATATAATGAGAAATCTAGGAGGAAGGAAGCAAAAATATTACCATGCAAGAGAAGGAAAAACTAGAGACTACAAAGATAGAGGATCCTCTCAAATTGAAGGTGTAAAACATGAAGATAACTCACCATTATAGAGATAGTGTAGAATTAATTGAACTAAATCAAAAATCCATCTAATCCATTACTATTTTATCCTCCATGTACATGGAGGCAATCACTATTATGAATGATGGGCATGGTGAAATATGGCCTTAAATATGAGTTATTAATCACATGTTAGAGGGACAACACAGCACATCAACACTCTTTATTTCTTGGTAGGATGGATTCCTTTCCCCCTTAAAACCTATCATGATGCAAGAGAATAACCCTTCCCATTCTAAAATCATGAATTATATATGGAAGCCTTTAGAAGGCACATTGTGGAAAGAGGACATAATTTCCTCAAATTATGTTTAAACCCCCCAAATCATACTCAATATTTAGAACCAAGTAGAAGGTGCATCATCTAAAGAGGACATGATTTACTCAAATTATGTATAAAACCCCAAATCATAAGCGATATTTGGATACCACTAGAAGGCACATCAAACTAGGGTTTACACTCTTTCATCATAATGGTCACATTGAAGTGGGAAGAAGGTATGGATCATTTATGGATCCCAAAAAAATAGGTATGATAATTTATGGATCCCAAAAAATAGGTATGGATCATTTAAAAATAATCTTAGACATTTAATGGTGTTTAATTCTACCTTCAAAGTGCAATAGATGTGGATGAGGTTGGTGACTAAATCTAGGTACCTTCGGTTGGGCATGATGTGTGGATGGGTGAGGGAGTCAATCATGTCGTTGAAAAGAATTTCATGAACAACTTATAATTTTAGTTAATGGAATCAATATAATTGTAAATGATTAGATATGTTCTATGGATCAATTTGTGATGGGATTTCCTAAGAAAGTTATTATGCATTCAAGTAAATGAAATGAACTAAAATTGAATAATGATGGGGTTTATTCGATAAGAGATTGGTTAGCTGATGAGGTGCTAGAAGAAGCATTTTGTAACCCTATAGTTAAAAGTATTTCATTTATTTCTCACTCAATTGGTGGTTTGGTAGAAAGATACACAATTGAGAGACTATGTCAACCACCTTCAACTGGAAAAATTGCAAGAGAAAATAGTGGGGAGTTGATATATGTTGAATTAATTCATCACAATGAAGAGAAAGTAAGGGGAATAGAGAAGAGATGGACAAGAGAGACAAAAGGACAAAGAGAGTGGAGAGGGATAATTAATTATGTAATTAAGATAGACTTGTATACATTTTATGCTAAGGAATATTGTGTAAATATCCTCCATTGTTGTGTCTTTTATCTTTATGGTTTGGATTTGATATCTTTATGCATTGTGGGTGTTGCAACTATAATATAATAACTGTGAGTGGAAACAGTCTAATGCCTATACATGAGCATATGCATGAATGAGTAATTGTATCCAAATAAACCTCAAGAAATAAAGTAGACCATCATTTCATATTAACAATGATTATAAAAGAGGATAAATTGACCTCCTAAAGCTATCTCTACCATTGATGAAGTGGTTTTAATATTGGTTCAACCCTTACTAGAGTAAAATGTTTAACATGGATATTAAAGAAAAAATTAAGCCTTTTAAAGTGTAACACGCCCACTTACCACCCTAACCAAAAGGAGGGTAGCAGGAGGTGGTTATTATGATAATTTGAATCCTAATGCTTTTTTAATGGAAATGAGGTTTAGAATTTTCAAAGTTTTTTGAACTCTTGAAAACTCAAAAAAAGAGACACCATTGTGTTAATACTGTCAAGACCTTTCTAATGATATAAAATTTTACCTCAATTGGGTGCCAAAAACAAATATTGTGGCCTCACTATTATATGCCATTTTATCATATATATTCAAATGTCCTAGAACCTTGATCAATCATCATCCATTCACACTTTTCAAACATCCCCTACTGAGCTAAAAGCATCTCATTTCCAGAAGTTACAAGAATCTTGGATTACATGGGTTAAAAAGCCTATTCTTTTGGATCATCACACTTAACTTTAAAACATATTACAATGATGCAAGTTGCACACATAGAAACTACATGACCATCATGGCTTTCCTTCACAAAAAGTGCAATGAAACCTGGAAATTGGTAAAAAAAATATAAAAAAATCAAAGTTTATCTCTCTATAAGCTTCAAAAGTGGTTTCAACCTTTTACTGTTGGATCATATCTTGAACTCCTAATAATAATGTCTTATATATTATCCCCTAGAACTTACCTCCCTCTAATTTTAATCTAAGCCCTCAAATGGTAAATCCAAAACCACCTCTTTTACCCTATAAACTCACTTCCTCCTAGAGAGTCTAGGTTGCCTTTTGGAGACTCTTAGTTATGCCCTCATGCTGCTCATTTTTATCTACAGGTCCATAATGCACTTGAGGAATTATTAAGGCTCCTTTTTTGACAAAATAAAGATAAGATAGCTAGGATAGACCTACAAGGTCAAGGTCTCCAAGGTTTGAATTCTTATCCTACTTTCATTAATACAAAAATGCCTTGTTTTCCTATACATTATGTCCCATTTATGCATATGTAGAATAATGACTCCTTGGATTATTCTTTAGAGATTTTTGTATATTCCATTTGTATAGTTTAGTTATCTTTCTTGTTTTAGGTGTTTTGCAGCTTCCATTTATGAAATTTGGAGTTGGAGCTAAAGCTTGCAAGCAAGGAGAAGAGGAGAGTTTACATTACTTTCCAAGTAAGTCTTTCTTCCATATTGCAAATTTCTCTAAGGAAAATAGAGTAATTTTTTCTTTTTTTCCTTTTGTTAGATCCAACCACTATATCTACTAATTTTTCCTCTATTTGCAGAGGGAAATCATGCATAAAACAACATGGCGACTCCACTTGGGAACGAACTCAGAATCACTAGTTTCACAAACCAAAAAAAAAAAAAAAATCCTTTCCATAGAGAAATTTGTTATATGGAAGAAAGAAACGGAAAAAAATATAAACTCTCTTCGTCTCCTTTCTTTCCATATTTATATCCAACTTCAAATGCTATAAATGGAACTTGAAAAACATCTAAAACAAGACAGAGAACCAGAACATACAAATGGCATATACAAAAATATCTAAAAAATAAGTCGAGTAATTACTCTACACATGCATAAATGAGACATAATGTATCAAAAAACAAGGCATTTTTGCATTAATGAAAATAGGAGAAGAATACAACCCTTGAATAGCTTTACCTTGTAGATCTCTCCTAGCTACTTTATCCTTCCTTTGTCACAAAATCAAGCCTTCACTCATTTCTGAGGGACATGGATGGATTGCATACCTCTAGCTAAAAATGGGCAACATGAGGGAATAACTAAGAGTCTCCAAAATCTAGCCCAGAGTCTATGGGAGGCAGTGAATTTATAGGGTAAAAGTGGTGGTTTTGGATTTACCATTCTAGGGCTTAGATCCATATTAGAGGGAGGTAAGTTCTAGGGGATAATATACAAGTCCTAAATATTAGGAGTTCAAGATCTAATTCAATATTAAATGGTTGAAACCACTTCTGAAGCTTCTAGACAGAGAAACTTCAAAATTAATTTTTATTTTTTTACCAATTTCCATGTGTCATCGCACTTTTTGAGAAGGAAACCTGCGATAGTTATCACAGTTTCTATTTGTGAAACCTACATCATTGTACTCTATATTAAATATAAGTACAATGATATTAAAAAATTAGAAAACCAAGGCTCATATTGTAGAAATGGACTGATAAAAAATGGTAATCACAAGAATAGGTTTCATTTTAATACAAGCTTGAAATGGAGAAAAAATATGCTTGAGATTGGTTTCATTTTTACACAAGCTTGAAATGAAGAAAAGTTATTTTTAAAGTGGTTTCATTTCTATACAAGCTTAAAACAAAGGAAAATTATGCTTGAGAGTGGTCATATTTCCTCCAGCATAACGGTGGAGGCATGCACCCCTATGTTCGTTTTGTCCGTCAACTCTTGTTATGTACCTGGATAGGTTGTTTGTTACTAATAAGAAGATGAAATGATGGCTCATTTATGAGATCAAGTGAAATACTTGACTCAATATTCACAATATTTAGTCAAATACTCGAATCAATTAGAGGGGGATTTGTTTCATTTTTAACGAGCTTGACACAGGAAGAGAACCATGCTCAAAGGTTTGTTACATTGTTATGCAAGCTTAAAACAAAAAAGGAACTATGCTCGTGGTGACCTATTTCATTTTTTAACAAGCTTAACATAGTAAAAGAACTATGTTTATGGTACCTTGTTTGATTATTTAACGATCTTGGCACAAGAAAAGGAACAACGCTCTGAGATTATTTACCTTGATCATGGCCCCTAAGAGGCCATGAATTTGAATATGTTCTCATCAGATGCAAGAACAATTCTTTTGAAGGAATACATATAAATGGATATAATGGAAATATCATGCTCTAACACCCCCAATAAATGATTGACCATATCACCTATTAGATCCAGGTCAAAAGAATTTTAGAAAACAGTGAAAGACTCTTTTACATTGGTAGGTGTAGGCATGGAATAGGTTTCCACATAATTTACCTGTGGTAGGGGAGATACCACTTGCATATTTGGAACATTTAGGGGAGTTGGATGGTTGGCAACCAAATCAGGACCAATGAGTGAAATTTTATAAATAGTCACAAATTTTCCATCATGTGGGAAACACTACTTGGAAGAGTGTGGACATGACAGTGTCCATGGAGTAAACATAATCATGCCCTAGGTGTGAATTTAAATCCAAGGGGCATAGGACTATCATAATTTCAACATATTCAATATTTCTCCAAGGTAATAGGAAGCTATGGATCCATAAAGGTTGATTGGTTCTTCTATTAAAATACAACATATTATGGGTATCAGGAAAGAGCTGAAGGGAACCCAAATATTTCTAAGAAATCAAGTATATAATACTAACATGAGTTCCTTTGTCTATAAGACTGCGAAATATGCTCTTACCAAAAGCCTTCACTATGATTTAAAAAGTAATGTAAGAAGGGAGACGAGGCTCTGTCAATTGATTCCAATCAAAGGAAATGACGTAATTACATGGAGGGGGTTTCATGACAACAAGAGACATGTCCCATTTTTCTATGGGATCTGAAAAAACGATATGAAGTTGAGTGTTATGGACCTCAATATTTACGAGAAAAGTGCAATCGAATGAAGGTGGAATCAATTCAACCATTTTCTCAAACAATGGTTGATTGGGAAACGATTCATGGGATTCACGTTCAGAGGGGTGGGATTGACTAAAGATGGAAACAGGTCAATCACTTCATCAACTAACGGAGAATTGAGGGAAAGATTTTGGTAGATAATTAGAAGTTTTTGTTGAGAAGAACTAAGGATTTCCAATGCTTTTTATGGTTCATCCATATGAGGGAAAAGTTGAATTTGAAGATTCCCTTTACACAACCTACAAGAAAACTTAACTTTTCCCTTTTTCTCGAGAACCTTATTATCACTAGTTGATGGTTTGCCACGAACATGATCTCCATAGGCAGATGACCAGGGTTGATGTGAGCCTATGGATGATGCCTCTAATACTTGGGGAATGCTTGAACAATCTCTAAGAAGGTGATCACGCTTACAAAGCATGAAAGGCAATTTAACTTTACGGGGATTTTTGAATTGTTTCTCAACATTAGCTACATTCGTAGCAATGATTTCTTGGTTTCCCTCTTTCTTATTTTGCTTCTTATTTATCTATTTCTTCTTCTTCTTATCTTCCTAGTTACTAGGATCAAGAATTTCATGAGGCAAAGAAGAATAAAGGGAAGAAGAGACAATGAGTGAAGAAGGAAAAGGGTCAACTTGAGGTTGGTGTTGTTCATGTGGAGGACTTGGATCTAAAGTAGTTTGGAAATTTGGAACCAACTAGGTTGAAAGCAACTAAACTGGTAAACCTATGGTAAATTTGTGAAGGGACAACATAGCCATATAAGGAGCATCAATCTTTGGAAAAAAAGGGAAAAGGACTAGGATTCCTATCAGAATAGTTTACTTGACTGGTAGACTCCATAATTGTCTCTATCACACTTAACCCAAGGTTTACTAAGGAGTAGAAAGTGAGTTAGTTAATTTATTTTGAAAAGTAAAAACACAACTGAAAATAAAAAGGTGTAACTATTCATAAAAGGATTAACAAGTGACTATGCACTGCAATATATGGTTAAGTAGATGCAGGAAAGCTCTCTGATTTTTGTGTTTGGTGTATCAAAAATGAAAAGGTGGTTGACTCAGTTACCAATGGCAGGTTTGCAACCTAATGGAGACTTCCAAAAAATACCCAGAGGTACTTGGAAGCACATTCTGTAATAATGTTCTCTAATGCGTAACCCTATGACGGGGCCATTATGATATACTTTTTGTACGTGGATCATCATCCTATATACCAGAAGGTACATGGAATAACATTTCAATAAACTCATATGTATGTGGAAAATCAACCATCTGTGGGATGTAACAATGACAAGTTACGACAACTCCTATGTTTGAATATGTTGAAACATGTCTTCTGGCCTAGACCATTAACTATGTCTTTAATGTTTTAAATGATCCTTAGGTTAATTTATAAATTATAATATTGATATTAATTAAGATTTCAGTTTCACGGATCAAAATGAATTCACCTGAACTCCTAGAATGCAACTAGATAAGAAAAGAGCTCTTTTTCTTTCGATGAAGACTTGTCTAAAGAAGGGAAGAAGTGGAAAATAATGATGCAACAAATAAGAACTTCTAAACAAGATCTTCAAATTTCATTATCCCAATGCAAATATTCAAATTCCTAATGCATTAATAAATGAATTCTTTTTCTTTTTCTTTTTCAATTTTCATTGCAATGAAAAAATGAAATATGACTAGATGGTTGAATAAAAAACATTACCCTATAAATTCACTTCCTCCCATAGAGTTTGGGTTGGCTTTTGGAGACTCTTAGTTATGCCTTGATGTTTCTTGTTTGTACTTAGAGGTCCTTTACCCATCCATATTGGTGAGGTATCATTGAAGGCTTTCCATTTTGCAAAGGAAGGACATGATGGTTGGGAGAGATCTATAACGTCAAGGCCTATATAAGGGTTCTACTCTTACCCTACTTTCTATTAATATAGAAGTGTCATATTTCCTTATAAATTGTGTCTCATTTATGCTCATGTATAACAATGAATCATTGGATTCTTCTTTATATTAGTTTTTTTATGTTATCTTTGTGTTTTGGTTGTCTTGCTCATTTTATGTGTTGTAGGTTCCACTTTTAGCATTTGGAGTTGGAGCCAAATTTTGAAAGCACGGAGAGGGAAGACACTTCAACTAGAATCCAAGTAAGTACTCTTCCCATATTTCAAACTTATCTAAGGAAAACATAGAAATTTTGTCTTTGTTGTTTCTAGATCAAGCCACTAGATCTAGGGAGTTTGCCTATTTCTACAAAGGGAGGCCGTCTATATAACACTCTCAAAGTTTAATTCATGAGCCATGGACCCTCACCTTAACTTTCCATTTCACACCCACATGGTACCTATGTCACATGTTTTCCACTTCCATGTCATGCACATGAGGTGTGCCACCATGGACTAGAATCCTCCTCGAATGGATGAACAAATCCACCAATCAACATGTATACCCATATATATATAACCACTACATCTATGGTTTGACACATCTGCAAGCCCATCCTCCACTACTATTGGTAAGTTCTGCCACCTCACCAATCTATTGTTGGTGGGGCCCCAAAAAATTGATAGTTATTAAATTTTGGTTTCAATTAATATAGTAATTTACTGTCAATGGGAGCCATGAAGGGGAGGGGCAAGACCACGATAGCAGACTCCCCTTCCCCACCTCCTTTTCTTCATGCTAAACATGGTTCCACTGTCTTTCCATAGATTTCCTCATATGAATGTAAGCCTTCAGATATAGGAGGAAGAAACAGGAGGCCAATTTTCAATAGTGGACCTCCCTCCAACTAATGTCAAGGGAACCATCTCTTTCTATTTAATCTCAATGATTTGTTGTATAGCACATCTACCACCATTAATTGACTAGATATTTTTTGGGGCCAGTGAAATTCATTGGTTAAAACATAAATGTAGACACGTCATCCTCGCGTTGCTGACCTGGCAAGGTGGTCTGTTATTTAATCCTCATCATCCAACCAATGTTCAATCTTCATTGTTGATCTATTTTGGTGCACATATGCCCTATTTACACCTACATACTTGGCCCTAGTCACAACATTAGGCCATATGGTTGATCACAGTGTCATGTCCTTTTTCCTAAACATCTCAACAACCTATTCGTTTATTTATGTTTGCATATATACAATTATATACACAAAAGGATTTCAGTCGTAGCACCTCGACATATCACTTTTCCACATGGGCATGCAATCCTTGAGGAATTAACCCTTATTTCTTATGTTCCCAAGCTTGTTGAACACACATTTGAATTGTATAATGTATGGAGAGTGTGGTGACCACAAATAGCTCGTTGAGCCATAGTAAGGAAATACGACTAATTTAATAAGATAAAATTCATAAATAGACATATAATTGATGTTATTTATCCATTAATTACATATTGTTAATCCTACCAGCTACACGACACAGCAAGCCCAACTTTTATACACTGCTAACTCAAGGAATGAGTTATTCCACAACACTAAAATACACATGCTTCTTACTCTACAAATTTGATGGAATGAATATCGAATTTAGGCTAAAATACTTAGATAACATGTACTTAACTACACTTCTCAGTATTATAGGGAATTCACACTAGTTTCCCAACCACAGCATAATCAAACAATTCCTTAGACATGCAGTAAGTAAAGGAATCAATAGCAATACATGGAAAAAACAAAATTCATCAAGTTATGGAATTAATCACTATGATTTACCACCTATTGATTACTATAATTCATTGGATGTTAGATTCTCTAACACATACAATAATTCACAATTCTCATAATTTATATAGAAAATGAACATTCCACTTTCACATAGGAATTCACATTTATGATTGGCAGCACAAGCATATAACTAGTTCAAGAGACCTGTACATTTCATTCAAATTGCTCATCCATAATTCAAGGAACGTAAAAATGGGATTCATTTCACTTATAAGAATAATTATGGAAACTTATGTGATAAAGTGGGAAAACAGTGGTGGGACTTCAACTCTCCACCCAACCTTAGATTGGGTTGCAATGTGGCCTTTCATGAAGCTAATCACCCTCGAGCTAGATTACAAAGGTTGAGGACATTCTCTCAAAGCATGAAACCAATATTTTTAACTAAAAAAATAACTCTAGAGGCCCAACCAAATCCACCCACTAGCTACTCAATGTGGTGAATTAAGCACAAGGAATCCAAAGGTTTTCCACCTCCACTCATAATTCACTTAATGAATTCAATCAACAACTGAAATAGGGAATACAAAGGCCTCCAAACTTCCCCACTAGCCAAAACGGGAATCCAAATATTTATATTTACACCCTTAATAAAAAAAGGAAATCCAGAGACTTCACCTCCACCCTCAATAGTCAGGGAATCCAATACCTCCACCCTCAAATGAATTATATAGATTAGCTCCACCAAATCCTCGGAATCCATATCTTACTACAAGAAAACCAAGAGAACAAGAAGAGGAGACTTTAGAACTCTCCTTTTGAGGAATCCAAGGAACATGCCTCCACTTGAGTTTTCAAGGGAATCTAGAGAAATTCCATCTATGCCCTCCAAACAAATAGGGATTTTGGATACTACTTTCCATCACCTAAGAGAGATTATTCTAGTCTACTCATGGTTAACCAAAATTTCCTTCATTCTCCTCTTTGTAGAAATGTAGGAATTTTTTATTCTTCCACCACTACTACACTAAGGTATTACCTAGTCTTGCTAATATGCAGCCCGTGATATCACAAATTATTTTTGCTTGTCCCCGTATCTAATTCTTCCATATATATTTGGTTCTATATCTGTTACTTCTTCTTATCTACTCTCTTTGTCTGAGCATACTTTTGTTGTGCAAAATCCTTCTCGACTTCCTCTCTCATGTTTTCCTCTTCATCCTTGTTTATTCCGTAGGAAAATTTTCTATTTGGAAACTATTTGCCCTGGCCCATGGAGTGATGCCACTTGGTCCCTTTTATCCTCATGGCCCTTTTCCTTGATGTTGGTTTTTGCAATGTATGGCTAGTCCTTCTCTACTTGCTCTCAATCGTGACTACAAATTTCATTTGTGTGGGAATTTCCCTCTTTTAAGTTTGTCCTTTTTTCTTATTTATTGTAGCAATGAGTATACTCTAAGTCCATTTTTTTTTAGTCGATTTGTAAGGCCTACCCCACAATCACACTTTCTAGCCTCTGATTGTTGTCATTTAATTAACTAAAGTACTTGAAATTGCCAAGCAATTACCCTCCTCAACTTTGGAAATTTGTGTCCCAATACCTCAACCAATTTTTAACATTAGAAAAATAGTTACAATTATTTACAATAAGTGGAGAAGTAGTGAAGGACTTTCATAAACCCCTCCCCCTTGGGGGAACACCATATAGTGTTTATAATTTATATCCATGTAATTCAATCAACAAAAAAAGGATATGATGTCTACATTTGATCAACCATCTCCCATGTTCCTTCCTTAGGCTGAAAGTGCCTCCACTTTACTTTTAATTTCTATATTGCTCGATTCGTGAGTGTGAACTTCCTCCACTCAAGGATGCATAAATGTTTTATTTGGAATTATCCCTTCGTTTCCACTTGTAACATAGACCAATCAATCACATTATTAGAGTCTTGTACATATATTTTAAGTAAATAAATATGGAAAATATCATGAAATTCAACTGATGTGAGTAAGGCCACCCTATAGGTCACTAGCCCTATTCATTCAAGCAGTTCAAATTTCCCACAAAACCATGGTTCCAACTTGGCACATGAGTCAATTTTCTAGGAGCTCCTCTTGGGACTAACAAGCAAATTCACATGCCCCCTAACCCTGAACTCCTTTTTCACTCTATGTTTCCTACATAGCTCTTCTTTTTGTCCTATGCCACCTTTAACTTCCTTCTAATGGTTTTCATTTATTCTTCTATCTCTTTGAACATATCAAGCCCAATGAGGACCCTATTCATTGGATCAATCCAACTGATAGGAGTGTTGCAACTCCTCCTGTAAAAAGCTTCAAATGCACTCATTTTCACGGACTCTTGGTACCCATTATTGTATGTGAATTATACAAGTGGAAGATATTCCTCCCACTTCCTTGGCTAGTGCATTACATACATTCTCAACATTTCACTAATAATTATATTTGTCCCCCATTTCTCCCATTAGTCTGTGGATTGTAAGTTTTACTAAAATCAAGCTATGTTCCCAAGCCTGCAAATAATTCTTTCCAAAACCTTGAATTAATTTGACATATATATTGTTATGAAACCAGCTCACAAATAGATAGAAAAGATAGATCAACGCCTTATAAATAAGCCTCTTCGAGGGGGAAACCTCCTTTACATTACAAAAATGAAAAATTCTTGGATGATTCAAATGACACAACTGAGCCTTTCTATATATAGGATTCTAAGGGGTCATAATATAATCAGAGCCAACGTAACAATAATAATGTAAGGGCATAACAATAACAATAATGGGATTTTATGGGGCACAATAATAACAATATGGGTACTACATGGGAACAAAAATATAATAAGGGGGTTGCACTAATAACAATAACGGGTTACAATAGTAGGATAGGGACCTAACATGCCTCTCTCCCTCAAAAAGTGATGTCCTCAATGCTTGAATAGTTCTGGATGCTTTTGTATAAAATTATCATCCTTCCATGTGGAATCTTCAGTGGGTAAGTTCTTCCACTTGATGAGATACTCTCAAGTTGATTGATTTCGTAGATGTCAATTTCTTATTTCTATGACTGCTTCAGGTTCCAATATAATTTTTCCTTCCTTGTCAAGTTTTCGCAATATTGTTTGAACTAGGATCTTCTGCAACTTTTGAATGAGTTCCCACCCTGCTTCGTCATCCTTCCATCCATATCTTGCTTCATTTATCAAATTTTGTTGGATAATTATACCAACCTCTATCATTTCTGCAACCATACATTCAATTTCACACCTTTAGGCATATGGATATCTAAAAGGCCTGATGTTTGGAGGAACACTTCCTGGAATCGAATGAATAGAATGATCATGATCATGAATAGGTGGGAGGCCTTTCAGGGTCTCAAATTCCTTGGAATGATTGTCTAAGAATTTTTGGAGATCTCGACAAATATATGATTTCGACATGGGAACCTCTAGAGAACATAAGTGTGCAATTATGCATCTTTTTTCTTTCTTTAGAAGCTTTTTCATTCCGTTAGAGATGATTAACTTTCCTGGTTTCCCTGTGATACCCCTTAATTCAACTTCATTTCCTTCCTAAGAAAATTTCATGAAACGTTCTGGAAAATTAAAATCCATTGTACCCAAGGATTGTAGCCATTAGACTCCTAGTACAACATCGACACCACCCATTGAAATGGAAACTATTGGGCTATTCAATACATATTTTCCCATCGATAGCTTAATATTATGGCACTTTCGAGAGAAATTTATGGTTCCTCCACTTGCACCCATCACTTGACACTATGGTGCTCGATATACGAAGCAATTCAATTCCTCGGCTATCTTACAATGAATAAAATTATGTGTGCCGCCCGAATCAATCAACACTATTACCTTTTTCTTATTGATATTTCCTTCTATCTTGATAGTTTGAGGAGTGGTAATTCCAGTCAATGCATTACAAGATATTTTCAGATTCATTTCGTGATGCTCGATGTGATCTTTCGCTTCTTGAACCTTTTTCTTCTTGATATGTCCATCTATATTGAGAGTTTGGGGAGTGGTAATTCTTGCCAATGCTTTACAAGATATGGTTGTATCCATTTCTTCTCTCTCTAGGCTTGGTTCCTAGTGCATATCCTCTTATTTTGACATTTCTTGATCCTTTTCTTCCTCCTCTTCGCAATCTATGTAAAATAGTTTCTTCTCAGCACACTTATGATCTTTAGTATATTTGTTATAACAACTATAAAAAAGCCCTTTTTCTCTTTTTTCTTCCAATTTTTGTTGTGTTAAGCTTGTAGGTTATGGAAGGCTAGGAGAGAAAACACTTCCATATTTATAATTGTGAGTGGTAGGATTCCTTGTTTCCATAATTTCGCTTTCAATTTTTCTTGTCAACCTGAATGCCTTCTCCAATGAATCAGGTTCCCAAAGGTGAATCTCATGTTGTATGGTATCCTTTAAAGTCCCTATGAACACATCAATCCTATGCTCCTTTGGAATATCTCTTACCCTTATATTCAATTTTTGGAAGTCCTCAATGTGCTCCATCATTGAACCCTTTTGTTTGAGATTTATCAATTGGCTAAAAAACGTGTTTCTTTTTATATCCTCATAATGTTCTATCATTTCATCCATAAAAATAGCCCAAGTGACAATTTGTTTACGAGAGCAAAGCCATCGATACCATACAAACTAATTTGGTTCCAAATATAAAGTTGCAATGCATACCTTTTGTGTGTTTTTCACATTATAGAGATCGATAAATTTTCTCCATTTGTAGTATCCATGATACGGGATCCTTGCCATCGAACTTCCTATATCAATCTTTGGAACATGGTGGTTCTTCGATCCAATGTTAGAGTCTATGAAATCATGATTGACATTTATTTTGTTCTCATCATGAGTTTCCATTACTACCCTTTCACCATTAGTAAGAATTTCCTGTAGAAACTTTGTCAAATATGTCTTCAAATCTTCCATCTTAACTTCCATCCCTTTCTTTAAATCATCATCTTAGATTCCATGCCATCCATCTTAGCTTCCACACCATCCATCTTAGCTTCCACGTCATTCATCCTAGCTTCTACACCTTTTTTTAAACCATCCATATTATCTTCCACACCATACATCTTAGCTTCTACGTCTTTCCTTAAACCATCCATCTTAGCTTCTGTTACTTTTTGTGCGAGTGAAAATTGTTGCACTTGGTCTCATAATTTTGATATATCATGTTGCATTTCTTCCTCTTCTTCATGAGTCGTGCTAGACATTTCAGGTTGCTTACTAGGTGCTGCCATTTTATTTCTTCGAGGAATCAATCACTAATAATAATGCTTCACTATGCCCTTTGAATTCCTTCAAACTAATTTTTCAAACCAAACTTATGCAAAAAAAAAATTAAAAACTACACAACTTTTTTCACTTTGTAGGAGCTCGATGTTGAATCTGTTGTCTCTCTGTAATTGTGGATCTCCATGGTCTAAATTACTTCCTGCAACAACCCTTTGAGTACTCTTTCTAACCCCACAAGTATGATCCAAATTGGATTCTCCAATGAAGATTTATGCCAAATCTCCCATGATGACCTGATTATAGACTGGTTCAGTAGAGGGAGCTTTTGAGAAGTGGCACATGTCATTGTTTTGCCCTTGGGATATGAAAATGATACATAGAAAACTACAGTCCATCCTCTTTCTATAAATTGTTACAACAGTTCAATCTGATGCTCAGAAAATATGTTATGACGATTTTCCCCAGGTCATATGTTTGTGATATAATTCAGGATCCTGTAAAAACCCTAAATAACTTGGATCATATCTCCGAAAATATAGCGAGAGAAGATATGAAATTTGGACCCAAGGTTCAGAGAGATTTCGGTTCAAATGGGTTTTGTTTTTTTCTTCTACAAAGTCTCAGAACAAATGTTATAGTGAACATTCCAAGATGACTTGTTTGGAGCAACGAAACCCTAGAATCCAAGCTCTGATACCAAATGTTATGAAACCACCTCACACAAGGATATAAAAGATAGATCAATGCCTTAGAAATAATCCTCTTCGAGGGGGAAACCTCCTTTACATTACAGAAATGAACAATTGTTGGATGTTTCAAATGAGAATACCTCCTTTCTATATATAGGAGTCTAAGGGGTCATAATATAATCAGAGCTAACACAACAATAATAATGTAAGGGCACAAAAATAACAATAGTGGGTTTCTATGGGGCACAATAATAACAATATGGGTACTACATGGGAACGACAATATAATAAGGTGGTTGCACTAATAACAATAAAGGGTTACAATAGTAGGATAGGGACCTAACATATATTTGAGATGTTGTTCTTGGGAACTCGCTAGAATCACACGATCTCCTTTATAAAAAAATTGAGCTACATCACTTTTCGAATTAGTAGACTTGAATGCTACAAAGTGAGTCACTTTTCTCAAATTTTCAACCAATATCATGGTTGCATCATGTTTCTTGGATATTTTTTACAACCATGTATTGACGTCCATGGAAATTACCTCCCATTTCCATTCCAAAATGGGAATGGGCTCCAACAAACCAATTGAGTTCTTGCACTTGGCCTATACTTGCTATCATTCCATTTAGTGGGAATGAAATCAACCACCTTTATTTCTATATTAGGCCAATATTAAAATTTCTTGATGGTTTTAAGATTCTTTTGATATCCTCGATGGCGAAAGTATGGCTTGGCATGAAAATCATTTAGTATTTCCTTCATGACATCCTTGTCATTTGGCATATAAATTTGATTTTTTAGTATAATAAAACCATCATTTGTAAGTTCATATTCCTTTCCCTTTTCACCCTCACATGCTGCTTATCTGCTTATATTTCTCATCATGTTACCTTGTATTTTTAATTCTTTATTGAAGGTTTGTTCCATGTGAACTTACGATTACTATACGACTTAATTGTAGCCTCCTACTGAGTGCATTATTAACTCAATTTCTCTCTCTTTTATTTAGTTAATTTCAAAATAAAACTCACTAAGTGTTTCCAACCATTTAGCCTCCCTTACATTCAATTTAGGTTGATCAAACAAATACTTCAACCCTCCGTGATTAGTCATTAAAATAAATCTCAACCAAGAACATAATTCCTCCACATTTTTAATGTGTGGATGATGCAGTCAAACTCCAAGTCATGAGTTACATAGTTTTTCTCATGTTCATTTAACTTTTATGATTCGTAACAAAATACTCAACCTTCTTGTATTAATACCCCACTGAGTCCTTCCTTGCACAAATCTGTGCATACTACAAATTCATTATCTAGCTCTGCAACCCATAGCACTGGTGTATTGGTGAGAATTTTATTCAGTTTTTCAAAGCTTGTTGTAGATTGAGCTATCAATTCAAATATCTTTCCTTCTTCTCTAGTGCAGTGATTGGATAATCAATCATGGAGATTTTTTTATTGAATCTTCAATAATAGCCTACCAGTCCCACAAGGGGCCTAGTTTTAGTGAAATTATTTAGTGTTGGCCATTCCATGATGGCCTTGATATTCTTTGAATCAATAGCTACTCCCTCATTTGAGACAATGTATCCTAAGTAGTGAATTTGTGGCTGAAAGAAGTAACATTTAATAAAATTTTCATAAATCTTATGTCCTCTTAGTAGTTATAACACTACAACTAAATTCTCTTCATTCTCCTCCTTACAATTTGAATAGACCAAAATTCCATCAACAAAAGCTACTACAAATTTTATCCAAGTATAAGGACACAACACATTATTCCTCAAGCACATGAAAGGTATTGGAGCCTTAGTAACACCAAACAGAATTACCATGAACTTGTAATTCTCATATTTCATTCCAAACGTTTTCTTATGGATATATTCATCTTAATGCGCACTTGACGATATCTTGATCTCATATCAATCTTGGAGAAGATTGTTTCTCCCTTTATTAAGCAAATATATAATCAATCCATAGAAAGGGTTACACATTCTTAATGGTCACCTTATTTAGTTTCTTGTAATCGATGCAAAACGTTAGTGTGCCAACCTTTTTCTTCACGAATAGGACTGGTGCTCCTCAAGGGGACACACTTTGTCTTATGTAGCCTTTATCAAGAAGTTAGTTTTTGTAGCTTCATCTCAACTAACTCTGGAGTGCTCATTCTATATGGATCTTTGGAAGCTGGTGCTTCACCTAGAATCAATTCAATGGATAAATTCAATTATCTATGAGGAGGAAACCCAAGAATGTCTTTAGGAAAGACATCTTGAAATTGGTTAAATATAGGGTATTTAATAGAGCATGAGTTCCTTTTTCGTTAGAATTGTTTTTAGATTCAAAGTTGTTGGAAATTTGCATAGTAATAACATACAACCTTTTCTATGGCTTTTCTTGGCTTGCATGCATGAAATTAATCTCACTAATGTGGATTTCAATTTTAATTGGAACATCCTTCTTTCCTTAGACTCATTTAAGCACTTAATTTCCTTCTCAAAGCAATCTATATTTGTTCGATGCATGTATAGTATTTCCATGTCGAACACTGCATTATACACATCTAGTGGTAGTATATTAAAATTTGTCATTGTTGGTATGCCACTCAGTTCAACTGAGCATGCCTTTACCTAATGCTATATTATTATTCTTGTTCCTATGGCCAATTATATCAGCCATTATATTTTATCTACCTCTTTATCCAATTCACACACCTCCCCAAGTTTTGGGCTAATATAATTGTAATTTGAGCTTGGAACAATTAGAATGGAAGTGATTTGTTCACAAATATTACTTTCCATCTTGATTATGGAATCTACCAAATGATCAACCTATTTATTATCCAGTGTTGTGCATATTCTAGGTAAGCTATGAGCTACATCCCTCATGGTCCCAAATTCCTTCACATTGTAAAGGTGTGGCCTAAAATCCCTGTGTTGTGGTCAATCTCTTTTGCATTTATCTCCACATGTCCAACACTTAAGTGGTTCCTTTCCATCATCTCTGTTTCAGCCTCCCACAATTTCATTTTCATGAGTTTTCATGGTTAAATTAAACTTTGGTTGTGGCCAAACTTTGCTCTTGCATATGTTTTGCAATTTATAACCATTCTTATACCCCTTTTCCTTATTTTTTAAGCTTCCCTTTACCTTCCAATCATTCTTGAATCCTAGTTTATTCTTTTACTATTCATGACAGTGCTTCAATTTTTGAATTGCATATTCTAATTCCATGGCCTCATCAAACTCAATTATGTCATTGAAGGATTGTGGAAACCCACTGACATACATATAAATATTTTATTTTTCTTCATTTAGGTAAGGGACATACTGACATACTATTCCTCTATCATCTACCCCATTTTGATTTCATAGAACTCCTTTTAATTACTATCAAAATACATATTTGATAGGTATTTATCTATAAATGACTCCTCAAATTCTTTCCATGAAAGATCCTCATCTCTTATTCCTTTTACATTCTTTAAATCCTCCAACCATATCTATGCATTTCCTTTCCATATGAAGATATACACCATTGCCTTCATATTTTACAAATAGTTATGAATCCTAAACAACTTGTTCATACCAAGGATTCATGCCTCAATATCTTTTGATTTCTTCACTTCACCATTAAATGTAGGAGGTTTGGTCTTCTTAAATTCCTCTAGTATATACTCCTCCATTCATTTTTCATGATAATGATGATGATATTCTCTATGAACATCACTGGATCATTGTATATGGTGACTCTCCTTCTTTTTAAAGGTATAAAATTGAGTACCCCTCTTATAGTGTCTTTAGTTGAAAATATATTCCTTTTCTTAGATCTTCTCTCAGTTGATCCACTAATCTTTTCTTCTTGTTTTGTGGGACTTCGCCTGCATCTACGGCTAGCTCCCAACTCATGTTGATTTTTCTTCTATAGTTATAAGAGGATTTGTAATATGAATGCATTCGCTTCTTCTTGCCTCTCCTATGCTTGGGAAAGACTTTAATTTTTAGCCTTGTGTTACACTAAAAAATGTCACCATGACTATTTGCAGTTAGTATGGCTCCATCCACTGTCATACTATCCTCCTTGGCAAGTCTCATGCCTCTGCTCTCCATGTCAAACTTCAAGAAAGAGAGAAAAGTCATTTAAAGTCAAATTATCTCTGGTACGCAGTTTCTCTTAGCCTTACCTGCGGGTACGCAACCCAAGTTCACAATACCTGCGTACTTGTACGCTCTGTATGTAAAGGGGTGGGTGCGTACTCCTGTAAAGGTCAAAAGGCGCAAGTTTCACTCCAAAAAAGTTACTTGTGGTCATTTCTAGAGCCTTCTAGAAGCATGTTTGACGTGTATGAAGCGCCTCCAGATGGTTCATGTATCCCTACCAAAGAGGAACTTATCCCATCAATAGGGGAGCTATCCCATCCAAAGAGGGGATTATCCCATTGATGGTGGACCTGAATAACTTCCTCTAGAGCACTATAAATACAGGCATTAGGCCAAAGGGAGGGGAGGTTGAAAGCTGAACATTCCTAAGGGTAGATGCTGCTGAAATTAGGACTTCCTTGTATAAGCTTGTGAGGAGAGATTACCATCTTTACTTGTTTCCATTGGGAGGTGGGTGAGCTGATCAGAGTAAGGGAGAACTCTTGTGGACCCTGGGAGGAGCTTGCACAACACCAAGGCTGAGGTTGTAATGGTTCCTTTTGTTACCTTTTAATACAAATTAGTCCATTCTTCTCAACAATTTGTTATTAATGAGTTGTTTCATATACTCCTTGGTCTATATGTTAAATATGTTTTATTTTATGTGATATTCAGGTGCTATTTAATCGTTTGATTGTTGGTGAATGCAGGTTTCGAAGTGAAGGAGGAGCTCATCCGGATCAACGGAGCTGGACTACTGCAACAGCGTTGGATTACAGGTAGGATCTAAACACTTGATTTCTCATATTGTAAAAGCATATTTAGGGAAGGATTGCTCTTATTTGTCTTGTTTGTCATTAGAAAGTCTTAGGCTTTCTAGGAAGGTCGGTTGTGTCCGCACTAACGACTCTTTCCGCGTGACAAAATGGCGACTCCGCTGGGGATTCCATGAATGTGTTTGAGTTCTTTTTGATTTGATATTTTGGTCTGAGAAAAATTGCTTGTTTTCTGATTTTTGGTTGTCTAGCTGTGTATTTGGGTGGGTTAGCTTAGAGTCAATTTAGTTTTTTATTTTTCTTAGCCTTGCCAGCAGTACGCAGTCTCTGGGTTTGACACAGTGCGTACTTGTACGCGCTGCGTCTTTGTGCACAGTGCGTACCCGCGCCTGTGTGAACAAATGACCTGCGTACCCCTGTCAATTTTGAGAAAATTTCAATTTTTGCTTTTTTGCTCTTTAGATTTTGCTTTTACTTTGTTTTTTACTGCCCAGATCCATCAGTTTACTGTCAAAGATCTTCACCTGAACTTGTCCCGTTAGTGTCGAGGGTTTTGGTGGAATTCATAGGGATTTTGCCTTAGGGTTTGATTTTTAACTGGTCCTGTAGTGACTTTGGCGTTGGAGGTTGTCGAACTTTGGATCTCCCTAGTTTTGATCAGTCCTCTTAGGAGTCGGGCCTGTCATAGAAGTCACCTTTGTGAGAGACCTACCTTTGTGTCTTCTCTTTGCGAATCTCGAAAAGTTTGTGTGTTAAAACCTTGAATTCCATTCTTGAGAAAAAAGAACAAAAATATTTCTATTTTGTTTTTTGGTTAGTTTATGATTCTGCATGAACTGATCTTTAGTTGCATTTTGACTAAGTAAAACATCCGGGAATCATCCTTGTAGGCTTTTGTCCTCATTAGTCTTTTCTTTTAGGTAAAATTCCTTTTAATTTGCTTTTGAGTGAATTTGATTTGATTGTCTTAGATTTGTTAAATTCGATTTGATAAAATAGTTTTATATGCTTTATTAACATAGAAAAAACGCAAAAATTCTTTTGGAAAAAGTTTGTTTTGGTAGCATTTGTAGACTTTTGGGAGAAAAAGGAAATTTCGTAGAGTAATTAGTGGTCATGAGTTGTGTGTTTTGAAAAGATAAAGAGAATTGTTTCTTTGATTGTCTTTACTAAGCAAGTTGTTTTCTATAAAATTTGCATTTTCCAACTCTCTTAGTTAGGAGATTCATTGAAAAAGAAAAGTAGTGTAAATCATCTTAGGTGCATCTTTGTAGTGGTTGCGAGTCGAGTCTACACACCACCAGTTTCATCTCCGCTACCTTTTGTCTTTAAGAAAAACCATAAAATTAACGCTTAAAGTAAAATCAATGTAGTAACTTTTATTTACTAGGGCTCTGAAACACCAATTTAGATCAGGCTAGTGTCTTGGAGTAGGAGAGTAATTAACTCTCCAAGACAACAAAACCAAACAAGTAGCTTATCTTGTGATAGAATAAATCCAATTGTCTCATTTGTACTCTGGGAAAGCTCCTCTTAAAGGAGAAGCACGAGCTCGTGTCCGAACCAGTGAGGGGATCAATCCTCCCTCGTTGGGAACGACGCCAGACACGCACGTATTACAAACGGTAAACCTCGGATTAACCATTGTCAAGGAGCCAGGGGTCACTTGTCGGTAAACCTTGGATTATTGTTAAGGACCGGCAAGGGGATTGAGCTTGATACTCTGCCCTTGCGTGCTGTCGGAGTGTAGACTGTTCCCCCAGGTGCATTTGTTGCGGTTGGTAACCTTAGTGACCATTATCTTTAGGATTCTACCGAGGTGATGGTGGAGGGAAGATCCCACTGTACCTGGAGCAGACGTCGGCTAGACTCACTTGGATTTTCCGGGGGGTTCACTTCACTCGAGACGGTTAAAGTGGAGGAACTTGTGTCGGTCTATTCATTAAGCAGGTTGCCGGGGTAGCTGTTCCACCCGCCACTTCTGTACTGAATCCGGCGATGTTGGGTTTCATCTCCAACTAGAGTTTTTGGTCTGGAAGGCTACTGTTTGTGCTTGTTTTGACGCCCTAGATTATTTAGGCGTGTGATTCAAATTTGTTTGGTTCTTTAGAGACTTCAGGTGGTTTGCTTTGAGATTTTAGTTTGTTTGCGTGTGCAGTAGTTAAAAGTTTTTAACTGTGGCAGAATTACCGAGACAGTCCCGTAGACTTCGGGGCAAGTCTCCTGAGGTTGTTTCTGTGGCTGAATTGTTGAGGAAATCCCGTAGACTTCGGGGTGAACCTCCTCAAGACGTCCCAAGTCATTACGAAGGTTTAAAGGTCCTTGCAACTCCTCCTAGGGGCAGTAGAGTAGGTTCACCAGAAGAAGGAGAGTCTTCGTTGGTAGTCCATCAAGATTACCAAAGTCTAGAGACAGGTTATAATCCTGAAGCAGTTGAAGTTTCTGAGCTTGCTGGTAGTTTTTCATCTACTAGTGATATAGGCGAAGAACCTGAAATATCTGAACCTGTTACTCCAACTTCTAGTGTACTAGATTCACCTAGGGTAGAAAGAGTCATCACCGAAAATCTTCCTACTGGTTTGATAGCTATTGAAGAACTTGCTCCAGAGGAAGAATTAGGTGTATCTACCCTCGAAGATCAACCTACTATTGATCTAAGGGAGCGTGAATCTATCTTTTACAGTCCTCCTAGAAGTACTACTTGGTACCTTTCGTTAACCAATTATTTAGACAACTCAGGGGTAGGTTTTTCTCCACCTCGTACTCCTTTTCCACCTGGAGGGATTTATACTCCGGTAAATATGTCTGGTCAGTCGTCCGTGTTCACTCAATCTCCTGAATCTTTCTTACACGGCGGTCCTTCTGTTCCCACCGGGTATCAGTCACTTTCTGGTACCTTTGCGGGGGCATCTCCTGAACCCATTGATCATGGGTTATTAGCTGGAAACAATAGTAATAAATCGTTGGGTGTAGGGGACATTTACATGATGTCAGGTACAGTTCCCGTTTCTCAACCTCAAGGTGGCCAATTATCACCTGGGGGGCAGCCTCAAAGTCAGTATGTACCTATGGTACAATACATGCCTCAAGGTCAACCCCAGCCTCAATATGTACCCCAGGGTCAACCTCAGTATCAATATTTACCTCAAGGGTATCAACCCCAAGGGTATCAACCTCAAGGGTATCAACCTCAAGGTCAAGGTCAACCCCAGTATCAGTATTTACCCCAAGGTTATCAACCTCAAGGTCAATACTCGAGTCAAGGTTATCAACCACCTCAACGTCAGTCATATGTTCAAGGTATGGGAACTGTACCTTTCAGTTATCAATCCTATCCTCAACCCGGTTATGGATCTCAGTATCCTCAACCTGTTACGAGTCAATACCCCGGAATGATAGTGTGGGATCCATCACAAGGTCAACAGGTGTTGCAGCCAAGTATACAATTGTTACCTCAAACTGGACAACCCATAGTTTCTGGTTCACCCCAGCAACCGTAACCTGTCCAGTCAAACGTTCAAACTTTTGTAACTTCGGTAGTTACTCAGCCGCCAACTGCACCTAGTACTCCATCTCAAACGGCTGCTGCAACTACCGCAACATCTACCGCACTTACTTCTGGAGTATCGACAGCTCCGGTTTCTACTGTCTCTGCAACCACTCCTCAGACATCTTTACCGTTGTCTGGATCTACGATTCAAACCACAGTCCAGATGCCTGTCGGGTAGCCTGGTTTAAGTACTGTTGTAACAAGTCAACCTCAATTTACCTACCAACAGTACCAGGGACAGTACCAACTCGGTCCTGCTGTCCAACAACCGGTTTACCAGTATCAACCGTATCCTGGGTACACTTATCAACAACCTCAACAACCCCAGTACGGTCCGGTTAATCCTAGTTTTCCAGGAGGATATAATATCCCTAATGCGATTCCTGTTCCTAGTTATCCTGGATATCCTCCTCCTGGGACTGGTCTTGTGACCCAGAGTTTTAGAGATCCTAACCGGCAGTTACCGTTTATCGCTTCTTTGGATTTACCAGACTTGACGCGCCTAACGAACGATCCAATTCAATATCTTCCGTTCTGGCCGCCAATGCCAAATAAGTTGCCCAGTGATATACCCAAGTTCGAAGGTAAGTCTGGAGAGGATCCGTCCAATCACGTGATGACTTACCACCTCTGGTGTGCTTCCAAATCTATCTCAAATGATTCGATCCGCTTACGTCTTTTCCAGCGTACACTCATTGGTCTCGCAACCAAGTGGTACATTGAGTTACCACGGGCCTCTTTTTACAATTTTAGCCAGTTAGCTACCTCGTTCCTAACTCATTTTCAGTTGCCGGTCAGATACGATAACGGCACAGAGCTATTAACTTCATTAAAACAGTCGACCTCCACCTATATTTCTGATCATATTCATGAATGGAGACGTCGAAGACGTTTAGTGAAAGTTTTTATCCCGGACCAAATCTTAGCTGAATGGTTTGTAAAATCATTATTACTGAAGATTACTGAAGATGTAGCTAAGGCCGGAGTAGTTACTGAGGAGCAAGTCATTGCTCAAGCCCAGTACCTTGACTTAGTTTACACTCAGTCGGGTACGTTGCACGAGAAGATCCCAGATCTTCCTAAGTCGAATCAAATTGTTGTTGCTCCTTCGGGGTCTCATGCTGCTGATGGCATGATCGGTACGGTGAATACTAAAAATAAGAAGAAATACTCAAAGAATTCTTCTCCAATAATAACCTTACTGGACTCCCCGACAAGAGAATCTTCTCCTGAAATTACTGCTGATATCCACGCTGTAGATTCATCTACGGCTAAATCAAAAAACGGTGGTAAGAAGAAAGGTAAGAAGAAGGATAAAGCAGACAAGGCTCCAAAGGAGAAAAAAGAGAAGTCGGAATCTAACGACGAAAAGCGCAAACCTCGCTATCCTTGTTTAATTTGTGAAGAAGATCATTTCACAAGAGATTGCCCTCATCGGGCAGAGGTTGTGAAAATCGTTAAAGGTTCCCCAACTCCTGCTGTTTTGAAAGATCCATTTCCGAAGTAGGAGAGTAAAATGATAGGTTCTTCCTCGAGTGCCAGTGAAGAAGCCATATTGATGATGTCTCATGTAAGGATTGCGACTCGATCGCAAGATTATGGTAGTAAGAATCCTGTTGATGGTAAAGAAGCAGAATCTTCTCATTCTAATCCATCAACCTCAGCTCCTGGTTCCGATCCACTACAGATCGAGAAACCTAACCCGGACTTGGTAATCAAACCGCCCGCCAAGGGTATACTTCGAAAGTCTGCTTTCAATCCACATGCAAGAGCAGCTCAGAATTATAACATTGTTGAGGATTTAGTTGTTTCACCCTCAGCAATGTCGGCTTTGGAAGTGCTGCAATCATGCCCAGCACAACGAAAATTACTCTTGTCGGCTATAGGAGCTGTTGATAATCAGGACCCGAACCTGATAATATTTGATCTAGAAAATAGTACACCGCGTCTCCCTCATCAAATGGCTTTCCAGATTCCAGTGATAGTCAAAAACAGGCCTATTCATCGGACTGTAATTGATGAAGGAGCTTCTACGTGTATTATGTCGATTCAGTGTTGGAGATCGCTTGGTTCTCCTTCACTGAACCAATCCCCGACGATCCTTAAGGCCTTTGATGGCCGTGGGTTCCATCCGTTTGGCATTCTACAGGATTTTCCTATAGGGGTTGAAGGAAAAATCGTTAGTCTGGATGTGGAGGTGGTTGATGCCCCTCTAGACTACAACCTTCTTTTGGGTCGCAGTTGGTCTTACGCTATGACAGCAGTCGTGTCATCGGTCTTCAGAGTTATAAAGTTTCCACATAATGGTAAGATCGTGACGATAGACCAGCTGGCTTACTTTTCATCCGACCCAGCCTCTTCAGAGAGTATCCAGCATGTCGGTAAAACAACTATCCCTTACAAGGATGTTGGTGTAGGATTAGTTAAAGATTCTGGTTTACTGGGAACTTTTCCTTTTCCTTCGATCAATGCAGACCCTTCATTCGCATCCATTCATATGATTACTTCAGACACTATTATTTACGATGATCCTTGGATTGTCCCATCTGAATCTGAAATAGACTCCTTCGGTAATGGAATGCCTTTGAGTCCATATGAAATTGCTTATGAGGCCGTGCAGTCTTTTTCCGACTCCAGTTCAACCCAATTAAACCAAATGAATGTGGTCCGTGAGGAATCACTTTTCACATCAACCTCAGAACGGATAACGTTTCCTGAAGTCGTGTCATCTGACGAACAACTTCGCGAAATCCTAAGTGTAGACGATCTACCATGGGAAGATCTTCATCATAGATCTTCGTTTTTACCTGAGGGTGATGACTTTGAAAATGATTTTTCATCAATTTTTATAGCTGAATATGTCAAGGATGCTCAGAATCCCATGAAACATCCTGATTCAGAGTTGAATTTGGGAAACATTTCCCAAACTATTGCCATTGACATTTCAGTCAAAACCGGAATTATTGAAAACATTCATATAGGTGCCTCGTGTACAGATAACGAAATTCAAACATACAAGGTCCTATTTCAAGAATTCCGCGACGTGTTTGCCTGGTCCTATGAGGAAATGCCAGGAATTGATCCCTCCATTGTTGTTCATGAAATCAAGACCTACCCGGACGCTAAACCCATTCGGCAACGTCTGCGTCAGATACACCCTAGGAAAGCGGCTGCGATTAAAGCAGAAGTCGAGAAGCTGTTGAAAGCAGGTTTCATTTATCCGATCCCGTTAACGGATTGGGTATCGAATATTGTTCCGGTTAACAAGAAACAAGGAACAATAAGAATATGTATCGACTATAGGGATATAAATCGTGCTTGTCCAAAAGACAACTATCCTACGCCCTATATCGATCAAATAATCGATGATTGTGCCGGTAGTGAAATATTTTCCTTTATGGACGGTTTTTCCGGTTACAACCAAATTAATATTCTACCTGCCGATCAGCCAAAAACAGCTTTCATTTGTCCTTGGGGGACATTCGCTTACTGCAAATTACCTTTCGGACTTAAGAATGCCGGAGCCACTTTCCAACGGGCAATGTATTACGCGTTTCACGACATCAAGCACATTGTGCAACCGTATCTCGATGATTTGCCTGCTCATTCTTTACATCGAGCTGATCACCTTGTCCACTTACGCGCTATTTTTATGAGGTGCCGGCATTATCGAATTCGGTTGAACCCACACAAATGTGTCTTCTGCATAGAAGTGGGACGATTGCTAGGATTTGTCGTTTCAAAAGCCGGTATCCGCGTCGATCCCTCGAAAGTTGAAGCCATCATCAAATTGCCTCCTCCTTCGAGTTTGCGCCAACTCCAAAGTTTGCAGGGGAAAGCAAACTTTTTACGTCGATTCATTCCTAACTACGCCGAGGTTACAAAGGGTTTCACCCGGTTGTTGAAACAAAACGCTCAATTTTCTTGGGATGAGATAGCTCAGAAATCTTTTGATGCACTTAAGCACGCGTTGACCCATGCACCGTTGCTGCATCCTCCCAACTACAACCAGGACTACTTTTTGTATCTCGCCGCCTCCCACTCCACCATTAGAATGGTCTTAGTTCAGGGGGACGAATTCGGAACGGAACATGTGATATATTATCTCAGTAGGACATTAAATCCCACTGAGCTAAAATATTCGCATGTGGAGAAATTGGCCCTGGCAGCTGTTCAAGTTGTCCAGCGTTTTCGTCATTACATTCTTCTCCGTAAAACTACAGTGATTTCGAATTGCAACCCTATGATCTACATTTTGACAAAACAATTGCTAGGGGGCAAGTACTCCAAATGGATTGTTATCCTGCAGGAGTTCGAGAAGTCCAAGTCTAAGAAATCCTTAGTTTTTGCGGAATTGATGTGTGACTTCCCGCGTGCTGACACGGAAACTGTGGCAGAGGAACCCATTGCGGACGAATCTCTGTTTCTTATCAGCACTTTAGATCCGTGGTATGGGGATATAATCATCTATCTCCAAACCCAATCCTTTCAGCCCGAAACTTCAAAGTCGGAACACCAGAAAATTCGATTCCAGTCCCAACAATACAGAATTATTGGAGATACTCCTTATCATCGTGGGGCGGACTTGGTTTTTCATCGTTGCTTAACTCATGAAGAGGCAGAAAGGGTTTTGAATGACTGTCATTCTGGAGCGTGTGGCGGTCATATGTCTGGGTATGCCACAGCTCAGAAGGTGTTGCGTGCTGGCTATTTCTGGCCATCCATGTTTAAAGATTGTATCATTGCGGTCCGAAAATGCCATAACTGTCAAGTGTTTGATCGCAAGATGCGCGCACCACCTGCTCCTCTCCACCCTATAATTTTCGTTGGTCCTTTTGCTAAATAGGGTATCGATTTTATTACTTGTAACCCTCACTCGGCCGGGGGGCATGCGTATATCATCCTTGCGGTTGATTATTTCACTAAATGGGCCGAGGCGATGCCTACATTCGAGGAAAGCGGCAAAACAGCAACGATTTTCGTATTAAATCATATTATTGCTAGATTTGGTGTCCCACAAGCGATCATCACTGACCATGGGCGCCATTTTCGAAACATTATGATGACAAAACTTAAAAGCCAGCTTGGTTTACGCCATGATAGTTCTACTCCTTATTATCCTCAAGCAAACGGTTTGGTTGAATCTATCAACAAAGTTCTAGTTATCATGATCCGACGAATCATTGGTATTCATCGGTCGAATTGGCACAACATGTTATTTTCAGCGCTTTGGGCATATCGAACCTCAGTAAAAACATCAACAGGGTTCACTCCTTTCCAACTAGTTTATGGTTTGGAAGCAGTGTTGCCCATTGAATGCGAAATCCCATCACTTCAAATGGATATCGAATTACTTCCAGCTACTTCCGAAGAGGAGAAGCATCTGTTATACTTAGCTAAATTAGACGAGACTCGACGTGATACTGCTTTGGCAATCAAGACTCACGCAAAAAGGATGAAAGCTCAGTATGATCGTAACGTGACCCCTCGTAATTTTTCGGAAGGAGACCTAGTGCTATTATATGATCAAGCTAACGATAAATTAGGTGCTGGAAAATTCGTTCCCATGTGGCATGGGCCCTACATTGTCAAGCGAAAGCTGGCAAAAGGGGCCTATGAGCTGGTAGATTTTGATGGGGACTCTTTGGGTAAGCCCAGAAATGGACTTTACCTAAAGAGGTATTATGCTTAAATGGTGGGTATGGAGATTTAGTTAATTCTAGTTAGGTTAAATTTTCTTTCTAGCTGGTATGTTTGCTTAGTTTAGGCTGTATGCTTAGTTTAAAGAGTGCGTTTTTGTCATTATTCTGGCTTATCTTGGTTTTACTCTTGATATTGCAGATGTCGACGCCTCTCCAAACGTACATTGGATTTGCTGATGGTGCTTGTCGTAGTACATGGAATATCTCTTCCGCAGCTTGGGTTATCTATTCACCCTCTGACGAGTTAGTTTCTATGCATGGGGTGAGCCTCAGTCAAACAACAAACAACATTGCAGAATACAGTGCAGTGATTGAATTATTATCTGAATCTATTTCATTTGGGATTCGGAGTTTGATAATGAGGTTAGATCCCGAACTCGTTGTATTACAGCTTAATAGAGTCTATGCCATTAGAAATCCGGTGTTATTAAGATTATTTTTGAGGGTGCGTCTCTTGGAACGTGAATTTGATTACATTGAATATCAGCATATTCCAAGGTCTTTAAATACATTAGCAGATGCAATGGCGTCTCGAATGTTAAATAGACATTTGTAACAATCATAAATGTAAATTTATAAACATTTCATCACATATGTTTAACAAAATAAGCCGGTAATAATGATATATATAGATAGGAGTGTGTCAAAAATATACATCGTCTTCGATCATAGGTTGAAAAACACCTTATGATCGGCAAAAATGATAAGTACAAAAAACCAAAAATGTCATATGTGTTTACAAAAGTGACTAGCCAATCACTGGTGGTGCTCTCTATACGAGACCACTACCCGCGCTACCCTACACAGGAACCTCCTGAAAGGTCCTGGGACTGCGACCACGTAGCGCTGAAGTCGGATAGGAATGTCATCTATAGTGGTCTCTGGTATGTCCGTCGTCAGATGCTCTAGATCCTGTTCCAGCTCGGCTAAGGTCTCTGCGGCCGCATCCTGTGGGGCCGGCGCTGGTACAGCTGGTACTCTCCTCTCAAAAGCCCGGAGGTTGGCCGGACGCCGCGGACCCACATCTGCATTGTGAAAATTTGTGCTGTCAGTTTTGAGACGATATATAAAATAAAATAAAATAAAAATAGATAATTTAAAAACTTGTGAAAAATGAAATACCTCTGTCGTCCCATTGTTCTCCCTGTGGAAGAACCATGTCCGGATCATTGCGAAAATCCATTCCGGAGTACGGAAAATCCTGAATCGCAAAGACCTGGCCCTCCAGCCAATGAAAGTAACCATCAGGGAATCGAACAACTGCTGCTCCCTCATCAGGATGCCGGGCCATTACCGCAACCCATCTCGTCAACTTAGGCTCCCGAGGAGCCCCAACTGGAACTGTAAGACGCTGGGGGATCAGCATTAGAACTCTCTCTAGGGCAAAGCTCACAACTAAAGGCCCGTATCCAAAGGTCTTCAGTTGTCCGTTCTTTGCCCTGGTTAGTTGGCCCTTCATATTGGCCAACACAGCATCGTACCAGTTGAAAATGGTGCCTTGGAAGCAATCTATAGCCATTCGCATTTGGGAACCAGTGGCTATGTGCAAAGCGGCAGCACCGCAAAGTCTGGTAACTGTAAAGGCAATTACCATAAGTTCGGGTTGGGATATGTACTTGATTTCTATCCCCCTCTCCTGGTTTTGATTGTTGCACCACTCTAGCCGGAGACTAGCAAGGGATTGGCCACCCGGCCTAGTCCCGAATAGAGAGAGTTGCTCGCCCCTGTTAGGCAAGCCAGTGAGAAAGTATATGTCGGAGGACTCTATCTCGAGCTGGTTTTCTCCGATGTAAAAACATTGATCCTGAATATTCCACCTTTCAACCAGCCACTCTAAGAATGGCACCTGGCCCCTCATGCCAGGTATGGCCCAGTACTTGTAGAGACCGCATGCCTTTAACGCATCAATAGAAGGTTGATGACCTATTGCGGCCAAATCAACATCTTCGTGTTCTCTTTCAAGCATGGTGAGTGTCCTACACACCAAAAAACAATGATTAGAATTCATTAAACAAAATTTGGTTGGTTAAAATTGGGGTTTGGGGTTTCAAAATCCGTGTTTCACGGGGTACGCACCCCGCGTTCAGAAAACAGAGCGGCGGTACGCGGCTGTTCTGAAGGCGGGCTGCGTACCCCGACCTTTTTCCCATATACGAAAAAGTCGGGGTACGCAGGTCGCCCATGGGGCACCTGCGTACCCCGAGAAACGAATTTTAAAACCCTAAACCCTCCAAAAAATCAAACTAAAACTTGAAATGAAATTCTAAACAGATGAAATTGAAGAGGAGGATGTTGTGAAATACCTGAAAGAGACGGCACTCGATTCTGACGGTCGGATTCTCCGCAAAGTCCACGGGAAGTTTTCTTGTCAAAAGCCCTTTTCTCAACCTCAACAGTAAAATGGTAAAAATGACATGGTAAAAAGTCTTTTTATAGGTTTTTTGGATGAATGAATGTTAAGTTTGTTTATTTTTCACCATGAAAGGACATTTTTCAATATATTTTTACCCATCTTAAACAGGTATGAGTAATGTGTCATTTTTGTGCAGGACAAAAGGACTTTAGAGTAAAATCATCATTTTTCACGAACCAAAACATCAGAGTCATCTTTTAAGCTATTTTCTGACTCCTAAAACATGAAAAGATTACCGAGCGTTTCTTTTACACTCGTTAAAACGGAATTAAAAGACGGTCCCCTTATAGCTCTTTTCTGACCGTAAAAACAGGAAAAGATTGCCGGGTTTTTGTCGTTTCAAACTCGATACGGAAATAAAACGACGTGTCCTTGATCGCTTTTTACTTTTCAGGTCAGAGACACTAATCATGAAAGTACTCCTTGGTCGCGAGATCAAGCGGTTCTCTCAGGTATTATTTTATACATTTTCGGGCTTGGGAGACACAAATTTACGAAAAAGTTCACCTTGGAGTCTTCTTTAGTTTTTTTTTTCAGACTCTCTAAAAATGAAAAACGCCGAGTTTCTCCTATACTGGGCTCGTTAAAATTTTACAGTAGAGGACCTGTTCAATTACAAACAGGAACGGACCACTCCTTCTTAGGGTCCGAATCTAAACTAAGTTGGACTCATCCGAAGGATGAGCTTATAATCAAGCATATGTTATCCTCCTCAAGCTTGTAAAAAATAAAGAGATACTTGCCAGAAATGGTGGGGGAAAAGAGAGAAGAATGAACCAATTTGTTATCCTTTGTTACAAAAGAACCTTATCACCGCTCTTGAACACGACACTTTTCATTCACCTGGGTTGGGAAATCCTTTGCCTTAAAAGTTGATCAAACCACTTTGAAAGTCTTCAACCGTTTCCGGGTATTAACTTTGGGTCAATCGTCACCAAGCCATCTGTCGTGTCGTTATGTGTTCAAGAGGTCTCTGCAAATAAACCATTCATATGCAAAATACTTGTCATCCATTTGACCATCCCTGAGTCAGTCCTTACAGCAACATTTCTTCAACTTGAACAATGATTTCGTGTTGTGGGCTTGCCTGCAACGAGTCGCTTTCTATCGACATCAGCATATTATCTAGAAAAATGACTTAGAAATCGTCAGTACCTTGAAGTCTCCATGCATCAATGGCAGGTTTCTCGCCTTTGACGACAGTTTACATCATTGACTTTCAATCGAAGGATTCCGTGACATGTTCGACATCAACCCATTCATTCACATTTCATGGATTGTACTGGGTACTTTGAGAACCATTGACATCACTGGTGGTCTCTCTCACACTTGTTAACGGTTTACATCATTGACTGGTAATCAAGTGGTTTCTACCATGCTCGACATCAACTCATTTATTCGCATGGATAGAATCGTACCAATTCGGGAAGTAGAAATGAAGACCCTGGATCTAGTTTCCACCATCCAGGCTGCGAGGAGTTTTGTATTCATTATGTGGTAGACTAATCATAAGCAGATGGCTGTGTCCATACTGTGTCTACAAAAGTCTATGATTGTGATGTACTGCAAAATCGTTCTAGTATCAGAGCAGTAGTTAGATTGTTAGTTAAAGTTTTCAATCTGAGTATGGGAATGCCTACCTCAGCGATGATATCATCTTATATATGTATTTTGTGTTGAATATGTGCAGGTTGTGACCAGGTCCTCCGCAAGATACTCCTTGAAATGATAAAGTACTTCACCCTTCCTAGATCATAAAAACCCTAATCTACTACAGGCTTCGCACTTTAGGGGGCAATCTGTTACACTAAAAAATGTCACCATGACTATTTGCAGTTAGTATGGCTCCATCCACTGTCATACTATCCTCCTTGGCAAGTCCCATGCCTCTGCTCTCCATGTCAAACTTCAAGAAAGAGAGAAAAGTCATTTAAAGTCAAATTATCTCTGGTACGCAGTTTCTCTTAGCCTTACCTGCGGGTACGCAACTCAAGTTCACAATACCTGCGTACTTGTACGCTCTGTATGTAAAGGGGTGGGTGCGTACTCCTGTAAAGGTCAAAAGGCACAAGTTTCACTCCAAAAAAGTTACTTGTGGTCATTTCTAGAGCCTTCTAGAAGCATGTTTGACGTGTATGAAGCGCCTCCAGATGGTTCATGTATCCCTACCAAAGAGGAACTTATCCCATCAATAGGGGAGCTATCCCATCCAAAGAGGGGATTATCCCATTGATGGTGGACCTGAATAACTTCCTCTAGAGCACTATAAATACAGGCATTGGGCCAAAGGGAGGGGAGGTTGAAAGCTGAACATTCCTAAGGGTAGATGCTGCTGGAATTAGGACTTCCTTGTAGAAGCTTGTGAGGAGAGATTACCATCTTTACTTGTTTCCATTGGGAGGTGGGTGAGTTGATCAGAGTAAGGGAGAACTCTTGTGGACCCTGGGAGGAGCTTGCACAACACCAAGGCTCAGGTTGTAATGGTTCCTTTTGTTACCTTTTAATACAAATTAGTCCATTCTTCTCAACAATTTGTTATTAATGAGTTGTTTCATATACTCCTTGGTCTATATGTTAAATATGTTCTATTTTATGTGATATTCAGGTGCTATTTAATCGTTTGATTGTTGGTGAATGCAGGTTTCGAAGTGAAGGAGGAGCTCATCCGGATCAACGGAGCTGGACTACTGCAACAGCGTTGGATTATAGGTAGGATCTAAACACTTGATTTCTCATATTGTAAAAGCATATTTAGGGAAGGATTGCTCTTATTTGTCTTGTTTGTCATTAGAAAGTCTTAGGCTTTCTAGGAAGGTCGGTTGTGTCCGCACTAACGACTCTTTCCGCGTGACACCTTGCAGCTCCTTATTTCATCCTTTAAGCTTCTTAGTGTGTCTATCCAATTAGGATAGTTTGTCTCTCTCATTTGATCAAATGACCTTTTCTCTTCATCACCATTCTATGTCCTATCAAAACTATATTGAACCATTCTATTTCTCTTTCCTTTTTCTCTTAATTTCATCTTATGTTCTATCATACACACATGCAATAGTTAGACTGAACAAAATTCGATTATATAATGAAATCATCACATTGGCTTGCCATTGACAGTTTGTTGGTGTAAGGATAGTTGAAACAACAAACTTAAATATAAAAACACACTTCAAATCAGTAAATCAATATTAATAAAAACTCATCAAGTCATCATTATTGTGATATACACAATCAAACTCATCAAGTAACACACATGATAAATCCACATGACAACAAGGTTGTAACATCTACCATAAGGATTCAAAACCTCATTTGATCCCAAAAGGCCTAGGGTTGAAACTTTTCTCTAATACCATTCTGTAACACACCCCCATAGCACCCTCACACAAAGGAGGTAGCATGAGGTGGTTGTTCTGCTTACCTGATTCCCAATGTTCTCCTATGGAAATGGGGTCTAAAATTTTTGACCATTTTCAAACTCTTCAAAACACAAAACAAATGACACCATTGTATTCTCCTCATCGAGACCTTTCCAGTAATATATAATTCTACCTCAATCGGGTGCCATAACCAAAATTATGGCATCCAAAAGTTTAATCCATGAACCTTGGACCCTCACCTTGACCTTGCACATTGCACCCAAGTGGTATGTAAGTGGTTCATATGTGGCATGCTATCCACTAACATGTCATGCACATGAGATGTGCCACCTTTTACTAAAATCATACTTGAATGGATTGAAATATCCACCAATTGACCCGTATACCCATACATACATACATATATACATACATACACATGTATGTGTGTATGTATGTATGTATGTACTACAAAAAAATGCAACCATTACATCTATGGTATGACAACTATGCAAGTCCCTCCTTGACTACTTCGAGAGACCCATACACCTTGCTAAATCTTGTTCCACTCAAGACCATGTGATACACGTTGCAGCAAATTGAAGCCATTAACTTTCTCATTAAAATACACATAGAACAAACGTATAAGTACACTTCTCAACATTATAAGGAATTCACCCTAGTTTACCAACCACAACATAATCAAACAATTATTCACGCATAGCGAAAGTAATCGAATCAATTGCAATACATTCCAACAACCAGATTCATCAAGTTATGGAATTAATCATTGTGATTTATCATCTCTTCATGATTTTAATTCACTAGGAGTTATATTCTCTAACACATACAAGAATTCACATTCATCATTGACAACATAAGCAAATAAACAATACAAGAGACCTATACATTTCACTCAAAGAGTTCATCCATAATTCGAGGAATGTAAACATGGGATCCATTGCACTTATAACCATAATTATGGACACTTATCTTATGTGATAAAATTGGCAACTAATAATGTGACTTCACCACTCCACCCAACCTTAAATTGGGTTGCATTATGGCCATTCTTGCATCCAATAAACCTTGAGCAAGATTCTAGAGCTTGAGGTGGTTTTCTCAAGGGATAAAACCAATACTTCTTGTTGAAATAGGGACTCTAATGATCCAATGACCTCCACACATTAGCTACTCAATACACTAAATTAAGCATAGGGAATCGAGAATTATACCACCTCCAGTCATCAATAACCCTATGAATTCAATAACTCGCTAAAATAGGGAATATAGAGGCCTTGAGCCTCCACCCAACATCCAACAAGAGAATCCAAATATTTATATCTCCAACCTTAACAAAAAATGGAATCCAAAGACTTAACCTCCACCCTCATTAATTAGGGAATCCAGAGACTCAAGTATCTATGCTTGAGTAAGAAAATGAATCAAGAGGTTTATACCTCCACCCTCAAATGGATTATACATTGCAGTTCCACCTAATATTGGGAATCCAAAACTTATTGCAAGAAAGGCAAGAGAATAAATAGAGGATACTTCAAAACTTTCCTTATCAGGAATCTAAGAAAAAAACATCCATTATAGCTATCAATGCAATCCATAGAAAGCCCATGTCGACCATCCAGCCAAACTGGGAATCCAAAGACTATTGCCCCTCACATGAGAGAGATTATTTCATTATACTCATCCTCAACCAAAATTTCCTTCAATATCCTTTTTGTAGCAATGCGGGACTTTTGTCTTCTTCCACCACAACTATGCGCATTTATTCTCTATTCTCACCCATATGTACCCTGTGATCTCACACATTATTTTTTCTTGTTCCCCTCTCTAATTTTACATTATTTTTTATTTATTTGTTTTTTACCTATTCTTATCTTTTGTATTTATCTAAGAAAAATATTATAGTGCGCAAACCCCCTCATCTTCCTCTCTCATATTTTCCTCTTCATCCCTATTTCTTGTGCAATAACCTTTTTTGTTTGGTCACCATATCCCATGGCCGATGGAGTGATGCCACTCAGTACCTTGACTCCTCATGACAATTTTCCTTGTTGTTGGTTTCTGCAACATGTGGCTAGTCCTTCTCTATGTGCTCCCACCCATGAATGGACTTTTCAACGACATGGCCATTTCTTTATTTTAAATTTGTCATTTATTTCATGTATATTGTAGCAAGGAGTATGCTCCCAATCCTTATTTTCTTGTTGTTTAATTTGTAAGGCCTACCCTTGAGCACACTTGGTAGCCTCCCATGGATTTATTTTAATTAACTTATACGCTTGAAAATCCCAAGCATGTAACCTCCTTAGCTCTGGAAGTCTATGTCCCAATACCTCTTTATATTTTAACATTAGTAAAATAATTATAATTATTTACAACAAGTGGAGAAGAAGGTAGGGGATGTCACCCAATGTCCCGAGAGTTGGTAGAAATAGAGTTGCTCACCAAAGAGGTTTCTCGTCTCCCATATCCTAGGAAGTCGGGAAATTATATTTGTGAAAGAATCGTTTGTGAGCCCAATTTGAGATCCATCGAATGAATTTTCAACTGGCAGTCCTCAGAAACAAACATATTCCCATAAACTTAAGTTTTCATCAAAACATACAGATACCAGGACGGTGTTCCTATTGTAACTCTCTTACAATCATTGAGCAATCCCATCTATTAATGAATTTGACAGATAAATTTTCTGAAATTACTGCAAGTTTGTTTACCACTACTACCTGATGAGGAGAGTGTAATGGTTACAAAATACTAGCAATCTCCTCTGAGGTGATCATGTCCATTAATTTACTTGATAGATGGCCTCTTTTATGTCAATTACATTTTTGTCGTATTTCCACCAACCTACAAGGAAAGTACCAAATCTAAGAAAGCGACAACATGCAATGAGAGATCCATCAATTAACATACATGATGAATGAGACATTTTCATGGAATTTTTTTCCATCACTACCAATTCGGTTCACTTCCATCGAGCTAAGAAATTGTGTCAGTTTTCATAGCGGCTTCATTGGCTAGGTGCTTTCCATTTAAGTCAAGAAAAGCACTGAAGATCGTTGTGGAAACTCGAGAACTGATCCATAGTCATGGTTTGGAGATTTTATGAAGATACCATATAATGAGACCAATGAAAAAGTAGGCACAGTGATTCAAGGGGTAATCAACTTGTGCCTTTGATAAATGTGGGTGAAGTGGATGCAATTGACATCAATTTTTGGTATCTTTCCAGTTCTTTCCACTAAAACCTTTTGAGTACTCCTTTCTCAAGGATATGCACTCTACTCACTTCCTTGAAAATTATACTGAAAATTGAAACTACAAAATTTTATCAATAACTTCTACCCAAACACATCTAAAAGTTGTTCTTTCCTACCTAATAAGAAAAAAGTCATTTCTCCATTCTGATACCACCTAATGAAGACCATTCTTGGGGGTCCTTTAGTGTGATTTTGTAAGTGTATTTAGTCTTCAGACTTATGGGTTAGCTACCCATAACATTTGACTAATCACATCCATGGTGAAAATAGAATGCATCATCCTCAGCGCTAATTTGAGCACTAGGTAGGAAACTAAGCAAGTTATGACAAACTCAGATTCCTTCACTCTGATGCTGGTCAAAATGACCATCGCGCCATATTTTATGTCTAAGATCTAAGCCCAATAAGCACAAGCCTCCTCACATATCGGCCTGTTACCTTTGAAAATCCATTAAGCTCCATACATTTTCAATATCTTAAGGCTGAGATGGAGCTGACAGCTATTAGGGAAATTGTCTTTGATCATATCTATTAATCGACAAGACCATACACCACATATTTTCGTTTACAACCCGTTGTGCATCAAAAATAAAGAAATGGTGGTATAACAATGGTGGAAATAGATATTAAATGTCCCATAAATAAATATTGTCAGTTGACAAGAGCTCCCACGACTCATTGATAGTACTCAACATTGGGTTCTTTCCAAATTTGGTTATGGCAATAGAAAAAAAAAAAAAAGTCACACAAGAAGTTTCCATAACCATCAACTCATAAAATGATCAAAAAAGGAAACAAAAGCTGAAGTATTCTTGATGCCACGATTCAAGCCTTGTTCACTCTACCACTTCCTAGTTAACCTACAAAATACACAAATCCACACAACAAATTCATTTTGCATTCAATCATGGAATTATACACAAGAAGTGAAAAATCATAAATACGAAATAATAGAGTCACACATAAATTTTATTATAGTTGAGCTCAACATTACATAATAAGGGCATGACTTTATCCCTAACCACTCATTGGCCTATTTACATTGTGCCCCCTTTCCTTAACGTCCAAAGACTTACATTTAAATAACAATGATAAAATGAACCCGATTATTTACAGATAACTTGGAGAAACCATGTTCTCTTACCATGATGCACAATTTAAGGCTTCTAAATACCATTAATATATTTGGACTACATCATATCACCTCCTATATTACCCCATGTATAAAATTTTTTTTACAAAATTATAAAATGAAAAATTACATTGTTTTTATAAATTTCATCTTTAAAAATTAATAATATTTACTACTTTCTTTCTTTATATATATAAACAAATGTTCGTCGTGAACCAAATGCATTTCAATATATAAACCATAATAAAGTATATGTTAATAATTATAATCACATATTAGTTTGGCTATTGATTTCTCTTGCAATCAACATTATATCTAAATGAATTTTCTGAATTTTGAAAAGATAATTTAACTATATATTAATCGTATATATATTATGTTATTATTAATTTATTATTGATACATTAACGCGTTTTTTATCATTTTAGAGGTTATAAGCAAGAAACATCTCATTAACTATTTTGTTCAAAACACTTTACTATATTTAGGCCGATAGGCCTTCCAATGCATCAAAAATTGTCAACACTTTTACCCTGCTCCGTTGGATCACGTGAGACACTTTCAACCGTTGATTTGAAGTGTCACTGCTTTTTCCAAATATCGGTTGAGTTGCATTGCTGTTTTTTCCAAATATCGGTTGAGTTGCATTGCTGCTTTTTCCCATTCTTTTATGTCACTATTGAAGATATTTTCACTGCTTTTTCCTTGCCAGTTGTTGTTGCTCTTCTTCTTCCCTGGCTTTTGGCAAGCACTGTTCTTCTTCCCTGGCTTTTGGTTTTGCTCTGCAAACTCCTCTGTCGACAGTAAGCTCATAGCGAGTTCCGACGACCTCTTCAACTTGGAAATCCAGAGTAAACGCCTCAGCTTTGACACCATATCCACTCAAAAGCTGATTATTTTTCAGGGTTCATTTAACAGGTATGTTTTCTACGTTAAGAGGGTTTTCTTTTGATGGTCCTCTTTTCTGTTTCTGCTAAATAAAATATGAGTCTGTTCCATGTATTTTACTCATTATTTCCTTTCGCATTCTACTGTTTTACTAGTCAGAGCTTCCCACAGTTTTCCTATCTATTTCACAGGCTTGTAGGCAGCAACAATTTATATCATTTATTGGCTAATTTTCTCTCTTGAAAACTCTATTGCTCTATTACGTTGCAGTTTGTTTTGCCTACGAGTATTAATATTACATTTTTGGTCCTTCCGCAGGTCACTCTTTGGCTCAGCATGGGTGCGGAAAGGCTTAGCGCACTTCCTCAACCATTCCAACCGAGGGTTCTGACACCTAGGTGCTTTCTGGACCACTGAGGTTTTATAAGATTGATTGGGGTTTTACCGTTGCAGAGGACGACACAAGAACCGTTTCTACTATGACTTTTAGGCTTTCTGCTGCGAGCTAGGGATTTTAAGTTGATACTAAACTCTACTAATTAATGGACTATTTTCGGTCTTTGGAAGAAGTGACAGTTTCTCTGGCTTTCCAAACAGTGTTTTACTTCCTGTGTAATTTATATTGCTCAGCTATCATTTTCTTTTGATTAACATTACCCTGTGGTGGGTTCTCACTAGTTTTTCCATCCCTCTCTGGCATGGAATGTGCTATATATTTGTTTTTAAGTTTTAATAGGAAAATACCATTCTCTACTCCAGGATTTTGTCAAACGATAATGAATTAAAGGGTTAAATCCTCATGCTATTCCTCATTGAATTATTGATGATGCGTTAGTTATATGGGTTTTCGTTTTTGTTCTGAAATATATGTTTATATTTCAGTATAAGTTCCGGAAACAGTTCCCATTTTTAACCAGTAGTGTGGTTACTGCTTTGAACATAGTTCATAGCGCGTCAACAGTCATAATACAGTTGCATGTCTCGTTTCTTGTGAATATGGAATAGTCAACACCCGTGCGTTGCTAAAATAATGGAGAAAAGGAATTACTAATTTGACTAATTGAGTGGCTATTGAAGAATGACGAGAAGCTTCAACTGCCCATACTTTAAAATAATAATAATAAAAAAATACATGCGTATCTTTTCACTATGGATGGTCTTGTAATCTTTTATATATAAATATATTTATTTTTTAACTCGATTCTTGTTATTTATTACATTGCATTGCAGTCCGGTTTATTGTTAGTGGATTTGAAGACGCTGCAACCTGCAGGAGGGAGGTGTCGAGGTTTCAACACAAAGCAATTTTTTTTATTAGCTAATAGTTTGATATTAATTTACACTATCCACTATAGTTAGCGTTTTTCAATATCTTTATTGGCTGAATGCTCATCTGTTAAGCTTGAACCAACATCTCTTCTAGAGAAATTCAACAATTCTAATTTAATAATCGTATCAGCCTCTCTTTCTACCTTTTGGGACAATTGCTACTCTTATGTATGTATTAAGAATCAGTGCTTAAATTTGATGAATATTTTACCCGTATATTCCTTTTTTAACCATCAGATATTGAAACTTTTAATATTTTCACATCATTAATGATATTTAATTAATTTTTTAAAACGTATATTTAAAATTTACCTATATATATTTATTTCGTGGGTTTTTCTATAAAATAAGAAAAAGTTTTCAAATTTCTATAATAAAATAAGTAGTTTTAATAATAAATTTTTCATAATTAGTAAGGGAGAATTTGACTTATTATAACATTAAATCATAAACTCTAAACCCAAAACCCTAATCCCTAAACCATAAACCCTAATAATTTTATTTATATCTATAATAAGGGAAGACCACATGTGGGTATGTTAGTGTAGGGGTGAGAAAATTGTGGTACATGAGGTACCCCAACCAGAATATCCTTGCCTCATCTGTGAGGAAGATCATTATACCAAGGATTGTCCCCAACATGTAAAATTTAGTTGTTTACTGAAACAATTTTTGACACCATCTTTTCAAGGGAAGTCGGCTGCTCATACCCTACTATTTATTAACTGCTAGGTTGCATCCTGTGCGGTCTCCATGGGCCTCGATCAGTGTGCTTTGACCAAGTTCCTCATCATTCCTTGCTGGCTACAAACTGCCACTATCCTTGAGTTGCATTGCTGCTTTTTCGAAATATCGGTTGAGTTGCATTGCTGCTTTTTCCCATTCTTTTATGTCACTATTGAAGATATTTTCACTGCTTTTTCCTTGCCAGTTGTTGTTGCTCTTCTTCCTCCGTGGCTTTTGGCAAGCACTGTTCTTCATCCCTGGCTTTTGGTTTTGCTCTGCAAACTCCTCTATCGACAGTAAGCTCATAGCGAGTTCCTACGACCTCTTCAACTTGGAAATCCAGAGTAAACGCCTCAGCTTTGACACCATATCCACTCAAAAGCTGATTATTTTTCAGGGTTCATTTAACAGGTATGTTTTCTACGTTAAGAGGGTTTTCTTTTGATGATCCTCTTTTCTGTTTCTGCTAAATACAATATGAGTCTGTTCCATGTATTTTACTCATTATTTCCTTTCGCATTCTACTGTTTTACTAGTCAGAGCTTCCCACAGTTTTCCTATCTATTTCACAGGCTTGTAGGCAGCCACAATTTATATCATTTATTGGCTAATTTTCTCTCTTGAAAACTCTATTGCTCTGTTACGCTGCAGTTTGTTTTTCCTACAAGTATTAATATTACATTTTTGGTCCTTCCGCAAGTCACTCTTTGGCTCAGCATGGGTGCGGAAAGGCTTAGCGCACTTCCTCAGCCATTCCAACCGAGGGTTCCGACACCTAGGTGCTTTCTGGACCACTGAGGTTTTATAAGATTGATTGGGGTTTTACCGTTGCAGAGGACGACACAAGAACCGTTTCTACTATGACTTTTAGGCTTTCTGCTGCGAGCTAGGGATTTTAAGTTGATACTAAACTCTACTAATTAATGGACTATTTTCGGTCTTTGGAAGAAGTGACAGTTTCTCTGGCTTTCCAAACAGTGTTTTACTTCCTGTGTAATTTATATTGCTCAGCTATCATTTTCTTTTGATTAACATTACTCTGTGGTGGTTTCTCACTAGTTTTTCCATCCCTCTCTGGCATGGAATGCGCTATATATTTGTTTTTAAGTTTTAATAGGAAAATACCATTCTCTACTCCAGGATTTTGTCAAACGATAATGAATTAAAGGGTTAAATCCTCATGCTATTCCTCATTGAATTATTGATGATGCGTTAGTTATATGGGTTTTCGTTTTTGTTCTCAAATATATGTTTATATTTCAGTATAAGTTCCGGAAACAGTTCCCATTTTTAACCAGTAGTGTGGTTACTGCTTTGAACATAGTTCATAGCTCGTCAACAGTCATAATACAGTTGCATGTCTCGCTTCTTGTGAATACGGAATAGTCAACACCCATGCGCTGCTAAAATAATGGAGAAAAGGAATTACTAATTTGACTAATCGAGTGGCTATTGAAGAATGACGAGAAGCTTCAACTGCCCATACTTTAAAATAATAATAATAAAAAAATACTTGCGTATCTTTTCACTATGGATGGTCTTGTAATCTTTTATATATAAATATATTTATTTTTTAACTCGATTCTTGTTATTTATTACATTGCATTGCAGTCCGGTTTATTGTTAGTGGATTTGAAGACGCTGCAACCTGCAGGAGGGAGGTGTCGAGGTTTCAACACTAAGCAATTTTTTTTATTAGCTAATAGTTTGATATTAATTTACACTATCCACTATAGTTAGCGTTTTTCAATATCTTTATTGGCTGAATGCTCATCTGTTAAGCTTGAACCAACATCTCTTCTAGAGAAATTCAACAATTCTAATTTAATAATCCTATCGGCCTCTCTTTGTACCTTTTGGGACAATTGCTAGTCTTATGTATGTATTAAGAATCAGTGCTTAAATTTGATGAATATTTTACCCGTATATTCCTTTTTTAACCGTCAGATATTGGAACTTTTAATATTTTCACATCATTAATGATATTTAATTAATTTTTTAAAACGTATATTTAAAATTTACCTATATATATTTATTTCGTGGATTTTTCTATAAAATAAGAAAAAGTTTTCAAATTTCTATAATAAAATAAGTAGTTTTAATAATAAATTTTTCATAATTAGCAAGGGAGAATTTGACTTATTATATAACTAATTATTGTGCAAGAGGCTCTCTAGTCTAGTTTAGAAGAGATGTTGTAATGCATTGTTATGTTATATGTATGCATGTTGATTGGTTAAAATAAAAATTTAATAAAATAACAAAATAAATTTAATAATTTAACATAAAGGGTTTTTTAGCTTTAGTGTTTGACCACTCATGGTTTTTCCCATGGTAATTGTTATGATAAATCCTATTTCCAAGCTTGAAGAAATCCATTATGAATTGTAGGATTGGTGTAATCCATTTCTGTATATCAATGCAATCAAGCACAACAAACCCATTCAGTGAAAAATATGTAAGTTTTAATCTTTTTAACTAGTTTAGATTTTTTGTAAGATAGTTTTGTTTTCTCAAGGATTCATTTATTTTGATTTGAATTGATATTAATGATTTTTATTTGATGTATGTAGGTTGCTTGTGACTATGACACTACCAAGTTGTTGAATGAGAAAGTTGTAGGAAAAGTAGAGAGGTCTAAGGAAGACTACTATAATGTGTAGTTGTGAGTTAATTTGAATTTATTTATTTGTATTGTCACTGTTCATAAAATTTTAATGCTTGCATAAGAATAAAAGTATGTTTTAAAATCATAGTAATTTAGTTTTAATTTGAATTTGTTTATTTCTAAAGTCATGTTTATTCATAAAAAATTAATGGTTGTGTAGGATTGAAAGTATGCTTTTAAATCATAGTAAATAACAAAAGAAGACAAAGATGATTATTCAATAATCAAAGTTAGATCATAATTTTAACTTTTTTTATTATTTAATTAATAAAAATAATTAGCCACTCTAGTCTCATACCAGAGGCTACGATTATACAACAAATATTTCATGTGCATCTCATAACTAACTGCAAAAAAGATTAGACTCATAATTATAATTTATTTATTTCAAGACTGAAAGTACGCTTTAAAATCATAGTAAATAATTTTGATTTTGAATTTGTTTATTTCTAATTCACATTAATTCGTAAAAACTTAATGGTTTCATATGACTGAAAGTATGCTTTAAAACCATAGTAAATAATCTGATAAGATAAAGATGACTATTCAATAGTCAGAGTTAAACTATAATTCTAATTTTATTATTATTATTATTTAACTAATTAAAATAATTGATCTTTTCTATTTTTCTATTGCTAATGCAGATAATATAATTTTCTTATCTTAAGGAAAAGAAAAATATAAGTGAGCCCTTCACAACTCACCATATTAAATACATAGTAAAAAATAACTTTTTATGATAAAAAATAACTCATTTGATATTTTTAAAGTAATATAAATCATAACCATATATTGTATGATCAAACCATAAATAAAAAATTCATGAAGAGAAAACACAAAACTTACCAAAAAATTGTTTTATAATCACAAAAAAAACAACCAAACATGTGATACATACTTAAATGATAGGTAAAATTAAAAAATCAAATATCATATAAAGGGAAATTTTAAGAGGAAACCTATTATAAAAAAATTTCTTGATCTATAGGAGCACCCATCAAATTTATACCCTGATTAAGACCATATCATTTTTATGTTTCAACAATATACCATTTATAATAGCAGAAGTGTCTTCAGACACAAATTTTATTAATAAGGAAAAGAAAAATTAGATATGCAGGAACTTCCACACAATCAATCAACAACCTTGCAAGTGGAGATAAACAAGATTTAAATAAGCTTTTGTCCTAAGCTATTTTTTTATGGATCACTTATTTCATTCAAAAGTTTCTATTTACATTTGATGCACTTCTAACAACACTCCTAATTCTTTTCCTAAATTAATTCCTAAGAAATGACACCTTTCTAGATGCCATATCTCTTATAAAAACTAGTTATTCTAAAATGTATCTAATATTTAATTAAATATTATAGATAATTTCTTTTTTCTAATTAATACTACCTAAGCACCCACGGGGGATTTGAACTGGTGACCTATCGCAAGGAGTTCCTTAACAGTGCACCCATTCACCGTCAATCCAAAGCCCCATGGGCAGATATTATAGATAATTTATTAGTATACTCTAAATAATTAAACTATCATTTATGCTTTTTGGATCATCTAACATTCCCCCCTTTGATCCAAAAGTAAATTAGAACAAATATCAAGCCCTTCCTTGAACTTAGTAAATTTGATCCTGCCAAGTGGCTTTATGAACATATCTAAGATTTGATATTCTGAAGTATAATATACTGGTTTGATGACATTCTTTGTGATGAGTGTCTTGATGTAATGATACTTTGTGTTCACATGATTTTTTTTGTAATGGAAAACTCAATTTTTTGCAAGTTTTATGGTTGACTGGATGTTGATGAATAAAGATGTGGCTTCTACTTGAGGAATGTCTAGATCCTACAAAACTCTATGAAACCAAACAATGACACATGTTGCTTCCCATGCTGATATGTATTATTCTTCTGCTGAATAAGTTTCCACTGTGGCTTTCTTCTTGCAACTCCAAGAGACTATTTTTGGCCCCATGTTCATCAAATAACCTGATGTTGATGCTTAATCATTAATAGTTCCAGCAAAATCTGCAAATGAATATCCACCAAGTATAAATTTCTTAGTCTTTCAGTAAAGAAGACCAAAATCCTTCATCCCTTGGATATATCTAAGGACCCTTTTTACTGCATTACAGTGGCTTTCTCTTTTTTCATGCATAAATCATGAGAGAATACTAACTACATAAGATAATTCTGGATGAGCGATTGTCAAATAAATCAAGTTGCAAATCAACTTTCTATAAGTAGTTTTATTCACTAATTCCCCCCTTTAAATTTTGAAAGTTTTAATTTTTTCTCCATTGGGGTGAGAATCGACTTGAAATATTGCATTCCAAATCTTTTAAGTCGTTCAGATGCATACTTTCTTTGACTCATGAAAATATTGTTTGGATGTTGGAATACTTCAACTCCAAGATAGTAGTGAAGTAATTCAATATTAGTCATCTTAAATCCGACCTGCAACTTCTTCTTTACCTGCACAATATGATCATTACTATTCACAGTAATGATCAAGTCATCCATGTACATAACTAGAATCACCAAATTATTACCTTGTTTGGTGATATATAAGTTATCATCATATTCACTTCACATCAAGCCAACCTTGTGAAGCTACTCATCCATTTTTTCATTCCATGCTTATGGAGCTTGTTTCAACCCATATAAAGCCTTGATCAATTTGCATAATTTGTGTTCCTTTTCTTCGACCCCAAAACTTGGAGGTTAAGTTATATGCACTTATTCTTGCAAGTCTCCTTTGAGCAAGGCACTTTTGACATCCATCTAATTTACTTTCGATCTTTTTTGAGATGCTAATGCAAGTACTAATCTAATGGTGTTTCATTTTGTTGTAGGCATAAATGTCTCCTCACAATCAATTCCTTCTTTTGTTGTAAAACCCTTGGTAAAAAGCCTTTACTTGTACTTGTCAATTTCTCCATCTAGATTATACTTAATTTGGTAAACCCATTTGTATCTGATGGGTTTCACAATTTCAGGATAATCGACAAGTTTCCTAGTGTTATTTTCCATCACTACCTTGTATTCTTCAACAGTTACTTTTTTCCATTCAAAATGTTTTATTGCCTCTTTGTATGTGAAGGGCTCATCAAGATAATTTATTATTAAGAAAAAATATTCTTCATTTCTTAATAAGATTCTTATTCCTATTTTGTTTTGTTCATCAAACATTACATACTTCAAAAGTTGAAAGGCCTATTTAGGTAGTTGATGTTGACTTGTTTGTGGTTATGAATAATTACCATCATTATTAAGTGGATTGATATAAACATACATTGTTTGATCATATGAAGGTTTAAGGGGTGCAGATTTATTATTGGATGAAGTGATGATAGAAGATTCAAATGAACTTCCAAAATATCTAGATGGTCTAGATGAAGTAGATGAGTTGGATGAATCATTTTCTGAAGAAGGAAATTCAATATCATACCAATTTTTTGTATTTGATTGATTTTTCATTCTTCTTTTCCTTTTATCAGTCTTAGTTTCCAATTTTTGTAGAAGACTTTCTATCTTGGTGGCACTCTTACTTTTCGTTTCATCAAATATAACATCCATTCTAACAATAAACTTTCCATTGGACAAAAAAGGATATCACTTCTTTTTATCAAGATACCCAATCAATGTACACTTAAAACTCTATGAATCAATATTATCTTATTTATCTTTCAGAACCAAGCTATTACATTAATATTAATTTCCTATAACAATTATTAACTAATATACTTCTCAATTATGTAATATTAGCGTTAACTATGTATATATATTCCTATCATATTACTTGTACTAATTTATTAATATCCTTTCTCATTCTAAAAAAACCTTACATAAATTTTATTAACCCATTAACCGTAAAATTTTCTTTTATTACATATTACCCCATTATATATTATTATATGCATTGTCCTTTACTTAGATTTTATAGTACCCTATACTTATATTATATATTCAATCTCTACTCTTGATACCCATTCAAATTCTTGACAATGGAACCAGTTAGTGGCTCCAAAACATTGATAGGAAATTCTACATCTATGGATCTTCTTTTTCTAATAAAAAAACCATACCAGTGAAGCTTGAACACTACAAGCTATAACATACTAAACCAAAAGCTTTGAGATGTTTGACCTAAGGTTTGAAACCAAACCATGCTTCACATCCTGTAATTCCATCCAAAGAAGCAGTGGCAGTGTTGTTGCTTTTTCTAGCACCTGTAGCAGAACTGCTTTAGGAGATATGAAAGCTTATTAAGGACAACCTCGAGTTGAAGGGGGAGACCAATTCCTAGGATATCTTAAATAGTTCTTGACAGATTTATATTAAAGACTTGCAACAATTTCGTCTGTCACAAATAATGTAAATGGATTTGATTTAGAACCATTCATAAAGGCACAATGTATGAAGTAGCTTTCACATAGGAGTACTCAGGAAATAATCTTCAACTCACAGATGACCAAATCAGATTAGGAATGTGGAGCGATTTAATTGTTGAAACATGGGTAATGGGATAAGATAGTAGAAGAGGAGTCCATCATACAAAGCTTAAGGGCTAAGAATTATATATATCAAGACTTAGAGAGAAACGAGTGAGAATGCGTGTTGTGAAATGCTAAGATGCATGGAGCACTTTTTAAAGCCTCGATTTCCACCATGAAATAGGCATTATCCATCAATGTTTTGAATTAAATGAATCTACATCTAAAGGGAAATATAGCTACCTGCTACTTGACATGCAATATGTGAATAATTTTAAACATATATGAAGACACAAAGAGAGTATAACATAATTCAAATGTAATAAGTTGGAATCACCTGGAACTTTGTATTAATATATTGAAGAAAACAAACATACAACAAGATTCAGGCATTCCTTTAGGAAAATAGGTAAAAGTTGCATAATAGATAAGTCTTTCCCAATAATTTTGAACACTTGTTAAGTGTTTCATCCTTCCTTTTATAAGAAAAGGGAGAACTTGGAAATTAGTCACAAAAATATCTCAAGCCTGAGCCTCCAACTGTCTTCTTGACTAGCTATCTCAACGTTCAATCTCTATCATCGCAAATTATTACAACATAAAGATTCATTTCTTTTAAAATAGAATAACAAAAGAATAATAAAAAACAACAGACTTAAAACATAATAGAATTAATATGTGAAACTCAAAACATGCTCCTATAAAAATATCTCCACGCAATTTCCTCGAATGGCCTCTAGGCCAGCCACATCTCTGCCACATTACTCTTCACACTCTCTTGGCTGGTTCCCAGTCACTTTCATTCTTAACAACTTTAATTCTTCATTTACATGAATTGGGAGTGATCACCCATGATGGCCATAACATGTCCTTTGAAACAATTATACAGTTGTATCAGAGCTCAGAGATAGGGGTTTTAAACCAAATAGACTCTACAAAAATGCAAACGTTGATCTCCTTTTCCCCCACTCCCTTAGCCCCAAGGGCTTCGGTGGAAACTGCATGATAGAGGCCTAGGAGCTCAAGGCCAATGTCATTTGGGGCTTAAACCCTTTAGCTTGGATGAGAGACAATTCTTTAATGTTTCGTTACATTATAACCGTTCTCCATGTATAATATGTGTGACCACACAGCGTATGCACCTTGACCTTTTATAATATCGAAGCTCAAAGATTTATGATTTCATAATATTGCACTTGGTTGCACCCCTGAAGACTTGCGATATGGGACATGGTTAGGCCCACATGGAAAGAGGAAAAGGGAGGGCCAAGGTGAAATTTTTAACATATAAAAACCTTTGATAATCTCTTCCCTCTCTATAAAAACATTTAATAACCTTCAACCCAACCATTTGTTGAAACATACAATACACATATTTATGTCTCTCGCCTTATATCACATGTCCGCCTTTCTTTCAAGCACATGGTATCGGGTGTTTCTCTGATATGCATATCAAAAGAAACCATGATATGATCATCAATGAAAAACTGATATCACTTTGCTTGTGATCATTGACTTGCGGGACCTGATGTCATTCTCTACCACGTGTCACCTTGTGAGTGGTGACACATGTCACCCTGTTTTTGCCCCTTATGACCCCTCAAGAAACTGAATTTTCATGCCACGTGTCCATCATACTTCCACGTCATGATGACATTAGATTCCATGTGGATTTATTGGGACCAATGATATTCAAAATCGTGGCCCTTTATAGGAGAGAGAAAAGTCCCGCTTGCCCTTTGTTTTTCACTGAAATCCTTTGTTAATATGTTTCGGTCTCTCCTGACACTTTAACAATAGGGCACTTTTACCAAATTTTTAATCACATATCACAACTTTGTAACATCACAAAATGCCCTGCTTTACTGTTTCATCGATTTCCCATTTGCGATATGCACCAAACTTTGCCGACTACTGATTGCACTATACTTTGAAGCTTTGATCACTGATATGAAATATCGGCGATCTTTGATCACAAACCTACTATGATCTATGTTGTTTCCCCTTTTCGAATCTATGATGTACCATATTCCTTCGCTTCTAATCATCAATTGCTGATTGGGAACGTGGCACATGGACATGAACTAAACTTAGAATTTTTCAAGTTTTCCCTTTGTCTTCTATTTTTGAGAGGCATAACTTCAACTTGCTCTAACTTTTCATCCAAAAGTCCATTATGGGACTTCCACATACCGTTGGAAAGCTTGTTTAGAGAAATTTTCTTTGGAGAGGGTATGATTTGGGACTTTTTTGCTTCTATGGCTTGGAAGACAGTTGCAAACCCATCTTCTCCTTTGCACTCTTTTTACAGATGCAACATTATTTACAAAAGGTGACAAAATTGGCCTCAACTGGGGACAATGCCTTGCTAGCAAAGTGTTGAGAACCTATAGACTAGCAACCTTCCATATATTGGGCATGGAGTCATTTTATTCATGTATATAAAAATAAAAATAAAAGAACTAAGGGCATTAATGATATTTTATAATGGCTCACTGGTATGTACAATGGGTGAGAAGTGAACCTCTTAAATCTTAGCAATCGGCATAAAAAGTTGTATAGGGAAAACAAATAATTTTCCATAATCAAAGTCCAATGTGATTTACCCATAAATCATTTTGGAGTGACATTGTTTTCCCATAGTGAAAATTTTAGTGGAGAATCCCAGTTTCTCTGGCTTTCTCCAAATGTATTCTTCAGGATCTTCACCACCATTTTGTTGGATGACTCAGCCAACCCATTTCATTGAGGATAGTAATTAGTAGAGTGGCCAACTGTGATGTTAAATCTCTGACAAAAGGTGCTAAATTTTGCAGACTTAAAATCATGGAATTATCAATCACAATATTCATAGGACATCCAAACCTGACCAAGGTATTCTCCTACAAAAAAATTATTACCACAGTGTCAGTTGCATTCATGGCTTGGATTGATTCTATCCACTTGGTGAAATAGTATGTGGCAGTGAGGATCCACTTGTGTTGGCCACTGCAAGGGGGATGTGTCTCTCTGATGAAGTAAAGTCCCCATTTCCTGAAGGGTTCCTCTATAAAAACATGGATCAAGAAGAGTGGACCTAATTTTTAATTTTCAAAAAACACTTGACACTGCTGAAGAGACCTAACATAAGAGTGATCATCTTTGAATAGTTTGCACCAACAGAATCCTACTTTGAATATATTATGCACATTAGTCTTCCAATTATAGTGCCCCCCCACAAATGCCACTATGGAACTCATCCATCACTCTTTGAGTTTCTATCTCAAGCAAACACATGAGTAGAATTCCCAGCTAGTATTTCCAGTACAGTTTCCCATTGGATATAACAAACTTCTGGGCTTGAGCCCACAATGCTCTATACTTGAATTTTTCTATCTTTGTTGGGAACCCAAAAAATAGGAGATAGTGGATTAAATTTTGATACCAGGTAGAGGTTTCAAATTTTATATGAATATTTTCTACTGAAGCCCTGATCATGTGATGTGTCCCCTCTTCATCTTCTTCTATTAAAAGGTTGATCCCCAAGACCTAGTAGTTAGACTATGATAGGATTTTGGTCAACCCTTTTCCTTTAATAATATTAGTGGGCTTGACCTCCATGTCATACTCTTTGATTTATTCAATCCACTTACCCCTTTTACCATCACTATCCCCTAATACTAAGATGTCCTTAACAACTATTGTTGCAGCATAAGCGAGAATGTTTGAGTGTAAAGCATAAACTCTAAAAGCCTTTAGAGCTATGACTAGAGCATATGCCTATTTTTCCAATATATTATATTTCAGTTCATTATCCCACAACACATGGCTGAATAAAGCTATAGGTTTCTCATGGACTTCTTGATTTTTTTTTAGTAACACAATGACTACAGTATGGGTAGAGGAAAAAGAAAAGATTTAAAATGGCCTTGAATAGTTCGGGTTGACTAACACTGGAGCCTCTGCAAAATATCTCTTGATTCCACAGAAGAATTCTTGGGAATCTGGGCTCCACTTTACTTCGTTCTCCTTTTTCAACATCTTCGTAATGCCTTTCAATATTTCCACATAGTTAGGCACAAATATCATCAAGAAATTAATCCTCCCCAAGAACACTTGGACCTCCTTTTAATTTCTTGGTAGGGAAATATGACTAGTGGTCTCCACCCTCTTAGGATCAATCTGTACCCCTTCCAGTGCTACGATGTGCCCCAAAACCTTGCCTTCACTCAACTCGGACTGGGATTTCTTGGGATTTAGAGACAACCCATACTTTCTACATTTCTAAAAGGTGAGTTTCAAATGTTCAATATGCTCCTCAGCTATTTTAGAGAAAACAATGATATCATCCAGATAAACCACCACAAATTTGTCCTATTATCCCACGAATTCCATGTCCATTACCCTTTAGAAAGTTTCTCTTGCATTTATAAGGCCGAATGGAATCCTTGCGTACATGAAAGTCCCCCAAGGTGTAGTGAATGTAGTATTCTTCTGATCATGAGGATCCACTACTACCTGATTATACCCTGAAAGACCATCCATCATGGACATACGAGCAGAGCCAAATACCGTGTGTAAAATATGATCCATTTTAGGAAATGGGTAGTTGTCCTTCAAATATACTCTGTTGAGGTTCCTAAAATCTATGCACAATCTTATTTTTCCATTCTTCTTCCTAATAAGGACCACATTTTCAGCCCATTCTGAGTACCTCAATGGTACAATGAACTTAGCCTGAAGTTATTTCTTCACTTTCTTCTCAATGGATGGGAGTAGGAGGGGATTGATCTATCTAAGTTTCTTCTTACAAGGCTTCACACTATTCTTTAATGGTATCTTATGTTGAATAACATTTACATAAAAAGTCTTTAAATCATCATAAGACCAAGAAAAAACATTTTTATAGGCTCTTAAGATATTTAAGTACCTTTGTTTGTATTGTTGAGGGATCCCTTTTTACAAGTTGATCATTCAGGGTTTGTCCTTTGAGCCTATGTTACAATCCTCCACATGTTCATTAGCTTCTTGTTTACTAGGTTTACAAGACATGTCATTGGATTTCAATATCCTCTCCAAAGGAACTAGACCCCGTGGAATGGAATTTCCCTTCAGCTACAAAACTCTATGTCCTGTGATATTTTCCTCCCATGCAGTTGGTTTTTCTTCTGTCACTTCTTCTTCTTCTTGGCCAATCACAGAGTTTGAGCATTCCCCAATGACTTCCATGAAGTTCTTGATTTTCTCATCATTCTCAAACACTTGCCAGTGTTTCAAATTGTTAGGCACTGAGGCTCTGTACCTAACTTCAATTTCTTACCGGAGCAGTGGATTTTGTGGTGGCTTGAAATTGTTGGCAGCTACAGCTAAGGAATCGACCATTTGATTTCCTTCCCTGAGCAAGAATTTTACATTAAAATCTTATAATAAGTTGTCGATCAAGTCCCAATCCTTATTTCGGTAAACACTCAATCGGAGGTGCTTGGTTTGGCATTGGTCCTTGATTTTCTTCACTACCAGTTTTGAGTCTCCAAATATAGTCAGGTAGTCAATGTTTAGATTCTTCACTGCTTGCAGGCCTAATAGAAATAACTCATACTATGCGACATTGTTGGTTGCTTCAAATTCTAATTTGAAAGAGAGGGGAATCAAGCTACCCTCTAGAGATATCAACAATACCCCTGCTCCATTTCCTTCTTTAAAATTGGCACCATCAAAATATAGATTCCATACTTTGGTACAATCTTTGAGTTTTTGGTATGATTTGACTACAGGTTGTACCTGTGTTTCTTTTAAGATAAAGTCATATTTTTCTAGCATGAAGTAGAGATATCCCTTTCTGTCCCATACACAAGAGCATTATTTAAGAAATCAATTCTTGTGACTGTTTTAACTAATCTAGATTCTCTGTATTGTCTCTTTTCGTCTCCACCAAAGATAAGGATGTCAACATAAGTAAGATCCAGCTTTATGTAACCTCTAATATTTGATCCCCAAGACCTCAACAAGACCATACCACACCTCGTAGGGATATCAACAACTACAACATCCATCAAAAAGCTTTTCACTCAGATCTGGGCCAAATTCACCACCAAGTCCTTCATCATTCCCAAGCACTTGAACCTCTTAGAGTCAAAGGAACAAATATATTTATATGGTCATTTTATCTCTAGACCCAGTTGCTCCATCACTAATAGTGGCATCAAATTATTTGAAGCTCCCAAATCCAACATGCAATTATGGAGGAGGAGGCCATGTACTACTAGAGTAACATAAAAGGGTGGAGTGGAGGGATCATATTCTTCAACATGAGGTCCAAAGACTACCATTGGCCTTTCTTCTTGTAGGTTTAAATTGTCAAATGGTTGGATTGGAACGGAAGGAAACATAAACTGAGAGACTTGACCCTTGCAGGTGGGTTATTTTAAAATATCGTACAATGGGAGAGGGATCTTGACTTTCTCAAGCTCTTTCTGAAGGTTAAAGATGGTAGGGCCTTTCTCTGTAGTGCTAATTTCTACAGGTTTTTTTTCTTTTTCATGGATTAGTCTAGTAGGGGGAGGTGATTTACCTTCTTCGATGACTTCAAGCTTAAAATAGTTCAGATCTGAGGACTCTTCCATTCCTGGAAGAATTGGATCTACAAGTCCCCTCCCCTTGTCGACAAGCTTAGGAGGCTCCTAGAGTAACTACATTCATTTTGATCTTCTCTTCTTGATCTCTCTCTAGATGATTTCATATCGTATTTCTTATGCAGCTAAGTCTACATGAAATCAATGAATTTTCTATAGTAGTCATCGATATCATCATCATCCAGTGTTGCATAAAGCTCTTCCTCCTCCTCTTCTTCATATGTTCTGATTTCTTGTCCTTCATCATAGAAAGAGGAATACAAGTTCCCCTGAACATCACTTGTATCTAGTATCAGTTCCTTTGGATTGACTTTTATATGAAAAGGAGGATGAATGTGGTTTTGTTTCTATTTTCTCTCCCTTTGCATTATATATAGGTGAGGCCCTCTATATTGGTGATAAAAACCTGGATTAGCCATTGGGAAGCTCTGCCTTTGAAGGTTTTTATTCTCCAGCTCCACTTTTGTCAGTTTGCTTGATAACTTCTTTATCAAATTATCCATATCCTTTGTCCTCTGTTCTTGGAATTCTCTCCCACTTGAGGAAGTTGCCTCCTCTTTTCCGTTTTTCTTCTCTCTGGGATCAAATCTGCCTCTTGACTTCTCGGCTGAGGTAAAATTTTCTTCTACCTCTAGAGCATTGGTTTGAATTTGGTCTAAGGAGCGAGATTTCCTCTCCCTATGTGTGAAGAAAAAAATTGAATCAAAGGCCTAAACAAATACTACTCGATCAGTGACCTGTGGAGGTTTGATTTCAATAGGAAGATTTTTGTACAATTTATTAAATCTTTTGATAAAATTTGAGATATCCTCACCATATTTCTTCTTGATAGCATTAAAGTCAGTGGGAATATATCCATGGTTTATCTTCTCACCCCATTTGTCCATAAATGGGTTCTCCATTTCTTTCCAAGTGTTAATGATAGAATTTGGTAAGGATTTAAACCATTTCCTAACTTCCCCATCTAAAAATTGGATGAAAAGCCTCAACACTACATCATGGTGTTCAACATTCAAATTTTCTACAAAGGCATAGAAAATTTCTATGTGTCTCTATGTTGTTATATCATCTTCTTCATTATAACTTGTTAGGAGCTTGAGATAGTATTGAGGCATAGCATTTAAAGGTTGAGGCAGGATTAGGGGAGCATACTTGTTTAGCAAGAAACCCGGTGTTATAGACATTTTTGGGCACTGCAACTCCAATCATAAATGTCCATAAACCAAGGGCTCTTAAGTCCCTAAAAGTGTTGTTCCAACCTCTAAAAGAACAAGGTCAATTGATTACATCTTCTCCTAGAAGTTCTCCATGAAAAACTACTTAGAACTGGTCAAAACTGGACCATCTCACCTGCTCCATGGTCAAAGTGCACTGCATCCCACCTAAATACACACGGGAGGTGTGATGCATCTTGAAAAGCCCTTCTATGGGGTGTGATGGGCGAGAGTGGATAAATGGCAGGGTCAATCTGCAAGGTGGAGGATCATGGAATCTTCCATAGACTTCTCCTGTGACACTTGCGTCTCTACATTCGCCCATGGATGAGTAAGAGATCATCAATATCCAAGTGGAATCAAGAACTATCAAAGTGAGGACACTAATAAAATCTCAAAAGCTGACTCACCCCCCTTCCAAACATCTATATATGGATCCCTCATCCCAGAGATCCAGAGGCTGGAATTTTTTATCTTGTAAGGAAGTGTTGTTGGTTTCTTGGTGCAACATCATAGTGTTGGGTGATCTAAGCTTTTCATGAGGTGAAGAAGGGCTTTCTTGCTGAGAGGATGATGCTGGGTCAGAACAATTGGTTGTAATCCTCTTTGCTTTTTCTTGATTATCAATAAAGCTATTCACGTTTTCCTCCACATTCTTGAACGATTGATGATATATGCATTTGTGTGGTCAATATATATCTGGTCCTATATTGTTTATGATAATAGATCTATGTTCTTGGATAGTGTTATGCTGCTTTGATTCTACAGGTGCTCTTTGAAGCTGGGTATATGAGGAACCGAGTGACAAAGATCTATCAGAAGGGAGAGGAATCAAGCAAGGAACCAAGCACAAGAGAGAGGTTGGTCTCCTTTATTCCCCTATTATCTATTTCCAATAAAGGAAAATGAAAGTAGTTTTAGTTTGTTTGTTTCTATGGTATCTACCAGCCTTAGTGGGACTAGAAGCTCTGCATAGACACTAGTTTTCCCGATAACAAAATGGTTACTCCGCTGGGGAGTGAATATATTGTTTGTTTATCTACATTTGTTTACTTTATAAACTTACAGACGGAGCCTGAAGTAAAGCCAGCTAGCCTTCGAACTACAATTGCTATGCAAGTGCAAAGTATATCAATGTTGCTTCAGTCTATCTCCAGGTTTTGTTTATGAACTGAACAATCGATTTACAAGCTCTCTAATTGCCCTTGTGGTGGCTCTAGTAACCTCTTTGGATCTACCCCTGTGATTGATTTACTGATTACCACTTGCTCGGCCTAAATCCCTGAACTGAGCTACAAACTGTGACCCGAAACCCAGTTAAAGTCTTGTCCCTGGTCCAGCGCACTGTCTCTTCTGTGAATTCTGGATGCATTGCACTTCTTGAGTGTAGTAGGTGCGTTGCATCTTTTTTTCACTGTGTTACAGGTGTGCTAATTAGACAAGGCCTTTCGTGCTCCTAAATTTTGGTTTCTGTTTTCACTTTTTTCACCTCTCTTCAGGAGTTTTGCTTCTTGTAGTTAGTACACCTCTATTGAAACTCCCTTCCTTGCCATTATTCCACCTCCATTGTGCAAAGGACTGTAAATTTTTTTATGTATTTTGAGCCATTTTCAGTTCTCTTTTACAAAGAAGTAGTGTAATTGAACTGTCGTTTCTTGATTCGAAAGTGTCACAAGTGTCGTTTTCAGTCATAGAAGGGAATCCGATTGTTCTTGATAGTCGATTACACTATTACTCTTGTATTTGATTTGAATTAATAGTTTTCGAGTGTCGAAAGCAAGTTTTCAATTCCAAATCGCAAAGTGTCATCATTGTCTTCATTTTGTCTTGGAAAGAAACTTTTTAGTAATGTCGCTTTGAAAAATAATTCAGATTTGCACTTAGATTTATTTTTTTCATTCACACATTAAGAAGGCTGAAAACAAATACATGCACGTGCATTTTCATTTAGATTGTTTGTTGGTTTGATTTAGGACAGTGCATATAGTGTGTTCTCTCTACTCTATGTTGAAAGAACGTCATCTCTCTTTCCTTAGTAGCTAGGATTTTCATTGCAAAAAGAAGATTAAACGTTTGTTTATCATCTTAGATTGCATTTTAGGAATTGTACATCTACATCACGCGGTGAACCTGAAAGGAAAATTTCTTAAGCAAGATCAACTGTAAAATAAATTTAATTAATCTAAAAACGCTTTGGAACCTAACGCACAACATCTAGAAGTCTAGGCTAGAGACGTATTCCGGCGTCGTAAAGCCTTGTGCTCCCACGTGCCGTTGAGTATATATTGGAAGACCATAATAGGCTTTATCCTTTATCCATAGGAAGCCATGTCTGCCGCCCTATCGATCGCAATGCACTGAACACAGCATTCGGGAAGATCGACTACCGTACCATAAAAAGTATTCTGCAGTTTTGCGATTGGCTTGGTAATCCCTCTGTCTAGATTTCCAGAGAAGTCTCTTTCGTTCCTTTTCAGACTCCTTAAAAGAAAAGTTCCATCTGAGCACTTGTCACTTCAGGCTCATTAAAAATCGAAGGCGACTAGGGTCATCTTTTGTTTTTTCTCGACTCTTAAAAATTGAAAAAACAAGTTGTGTCAAAGAGTCTAAAATTTATTTTAATCTAAATAAATATCACCTTTCCTACGTTGGTCTTAGGTTGAGAAAGATGGAGTCCACAAACCAAGGAGTTCCCCTTAGGGGAAATCCTAGTCCTTTCTCCTCTTGGGGAGATGGTAGTGCAACCCATATGGCCACATTGTTGCTTCCAGGATTGACAATTGGCTTGCCCATATGGCTCTTCTCAACCTCCGTCATTTAGAACACCGTGATTCCTGAACAATCAAGTCAGCAACTAAACGATACCAGAGTTACCCCCCAGCCTTCTACTTCGTCCAATTCTTCCTCTCCTCCTTCCTCTTCACTTGATGAAGCTGGTAAAGCGAAAAATCAAGTAACAGAGAAGAAGAAGGAGAAGAAGAAGAAGGAGCCAAAGGCGAAAATGGGCAACCAAGCATCGTCTAGTGAAAATCCACACACTACACCGTCCAGGCCTAAATTGTCATGTGTCATTTGCAAAGGAGACCAATGTCATCGAGATTGTCCTTGCATCCCTCGGATCTTAAGGGACTAGTCTCCTCGTTTCCACAATCTGGTGTTGTCAACCTCTAATGATCATGTTGAAAGTACACCGTCAACTAGTGAAAGTGAAGCCCCTGGACAAAAAGGAAAATGTAAATTTCCTTGTAAACTGTGTGAAGGCGATCATGCCGTCCACCGTTGCCCCTTCTTAGACGAGGCTAAAAGAGTTTTGGTCGACTGTCTGGTTTCACTGTTACGGCTTCCTCCTGGATATAAGAAGCTCTTGCCGAGTCTGTCACTAGTTGAAAATCCGGCTGACATGCCCTTGTGGTCGGCTGGAGTGTCTATCATTGAAGATAAACCATCTGAATCCACACCAGACGAAAGTCAAAAGGTCGAGGTGGCAGTTGACCTGGTTTTGCCTTTAGAGGATCCATCTTCAGATGGTACAGTCACCGAAGAGAACAAGAACGACACCATTCAAATTTTCTTCGTAAGCACCGACTCCAATGAACATGGGGGTAGTCTACCCATTCCTTCACCGCAGGAAGGAAGTTCGTCAGAGTCATATCCGGCCGTCTATTCGGTCCCACCTCCTAGCAACCTGGTTGTTTCCTCTGACTAGAATCTACTAGGCAAACCCCGTTTACCAGCTAGTGTACCATTTCGAATCATTACTCAAATATATAGAATGGTCATGGCCGGTACCATCATATATGAAGGGGCTTCTATGAGTATCCTTTCCTCAACTGCTTGGAAAGCACTTGGTTCGCCATCGCTTTTGCCTGAGATGAGAAATCTAACAGGCTTTGACAAAGGAACCAGTCTACCATTAGGGATCCTTCCCAATGTGCTGATAACGTTGAGAAGGAAAACCGTTCACATAAACGTGATGGTAGTCCAAGGGCCCCTGGATTATAATCTACTCCTTGGACGAGACTATATTTATTGCATGGGAGCCATTGTCTCCTCACTCTTTAGAGTAATGTGTTTTCCGCACGAAGGAAGAGTGGTCAAGCTCGTAGACTGGCTTTCATTCCCCGGTTCACACATAGCAAATAGTCATATACCAACCCTGAATGGTATTTTCACGCAAGTAATGTCTCATCAATCCCCAGTCCGTCCTCCTGATGAGCACGAATGATTCGGAGGATATGAGTGAAACCCAGGGAGCATGCACCCTGGCCTATTTCGACAAGAAAACCTTGGGTATAGGGTAGGTTTCGTAGAGGATATATCACTGGCTGACACATCCGTCCATTTTGGAAAATGGGATTAGACCAGAATAAGATACCTCTGTTAAGGTAGGCCTTTCCCAATAGAACAAATGTTTTGTCTGTAAATTGAGGGGTAACCTGGAAAAGGTAGGCCTTTCCCGATAAAACAAATGTTTTGTCTACAAATTGAGGGGTAACCTGGAAACTTTACTTGGCTATACTGGAGGCATGCAAACCTTTTGGCGTGCAAGCAAAGAGCGACCATTTATTATAGAGTTCAGGCTTCTGTGATCCATTTATTTTTAAAATTTATAGGTCTTCTAACCCTTTAAACTCGTAGGGTTGGTCGTTTCCTAACTTGCATAAAGAAAGGATGCGGGGAAAAGCTTTGAAAAAATGCCATTTTTATATGAGACATCCTTATTATATGACTGGATCGAGCAGTTTTAACATGGAATTCAAGATCGTTAAAAAAATAAACATAAGCAATGAGCAAATGTTCCCCCAGAGTTTAAGCTCATTAAAAAACGAACCATTCTCCGGTAAATAACCATTGTGATTGTATTACCATCAGCCTTTGAAGCCTTGGTCGTGTTCTCATCATCACCTCCACTTTGTTTTGGCCGATCATTCACCTCCATTTGATTGTTTACCATTTTTGAGGAACAGCTGTGAAGAGTGATCCTGCTAGCCATCCTTGTGACACTGTCGTGATTGGAAAATTCCAAACCTTACCTGGAATCAGCTGCTACCCAAATTTATCACTCGTTCCTCAAAAAACGAGTCTCCTTTAAGCTCTTTTCAACTGACTCGTAAAAAATGAAAAGATTGCCAAGCGATTGGCCTCTCCAGCTTGTTAAAGGAACCGAATGTGATATCCCTCCTTTAGATTTTAATCTTTTTGGACTTGAGGGATTATTACACAAAAAGATCGAGCGCTTGATTTGTTCAGCTCGTTAAAAGTACCGAGAATTCATCCCTTTTGTTTTGTTTTATACTTTTTTGGACTCAAGGGATTATATGACGAAAAAGGATTATTGGAGTTTTCTTTATGTCTCTTTTTCAGACTCTCTGAAATTGAAAAGGACCGAGTTATCCTTGTCATTAAACTCGTTAAAATCAAATAGCGACAACCATACAGACAAGAACGAGTTTCACTATCGCTAGGCTCGTTAAAACATAGAGATGGGTTTGCCTGAAGGGAAAATTATAGAACAAGCATATGTTATCCTCCTTAAGCTTGACAAAAATAAATAGGTACTGGTCAGCAATGACTGGGGAAAATTGGGAAGAAAACTTGAAGAAACTTTATTGGTAGCAAGTTGCTCTTGAACACGACACTTTCACTCCGCATCCAAGTTATGTTGGGTTGTTCCATTCACTGGTCACATCACCATGGTTCCGTCACACCATCCATATTTGGGGTTAATGCTACCAATCCATCATGTCAGTGTCGCTGATATGTTCAAGAGAAGTCGCTCAGAGAATTCACCTGTGTCTCACCCACTGCAACACATTTACGCTCCATTCTTTCATGACCGCCACCCTGAACCTTATATCACCAGATCATTTTCACCTCCATTAAAATCATTTGCTCCGTTCCACGTCATTGATGAGGGATTCACTAAGGTCCTCCTATGACAGATCGCTTCTTGTCGACATCAACTCATTATCCAAGAAGTCGATCTAGGAACAACCCTTTCAGTACTTTGAAGCTTGCATGCCTCAATGACAAGTTTCACACATCCGGCGACAGGTTTACATCAATGGCCTTCGACCGAAATATTTTTCGTGGTGTTCGACACCAAGTCCCTTATTCACACCACGTGAATTGTACTGTAGTACCTTGAGGGTCATCATCATTATCGGTGATTCCTCTCGTGCCTGTTAACAGCTTACATCATTGGCTGGTAATCAGGCGATGTCTTTCCATGTTCAACTCCAGAACATCTCTCACATGGATCGACTTGTACTTTGAGTGAAGATCGAACGAGATTGAAGACCCCGGATCTAGTTTCATCCATCCGGGCTGCGATATATATTCAGGAAAATAAAGACATCAAATGTACATCATTACTGCACAAATAATTATCCAACCTAAGCGATGATGGCTCTACCAGAATCATCAGTCTACACTCAGACGATTGTCTGTCTTATGTACATGAAAATGAATTTATAAAGCTGAGCATGGGAATGCCTGCCTCAACTAGATCATGAAAATATTATGAAGATAATGTATTGTATTGTATCTTATTACAGGTCACCTTCCAGCTCGAAAAAACTTCAGATCCTCATGATAAAGCATTTCACCCGACATCAAAATAGATTAACGACCTCATGCTTTAGGGGGCAACTGTTATAGACATTTTTGGGCACTGCAACCCCAATCATAAATGTCCATAAACTAAGGGCTCTTAAGTCCCTAAAAGTGTTGTTCCAACCTCTAAAAGAACAAGGTCAACTGATTACATCTTCTCCCAGAAGTTCTCCATGAAAAACTTCTCGAACTGGTCAAAACTGGACCATCTCACCTGCTCCGTGGTCAAAGCGCACTGCATCCCACCTAAATACACACAAGAGGTGTGATGCATCTTGAAAATCCCTTCTATGGGGTGCGATGGGCAAGAGTGGACAAATGGCAGGGTCAATCTGCAAGATGGAGGATCATGGAATCTTCTAGAAACTTCTCCTGTGACACTTGCCTCTCTACATTCGCCCAGGGATGAGTAAGAGATCATCAATCTCCAAGTGGAATCAAGAACTATCAGAGAGAGGACACTAATCAAATCTCAAAAGCTGACTCACCCCCCTTGCAAACATCTATATATGGATCCCTCATCCCAGAGATCCAGAGGCTGGAATTTTGTATCTTGTAAGGAAGTGCTGCTGGTTTCTTGGTGCAACATCATTGTGTTGGGTGAGTTAAGATTTTCATGAGGTGAAGAAGGGCTTTCTTGCTGAGAGGATGATGCTGGGTCAGAACAATTGGTTGTAATCCTCTTTGCTTTTTCTTGATTATCAAATAAAGCTATTCAAGTTTTCCTCCACATTCTTGTATCATTGATGTTATATGCATTTGTGTGGTCAATATATATCTGGTCCTATATTGTTTATGATAATAGATCTATGATCTTGGATAGTGTTATGCTGCTTTGATTCTACAGGTGCTCTTTGAAGCCGGGTATACGAGGAAGCGAGTGGCAAAGATCTATCAGAAGGGAGAGGAATCAAGCAAGGAACCAAGTGCAAGACAGAGGTTGGTCTCCTTTATTCCCCTCTTATCTATTTCCCATAAATGAAAACGAAAGTAGTTTTAGTTTGTTTGTTTCTAAGGTAGCTACCAGCCTTAGTGGGACTAGCAGCTCTGCATAGACACTATTTTTCTCGATAACACCCGGGACAACCATTTGGATCAGAGGTGGTGGTGCTTGAATTACTAGAGGATCCTAATGTATTAACAATAGTAGGACAACTAATTGACAGTGGAGTGATAAACTATTCACATTGTGGGTAGGACTGCTTTAGAGTTTATCCTTTATCTCCTCTACTTCTTCGTTGGCCTCTAGGGAGGAGGCAGTGAGAAGATGACAACTTTCTGGAGGATATACCAAACTCTAGGAGGAAATTCACAATAATGAATTACAACCTTCTGTGAACTGGATGAAGATATTTCAGGAAACGGAAATACAGTAGCATTGGTATTTGGAGTCTTTTCTTTCCAAATTCTTCTGAATATTATTCTTTTTTAGTCATATACAGATGGTGTTTTTTGCTAAGAGGTATCTGAGTGGGTATGGGGCGTATTACAAGCCAAAATAATAAAATAAATGAATTCAAATAGTGGAGTCACCAAGGTATTTATAAATGAATTCATACAATGGAGTCAAAATGTGAGGAATCTTCAACCCACACTTCCCTTGCTCACCTAACAGAGGGAATGCAGAGATTTGTCATATCTAGGGGAAAATATTTCTAATCCATTCCACAAAAATGGTGCCAAAACGGTGTTGTCACTTTTTCTAGCACCTATAGCACAAGTTCTTCGGTAGATATGAAAGCTTCCTAGAGAAAGCCTCAGATTGAAGGGGGAGACCAATGCTTAGGACATCTTAAAGAGTGCTTGAAAATTTTATATTAAAGACTTGGAGCACTTCGGTTTTTCACAAATAATGCAACCAGGTTTGATTCATAACCATTCATAAAGGTACAATATATGAAGTAGCTTGTATAGAGGAGTACTCAGGAATAATCTTCAACACAAAGGTTGCCAAATTAGATTAGGAATGTGCAAAATTTAATTGTTGAGACATAGGTAATGAGAGATGACAGTAGAAGAGGAGTCCATCATATAAATCTTAAGGGCTAAGAATTCTATATATCAAGACTAAGAGAGAAACAAATGACAGAGAGTGTTTTGAAATGCAAAGATGCATGGAGTGCTTTTTAAAGACTCGATTTCCACCATGAAATAGGTATTATCCATCAATCTTTTGATTTAAATGAATGTACATCTGAAGGGAAATAAAACTAGCTGCTACTTCACATGGAATATGTAAAGAATTTTAAACGTATATGAAGACACAAAGGGAGAAGAACATACTGCAAATATAATAAGTTGGAATCACTTCGAACTTTGTATTAATCTCTTCAAGAAAATCAACATACAACAAGCTTCAAATAGGGCTTTAGGAGAACAGGAAAAGGTGCCATAAGAGAGGAGTCTTTCCCAAAAATTTTGAACCCTTGTTAAGTGTCTTACTTCCTTTTATAAGGAAAGGGATACCTTGGAAATCAGTTACAAAATATCTCAGGCTTGAGCCTCCATCTATCTTCTTGACTAGCTATCTTTTCATGGAGGTTGTATCAACCCATATTATTACAATAGAAAAATACCTTTCGTTTAAAACATAATAACAAAAGAATAATAATAAAATCAAAAGACTTAAAACATAACAGAATTAATATGTAAAACTGAAATGACGATCATATAAAAATATCTCCACACCATTTCCTCGGATGGCCTTTAGGCCAACCACATCTCTGCCACATTACTCTTCATACTCTCTCAGTCGGTTCCCTGTCACTTTCAGTCTTAACAACTTTAATTCTTCATTTACAGGAACCGGGAGCGATCACCCATGATGGCCATGGAATTTCCTTTGAAATGTTTATACAATTGTATTGCAAATTGGAGATTGGGGGTTTTCAACCAAACTGACTCTACAAAACTGCAAACATCGATCTCTTTTGGCTCCCTCTACCTTAGCCCCGGGGGCTTAGGTGGAAACTGCATGATAGAGGCTTCAAGGTTAAGGGCCAAAGCCTTTTCCGGCTTAAACCATTTAGCTTTTACGACAAATGATTCTTTAATGAGTTATTACATTATAAATGATCTCCATGTATATTACATGGGACCACAACAAATATGCGCCTAGTCCTTTAATAATATCAGAACTAGGAGATCAATGATTTCATAATATTACACTTGGTTTCACTGCTCAAGTCTTGTGATATGCGACGTGGTTTGGCCCACGTGGAAAGTGGATAAGGGAGAGACAACGCGAAAGTTTTAACATATAAAAACCTTTCATAAAATCTTCCCGGCTTATAAAAACTTTTAATAACCTTTCGCCCACCCATTGGACGAAGCACACAATACACACATATATATGTCACCCGCCTTATGCCACTTGTTTGCATCACTTTATGGTCCACAATATTGGGTGTTTCTCCGATATGCATACCAGAAGAAACCCCAATATGCTGCTCTATGAAATTTTGATATCACTTTTTTGTGATCGTCTATTTGTGGGACTTAACGTCATCCTCTGCCATGTGTCACCTTGTGAGTTGTGACATGTGTCACCCTGTTTTGGCCCCTTGTGACCCTCAAAAAGTTGAATCTGCATGCAACATGTTCATCATACTACCACATCATGATGATTTCACATGATATGTGGCTTTATCGAGACCAGTGATATTCAGCCATGTGGCCCTTTGAGGAGAGAGAAAAGGCCTGTCTGCCTTTGGTTTTTTACTGAAATCCTTGGTTAATCTGTTTTTGGCTCTCCCGACGCTTTATTACTAGGGAACGTTTCCCATTAGTTTAATCACATATCGCAACTTTGTAACATCGCAACATGCCTTGCTTTAACGTTTCGTTGATTACTCATTTTCAATATGCACTAGACCCTACCAATTGTCGATTGCATTGTACTTTGGAACCTCCAATGAACGATATGCAATATCAGAAATCTCTAATCACAAACTTACTCCGACCTCTATTTCTACCCCTTTACAAATCTTCGATGTACCATATCCCTTTGCTTCCAATCACTGATTTGACGCATGGCAGATGGACATGAACTCAAACTTAGAACTTTTCAAGTTTTCCCTTTGTCTTCTAGTTTTAAGATGCAAAACTTCAACTTGCTCTAACTTTTGATCTAGAAGTCAATTTTGGGACTTCCACATGTCGTTGGAAAGTTTTTTAAGAGGAATTTCCTTTAAAGAGGATCTGATTTGGGCTTTGTGTGCTTCTATGGTGTGGAAAATGGCTACAAACTTCTTTGCTCCTTTTCACTCTTTTTACATATGGAACACTTTCTGCATAAGGTAACAACAAGGAGATTGGTTCCTTAAGTAGATTGTTTTATGTATTTCTTCTTCCCAATATGAAGGACATAAATTTTTAAAGCATAGCTTTGCGACCACAATAATAGCAAAATTGTCTTCTATATGCTCCTTGATTTCGATTGCTATGCCCTTTATTGTTCATTTGACTTCCTTTACCTATAGGATTTCCAGTTGAATATTTACTAGTGCTAGATTCTACAAAAAAAACATCTTCTCTAACCTATTTCTTCCTCCCAAAAGTATTTTCATATTGAGCTATAATTTCACATAATTCATCAAATTATTATTTCTCTAGCTTTCTAGTCACATGTAAAGTTTCCAAGAAATGTGTATGTGAAGAATGAAAACCAACAATAAAAAATAGTAGTCATGAAGCTATTATCCATTAGTTGTAATCCAATATTTACTATTTCCTTCGTAATTTTATTAAGTTTAGAAATGGACTTTAGTACATCTCTGCCTTTTGTTAGTTTTTTTTGACGTGGATTCAATTGTATATCAACTCTCTTTGATTCTGGTTGTGTATGAAATATATATTTGCATGCTTTTTAGGCATACCATGCATGAGAAACATTTTCTATATGAACATACATTTCATCATTAATTGGAGATTTAATTAATGTTAATGCCTTTGCATTTTTTATCTCCCATTAGCTAGTGAGTCTACATTTATAAGTTTGTTTTGTTTAACATCACCATCACATACATCATTCCAAATTTTATTGTAGATAAAAGTGATTTCTATGTGCCTTTTCCATTCTTTATAAGTATTTTAGTTTTAATCTTGGACATTGTAAAAGTAAATGTATGCACCAAGATAAACCATGCACCATAAAAAAATGGACAACACGGCACATGTAGCACCACAATGAAAAATGATTTATTGGGGCTTGGCCTTGACCCTCGTATAATCGTTATAAATGAGAAAAATTGATACAATTTTGCTTCTTAAAACTTTCAAAATTTGACTATACTCTTCACCTATATTATTTTTTCATAAATATGGAAGGAAATAAATCGTACAAAATTCTTACAATTTTACTACTTTAACTATTCAAACCCGTTAAAAACAAAAATATTAATTACAACCTTATCACTCCAAAAAATTACACCTTATTGCTCAAAAATTACAAAAATTACTTATCACTCCAAAAATAACTTCAAAAAAGTCATGTATCACCTCAACAAAACATCGCTTATCTCTCGAAAATACATTAAAAAAAATGTTTACATACATCCCATTTAAAACAATCTAATAGAAATTTTAAATCGGTTTATAAAATTGATTTATAAAAGCTAATTTAATTTGTAAATGTTTATGAATGTATATGTCTATGCACCATAAATTCATTGGAAATATTTTCAACGCGGTTCAACATTTTCTTCCAACGCAACTCCTTAACTCTACTAGTGAATCAACGCTCTCCTCAATGCATCTTCTTAACACTGGTTTATGTAGGTGGCTTCCTTAGGCTCCACGTTGTTGGCTATAAGTTGTTAGGTGAATGTTGTTGATTTCCACAAGCTGTAGCTGGTTGATCTCTATTTTATCCAATGATCTTCCAAGTTGGAGATCTTCCACACAAACACAAGTTGGAGGTCTTCCATGAACTAATGCAGGATTCCTCCTTTAATATCAAAAGAAGTTGCCTTGTTCACGCTTGTCGATAGTGTAGCCCATAATCACACTCATTCCAATCCGCAATCATGCATTCATGTGCATACTTTCTTATACTTTGCTTTCTATATGCCACAAGCCCACAACTACAAGCTTTAGTCTGCAACCAATAAACAAACAACTAGAAAGGTTTGGAAGAGTGTGAATGTAGTTTTTGACCGTAAAGTATACATGGCAGGAACTATAAACCATAAAGATGATGCAATGTAAATATGGCAACCGAATTGGGTTCAGTTTTACATAATTCTATTGGTAGAGGGATTTCTCTCATAATTATATTTGCACCATAAATACAATATGATAATCTGACCATCTAATTTTTCCATATAAGCCAATATAATCCCAATTTACATTTAATAAATTTTAAATTCTATTCGTTGAGGACCATAAAAGGTTTATGATGTTGGTCCTGTTGTGGTTGTTGTGGAAATACAATAAATTTCTTCAACAAAAGCCAGTTTCAAGCTTGTAAAAGTACTCAGTCCTACAACTTTAAACAATGGATCAGATATCCCACAAACAAACAACAAAATAACGTCTTGTAGGTTTTCATGTAATTGAAGCTTTAATAGAAGGTTTCCATCTGATATAAACTCCAATATAATATAGAACCTTTAATATCCAAATATAAAATCTGAAATTAACAAAGGAGCTGCAAGAAAAAATTCCTTAAAATTTTTGATAATGGGCATACCCAATTTGATTGAGTTTTCCAAAAGCATTAAAAGATGGAAGCCTTCAAAAGATTTCCGAGTTTTACACAAGTTGTATCGTTGTGCATCCTTGTATGTTTGATAAGTGTCATCAAACACAAATTTTATTAATAAGGAAAAGAGAAATTATATAAAATCTGCAATAGCTTACACATAATCACTCAACATCTTTGCAAGTGAAGCGAAACAAGACTTAAATAACCATGTTTTCTAAACTAATTTTGTTATGGATCACGTATTTCATTCACAAGTGTCCATTTACATTTAATGCACTTCAAACAACACTCGTAACTATTTTCCTAAATTAATTCCTAAGAAACAAGACCTTTCTAGATGTAATATCTCTTATAACAACTAGCTATCTTAAAATGTATCCAATATTTAATTAAATATTATACTCTAAATAGTTAAACTATAGTTTCTGTTTCTAAGATAATCTAATAGTTTGATATGAGAGCTAGTGTAAAGTCTATTGAGAAAAATGCTTTACTCCAAAATAACCTTCTCAAAATAAGGTTTAATAAGGCCGGATTTGTGAATTTATTTTAATTTTAAATTATATATATATATATTAAATCTAAAATCAAAATAAATTGTATTCCTTTTATCATAATAAAATAAATTAAAATATTATTTTTAAATTAAAGTTCAAATCTTATTTGATAAAATATCACTAATGAAATAATGATTAGTTACTATGATATGTTTGAGGGTTGGGCTTGAAGTGTGCCCTAAAACTAGTTTCGGTTGGCTAAAAGCTCGTCTCTTTGAGATGTAAAGAAACATGTTAATGACCCAAGACCCAGAGATATCTTCAAAGACTAAAAGTTTGCTCCCTTACTAACCAATAGAAAGGTAATTCTAGGCAATATGGTTATCCTTGAATAAAAATGATGAGTCATCCTACATTAGCAAATGGCAACCAATAATGATTGTCACCCCTATTATATTGAAAGCTAAATTATGATATGTTTCCTCATTATTTAAAAAAATAACATGTTTAAAAAGAGAAATATATAATTGAAAAAAACATATAAATTTACTGATTCAAATAAGTCAATTAATTTTGATTATTTATAAATTAATGGTAAATTACATATATTTGTAAATGTAAATTTCTTATTTTCTTTAAAAATAAAATAAATTTTAAATAAAAAATAATAAAATATATTTTTTATTATTTAAAAATAAAATAACAATAAAAAAATTATTTTTAATTATTAATATTTACACATGAAATTTATTTTAATTATGGGTATTTACAAATATAAAATTTATTGTATTGAAAAAATCATTCTTAATATCAGAATATGTTTCTTTCCATAGTAAAATGAAAAATAAATATTTTGATATTTATGAAAATTAATATGAGATTCATTAAAGTAGTGAGAAAGTATTGAATTGTATGATACAAAAATGTTTTTTTTTTCCATAATAGAATGAAAATTAATTATTTTGATATTTATGAAAATCAATATGAGATTCTTTAAAGTGGTTAGAAAGTATAGAAATGTATGATAAAAAAATGGACAACATTAACATGTTGTATATAGATTCAAGATCTTAGCTATTATAACAATATATTTTTAATATACACATAACAAGAAAGAAAAAATTGAACCTAGGTACCTATGATCACAATTATTCTTTTTCATCTCCTAATTAAATCTAATTAACAAAATTACATAACCATTTTAATAAATATATAATTATAAATTAAAATTAAAATTTACATAATTTTAACTATTTTTTTTTGGGTAAGTAAGCACCCATGGGGATTTGAACCAGTGACCTATCACAAGGAGTGTCTTAACAGTGCACCCATTCACCATCAATCCAAAGCCCCGTGGGCAATTTTAACTAAAAATTAAAAAAAAGTTACAATATAATATTGAACAAGATATAACTAGCATTTACACTAGATGCTATAAAGGAAATGTTGTAAGGAATAAATTGAAGAACGCAAATACAGCAAATGCCAAAAGTCTTAAGAAACATGGCATGTAGTAAAAAATTGTCCCAAGTGACTGCAAAATAATAGAGTCCTGAAATGTAGTGGAAGGCCCAAATGGTGGGAATGAGCTCACAATGAACATTATGTGGCATACAATGAAGAAGAGACTCGTGATAAAGAAGAAGCAAACTAAAACAAGAAAAACATTCTTTTCAAAGAGGATTCATTAGAGGAAACAAAAATCAATGAGGAAGAAGTGCATGTCAAAGAAGATCTTTCAAACTCAACAATAGAGGAATCCCACGTTTAGCAAACCCTCATGAATGTTGGATTCAGACTCAACAATAGAGGAATCCCACATTTATTGAACCCTCATGAATGTTGGATTTAGACTCAATAACAGAGGCATCCCACATTTAGCGAACCCTCATGAATGTTGGATCCCCATCCAAATCCTTAGTAAATCAGGTTGGAAAATCAAATTTCTTAGGCTGATTAGGCATATGAGGAAGAACCTACAGAAAGGGAAAAACACATTAAAGAAAACTTAGATAAGACTTAAAATATGGGTTGGATCCAAGTTGAGAAAAATTTGAAATTATCTCACCAAGGAAAATGAGAAGTCAGTCAAAATCAAATCAACAAATAGTAAGAAATGGAATATAAATGTATTTGGATTTTGGGAGTTTTTTAAAATATTTTTAGCTGGAAAGGTAATTAAATTCTAACGGAGTTTCTCCTTGAGAATTTGGATTGAGACATACTGTTCATTCTCAAACATACAAGGGATATTGGCAACACTAAATAAATGTAATGGTTTTGGACCTCCATATTTGTTTCTTTAAAAAAATAATGCTAGGAATTATTGTAATTGTTTTTTATATATAATATAAAGATATAAATGCATTTATATATATGACAACAAAATTTAAAAATTAAAATATTTTTTAATATAGATATGTTTCTTTTATATATTATTTAAATATTAAACTTATTATAGTAACGTATACCCATATAAATTTGTATAATTTAAATATATAATATAAATAAAACATTAACACAAATATTTATATTAAAAAATAATATATAATAATAATAATAAAATCTTTTTCAATATACATATTTCTTTTTAAAAGTTTAACTTTTATATTTTATTCAAATATGACACACACATCTTCAATTTGCATATGATTTTTTTACCTATTTAGTTCTTATATTTTATTAAAACATCATAACTATATATAATGGTTTATAAATATATGCGATATAAAAAATAACAAATTACACATGTATATTTAAAAATAATAAATTATTACAATTTTTTTTAATTTATATATATATATATATATATATCACTTTTTATATTTGATTGAAATGTTACACTTCTATTATTATTTATAAATATATAAATTCATATATATATAAACAATAATATATGTTTTTTTTATATACTTAATTTTTATATTTCATTAAAATATTACAATTTTATTATTATGGTTTATAAATATATAAATTTATAAAATTTAAATTTATAGATTTAATATTTCTATTATAAGTAATGAAATATTATAATTTTATTATAACTATTTACAAATATATAAATTTATATAATTTAAATATATAATATAAATAAAAAATTAACACACATATTAATATTAAAAAATAATATTATAATAATAATAATAATAATAAAATTAATTTTTTTTTAAATAGATATATGTTTTTAAATTTTTAACATATATATATATGAATTTTTTTACATTTTTAGTTCTTATATTTTATTAAAACATTATAGCTATATATAATGGTTTATAAATATATAAATTTATATATGATATAAAACAAGTATTATACATGTATATTTAAAAATAATAAATTCATACATTTTTTTTTTTATTAGCAGAATCAGCAATGGTGGTGGTATCGTACTCGTTACACGATCCCAACTGCTGTCACTATAACCTCTAGGAGGAACCACCCAGCCCGACTCTGGGTTAAGACGGGACTCAAACTAGTGACTACACAGCATCACAGAGAACTTAATAGATCATCCATTGGCCACGAGACCAAACGTCTACAGCTAATACAATCTTTTTTAATTTACATAATTTTTGTATTTATCTTTTATATTTGATTTAAATGTTACACTTCTATTATTATTATTTATAAATATATAAATTCATATATATATAAAATAAACATATATATAAATTAATAATATATAGGCTTACTTTTTATTTTTCATTAAAATATTTCAATTTTATTATATTGTTTATAAATATATATATTTATAACATTTAAGTTTATAGGGTTTAAATAGAAAATTAAAATAAACATATATATATTCAAAAATAATAAATGACAATCAAATTATATGTTTTTATGTTTTTATTTTTATATTTGACTAAAATATTATATTTCTATTATAACTATTTACAAATATATAAATTTATATAATATAAAAATATTTAATTTTTTGAATATATGAGAGAGGTATATTTAAAAATATTAATAATAATAAAAATATTTTAATATAATATAAAGGAAAGTATACTCATAAAAAATTATATATATAAAAATATCTTATATTTTAAATAAATGATAAATTTATATTTAAAAATATTAATTAAAATAACATTTTAATATATGATGGAGAAGAATATATTCCTAATTAAAAAAAAAAAAAAAATTGCTATCTAACAGGAGAGAAAAAGTAAGTAAGAGAGAATTGAAAATAAGAAAATTTTATGGAGAAAATATTTTAGTGATCTAATGTTTAAAATAGAAGAGAGGTAACATGAAGTTAACATATAACATATATATTTATGTGTAAAGAGAAATGAGACAATAAGATAGATCCAACTTAACTTTCAATTTATGAAACATCTAGAAAAAATAACTTAAAAAAAAAATATTTACAAGTTGAAAAACGATTTCATCCTTCTTCATAGTTCATAGACCCAAAATTAACATTAATCCAAACTAATCTATAATTAAAATTGATTTAAAATTAATAAAATAAAAATTAAAACATTTATCATCCTGGGCACTTATCAATATGAAAAGGGATGTCATTTGCCCCGTGTTCCATTCCTTTCGTCATTTTTTTATTTTTCCGGCAGGTCATCGCGCCATCTTCTTCTTCTTCTTTTTTCTACCATGTCCCCCTGATCTGTCATGTTCCTCACGATGACCAATATCCACGGTGCTATGCATCATTAAATGCTGTGTGGCAGCTCTCCGTTACTCCCATCCAGGGATGGGATGGAATTTGATGGGGCGATTTTCCCGTCGAATACTGTTGAAAATTTTTTGCCAAACTGTTAAGATTTTTTGGTTGAAAATCTACCATTTTGACGAGATCTGTTTTGAAATTCCAACCCTGCTCAAATTCCAACCCTGCTCTCATCTCACTGCAATGATCTTCTAAACCATGTGTGGGAACCTTTCTCTGTGTTCGAAGACTATGTAGTTGGAGCTAGATCCAGTGATGGCAACCCTCGGCTGCTCGATAAGAAATTCTCTGCAACCGGACAACGAATCAGTCTCATTCTGATGTCCATTATCTGAAACGGACAGTAAAAAAGATGCAAAGAGTTCATAAAAAATGTTATAGAGCATAGTATATATTGTTTAAGGGTTTATAAATATTGGATTCATTTGAGGTTAATACCTTAAATAAATAGTTATCAAGAAGCTCCTGTGCTTGCTTGGAGAAAAGCGTCCAAAGAACCAAGTGGATTCTATGGCTTCGAGTGGCTGATGTCCTTCAATGTTGAAATATAATTTCAACGCAGCCGTACGCTCCCCAAAACCGCCAGCAAAAACCACAAACCGGTTTAAAGATTTCTCGGACCGCCTACCTGCAGAGAATGGTTTTCGTACACAAGGGCCCGAGAAAATGTGGAGCTGACACGTGGTTCAGCCCTGACGTAACGCAACGTCATTTTCTCGGAGGATAAAGTTCAACACTTGTTGGTCCTCCGATATTGTTCTCCACCGTTGGATTTGCTCCCGTGTTCTCCGCCGTTGATCACCTGGAGCTGCATACGAACCCACATCAATTCAATGTTTTGCGTGGAGTAAATTAAAAGCATGGTTGACCATACCTTTCATTAATGCTTGTCATAAACTTAGGTGAATAGTTAAGTTTTTTACATAGGGCACGTAATGCATTTAGTTTTATATATACGGCATATATTTATTTAAGTGTTGACCATATGTAATGTAAAAAAAAAAGGGGCCACGGTAATATAGAGTTTTTACGCATTATGTTTTATATAGCGAGCAAAACATATATGCTTGAGTTTTGCTCATTGTATTTTTGAAAAAGGGAAAACACACAGCAGTGTGTAGAAAAACAAGAACAGGGGTGTGAGTTTTTTTTGGCGATGTAATTTTTTTTTTTGTTGGCCATAGCGAAAACCATGTGTGGTATGTATTGAACACACAGCAGTGTGTAAAAAGATAAGAACCAGGTGATGTAATTTTTGGAGTTGTAAGAAAACCATGTGTGGTTTTTGCACAAACAGTGTATAAAGAAAATGGTGAAGTTTTTTTTGTAAGTCTGTGTGAATTTTGTTTATAGCAGTAAACTTATGTAAACTTTTATTACAGCAGTAAGTTGTTTTCACTGCAGTGAATGTAAAAAGAGATTTACAGCAGTTAACCCAGTAATTTCTCAGAAATCTTTTATGGTGTTGAAATACTCTGTCTCTCTGTGATTTTTTTAAGTCTTCTGTGCACAAAAGGATCCTGGAGAAAAGTAAAAACAGAGCATTGCCTCTGTGTGTTTGTTTATTTGGTTTTTGGTATTTTCCCCATCAAAAATACCCAACAGTGGTATCAGAGCAGGCTTAGGCTCTTTGAAGGAGACAAAGAAGCTGAAGGGAGAAGGTTGTTGCAGCAGCAAAACTTCTCAGGCAGACAGAAGACTCAGACATCAAAAGATTCAGGTATTCCAAAAAGTTTTTTTTGTGTTGCTGAAGAAGCAGTGATTTGTTTTAAACACACAGTCAAGGATTTAGAGGCATAGATCAGAATACAAGGAATGGCCAGCACAAGCACTGGTATGGGTTTGTTTAACACCCAGCTCCCACAGTTTAATGGGAAGAACTATGACTATTGGGCAATAACCATGACAGCCCTGTTTGCCTCTCAAGATTTATGGGAAATAGTTGAGGAAGGTTTTGAAGAACCAGCAGATGAAACTGAGTTCAATGCACTAACTCAGGGAGAGAGAGATCAGCTGAAGAGCAATAGGAAGAAGGATTCGAAAGCCCGTATGTTGTTGTATCTAGCAGTAGACCAGAGTGTGTTTCCAAGGTTAGCAGCAGCTAAGACAGCAAATGAAGCATGGCAAACCCTCAAGACAGCTTATCAAGGCATGGAGAGAGTGAAGACAGCAAAGCTACAATTGCTGAGAAAGGATTTTGAGAATCTGAGCATGAAGGAGTCAGATAACATTGACTCATTCTTCACTCATGTGATTGGTGTAATCACACAAATGAGAACTCATGGAGAAACCATTGAAGATAGAAGGATTGTGGAGAAAATATTGAGGGTCTTACCCTCAAAGTTTGATGCCATAGTCACCACCATCGAAGAGACAAAGGATCTCTCAAGCTATTCAGTTGATGAGCTACATGCATCACTGATAACTCATGAGCAGAGGTTGAGTAGGAATGAAAACTCATCTCTTGAGCAAGCCTTCAAGACCCAGATGTCCTTTGGAAGAGGAAGAGGTCAAGGCAGAGGAAACAAGAGAGGAAGAGGCAGAAGCCAGAACAGAGGTGGAAGGAACAGCCCAGCAAATGCACAAGGAAGAGGCAGCAATCCAAATCAAAACCAAGGCCAAGGCAGCAGCCAACAAAGAGAACAGTTTCATGCTCAAGGACAAAGGTATGATAAATCTAATGTTCAATGCTATTATTGCAAAAAGTATGGACATTATGCAAGTGATTGTAGGAAGAAACAGCATGATATGAACAGTAGACAAAATGCAAATGTTACAAGAGAAAACAGCAGTCAAAATAATGTCCTGTTAGCTTGTAACATGGCTGAAACACATAGTGAGGACATATGGTTTTTAGACTCAGGTTGCAGCAACCATATGACAGGAAACATTGCCCTCTTCTCAGCCTTAAATCAGAATTTGAAATCAGAGGTCACACTAGGAACTGATAGTAAAGTGTCTGTTATGGGAAAAGGGGAGGTAAAAATATTTACAAAACAAGGAGAAAGGAAAACCATAGCAGATGTCTACTATGTCCCCGGAATGAGATGTAACCTATTGAGTGTTGGACAGCTTATCCAAAAGGGTTACAATGTTTACTTTGTAAATGATGTGTGCACCATCATGGACATACCACCCAGCAAAAGATGCATTGCTGAAGTGAAGATGACAAGGAACAGGATGTTCCCTCTCCGGATCAGGGCAGACATGAAAAACAAAGGTGAAATTGCAGCAGTCACCCAAGAGGCCTTTCAAAGCGTGCCAAAGGATGAGAACTGGTTATGGCACTTGAGATTCGGGCATCTAAATTTTGGAGGTCTGAATTTGTTGAGCAGAAAAGGAATGGTAAAAGGATTACCATTGATAGAGAAACCAGACAGCCTATGTGAAGGCTGCATTTTGGGAAACAACACAGAGAAAGTTTTCCATCAGGGAAGAGCATAAGGGCAAAGACACCCTTAGAGATTATCCACTCAGATTTGTGTGGACCAATGCAAGCTCCATCATTAGCAGGCAGCCTATATTTCTTAACATTCATTGATGATTTGACAAGGAAGACTTGGACATATTTCCTCAAGAACAAAAGTGAAGTCTTTGAGAAATTCCAAAACTTCAAAGCACTTGTGGATAACCAAAGCGGGCTGCACATAAAAGTATTGAGAACTGATAGAGGAGGTGAGTATATCTCCAAGGAATTCCTAAAGTTTTGTAGAGAAAATGGAATTCACAAACAATTTACAGCAAGGTACACTCCACAGCAAAATGGAGTTGCTGAAAGGAAGAACAGGACCATCATGGATATGGCGAGGAGCATGCTGAAGGCAAAGCATTTGCCAAATGATTATTGGGCTGAAGCTGTAAATTGTGCAGTGTATATTTTGAACAGGTGTCCTACAAAAGCAGTCATGAACAAAGTGCCAGAAGAGGCATGGAGTGGGAGAAAGCAAGGAGTCACCCACATGAGAGTTTTTGGGTGTGTGGCCTATGCACACATTCCGGATCAGCTAAGGAGGAAGTTGGACAGCAAAGGGGAGAAATGCATCTTCATTGGATACAGTGATGAATCCAAAGCCTACAGGCTGTACATCCCATCTACCAAGAAGTTCTTTGTAAGCAGGGATGTTCAATTCATTGAAGAGGAAGCTTGGGATGGAAGCATAGAGAAAACAGTGAATGTCAAGAACTGTTTGTCTCATGATGAAGATGAAGAGGAAGTGGCTGAAATGCATCCCCAAACAGCAGCGCCAACACAAGGACAGCAAGGTACACCATTGAGGATCAATGAGAGTGCTTCTCCAAGCACACCACAAGGAGGAAATTCAAGTGCATCTTCAAGCACTTGCACACCAAGTGAACGAGGTAAGAAGTTTAGAAATCTAAGTGAAATTTATGAAGAAGGAATGAATTCCTTATTTGCCTTGTATTGTCATGTTGATGATCCTATTCATTTTGAAGAAGCTATTAAAGATAGGAAATGGATAGAAGCTATGGATGAAGAAATGAATGCCATAGAGAGAAACAAAACATGGGATTTGGTTGAGTTACCAAAAGGCAAAGAAGTCATTGGTGTGAAATGGGTCTACAAGACCAAGAGCAATGCTGAAGGCAAGATAGAAAGGCACAAAGCAAGGCTGGTTGTCAAAGGCTACAAGCAGCAGTATGGAAGAGATTATGAGGAGACTTTCGCCCCGGTTGCAAGAATGGAAACCGTGAGAGCAGTGCTGTCCATAGCAGCACAAAACAAATGGAAAGTCTACCAAATGGATGTGAAATCAGCATTCCTAAATGGAGTGTTAAAGGAAGAGGTCTATGTGGAACAGCCTCTCGGATATGAGAAGAAAGGTGAAGAGCACAAAGTGTGCAAATTGAAGAAAGCTCTTTATGGGCTGAAGCAAGCGCCAAGAGCATGGTACAGCAGGATAGATTCATATCTATTGGATAATGAATTCGACAAGTGTGAAGGAGAACCCACCGTCTACATCAAAGAAAAAGATGGTAAAATTTTAATTGTTGTCTTGTATGTAGATGATGTTATTTTCACTGGAAATGATACTTATCTTATTGAGAACTTTAAATCAGTCATGAAGGATGAATTTGAAATGACTGACATGGGTTTGTTGAGATACTTCTTAGGCATAGAAGTAGATCAAAATGAAAAAGGAATTTTTATATCTCAAGCAAGATATGTAAATCAAATTTTGAGCAGATTTAAGATGGAAGAATGCAAGGCAGCAATCACTCCCACAGTGATGGGATTAAAGCTCAGCAGAGAGGACAGCAGCAAGGATTTTGATCCTAGTTTGTACAAGAGTATTGTAGGCAGTCTCATGTACTTAACAGCTACTAGGCCTGATTTAATGTATGCTGTTAGTTTAATTTCCAGGTTCATGGAGAGGCCAAAGGAGGCACATTGGCAGGCAGCAAAGAGAATTTTGAGGTATGTCAAAGGCACCAAAATGTTTGGAATTTTGTATCATGCCTCAGAACATTCAGATTTGGTTGGATACACAGACAGCGATTGGGCTGGAAGTGTAGATGATCGGAAAAGCACTTCCGGTTATGTTTTTAATATGGGTTCAGGAGCCATTTCATGGGCTTCTAAGAAGCAGTCCATTGTAGCATTGTCTACAGCAGAGGCTGAATATGTGGCAGCTACAGCAGCAGCATGTCAAGCAGTGTGGATGAGAAGAATGTTGAGAAGCTTAGGCCAAGAGCAGGCAAAAGCGACAGTGATTTTTTGTGACAATAGCTCAGCTATTGCATTGTCAAAGAATTCAGTGTTTCATAAGAGAACGAAGCACATTGATACAAGGTTTCACTACATCAGAGAATTAGTGAACAATGGAGAAATTGTCCTAGAACATTGCAGGACTCAAGAACAGGTAGCAGACATCTTGACAAAGCCACTTGATCAGAAGAGCTTTGAATTTTTGAGAAAGTGTCTCGGTATGACCGAATGCCCAGCTGTTGAAATTAAAGGGGAGTGTTGAAATATAATTTCAACGCAGCCGTACGCTCCCCAAAACCGCCAGCAAAAACCACAAACCGGTTTAAAGATTTCTCGGACCGCCTACCTGCAGAGAATGTTTTTCGTACACAAGGGCCCGAGAAAATGTGGAGCTGACACGTGGTTCAGCCCTGACGTAACGCAACGTCATTTTCTCGGAGGATAAAGTTCAACACTTGTTGGTCCTCCGATATTGTTCTCCACCGTTGGATTTGCTCCCGTGTTCTCCGCCGTTGATCACCTGGAGCTGCATACGAACCCACATCAATTCAATGTTTTGCGTGGAGTAAATTAAAAGCATGGTTGACCATACCTTTCATTAATGCTTGTCATAAACTTAGGTGAATAGTTAAGTTTTTTACATAGGGCACGTAATGCATTTAGTTTTATATATACGGCATATATTTATTTAAGTGTTGACCATATGTAATGTAAAAAAAAAAGGGGCCACGGTAATATAGAGTTTTTACGCATTATGTTTTATATAGCGAGCAAAACATATATGCTTGAGTTTTGCTCATTGTATTTTTGAAAAAGGGAAAACACACAGCAGTGTGTAGAAAAACAAGAACAGGGGTGTGAGTTTTTTTTGGCGATGTAATTTTTTTTTTTGTTGGCCATAGCGAAAACCATGTGTGGTATGTATTGAACACACAGCAGTGTGTAAAAAGATAAGAACCAGGTGATGTAATTTTTGGAGTTGTAAGAAAACCATGTGTGGTTTTTGCACAAACAGTGTATAAAGAAAATGGTGAAGTTTTTTTTGTAAGTCTGTGTGAATTTTGTTTACAGCAGTAAACTTATGTAAACTTTTATTACAGCAGTAAGTTGTTTTCACTGCAGTGAATGTAAAAAGAGATTTACAGCAGTTAACCCAGTAATTTCTCAGAAATCTTTTATGGTGTTGAAATACTCTGTCTCTCTGTGATTTTTTTTAAGTCTTCTGTGCACAAAAGGATCCTGGAGAAAAGTAAAAACAGAGCATTGCCTCTGTGTGTTTGTTTATTTGGTTTTTGGTATTTTCCCCATCAAAAATACCCAACATTCAATGTACTATCAATTCGGTCTCCGACATGCAACTCCTTGCTTAATCCAGGATATCTTATGCTTCAACAAACTAATCTGCTCATTAATTCTTCCATATTTCTGCACTAAAATCTCAGGACAGATAATGCTACATAACAGAGTATATACTGTGTAGTGCTTATGAATATAAAACTTGTTTGAGATTATACCTTAAAGATTGCTCAAGAGAATCTTGTTCTTGCTTGGAGCAGTCTCTGGCATTTAAAGCTTCCCAGATCAAAATTTCAAACCTTCGAACTTAAATAAGCGAACTATGGAGAAAGTATTAACATGATGGCATGGAGTATCATGCATTTTTTTTTTTGAGAAAAATGGCGCTTCAACACACTAATCTACTCATTAATTCTTTCATATTTCTGCACTAATTCTTTCATATTTCTGCACTGAAATCTGAGGACAAATAATGCTACATAACAGAGTATATAATGTGCATTGCTTATGAATATAATAGAAGAGAGATGCATATCAGTCAAAAGTAAAGTTGCCAAAACAAAATTAAACATGGCAATGCCAACATGCAGAGAGTAATTGATCATCTACCTCAGGCTCAACCCTAACCATATTTTACTATATCAAGATATTTATATAAAGCTGATAAAGTAGTTGCCTCTGCTAATTCAAACCGAGATTCAGTCGATCAGATCACAAGCTCGATAGCTCCTGTAATTCAGCACTAGAATTCTTGATATAATTCAGCACTAGAAATCTTGATATACAAGTCATCAAGGTGGGCTATTTATGTTACAAATGAATATGGAGCTCCTTGCAAACGATGAATTCAAGATACCACGCCGTAATCAATTTTGCCAACTAGTCCGCAAATTGTTTCCGCAACTAATTTGTAACCATTTTGATCGAATTGTTGAAACTTTTGCAATTATCTAATATATAATCCTATGACTTACAACGATGACATATGGGAAGAGAGAGAAATTGATTTCAGATGGGAAATTTGTTATGGCGTACAAGGATGACATGTATGTGGGAAGAGAGAAGAATTGATTTCAGATGGGAAAGCCTTACGGCATAAATATAATTTGGCGATTGAATAATGATCCAACAACAAAATATCAATTATATATTTTATTATGTTCAATCACTCCACCGACTGTGTACCCCTATCAAGTCATATTATATAAGTGTGCATTAATTTATTTGTTTAGATTCATTTACTCCAGCCTTATCTGTACATTGTAAGTCATGTTATTTACGTGCCTGCTTTCTTTTAATAAATATATTGCAGTAGATATTGCCCAAAATAAAACTAGCTTTATGCCACTATTTTGTCCAATTCTACTTGCAAAAGTACTATTTCTGTATTGTTTTATGAGAACAAACTCGTCACCAATTGATTCTCTCTCCCATTTGCGGAAGATGGGGTGATTTTCTTTATATTCGATTGTCCTCGAGGGTTGGTTATACAGGTATAAACAGTGGTGTGGAAATTATAGCGTTATGGGGATTCTCATATGTTTTAGATGGTTGGTGTTGAAGACTTTTCACATTTACGGAGATGCAAAAGTTATTATTGAATGGGTTAAGGGTCAATCACAGTTCAATCCTCCTATTTTATCAAACTAGATGCTCATTCGAAATTTGGGAAGTTATTTTCAGTCATGGGGAACAAAATTAGGTAGTGGATCTCTTATCCCAGAGAAGCATTGAAAAGGAACTTGAGAAGTTTTATATAAGTTTTATATTGCAACATATGTGCAGGGTTCCTTGACAAATGTTGGGAAGATTAACTTCTCTTAATTTGGAACATAGTTCATTTTATGTCAGAGAAGTCAGGGCTATATTAACTTCTCTTAATATGCAATATAGTTGATTTTATGTTAGAGAAGTCAGGGCCAGTAATCTTTAGGATAAATCAAAAGGGTTTTGGTGTACTCTGTTAGAATCTATGTATCTCAATTAGAACCATATTTTTTCTGAAGATAGGTGGAACTATATAACCCTGTGAGACATTAAATGTATGCTAAAAGGGGAAATACGAGCCAAAATAGAGTAGTTTTGAAAATTACAGATGTGATCCCCTGGATTTTAGATGAAACATTGTTTGATCTACAAATTGTAAGATATTTTGAGGAAAAAGACTTGTGTTTTTTGTACTCTCTTTTTTAATGAAAAAATTTATTTTTTCTTCTTTAAAAAAGAATCGATTCACCACCACAAAAATAGATTTTACAATTTATCATCCTGAAGCAATCGTCAATCACTCTGAATAAAGCATTTTGTCTCCCATTTGCATTTAGCACACTCTGAATAAAGCATTTTGTCTCCCATCTGCATTTAGGGAAGGAAAACGTGGTGAAATGTTTTATATTAGACTAGCATCATGAAAATGAAAACAAAGGTACTTCACAATTAAAACTTTCCTTGGAAATTACCAGACAGTCCGATTAGAGAATGCAATGAAAGATCAGACATTTTGTCGAGTACGGGGAATTGGAATTCATTCTCGAGTCTTTTCATAAGTACTTTTAACCGTAACTTACGCACTGAATTATGATATATTTTATCATGTACAGGAAATTGGAATCCATTTTCGCATCTTTTCATTCTTTTTGGGAAGTTACGTAATCATCACTTTATTCCAGAGTCTTCGATCCAGTCCAACCATACCCTAGCATCTCCAGTTCTCAGCAACCCTTACAGGTCCCAAATATTCATCGTATGATAATTTGGAGCCTGGAATATATCTCTCACCACTAAAGTGATTGCACTATCATCCATCACCTTAGAATATATATGTTGTCGGGCACGGATAATGTTGGACATCACCCCTGGCCTCCCTAGGCCCTATCATTCGCTAGATGAACTATTAATTTATAATATTAATATTAACTAGAAATTGCATCTAAAGATGTAAAAGTACACAGAAGGAACATAAAATTTGAGAAAATCATCTCTCGACAAAGAAATCTCACTGTAAAATTCATGTGCTTAACCCTTGCCAAACTCTCCAATGGAAACACCACCAGGCGAGGTCACTACTCACAATCTGTGATTGAGTTGCTTGAGCCAAAAGTGTTGAGAAATGCTCCATGAGGGCCATCACATCTAGTTATTTGTCTTTTCCCCATGTGGTCACATGGTCATGCATGTCGTGTATTTCCATGTAGGTGTGAGTTTGATCTTCGTCAAGGTCCTAAAGCCTAATGACTCATGGCCATCACATCTAGTTATTTGTCTTTTCCCCATGTGGTCACATGGTCATGCATGTCGTGTATTTCGATGTAGGTGTGAGTTTGATCTTCGTCAAGGTCCTAAAGCCTAATGACTCATTCCCTAGGCCGCACAATGGTTCCTCATGCAAGATTGCAAGATTCCGCTAGTGTAATCAACACTACTATGTGCTTCTAGTAGTCAATCATGATGCAAATAAGATTTTAGCATTCATTGTACTACACAACAAATTTTTTTTCTACTTTTCACCATATCCCCTTCACCTTATAGGCTTAAAAGCTAAAAAGTCAATCACTTTTGATCCAAACAAAAGTTTCACATTCATGTATTACATAATAAATAACCATTTACTTTTCATACTATATATGCCCTTCTCATTGTAGAGTCAAAAGTTGAAATGGGAGTCCAGATGGATCAAAAAGAAACTTTTCATGTTTGTATGGAATTAGTATGGAAGATTCTTCGTGGGCCAGCAGAAAATCTAACTTTTCATGTTTGTATGGAATTAGTATGGAAGATTCTTCGTGGGTCAGCAGAAAATCTAACTTTTCATGTTTGTATGGAATTAGTATGGAAGATTCTTCCTAGGCCAACAGAAAATTACTTCCAATAGCTTTCAATCCATTACACAAGTCTAAAAAATGTTATCATTTTAGAATCCTAAAGTCTGCATGTAGGGTTTTCCTTATTAAATAGGTTAAAAAAAATCAAAATGTATGGAGCCATCACCCTCAACTCCAAACTAAAATTTGCATGCTTTTATCAAATTGGTTTGGAAGATTCTTCCAAAGCTAGAAAGTTTTGTTTTCAGTCCACTCTAAAATATGACAAATGTGGACTTCTTGTTTGATATCTTCGTTGATTTCTTAAGATACTTTCTCATAACCCATATATTTTTTATTTTGTTGGTTTGTACCATCTTCCATGAGAGTGTCTAGATTGTATCATCCTCCATAAGAGTTGTAATGACAAACCTAATTGAAGTTTTTGAGAAATAAGAGTAATAATTTCTTGCTATACCTAGAGTCAATTAGTATTGCAAATTATAGTTTAATTAATTGTTTTCTATCTATTTAACTTAGATGGGTACTATTGCTTTAATTTTATATTTGCAATTAATTAAAATTTAAGTTAAAAATAAATCTTAAAATAAAAATAAAAACTAATACATAAAAAACATCGAATTTTAAAATTAAGATGTTAGACTATGAAAAAGTACTAATTAATAACTACCCTTCACACCTAAAAACACCAACTTATAACTACCCACTGCGCTCTAATGAGTAAAAACTCCACTTTAAAGATTATTTCAATGTGTGTGAAACACACAAGAAGTCGAACAATCAAAATACTAATTACAATATAAATAAAATGAACATTGAGCCAACCACAATCTCACCTTAGCACATCAAAATAATAATACAAATATTTAATTTACTAAACCACACTACCCACTGCGCTCTAATGAGTAAAAACTTCACTTTAAAGATTATTTAAAGATTATTTCAATGTTGTCTGAAACACCAAAAACAAATCAAGTCTAACAATCAAAATACTAATTACAATATAAAAAAAATGAAGATTGAACCAACCACAATCTCACCTTAGCCCATCAAAATAATGATACAAATATTTAATTTACCACACTACCCACTGCGCTCTCTAATGAGTAAAAACTCCACTTTAAATATTATTTCAATGTGTCTGAAACCCCAAAAACAAATCAAGTCGAACCATCAAAATACTGATTAAAACAAATAAAATGAAGATTGAACCAACCACTATCTCACCTTAGCCCATCAAAATAATGATACAAATATTTAATTTACTAAACCACACTTATAACATAAATTTATAATTTAGATGATTAAATAAATTGTTTTTGTATTTTTATTGGAATGTTTTAAGTAATATAAATCAATATATTAACTTATTAGCATAAAATATAAAATATAAAAACTACAAAATACAAAATATATATTTTTTTGAATTCATAACAAAATGGAAATTAGTATTATGGTAATTATTGTGAATTCATAACAGACGGGAAATTCGTAATATTATGATTACCACGACACCACCATTACGAGGTTAAAAGAATTTTTAACCCATGTTTGAGAAATGTAAGACATCACATAAAATTATTAAATTAATCTATGTTTGAGAAATGTAAGACATCACATAAAATGATAATAAACTTCAACCAAGTCTGTGACTCGTGTTATCAAAATACTGTTACCATTAAGACACGTACATAATGCTTTAGACAGATTTAATTTGTAGGTATTTATTCTTGATTACAGATAGGTTAAGCAATTGTGAGGGGCCTGCAGTGATTTTTGTTTTTCTTGAATGACCACTTTCACAGATGGCTGGACTACGTACACGCGCCATTATAGATGTTATAGCAGATAGACACACCAAGCAATCAATTTTGGCCAGACGAGATCGCATGCACCTGCCATCCACTACCCATTTTCCATAAAAAAAAAATGATAAATGTTTCACAATCTCAGATTACTCCACTGGTGATAAGGTCGCAGGTCGACTATGCATTCCAACGCATCGCAGCAAGGTCAAAGATGTCAAGGGTCGAGTGTAAAGAGGAGCCTTTGCTCCTCTACAACTATATGCCCAATGGGAGACTGGAGAAATCGCATGGAGAATTTCGTTTGAAAAATTTTCCATGATGGGGGAGTCAGGACGACAACAAGGTTATAAGGTTGTTCACATTTTAAATCTAATGAACCCATCTGCACTCCTGTGATATACAGTGCTCGACATTGAGATTATCCTCTAATCGCGATACTTGCAAATTGCGTTTCAAAGGTAGGTTACATAAGCTCGTGTGTTAAAGAAAAGAATCTTGCAACAAATTTAATTGGAAAGCTCTCATCAATCTGTACAGGGGAGGTCTCCGGTTCGAATTAATTCGATAGTCGATCCAGTAAACTGGCTTATTTATAGTGCTACTAAATTACTCTCACCGGTAAATTTGTTTTTTCAATTTTATTAATTGCCATTCAAAATCTGTTTTACTGAACATTCAAAATCCGTTAGGTTTTGAGCTCTGTATACCGTTTGTTTTGGAGAAACACTTTACCTTCATTTCTGGCATCTAGATTCTAAACTATGTTTGGAATTCTTTCTATTTCAGTTATTCGACAGGAAATGAGAACTTTCAAGGTATCTGCGTAGTAAAGAGCTACGGTCTTGTTGAAGTTTCTTAGTAGCTGAAGAGCGAGCTTCGATTTCGTTGAAGTTTCTTCAGAGTTGAAGATCTAGTCCGGACAAATTCCAGAGTCTGCAGAGCCTCGGGGACTCGGAGTCTTTGTGGAGTTTGAATGGCTTTGAGACCTTAAAGGCGCGACCTTGTGGATTTTGGATGGCTTTGAGACCTTAAAGGCGCGACCACATGGCAAATTCAGATAGAGCCAGAGCCACGTGCTCATTTTTTTATTATTATTTGGGAGGACGACGAAAAGGACGATGAAAATAAGGCTACTATTAGCTGGGACAACGAGACCTATTAGTTAACCTATTAATTGCAAAAGGATAGATTAACTTGGACTGGACGGAGCGAGCCTTTATCTGGTTGTACCTCAAACTATCAACACCTTCGGTGTAATTATCACATAGAAATTGGAGTTTACCTATTAATTGCAAAAGGATAGATTAAATTCGAGAGGCGACGGAGCCTTTATCTGGTTGTACCTCAAACTATCAACAACGGTTAGTCGACAACACTTCCTGCAGCACCATAAAGTTCTTCGCACAACTCTTTAAAAACCACTTTACTATCGATTAGACAACTAGAAGGTTTGGTTGAGGTGCTTACATAGACACGTTTCCCATTTATGACTCACTTGTACGTCCTCCCAAATACACCAAACAAATATAAATATGTACAAAATTCCATAAGGATTTCTACGTTTTAGAGGTTGGTGACCATTACCAATGGATAACTACCCCAACTATCATGAGTGGTATGAGTGGCATAATAAAAGGAAGCACCCTTATGTTAGCAAAATGATGTCAAAATTTGCAAGCAAGTATTTTCTAAGGATTTGTGGCAAATTCCTATTCAACAAACCCTTATTCCCTAATTTATCCCTAATTTATTTTGCTTCCCATATGTCATACAAGAAAAAGACTATTCTTACTCCATTAATGTGTTGAGTAGGTATCAAGAGGAGCATACCTTTAACGATCCACGAAGGGAAATCTAGGTTATTCTTCTATGTAGCTGGTGTTGGTTACAATCTAGGTTATTCTTCTATGTAGTTGGTGTTGGACTGTGTAACCTGAATAAAAAATAAGGGTGTCTTTCCTTTTCATTAGATGATAGAAATATAAATACAATGCTCATGACCATTGGAGTCATCTTCCAAGGTTTGTCGGGCTTTAGTGGCAGTTGGATTTCCTACATGCCAACCCTTATAGATTATGTGTATAACATTCGCTCCCTTAATCTAAAGGGGTGTATATGATTTTGAGAAGAGTTAAAATTCAAAAATGCTAAAGTTCATGGCATTTAAGGTTGCATGTGCTAGAAGTGTTCTCTAAAAGGTTGGTTTTTAAGGGACACCACAAACACAAAAGGGGGGAGAAATCGAGGTATCAACCAGTGGTGGTTTAAGGTTGACCACTAACTCTGGAATGCTTGATGCAGTTCCTAGAACAGTTCTGAATCTGGCTAGAAGCTAAGGACTTATGTTAGTGGAAGTGTTCCCACATTCTTTAAAAAGGTCGGAGACCATTGAGGTCCTAACAGGTGGTGATTCAAGGCTAACCACAAACTCTAGAATGCTTGATGTAGTTCCTAGAATAATTTTGAATTTGGCTAGACATTGAAGTCTTTTGTTGGTGGTAGAGTTCCTTGATAATTGTTTATAGATGACCACAATCTGATCTAGCAAAGATTAAAGTGTTATGCAGGTGGTACTTTAAGGAAGAACATCAACCAAGAGCATGCTCATGGAGCATGACTTTTTCTCTTGCTATAACATTGATTTCAGTTGTGGATAACTCTAGCTCTAGGCTCTGGCAGCTTGCTCAAGTTGTGGCTCAAGCTCACTTGATTTGACTTTGAATCTATTAATTGAACATCAATTGCCCCCATTCGTGTAAAAGGTGAGAAGATGAAGGAATCCCAATTGCAAGACGTGTCAATAGTCAAGAACAAATTCTTTGGTATGGCTAGAATATCTTCTTTGTTGTTGAATCCCATTACCAAGAAGTTATCCATCCAAGGTGAATCTTTATTCTTACAAGAGGCTTATTTTTGGAATATTTGTTTTTATGATGAGTATTTTTACCACAATGCTCACAAGAGTAAAGATTAAAACAATGATCTTGCACATGGCCAACATGTTTACAATGTTTACATCTAACAATATTAGGTTGTGGGATAGGAATAGGATTTGGAACAGGTGAATATTAATAGTCGTGAAGAAATCCAACACTATGAAATTGCATTGGGTTAGAATAATCTAGAATATGAAATGACACACCCTTGTATTATCCAATCTGATTCTATTTATGTTGTTAACAATTTCTTCCCATGGTCTAAGGACGGGCTTGGGAAGAGAAGGTTGGGCCTTTACATCTTCAAGCAAATCTACTCTTGAATTGGCCACTTGATGCCAATGAACCTCAACATCACTAATTTGACCAATCTTTGACTAGTGACGGGAGTCAACTTCAAGCTCAAAAAGGGAGTTATTGTAAACAAAAAACAATTTAGAATGATGATTATTCTATTGTAACTCATCTTATTGTAGATGAATTTTTTGTAGTCAAATTTGAGTTGCAGAAACTTTATCTTTTCCACTACATGTTGTAGACATATTTGAATGTCAGCAAGATAAGCTTTGTCGATATTCATTGTATCATGAGTAGCATACTGTATTAGAGTTTTTAGGAACTCTAATACTTCACTAATTTGAGCCATTTTCCAAACAAATGCATTGTGTCGATGATAGTTTAAGTCCTTCGATTGCTAAACAATAATAAAAAATCAAGAGAAAATCCCCTTGTTTGAAGCATTTTTAATGCAAATCCTCCAAAAATAAAAAAATATTTGAAAATTCTTCTAGGTGTACAAATTTTTGGAAAATTAGAAAGAAAAACTCGAAAATTTATGACATGCAAATCCTCTTTCTTTAATACAATGGCACAAAAACAACATTTTGTCTAGAAAAACCTATAAATAGTAGTGATGAACCAACCCCAACGAGAAATAAAACCCTATCAAATATTGTTGAGAAGAGACCAAACAATACTGAAATTCACATCTTAATGGAACTTTACCAAACCAATAACTCACTTTTAACATCTCAAATGGAATATTTATGTCATGAAATATGTAGTGCAAACTCATAAAATGCGAGGAAAATTACCATAAGGATGAACATGGCACAAAGGCTTAAATATTTCTAGAGCTTTTGAACATTCCATATTTTGCACCATTTATGATAAGAACAATTGAGAAGGGGATTCGTATATGTTTCTGTCAATAGATTCCATTAAGTTATTCAATCCTTTTCGCTACCAGCATGGCTGATTATAATCATCTGTGCGAGTCACGCCGTTACATACATTACTAAGGGAAGTATCCAGAAACTTGAGGAAATATTCTCTATTTTTATTAGTTATGGTTCTCGACAAGTTACTTCTATCACCCTTTCTATTAGATATCGATATCAAACACAACTACTTCCAAAATCTATTTATGGAAGGCATTGGTGTGTACTGCAGTGTATTGTTGGCTATGGTGAGTATACCAGTATTCAAATGAGGGGAAGAGGTTAGAGAATGATGCTGGAAAATATCATGAATAGAGATCAAACATCAAATCATTGTAGCCTTCATGGAAAGAGTAGAAACGCTACATGTTAGTTGCTCCCAATTAGTGGTTATGGGCACCATTTCTAATGACAATAAGATTTCTGAATTGCCTCTAATGAAGGTAGCTAATCTTATATTTTATCATAGAATTAGGTAAAAATCCATGGAAGAAAGTCTGCAAATACTCAAAATTACCACTAAGAAAGGAAAATTTCCAAAATAAACTTCGATAAGACACAAATTCATGATTTGCATGCTCTGAAAAAAAGAGTACATGGCGAGAAAGCATTATGAGAGAGATGGCAGGTAAGCAACAACATGACAGGCAGAGGTGGCAGAGGGATGGGAAAACCAGAGAAAGATAGGCGTGATGTCATGCAGGAGAAAATTTTAATGCTCCACACACCTAAGAAAGATATGGTGTGAGATGTTGTGTAGGAGAAACTTTTAACACTCCACACACCTGAGAATAATCAAGCACTAATCCAAAGTCAATTCAGATGCTTGAGAGATAGGTCATAGGTATGCTCGCGATGGAGGAATGACAAAGCTCAAAGGCTATTTCAATTAACAATCATAACATATTAGCAGGCCACAAAACCATGGCTCACAAACTTTAAGTAAGGATGGAGTATGCCTACTCTGACACCACTTTTGGAATATGGAATGAGAATAAAAGATGAGTCTGTGTTTCCTTTTCATTAAGATGATAGAAATATAAATACAATTTTCATGACCATTGGATTAATCTTTGAAGGTATCTTAGACTTCTGTGACTGTTGGATTTCTTACATTCCAACCCTTATGAATTAGGTGTCCAACACATGGCTAAAAGTAGGTATCATGTTTCCTTTAGATAATTGTTCATTTTTATCAATAGATAACTCATTTCTTTCTCCCAACTTTGGGCTTCTGATGTATTTCATTCTTTTCAATTATGAATAGTTGGTAGGATACTAATTACTTAGTGACGATAAATTAAAGTGAATAGGATTTGGTTCTTGTATCGATTTTACTTGTATCTTGTTCTTTTTGTTTATGGGTTTCTAAGTCGAATTTGGAGTATAGATTTAGAGAAAATATTTTCCATCCAGGACCTCCTTGCAATATCAATTCTAAAGGTATTTACACCAATTACCAATTATATAGTTAGAACAATGTAAGTACTCTTTCTATATTAGGTTCTATTGTGATGTTTTTTATTCATTTTTTTTTTATGTGAGCTTAACCTTATTCATGGTATTGTATTTTATTAAACAATTGTTGTTATACTACGTTTACTAGCTTTACTATAATACATAGTTATGAATGATTTTTTTGAGTAAGGGATTTTATTTAACAAGAAGTATGAATCATTTTTTTGATTAAGGGGTTTTATTTAACTAGAATAAATCAATATGGATAACAAATATACTAAAACCTGTTTTGCATTTTTGCAAAAAAAAAACATATGAAATCTCACTAAAGTAATAGCTTCTTATTTTTTGTGTATAACTGAGTCAATTTCATACTCATCTGGCATAGGGTTTATTAGAACTACTATCATTATAACCTTGAAGTGTCAATGTATGCCTCTTCTACATACGTGAGATAATTAAAGTGATTTAGATCTCAAATCTTATATTTTACATAATACTTCATACCATAACCATCACTAATTAAGCTACCTTAAAAGTTTCACTAAATCAAAAACTTTATCCTTTTGCAAAATAACCTTATAATTAAAAAAATTATTAGATAAATTTAAAAAAAAACAGCATAAACATATACTCTGCATGTAAAAAAAATCATCCACTAAATTAACACACTCATCATCGTGAATGCCTTGACTTTGAATGAACAGTGTTTCATATAACTCCAAAATTACCAAATGCTAACAAATGCTCAATGATAAGATTGCGAGACCACTGAAGTGGGTTTTCATATTTTAATATGAAGGATTAAGGTTTCGGAGTACGTTTCATTAGTGGAAAAAAAAACCTCCAAGCAATTCTAACATTATTTAGAAACGCCCGTTATTTTGAAACACCATTTAGCATTATGATGTAGTGTGTATCATTATACGTAATATAGACCTTAATATTTTGTCCATATTCAATATATCCATTCAACACTTCCGCTCATCATTGCATGGTTATATGTTATTTGTGTACTAATCATCAATAATTGATTCAGTAAAAAATGATAGTGCAAAAAATAATAAAAAAATAATGATATTGTATTAAAGGTTTTTTCTTTTAATATTTAGATAAGAAATCAATAAGAAATTAATATCACTCTGTTATAAATATTTAATAATAAAATAAAATTAATTATATATATATATATATATTATTTTTATATTTTACTAATATATAATTTTATCAAATAAAAATAGTTGTTTTGGTCAGTCTTTTTATTTAACTGGTTACTATGATCTGATTTTTCATTTTATTTTGATGATGAATTACACTTATTGATTAGAAAGGCATCGACAAATAAATTTTGATATAATTATCACCAAAAACATCTCTCAAAAATTTAATATAAATCACAAAAATTTTAATTCAATAAAAAAAAAATCCCTTACCATTATCTCCCTTACTACCATCATTTTGGATTAAACTTAATGACTTTTACGTTTCAACCAAATACAATTTACCAAAGAGCTTACCGTTATCTCCCTTGCTACAACATTTTGTGTGAAACTTCTGTAACTTTTACATTTCAACCATATACAATTTATTGATGAGATCGTGATCCTTCACAAAGTATGATATAACAAGTCATGGTTGGGATGATATTGAAACCAACGGTTTTATATATATATTTATATATATATATATATATATATATATATATATATATATATATATATATATGATTTATTGAAATCTATTATTTATTTATTTTTAACAAGATCGGATAGTTTTTATATTATCAAAAAGAGTTTTTGGAGCAAGCTCCTTTCACATTCCATTGTTCTGATATGATAGACTGAGTAGTTAAATAGGCACACAGACCTTTCTTCTGTGCTTGTTATCAAAACTTCAGAAGTTTTTTTAGTTATTCTAGAGTACTGTTTTACATATTGACCTGCTAAGAAAACAAATTTACATAGCATATTTCACAGAAATTTATAGTTTGTAAACTGGGAGAGTAAATTCTGTGGCCCTTTCCTTATGTTTTGCATTTTGTTGTTCCTTAAGTTTGTTGTTCCTTGTGCTATTATTTGTTCTGCTTGATGTCCCTTACTGTTGTTCCATCGACCTGTTGTTCCTTTGTTCTGTTTTTCTTTCGTGTGTTGTTCCTTATGCTGCTATTCCTTTTTCTGGTTACTGTTCCTTCTTCTGTTGTTCGTTCTGCTTGTTGTTCCTTACTGTTGTTCCTTCAGCTTGTTGTTCCTTCGACCTGTTGTTCCTTCGGCCTATTGTACCTTCGGTTGTTGTTCTTTCTGTTGCTGTTCCTTTTGGTTGTTGTTCCTTCTGGCGCTGTTCCTTCTACTGTTGTTCCTTCGTCTTCTTGCTATTCCTTCTGTTGTTGTTCCTTCGGCCTGCTATTCCTTCGGCTGTTTTTCCTTCTGCTGTTGTTCCTTCGACCTACTGTTCCTTCGGCTGTTGTTCCTTCTGCTGTTGTTCCTTTTGGTTGATGTTCCTTCTGGCGTTGTTCCTTCTGCTGTTGTTCCTTTTGGTTGTTGTTCCTTCTACTATTGTTCCTTCGTCTTTTTGTTGTTCCTTCTTCTGTTTTTCATTCAATCTACCTCGATTTTCCCCTACGCCTCTGCTTTTCTCATGAAATTTGTGATCCGAGCTGCCATCAGTGACATCTTTCATGTGTTGTTCCTCGCTATCATGATTTTTCCTCTGACTATCCGAGTTTTTTTGGATTTCCTGATGGCTATGGATTCCTTGTTGCATTGTACATTTTCTTACTTGATGTTTCTCTCTACTCCTTATCCGCTATCCTATTGTATACCAAAACTTCATTCTTGTCATTTTTCAATGGGAGTTATGGCACACTGAGATAGTATTCCTCCTTATTCTCTCTGACGATTCCTTCTTCCTTCTCCACGGCCTCATTTGCATGATGATCCGCTTGCTTGCTATGCATCCTCGGGACATGTTTGAAGGTTGCATTTCCGGATCCTGCTAAATTCCTTCTAATTCTTTGGATGATTCGGCTCATAAACTTGTTGTTGAGGTTCCTGTTTCGAGCCACAATCTCGATTATGATGGCCGAGCCTCCTATGATGATAGGGTTTTGAATTCCTCTTTTTTTGAATCAGCTTTGTTCCCATCAGTAAACTATATGCTTCCGCCTGATTATTTGACATTTGTCCCAGTCCCCACTCGTAGGTGGTTATTTTTTCCCCATTTGAATCATAAATTAGTCCACCCGCTCCTGCGTTTCCGGGATTATTCTTTGAGGCTCCGTCAAAATACATACAGTGTCTATTCTGAGTTTTCTTCTATCTTTCCAACTCCTCTTCCGTCATTCTTAATTTCCATATCCTTTTGTATTTTGTTTTCTCTAACCTTTCTACCCATTGTTCTCTATTATGGCCTTGCTGAGCCAATCCCTTTCCTCTTGATGGAGAATGCTATAGTCCGTTGGTGCAGTTCCTTTTGCGTTGAGAATTTCGAAAGTCATTCCCCAAGTTTTGAATAGTGTTTTCCCAATTCTTGGGTTTTGATTTTTGAAAATGCTCTTGTTTCGAGCCAACCAAATTTGCCAACATAGCACTGTTGGTATACATTTCCATATTCTTATAATCGTGGTTTTCCTCTTTGTTTCATAAGGGTAAGCTTTCGCAAGATTTCTGAGAAACTCCAGCAATGGTTTTACAAAGCTTAAGTTAATTTCCAATGGCTGTATTAGCTTCTTCCAGCATTCCTTTGAGAATTCATACTCTTGGAATAAATGTTGTATGTTTTCTTCCGCTTGTTGGCATAAAGGGCATCTTGATGGCCCTTGAATGCCCCTTTTTTTTTTAAATTTCTGCAATCAAAATCTTCCCTTTTAACAAGGTCCATTGAAAATTTTTATTTTTGGCAGGCTTTCTGGCTTCCAGGCTAGTTTCCAAGAGTCCCATTCCCGATTATCAATCTGCTCTTGGAGGATATTATATCCAGATTTAACTGTGTACTGCCCATTGTTTGGATCCGATAGGTAGTTGTCTTCCTCGCCATAGTGGATAGGAGTTGACCCTTTTAGATGTTGTTTGATTTTTGTCCATTGTCCTTTTAGGTTTAGTGCAATGGCTAGAATTTTCCACTCCTGCCACTCTTTCTGGTTCCATGGAGAGATTGAATGGAGAGTGTTGTATCCATTTTCTTTTAGCCATTCTTGAATGCCTTCAACTTCCAGGAGATTTTGGATTTGATCTTTCCCCATGACCTTGTCCTCCCATATCGAAATGGTTTTCCTGTTACCTGGAATTTTTTAGATGTGGCTTCTCATTAATGGAATTACTTTTTTGACTAGCTTCCATACATGGGAACTTTGTCTCATTGGGTTGATTCCTTTAAGCAACTTTTCTTTGGATCCATCCATGTATTTGTTAATTAGGATTTTTTTCCACCAGTTTTCTTTACCTGTTATAAGTCTCCACACTATTTTCATACCAAGGGCTACATTCATTAGTCTAGGCAGTCGAATAGATAGCCCTCCTTTTTCATATGGTAACACTACTTGATCCCACTTGACCAGGCGGAAATTCTTGTTTTCCTACTTCCCACCTTGCCATAGAAAGCTTCTTATAATTAACTCCATCTATTTATGGGCGCTTTTTGGTGCCATGATTATAGCTTATTGATAAATCGGCAGTGCTTCAAGAAGAGATTTAATTAGAGTCACCCTTCCAGCCATATTTAACCACATCATTCCCCAGTTCTTTATCTTAGCTTGCATATTTTCGATCTGTTTTATCCATATTTCGGATTTCATGCTCTCTTTGGAGATTGGGAGTCCCAGGTAGAGGAAATGGCTCCATCTTTCTTGTGTTGGAATTTCCATGATTTGGGATATCCTTTGCATAATTCTAGGCGGAACATTCCAGCCATAAATTTTGCATATAGTGTTGTTTAATAGCCCACCTAACACTTGTAGGAATTTATCCATTTTTTTTTTAAATCTTCTGGCTATTATTGTTGATGCTCCTCCTAGTAGTAAAGTATTGTCTGCAAACAAGGAGTGATTTATGGTTTTTATTCATTTTGCTTTTCTTATCCCTGTTATAGCTCTTTCTTTCCTCTGGGCTTCTGGAGCTCTGCTTAAAGTCTATGCCATTATTATGTAAATAAAAGGGGAAAGAGGGCAGCCTTACCTAAGACCTCTTGTGCTTTGGAAAAAATCGTTGGGTCTTCCATTTATGAGAGGGGCTATCCATGGAGTGGAGATGCATGCCTAAATCACACCTGTTATTTCTTCTGAGAAACCAAGTTTCTGGAGGAAAACTATGAGATAAGGGTCGCTGACCCTATCAAAGGCATTTGCCATGTCTAGTTTAACTATCATGCCTTTCTCTTGCTTCTAGATAATAGAATGGACAGCTTCCTAAACAATTATGACATTATCAATGATTTGTCGGTTTGGCACAAACCCTCCTTGGTTTTCATATATCATTTGAGGAAGAACATTCTTGATTCTATTTGCCACTAATTTGGTTATTATATTAATTATAAGATGAATTACATAGAGAGATGGGTCTGAATCTATTGAAAGTAATGGGACAAGTGCGAGATAGGAGGATTTTGTATCGCCTCCCATCTTTTTCTTTTTTAAGGTGTTTTTCACCATTCTTATGAAGTCCTTTCTTATTGTATACCAATGATTTCTGAAGAAAGCTATGGTCAAACCATCTGGCCCTGGTGCTTTATCTGGATGTAGACTCCATATGGCCTCCACTATCTCTTCCTTTGTTGGCTCTTTGCACAAATCTGTGTTTTGTTCTCTTTTTATTTTCTTTTTTGTGTGCTGCAAAATTTCTTCATACTCGGTCGTTTCATCTGTGGCTGACAGTAGATCTTTGAAATGTTTGTGGGCTACTTTTTTTATTTCTTCCACTCCTTTAATTTCTTGATTTTCCACTTGGATCTTTTCTATCTGGTTTTTGAATCTTCTAATATTCATAGAATTATGGAAAAAAATGTGTTCCTATCACCCACCTTGAGCCATAAACTCAAGGACTTCAATCTGGCCTCTTCTTAGTCTTTCCTGTTTTCCCTATAGATTTCCCCAAAGATTTCTCTCTCTTTTAATAGCCCTGCCTGCTTTCCTCTTTGCCCTCTTTCTCCATTTGCATGTCGTCCATTTTCTATTGGAGCTCTTTTTTCTTTTTCTTTTTTTTTTGTTCCTCTGTTCTTGCCCATTCTTTTAACTTGGATCTTAAATTTTTTATTTTTGTCTCCCATATGTAGTGAGGTGAACCTACTACTCATGGTTCCCATACTATTTTAACTAACTTGCTGATTTCTATGTTGCTGTCCCAGGTTGAGATGTATCTGAAGGGGACCAGGCCCTGGTTCTCCAACTTACCTAGAGCTATTAAACTAGTTTATGATCTGAAGCAGTGGTGTGGAGGATTTTTTATTTTATAGAGCTATATTTTGCTGCTATACTTTCTTGAATTAATATGCTATCCATCCTTTCTTTGATATTACTTTTACCTACTCTTTTGTTGTTCCAGGTGAATTTCCCGTTATTTGGGGGAATGTCAAGAAGGCTATGCTACTCCATTATTGCTTCTAGAGAGTTCCTACAGGGGTCCGTTTGGTAATTTCCTCCAAATTTTTCCTCAATACTTCTTATCATATTTAAATCTCCTTGAAAAATCACCTTCCCTGCTTGAATTTCCTATAAGATTTCCTTCAAAGAAGCCCAACACTGTTCTTTATCCTTATAGTGATTGGGGGCATAGATGTTTATGACCCTATACCTCTCCCTTGTACTGATTTTCTTGAGGTATATTATTATCCAATGCTGATCTGTTTTCTTTTGAATCAATTCCCATATTCCTTTTTTCCATATTGTGCATATGCCTTCGGATGCTCCTATTGCCTACATGGCTTCCCCTTCATACTTTCAATTTTTTTTTTTGAGATTTTATGTGTCTTGATTGCCTGCCTTTGTCTCCTGGATCATTAGAATTTCTAGGTTTTCATTTATTAATATATCTCTTGTTGCATTTTCCTTAATAGGTGAACCCATTCCTCTACAATTCCAGGAGACTATTATCATTATTTACCTGCTTGGTGGTACACGGTGCCCTTCCCCTTGGGTTGACTCCTCTCATTGTTCCCTGTCCTCTTCCCTAGGAAAGTGTCTATAAGTTGTTGCATTCCTAGAGCCATTTCTTTTGCTACTACTTTGTCCCTTAGTTCCTTGTTTGTCTTCCTTCCCACTTTTTTTTATTTTCAGTATTAGGGAGTGCTTCCTTTGCTTGATTTGGTTAAGATTATGTCTACTGAGGCGGGCAGAGAGAGGTGGGGATTTGAGATTCTAGGGGAGTGGGGAGAAGGGTTAGGGGAATGAGGAGATCTAGATCTAGATTTAGAGCAGGGAGAGGGACGAGCAGAGAAATCCAATGGATCGAATGGGTTTGCAGTTGCAAGGTCTGCATTCGGCAAGATAGGCTGGGCTTTTGTGGATGTTGAGGGTTGTGAAGAAGATTGGTTTGGTTGCTTGTTTGCAGTTTTTTTCCTCTTAACTTGTTCCCATATATTTTCTAAATCCTCTATTTTTTTCACTTTCATTTTCTTCTTTTTTTGTACATCTATTTGCGAAATGATTGTATTCATGACATACCTTGCATTTGAAGGGAATTTGCTTGTAGTACAGCTGTTGTATGTGAATCCACTGGTCCACTTTGATTTTGATAGCTTCCAGGAGTCCTCTCCCTCGATCCACTTCGACACATATTCGGGTGCATGCATGCATATTTTCCTTTGGCTCGCATTGATCAATGTACTTCCCCATTGCATTTCCTATGGCTTTAATTGAGTTGTCTCCCCAAAAGTGGAGAGGAAGGTGCGACAATCTAACCCAGATAGGTACAACACTTGGGACATCCATTTCTGGATCAAAGTCTGGGGTCCATTTGTTCAGATACAGCCCCCTCATATCCATGGAATATGGACCATTCCTGAAAATCAAGTCTCGATCCTCCTTGGTCTCGAAGTGAAAGGTATAATATCCTCTGCCACAAAACCTAATTGAGATCTTCCCGTTTATTGATGTCGACCAATTTCTTTCTACCCATTTTTGGACAGTCCTTGGTGATAGCCATATCCCCATGAACTGCCCTACTAATCCTCATTCTGCCAGGGAAAGAGCTACTTTTTGTGGGAGGGCCGGAGGAAGAGATATATCTAGTATTTTTTCCATTCTTTTAACAAACTTTGAGACTGCTGGTCTATTCTTAGCTGGTCCCATTGCCGAAATGAGGGAGGCAAATGCTTTGGCTATTTCTTCTTATTCCTAATGGTGGACTAAATGATGGTCTTCGTTCTCTGGTGGATCCATTTTCTCGAGCCTCAGCAGTAGGTGGCCGCTGAGGGCAGCAGCGAATTGCTTGCTACAGGGAGGTGTGCGATCTCTCTAGTCCAAAAGAAGTCGATCCACAGTAGCTGAAGGCCGCTGAGGAGAAGCAGGCTTGTGTCTCCGAGAGCTAGAGTAGCATCTAGGGCTGCGCGTGGGTGGCCTCAGGAGCTCTCATCTCCTTTTATTGAAATATATTATTATAATAAGGAAATAAAATTGATATCTAATAACTTATAATAAAAATAAAATATTTTTAAAAATTAAAATAATATATATTTATTTTAATTTTAATTTTAAAATTTTAATAAATAAGTTTTTATTTTTTATTTACTTATTTTAATATTTAATAAATTTAAAATTAAAATAAATAATAATACTTTTATTATAATGAATAAAATTTATATTTATATTTTTAAATAAATTTAAAATCTTATTTAATTTATAAAGGTACAATAATTGGTTTGTAGGGTGTTTTGTTTTTATTAAGTCAGAAGTTTAAATATCATGGGTCCCTTTTGGGGAATTTAACTATCTCAATGAGTGATGGGTTAAGGATGGAAGCCACCTTTGGGGAATTTAAGCTATCCCAAGGGGTGATCCCATCCCTCCCATGGGAATATCATTCTGCATCCAATGTTGGCTCACCGTTGGGAGGAAGATCATTCTTCCATCCAACATTCGGTCATCAACAATGCATCCCCACTAGTGGGAAGCTCATTCTTCCATCCAATATTGGGTCACCTCTGGTGAGAAGATCATTTTCCCATCCAACATTAGGTCGCGAGTGGTGGATGAATTGGTCTTTCATCCAACATTGGGTTGGCCTCATCCTTTCATCCAACATTGGGTCACCTCTAGTGGGAAGATCATTCTTCCATCCATCGTCGGTGGATAGATTGTTCTTCCATCCAAGATTGGGCTAGCCTCAGTGTAGAAATATTATTTAATAAAATACCATTAACAAAATAAAGTCAACGTTGGGTTGACCTTGTTCTTCCATCCAATATTAGGCTAGCTTCAACCTAGAAATCTTATTTAATACATTTTTTGTATCTCAAAAGAACCCAAGAGCCCACTTAACATGTAGATACTAGTAAACCTCTAGGGGTCTATGACTTGTCCTCATTTTCATAAACTAGGCCACACCAATTTTTTTGTATCCTAGAGGAACCAAGTAGCCTCCCTAATACGTAGCTACTAGAAAGCCTCTAGGGGTCTACGACCTGCCTTCCTCTCCATAAACTAGGTCACAATGAGGGGATTTGAACCTTGAATCTATCAATTTTCTTAGGACTCACATTACTTCGATCACCATTTGAGCTACCCTTGGAATCTTATTTGATAAAATGTCGTAACCAAAAGAAAGTTAAATTTTTTTTACTTAGAAATGATATAAATAATTTAATTAGTATTTATAAAAAAATAAAGTATATTGTATTTGAAAAAAATTAATATTACTATGTAATAAAAATAACATTGTTAACCTAATAGAAATCAATTACGTTGATATATATAAAAAGGTAATATAACATTATTGGTTTAACTCATTAGAAAGTATGAAATTATATAATAATTTTATTTTGTGGCTTGGAGTATTCCTTAGAACTATTTCTACTTTGGAGTTTGTCTTCCCTAGTGATGAAAATGAAATTTTGGGGTCAATTGATTTCTAATTTTCTTTGGTTCCGATTTTGGACTTGTGTTATGGCCCAGGAACCTATTTGTGATCTTTCAAATCCTCCATCATGCGTTACACATTCATCAACTTTCTAATTGATTTTGAACCAGGTCTAATGCCCATCCTATACTAGTCTTTTGGTTGTGTTGACCCAGATCCTACCTATGCGTGGCCTTTGTCCTCACGTATCCACACCCTCCATATATTTACTCTCTCTTCAATGTATCTATGGCCTCCATGAAATTGCAGTGATCTCCAGCTCTGCTATCTCATTCCTTGACAAACATAGTGACCAAAATTCATTCACATCTCAATATGTCCCTCTAATTAAACATTCCACTATTATTTAAACATCGTGTCCTCTTCAAGCTCAATTAATTTCAAATCACATCGCATGGATGTAATTATGCACTAGAACTTATGATTGCATCTTGCCATGGTAGGGATCACACCGACAATACATGAAAAAACAAACTTTGAGCTTTATACAACACAATAATGCACAAACCAATTTTCATGAGTTAAATCCACTCTCTTATTACATAGTGCTTTGGTGGGCATGTCCATAATTTAATTGCCTCCTCTTCTAATCCCCAAAGGCTACAATTTATATTAGGAAAATACATCATTTTGGATAACTTCATATCCATAGTATTATCAACAAGGCTCTCAACACAATCCTTAATATCCCTCATAAATCTAATTTTTGATGCTTTTAATCCTTTACAAAATAGATATTACCCTATCTTTTGATATTTTTTCATTGCGAAACTCGCTATTGTTGATTTTATTAGAGGTGGGTCAATGCTCCTGCATTAGAATCCCAAGGTAAAAAAAGTTATGACCTCCTAGTCATATTCTTTATAGTCCTCTTGTATCAACTTCAACTTGCGAGTTGAAACACGCCTATGCAGTAACAAGCCTCCACCTTGGTACACAATACCTCACTAATATTTCTCTTGAGTTTAGGCTTTTGGCATCTTCCTTGTTCTCTTCTTTGGAACCCTATGATCACCCCCTGCTCTAGGTTTCTACAAATCTTCTCAGCTTTCTCTATTGTCCCCTGCACGGAGAAAAAAAATCTCTTACGAGATCTTCAATCCACTTGTACCCTTTTTTGTTACTTCTCCTCCAAACTACACACAAGAATGTTCTACCTTTTGTATCACTTGATGAAAATAAAATTTTGCGGACTCTCAGTTTCTAGTTTTCTTTGTTTTAAATATTGCACTTGTGCATTATGGCCAATGAACTTGTTTTTGATCTTTCAAAACCTCCGTCATGCATTACACATTCCCAAAGTTTCCAATTGATTTCAAACTAGGTCTAATGCCCAACCTATACTATTGTTTTGGCTATGTTGACCTAGATCCTATTTGTACATGGCCTTCGTCCTCATGTATCGATGACATCCATGCGTTTACTCTCTCCTTAACATATCTATGTGCTCCACAAACATGTGATCATCTCCAGCACTGCTATCTCATTCCTTGAAAAACATGGTGACCAGAATTTGTTCACATATCGATGTGTCAGTCTAATTAAACGTGCAACTAATGTTTAAACACCAAAGCCTATCCAAGCTTGATTAATTTCAAATCACATCAGATGGAGAAATTACATGCTGAAACTTATGATCTTGTCTTCCCTCAATGAGGCTCACACCATTAAGAAAGAAATATAAACTATGAGATTTATGCATGCATAATTATGCACAACCCAAATTTCATTAGTTAAAACCACTCTCCTATTACATGGCACCTTGGCAAACCTGTGCATCGTTTAATGGCCTCCTCTTCTAATGCCCAAAGGCTACAATTTATATTCGTAAAATACATCATTGTGGATCACTTAAGATCCACAATTTTCTGTAGAACGATCTCAATATAATCCTTAATATCTCTCAAGAATCTAGTTTTTCACACTTTTAATCCCTTACAAAATAGATATTGCCTTACTTTTTGAAAATTTTGTTTTCAATAACCAGTTCTTGTTGATTTTCTTGAAGGTAGATTGATGCTCATACATCAATTGGACATAAGGAAACAGGTTAACGGCCCAATACTTGGAGACATCTAGTGAAAGTGAAAGCCTACACCTTTATGGAGCACATGTAAGTAATTATAGGAGGAGTGATTTTCCTTGAATAACATTGATAAGCCAATGTGCATTAACAGATAAAAACTAGTGATGTATGTCCCCACTATTGGTTTGATAATAGAGTAGTGATAGATTTTCCCACATCTTCAAAAAATAATAATAATTTTGTTTTTATTTCTTCTTTTCCGATATAACTAGGTATGTTACTTTTTAACTATATAACCATGTCTCTTGTTCTCCAACTATAAAATATTCTCTTAGATTAAACATCTTGCAACAATAAAAGTAGAAGTCATTAGAACATCTTTCAACAACAAAAGTGATCTTTCAACAACAAAACTAGAAGTCCTTAGAACAATACAATCAACATAACATGTCACTAGTAAAATTAAACCTAAATAGGGACGATCACCAATATTCCTCTGAGCAATATAAATAAAACTATTTGACCAATCATAAACCGTCTTGATAGATACAAAATTATAAACTAAAATTATCCCTTTACACAATTTTATTTTTATCTTTTAAAAATATTAAATTAATTTTAATAAAATACTATGAACTGCATTTAATTATATACTTTATTTACATTTATATATTAAAAATGTATTTAATTCGCTTAAAAACATATTTCATAATATATAAATATAATTTGATGGTTGAATCATGATCCAACAACGCTTTTTAGAAGTCCAACGTCTAAGTTTCATGTATGAGGACAAACTTGTCCTCGAGCGCTCTTCTATGCCATCTGCACATCCGAAAGAAAAATATGGTGCGGTCTTTTATATTCGATTCATGTACAACGTACTTACAATTTGATCGTCCACGCTCCTCCACAGCCATCGCCACCGCCAAGCAGGCCTGGAATTTTAAATTCTCTCTGCCTCTCAATTGAAAATTTGATGACGTTTTCTCAATTTTCATGCTCTTTATTTTACTTTCTACACAAATTTGTAAGTGTCAAATTCTTTTATTTGAAAATTATCTTTCAACTACTATAATATAAAGTATAAATATTGGGAGAAAAACTATTATACTGAAATGATGGCCTTTGTCTTCTTTCAGAGATAGCCCTGGGAAAATGAGTGAGTTTCAACATATATCGAATTCTTCATTGGTTATTCAATCTTCCTTTGGAGAGAGTCATGGGAAAATGAGTGAGTTTCGACATATATAGGATTCTTCCTTGGTTATTCAATCAATGAAAGGGAAGATACAAATTCACTAGGTTTCGTTGGAAGATTTGGTAAATCAGTGAAAAGAGGCATCACATGTTTGAGACAATATCATTCGCTCATTTAATCATGAAACAATATCTTGGTTCCCCTAGATGAATTGTTCTGGAAGACTCTATATCTCGAACCTTGACGCAATCAAGGTATTCTATCTTTTGATTTGATGTCTAGTTTTGATGAGTCATTTTCACTAATTTTTTATTGTCTAATTATAATATATATTCCTTATAACTTAGAACTGCCATGAGATTTATATTATGGGGGGTTATTTTGGGAGGAAAGTTTCTAGAGTGGACTGTAGGGCTCATGTAATCGTGAAACAATATCTTGGTTTTGCTGGATGAACTATTTTGGAAGACTCTAGATGTGGAACTTTGATACAATCAATGTATTCTATCTTTTGATTTTATGTCTAGTTTTGATGAGTCATTTTCATTAATTTTTTATTTTCTAATTATAATATATATTCCTTATAATTCAAAACTGCCATGAGATTTATATTATGGGGGCTTATTTTGGGAGGAAAGCTTCTCAAGTGGACTCTAGGATGGGATTTTTTATTTTTGTGATCCACATTTATTGAGGGCAAAATATTATTCTTTTTATTTTCCTCTACCTTTGTAATCATGCTTAAAGCACATTAGGCATGTGATTTCTATTCTTTTTTTTAATAGAAATTGCAATTTTTTCCACAAGGAGATTTAAAAAAAAACTATATAGAACTTTAGCATATAGCTTCCACTTGATACCAGAAAATATATCACTATCACCATGCCCTCTTTATACTCATTAGGATATGTTAGGATATGTTAGGATATGTAGCAGCATTGGATATGCATTCCTGCATTCCTACATTATATGTAAATATATTATAACATTTAAAATTCCTCATTGTATTATATGGAAAAAAATGTTGTTTATTATGAACAGTGGAAGCATAAAGAAGAACAAAGACTAAGTAAAGAATCTTCAATAGATATGAAAACCTAACTAAAATGAGTTCTCATGGGCCATTAAAAAATAAATTTCCATAATAACAGATAAAGTGAATCAGTAGAGAGAGCATTGACATTTTTGACAATTATTACAAACTAATTCCAATTTGTTTTCCTCAAACATAAGTTGCAAAATAAAATTCTAATGGTAAATTAAACCCTTAATAAAACATGACAATCCATAACTTGAATAGCTGAAAAGCTACTCAAAAAACTAATTATACCTCAACATACAACATAATGAGTGATTTATACAGTGATTTGACACTCGCCATCTAACAAGGCCAACCAAATGAAAGAGATTAGTGACCTCGGGTTATCAAGGCCCAACACGTTCAAGTGGCTACTTTATATTGAAAACGAAATGTCAAATCCTTGGGCAGTTATCACCTAGGCTTCTCTACATTAATCGATTTAATTCAATGTAGTTATATCTTAAAAGATTTTATGTTCAGTTGTGGTTCAACAAGAAGTTGGGGCACTTGCACTGAATTTTCGATAATTTTGATGGGATGAATACTCGTTAATTGTCATAGTTTTGAACAAGACATTGTGTTTAAGGGGATAAAGAATAATTTAGTTCAAAAAGAATTAAATAAAATTAAATAATTGAAAATAAAAACTAATTTCACAAATAAAATTAAACTTTTTCTTAAAAATCAGAGTAACTAGAAACCACTGCATTTTACTATTTCTCCAATTTCCTTTAAACAAAATCCGCATGTTTACAAGCTTATAAACATAGATTGGAAAACTAGACAATAGGGAATGAAAGCGAAATTTCAAATTCTTAGAGACTAACCAAAAGATCATGGAACAACAATTCAAATCATGATGGGTAGTGGTCAAATTTTATACTTCATACTTCACTAGGTTGTCGACGGTTCAAATCTTATTAGGAATGGACGAGGCCTCCCAGAATGGCATAGGATAGAAGAACAAAACAAAATTCAGGGGCACATAGCTCAGCGATTTTTTTGGATTTTTTAAAAAAACTAAAAGAGAATAATCCATGAGGTGTTAGAGAGAAATGAAAACAAGTGACCTTTGATCCAATAAAGAAGCTTATTCTTGGTTCCCCTGAGGAAGGCCTCTGTTCAACCTTGATGTTATTATCGAGTAAATGCTTCCCAGGGACAACTTAGTCATAGCGAGCTGCTGTTTGAATGGATTGTCTGCAAAACATTTACAAAATTCTGAATGCTGTTCACGCAGCAAAGAGCTAAATAAGTAGGGATAAGAAACAAGATCTCCCAGTGAATGCAGATGATGGAGCTACCGCCATGATCACTATTATGCTAGTTTCAACAGGTGGGAATAGTAAGTCTTTGTTAGTATGGCCGAATTTGAATACAACTAATGTGATAGTATGGGTGGATTTGTTTGGAAAAAGCTGTCTATCCTGTAGGTATCCCGCTCTCTCAATAAAGTCAAGAAAAATATCAATTGTTAATGACTCATAATCAATGGATAATTAATGCAACCGTCATAATGCCCAGGAAGGTTGTAAGTTGACGACCGGGTAATCACTCATACGAATAATTGGTTTGAACAGCTTAGGCTCGTTATTTTTAGATTACAAGGGCCGCATTAACACTTCTTCATGGCGTCGCACTATTCTCTGACCAACTACATGTTTTGACGAATTCAAAAAAATACGGTGCTTGAAGTTCGAAGATGAACTCTATGGTAGAGTGTCCCATCATTCATAATTTCACATTGCTTGCAACTTTAGGTAGGTTGGAGGTATCATAAATTTTTATGGTTTACATTTGAAATCAAACGTCAAAATGACCGGATGAAGAGGTATAACACAAGTCAAAAATGACGTGAAAAAACCTTACAACAACGGTCAAATACGTCTTCGAATGCAAAATACGTCCTACAGGACGTCAAATTCCAGGCCTGTCGCCACAACCAGCACACTCCAAATAAAGCATTTTGTCTCCCGTATAAGAGAGAGGTAAATTGTTTTATATTCGATTCGCGTGCATGAAAATCAACGTACTCGACAGATTTTATTTTCTTGCCATACAAGCATGGTCCGATTGAAGCAACCAATGCAAGATCACACATTTGGTCAAGTACGGGAAATTGGAATTCATTTTCGAGTCCTTTTAACCATAACTTACGCAGTGAATGATGAGATGTTTTATCATGTACAGGAAATTGGAATCATCATGACTTCATTTCAACGTCTTTGACCAAGACGCCTACCATTCATTAACCTCTCCCGTTCTCAGCAACCTTTGGAGGTCCCAAATATTCATCGTACGATAATTTGGAAAGCATCGAAAATTCGCACGCGACTAAAGGGATTGCTGTGGGCCGGGGGTAATGCGGTTCATCACCCCTCTCATCCTGAGTCCTATTTTTCTCAGCCGTAGTCTTTAACGCGACTCTTTGAAAGTCTTTCCGGCGATTTTTTCCGGTGAAAATCCGGCAGTGATTTATGGAAATCCAAGTTTGATAACTAATTTCTGCACAATGAAACTGTCCCAGGGGTTTTTCAGGGTGCTGAATCTGAATATGCAGTTAAAAAACCATTTTAACTGCAACAAATCATGATTTCAGCTCAATTTCTTCCGCCGGATTCCGTCACCGGAATCTCAAAAAGTCGCATTATAGACAACTCCTTTTTCTCACTGCTAGATGAGACGGATAGGTCAGATTAGACGGGCAACTGCCAACAACCCTTTCGAAGGCCCAATGTTATTCTGCGTTGACAGCAACTCCTGCAACTCCTTTTGGGATGGTAATCGGCGTTATCCTATTCTGGCTGCAAAGTTGGCTTGCCCCGCGACCTATTGCATACATGGCTGTCCATCCTATCCAGGCTAATGGTTTACGCAAATTCATTGCCGCTCTCGGAACCCATTCCACATTAGTGCTCATAATCTTCCCCAGGCCCACAGAGATTCTACCACTGGCCGTTTTTATAACCTTATCCAAAGAGACCATGCGGAAATCGATTCATATTCCGAGTATGTATTTAATTTTCGACATATCTGTCTTAGATTATTAATCCAATCATGTATCATTTCCTTCTCATTTTTCTCTCTTCGTGAATTATTAATATCCGCCTTGCTAGAGACTATATCACTAGCTTCTTCCTTTTATAGCAAATTTAATTTTAATCATAGTTTCAGGAAAATACTTATAACATACCTCTAACTGATCTTAGTCCCAACCAAGAATAGAAAAAGGTAGTAAGCTCTCAGGTTTAGTTATAGAGATAGAGTCTAAATTTTTCGATCTTATTTGACTTTCTCAAAACTTATAACCGATGGTATCATTACTTTAGTCTTGTCCAGACTTTTCCAACTATATAAAATTAGCTCCAATCTAATTAGTGAACTCAAACACACACAAACATATATACAAGCATACACACACACAAATATATACAGAGATACAAACAAGTGATATCTATCTTGAACTTAAATGCTACTTAGCTTGGCCTTTTTTAGACATTTGCATGCTGCTATAACAATATTTATCAACAAAGTGGCTAGAGACTCAAACATTTCAATGCAAATAATTAATAATAACTAGATATTACCCATCTCTTCATACTCAAGCATTTACAAGATCCATACATTTATGTAAGCCTTTTTTACAAATTTGCATGCTCCTATAAGCATATTTATCAACAAAATGGCTAGAGATTCAAACATTTCAATGCAAATAATTAATCATAACTAGATATTACCCATCTCTTCATACTCAAGCATTTACAAGATTCATACATTTATTGCATGCAAGCCATTTAGACTAGGATTATGCCAAATCAACACAGAAAGTTGAAAACAATCCATATTCATGCCTTTAAAATAACAATGCTCCTTCATACAAGAATCATCATTCCTCAACATATCATAGTATTGAATCAACAAATTAACCCACATCAGTGTAGGAGTTAAACAAACACATTAAACATATGCATGAAATTCAAGGTACAAGAGCTTGAGTAAACTCTTATGTTAGAGATTGAAAGGTTCGATGACTGAGATTGGGACTTCAACTCTCCACCCAACCATGGACAGGTTGCAACCAAGTATTTCTTATAGTTGTCACCTTCGAGCCAAATTCTAGAGCTTAAGGTAGAGTTCTTTCAAAGGAGCTTTAAATTGATGTTATCATGTGAAATAATGTGTGTCGAAGTTATCTCACCTCCACCCACCAGCTATCAAAATCAAATAAACACTGTGTACCACTTCACTAGCCTATAACCAACTTGTACTTGAGAGATTAGTCAATATACTCAACTGAAACAGTGTGTCTCAAGGCTGCACTACCTTCACCCACTAGTTATTTAATGAATTCACATCAGGCAGGGAACACTGTCTTTTATATAAGAAGACTTGCAACATGCCAACTTCTCTAGGTATTTAGACATAGAGAGTCTCAATTGAAAAGTGGAGAGAGATATATATAGTTAATAACATGGAGGGTTTATAAGTTGTGTTATCTTTGAAGAAATAAAGAGTGCAATTTTTAGTAGCTTAGTGAAATCTTCCACCTGTGTTTCCATCGAAAATCCCATGGAACTACCATTAGGTGTTATCAGTCCACTAGCCCTTGGTGCCTCTAACTCTCAAAGGCTATCAACCAACATAATCTCCAGTAGATTTATTAGCCCTTAAGGCATTGCCACTACTCTGTGATTATCAATCAGCAAGCCTCATAGGTTTCTCATTGGGCTATCATCAGAGCTTGTCTTCTCCATAAATTCTCTCAGTCCTCATATTTTTTCCTGCCCTCTCAATAAGTTAGCTTGCTCATTAGGAACCTTTGGGCCTCCTCTTTTTCATGTTCCCTTACTTCTCTTCTTGCGCTTATGAGTCATGAATGATTATTTTCCCGCAGGACACCCTTGGCCTCCACTTCTTTCTTCAGTAATATCCTCTTAACCTCCTTTATTCGCTTCAATAAGAGACTCCCTGCATCCTCTTCCTTCTCTATGTGCATAGGTTCTCCTCCTTTTGTGTGTCACAGAATATGTAAAATCGAGAATGCTCTTTTCCCACGTCATCCTTCTCATTGTAACTAACTGGAGTTTCTCCTCCTCCTTCTCAACCACAATGGTTCTATCCCTTGAGATTGTTTAGTCGTCGGAGCTAATCCCACAGTAACAATTTAAGAATCGACATTTCAAGTCTATAATAAGACTCATCGTCAAGACAATACCTACGGAGAAGAGCGTGAAACCCACACATCGACCAAATACATGGACAAAGAAACACATACTCTCCATTAATTATGTGATCTATATTTATGGAGGAACAAAATGAAATACATATTCAAACAAAAAAACATAACTACAACAAAAAATTGAACTTCAATTCATTGATAACGAATACTAAAAATTGTTTACATGCAGAATTAAAATAAACTAACTCGGGTGATGGTAGCTTATGTCTAAGAAAATATGTGGTGGCTACATTCCTTTGAACTATGTTACAATGAGGTTTGAAGGGATTTTTATTATTGAGAAACAAGGAAAACGACTAAACATCCAAAAACCTATGAAGTGCTAAAAGTTTATGGCCCCCGCTAGGGTTAGTTGGTACATTAATTTTCTGGGAGAGTAACTTTGGCATATGATCTTCGTTTGATGTGTATAATACCTAGTTAGAAATACCTAGCTATGGAATACAATGTTTTACTACAAACCCCTATTGTAGGTCATGGGTTTGCCCGGTTTTCAAAACAAACTCGTTTAGGGCGTCAAAACAACGCTAAAAGATAAGGAACTAAAAAAATGTCAAAAAGAGTAAACTCTCCTACAATTAAGGAAAAATAAATAAACAATGTTGGGGGTCTAAGTGGAATAGGCAAGTGGCCACCAGTATCCACCTGGATGAATGCTCCCCCCTTAGGAAGCAATGGTCCCCATTGCATTGAGTGCCTCCAAGAGATGAGGAAAATTCTACTCAAGTTGGTCCTTGGTCAGCCACTTGCTCTCGTGTAGATGTTGGCCAAATTTGACTACATGATACATTTGTATCCTCTACTTGCGAGTGTTCTTGATATTTATGTCGATGATCCAATTAGTTGTGGCATGTTCAATGGAGTCTAGGTTGAGCTCTATTGGTGTTAATTGTTCAACAATATCTGATGTGTCTTGCCATGCTGGAATGTATGGCCAAAGGAGGTCCACAATGAATATGGGGTGCAAGCCAAAGAATGGGGGCACACTAAGCTTCAAAGTGTTGTCTCCCATAGCCTTGGTGATGGTATAAGCCTTATATCAGAGTGGTCAAATCTTCCAATGGGCTCAGACAAGGCATTCCTTCTACAGAAGTAAGCAAATTTTGTCACCCACCTAAACTTATGTGCCACGTGACGTTGATATGTATTAGATCATTATATTATTTTTCATCCATGTTAATGCATTCAGAGTGAAAAAAATGGAGGAATAAGCTCATGGGACCATTTTTACCGGTAGGACCTAGTTTGGCGAAATGGGGTCTGAAAGCTTTCGGGAGCGTTTTGAGACATCAAATGACATTTTTTGGGTATAAAACTTGTCCACTTTAGCGCAAAACCATTTCATGTTGTTATACACAAAAATATCATTCCAATGGTGGAAGAAGCACGTCAATGAAAGTTCGTATGCAAAAGTTATGCCACATAGAAGTTGACCTTCTTGTTTTCACACCTATAGTTCGAGAGGATGTCGCATTCACCTACATTATTCATGGAAAAGTGGTTATCCATGTGATTATGATGTAAAATACTCTATAAGAGTCTATATTGTAACCCTAGTTAAGAGTTGATTCAGTCAAAATTAACCACTAGTAGGGTATTGAGCTGTGTTATAACCGGGCCAATAGGAGGAAGAGGCATTCGATTCTTTTGAGAGAAGTTTGTTCCATAGTTGAGAAAAGATAGCTAGGAGAGATAGGAGGTAGAGCACACAAAGAGGATTTGTTGAATATAGTAGCCCACATTCGATAGGCATTACTTCTTTGTACCTGCAACAATATTTCGAGACAGAGAAAGAGAGTGAAGCGACCTCACCTTCCAATTGGGCTTTGTCCTGAAAGGGTTTCCCAGAGAGCATATCTTGTGTATTATTTATGTGTGTGCAAGCTTATTTTGTCATTCTCTATATTTATGCATAATTTCCATTAGCATGCATACAATAGTTACAGTTAAATCTATAGATCTTAAAGTTTAATAAAATTGTAATAATGTAGAATCTCATATTCTTAACATAATACTATCATATATTTTGTGATGAACTATCCAGTGGAATATCCACGATAATTTACAGATAGTTTCATATCATAGTAGGTTTCTTTGGGTATTTTGTGAAAATTGCAAGGACATAGATCTGCAGGGTTGAAAATCGTAAAACCCTAATCATGGTTGAAATATCTATAAATTGACCTCATGATCTTGCAGAGGTGAGGCTTACACAGTTGGAACAACAAGTCGTAGATATGAACAGAAATGGAAGAATCCTCATGGGATCCTTGAATATAAATATGGTGATATTTGGAGAATATGGGGTTTCGAATGTAGAGGACAAATCAGAACAGGGATTAGAAGATCGAGGAGAAATGGAGAACCAGTTGAAGAAAGGACCCAAAAAATTTCAACCCAGTTTGAGTGCCATGAAATAATCACAGTCCCTGTCTAAAATGGAAGAAAAATTCGATATCAAGTTGTACCACGGTGATATCGATGCTACGAGGATGAACCACTAGTTACAGCAGCTGAAAATTTATTTTAGTGTCCATAATATTGAGGAAGGGAAAAATATCTCATTCGTGTGGTTGATATTAAAGGACCATTCATTGAACTAGTGGGAGAGCCACACCGAAACGCTTAGGATGGAGGGAGGACCTTTAGTGACTAAGTGGGAGGATTTCAAAACCCTCATTTAGTCATAGATTTATCCCATTCGGTACGTTGAGGACCAGTGGATCTGGTTGCATTATATCAGGCAAACTTTGGGCCAAAACATGTAGGAGTACACCACAAAATTAAGAAAGATTGCTATAATGTTGGGTATCTCTCCAAAGAACCCTGATGTACTCCATTATTTGGGGGGTTTGCACCGCCTTTTGCATGAGAAAGTGATGTTGTTCAAGCCCAAATAAGTGGACCAGACTTGTGTAAAGGGACAATACTGAAGAACATAAGCCTGAAAAGAGCTCAATCAAATTGATTGAAGCAGAAGGAGCAAAAGGAAGCTTCTAAGGAGGGAGAGAAGAAGCAAAAGGGGGGAAAAGCTAGAAATACGACAACTACGACACACCAATGTAAATATCCTAGTGACCACTACAACCACTACAACATCGATGGCCATACAAAGGGAAAATGTTGGAAGTTGTTATGAAACCAGCTCAAGAAAAGATAGATCAACGCCTTAGAATTCAGCCTCTTCGAGGGGGCAACCTCCTTTACATTACATAAATGAACAATTCTTGGATGATACAAATGAAAAGACCTCCTTTCTATATATACGAGTCTAAGGGGTTATAACATAATCAGAGCCGACATAACAATAATAATGTAAGGGCACAATAATAACAATAGTGGGCTTCTATGTGGCACAATAGTAACAATATCGGCACTACATGGGTACATCAATATAATAAGTGGGTTATACTAACAACAATAGGGGGTTACACTAGTAGTATAGGGCCCTAACATGCCCCTCTCCTTCAAAAAGCGTTGTCCTCAACGCTTGAGTAGTTCTTGATGCTTCTGTATAAAATTCTTGTCCTCCCATGTGGAATATTCAGCGGGTAAGTTCTTCCACTTGATGAAATACTCTGAAATTGATCGATTTCGTAGCTGTCGGGTTCTTGTTTCTGTGACTGCTCCAGGTTCCAATATGATTTTTCCTTCCTCTTCAATTTCTGACAATATTGCTTGAATTGGGATCTTTTGCAACTTTTGAATAAGTGGCCATACTTCTTCGTCCTTCTTCCATTCATCCCTTGCTTCGTTTATCCAATTTGGTTGGATAATATAAATAGCGAAAAACAATGCTTCCACATCCTCATCCTTGAAGAGTATTCTCATTCGGTAAGGTCGCCATTTTTTAAGTGCATGTAGTATTGCCAACATTTCCTTCTCATAAATAGCTTGCTTGAGATGTAGCAGTAAAAATACCCAATCACCTACATCAAAACATTTTTCACTACGATGTTGATCTACCTGTTGTTTCGTTTGATTTTGCATCGAAGTGGCGTTATCCTTTAAAAGTTGGAGAACTTGTTGTTGATGCTCGATGTGATCTTTCTCTGCTTGAACCTTTTTCTTCTTGATATGTCCTTCTATCTTTTGAGGAGTGGTAATTTCTTCCCGTCCTTTACAAGATATGGTCAGATTCATTTCTTGATGCTCAATGTGATCTTTCACTTCTTGAACATTTTTCTTCTTGATGTGTCCTTTTATCTTGATAGCTTGAGGAGTGGTAATTTCGTCCATTGAATTACAAGATATGGTTGGATTCATTTCTTCTTTCTCGATGTGATATTTCACTACTTGCACCTTTTTCTTCTTGATATGTCCTTCTATCTTGAGAGTTTGAGGAGTGGTAATTCTTTCCAATGCTTTACAAGATATGGTCTGATTCATTTCTTCTTTCTCTGGGGTGGTGTCCTCGCGTATATCCTCTTCTTTTGATGTTTCTTGATCCTTTTCTTCCTCCTCTTCATATTCTATGTAAAATAATTTCTTCTCAGCACACCTATGACCTTTAGTGCATTTGCTATCACAATTGTAACAAAGCCCTTTTTCTCTTTTTTCTTCCAATTGTTGTGGTGTAACCCTTGTAGGCTGTGGAAGGCTGGGAGAAACAACACTTCCATCTTTATAGTTGTGAGGGGTATGCTTCCTGGTTTCCATAATTTTTCTTTCCATTATGTCACAAAGCCCTTTTACTCTTTCCAATTGTTGTGGTGTTGCTCTAAAGAAGGTGTTGCTCTTTGTATCCTCATAATGTGCTATCATTTCCTCCGTGAAAATTGACCACGTAACAAGTTTTTTACGAGAACAAAGCCCTTCATACCATAAAAATTGATCTGGTTCTAAATATGAAGATGCAATACATACCTTTTGTAACAGTTGTACACCATGTAGATCAAAATATTGCTCCATTTGAAGTATCTAATTTATCGGATCCTTGCCATCAAACTTCCTCATCTTGCTTTTTCTTGATTTTAGGAGCTCAACCTTGAAACCACTGTAACTCTGTACTTTTCAATCACCTAGTTCTAAATTTGTGACCTACAGTAGCCCTCTATGTCCTCTTTCCAATGCCACAAGTCTGACCCAAATTGGATTCTCCAAGGAAGAGTTATGCGAAAACTCCCACAATGACTTGATTATAGACTAGTTCAGTAGAGCGAACTTGTACGACGTGCCACGACTCACTGTTTCGACCTTTGGATCTGAAAAACACCCACAAGAAACTACATTCCGTCCTCTTTCTGTACCTTCTTACGAAACTTCAATCCGATCCCCAGATAAATAGTTATGACGATTTTCCCCAGGTCACCTGTTTTGAGTGTAATTCAGGAGTCTCCAAAAAGACCAACTTCCTCAGATCATATCTCCGAACATATCACGCAAAAAGCTCTGAAATTTGGACCCAAGGTTCAACACAATTTCTTCTCAAATGGGTTTTTTTTGCGACTTCTGAAACGTCACAGAAAACACGTTATAGCAAAAATTCCACGATGACCTGTTTGGAGCAGCAAAACCCTAGAATCCAAAGCTCTGATATCAAATGTTATGAAACCAGCTCAAGAAAAGATAGAAAAGATAGATCAACGCCTTAGAATTCAGCCTGTTCGAGGGGGAAACCTCATTTACATTACATAAATGAACAATTCTTGGATGATACAAATGAAAAGACCTCCTTTCTATATATAGGAGTCTAAGGGGTTATAACATAATCAGAGCCGACATAACAATAATAATGTAAGGGCACAATAATAACAATAGTGGGCTTCTATGTGGCACAATAGTAACAATATGGGCACTACATGGGTACATCAATGTAATAAGTGGGTTATACTAACAACAATAGGGGGTTACACTAGTAGTATAGGGCCCTAACAGAAGTTTCATCAAGAGCTAAACCTAAAGAACAAGAAGAAAGCTAAGATGAAGAAGAATCTCATGGCCACTGATTCAAGCAACCAAGTTGAAAGCAACTCAGATGTGGATGAGAAGATTGTCTATAAGTCAGTATAGAAGGAGGTGAATCTAAGTAGCCTTCAGCAAGAGGAAGAGAAATAGATAACCAAACTCTTCCATATAAAGATATAGGTCAAAAACTCAAAGATTGATGCTCTATTCGACTGAGGGTTGCAGGCGAATCTCATTGCAGTGGAGCTAGTCAAGAAGTTGGAGTTGGGAGTTCATGATCATCCAAACCCATATGCATTGTGATGGGTAAATAAGGATGCAGAGTTGAAGATAAAAAAATAGTATAAAAATAGATTTTCTATCAGTGTTGTTTTTATTGATGAAGTAGATCTAGTTGTGGTTCCCCTTGATATATGTGGAGTCGTGTTTCAGAATCCGTACATGTGTATGCATGATGCAATATTCATAAGGAGAGCCAACCAATATCATCTCATCAAGGATGTAAAATAATTCATCATCAATGTGCACAAAGGAAAGTAAAAAATCGCACTCGTAAGTGCAAACCAATCCAAGAAATTTATTAGTTCCAGCAAGAGGTATGTTTTATTTCTTTTAACAAAAAGTCAGTTTGAAGAGGAGTCAATAAGAGGCAAGGCATCTCGAGAGGGATGTATTGAAAAATAGAAACAATAATTGGAGGAGTTGTTATAGGCATACAAAGATGTGTTTTGAAAGATTAAGCGTTACACCTAAGAGAGAATTAGAGAATATTGGTTTGTACAGGCAGTCTATTATAGAAGGAAGTGTGGTGAATAAATAGTGGCAACAACTACTAGAAGAGCATATCATTCGGCTGAGTACATCACCATGTGGGTCATTGTGTCGAAGAAGGATGTGACTTGGAGGATGTGTATATATTACAATGAGTTGAAAACAATCATTCTTAAGAATATATACCCCATACCTAGGATAGATGATCTTCTAGATCAGTTGCAGCAAGTAAAGTACTTCACTAAGTTGGAGTTGAATGCTAGATATCACCAGGCCGAGTCAAAGTAGAGGATACTTGGAAGACTTCCTTCAAAACCAAGCAAGGTTTATATGAGTGGTTAGTCATCCCATTTGGCCTATGTAATGTACCATCTACATTTATGAGATTAATGAATGATGTATTGTGCCCTTTTATAGATTCATTTGTTATTGTCTATTTGGATTATATACTATTATATATTGCTGCCTGGGAGGAGCATATGTCACATTTGATGCAGTGATGGAAATATTGAAGAAGCACCAGTGACTAGAAAATCTCAAGAAGTGCAAGTTTGCACAACAGTATTTTGTCTATGTGATTGGTGGAGGAGAATTGAAGATAGGTCCTTCCAAGATGTAGGCCATCATGAAATGGTCAGTGCCTACTAATGATTCTAAGGTCGGTAGTTTCACTGGGTCAACAAAGTAACTGAAGAAGATCATGATCCCATTTCTAGCGGTAGCAACATCGCTCCACACCGTAAAAAGGTTGCAGGGCACTTTGGTGTAGGGAAGACGATGGATAACCTATAGAGGTATGTGTATTGGCCAAAGATACAAGAGCAGGTAACTATGTTCATAAGAGGATGCATGCTTTGTTGTACTAGCAAGCCTAGCAACAGGAAACAGGGTCTATATCATCCCTTACATGTACCTAATATTCATTGGGAGAGAATTTCCATTGACTTTGTGGGAGGTTTACCAAAAACCAGGAAGGTACATGATTGTATGTTCATGGTAGTTGACAGGTTCAACAAGATGTGTGTTCTGATGACCTACAAAATGACCATCAATGGACAAGAAGCAAAAAACTTATTCTTTGGACAGGTTTGGGGTCACTTTGGGATACCAAAGAGCATCATTTCATACATGGATACAATATTTCTCAACACATTCTAGAGTCCATTGTGGGAGAAGACGGGCACAAAGTTGAAGAGATCTACAATATTCCATCCATAGACACATGGGTAGAAAAAAGTAGTCAACAGGACTTTGGTGCGGCTTCTAAGGGGATACAACTAGAAGCATCTGAATACTTGGGATGAAAATTTGGTTTATATACAACATTCCTACAACAGACTAGTTAACACTTCTAAAGGAAAGTCCCCATTTGAGACTTGTTTTTGATATTTGGCACCTTCGTTTTGGATATTGCATATGGGAAATAAGGAGGAGTGAGGGAAGATCTTATAGGAGATGCTTTGAGGGCTGAAAAAATTATATAGAAGATCAGGCAGATCGATCTACAGGGATAAGAAACACAACAGAAGTCACAGGAGAAGTATAAGGTCAGGCATGATCAACATAGAACAGACAAGTCATTCAAGGTGGGAGACAGAGTATGGTTACAGTTAAACAAGGGGAGGCTTCATGGGCCTGGTAAGAAAATGAAGGCTTTGAGTTATGGTCCCTCTAAGGTACTGGAAAAGGTGGGTGGTAATTCCTATCAACTTAGTTTACCACCATATATGCACATTTACCCAATTGTGAATGTAGATAATTTGAAACTCTATGAGCCTTCCATGCTAGATGAGGAAGAGGAACAATTCCTACCTTCTGTGGAGGATTTGGCACCAAATTCTCACACCCAATTGATAGAAGATACAATTTTATAGAAGAGCTCTAGAACTACAAAACAAGGGAAACATGACCTTGGCAGATTGGATTGAAGGGAAAACTTCCAAGCAAAGCTAAATGGTACACCGAAGGGAAGGTGGAGGAAAGATTTCCTCACCTCATTCAATAGAATATTTTAGGGAGGAAAGGCCTCCAAAAATGGGGAGTTGTGATCTAGATTATATCATTATATTGGCTTTCATCAATATCGATGCACTTAGAGTGGAAAAATGGAGGAATCAACTTATGGGACCATTTTTACCAGCGGGACCCAATTTGATGAAATGAGGTCTGAAACCATCCGAGAGCATTTTGAGGTATAATATGACATTTTTTAGGGGTAAAAATTTTCCTCTTTAGTGTTCCACCATTTTTTTGTTCTACACACAAAGATACTTCTAACAACATAATAAGCATGTCAATCAATGTCCCTATGCAAAAGTTATGCTACTCTGAAGTCGACCTTCTTGTTTTCACACCTGTGGTTCGGGAAGATGTTGCGTTGAGAACCATTATTCATGGAAAGGGGGATAGATATTTGATTATGAGGTAAAATACATTAGAATATTCTATATTGTTGTTGACACCTAATCCTCTGCGATTGGGTGAATTTATGTAAATAGTTAAATTAGGAATGTGAACAGTCATCAGGATATGAACTGAGCAGTCACACCCTTTGTATATAACAATAGCATACCTAATGAAATGAATCGAATCAGTTATACTTCCTATTGGAGTTACTGCCTGGCCTGACATGGTATCAGAGCCAGTTCTCAAAAAAAGTTGTAACCCCCTTCATTTTTGCTATTGTTGGCAGTACGCTGGTCTCAGCACTGTCCACTGAGCGCTGTCCTCTGTCATTCTGACCTGAGCACTGTTCTGACTGAGCTTTGTCCTCTGCATTGTGTTCCATTGCCTCAACGTCTGTGTCCTCTATGTTTTTCAGTGAATTGATAGTGAATGGTGTGTGAGCGCAGCGGAAGCGTGATGAGCCCAGGTGGTGCCGGAGTGGAGATCTCATAAGTTTTGAACGCGGTATCTCATACAATCCAATGGTATGGTGAATGGTGTCAAATACGTTCTATATAGTTCGAATGCTATGCAACATTATAAGCCACAGTATCTGGTGATTTTGTTTGAAATACATTTCGAATGCTGCCTGACATGTTCGTGCATTAGCGACATGTATTGGCATTGATATATCTCCCGGGGCATTGGCCATTTCATTTCAATTAATGAAACCTGTGTGTTCTTTTTGAAGGCTGGTGTATATTTGTTGTTTGTGCTAAAAATATGGTACGTCAAATGTGTGCTGAAAATTCATTCAATGCCCTGAGCGTTCGTTGGAAAGGTTGTTCCTTTTTGTGATGGTTATTTCTCTTAATATGTGCACTGTATGTGCTGGACATTAAGTCTCTATTGCAGACAAAGGAATCAGTTTTGTGTATTGCTCATTGATTCATTTGTGTGCTGACTTGGAGTTGTATTGAATGCATCGAAAACTGTGAGTAAAGATGCCTCAAATACATTTTTGAAGCTGCCTGAAATACGTTTTTGAAGCTTCTATTTCACATAAGTTTTCAACACTGGTTATATAAGTCCGAATTTTGCCTGAATTACGTTTTTGAAGCTTCTGTTTCACATAAGTTTTCAACGCTAGTTATATAAGTCCAAATGTTGCCTGAAATACGTTTTTGAAAGCTGCTGTTTCACATAAGTTTTCAACGCTGGTTATATAAGTACGAATGCTACCTAAAATACGTTTTTGAAGCTGCTATTTCACATAAGTTTTGAACGTTGGCTATTTCAAATACGTTTTCAATGCTGCTGTTTTTAATACATGCGCTGGCCTCCATATAACTTGGTTCACCCATACCTCCATACGTGAAGCACCATTTTTTTTTCACTTTCGGCCGAGATTCTGTGCTTCTGTCCCTACAGTTGGATCCGATTTGATTGCTGGTGCCATTCATATGTTTGATGCTTTGCCGAGGTTGACCGCTGTAAATTACAGTTCAAAGAATGCGCATGACCATGGTATTTATAGGTGAAGTTATATAAGATTTATAAGGTGGAGTTTTATGAGATTTATAAGGTGAAGTTTTATGAGATTTATATGATGGACTTATATGAAACTTATATGAGGTTTATGTGAGGTGAATTTATACAATGATGGATTTATATGAGTCACATTGTGGATTTGAAATCTTTTGAGAATGCCTTTTTGAGTACATTGGCAGAAGTATTCTTTTCTATCAGCAAAAGTTTTTTTTTTTACAGAATGCATTCAATCATCTCCATGGTAGGAATAGTTCTCACTGGCAAGGAGAACTATCCTGAATGGTCCCGGATGATAAAACACACCCTCGTCTTCAATGAGTTGTGGAAAGGAGTGTGTGTCGGAGAAGGAGACAATGACTCAGTACAGCCTACCTCAGACAAAGAGCTCGTCATTTGGGAAAACAAGAACAACAAAGCTTATGCATTAATCGCAGCATTTGTAAATGAAGAGGTGAGTCGCCATATTTCGTCATATTAAACCGCCTTTGAAGCCCTACAAAAACTGAAAGAACTCTATGACTCACATTCTGCCTTTGAAGCCCTACAATCTCCGCTTATTGAAGAAAAATGGTGTTGCTGGTTTGCCTACAATTCCTAGAAAACTTAAGCAATGTGATGCTTGCATTCTAGGAAAGCATAGCAAACAGTTTTTTCATGATTCACATTCAAGAGCACATAGGAAGCTTGAACTTATTCATTCGGATTTATGTGGTCCAATGCCTGTTCCTTCTGCAAATGGAAATAAATATATCATGACATTTATTGATGACTACACCAGAATGTGTTGGGTTTATTTATTGAAGAACAAATCTGATGCTTTCCAAACGTTCAAGAACTTTCATAAATGGATTGAAAATGATGCACAATCTCATATTGGGTCTATTCGCACTGATAATAGAAAAGAATATACATCAAATGAATTTGAAAACTATCTTCGCCAACATGGGATCAAACATCAGACAACTGTGCCTTATAATCCTCAACAGAATGGTGTAGATGAAAGAATGAATAGAACAATCTTGAATATGGTATGATCCATGCTTTTCTTCAAAAATGTAAAGATAATGTTTTGGGCTGATGCTGTTCTATGTGCTGCATATATAAAGAATAGATGTCCATCTAATGCTATAAGAAATAAGACTCCTTATGAATTGTGGTATGGACATGGTCCTTCGGTAAAACATCTCAAGGTCTTTGGTTCCACCTGTTATGATTTGATACCAAAGGTACATAGAAACAAACTTGGTGCTAGAAGTCGTAAGTGTATCTTCTTGGGGTATTCAAACACCTCCAAAGCATACCGCCTCTATGATGAAGTAAATAAAAATTTTGTTGTATCTAGAGATGTAATTTTTCTTGAATCATCCAAATCTAACAATGTTGTTGAGTGGCAACTTGATCACTTGGATAGATTCGCAAAAACAAAATCATTTCATGAAGTTGATAATCAGATTCCACATCTTGAAGGGGGAATTCCTATTCTAGATCAACATGTGGAATCTTCTTCCGAAGAACACTCTCCCCCGAATGAAACTCCAACAACGGATGATGCTTTAAGTGATGTAATTGATAGAATTGGGAGACTCAATCTTGATTCAGTCCCAACTCAATCAACAAAGTATCCTGGACCATCTCAGAAAGGTCCCCCAAAGTGGCTGACAAAGACACTTGAAAGTGTTCATCCTGATGAAATTGGAAAAATAGGAACCAGAAATTCAAACTGACAAAATGGAGGGGATGTAGATGAATCTAATTCACCTGTTGATACGGATGTTTCTTATGATTGTGAATTGAACTTGTCTACAGATTTTGAACCAACTTCCTTTAAGGAAGCTACTTCTCATGATGAATGGAAAGAAGCGATGCAAAAGGAGTATGATGCCCTCATAAAGAACGGCACTTGGAAGCTGGTTGATCCTCCATTTGGAACCAAACCAATTGGCTACAAGTGGGTCTACAAGAACAAGTACAAAGCTGATGGCTCACTTGACAAGCACAAAGCTAGGCTTGTGGCAAAAGGTTTTGCACAGAAAGAAGGGGTCGATTATGAGGAGACTTTTTCCCCCACAGCAAAATGGGCCACGATCCGGACACTCTTTGCACTAGCAGCCCAGAACAGTTGTAAAGTCCATCAAATGGATGTAAAAACTACTTTCTTGAATGGAGATATAAAAGAGAATGTTTTTATGTCCCAACCTGAAGGATTTGCTGTGAAAGGACATGAACATAAAGTATGCAAACTTGTGAAGTCCTTATATGGCCTCAAACAAGCACCGCGAGCCTAGTATGAAAAACTAACTGAGCATCTTCTGAAACTCAACTTCAATCATTTTGATCTTGATGATGCAACTTTATTTGTCAAGAAAGTTGGAAAAACAGTTGTATATCTTGTGGTATATGTAGATGATCTTTGAATGACAGGGAACAATTAAAGCTACATTGCATCCATAAAGAAGGAATTGGGGAAAAGTTTTGAAACGACTGATTTGGGCTATGTTCATTACTATCTTGGCATTGAAGTAACCCAACATCCAAAATCCATATTTCTTTCTCAAAAGAAATACATTGGAGATTTGTTAAACAGATTTGGCATGACAGAGTGCAATCCTCTTACTACTCCAATGGAACAAAACTTAAAGCTCACATCTATTGAAGGAAAGGAATTTGAGGATGCAACAAAGTATAGACAGCTTGTAGGAAGTCTCAACTACCTTACTACTACCAGACTAGACATTTCATTTGTTGTTGGAATCCTCTCCAGGTTTATGCAAAAGCATTGTGAGGGACATTGGTCTACTACAAAAAGAGTTCTAAAGTACTTGAAGGGAACTCAAGACTTTGGAATCAAGTACACACAGGTGGATGACTTTAGTTTGATCGGATACTCTGATTCATACTGCAATGGAGACAAAGAAACTAGGGTATCTACTTCAGGATATACTATGAGTCTTGGATCAGGAGCTGTCTCCTGGAGATCACGCAAGCAATCAGTTCCAGCAGATTCCACAATAGAAGAAGAATACGTGGTAGCTGCTGAAGCAACAAAAGAAACTGTTTGGCTTAGGAAAATTCTTGAAGATTTGCAGGTAAAACAAGTACAATCAACTCCACTCATGATTGACAATACCTCTTCAATAAAGTTGGCCAAGAACCCAAAGTTCCATGATCAAACAAAGAACATCAATACTAAATATCATTTGATCCGACATCATGTCGAGGCCAAAACAATCCATCTCCGTCATTGTTCCACAAATGAGAAAATTGCAGACATCTTCACAAAAGTGCTTGGAAGAGAAAAGCTTGAAAGATTTAGAACGATGCTTGGACTCACGAACATCCCTTTAGATTAAGGGGGGGAATGTTGACACCTAATCCTCTGCGATTGGGTGAATTTATGTAGATAGTTAAATTAGGAATGTGAACGGTCATCAGGAGATGAACTGAGCAGTCATACCCTTTCTATATAACAATAGCATACCTAATGAAATGAATCGAATCAGTTATACTACCTATTGGAGTTATTGCCTGGCCTGACAATTGTAACTCTATTTAAGAGTTGATGTAGTCAAAAATAACCATTAATAGGCTACCAGGTTGTGTTATAACTGGGCCGCTAGGAGGAAGAGGCATTACATTCTTTCGACATAATTTTGCTCCATAGATAAGCAAATATAGCCATGAGAGATATGAGGTATAGCACACAGAGATGATCTGTGCACTGTAGGAACCCACGGTCCATAGGAATTACTTATATGTACCTGCATCCATATTTCTAGAGAGAGAAAGAGATCGAAGCGGTCACCTTCCAGCTGAGTTTTCTCTCGAAAGGGTTTCCTAGAGAAAATATCTTGTGTATTATGTGTGTGTGTGTGTGAGCTTAATTTGTCATTATCTACTTTTCTGTATAATTTCCATTTGAATGCATGTACTAGTTACAGTTAAATCTATAGATTTTAAAGTTTAATAAAATTGTAATAGTGTAGAATCTCATCTTTTTAATATAATATTATCAAATATGTTGTAATGCACTATCTAATGGAATATCCATGACAACTTACAAATAATATTTTTACCATGTCGTTGTTTGTACTTGGCATTTTCTTTCTCTAAGATGTCATGAATCTGTTGGTGAATGTGTTGAATGCGCTCAATAATCGTGGTGTTTTTAACAACTTTAGAATAAACATGGACATATTCCTCCTGGTGTTGTAGCTGCTACAACTACGGTCCAAAATTTTTTATGTGCTTTAAATTTGGAGCCTTCCCTTCTATCCATGGGAACTTATCTTTTACGATTGTCAAGTATTCATGATTTGATCAAGACTTATTCTTTTCATTTTGCTTGTGTTTGTCTTTTTTCATACTTATTTGATCTTTTTGAGTCACAAGCTAACCTTCTAACTTGACCTTGCAGCAGCCTTGGGCTTGTCACTAGAAGTTGCACAATCTTGCAAGGCAAACCATTGCTGATGATGAAAACTGAAAAATCCATAATGGTAGCTCAACCTTGAGCTTGATAATTGTTCAATCATGGATGGTGTCCTTGTAATAAGCTCAGAAACTACACAATCCATCTCTTGTACTCAGAAGCTACGCAATTCACTAAGCCGGGAAGTTGTCCAATTCCCCAGAATTGAAAAATATTCCTTCACAGTGTGCATGGAAAGTTTCCATAGAAAAGAAAAAAAGCATCCATAGAAAATAAGGAGCCATTATTAGTTTCTGAAAGGTGGCACATTTGCTATTTTTAGAAATTGAGGCCAAGTGTTGCTTTTTCCCTGATTTTAAGCATGTGCACCATCAACCCTAATCCGCTCAACTATATTTAATTGACGCCTATAGATCTCATTTTTACATTCGATCTTGGAGCTCTAGCATTCCCAAGGGGACCAAGGAGCCTTCAGTGGAGTTTCCGTTTCTTTTCTTGGTGAGTTTTTCTCTATTTCCTTCTGCATCTTTTTCTGTCACTTTTTGTCATTTCGCTTCTGTGAGTGGTGTTTTTCTTGTTTCTCTTCATGGTTGTTGGTGTTTTAAATTATATTAGCTTGTAGAAGTGTTGATTTAGTTTTTCATTCGCCTTTCATAAGTGTCGCATCGGTTCTCTTTCTTTTACACACCGATGATTGTTGTTTCAACAAATCTCCTTTCATATTTGTTCTTTATTCTGTTTGTTGAGTTTATACACTTGATTCACATTGATATGTCCATACTTAGTCAAAAATACAGTTCAACTTGCATTATAACTTAGATCTTCTTGTTTCCTACATCCTCACTAGGAAGATCTGCACTTCACTTGGTCATTCACAGCCTTGCCTAGCTAGGAATTACGCAAGTCCAAGGATGAAGATAAGATCTTGACATCTAAGGTTGCACAATACGCAGTATAGGCTGGCCAAACTATACATTGTGTAGTCCCAGGGCTGAATCATGCCACCTTGGCCATAGAGATTACGCAATGCATAGTCTCTCCCTGTCACTACCTAGGCTGAACTGCGCATTGCATAGTCTCAAGCCTCAAGTTGCATCACAGGCTGTTGAGACTACAAAATGCGCAGTTCACTTAGCCAATCTCCCTCCTTTCACCATGAAAATAGTGAAATCTCTCTCATTAATTTGTGTCTTTTCTGCCTCATCTTACTTTAAAAGTTGATTTTCGAAAGCTAATGTAATATTTCCATGAGTTCACTTTCCTCCTACAGGTATCATAGTTGTTGAGCATTTATCTCTAGTAGTCATTATTATCATGGCACCCAAGAGAGATACTTCAAAAGATGCCACAAAAAGAAGTAGTAGGGAAGCAGTTAGAGTATGCCAGTAAACTTTCCAGTATATTTAGAAACTCAATTGTTCGCGAAAAATGAATAAGATATTACATGGCAGAAAGTGAGTGAATCTTTTCAAAAAAGAGCTTCCACACAGATCTAGAGGACTGACAAGTATACATTAATATCTAGAAATTACGGTTACATGGGGTTGCATGCAAATGTCCATCCTTCTCATGTGTATATGTTATCAATTGGATTGTTTCATATATTGACGTGAACACTATGACTTTGAGAAATTCTAGTAGACAAAAGCTTGCTACTTTTTTGGCAGCAGAGTATTGTCCTATGTACCATTTTCCTGAGCGAGAAACACTCATGGGTTTGTACTTCTATGCCAACAACACCTATGTGGGCACAAAATACATTGTTAAATTTTGGGTGAAAGAGCCATCAAAGGTTCAACAGACACCCAACAATGCTTACAATACAAAATCTCTTAGGATGACCTATCAAGTGTTGATCACCCTAGCTTGCAAAATCTACAGTTAGCAGTGCACGAAGACCTTTCATGAAGGGTGGACAATCTTATTGAACCAGTTTGTGAATGATGGGAATCCATTCAACATGTTAGACTTGTTGGCTCAAAAGTTAGGTATCCATGTAGTGAATGCTTACAATCCTCCCAAGCGAGGGAAAGAAAGATTCTACAGGTATGCATATCTACTGGATGAGATCTGTGCACATAATGCATTCCCTGGCATGAACTGGACTTGGACACCTCAAGATCCTATCATGCACATCCATTATAGATTTCTCTCAGATTATAGCCACAAAGGAGTTATGGAGAAGCGAAATGACCACTTCCTCATTCCTCTATACAAGATGATGTTTGAGGAAGAACCACCTTGTATGTCACGTTGGGCAATGGAAGCAGTATCACAGATCGCAGATTGGTTTGCCTCACCAGATGGCAACTTCCTTAGAGTGTTTGGTGGTCAGAATTCACCGCATATTTTGCCAAGGTATGCCACTGATAAGCTTGTCGCATAAGAAGTTTCATATCATCTCTCCACAATGTTATTAGTATATTTTCAAATGAAGAAGAAAGCACCTTGGCCAACTCTTCCTATGCAAATTGGATTGTACGAGATCAAGAACCTGAAAGTCATGGATATCAAAGGACATGTGATTGAGAAGCTTGCATTCGGTACTCATGAATTTAATCTGTACAATCCTTGTGGTATTTGTAAAGACCACTGTGCAATAATTCACTTCTCGTGTCTCAGTAGGACATTTCACTGGCCAAAGGAGGATTCATAGAACAATTGTTATAATGCCTCCAAGTCTCGCAATATGGTCAATTTTTCAAGAACTTCACAGGTGACTCCATAGAAGGAAGATACTCCTGAAGCAATTCCATCGGAAGGGAGAAAGTCCGAATAGGATAAGGGAAAGTGAAATGTTGCCTATAGTCTAGGGGGAGAAGGAAGATGCAAGATGAAAGCAGATCTAGCTATTATAAAATCAGATTTAGTAGTAGAGGTAAAGAGGAAATAGAGGATGTAGAGAACAAAATGGAGGAAGAGGGAAGAGAAGATGAGATTGGAGGAAAAAAATAAGAATCAAGAACAAGAAGAGAAGTAAAAGCAGGAAGAGAAGAGAGACAAAGTGAAATAGTAGAAGGAAAAACACAGAAACAAGTTGAAGATCAAGAACAAAACTGGCAAATAGCGGATGAGAGCGGATAGATGTAGGACATAGAGCTTGCTCAATAGATTGAAGAGTTGGTAGAGATCGTAAAAATGGAGGAGGAATCAGATATGAAGAATCAATATTTCGAACTAATTCGTAGCACACAACAGGTCATTATTCAGTCTCCACCACCTCTAATAGCAGAGTCATCTCTAGGCAAAGAGGAGGAATTTGTTCCTCTTGATGACGATCTGGTCATGAGCACGTACAACCTTCCGTACGATGAACTCCAGAAGAAGATTATACAAGTACGTAAGAATAATTTTCCGGATGACTTCGCATTGCCTACATTTATTAGAGAAACCATGATTATGGTCGAGATCGGGAAGAATCCCGATGTCATTACCGTAATAAACTTGGCTTTCATTGGCGCAAAAACGTCGAACACTGAGTATTTGATGGCAAAGAAAAATAAATTGGGAAATAAATTGAAGGCTTTCAGGTAAGAGGTTGAATAGCTCCATGCAACAACTAAAAATGAAGCTTCCACAGAGGTCCATCTGGAAGAAATGAAGGCAGTGATACTTGGTGAAGTATCAACACTTGGAGTGAGCATGCAGAATCTATATGAGGAGATTGTTACCATGCATAAGGAAGTTGTCTACTTGCATGGCTTGCAGCATAAGTGTAAACATTTTGTCAAAACTCTTAGGGATGTGCAATATGTAATTCCTGTCGTGCATAAATGGTTAATGCAATACAAAGGGGAGCCACTTTACTTGGGCAAGAAGATGAAGCAATAGGTAGAGCTGGAGAAAGCAAGAGTGCGAATGTTGATCTAGAACAATAAACAACTCACCTCATTCATTGGTAACATTCAGGCCTTGTATGCATGGTTATACAATGATCTAGATTTCTTGGTGAAGTCCCACAGGATCCCATCAGTTGGATCACTCACTGAGTCCAAACCTAGAAACCAGGTCAAGTAGGAGATAGAAGAATACTTGGAGCAACTTAGACATATTTTCACCAAGGAATATTTTAGGTGAACAAACAGAATATTCATAACTACATTGGTGCCCCTAAATGAAGACAATGTTGCTCATGCCGTAGACGGAAGTTCAAACTAGTTCCAAATCATTGTAGCCCAATGCCATGGAGGCTAGAGTCCACTTCTAGCTAGACACCATCGCATAGTTTGTGGATTTCATCACACAATACCAAGCTTGGCACCGATACGTAATTAAAATACATCAAGTCGAATTTGTTGAGCTTGAGTTTCCCCAAAATAAATCATGATAGTGTTTTGTCTTATTAGGTTGTCTAGTTGGCTTTACCCATTTTTTTCCTATATGGGTGCAAGTGTATTGTAATATTATTTGTAATTAATTTGTAAGTGGAATTCCAATTGTCAATATTGGAATGTGAAGATTCAAGATGTAATGTAATGAGTCATTTTGTAAATAAGTTGAAGAGTCATGGGGAAGTCAAAAAATAATAAAGGTGGAGTTGAAGAGTCACGCCCTCTTGTTATAAATATATCCTCATAACTCATGTAAAGGGCTTTTGGGAGCCAAGATTTTGGCTAGGCTTAGGCTTAGAACTAGAGACTTGGGAGTTTGTGAGAGCCTTGGATTCTCTGTAGCATAGAGAAAGTATATTTCTTTGGAGGAGCACGTGATATTGACTTCACATTCCACTATTGGGGCTAGTGGTCTGTCAATTGTATATGTATGATTGGAACTTTCACTTAATAAAATATCATAACCAACACATTTCAATGCATATGTTGTAAATATATTAGGATTATTCTTGTTATGTTTGCAATGTATGTTATTTAACTTACACTTATGATTATGAACTATTTCATTTTCATTAGTAAAAATATTGTTGTTGTTTAATTCATCATTGTTAACTTGTGAACCTTTTCGCATATTAGCTTGTGGTGTCATTTATGCTCATGTGTTCCTTTCAAGCTACGTAGTATTACAGGATGCTAAGGTGCTCACTCATTTTCCCTTTCGTGTGGTAGAAACTTCATGCATCGCACTTGACTCTCCACAGGGTCCCACACTTGTTCTCACCAAAGTTAGTATACATCAATTTATGCCTTATTGCAGCCAAGGCACATCATTAAAATCCACTGCTTCGACAACCAGGTTGTATTCCGGATGAGACTCATAGACCAAAAAGTGTGAGGTATAATTGAGACTTCACATTGGGGATATCCCTTGAATGTTGACGGGTCGAGTTCCGTCAACATTTATGGTGCTAGAAGGACGGCTGGATAACAAGCTAAGCCCATGAAGTTTGTTTGAACTTTCCGCACTCATTAATGGCTTCTCCCCAAATCACAACCTTGGCATGTTTTTCTAGAACCGCAAATCTAAAAGTGTTGGTGAGAATCATTGATGACTTGTCAAATTTTAAATTCAATGGTGAGGGTGAAACAACCTTTTTCGAGCATGCTTCTTGTTTTCTCGAATTTTTCCTAAAACATAATATTCACTGTGAGGATGCTTCTGATAGGTTGTTTATTTTCACGTTCGAAGGGCATGTAAAGGAATGGTGCTACAGGTTTCCAGTTGCCTCCATACACTCTTTCGAACATCTGGACACAGATATTTACCACAACTTTGATAGGTATGATTATAAATCTTTTTTCAAGAAATTCATGAGATTGCAAAAATCACTTGATGAATCTCTTGATGATGTTAACGATCGTTTCATTCATTTTTGTTTTGAATTTTCTCAAGATGATGTTGATGGGCCTTTATTGAAAGAGAAGTTAGAATTTCTTGTTCACATTTCGATGAATCCGCACGAATATGAATGTTTCGAAAGCCTCCCCACATACCGGGGTATCAGGGCTTCTAAATCTACGACAGACGAGGTTCCTAATCAAACAACCCCATTTCGTCAAGATGAAGTGGGAGAAGTTGAGAATTCATCCGTTGATTTACCACCGTTCTCCCAACCCACATACTCAGAATTTTGACCAATGGCCACTACATACTAGATGTTAATTGATGGAAAGTAAGGTCCATAATTCCACCTCCATGATACATTATTATGCTACCTAGACCTTGGTGGTGGCCAGATATGGTATGCTATAGTCAATGGATTGTTGAGACAATCTACAACATGATTGGCGCTTCCCTCCTTATATTTAATCTTCAAATGGAATTTTTGTAAATATGTGGACCATTTCTCATGGTGATCATTTTTCAACTTCCCTTGTATTTATATAAAATAAAGAGTTCAGTGATCTATGTGGATGACCATCTCCTTCCCCTGAATGTAATGTTTCCATTGTCGAAAATCCTAAACGATGGATCACATCTCTTTATCATAGGTGGGCTACTTCCGAATTGTATCAGGAAGTGTTTCACTGTGATAGGCCACTGAATGCCCTTGTTGGGTGAGAACTACACCAATAGTATAGTCAAGGGCATCTAACTCAATCTCAAATGGTTGTTGTAGATATGGAAATATGAGTATTGGTGTAGAGAAAAGGAATTCCTTCAACTCAACGAACACCTTCTATTGGGACTTAGACCAACAAAAAATTCTTTCACGCCGCCATTGGTAACTTGACTCAAAGGCCAATTGTTATTAGAAAATCCCAATATGAACCTTTGATAAAATTGGCAAGGCCCAAATAGTAGTGAAGCTTTGCTATGGTGGTTAGGATTAACCAATCCTGAATGACTTGGGTCCTAGTTGGATCCACACGCGTGACTTTCTTAACACTAACATAACCTAGGTATTGGACCTGCCTCATGCCAAAGGTACAGTTCTTTAAGTTAGCACATAGTTTGTGTTACCAGAGGGTTTGAAATACATGTCGAATGTGCTGCAAATTATCTTCCCAATCCTTGTCGAAGATGAGGATGTCATCCAGATATACAACCACGCATGAGTTGGTAAAGGGAAAAAAATTTCATCCATCAACCTCATAAAATTTGGAGGGAATTTGTCAACCCGAAAGGCATGACCAATCACTCAAAAATTCCCTCCTTGGATTTGAAGGTGGTCTTCCACACACCCATGTGTTCTATTAGAACTTGGTGATAGCCAGACTTCAAGTCAGTGTTGCTAAAGTAATTGGCCCTCTTCAGCTAGTCAAGAAGGTCATCAATCCATGGGATTGGATACCTGTTACTGACAATTATTTTATTCAGTTCCCGATAGTTAATGCAAAGTCTCCAGGTCCCATCCCTCTTATGTAAAAGTACAATTGAGCTCCCACAAGGGACTTGCTCATATGTTCCCTTTTTTGCAGCAACTCCTAGATTTGCCACTTGATTTCTTCATTCTCCCTAATAGAGTAGCAGTATATTGGCCCACTGAGTAGAGGTTCTCTTGGCACCAAATTGATCAAATTATTGACTTGATAGTGTAGAGGTACCCTTGTGGGTGAGGAGAATATGTCACTATATTCTTCCACGATCTTATCAACTTACTTCCGTTGCATCGAGGAACCCTTTTCGGGGGCCATGGATTTGGCCATGATATTTCCCTTATTTTGAGAGTGAATTAGAAAGAAAAAAAATTCCCAGTCTAGGAGATGATATTACTGCATTTCTTAACAAATATAAAATAAATGGTGGTAGGCGAGGCTACCATTTGTATCATGTATAACTTATTTCACAAAGTGATAATAACGATGTGAGTCCTGGACTCATACACAACACAAAGCTTCCACAAGTATGGTTGGCCTAATAATACATAACAAACTTCAAGAGGGCCAACATCACACAGTACCTCATTCGTCAAGGGCTTCACACTATAGGGTAGGTGGCACTACTAGCTGATGAGGAGATCACACCCTTGGTCTAGTCATTCGATGGTCTACAACTGCAAATGTGGTGTTGTTGGTAAGCCTAAATGCCTCATAACTTCAACTGAGATGAGGTTCTTTCGACTTCCATTCTTGACTATGAATTGCAACGAAGAACCCTTCACCCACATCTATGAGTAGAAGAGAAGCTCGCCCTCCTCTGGATCTTCGGGCTGAATCTTCTAGACCTTAGTGGTGGCCACAATGGCATTGTGATCTACATTAATACTCTACTTCCCCTTCTTAGTCCCCTTATCACGTTCCAACTTAGAGTCGGAACATTCATGTGACTTTCAAGCTTTTATCTCGGCCACGAGTGACTACTTAATGCGACAGTCATTTGTGTTATGAGTGGGGATGTTGTGGAACTCACACCACTTTCCCGTGTCTTTCTTTATCTTCATGGTCTTTTTATTTGCTTCCCGGTTCGATGGGTTGTCTTGGGTAACCCCAACTTGGCTCTATCATTTAGGGGTTCCTTTTCCTTGCCTTGGATTCACAAATCCAAATTCTAACTTCTTCTATTTAAATTTCTTCTCGATCTTAATGCCATATCGGTACCTAGTTCCAAGTGAGATGTCTAGGAACTCCATCTCGTCTTTGATGTATTTCTCCAGAAAACCGCAATTCTTGAGTACTAGATACCACTCAAAATCATTGATACCTAGCTGCAAGAAAAGGGTATGAAAAATATTTGTGAAATTTTGCACATCTTGGTCAAGTCCGTGCCGCAATGTGGCCTATTTTATGTACTTATCTTCATAGTTGATGATAGGGTAATATTGTTCCTTGATGATGTCTTGGAAATAATTCCAGGTGGGTGCAACTGAAAATAGTGAGATTTCATTCTCATCCCTCTATTCACAGTAGGTTTCAAACCAATCCTTGATGTGGGGGGAAACCTCGAGGAGTGAAAAAGTAATATTTTCCCTATTAAAAAAATTTATGGACTGAAAAATATCCATCCAGCAGATTCAACCATTTATCTACAACATCTCCATCTATTTGGCCTTCAAATATAGGAATGCCAAATTTAACTTATACCTTGAAGAAGGTGGCACCTCCTAAGTGGCTTTTGGATGATGATGCATCACCTGTTGATACCTGCTAAAGGATCTGGCAAACGTTTCCCATTATCTCGTCCCTTTGCCACTTGTGGGCTTCTTCAATAAATGTTTTGAAAGGATCAACTACTCCCTTTTGTTTCCTTTCTTCTGCCATGGGAGGTTCTCGGGGTTGGCGAGGCTAGTCTTGTAAACATTTAACTAGTTTAGATCTTAGCTCCTTATACCCCAACCTCATTGGGGACATGCACAAAAAATAAATAAATCACAAACCACTCTAATACCACCAATCCACATTTATGTAAGAATGAAAAAAAATACAGATTCAACTAAAACCTTAGGGCTACAGTGAAAAACTGAACTTCAATTCGTTAATAACAAATACTATAAATTGTTTACATGAAGAATGGAAATAAACTAGTTTGGGTGATGGTAGCTTATCTATGAGAAGAGATGTGGTGGCTACATGACTCTAAATTGTATTACAATAAGGGTTGAAGGCCTTTTTGTTATTGAGAAACAAGGGAAAACCTTAATCATCCAAAAACATAACCCTAGGAGATGAAGTGCCAATATTTTGTGGGCCCCTTTGGGGTTAGTTGGTACATTAACTTCTCAGGGTCATAACTTTGGCATACAATCTGCATTTGATGCCTACCCTACCTTGTTAGAAATATACATCCAAGTAATATAACTTTCAACTCCAAACTCTTCTCGTAATCAATGACTTTTCCTATTGAAAAAAAAAACATTGTTTAGGGCCTGAAGACGACTCCAAAAGTTGAAAACATGAAAAATTGCCAAAAATAATAAATTGTTCTACAATTAAGGAAAAAAATGAAATAGCGTTGGGGTCTCGAAGTGGAAAAAGAGTGTGCCCACCAATATCCACCTAGATTATTTTGTCATTTTATTGGATGTAGTCTTTGCCCAACAGCAACATAGGCATGTCCTTGCATTTGCCAAATATAATAACATAATTTACTCCATTAAAACATGTAGTTAGACTAGGAATCATATTTAAAACAATCAAATTCCTTAGGAACTCTCCCTCCTCAGGAAATGGAATCTATCCCTCTCCTCGATTTTAAATTATAATTATGTAATTACAAACAAAACGTTTTGAGAAGGGGAAGTTATCCATAGGGGATGTCACAATGCTAAATATATCTATTTTTTTGTAAATTCAAAAATATTTTTCTAAGTTTAGCAAATATTATCTCTAATTTTCTATTGGTTGAGCGAGCCTTGATGTGACATAATTCCCTTGGTAAAGGGCATTTGTTTTCAATATTGTTCTTCCCAATGATGCCAGAACTGAAAGGGTTCCAAGTCCCTTACATAAGTAAGGAGGTGGGGAAGGGGGGATGAATAAATATAGGGAGGAAGATTTAATAAGTTAATTTAATATCAAACTGCTTCTATTTTTCTATGTTGAGAAATGTTATGTGAAGAAAGGGTGTGCATAAAAATTCCATGTGAGTGAGTTTGTTAAAGAGCATGGACTATATTGAGTCAAGATTTCTTCTTCCATGTCTCCACGCTCTCCACAATGTATATTTTAATTTTTTTTTAATAAAATCCTCCCCACATGAAATTAAAACCAATAAAAGAACTTTCATTACCACCATAATATCTTAGTCTTTAATAAACTTGTTCTGAACAACTAATAATTATGTTCATTTACAAACACTTCCAACATTTTCAAGTGTTCAAGTTGTCATTTTGTGATTTGCATTACACGAAGCTAGAACTAGAATTTCATTCATGCTCATGTAGATTCTCTCATGATTTCTTTGGAAGGAAAAATGATAAAGCCACCTACTAATGACTAGAAATTAAAACCCATAACTAACCCCACAAGATCCCTTCCTACATTAAACATGGTGTTATATAATCGATCGTGGAAAGAGGCCTGGGTTTGATTTATACACCTCTGATTTAGTCAATGTTTTTTCATTTTCTACGGCGTGGGGTTGAATTAATTTGTTCCAAGTTTCGAATTCTAGGGGTTTAATCTTCTTAATATTCTACCATAGCTTTCCTGTTTGGAGTTGATGAAGATATGCTTCGTTTTCTTTATTCATCTTCGTTTTGTATATAAATATATCGAGATATAATGAATTCCCTCATATGTGTACAATTTTAAATTGAGAAGAAATATTATTCCCATAGAAATTTGTTATGTTTACGATGCATCAAGTCTGTCTCACGCTGTGCTCCACCGCATTCCTCGTATGTTCGTTAGATAAATTATCTTTACTAAATTATTATTTGTATCTCTGAGTTCGTTGTTAGTAATATGGTAGAAGGCATTTTGTTTACCCAGGTGAAGTGCGTAGGTATTCCTAATCACACACGCCCAATCTAAACTACCAAAATAGAATTCAAATTAAGTGTTATACATTTAAAATATAAATATGAACACAAACACCACTATAGATTCACTTGTTATGAAAACATAAACATACCATATGTGAAATCCAATCATGTCCACTTACATTATTTCCCCACCGAGCTTTGCAATTTCACAATATTTACAATGTTAGATGCAATGTGAGGTGTAAACCTGGGAAGCGGTATTAGGTGATGTAATCGATATTGTGAAACATACCCATTGTTAGGTAATGTTATCAATATTATCAAACCATTCTTTCTATTGAATCAACCAGGATTAAATGCAAGTCGATACTACATAAATATAAGTTATTTATGAAATATAAATTAGTTTACACTAAATAATCTATAGGTTCCAAAAACTATGAACAAATGAAAACAAGTTTTAGTAAACATTGAAGCTAATAGACACTGAATGAGGAAAAATTAGAGATCGGGTGAGGAAGTGTGGAGAATCGTGATTTCTCTACACTTCACACATCACACTCTAAAAAATCTGCAACTCTGAAATACACACAACGAACTTCCTTTGCACTTCGGAAGACTCTGCATCACCACACCAAAGGGATGCCCTATGCATTTAAAATGTTAATTTCATGAGCCATGAAAAGAAAAAATGAAAAATCACACATGCTTGTCAATATATGCAGCATACTCGATGAGTCGAATATATTTTTCGCTGAACATTTCCATTTCAAAAGATTTGATTCGTCTAATCCATTTGGGCAACTTTTCCAAAATAAGTATATAAATCACTTTCTTCCGTTCATCTAGATTCTATCCCTCATTCCAAATTATCATCTATTCTTCTCATAAGGGCTTCATGAGTTGTTAGACCTTATATATTAACTATACTAATTATGAAGAAATTCGTGGTGTCTTCCATGTAAAAGGAAAGTGCGTTACTCAACCAATAATGACTTTCGTGCATCCTAATGTGGACTATGGTTTCACATAAGTATTACAATATTCAGGGAAATATTTTCTTGGTAAATCATCCCTTGCTTATTTTCATGCTAGACCCCGCACAAGCCGCACATCGCATCGAGTCAGATCATGATCTAGGTGTTCATCTATAAAGTTGAAGGATAAGAAAACACGAGGCATTCGAACAATCCAATGGAATAGAATGATTCGGGTGACAGGATTATCTATATGGAAGTAATTACATGGAACGGGGAATACAGGAGAAATCCAGTATCAAAATAAATTATTACAAAGTTGTTGTAATCTCAAATACCCGATAGTCCTTCCTATACATGGAAGACAGGAAATAGATCCTACTCGTTATGCTCAACAACTTTAGACTCATTTAGAGTGAAAAATAAACTACATGCTTCCTCATTTCACTTTTGATTTACACGTGATGTCATTGTTCAAAATATAATATTTACAAGGTTATTAGATTGAGAGGAACCACTCTAATTAAGAGGAAAATGGGATGCCTAGTTAAAGAATAGATGAAAGTAAACTCCTACTGAACCAAAAGGTATTATGCTGGAGAATTAAAATGACAAAAATTTCCTTCATGTGAGTGAACAAGAGTGCATATTGACGTCAAAGAGGTAATATGAGGCAATTAATCACGTGTCGTTGATTAGCAAACCAATGATTCAGTGAACCACATCTATTTAAGGGTTTGGCACTTGTGGGAAGAGTTCAAAATAATTAATACTGTTTTGTATTAATGGAGAAAATGGTTACATTGTTGTAACGTTCTCCCTAGTTTAGGATTAGTTTCTAAAGTTTAGGGGTTTGGGTGCAACTTCCTAATTCCTAGTATTGTATTTAATGATGTAATCTTTCATTGATGAATAATAGAGTGTACGAGAGTGATCTCTCTGTTTTGGTGAGTGTAGTCTCCAGGTGCAGGCCACACCTGAGAGCTACATCTCTTTCTTTTCAATTCTGTTCACATTTTATCTTGGTATCAGAGCTCAGATTGGGTGAGCCTGATCTTTTGTCACCTTGTGGCTGAAGTGCCTTTGTAGCTAGCTTACCTGTGTGGTAGAATTGCCTGTGTGGCAGAATTGCCTGTGTGGCTTGAAGTGCCTTTGTGGCCGCATGTACACAAGAGCTCTGTGCTCAATTGAGCAGGTGGACTGCAGAACACCTGGCTCGGACTCAGATATTTTTTTCTGAGTGGAGAGGATATTGGCGCGCTTTTTGCACTGACAGAAGCGCCAGGAGGGGGAATTAGCGCGGATTTTTTGGGATTAATCGCACCAGAGCGCCAGAACATCCAATTGGCGTGGAATTTAAGGAGGAAATCGCGCCAGCAAAAATACTCTAACCGATTTTTAATTGGCGCGGATTTTTCGCTCGGGAAAGCGCCAACACAAAGGGGATTTTTTGCACGCTGATTGAGGACGCGCCAATCTTCCTTCAAGGGGATCTGCGGGAAGCCTCAACTTCGTTTGGCGGTTTGCAAGGGGTGCAGATCGGCGAAGTTGCAGATCTATCCGAGAGAGGCAGATCGGATCAATTTTGATTAGATCAATTCTTCGGCTGTATTGGAAGTGCCGAATTTGCTCGTTGGAGCGGGATTGCCAGACACTGTAGATCGGTGGCAGTGGTGACAGATCGATCTGATAGGTATTGTTTTTTTTGTTGTTGGGTAGATTCAGAATGAGTAATACGATGGAATCTTACCTTAACGAGTCTGGTAAACTTAATGGATCTAACTTCACAAATTGGAAGTTTAATATCCAGACCTTGCTCGAGGGTGTGAATGCTTGGTCCATAGTTACAAGCGAGGAGCAGAAGCCGAACGGATGGCCACAGGAGCAAGATTGGGAAAAACGAGAGAACAAGGCCAAGGTCTTGTTGAAAATGTCTATGAAGGACAATGTTATTGCGCACATCAGAGACTGTAAAACATCCGCGGACATCTGGACGAAAATCAAAAGTCTGTATGAGACCCAGAATACAAGCCGAGTCTTGGCACTTAAAAGCAAGCTATTTTCATTGAGGATGGACGAAAGGGAGACTGCTACTGCATTTGTTGCGTGAATTAAAGATGTGAAAGACAGATTGGGGGCCATCGGAGTGGCGGTGTCTGATGAAGATCTTGTTGCAATCACAATGAATGGGATGCGTGATGATTTTCAAAGGTTCATCACTGGAGTGTCAGCAAGGGACAAAGCGCCCACATTTGATGATCTCACTGGGATCTTGTAGCAAGAGGAGGAGCGGCGGCAGAACTTGAACCCTCAGAGTGATGATCTTGCGTTGATGGCAAAATGACGATCATCCAAAGGAAGGCAGTCACAGCAGCAATCAAAGCAGAAAGGAGGAACATCACATAAGAATCTGCATTCTCATAAAGGTATGCTTGCAAATCATTTTGAAAAGAAATGTTATTATTGTGGAAAGAAGGGTCATATACAAAGTGAATGTTATAAGAAACAGGCTGATGATGCAAAGAGGAGGCAGGCAAATGCAAAGCACAGAGGATACTTTGTTGAAGAAGAAGACTTCAGTCATGAATTTCGACTGTTCACAGTCGACTGTGCCCTTTCAGCATCTAATGAGGACGATATTTGGTATGTCGATTCCAGAGCATCCTCTCACATGACAGGTAAAAAGGAATTTTTTGGTAGCCTTGAAGAAAGTATAAATGGATCAAAAATATATCTAGGAGATGATAGTGGATACGAGATTAAATGTCATGGGGTGATTTCAGTTAAGTTACCAAATGGAAAAATTAGTCACCTTACAAATGTTTTATATGTACCTGGAATTAAGAAAAATCTGATATTTGTATCCATGATGGGTGATCAAGATATGCAAGTCGAGTTCTTCAAGACTCATTGTGTGATAAAGGATTGCAGGAATGAAATAGTTGCAACAGGCATGCGAGTTGGAAACCTATACAGACTGGATGCAAAAAGCATACCAAAGCAAGCCATGGTTGCAGGAGCATCGACAGCAGAACAACTCTGGCATCAGAGGTTCGGTCATTTGAATTTGCAGGACCTCATGTTATTGCAGAAGAAAGGTATGATCGAGGGACTCCCTATCTTTCGTAATATTCAGTTAAATTGTGATGGTTGTGCCTTAGGTAAAATGCATAGAGAACAGTTTCTTGTGCATGATAGGAGGAAATAAACGAACATTTTAGAACTAGTGCACACTGATGTATGCAGACCTATGCAGACAAGGTCACTAGGAGGAGCATACTATTTTTTATTATTTACTGATGACTGCACTAGATATTCATGGGTTTATTTTTTGAACAAGAAAAGTCAGACTTTCCAGTGCTTTATAGAATTTAAAACCTTGGTGGAAAAGCAGTTTGGTAAGAGTAAAATTCTCCGATCTGATCAAGGGGGAGAATACAAGCTAAAGGAATTCATGAAATTATGCATATCTCACGGGATTGTTCAGCAGTATACAGTGCCACACACACCACAGCAGAATGGAGTTGCAGAGCACAAAAACAGAACCTTGGTGGAGTGCGCAAGGAGCATGTTACAAGGTAAGGGTCTGTCTAATAGCTTTTGGGCAGAGGCTATTAATACTGCTGTATATTTGAAGAACAGAAGTCCTACCAGGTATCTTGGCTTCAAAAACCCTTTTGAAGCTCTATATGGATTTAAACCAGCAGTAAACCATGTAAGAGTATTTGAGTCAAAAGCATATGCCCATATACCCAAAGCTGATAGGAAGAAATTAGACCCTAAAGCAGTTAAATGCATCTTGTTGGTTATGGCACAGAATTTAAAGCATATAAATTATTCAATCCTGAGTCTCGTAAGACATTTGCGAGCAGGGATGTAGTGTTTCATGAACAGGTACAGGAAGGGAAAGATGACGTTGGTGATGATTGGCACATTCCATTGTTATTGGAGGAAAGCAGCGAGGATGAAAGAGAACAGGAGCAGAAAGAAGAGCAGGAAGAAGAGCAAAAAGAAGAACATCAAGAAGGTGATAATGCAAGCCAAGTTATAGCAGAAGAAAACAAATTTGAGGTAAGTCCCCTACCAAGGAGGTCAGGTAAGAAGACTCAGTTACCATTAAAATTGAGAAACTATGCTTTGATGTCAAAGGTTTTGAACATTGTAGAACCCTCTAATTACAAAGAAGCTAGTCAATTTAAGGAATGGAGAACTGCAATGAATGAAGAGATGGAATCAATTATTAGAAATGATACTTGGGATTTAGTTGAGCTGCCTAAGAATAAAACACCCATAGGATGTAAATGGTTGTTTAAACCAAAAATGAATGCATACGGAAGTATAGAAAAGTTAAAAGCTAGGCTGGTTGCAAAAGGATATTCACAGCAGGAAGGTATAGATTTTGATGATACTTTTGCACCTGTAGCAAAGTTAAATACAATCAGAATGCTTATTGCTTTAGCTACTAAATGTAATTGGGAATTACACCAGTTTGATGTTAAATCTGCATTTTTAAATGGTGATTTAAAAGAGGAAATTTACTTAGTACAGCCAGAAGGGTTTGTAAAGCAGGGGCAGGAACGTCTTGTTTGCAGATTGAAAAAGGCTTTATATGGTTTAAAGCAAGCACCCAGGTCTTGGTACGAAAAGGTTGATTCTTTCTTTGTAGAGCATGGTTTCCATAGAAGTTTAAATGACCCAAATTTGTATATCAAGTACAATAATCAGGGGCAGATTATTTTGATTTCTTTGTATGTGGATGACATGATTATAATAGGAAATGCAGATGATTTAATCAGAGGAATCAAAAGGCTTATGGCACAAGTTTTCGAGATGAAGGATCTCGGAAGCCTTCACTATTGTCTGGGATTAGAAGTGTGCAGAGATAATGGGAAAACTTTTCTTACCCAAGGGAAGTATGCCAGAAATATGTTGGAAAAGTTTGGTATGGATCAGTGTAGATCAGCAGCGACACCTTTGCAGCAGAATCTGAAATTGAACAATGATGATGGCACTAAGGAGGTTGATGCCACAATGTACAGACAGCTGGTTGGCAGCTTGATATATCTTACAACAACCAGACCTGACTTGGCATACTATGTTAGTGTATTGAGCCAATTCATGTCGAAACCGCTTGAAAGTCACTGGGTAGCAGCAAAGAGCGTGTTAAGGTATCTTTGTGGTATTGTTAATTATGGTATTTTATACACTGATGTATCTGATGTTACTCTAGCAAGTTTTTCAGACTCAGACTGGGCAGGTAACCTGGATGATCGGAGGTCCATCACAGGTTACGCATTCAACATAGGTTCCGGGGTCATAGCTTGGAGGAGCAAGAAGCAGAGTACTGTAGCCTTGTCTTCATGTGAAGCTGAGTATCAAGCATTGTGTGCAGCAACGTGTGAAGCGATCTGGTTGAGAAGGCTTCTCAAAGATGCAGGAAAAGAACAGAAGAATCCCACTTCCATCAAAAGCGAGAACCAGAGCACCATTAAATTAGCATACAATCCAGTGTTTCACAAAAACACCAAACATATAAACACTCAGTTTCATTTTGTTAGAGAGAAAATACAGTGAAAAGAAATTGTTGTTGAATATTGTAAAACTTGTGACAATGTGGCTGATATTTTCACAAAGCCTCTTGCACGAGTGAAATTTGAATTGTTTAGAAAGATGCTAGGAGTCCAGGAGAACCCTTTCTCCATTAAGGGGGGGAGTTAAAAATAATTAATACTATTTTGTATTAATGGAGAAAATGGTTACATTGTTGTAACGTTCTCCCCAGTTTAGGATTAGTTCCTAAAGTTTAGGGGTTTGGGTGCAACTTCCTAATTCATAGTATTGTATTTAATGATGTAATCTTTCATTGATGAATAATAGAGTGTACGGGAGTTATCTCTCTATTTTGGTGAGTGTAGTCTCCAGGTGCAGGCCACACCTGAGAGCTACATCTCTTTCTTTTCAATTCTGTTCACATTTTATCTGAAAGTATCAAATAATACCTATTGTCCCTCATTTTACTTTGAATATCTTGTGAATATCTTGATCTGCATCGCCTCACTTATTTATGGGAATAAGAGTTGTTTAAGGAAATGAGAGTATGACACTTTTGTTTAACTTCCTCCCCACAATTGAGACCTAAAGGCTAGCCAGATCTAATCTAAGGAAGACCCAGGATCAATTCTCATAGCTACCACTATAACACCAAGAAAGACCCATCTATTGAGACCTAAAGGCTAGCCAAATCTAATCTAAGGAAGACCCAGGATCAATTCTCGTACCTGCCACTATAACACCAAGAAAGACCCATCTAAGGAAGACCCAGGATCAATTCTCGTAGCTGCCACTATGACACTAGCTGCCACTATAACACCAAGAGTACATCCAACATAAGGGGAGTCTACTCTTGGAGCCAGGATAATAGACTCAATGTGATTTGACCCCTGACCTTGTGGGTTTTACCCAACAAACTCAACCACCACACTACACATCATTGTATTCTAGACACTAGAATTTAGCTACATATTGTGAATGAAATCATAAGACATTGGGATCCTTCCAATAATTAAATACCACGGGCAGAGAAATCGGAGAAGGGAAAGCCTATTCAATGTTGATATTTACACATATTTGGCAATATTTACACATATTTGTTTTATAAACTTGTGTAAGAATTATACAAAATATAATTTATAATTATATATAATATATTTTCTCAAAGATCTCACTTTTCTTTCTATCATACATAGTCGTGGCATTACATGACCGAAAATTGATTGGCCTAATGTTAAAGGAGGTGCAGAGGTGTGCAACACGATTTTATTGTGCATAGTGTGAAGGCGCATATTGTGGAAACGATGGTAGAAATAGAGCACTTTCAAATAATGAAAAAATTGTGGACTTTGTCCAAGGAGGCAAGGTGTATATCTTTATGTAACTATAATCTTTATTTTAGATAACAATATAAAGAATATATCAATAATCGTTTTTTTTTAACCCTTCCAATATATAGTTATGAATATATTAATTTATTTTATTTTTATTATAATTTTTGTTATATTTTTTTTCCTATTTGTATTATTTTATAATAAAATTCTTGTACATTTAATGACTATACAAAAAATTTAAACATAAGAAAACAAGTGAATTAACATTTGAGCATAAAAATATACCTAACTTCTAGTCCAAGATTTATATATTATCCTATATTTTTACACCCTTACAATTAAGATCTATGTTAGGGCAATAATTTTTAGAATTCTTCTAATTGCAAATTTTATTCTCCATATTACTCTTCAAAAAAACACTTTACTATAGTTTTAACAACTAGCAATTAGCGTACCTACATTAGTTTTGTTCAAACAAAGTGTTTACATAGGCAGGTTTCTTATCGACAACTCACATGTACCTTCAAAATAAACTAAACAAATATTAATATGTATAAATTTGCAGGATGTTAGGCAGGATTTATAAGTTTTATAGGCTCGTGACCATTAGTAATAGCTAACTACCCCAACTATCATTTAGTGGTATGAAAGGAAGCACCTTTATGTTAGAAAAATTATGTCGAAATTTTCAAGAAATTCCTTCTTCAGAGTTTAAGGCAACTCCTCATTCAATAAAACCTTATCCCCTAATTTATTTCCCTTCCCATATTACATAGAAGAAAAATATTTTTTCTTATTCCATTGGTGTGTTGAGTAGGGATCAAGAAGAACATACCTTCAATGACTCAGGAGAAGGAATCAAAGTCGTTGTCTTAAGTAGGTGGCTAATGTTAGGTATCATATTTCTTTTATATAATTGATCATTTGGATCAAAAGATGATTAATTTCTTTCTCCCAAATCAGTGTTTCTATTGTATTTCACTCTATTTGATTATGAATAGTTGGAAGGATACATATTCTTTAGTTATGATAAGTTAAAGTAACTATGATTTGGTTCTTCTATCTATTCTACTTGCCTCTTGTTCTCTAGTGTTAACATGTTGGCAAGTGGAGTTTGGAGTATAGTTTTAGAGTAATGACTTTCCATGCAAGACTATCCTTTCTAAAGGTATTACCCCAATTATAATCTATATAATTACAAGAATGTAAGTACTCTTGCTATCTTAGGTTTGAATGTGTTGTTTTTTATTCTTTTGTTATATGTGAGCTTAACCCTATTGATGAGATAATATTTTCTTAAACAATTCTTATTATACTTCTTTCAAGAGTTTTAGTATAGTACATAGTTATGAATGTTTTTTTTAAGTAATGGGTTATTGTAACTAGAAGTATGAATTATATTTTTGAGGAAGGGGTTTTATTTTATTAGAAGAGCTCAATGTGGATAATTCATGTGTCGAAACTTGTTTTGCATCTTTGTAAGAAAGAAAAACATGAAATCTCACTAGAGTTAATGCTTTTTTGTATCTAGAAAAATTGACAACTCAGTTGGTTTCATACTCATGTGACACCTGCATAAATGAGATATAAAAGGTATTTATACCTTCTATCTTATATTTTACATAATACTTCATAGTAGGTCCATAAGTATTTGATCTACCTCTAGGGGTTCACTAAATCAACAACTTTAAGTTCTTGTAAAATAAACTTATAATTGAAGAAATTAATGGCTGCATTTTGGAAAAAGCAACATGAACATGAAGTCTATATATTAAGAGAATCATCCACTTGATTGACTACTCATCATCATGAATGCATTTTGAATAAATTTTCCTTCCCTATAACTCTGAAATTACTGAATACTAACACATGCTCAATCACAAGATTGCAAGGCCAATAAAAATGGATTTCATCTTTAAATATGAAAGATCAAGGTTTAGGATCTAGGGGATGTTATAAATGGCAAGTGCATTGCAATAGAAGAAACAAACTCCAAGCAATTCTAGTGGTGTTTAGAAACACCATTATAGCTTTATAATGTAGTGCAACTCAAATCTTCATATTTTCTTCAAGTTTACTATATCCATTGAACACATACACTTATCATTACATGGATGCATGCTATTTGTGTTGATCACTAATCATCTATAGCTAATTGAGTAAAAGATGATCACCCAAAATAATACGAATCTATTATATATACATATATGAATAGTAAATCAATACAACTTCACTAGCATCCATTTAACTTTCAATAAAATGTCTTCAATTTATATTTACACATCTCAATATCCTCTCTTAAAAATAACTTAAATGTATTCCATTTACATTTACACATCTCAACATCCTCTCTTAAAAATAACTTAAAGTGCATGGTGTTATATGGCAGTTACCTCACTTTAATGTTAACCTCATAAAATCTAAACACAGACCAAAACTTTTAAAAACTCATATCTCTCAACGACATTATAAAAATAAAAAATAAAAATCTTCTTATTTCTTTCATTAAAATAAATAAATTTTCTTATTTCTTTTAGTTATTTTAACTAGTAAAATTTTCAATTATATTTATTTATTTCTTTTAATTATCTATTTATTTACTTTCAATAATTATATTCAAATGAAATTCTTTAATTCATTTATTTAATAAAATGAAAATTTTTAATTCATTTGTTTTTCGCTAATGTTTAAATGAAATTCCCTAAATTCAAATTTAAATAATATGTGTAACTTCTCTTCTTCCTTTTTTAATTCTTATTCTTATTAGTTATATATTTTCTTTATCATTTTCATTTTTTATATATTTTATTTTATTTCCTAAATATCTCCTTCAAAAATTTAATATATATATATAGATATAAATTTTGATTAAATATAAAAGTATTATAATTTGTATAACTTCATAATATAGTTCATAAATATCTCAAATCCACTCCTTTAAAAATAAAAATGTGTTAATACGCTATTAATGTAGCACGGGCTACGTGAAAAGATACTTTGGTCGATGAAACTATTTGTTTGGACATGTCTTGAGCGATGGAAGAAGCGCTGCTTTGGAGATTAATTGTTTGTGGGCAGGTGTGTTCCATTGAATCAATTAGTAGTAGGTAGGTTAAAGCATATGATTTGGCATTATCAATTTCGGACCTGTCACTAAGGAGAATAAATGTACAAGATAAATCATAAACAGTAGATTAGAGGGGTAGGTCGATTGAGTAAGCCTTGATTATTTACGGTCGCAAAAATGTATTATTTTGGACTTATTTTATTTATTTATTTTACTTGAAATGAGAGAGTCATTGATTTTGAAAGATTGATCATCACCGGATACAAATACTTTATAAAAATATCAATTATAATGTATGGCAACATTACAATTTATTTCACAAATTTGTAACCATTTAATTAAACACAATTTTTTTACCAAACCACTTACATTAAAAATTTCCGATTTCAAATTACTTTTTAATAACAATTATTTATTACAACTATGTAAGCCTATATTAAAATTAAAATACACTAAAATGATATCAAGTTATTGGTCATGGTTTAACTATCAAGTTATTGGTTGTTGTTAACCAGTGTACAAGTATACAAATTAAAAAGATCAAATTTATTATAATTATGTAGCCTTATATCATAAATAAAATACACTTACATAACAATATCAAGGTATTGATTTATTGTTTAAGAATTATATGAATGTACATTTGTTACTTATTATAACTTTATAGTAGGAAATGCCTTGATTTATTGTTTAAGAATTATATGAATGTACATTTGTTACTTATTATAACTTTATAGTAGGAAATGTATTTAGAGATATAAAGTTATATTATCATTTTTTAAATAAAAAAACTATTTCTTTTAGGTTAATGTGTTTATATTATTTTTCCAAAAAAGGATTATATTTGTGAAAAAATCTCCTTTTTCTCTTAGCCTTATTTTGACCAGATTTTTTTTCCAAGAGAGCAATGCAAAATCTAGAAATATAGAGACTACTTTTCCAGGAAGACCAATGACATACAAGTTCTATCCACCAAAATATATCCTAAACATAAAAACTAGAAAAAACAACCATATTACATTAGAGGGATCGACATGTCAGCATTACTAGGTGTAATGGCCCCACACTAGTGGTGACTCTAAATTTACTCATGAACACGGTGCGACACCGACTAACCTTTTTGTTTGACCACTACTCAAGCTTTTGGACTACGCGTACTACCAACACTTTGTTTATTTTTGGTTAAGTGTTCACTTATTTTACTTATGCAGTGAAATTAACATTTCCCTTATTGATCTTCTATGTTGAATAACCATAACATGTGAAAAATTACAATGTGATATCATATAGTGAACACAATTATGATGGGAGGGGAAAACTCCCAAAAACATGTTTACCCCAACTGTTATAAATATAATACAAATGTATTTTACAAGTTTGCAATGGTGTGGTAGTTGCTTGGTTGCACAAGAAGCTCATCCACCCAATTCTGCCAAAACCCTGTAGCTTCTTCCTGCACTGTCGACCTTGCTATATAGTACTACCCGCACTTCCAAGACGTGCCACTTCTACCCACACTCTCTGCCAAACTCGTGGAGCCTCTATCCACACTATAGAGGGAACCCCAAGTTTTTCCCAATCAAACTACAAAGTCACCATTTAGAAATTTGCTTACCCTGTGCATAACCCAGGGCACTTCTTGCTACACGCAGTCGCCCTGTCTCACCCTGGGACACCCCATGGTGCCCTACAACACCATGAACTAGACTTCACGCTACCCTGAAATTCATTCAACTCTGCCCTTGTCTCTGAACTTGTGTGAATTGCTTGGTTGGTGATGCCTTTGGTCGCCTCCCTCTCCTCCAATATATATACCCATTTTACCCTTCATAATTTACTTGAGATGACGTGATATTCCTTGGTTGAGTTGACTTACATTTTTTCATGGGCGCCCCTGCTGATGGACGTGCCCCACAGGCTGACCCGTCGTTCAGCAAGTGAATGCCCCTTCCATGTGTTGATGTGCCTAGGCTGACCTATTTGTGGGCAGTCAGGCACACCTTATGGGGGTGCACGCCTTGCCTTGGCATACACGCTAACTCCTTCGTTAAACCACATGTTGCTCCATGTTATTGCTCCTCATTGCATGCTAGTCACAACTTGCCCACGTCGACCGTGCCTGGGCGCCTGAGGGTGTGGACGCGCCCTTACTATGGGCCACTACAATGTGCATCGTGGGCCGACCAGTCGGGTCACTGCTATAAGTATTAAATGCTTGTTCTTCATTCATTGAGCTCATCCAACTGTGGGCGCTCTCCTATATGAAACATATATGTCTTTTCCTTTATGTTTTGTGCAGTTGGGTGCCCCATATTCATGTGGGTGTGTGCCCCTCCAACTCACCATACACACATGTTTGGTTAAATGCGCTCATCGCTTGAATCTCCTCATGTGGTTGTGGGAAGTCACAGGCGCTTGCCAACTTCAGGCCCTGACACCAAGGGTCGTAGGCTGACTGTGCCCGTCATGGACATGAAGGTTGATATGTGCTAGCCTTGCTTCAATTTCATCGAGTTGTTCTTCATACCTATGATAAATACAACGAATTGAACCTAGGCGGTCCAACATTTCACCTTTACAGAAGCATAAATCATTAATATAAGCAATTACCTCATTCCTCTCATCGTACCTTTGCTCCCTGAGGATGTGTTGGAATATCTAATTCCTACTTGTCTCTAGTTGTGATTCTTTCTATGTAAGGATCCAGTTCCTATTCTATAAGAGTTGGTTATATCTACTTGTTCCTAGCTTGGTGTGTGGTTAAGAGATTTCCACAACCAACAGATTGTATGTCCAAAATAGTCTCCCTATCTTGAGACTACACTCTGTATATATGTAATCTTATTTTAATGAATAGAATATAGATAATGTGCATATTGATATTTAAGTTCGTATTAGAGCCCCGAGGGCCTGGCCCTTCGTGCGCTTGGCTACTCCCGGGCTAAAGAAGATAAAAAGTTTGATAATTATTTTGTTTGTTTCATTTGCTGTTATTGCTAGCTCTCATCGTCAGATTGAAAATGAGAAAATGAGCTCTGATAGGGTTTTCCATTGCATCAGGATTCGTAGGACCGCAGCAGCGATGCATGAGCCTAATCTTGCTATTCACGAAGGAAATTTCCTATGTCCAGATCTATGCATATGGCGAGTACAAGGGGTTTCACCAATGGAATCCACACCTCGTTCAATAATGGGTTAAAGATTTTCCTTTGAGTTATTTTGACTAGTGTCTTGCAGATCTCATCGTTTGCAGCAAACAGTCTCTCCAGATGGGTAGATGGGAGATCGATGGCATTTTTGTTATCAATATGCTAGATGGCTCCTCTACGAGCATGATCCTCTGGTTAACAATGTATTTAATTGTTGGATCTATTTTTATTTTTTTGTGTGGTGATTGCAGGCTATAAGGCCTTGGGTTGGTTAGATTCATCATTTTTTCTTATGAATCTACGAGGTGGGGCCACAAAGTAGTGTTCCTATAATCCAATAATCTTCGAGATCTTTTATGTTGTATTTTTTTGATGTTGGAGCCATGGTTGGAGCTTGTTACGCTGCAATCCTAGTTTTGAGCACATTGGTAGATGGGATCTGAAGTTCGAGGTTGAGGTTGTGTGTAGACCCCTTTTATCAACATTCATCACATAAAATACAAAGGTGGTTCGGTGTGGAGAAGGCCACAACGACTACCTTAGGTGCATTTGTGTTTGGGAGTTCTGCCAACTCACCATCTCTTTCTAGTTTTGTGCTGTCAACATATTCATTTTTAGGGAGCACCCTTTCATTTGGTTCCGGGAGTACATTTGGATCTAGCAACACTCCAGCATTTGGTGGAGGCAGTGCCTTGTATGGTTCTGCTAGCACTCCATTATTTGGTTCAAACAACACTCCATCATTTGGCTTGGGACAACCTTTTGTAGCTTCTAGTATAACATCTTCACAGTCAATAATGATCTCGTTTGGATCAACTGATGGAAGACAGCATGGCAGAGGATCCTACCTAGGTATCTAGTCCCATTCAACCAGTATTTGGTGGATAGACTGCTTCACCAGCTCCATCTTTTGTGTTTGACTCTCAGCCAACTGCTTCGTCTGCTGAGAAATCTGTTTTCCTGGGAAATCTGTTTTTTTCCAGTTTTGTGAGGTGAGTGTGGAGTTTCATCTAAGTGGAGAGATAATTGTGCTGTGACTGTTTTCTTTTCAAATAGTGATCTAAAGTCATGTTGGGCAGAGATAGAGAAATTTGATGTTTTGTCAAATTGAAAGTTTATTTTTTATGTCTTGGATAAAATTATTGTGCCTTATTGAGCCTAGCTAACTCAATTTAGGTAAGGTTATTTTGTTAGAATTCACAACTCTAACAAATGACGACATGTTAAGTATGGAGCTCCAAGATTTAATTGACAAAGAAAAATATGCCCAAGATGTGAAACTTGTAGCAACAATGATTAAACTATGATGGACAACGAGGTGAAAGTGTGAGTTTCTTTGTGTTTGTGGAATAGACTCTATTATGTTGTAATGTGAATCACATTTGTAATGTAAGCAAGTCTAGGATGTTTTGGCGTGGTCTTTGTAATATATGTACCTGGTAACTCCAGAGTTGGAGTGTGAAATGTAAGCCTTGTAAGGCATGTGTATCCCCATATAGTTCGTGGTAATCTAAAAACCACTTTGTATTTGCAGTGTCGGTTTGTGATAAGCCAGAAACCATGTGTAACAGTGAAGTGGGACAGAGATTCCTGTAAACATGGTTTAGGGTTCGCCGACAAAACCCTTGGCCCATGGTGGCTGGAGTGCCCTAGTGGTATCTCATTTCAACATGAAGAGCCTTCGTGGCTGAATTGAGTGCCTCAGTGGCATTGTTGAGCCTTCGTGGTTGTGTTGAGCCTTGGTGGCTGAGTTGAGTTGTGCTGGCTGAGAGCCCTTGGAGGCATGGTTGAGGGTGCTCCGATAAAACCCAGTGCATGGTTATGGGTAATCCGACAAAACCCGGGTTAACAATGATGGAGGGGGATTTACAGGTGCAAGTGTGCAGTTATAATGGTTGGAAGAACCATGTATGTGAAGGACATCGTACAAGACTGACAGTTGTAGTGGTTAGTACCCATGGATTTCGGTGGATGGTTTCTCCTTTATATGGACATCAACATATTTTTTTTTGGTATATTTGACCACAAATAGACTTTGCAAACTGATATCGAGACAAATACCCATTAAGGGGGAGTGTTGGAATATCTAAAGCCTACTTGTCTCTAGTTGTGATTCTTTCTATGTAAGGAGTCAGTTCCTATTCTATAGGAGTTGGCTATATCTACTTGTTTCTATTTTGGTGTGTGGTTGAGAGATTTTCTCAACCAACATATTGTGTGTCCAAAATAGTCTCCCTATCTGAGACAACACTTTGTATATATGTAATCTTATTTGAATGAATAAAATATAGATAATGTGCATATTGATATTTTAAGTGGATGTTCATGATTGCATGGATGCCACACAATTGTTTCGCAATTGATTGCAGCATCGAAGGTTGTACCACGTTCCCTGTTGATGGGGTTTGTCTTTGGGAAACCTTTTCCTCTCGAATTCCACCCTCCTTTTCATCCTCCTCTGCATAAGGTTCTCGGTCGTCAAGCTTCCCGACCAACTCCACGTTGATCCCTACTGCTCTACCTCAACAAGATGAAAAATGATTGCAATTTTTGTTATGAAACCAGCTCAAGAAAAGATAGAAAAGATAGATCAACGCCTTAGAATTCAGCCTCTTCGAGGGGGAAACCTCCTTTACATTACATAAATGAACAATTCTTGGATGATACAAATGAAAAGACCTCCTTTCTATATATAGGAGTCCAAGGGGTCATAACATAATCAGAGCCAACATAACAATAATAATGTAAGGGCACAATAATAACAATAGTGGGCTTCTATGTGGCACAATAGTAACAATATGGGCACTACATGGGTACATCAATATAATAAGTGGGTTGTACTAATAACAATAAGGGGTTACACTAGTAGTATAGGGGCCTAACATGGCCCTCTCCTTCAAAAAGCATTGTCCTCAACGCTTGAGTAGTTCTTGATGCTTCTGTATAAAATTCTTGTCCTCCCATGTGGAATCTTCAGCAGGTAAGTTCTTCCAATTGATGAGATACTCCGAAATTGATCGATTTCGTAGCTGTCGGGTTCTTGTTTCTGTGATTGCTCCAGGTTCCAATATGTTTTTTCCTTCCTCTTCAATTTCTGGCAATATTGTTTGAATTGGGATCTTTTGCAACTTTTGAATAAGTGGTCATACTTCTTCATCCTTCTTCCATTCATCCCTTGCTTCGTTTATCCAATTTGGTTGGATAATAAAAATAGCACAAAACAATGCTTCCACATCCTCATCCTTGAAGAGTCTTCCCATTCGGTAAGGTCGCCATTTTTTAAGTGCATGTAGTATTGCCAACGTTTCATTCTCATAAATAGCTTGCTTCAGATGTAGCAGTAAAAATACCCAATCACCTACATCAAAACATTTTTCACTATGATGTTGATCTACCTGTTGTTTCATTTGATTTTGCACCGAAGTGGCGTTATCCTTTAAAAGTTGGAGAACTTGTTGTTGATGCTTGATGTGATCTTTCATTGCTTGAACCTTTTTCTTCTTGATATGTCCTTCTATCTTTAGTGTTTGAGGAGTGGTAATTTCTTCCAATCCTTTACAAGATATGGTCGGATTCATTTCTTGACGCTCGATGTGATCTTTCACCTCTTGAACATTTTTCTTCTTGATATGTCCTTCTATCTTGATAGTTTGAGAAATGGTAATTCCGACCAATGAATTACAAGATATGGTTGGATTCATTTCTTCTTTCTTGATGTGATCTTTCACTTCTTGCACCTTTTTCTTCTTGATATCTTGAGAGTTTGAGGAGTGGTCATTCTTGCCAATAGTTTACAAGATATGGTCTGATTCATTTCTTCTTTCTCTAGGGCTGGGTCCTGGCATATATCCTCTTCTTTTGTTGTTTCTTGATCCTTTTCTTCCTCCTCTTCATACTCTATGTAAAATAATTTCTTCTCAGCACACTTATGACCTTTAGTGCATTTCCTATCACAATCGTAACAAAGCCCTTTTTCTCTTTTTTCTTCCAATTGTTGTGGTGTAACCCTTGTAGGTTGTGGAAGGCTAGGAGAAAAAACAATTCCATCTTTATAGTTGTGAGGGGTAGACTTCCTTGTTGCCATAATTTTACTTTCCAATATGTCACAAATCCATTTTACTCTTTCCAATTGTTGTGGTGTTGCTCTAAAGAAGGTGTTGCTCTTTGTATCCTCATAATGTGCTATCATTTCCTCCGTGAGAATTGACCACGTAACAAGTTGTTTACGAGAACAAAGCCCTTTATACCATAAAAATTGATCCGGTTCTATATATGAAGATGTAATACATACCTTTTGTAACAGTGGTACATCATGTAGATCAAAATATTGCTCCATCTGAAGTATCCAATTTACCGAATCCTTGCCATCAAACTTCCTCATCTTGCTTTTTCTTTATTTTAGGATCTCGATCTTGAAACGAATGTAACTCTATACTTTCAGATGTAGCCCTCTGTGTCTTCTTTCCAATGCCACCAGTCTGATCCAAATTGGATTCTCCAACAAAGAGTTATGCACAATCTCCCAAGATGACCTGATTATAGACCTTTCCAGAAGAGCGAAATTGTATGAAGTGCCATGTGTCAATTTTTCAACCTTTGGCTCTGAAAAAGATATGAAAGAAACTACAGTCCATCCTCTTTCTGTACCTTCTTACGAAATTTCAATCCAATGCTCAGAGATAAAGTTATGACGATTTTCCCCAAGTCACCTGTTTTGAAAGTAATTCAGGAGTTTGCAAAAAGACCAACTTCCTCAAATTATATCTCCGCAAATATTGTGCGAAAAGCTCTGAAATTCGGACCCAAGGTTCGGCGCGATTTCTTCTCAAATGGGTTTTTTTTTGCGACTTCTGAAACATCACAGAAAAAAGTTATAGCGAAAATTCCACGATGACCTATTTGGAGCAGCGAAACCCTAGAATCCAAAGCTCTGATACCAAATGTTATGAAACCAGCTCAGGAAAAGATAGAAAAGATAGATCAACGCCTTATAATTCAACCTCTTCGAGGGGGCAACCTCCTTTACATTACATAAATGAACAATTCTTGGATGATACAAATGAAAAGACCTCCTTTCTATATATAGGAGTCTAAGGGGTCATAACATAATCAGAGCCGACATAACAATAATAATGTAAGGGCACAATAATAACAATAGTGGGTTTCTATGTGGCACAATAGTAACAATATGGGCACTACATGGGTACATCAATATAATAAGTGGGTTGTACTAATAACAATAAGGGGTGACACTAGTAGTATAGGGGCCTAACAATTTTTTTTTTGCTAACCCTCTCAACCTTTGGAGCTTTCCCAAAGGAATGGCCACACCATCTTTACAAACATAAAAGACATAGACAGGCCTCGCCCCCCTAATTAGAGTCTACACCTACCAATTCACACCAAAAGCACAATCAACTGGAAACACCAAGCGCACATCCCTCCTAGTGCTCTGTCCCTTAATTTTCCAAACTCCTTCCCATCTAGTTAGAGAAACCCCGTCACCATACTAGGGGAAAACCAGGTGGTGTTGAAACCAACAACAAGACAAGGAAATACAATGAATATAACCAACTAAAAATTGAACAACATAACCCTAATAAACTTCCAGGACAAGCCAATTCACCTGAGTGCAAAATTTAACTACGACGGTCTATATTTCACATTCCCCTCTCTAATCCCTAGATCGTAAACCATTCTCACCCTCACCAAGAACTAACCCTTTGAAAACACAAACCACACGCCATCAATAATTCTTACTTTGTTTGGGCTAACACCAATACACATACTTTGCTGCCTCAAACCCTCTAATCCCCACTCACCTACCTAGCATCCAAAAATAATTTAACACAGTGAAACGATGATTTTTATAAAACTTGGCCATGTTCTTGATGGTTCTTATCCACCCATGCCACTTGGGGTGGTTGTAACACTTACTATCAACATGCGTCGTTCCTCTTTACTGGATCATTCAATGGGGTCTATATTGTCTTCCCGTCAATCTCCCACCCACTTGTCTCAATGCACACACCTGTTGGGGAATATAAAAATAATTTGATTATATATATCTATATCTATATATATATATATATATATATATATATATATATATATATATATATATATATATATAGATATAGATATATATATATATATATTGATTAAGTTATTTTTCAATAAATTAAAATAATAATAAAAATAAATTACAATTTATAATTTAGTATCGGGAAGATATTTATTATCTGTAAATGCATGTAAATATTTAAATATTGTTGTTGCTGATGTTTTTTCAGTGGATTAAAAAATACTAATAATTTTATTCATATAAAGGAAAGAAGGAATACTACATTTTATATATGTGAAAAAAATTAAGAAAGACGCCAAGAAGGTTCAAGCTTAGAGCACAAAAAATGAGCTCCCAACAAAAAAAGACATAAATTAATAACCATGATATTTCGTAACATATAATTAATTAACATATAAAATTTTAACACATATTTTAAATCTAATTAATAAACATATATAATTTTAATATTTATAATAAATACATATTATATTAAAAAATTAAATTATAAAATTATAAAATGTAGAAGAAAAAAATGTAAACTTCATATAAGTAATATTATTAAAAATTAGTATAGATTAATTTTAATTTTTGATTTATTTATAATTTTTCTTTCTGGAAAAAAATGAATAAATAAAAAAATTAAAATAAGTTTATAATAGTTATATCTAATTAAAAATAAAATATTATTATTTAACATAATTGTTATAATTAATTTTTTTTATGTGAAAAATAAACATTTTAAACTTCTAATGAAATATTGAAAAGGTTAATAACCTTGTATTTAAAATAAAAATTAATAGAATTAAATAAGTTTTGGCGTTAATAACTCTTCACATTGTTGAAATAATGAATTGAAACGGAAACCATCTATAATATATTATAATGAACCCATAGTATCCACCAAAACAACATAATAACATGATTAATAAATCACAAAACTTAATGAATATATAACACACATAGTTAATGAAAATTGAATTTTAAGACGAAAATAACTAACTTTTAATGTAACTACAATAATTAAATTAATTTATTTTTAATAAATTGTAATTAATTCTGGTTAATATGTTACGATTTTATATGGAATATGAAGAAATAAATAGCGATAAAGATCCTTTCATTCTTTAAATAGAAAATGTATTACGACATACAATCAATATTTTAAGAAGATTTTTTATTGGAAAGAAATAAGTCTCGTTCTTAGTGTAGGGTTAAGGTAAGGTTGTTGGTGCTCAAAACTTCATATTTATCTATTATAATATTTTTAATAGTGGAATTTTTTTTTTTACACATTTTTAATTAGATATATTTTTGAATTTTTTTTTATAAAATTTTTGTTTTCTAAATTTAAAGATAAATTATGTGGTTGGTTGAGATTTAATAAAATGAGAATGTTTTTGACATAAATGAATTAAAATAAATACTATTTTTAATTTTGATAGTTATTTTTTTCATAAAGTTATCATAATAATTTAATGAATAATTTTTATATCACTTATAATTTAGGTTCATTTAGTTATGTGTAAATCAACTACACAAAATTATTAAGATAAACTCATTAAGTTTCAATTCAGATAAATTCATACGTAAATTGAATTAAATTCATTCGTAATCACTTAGTTCAGTATAATAATTAAGTAATATTTTTTTGCAATTTTTTTTGGAATAACTACACTGCCATACATCTATTGTTTCTAAATAGTTATAATGTTTTGTACAAACTTTTTTCCAAATATAACAATTATTTCCGTATAATTATTAGAGATATTATGATAATACTTTTCTTCATATATGATTTACCCTATATATAATTATGATATTCAAATAAGTATCACCAAAATGTTTTTTTTGGGAATCTTTGTTACTTTAAAGTAAAACAAATAATGAAAAGTTAATATTAATAATAAATCTTAATGAAAAGTTAATATTAATAATAAATCTTTTTAGTAAAATACTAAAATCAATATAAAATGAAAGACATTTGAATTATTTAAAATATATAAAAAATTTAGATGAAAAAATTATCTTAACATAATAATTATATTGATTTTTTTTTGTATGATATCATTAAAAAGATCTGCATATTTTCCAAATTTTATAAGAGTAATTTAATTTAATTCCAAAAAAATATGATTTTATTCATTTCCATTAAAATTTAAAAACTACAAATAATGCAAATATAAATTTTAGCAAATTTATAAGGGTAATTTAATTCAATTCCAAAAAATATGATTTTATTCATTTCCATTAAAATTTAAAAACTAAAGTCTGGAGTGTATGATTTTTAATCAATAAATTTTCCTTTTGTTAAATCAATAACTTTTATTTGGAATGTACTTTTCTAAACTAAAAAATATTAATAATCTTATCTCATTAATTGGCCCACATATTTATAACCACCTAAGAAATAGTAAAGCTTAGCCACCCCACAAGAGTAATCACCCTAAAATAAGGAAAAAATGATCAAATTAGTTCCCATGCCAAATCGGAAATCACTCTATAAAATAAAAGAAAATTTCAAACCATCTCCGATAAGTATGTTACAAATATACAATAATTTTTATCAATTCTACCATTTTAGAAAACCATTTTGTTAAAAAAAGGTTGCGTATTTTGAAAATAATGCTACGATAAAATTAAACTTAGAGAATACCCACATAAAAGTACAATTCAAGGATGCTTTTCTTCTAAATAAAGCATAAAGCAATCACATTCAATGATAAAATTAGAGTTAGAGAATACCCACATAAAAGTACAATTCAAGGATGCTTTTCTTCTAAATAAAGCAATCACATTCAATGAAATATAGCATGAAATTCAAAAGAGAAAAATGTGTCCAATATATATAGTTACATAAATGACATTAAAATTCAATTTAAAAAAAAAATAAAAAATAAAAAAATAAAAAAATTGTTTATACATAATGATAAGAATTGTTGGTTTGTAATAAGTAATTAGTTGAATGAACTCGCCCATATACTATTTTCTCTATAAATATGAATATTTTGGTTGGAAAAATAGTGTATAAAAAATATGGATGATATATTAGTCTATTCATATACTGGAGGTATTTACTTTTTTATACAATACACTTATGGATTGTTAATATTGCTATATATATCATAATATTATAAAATTTGATTCTACATCGGTAAAGAAATGTAGAAAGTAGGGTTATCTTAGCTAGAAATATATCATTTACCAAAATAAGTGTACAACCTCTTGCTTAGAGAAAATTAGAGAGGGACGATATTGATCTAGTAAAAATTAAATTCATGGTCGCTTGCATTATAGCTTAGCAGAAATTCATTTTTAATTTTTTGATTAGGTCTACTCATTATCATCTATACAATATTGAGCTTTGGAAATTCATTATCCCATGGTAAACATAGCCATTAAAACTTCTTTCGAATATTTTGAAAAAAACCATTGGATTTCTCATTTTTAAGGGCATGAAAAATATTAAAATAAAATTAGGAATTGAACAAAATGTTAATACCTATGAATGAAAAGGAAACAAAAAACTTTAATCTAGTACTTAGACAAATTCATTCTCCTAACCAGAAACTAATTACTATTATAGAAAAAAATTCTTTAAAGATATTTTATTTAGTAAGCATTAATTATATATTTACTCTCAAGTATTTACTATATTAAACACTCAAAATAGGTTCTTAAGACAATTCAACCACATCATTAACATTTTCTGAGTAAGTGTATGTGTAAAGGAGGCTTTGAATGACAAAATGTCATAGGTTTAAAACCCTCAAAGATCCATGCGCACCCCATTAACATTTTCTAAGTGATTCAGTGTGCAGAAGAAGCTTTGAATGATGAAATTTCATAGGTTTAAAATAATTAGAAGTCCATTTCAACCCCATTGCATTGATCATGAACTTATAAAAATAATAGAATATATAATTTATTTAAGTTCAAAATCTATAATAAATTTCATATGCATTTATTTTTCAAAAATGTATTTTTACCCATCTCTAAATCCTAAAATTTAAAAAACTTACTTCACATTCCTAACTATATTAGAAGAGCCATTGTTCAAATTATTGTGTTTGACAATCCAAACCCTTATGTTTCACTTTAATTCCATCTTATGTATAACACGATATGCTCATAATACCGTACAAAAATTCATGTAGCATGGAGACGAGGACAACAATCTCTGGATCTGATTTTTAGAGCGAATAGAATAGCTTTTGAACTTCATAGAGGATATTATTGCCATAATACAAAGTTATTTACGACTAAAATTTTAAAGAGATCAATGGTGATATACCTTATACGACAAATTTCTAGAAAGGCCAAAGAAAGCCCCATGCACATCGGTCATTGTATTGGTCCTTTCCATTATTTCGATAACCAAACTTGCGAAAGAAAATGGATAAATTTTCTGTGTAACATTATTAAGTTAATTTTTGGTGGAATTCTGTGAATGTGAAATACGTTCCTTTATTTTACTGACATACCTTTTGGACATCATCTGAGAAAAAGTTTAATTAATTCATGAGACATTAGCATAACGGATGCTCACGATTTTCACTATTAAATTTGTATGTCTAGTGCAATGAAATAATTGTTGTAACTTCTATCAAGGTGCATATAATGAAACCTAACCTCCATCCAAAAGCATATATCTTGTATTTTCCTCCGTTAAGAATCATTTACTTGGGCCTAAACTTATTTTGAAATTTTTTATCATACCTTTTCACTCCTATTTTTGCAATTTTGTTGCTTTTACTCCTTTGGGTCTTTATGCTATTCCAAGATTTCCCAAAACAAATTAACCTAGGTTTTTTGGAAAGTATAAATGTTTATGAGGTATGAACAAATTGAGATTTCTTAGCCACGCTATTGTGCATGTCATGTTATAGTTTTGATGGTTGAGAAAACAGAAGTACATATATAAAATAAATACATTGATGAAATATGCTAGAGTATTTATACCATGCTTAAAGATCTAACAATTTTTGATAGAAAAATTTCAATTAATATTTTATGTATTTTATTTTGAAAGGCTCTAAATGTTCTAAATATCTTGAAATGGTATAATTTATTTATTCTAGATTTAGCTTGTTAATTTTGCCATAAATCTGAATAGTCAATTTGCATTATTTATCAGTCCAAACATAACAAAAATTTCATTTGCAGCATAGTACTTAGAAACATTTAAGTACAAAAGAATCCATCCAATATGTGGGATTAAGAAGATAAAGAGAGAGTTCGGGATAGGTTAAAAGAAAATACCTTGATTTTCTCATAGAACCTTTTTTCCAACCCTAAAGTTTCTCGAAGGTTAATAAATAAATTCCCAAGTGTAAGGTTTGTTAATGTTGAAATATTAAACAATATCATCGAAGATAAGAGATTATTTCAAATACTAGCTCCGAGATAAGAAATTGAAAACATTAATATAATGATAATTTTTGTTTGTGGTGCATATGAGAAAATTGACTACATCCTATTGAAATTTTTTATATTAGGAAAAAAATTACATTCAAGATTTAGAAATAATCACAAAGAATATACATAAAGATGTATTTATCATTGAAGATTCAAAGTGATTGCATATTTCCGTTCATGAGAAAATGTGATCAAAGATATGGATTGTAAACATTGACAACAATTATCATCCCTAAAGAAGCAAAGGTCAAAGACTCATTGAGCTAGTCATTAAACAATGCAACATGCATATTCATTATTAGATTAGGCTACAAGGCTGGGTGCAAAGGTAGTTTCCATGACGAGCATTTGTGGTGGTGGGAGTGTTTGTGGAAAATTTATGCACTTATAAAATGAACAATCATTTCTATTTAGATTTAAACTAAAAGCTCTAAATATGGGAACGCTTAATAAAAGGAAGCTATAATGGATCCAAATAGTATTCTAAATGAAAGAGCCAGTCAAATTCTAGTCACGACTTATTACTTCTATATGCAAAAGTGAGTCAATGTCTAGTCACCACTTATTTATCTCTCACTACCTCATTGCGAAAGTGTGGGTAATATTGAATGTAACATTTGGTTCTCTCTTGGCATAAGTAGGGCCAAGACACGTTGACTATGTTTCTACCTATTTTTGTGAGATGACACTTTAGTGTTATAAACGTATTCCTTTATTTTTGGCTTACATTATTTGGTGGGAAGTAAATATGCATATATTTTAGGATATAATGATGTATGTTGAGATTGTGGTTGAGAAAATTTCAAGGCTAGCCAAGGGATGTAGGTTATATCCTAAGTACGATAAGTTGAGGATGCTGGTCATGCCTCATCATGTGGATTTTTTTTTTTCTATGGGCTTACCCAATGACATGATTCTCATTATGGTGTTGGGGTGGTTTACACCATTTTTAGTCTCATTTTTTCTATATTAGATATGTTCTAGGTCTTAGATCCAATATGAAAGTTGAATTTGTAGCTTTGTAAACTCTACTCTTTCATTCTTTGAAAATTTGTCTTTCGAGGTTATAAGTTTTGGGTGATAGAAAGTCTAGAACAAACTAAAAAAATAATTAAAAACAAATATAAAATATGAAGTTGAAACCATTTTTGACCAGATTAAGGATCTTATGTAATCCTTAAAATGGTTTCATTTTACTGATATTTAGAAAGAATTGAAAACCAATGTTAATAAACTCTCTAAAAAAATCCCTCACACATTAAGTTATCCATAATTTTTTGTGAGAATAACATAAATTTATCTAACAAAAAGATTAGCTCTTGAATATTTTCTATAAATTTTGAAAACTTCCAATACAAAATAAAAAATACAAATCCAAAACAATATTTATCTCATTTTAAGTTATATATATATTACAAATCTCAAGTATAACCATAAAATCTCTCATAAAACACATATATCTCAATATAATAAAAACCATATACTAATAATATCATTACATTTTACCAATTAATATTCAATCCCATCTTATATTTTATATAAAAAAAATATAGTTTCTAAATCCTAAATCTTAAAATTATATAGGGGATAACTATCGTCACATTTGATTTTTACTAATAACTTTTTTATAATGTAATAAATATTTTGAATATATATATATATATATATATAATTTGAAAATTTTAATATAATTTAAGTTATTTTATTTTGGCCTTTCTAAATTTTGAAAATGTATGTTCTTATTTAAAAATGTATAATGTGTATATTGTTGTTTAAGAATATATTTATATTACTAGTATAAATTTATTTTAATTTTGGATATATCAAATGTCACGAAGGAACAAATTTATTGAGATGTAAATCTCTCTTAAAGTGAAAGGAAATTTGACGTCTCTAGGCACTTGATAGATCTAGAGTAAAGATGAAACTAGACCCGTAATACACATGCATGCACCATTGGAAGAACCATGGGTTATTAAACCCGAAGACAAAAGAACCACCAATAATAAAGTGTACCTCAATTTTATTTTAATTATTAATTTAATTTTTTTAATTTTTATTTTAATTTTTATGTAATTTGGCCGAGTCAAAATGTTCATATAACATAATAGGACAAGACATTACAATAACTCTTCAACACTTTTACTTTTCAATAATATACAGTTTGATCAACAAGCTAGTGGTAATTAATCTCTTAAGTGTTAGAAAATTAATCTTCGGGCTTATAGTTTGAGTAGTTGTTGGATTCGAGGAAGACCTGGAAACTAATTCAACTATTTCCTATATGTATTTATTTGTACATATTATACATAATTCTTCAAAAATCGATATAATATACATTTGATTTGGTTTCCAATTTATTGTGTTTTACAATGGTATTAGAGCGGATAGTTTTTCCGTCTGTTAATTGAATTGTGCCACTAGTTTTGTGGCCAGACGGAGGAAGTTCGAGTTGATGGGACCAAGAAAGATGGTTATGTGCAGTGTACAACTGAGATTATGGCTTCAGATGCTCAACACTGTAAGATTTATTTAAAAAGACCAACATTGTCATCGAAGAACGAATAAACGGTGGCTTCGTCGAACTATTTCAAGGATGATAACTGTAAAAGCGGAGGGTGAAGAATCAACATCACTGACTTCTCAAGGAAGTGCTTCAACAAATTGAGATTCCAAAACTTCGGACGTAACTCACTACCCCACAATTATTTTGGTATGCAATAGAACGTGTTGTTATTGATGTTGTTTTGAAAAACCCCATTGTTTCCAACAAAGTTTTATGTCTAGAGTACGTTTGAATGGGTTTAACGTCTCGGGGTAGCTGAATTCAATATACAATATATTTAAAAAAAGGTATGACTGAGTTTTAAGTATGTTGGAGTTTTCGAGTAGTTAAGAAGATCCATAAATGACATTTCAATTTCTGAAAATTATCGATTTGTAATAGGACTGTAAATAAATATCCATTTTTGATTTGTGAATACCGAAAGGGGTGTATTTTCATGTTTATGCTACTCATTTTCTTTGAAAGGAACCTCACATGGCAGGATGGTAATTAAGGTTTGTCTCATAAATGGTCCTTCTCGGTTGGAAACCCTGTGATGGTCCTTTCACTTGAAATGACATAAAAATATTCGGCTGAATGATTCACTCAGCGAAAGAAATGTAAAACTCGTGAAAATTTATCACTTTGGATGAATTTTGCACTGTGATCCGAGGTACTCTGCAAGTTGTCTAGTAATGACAAATGCATACTTTGAGGCTCCTGAACGGGTTGCATCCTTGATCCTGCGAAGACTCTAAGGATAAATATTTGAAATATGACCGATGTTGGAGATTAAAAGCATATTTCAAAAATGTTTGACGTGCTAGGTGCTAGAATTAGTGGAAACAGTAAAAGAAAGTTCATGATGGTAGCTGTATTTATTTTCTAGATCACTGATGAATGCTAACCAGAAGTTGGGGTCGAAGGATGGGTTTAATCCGTTGTTTGAAGAACTGATGATTTTGCGGAGGAACTAGATGAGTTTTTTTCCGAAGATTGATTGGGATTATTTGCAACATTTTTGGTTTGATTTGCTAGAATTAATCCATACCCGCCTAATCTCCCAATGATTCGACTCTCAATTTTTTTTTTGAATCCGTGTTTGAAGTGGATCCCGACATATGAGTTCCAGGTTTGTTAGCACAATCTGCCAAAGGGAATATCCAACGCTGCCTCCACTGAAACCACATTCAACTTTCTGCCAAATCTGAACGAAGTCGTGTCATTTTGGCCCAAATGGTCGCACCTTAAAAATCCTGTGAAAAGTTGCCTATATTTGCTTATAATGTTGCAGTGTTGCTGAACTCCGAATAGAGGTTGGCCGATTGTTTAGGGGCAGTTTTTCCCTCTTGATGATATTATTTAGGATGGGATAAATTTATTTAGATGATCATGGTCTCTCATAGGTTACGAAACTGGACTTTTGATTAGCTTTGATTGGGATTTGACTGAGCTTAAGTTATATAATTTATGAATATAAAATCAAAAAGGGAAAATGACATTGTGGTTAGCCATACTCATATAGTTACACTATGTATTAGAGGTCGTTTTTTTAAATCATTGTGAAGATAATTTTGGAAGTTCTCATATTCAGTAAGAAGATAATTTTGGAAGTTGTCATATTCAGTAAGAAGACAACATTTTGTTTGCAGTAATATGATAAATTTGTTGTTAAAATTATGTTGTAAACACCTGCTTTTTTAGCTGAACTCGACACCTAGTTAATTCATCATTAATTTGTTTGTATTGGGTACATTTTCGATGGTAACCAACACCGATTTTTTTTCGAAGTTGATTGTTGGAGAAAATGACAAGAGTTAGTGAATTGTTAGATTTGTTAAACACTCTAATGTTTTGTATTGTCCATAACAATGTCCAAATTAGTAAGGACATTCTCTTTGACATCCAATCATGTTTGAAAAATGTGAAAAACAAAATTGAATTTTCAGAGCTAGAGTCCCAATTTTAGCGAGGTGAACTACATGAATTACAAAAGAAGAATTTTTAACCTATTCTTGTTCAAAACAATAGTTTGTTTGAACCTAATCATTAGTGAGAGAATGATAAGAGAAATGAAGTGATTTCAGGAGAAAAGTTGGATGTGGTTAGAAGTTCTGATGTGAAACGCGTTATAAGACCCTGGGAAGAGATTACACACAATAAACACAAAACTAGTTTGGGTTACAACATGGATATTATGGATGTATCTTTTCACATTCCAAATTTTTCCAAATCGATACAATTCTGAAATGCTGGATTTCTAGAGGGTGTTGTTCGAGAACAAGTTGATATATGTCAACAGTGTAACAAAGTTGGACATGTGAAGGATCGATGTTTTGATATTCACCCGTGTAAGCATTGTGGAAAGTGAAACCATCATGCAAATAGATGTTCCCAAAAAAAGACTACTGCAAGAGAGCGACTAAACTTCGGATTGATTTCTTCTTGGGATTGGACGCAAACAACCAAGAAGATTTATAGGTCACGCTGAAAAATAAGTTCGAGAGTGATAACCGACCTTCAAGCGATGAAGAATACTTCTCACCCTATATCCGACAAGGGGGGAATTGTTGATGGTATGCGACAGGTTCAAGTTCGAGATGTCAAGCGAGTCTTACTTAGAGTTGAGTTTATTGAGTTGATTGAGCACTTCTGTGTTTGGAATTGTTCGAGGAACTGTTGTGATAATTCCAGAGTTTGTGGTCACTTTAAAACCACATTTTTGGTTGTTCTAAGAAATTCTATGAAGGATCCAGAGTTGGGGTTGATTGATACCTTGAGTTCTCCCATATTGATTTGTGGTCATCCTTGAAAACCATTTCTTAAGAGACATTTAGCTCTTGGCTTAGAAGAATTTTTGTATTTTGAGCTCTCATTCTTAGACTTTGGTACATCCCTTTGGATTATGGGGGGGGAATTTTAGACAGCTAATCCTCAGGGTTAATGACAGGGTTAGTTTGGGTAGTTATTGGATTCCAAGAAGACCTAAGAACTAATTCAATTATTTCCTATATGTATTTATATGTACATCTTGTACATGATTCTTCAGAAATCAATATAATATACATTTGACTTGGTTTCCAATTTATTGTGTTTTACATTAAGAATGCATTTACTCCAAAATAGTTTCTCAAAATATCATTTAACAAGTCATGATTTGGATGCTATTGAAATTAATGGAGATAATAATTTTTATATACATCCAGATTTAAGATGCATCTAGGTTGGTACATATTATCCAAAACTTTAGATATCTTTATGATTATGTCATATACATAAAGCTATTACATATTATTTAAAGTTTTAGATATCGTTATGATTGTCTCAGACATATAATTATAATAAAGAAAAGAAAATGGCACTTTAAAAACTTTAGTAAAAAATAAAATAATTGAAAAATAAAAATAATAAAAATATATTGTATGGAAAGTCACTCTCCAGGTTAGTATGGTAGAGATGTTGTAAATTTTAACATTATGACTAGGTCAAAATAAAACAAAATTAAAATAAAATGATTTTTCACATGGTATTCTTTTTGTAATGTAGCCTATTTTTCCCATGGTATTCTTAACAAATGGAATTATTCTCTAATATGACCTACTGAAAGGACAAAAACTAAACCAACTTAAATACGTTTTAACTCTACGAAGAGCTTGGAGGGTCAAATATTTTTTCAAATCGAAAAGGTTTTTACACCTCTAGAAATTTGATTTTTTGGTAGTTTGATATATATATATATAGTAAATAAAGCAATAAATATTTTATTTTAAATAAATTTTAAATATTATTTAATACCTTTATCAAAATAACAATGTGTCACTTTGGCATGTATGAGGAGTAGTTAAATTAATTCCTTTCATATATGAAAAGATAGTATGACATTATTGATTATATTGATTAGAAAACAAGAAAATATATAATCAAATGAAAAGATAGAATGACATTACTAATTATATTGATTAGAAAACAAGAAAATATATAATCAAGTTACTTGTTTGGTAAAGAAAAGATATTGTTTATGGTATAAATTGGTTTAACAACATGTTGGTTGTAAAAATTAAGTTCACTAATGAATTTTAATGGTTTCTCTTCACCTATATAATCACCAAAATTATATCATAATTTTGACAAGGATACAATTATAAATAATAAAAAATTTATTTATACTATTTTTTATAAGTTTGGTAAGACTATATTTTCATCATGTCTAATATATCACTTCGATCGCGGCAAGGAATTGAACGAGTGACTTCACATCAAAGAGTGCCTTAACAAAACACTTGATCACCATACCCCATAAACTTATTTACACAATTTTAATTATTATATTTTAAATTAATTTAATTTTAATAAAATATTATATTTATTTATATTAAAAGTTATATATTTTTCATATATATATATATATATATATATATAATTGAATAACTAAATAAGCATCATAAATTTTATTAAGATGGGTTTTGGATAGATAGTATTAGGTGCTATGTTAAAATAGCCTTTGATATAAAATTTCTTGTTCAATTCCCTTCCCTACTCCAAAGTAATATTGGACATCTTGAAAATATAGTGCCTACTACAAAATAGTATATTAGAGATGTTGAAAATATAATCCTACCAAACTTAATATATATATATATATATATTCATTCATTCACTCCCTTCCCTACTCGAAAGTAATATTAGACATGTTGAAAATATAGTCCCTACTACAAAATAATATATTAGAGATGTTGAAAATATAATCCTACCAAACTTTATATATATACCCCACTCCTTATTAAGTCATATTATATGAATACGCATTATTCTGTAACAAATATATTGCCCCAAATAGTGCCCGTAAGTAGTCGGTAGTGCGTATCACTGTCGTTCTGTCTATTTCTCTCTGCAAAAGTCCAATTTTCTATTCTCATGTATGAAAACAAAATTGTCGTCGAGTGCTTTTATTAGGGTTTGCACATATGAAATAAAAGTGTGGTGAAGCGTTTTATATTAGATTCACCTTATTAAGTCATATTATATGAATACGCATTATTCTGTAACAAATATATTGCCGTAAGTAGTCGGTAGTGCGTACCACTGTCGTTCTGTCTATTTCTCTCTGCAAAACTCCAATTTTCTATTCTCATGTATGAAAACAAAATTGCGGTTTGCACACATGAAATAAATGTGTGGTGAAGCGTTTTATATTAGATTCACCTACAATGTCCTTACAATTATATAATCCTCAGCAATGGCCGATCACCAGCACACTGCGAGTAAAGTATTTTGTGTCCCATTTGCGTATAAGAAAAACGTGGAGTGTTTTATATTCGACTTGCGTACATAACGTACTCAAGAAATTTATCTTCCTTGTCAACACCAGCAGAATCCCATTAAAGCATGCAATTCAAGATCACACATTTGGTTGAGTACGGGGAATTGGAATCAACTTTCGAGTCATTTCATAAGTTTTTTAAACCATAACTTACGGAGTGAATCATGAGATATTAGAGGTCCCAAATATTAATCGTACGATAATTTGAAAAGCATGGAATATATCTCCCGCCACTATAGCGATTGCACTGTCATCCATGACCTTGGAATATATATGCTGTCTGGCGGCCATAATGCGGGACATAGCCCTTCGCCTCCCATGGCCCTTTCATTCTCTACATCAACAATTAATTAATAAACCATCACTTCGAAATGAGAGTAAACATATTCGTTAGATTGGACAGGCAGCCAAAACTTTATCTGGCTGTATCTCAAACTATTAACAGCGAACAGTTTGAAGAGCGAACGGTAGAGAAGAGATATACATTCCAAAGGATAATAGCGATAATATACTCTTCTATACTCTACATATGGTCACATTGTGGTGCAGCGTAAGTGAATAATGTGGAGTAGTGAAGGTTACCATAGCTCAATGCTCCTCTACGTTGACAACGGCTCCTGCAATACCTTCATGTCGCAATTCATTGCAGTACATGTAGCCATTGCCGCTTGGGATGGTAACACCACCCCTTCCATTTAATACGATCAGCTCCTTAGGGTGGTGGGCACACCCCAGACCCATTCCCCTCCATGATTAACACCCGAGTGGAGAGTGAGCATCTCCCATTAGCAACCCCTATTGAGGGGGATTTATTGGCTTAATATCAATAATCCTTTTGTTTAACTCCTTCCAATATATGTTTAAAATTTGAATCCTTCTAACACATATTTACAAGTTTCGAACATTCTATTTTAATTATTTTTTTTATTTATATTTTAATTATTTTATAATAAAAAAATTAGAATTTTTTTTTATAGAGAATAACTAAGTAACACATATTTACAAGTTTCGAACATTCTATTTTAATTATTTTTTTTATTTATATTTTAATTATTTTATAATAAAAAAATTAGAATTTTTTTTTATAGAGAATAACTAAGTAACACTTTAAGTTAAAAATGTGTCTGATTGTAACCACTCTTGATTTCCTATGTAAATAAAAAATAAAAATAAAACCAAGGTCATGAGACACATATTCCAAATTGAATGTTGGACAAAACATAGTGATATGGATCACTTGTGATTAATTAATGATTATGGAAATTGGCAAAGACATTGGCAAAAGAAAAGAGACATTAATTGACATTCTATTTATGTAAATAAAAGAAAATAGGAGAAAATGAAGATGAAAGGTCACATGTTTGCATGAGAAGGAAATTGAAGAAAAGAGAGGCCTTAATAATAAAAAGGCTTTTGAGGATTATTTCACAATTTTTTTTTTAGCCTTGTGTTGGAGCTCTCTTCTATTCTAACAATATATCATACACTTGCACACTTGGAAAAATCTTGGAACATGCTTGGAGCACTAAAGTATTCACATGGATTTGAGAAAGAACACAAAAGAAATAAGGAAAGTGCAAGAGAACTAGTGGATCCGCAACTACAGGTAGATTTCTTTGTAGATAACAGGTTGCATGTGTGATTTCCTTGTTGATTTATTGATGCATGATATATGCATGTGATTATTTGGTTATGTTCTATCATTGGCATGAAGGATTGACTAGATTGATAGTGGTTTTAGCATTTCCTTGTCATTTCTTGGATAGCCATAGTGTTGTGGCTTTTTCCGCTTGATTTTTTTTTGGTCGGTGCTCATGATTCCTTATGGTTGTGGGTTGAAACAAATGCTCTAGAAGCTCTTGAACAACTTGGGTTGAGTTACTAGTCTTGTAGCCTAGTTTGGACAAATGCTCTGGAGCCTTTGGTGGGTTGAGTTACTAGCCTTGGAGATGCGTCGGACTAATGCTTTGGAGCCTTGGAAGGTTCTGGGTTGATTTACTAGTCCCTAGATCCCTATACAACTTGGGTAGAGACTGGTCTTGTTGGTGTTAGTGATGTCTGACCATGAGGTAGAATTAACGGTTAGGGTTGAGGTGGTTTGGCCTCTAGAAGCCATGGTTTAGTTTAGCTTGGTTTGTTCTATGAGATCCCGCATTCATTCTTGGAATATGGTGCGAGGTTAATTGGTTGAAAGAGAGGTTTGGTTCAACTCAACCTATGGTTGGGTGGTACGTGGAAGTCTATGACTTGGTTGACATTTCATATGTTAATAAGAGCCATTATTCTATATTGATTCATGTAGAAATGTTGATAATATGTTGGTGATATTATCACTACATTTCCATTGCTTATATATTGGTCAATTTTCGGTTATATGTTGTTTATATGATGTGTATCTTCCGTGGCTCATGTCATGTATTGTTTAGCTATTAATCGATTGATGAAAATATGGACTAATAATTGTTATTGGAGCTATGTGCAGAGGACATAGGGCCTTCTTAGTGATTCTCAAATGAATCTCAAACTTGTATGATCATATATGCATTCATGACCTATAGCTTACATCTTTGCCATGTGTTTTACAAAATCCCTAGTATGTTATGCTTAGTATATGTCAAGTTTTGAGTTGAGATTCAATGTTTAGAATTGTTTCCATGTTAGATTTGATGCTGGAAAGTATCAGACAATTATGGACAGTGGTCTGGACACAGACTAGAAAAGGTGGCACTAATAACAAGACTTCATGCCCATAACTAAATAATTTTGGTCACAACCACACCGAGGTAAGCTTGTGCATGCGATTCGAGGCCTATAACCACATGGAGATCTTGTCATGCATGCAGTTGGGGTTTAAAGTGCAAAAAAGGGGTCCAACTCAGTGTTTGGCAACCTAAGGTGGTTGTTCAGCCTCTAAGTGACCTGTATCTACTATGGGAAATTGTGAGTTTTCAGTTTTTTGTTAGTAGTTAGCTCCACTTCCATAGTTCTATCTAGGAGGTCGGGTCATGTCATAGTAACTCTCGTCTCATGTTTACCATGGCAGGCTAATTAAACTGGGTAAATTTGGAGGGGTGGTTACACCTAACCTATTACCTACAAAATTATCCATAACTAGAACACATTTACAATGTCTAGACATGGATTAACTTGTGTGTGTTGGTTGATATTTTATCAAAGGGTCCATCTTGTGCACTACTAGTTGTGCTACAATCCACGTCTACATTTATCTCTACTTGCATATCAACGTAATGGTGTGAGAACCAGTGCATTTATTCTTCTAATTGGTTTATTTTTTCATTATGCTTATGAAGTTCTTTGTGGTGGAAGAGAATATGTTCAGACTGCTAGCTCACTTGATTCTTGAGTTCCTAAATATTGTTGTTTCCTCCAATTGGGAGTTGAGGTCAATGAAGGAAATGAAGAGCACCCTTATAGCCTAAGGGAGGCATGCCCTAGTTGACCATGACTCACAAATGATTATAAGGTAATCCCCATGACACAAATCTTTTTGACAAGCAGTATAGAGCTTAGGGGTGAGCATAAAGGAAGGCTTACTTTCACACTCATGAGATGCAATTATATCACTCCTGAGGTGGCTACAAGCTTAGTTAGAGAGGTCCAAGGATGCACAATTGGCCTTCTCAAATGGAAGAATGATAAGAGTTATCACTAGAAAGGACAAATCCTCAATTTGTAGGACTTTGGAGTTGTTGGGGAAAGAAGTATAACTATGCACTTTGGAATAATTTCCATAGGTGTTAATGCCTTCCACTACTATTGATGCCAGCAAGCCAACACTGAATTTGAGATTCTGACTATGTGATACCATAGTGATGTAAAGATTTGGGATCTCAGGCATTGAGTCATCTATCCTAGATGGATTGAGGTCAAGTCGCCTAAGGAAAACATAAGATCCTTGATACTTTTGGATATTGGGCTCCCAAATACCATTGAAACTTTATCTAATACTATCTGGTTTGACTAATTTATCTATGATATTCTCCTCCTCAAGAATTTGATCTTTGTAAAGCCAATTCCATCCATATTTTCTAGTCATGAATGCCTTACCTATGCATAGAGATACACACACTTTAGGATTTCTATTATTCGTATTCATCTTGGATTCAATTTGTTTGATCATTATTGCAATTGAAAGCATGTTGTGGCAGAAGGACCATAACTAGATGAGATCAGTCTTTCCTTTGTGCATTACCTCAACTGGCATAAAATCATGATGTCACCATTCTTCCACATCATGATACATGATACAAATTTGATGTTGACAATTGGACATACTATTGATTATAAGAGACATGCATAGAAATATATGGAGAGCATGGGGATAATTATTGTAAATTCCTATTTGATCCTTGTTCATTTTTCTTATCATCCTTTTAGGGGCAAAGTCTCTAAGATACCTACGAACATGCTTCATGAGATAACTCACCATTTTGGTATGCCATTCAATTCCCATTGCATTACGTTTAGTTGACATGCCATGTCTTATTGAATGTCTGCCTCCATGTTCTGCACTCTGATAATATGGAAATAATATTTAGATGAAAAGGTCTCCAACATGGCTCTTATTTTGGTTATAAAAAAGCCACCATACAACCCATACAACTTTGTGAAATTATTTGATTTATGGCCAAGCCCTACACATACTTAATTTCTAGTTTTCTTTTGAGATATAAGGATCCCCTACTTCCACACCTTATTTAATTAAGAATTTTAATCACTTAATTTATTATTCATTTATTTTATTTATTAAAAAATTTTAAATTACTTAATTGATTTTCTTAAACAATAATTTTAATTAGTATCCTTAATAATGTTAATATTTACTCAATCCTTTTCAACTGGTTTAATTATTCAGATTCCTTTTCAATTTAAGGAAAAAAGTTTAATAAACCTTTTGGTTTTTTTTAATCTAATAGAATTATTGCCTTAAATTTAAGGTTCTCTCAATTTTAAACTTTATTAAAATTATTATATAATTATGTAATCTATACTTTATTGATTTCATTTTTCAATATAATTCAATATTTTTCTTAATTATTAATTATGTAATTTATAATGTTGTTCCATTTTTTCCTTACATTTAGCTGTCATTCTCCATTAATATTCTTGATTCATTAATAAGCCGATTATAAACTAATTTAATGTTATCCAAGATTGGATTCCGTTTTAATTTTTACTATGATTCCTATTTTGTTTATAATTTAATTTTCCTTACAAAATTAATTTTGCTCATTTCTACATTTAATTAATTATTTACGTATATATATTAATAGTTTTCCTTTGTATATGGTTTTATTTATGTATATTAAATTTTATTTTTATATAATGCATTTATATTTAATTTTTCTGATTCAAAAATTTTTATGGATTTTTCTGACATGCAACATATTTATTTAGGCGTTTTTTTGGATTCATTATGGTTTTATTTTGTCTTTGATGATGGGTGGTGAGTCTACTCAAAACATTGGAAAAATCAAATTTTATATACATTTAAATTCTCAATAAACAATATAAATATGAAGTTATAAGATATAGTCTAATTATAATTAATAAATAAATAATTTTGAATTTTAGTTTCTTATAAATGTAAGTTTTTAATTTCCTATTGAACTTTGGATTGACAATGAATTGTGCATTATTAAGGAACTCCATTTTATAGGTTATTGTTTTAAATGTAATTTTTCAATTTATATAATTTGTTTAGTGTCTATAACTATGTTGCCAGGAAACGTGGGTTCGTGGATGGGTACGAGTGTACGAACGGGGACGGGTACGTCATTTTTCGAAACAGGGTGCGTGGGTTCGTCGGGGTATATATATATATATATATATATATATTATAAATTATAATATATATGAATTTGTATATTTTTCAACTTTAAACAAGAAAACTAAAATATTTATGATTTAAACTTTAAATATTTAAACATGCACATCATTGAACATTCAACATTCACAATGAAATTTCAAAATTTCTAGTTTGATATCAAGTGCAAATTGGAGTTTACATATTAATAAGAATCATGATATATGTCCATTGTCATACTACATTCAAAATTTGTCTTAAGGCATCTCCAAACAAGAACTGGGAAATTTTAAAATACTAAAATAAAAATATCTAATGGTGAACAATGGCTTCCTCAAGCGATGTCATCAACATCACTCAAATCTTCAGTTAGCATGCTCTCCAGGTAGGGATGACTCTCATCTTGAGGCTCTTGCTCATCCATAGCAATTAGAGGTAGCTCAATAAGGCCATCTGGTTGTATCTCCTCGTCCACACACATAGCATCATTTGTGTATTGGTCCCATCTCTTGAAAGGACCCTCGTATCCAGGGTCTTTTCGAGATATGAGACGAAGAGTGCTATGAACGTACACTAAGTTCTCTGCCTTCTTTGAGCCCAACATATTTCTTTTTACTAAATGGATAAAGGCATAAGTACTCCAATTCCTCTCGCAAGATGAAGAACTAGCTACCCAGAATATTAGGGGAAGCCCATTAAATTAATTAAAAAATAAAATATAAAAGCTAAAATGAACCCCAAAGAACCCAAAAGAACCTCATTTTGGAGTTCCAAGTACCCATCATCAGGGTTTTCCGTACCCATCAAGACAAAAGAACCCAATTTTTTTTAATGAAGAACCCGATTCTTCATAGAAAAACCTAGTTCTTATGGGTTCTTCTCAGAAGCACCCGAACCCGAATCCGGTACTTGGGGACGAGAACCCGAGACGGGTTCGAGAACCCCACCCCCGGGTTTGAGAACCCATGCAACATAGGTCTGTAAATACGAAACTTAGTGTATTTATTAAAATATTAACTATTATAGAAAAAAGGAAAAAAATACATTAACAAAAGGAAATTAATTACTTTGATATATATGAATAGATAATATATAAAATTGATTTCAAAGCATGAAAATATATAATATAATATTTTTTGTTATTTCAAATATAATTTCCTATGTCACTCTCTAATTTTATAATCAAATCTTTTATTATGTAAAAATAAGATATTCTTAATGGTATAAATTGGTTCAACAATAAAGTTGGAAGCCATTACAACAACATACTTAATATAAATATAAGATGTCGCCTGTAAAAATTCAATTTAAATAGGGTAGTCCACAATTATTTCATTAAATGTAAATAAAATGGATCATAACTATTTCTATTAATCACCTCGAATAAACCCAATGATCAAAATTATATTACAACCTTAATAAAGATATAATTTTAAATTAAAATTTTAAATTTTCATAATTTTAATTTCTTTAAAAAAAAATTTGATTTTAATAAAATATTATAAATGGCCTACAATCCTATAATATTCATTTACATTTATTTATATTAAAAACTTATTTATTTTATTTCAAAAATATTTAATAATATATAAATATAGTTTGATGGAGGAGTCATTTTCGGACACCGAAACAACCATCATAAATTTTATGAAAGAGTATTATTCACATTCATTCACTTCACTCCTTTGTGCCTATTATTAAGTCGTATTATATAGAACGCACTTATTTGTAACAAGTATATTGCACCAGAAAGTGCCTAAAAGTAGTTTGTGTCACTGTTGTTTTATCTATTTTCTCTTTGCAAAAGTCCAATTTTCTATTTTTATGTATGAAAACAAACTTGTAGTCGAGCGGTTTTCGCTCCCATTGGCACATATGAAAGAAAAATGTGGTGAAGTCTTTTATATTCGATTCATGTACAACGTACTTAAAATTTTATCTTCCTCAGCCATCGGCAATCACCACACACTCCGAATAAAGCATTTGTCTCCCACTTGCAAATAAGGAAGAAAGACGTGAAGTGTTTTATATTCGATTCGCGGACATGAAAATAAATGGAGTCGACAAAGTTTATCTTCCTCAAGACCAGTGCAGTCTGATTAAACCAAGCAATGCAAGATCACACATTTTGTCGACTACCGGAAATTGGAATCCATTCTAGGGTCTCTTCATAAAAACATTTACCCATAACTTACGCAGTAAATCATGTGACATTTTGTCATGTACAGCAAATTGGAATCCATTGGTGCGTCTTTTCATTCTTTTAAGGCTATAATGATAACGTCATTTCAGTGTCTTCGATCTCGACAGCCACCATCCATTAGGGTCTTCAGTTCTCAGCAACCCTTGAGGTTCCAAATATTAATCGTACGACAATTTGGAAAGCATGGGATATATCTGCCGCCACTAAAGCGATTGCATTGTACATATAATGTGGGGCGGGGTAATGCGGGACATTGCCCTGGCCTCCGTCGGCCCCATCTTTCGCTGCATCAACGATTACATTATAAACTATCACTTAGAAATACTCAGTGCAGATGGATAGATTAGATCGGAGAGGGAACCGAACCTAAATGGGTTCATAAAACAATGGATTTTCGGAGGATAGTTTGGTAAGATTAGATTAAAGTTTTTGGAAATCTCAATTATAGTGGTCCAGTTTCAAGATTTTGGATGTTTGCGGAGTATTTTTCTATTATCAAAAACAAAGTTCAAGTACTATCTATATTATTTTTTATCAAAAACAAAATTCAAACACCATCAATATTACTAATTGTATTTCAAACCTAGCTACCAAATACGCCTTAATCAAAGAAAAAACACTGAAATTCCAGAGTACCATAATATATTTAATAATTCGATAAAAAATCAATCTGATTCATGGTAACATCCAACGCCCAAATCAAAGAAAAAAGTACTGAAATTCCAGAGTACCATAATATATCTAATAATGTGATAAAAAAATGAATCCAATTCATGGTAACATCAATGGGTAAATAATTTCAGAGTACCATAATATATCTAATAATGTGATAAAAAAATGAATCCAATTCATGGTAACATCAATGGGTAAATGAAAATTTACAATTTATAACAAGGATTTGTTAATTTGCATGTCTAGAATGGTAAAGGAAGTGACTCTAAACAAAAATAGATGTAGATGGCTAGGCCTTCCAAAGAGCTAGCATAATTATTAAGATTTGGTGAATAGGAGGGATAAACTATTGAATTGGAAAAGCTTATGGTATGATTTGTTACAGGAGGAAATAAGATAGAATACGAAAAATGAGAATTCATCCAAGGGAAAGGATGAAGAAAACTTTACATTGGTTGGAAAGAGAAAGAAGTGAAAAGGGAAGAAATCTTAATCCAAACTAGATTCCAACCATGGAGGCAAGAAGAAAGATTCGTCCAAAATTAAATGCTTTAGTTGTCATGAATTTAGGCACTATGCCATGAAGTGTCCACAAAAAATGTAGAGAAAGAAGACCTCAGGAGGAACAACATGTGAAGCTTTGGCTTCACAGTTGCAACTTGATTTTACCCTTATCACATGCATTGGAAGTGCAATTATGTGGAGCATGTGGTACTTGAACTGAGGTGGATTGTTCCACATCACAGGGTGTAGAGAGCTTTTTAGTGACCCAAAGGAGAAATATTCATAGATGCACATTGAGTTGTGGGATGACAAAAAGTACAACGTGACCAGGATAGGTACATTTACCTTTCAGAGGGAGATGGGATCCCGTCTTAGACTCAGGATGTCATTTTTGTTTCGAGCCTAAAGTAAAATATCATCCTTGTTGCAATTTTGGAAGATCGTGGTTATGATGTGATCTTTAGCAAAGTAAAACCATTCCTAAGACACATAGCCACAGGATAGGTGAAGTAGATCGGGGATCGTTGAAGAACCTGTATAAGATAGATGTGGAATTTTGTGCTACATTAAGTACTAAGGTGGAGAAAGTGCAAAGTCGCGATGTTGGTGAGCTTTGGCACAAAAGACTTGGCCATTTTCATCATGGCGCCTTGAAGGCTATGCAATAAAAAACTAATGGCCTCCCTAAAGGAGTACTTAAGCAACAAGATGTATGCAAAGGATGTACGTTGGGGAAGTACACAAAATCTACATTCCATGATCGAGACAAAAAAGCACATGTAGGCTTGGGAAGGATCCACTCGGATATTTGTGGACCTCTCTTGATAGCCTCCTCTACCAGACATAGTTATTTTTCCATTTTTATTCATGACTTGTCAAGGATGTGATGGAGCTTTTTCATGCAGAAGAAAGGTGACTCATTCTCCAAGTTTGTAGAATTGAAGACATTGGTTGAGAAAGATATCGACAAGAAGGTGAAGGCTTTCATGAGAATTAATTCTATATTGATTCATGTATAAATGTTGATAATATGTTGGTGATATTATGACTACGTTTCCATTGTTTATATGTTTGTTGTTTATATGATGTGTATCTTCCGTGGCCCATGTCATGAATTGTTTAGCTATTAATCGATTGATGAATATATGGACTAATAATTGTTATTGGAGCTATGTGTAGAGGACATAGGGCCTTCTTAGTGATTCTCAAATGAATCTCAAACTTGTATGATCATATATACATTCATGACCTGTAGCTTACATCTTTTCCATGTGTTTGACAAAATCCCTAGTATGTTATGGTCAGTATATGTCAAGTTTTGAGTTGAGATTCAATGTTTAGAATTGTTTCCATGTTATATTTGATACTAGAAAGTATCAGACAATTATGGGTAGTGGTATGGACACAAACAAGAAAAGGTGGCACTAATAACGAGACTGCATGCCCATAACTAAATAATTTTGGTCACAACCACACCGAGGTAAGCGTGTGCATGCGATTCGAGGCCTATAACCACATGGAGATCTTGCCATGCATGCAGCTGGGGTTTAAAGTGCAAAAGAGGGGTCCAACTCAGTGTTTGGCGACCTAGGGTGGTTGTTCAGCCTCTAAGTGACCTGTATCTACTATGGGAAATTGTGTGTTTTCATTTTTTTGTCAGTAGTCAGCTCCACTTCCATAGTTATATCTAGGAGGTCGGGTCATGTCATAGTAACTCTCGTCTCATGTTTACCCTGGCAGGCTGATTAAACTGGGTAAATTGGGAGGGGTGGTTACACCTACCCTATTACCTACAAAATTATCCATAACTAGAACACATTTACAATGTCTAGACATGGATTAACTTGTGTGTGTTGGTTGATATTTTATGAAAGGGTCCATCTTGTGCACTACTAGTTGTGCTACAGTCCACATCTACATTTATCTCAACTTGCATATCAACGTAATGGTGTCAGAACTAGTGCATTTATTCTTCTAATTGGTTTATTTTTTCACTATGCTTATGAAGTTCTTTGTGGGGGAAGAGAATATGTTCAGACATCTAGATCACTTGATTCTTGAGTTCCTAAATATTGTTGTTTCCTCCAATTGGGAGTTGAGGTCATAGAAGGAAATGAAGAGTGCCCTTATAGCCTAAGGGAGGCATGCCCTAGTTGACCATGACTCACAAATGATTATAAGGTAATCCCCATGACACAAATCGTTTTGACAAGCAGTATAGAGCTTAGGGGTGAGCATAAAGGAAGGCTTACTTTCACACTCATGAGATGCCATTATATCACTCCTGAGGTGGCTACAAGCTTAGTTAGAGAGGTCCAAGGATGCACAATTGGCCTTCTCAAATGGAAGAATGATAAGAGTTATCACTAGAAAGGGAAAATCCTCAATTTGTAGGACTTTGAAGTTGTTGGGAAAAGAAGTATAACTATGCACTCTGGAATAATTTCCATAGGTGTTAATGGCTTCCACTGCTATTGATGCCAGCAAGCCAGCATTGAATTTGAGATTCTGACTATGTGATACCATAGTGATGTAAAGATTTGGGATCTCAGGCATTGAGTCATCTATCCTAGATGGATTGAGGTCAAGTCGCCTAATGAAAACATAAGATCCTTGATACTTTTGGATATTGGGCTCCCAAATACCATTGAAACTTTATGTAATACTATCCGGTTTGACTAATTTATCTATGATATTCTCCTTCTCAAGAATTTGATCTTTGTAAAGCCAATTCCATCCATATTTTCTAGTCATGAATGCCTTACCTATGCATAGAGATACACACACTTTAGGATTTCTATTATTCATACTCATCTTGGATTCAATGTTTGATCATTATTGCAATTGAATGCATGTTGTGGCAGAAGGACCATAACTAGATGAGATCAGTCTTTCCTTTGTGCATTACCTGAACTGGAATAAAATCATGATGTCACCATTCTTCCACATCATGATACATGATACAAATTTGATGTTGACAATTTGGACATACTATTGATTATAAGAGACATGCATAGAAATATATCTAGAGCATGGGGATAATTATTGTAAATTCCTATTTGATCCTTGTTCATTTTTCTTATCATCCCTTTAGGGACAAAGTCTCTAATATACCTATGAACATGCTTCATGAGATAACTCACCATTTTGGTATGCCATTCAATTCCCATTGCATTACGTTTAGTTGACATGCCATGTTTTATTGAATGTCTGCCTCCATGTTCTGCACTCTTATAATATGGAAATAATATCATGCCATGTTTTATTGAATGTCTGCCTCCATGTTCTACACTCTTATAATATGGAAATAATATTTAGATGAAAAGGTCTCCAACATGGCTCTTATTTTGGTTATAAAAATAACTACCATACAACCCATACAACTTAACCCATACAACTTTGTGAAATTATTTGATTTATGGCCAAGCCCCACACATACTTAATTTCTAGTTTTCTTTTGAGATATAAGAATCCCCTACCTCCACACCTTATTTAGTTAAGAATTTTAATCACTTAATTTATTATTAATTTATTTTATTTATTAAAATTTTTTAAATTACTTAATTTATTTTCTTAAGCAATAATTTTAATTAGTATCCTTAATAATGTTAATATTTACTCAATCCTTTTCAAATGGTTTATTTATTGAGAATCCTTTTCAATTTAAGGAAAAAAGTTTCATAAACCTTTTGATTTTTTTTTAATCTAATAAAATTATTGCCTTAAATTTAAGGTTCTCTCAATTTTAAACTTTATTAAAATTATCATAAAATTATGTAATCTATACTTTATTGATTTCATTTTTCAATATAATTCAATATTTTTCTTAATTATTTTTCTTAATTACTAATTATGTAGTTTATAATGTTGTTCTATTTTTTCCTTACATTAAGGTGTGACTCTCAATTAATATTCTTGATTCATTTTTTTTTTTTTTTGTAAGGTTAGGTAGGACCTTCTCATTTTCGAGTTTTTACATGTCCGTTATTCACCCCATTTCCCGAGAGGGTAGCACAAGAATCGAACCCAAGATCTCCGGTTCGGTGAGACTTCATTTCCACGGCCATTGCCACTTGAGCTACCCCTTGATTCATTAATAAGCCGATTAAAACTAATTTAATATTATCGAAGATTGGATTCTGTTTTAATTTTTACTATGATTCCTATTTTGTTTATAATTTAATTTTCCTTACAAAACTAATTTTGCTCATTTCTACATTTAATTAATTATTTACGTTTATATATTAATAGGTTTCCTTTGTATATGGTTTTATTTATGTTTATATATTAAATTTTATTTTTATGTAATGTATTTATATTCAATTTTTCTGACTCAAAAATCTTTATGGATTTTTCTGACATGCAACATATTTACCTAGGCGTTTTTTGGATTCATTATGGTTTTATTTTGTCTTTGATGATGGGTGGTGAGTCTATTCAAAACATTGGGAAAATCAAATTTTATATACATTTAAATTCTCAATAAACAATATAAATATGAAGTTATAAGATATAGTCTAATTATAATTAATAAATAAATAATTTTGAATTTTAGTTTCTTATAAATGTAAGTTTTTAATTTCCTATTGGACTTTGGATTGACAATGAATGGTGCATTATTAAGTCACTCCATTTTATAGGTTATTTTTTTAAATGTAATTTTTCAATTATATATAATTTGTTTAGTGTCTATAAATACGAAACTTAGTGTATTTCTTAAAATATTAACTATGATACGAAAAAGGAAAAAAATACATTAACAAAAAGGAAATTAATTACTTTGATATATATAAATAGATAATATATAAAATTGATTTCAAAGCATAAAAATATATAATATAATATTTTTTGTACTTTCAAATGTAATTTCCTATGTCACTCTCTAATTTTATAATCAAATCTTTTATTATGTAAAAATAAGATATTCTTAATGGTATAAATTGGTTCAACAATAAGGTTGGAAGCCATTATAACAACATACTTAATATAAATATAAGATGTCGCTTGTAAAAATTCAATTTAAATAAGGTAGTACACAATTATTTCATTAAATGTAAATAAAATGGATCATAACTATTTCTATTAATCACCTTACAACCTTAATAAAGATATAATTATAAATTAAAATTTTAAATTTTCATAATTTTAATTTCTTTAAGAAAATAATTTGATTTTAATAAAATATTATAAATGGCCTACAATCATATAATATTCATTTACATTTATTTATATTAAAAACTTATTTATTTTATTTCAAAAATATTTAATAATATATAAATATAGTTGGATGGAGGAGTCATTTTCGGACACCCAAACAACCATCATAAATTTTATGAAAGAGTATTATTCACATTCATTCACTTCACTCTTTTGTGCCTATTATTAAGTCGTATTATATAAAACGCACTTATTTGTAACAAATATACTGCACCAGAAAGTGCCTAAAAGTAGCTTGTATCACTGTTGTTTTATCTATTTTCTCTTTGCAAAAGTCCAATTTTCTATTTTTATGAATGAAAACAAACTAGTAGTCGAGCGGTTTTCGCTCCCATTGGCACATATGAAAGAAAAATGTGGTGAAGTCTTTTATATTCGATTCATGTACAACGTACTTAAAATATTATCTTCCTCAGCCATCGGAAATCACCACACACTCCGAATAAAGCATTTGTCTCCCACTTGCAAATAAGGAAGAAAGACGTGAAGTGTTTTATATTCGATTCGCGGACATGAAAATAAATGGAGTTGACAAAGTTTATCTTCCTCAAGACCAGTGCAGTCTGATTAAACCAAGCAATGCAAGATCACACGTTTTGTCGACTACCGGAAATTGGAATCCATTCGAGGGTCTCTTCATAAAAACATTTACCCATAACTTCCGCAGTAAATGATGTGACATTTTGTCATGTACAGCAAATTGGAATCCATTGGTGCGTCTTTTCATTCTTTTAAGGCTATAATGATAACGTCATTTCAGTGTCTTCGATCTCGACAGCCACCATCCATTAGGGTCTTCAGTTCTCAGCAACCCTTGAGGTTCCAAATATTAATCGTACGACAATTTGGAAAGCATGGGATATATCTGCCGCCACTAAAGCGATTGCATTGTCATCCATTCCCTTGGAATATACATATGATGTGGGGCGGGGTAATGCGGGACATTACCCTGGCCTCCGTCGGCCCCATCTTTCGCTGCATCAACGATTACTCAATAAACTATCACTTAGAAATATTCAGTGCAGATGGATAGATTAGATCGGAGAGGGAACCGAACCTAAATGGGTTCATAAAACAATGGATTTTCGGAGGATATTTTGGTAAAATTAGATTAAAGTTTTTGGAAATCTCAATTTTAGTGGTCCAGTTTCAAAATTTTGGATATTTGTGAAATATTTTTTTATTATAAAAACAAATTTCAAATATCATCTATATTATTTTTTTATCAAAAACAAAATTCAAACACCATCAATATTACTCACTGTATTTCAAACCCAGCTACCAAATACGCCAAATAAAAAAAAAAACACCTGAAATTCCAGAGTACCATAATATATTTAATAATTCGATAAAAAATCAATCCCGAAAATCAAAGAAAAAAGTACTGAAATTCCAGAGTACCATAATATATCTAATAATGCGATAAAAAAATCAATCCAATTCATGGTAACATCCAATGGGTAAATGAAAATTTACAATTTATAATTTATAACAAGGATTAGTTAATTTGCATATCTAGAATGGTAAAGGAAGTGACTCTAAACAAAAATAGATGTCGATGGCTAGGCCTTCCAAAGAGCTAGCATAATTATTAAGATTTGGTGAATAGGAGGGAGAAACTATTGAATTGGAAAAGCTTATGGTATGATTTGTTACAGGAGGAAATAAGGTAGAATACGAAAGATGGGAATTCATCCAAGGGAAAGGATGAAGAAAACTTTACATTGGTTGGAAAGAGAAAGAAGTGAAAAGGGAAGAAATCTTAATCCAAACCAGATTCCAACCATGGAGGCAAGAAGAAAGATTCATCCAAAATTAAATGCTTTAGTTGTCATGGATTTAGGCACTATGCCATGAAGTGTCCACAAAAAATGTAGAGAAAGAAGACCTCAGGAGGAACAACATGTGAAGCTTTGGCTTCACAGTTGCAACTTGATTTTACCTTTATCACATGCATGGGAAGCACAATTATGTGGAGCGTGTGGTATTTGGACTGAGGTGGACTATTCCACATCACAGGGTGTAGAGAGCTTTTTAGTGACCCAAAGGAGAAATATTCATAGATGCACATTGAGTTGTGGGACGACAAAAAGTACAACGTGACCAGGATAGGTACATTCACCTTTCAGAGGGAGATGGGATCCCCTCTTAGACTCAGGATGTCATTTTTGTTTCGAGCCTAAACTAAAATATCATCTTTGTTGCAATTTCGGAAGATCGTGGTTATGATGTGATCTTCAGCAAAGTAAAACCATTCCTAAGATACATAGCCACAGGATAGGTGAAGTAGATCGGGGTTCATTGAAGAACCTGTATAAGATGGATGTGGAAGTTTGTGCTACATTAAGTACTAAGGTGGAGAAAGTGCAGAGCCATGATGTTGGTGAGCTTTGGCACAAAAGACTTGGCCATTTTCATCATGGCGCCTTGAAGGTTAGGCAATAAATAACTAATGGCCTCCCTAAAGGAGTACTTAAGCAACAAGATGTATGCAAAGGATGTACGTTGGGGAAGTACACAAAATCTACATTCCATGATCGAGACAACAAAGCACATGTAGGCTTGGGAAGGATCCACTCAGATATTTGTGGACCTCTCTTGATAGCCTCCTTTACCAGACATAATTATTTTTCCATTTTTATTCATGACTTGTCAAGGATGTGATGGAGCTTTTTCATGCAGAAGAAAGGTGACACATTCTCCAAGTTTGTAGAATTGAAGTCATTGGTTGAGAAAAATATCGACAAGAAGGTGAAGGCTTTCATGAGCATTAATGAGGTGAGTACATGTCAAATGATTTCAAGAATTTTTATGTGAAAGAAGGGATTCTACAAGAGATGACAGGACCCCACAATCCACAGTAGAATGGGGTGGCTAAGAGAAAGTATCATAGAATTGTGGGAGATGTGAGGGCTATGTTCCATGACCAAGGCCTACCACTGCATTTGTGGGTGGAGGCATGCAACATAAAAATCTATTTGCAGAAGTGGAGTCCTCCTCGTACTTTGGGCATGATTACACTAGACGAGGCTCTCTTGCGGAGAATGATGGATATGTCACACTTCAAGATTTTTGTAGCCTTTGTTTACTACCATGTCTCCAAGAATAAAAGAAGAAGCTTCAGACGACAACATAATTAGGGGTATTTGTATGTTACATAGAAAATCATCACAACTACCTTTTGTACTTGCCTTTGTTCAGTATTACAATTGTGTAAAGGGATGTAAAGTTTGATGAGGAGAAAGTGATGCAGTGCTCTATTGAGAGGGAGCTTTAGATCCCACAAGCGTAGGAGCCTTAGGAAGTTTTGAAGCAGCAACAAATTGAGGAGCAGAGAATGGAGACAACCACTCAAGAAGAACCATCCTGAGAAGGAGGAAAAAGGACTATGGAAGCTAATATACTTGTTGCGGGATGAAAGGGAGAATGTATGAGCTACTTAGAATTCGCGCAGGTGAAGGAGGTCACCTGAGAGGTACACTCTCTACATGGATGTAATGACTAAAGTTATAGAGACTAATCCATCCTCTTTCGAGGAAGCAATAGAGAAACCTATATGGGTTGATTAAATGGTGGATGAATATGAATCCATTGTAAAGAATAGTGTTTTGGAAGTGGTCCCAAGGCCAACGGATAAATCAATTGTGATTTTGAGATTGATCTTCAAGATTAAGCAAGCAACATATAGAATCAGAGAGAAATATAAGGCTAGATTTGTGGCCAAGGGATACTCTCAAGTTGAGGGAATTGACTATGATGATACATTTTCTTTGGTAGCAAGGTACTCATCTATTAGATCAAGTCTTACTCACACTGCGCTTATGGGGTGGAAGATCCACCAGATGGATGTAAAAACAACATTTCACGATGGGGTAATTAAGGAGGAGGTGTACATCGAGAAACCAGAAGGTTTTGAGACATTTGATCAGGAGTCTCATGTGTGCACACTGAATTGAGCATTGTATGGTCATAAAAAAGCACCAAGTACTTGGTACACCAGGATCAAAATCTATCTCACTGGTTTGGGCTTCAACAAAAGTGAAGTGGATGCAAACCTCTATCACATCTTGGTAGAAGGTAAATTTCTTATTATTGTCTTATGTATTGATGATTTGATTTTAACTAGTGATGAGCAGCTCATCAAATCTTGCAAGGAGGACCTTTCGAGAGAGTTTGAAATGAAGGACATGGGTATCATGCACTACTTCCTCAGGTTCGAGGTATGACAAGGTGATGGGCACCTATGTCTCTCAAGGAAAGTATGCAAATGAGATATTACAAATATTCTACATGGAGAGTTGCAAACCAATGGAGGCACATCTTTCGACCAAATGGAGGAAGAAGGATGCCACTTTAGGTGAGGAAGTGGAGGCTACCATTTATCAACAATTAATGGGTTAATTGATGTGTCTTGTGAATACATGACTATATTTGTGCTATGTAGTCAACCAGCAGAGCCAAGATATGGTTAAGCCAACCAAATTACCTTGGAAGGAATATAAGCATGTTTGTTGGTACCTCAGAGGCACTACGCATTTTGGATTAGAATATAGACACACACAGGGAGTGAAGCTGTGTGGCTTCACAAATGCAAATTGGGTGGGGAGTCCATCAGAATGAAAGAGTACATTAGGTGGAATTTTCGGCATTGGGTCTGTAGTAGTTTCATGGTACAACAGGAGGTAATATATGTGGTGCTCAACACAACAAAAGCAGAATACATGGCTTCAAGTCAAGAAACATGTTAGGTGATCTAGATGAGAAAGATACTTGAAGGAATATTTGGTCAAATGGTGGATTCCATTGTGATCAACTGTGATAATCAAAGTTTCATCAAGCTCCCTAAGAATCTTGTATTCCACGATTGTTCTGAGCACATAGATATTTGGTATCACCATTTACGGGATTGTGTGTGTAGGTCAATAATGTTGCTACAATATATTCCAACAGTGGAACAAAATGATAACATTCTAAAAATGGCCTTGTCAAGAGGGAAGTTTGAGTTCCACAAGTGTAGGATAAGGGTGGTTGAAAAATGTAGCATGAAATTCTCAATTTGATTTTCCCTTGTTTAAATTGAGAAAATTTGAATTTCCACATCAGCAAACAACTTGGATGAAGTTAAATTGTGTGACATGGATTTTTTCACTCAATTAGCTCAATAAATTTGAGTTGGAGGAGTTAGAGTTCAATTAAGGATGTGTGATTTCTAATTTGTAGAAATCAAGGTCATTTTTTTTTTAGTTAAACTAGTTCTAATTGTTGGAGGAACTAGTGGAAGGTAAGTTGTGTAGTGAGACTTCATTGAAGCTCATTTCAATTTGTAGCAATCAAGGTCAATTATTTATTTATTTTCATTTAAACTAGTTCTAACTGTTGGAGGAACTAGTGGAAAGTAAGTTGTGTAGTGAGACTTCATCCAAACTCAGTGATCATCTAGTTAATTGATTAATCAACCCAAAATAGCTAGTACATGTAGAGAGTTTGATGTGCCTAGTTGTGGTGGATATTCCATGGTACCGTAGCATAATTTATAGACTATTATTGAGTGTATAGGTGTTGTGTTCAATCAAATGATAAACCTTGGGAATTCTGTAGTCATTTTGGAGTAATTTCCTAAATAATATAGGATCCTAATTGATCAATAATATATCTAATATATCTAATAATGTGATAAAAAAATCAATCCAATTCATGGTAACATCCAATGGGTAAATGAAAATTTACAATTTATAATTTATAACAAGGATTTGTTAATTTGCATGTCTAGAATGGTAAAGGAAGTGACTCTAAACAAAAATAGATGTAGATGGCTAGGCCTTCCAAAGAGCTAGCATAATTATTAAGATTTGGTGAATAGGAGGGAGAAACTATTGAATTCGAAAAGCTTATGGCATGATTTGTTACAGGAGGAAATAGGGTAGAATACGAAAAATGAGAATTCATCCAAGGGAAAGGATGAAGAAAACTTTACATTGGTTGGAAAGAGAAAGAAGTGAAAAGGGAAGAAATCTTAATCCAAACCAGATTCCAACCATGGAGGCAAGAAGAAAGATTTGTCCAAAATTAAATGCTTTAGTTGTCATGAATTTAGGCACTATGCCATGAAGTGTGCACAAAAAATGTAGAGAAAGAAGACCTCAAGAGGAACAACATGTGAAACTTTGGCTTCACAGTTGCAACTTCATTTTACCCTTATCACATGCATTGGAAGTGCAATTATGTGGAGCATGTGGTACTTGAACTGAGGTGGATTGTTCCACATCTCAGGGTGTAGAGAGCTTTTTAGTGACCCAAAGGAGAAATATTCATAGATGCACATTGAGTTGTGGGATGACAAAAAGTACAACGTGACCAGGATAGGTACATTTACCTTTCAGAGGGAGATGGGATCCCCTCTTAGACTCAGGATGTCATTTTTGTTTCGAGCCTAAAGTAAAATATCATCCTTGTTGCAATTTTGGAAGATCGTGGTTATGATGTGATCTTCAGCAAAGTAAAACCATTCCTAAGACACATAGCCATAGGATAGGTGAAGTAGGTCGGGGATCGTTGAAGAACCTGTATAAGATAGATGTGGAAGTTTGTGCTACATTAAGTACTAAGGTGGAGAAAGTGCAAAGTCGCGATGTTGGTGAGCTTTGGCACAAAAGACTTGGCCATTTTCATCATGGCGCCTTGAAGGTTATGCAATAAATAACTAATGGCCTCCCCAAAGGAGTACTTAAGCAACAAGATGTATGCAAAGGATGTACGTTGGGGAAGTACACAAAATCTACATTCCATGATCAAGACAACAAAGCACATGTAGGCTTGGGAAGGATCCACTCGGATATTTGTGGACCTCTCTTGATAGCCTCCTCTACCAGACATAGTTATTTTTCCATTTTTATTCATGACTTGTCAAGGATGTGATGGAGCTTTTTCATGCAGAAGAAAGGTGACTCATTCTCCAAGTTTGTAGAATTGAAGACATTGGTTGAGAAAGATATCGACAAGAAGGTGAAGGCTTTCATGAGCATTAATTCTATATTGATTCATGTATAAATGTTGATAATATGTTGGTGATATTATGACTACGTTTCCATTGTTTATATGTTTGTTGTTTATATGATGTGTATCTTCCGTGGCCCATGTCATGAATTTTTTAGCTATTAATCAATTGATGAATATATGGACTAATAATTGTTATTGGAGCTATGTGTAGAGGACATAGGGCCTTCTTAGTGATTCTCAAATGAATCTCAAACTTGTATGATCATATATGCATTCATGACATGTAGCTTACATCTTTGCCATGTGTTTGACAAAATCCCTAGTATGTTATGGTCAGTATATGTCAAGTTTTGAGTTGAGATTCAATGTTTAGAATTGTTTCCATGTTAGATTTGATACTGGAAAGTATCAGACAATTATGGGCAGTGGTCTGGACAAAAACAAGAAAAGGTGGCACTAATAACGAGACTGCATGCCCATAACTAAATAATTTTGGTCACAACCACACCGAGGTAAGCGTGTGCATGCGATTCGAGGCCTATAACCACATGGATATCTTGCCATGCATGCAGGTGGGGTTTAAAGTGAAAAAGAGGGGTCCAACTCAGTGTTTGGCAACCTAGGGTGGTTGTTTAGCCTCTATGTGACCTGTATCTACTATGGGAAATTGTGAGTTTTTAGTTTTTTGTCAGTAGTCAGCTCCACTTCCATAGTTATATCTAGGAGGTCGGGTCATGTCACAGTAACTCTCGTCTCATGTTTACCCTGGCAGGTTGATTAAACTAAGTAAATTGGGAGGGGTGGTTACACCTACCCTATTACCTACAAAATTATCCATAACTAGAACACATTTACAATGTCTAGACATGGATTAACTTGTGTGTGTTGGTTGATATTTTATGAAAGGGTCCATCTTGTGCACTACTAGTTGTGCTACAATCCACGTCTACATTTATCTCAACTTGCATATCAACGTAATGGTGTCAGAACCAATGCATTTATTCTTCTAATTGGTTTATTTTTTCATTATGCTTATGAAGTTCTTCGTGGTGGAAGAGAATATGTTCAGACTGCTAGATCACTTGATTCTTGAGTTCCTAAATATTGTTGTTTCCTCCAATTGGGAGTTGAGGTCATAGAAGGAAATGAAGAGTGCCCTTATAGCCTAAGGGAGGCATGCCCTAGTTGACCATGACTCACAAATGATTATAAGGTAATCCCCATGACACAAATCTTTTTGACAAGCAGTATAGAGCTTAGGGGTGAGCATAAAGGAAGGCTTACTTTCACACTCATGAGATGCAATTATATCACTCCTGAGGTGGCTACAAGCTTAGTTAGAGAGGTCCAAGGATGCACAATTGGCCTTCTCAAATGGAAGAATGATAAGAGTTATCACTAGAAAGGGCAAATCCTCAATTTGTAGGACTTTGAAGTTGTTGGGAAAAGAAGTATAACTATGCACTCTGGAATAATTTCCATAGGTGTTAATGCCTTCCACTACTATTGATGCTAGCAAGCCAACATTGAATTTGAGATTCTGACTATGTGATACCATAGTGATGTAAAGATTTGGGATCTCAGGCATTGAGTCATCTATCCTAGATGGATTGAGGTCAAGTCGCCTAATGAAAACATAAGATCCTTGATACTTTTGGATATTGGGCTCCCAAATACCATTGAAACTTTATGTAATACTATCCGGTTTGACTAATTTATCTATGATATTCTCCTTCTCAAGAATTTGATCTTTGTAAAGCCAATTCCATCCATATTTTCTAGTCATGAATGCCTTACCTATGCATAGAGATACACACACTTTAGGATTTCTATTATTCGTACTCATCCTGGATTCAATCTGTTTGATCATTATTGCAATTGAATGCATGTTGTGGCAGAAGGACCATAACTAGATGAGATCAGTCTTTCCTTTGTGCATTACCTAAACTGGCATAAAATCATGATGTCACCATTCTTCCACATCATGATACATGATACAAATTTGATGTTGACAATTGGACATACTATTGATTATAAGAGACATGCATAGAAATATATGGAGAGCATGGGGATAATTATTGTAAATTCCTATTTGATCCTTGTTCATTTTTCTTATCATCCCTTTAGGGACAAAGTCTCTAATATACCTACGAACATGCTTCATGAGATAACTCACCATTTTGGTATGCCATTCAATTCCCATTGCATTACGTTTAGTTGACATGCCATGTTTTATTGAATGTTTGCCTCCATGTTCTGCACTCTTATAATATGGAAATAATATTTAGATGAAAAGGTCTCCAACATGGCTCTTATTTTGGTTATAAAAAAAGCCACCATACAACCCATACAACTCTGTGAAATTATTTGATTTATGGCCAAGCCCCACACATACTTAATTTCTAGTTTTCTTTTGAGATATAAGAATCCCCTACTTCCACGCCTTATTTAGTTAAGAATTTTAATCACTTAATTTATTATTAATTTATTTTATTTATTAAATTTTTTTAAATTACTTAATTTATTTTCTTAAGCAATAATTTTAATTAGTATCCTTAATAATGTTAATATTTACTCAATCCTTTTCAAGTGGTTTATTTATTGAGATTCCTTTTCAATTTAAGGAAAAAAGTTTCATAAACCTTTTGATTTTTTTTTTAATCTAATAAAATTATTGACTTAAATTTAAGGTTCTTTCAATTTTAAACTTTATTAAAATTATCATATAATTATGTAATCTATACTTTATTGATTTCATTTTTCAATATAATTCAATATTTTTCTTAATTACTAATTATGTAATTTATAATGTTGTTCTATTTTTTCCTTACATTAAGGTGTGATTCTCCATTAATATTCTTGATTCATTAATAAGCCGATTAAAACTAATTTAATATTATCAAAGCTTGGATTCTGTTTTAATTTTTACTATGATTCCTATTTTGTTTATAATTTAATTTTCCTTACAAAACTAATTTTGCTCATTTCTACATTTAATTAATTATTTACGTTTATATATTAATAGGTTTCCTTTGTATATGGTTTTATTTATGTTTATATATTAAATTTTATTTTTATGTAATGTATTTATATTCAATTTTTCTGACTCAAAAATCTTTATGGATTTTTTTGACATGCAACATATTTACCTAGGCATTTTTTGGATTCATTATGGTTTTATTTTGTCTTTGATGATGGGTGGTGAGTTTATTCAAAACATTGGGAAAATCAAATTTTATATACATTTAAATTCTCAATAAACAATATAAATATGAAGTTATAAGATATAGTCTAATTATAATTAATAAATAAATAATTTTGAATTTTAGTTTCTTATAAATGTAAGTTTTTAATTTCCTATTGGACTTTGGATTGACAATGAATGGTGCATTATTAAGGCACTCCATTTTATAGGTTATTTTTTTAAATGTAATTTTTCAATTATATATAATTTGTTTAGTGTCTATATATAAAAAACTTAGTGTGTTTCTTAAAATATTAACTATTATACGAAAAAGGAAAAAAATACATTAACAAAAGGAAATTAATTACTTTGATATATATAAATAGATAGTATATAAAATTGATTTCAAAGCATGAAAATATATGATATAATATTTTTTGTACTTTCAAATATAATTTCCTAGGTCACTCTCTAATTTTATAATCAAATCTTTTATTATGTAAAAATAAGATAATCTTAATGGTATAAATTGGTTCAACAATAAAGTTGGAAGCCATTATAACAACATACTTAATATAAATATAAGATGCCGCGTGTAAAAATTCAATTTAAATAAGGTAGTCCACAATTATTTCATTAAATGTAAACAAAATGGATCATAACTATTTCTATTAATCACCTTAAATAAACCCAATGATCAAAATTATATTACAACCTTAATAAAGATATAATTATAAATTAAAATTTTAAATTTTCATAATTTTAATTTCTTTAAGAAAATAATTTGATTTTAATAAAATATTATAAATGGCCTACAATCATATAATATTCATTTACATTTATTTATATTAAAAACTTATTTATTTTATTTCAAAAATATTTAATAATATATAAATATAGTTGGATGGAGGAGTTTTTCGGACACCCAAACAACCATCACAAATTTTATGAAAGAGTATTATTCACTTTCATTCACTTCACTCTTTTGTGCCTATTATTAAGTCGTATTATACAAAACCCACTTATTTGTAACAAATAAAAGTAGTTTGTATCACTGTTGTTTTATCTATTTTCTCTTTGCAAAAGTCCAATTTTCTATTTTTATGTATGAAAACAAACTAGTAGTCGAGCGGTTTTCGCTCCCATTGGCACATATGAAAGAAAAATGTGGTGAAGTCTTTTATATTCGATTCATGTACAACGTACTTAAAATTTTATCTTCCTCAGCCATCGGCAATCACCACACACTCCGAATAAAGCATTTGTCTCCCACTTGCAAATAAGGAAGAAAGACGTGAAGTGTTTTATATTCGATTCGCGGACATGAAAATAAATGGAGTCGACAAAGTTTATCTTCCTCAAGACCAGTGCAGTCTGATTAAACCAAGCAATGCAAGATCACACATTTTGTCGACTACCGGAAATTGGAATCCATTCTAGGGTCTCTTCATAAAAACATTTACCCATAACTTACGCAGTAAATCATGTGACATTTTGTCATGTACAGCAAATTGGAATCCATTGGTGCGTCTTTTCATTCTTTTAAGGCTATAATGATAACGTCATTTCAGTGTCTTCGATCTCGACAGCCACCATCCATTAGGGTCTTCAGTTCTCAGCAACCCTTGAGGTTCCAAATATTAATCGTACGACAATTTGGAAAGCATGGGATATATCTGCCGCCACTAAAGCGATTGCATTGTACATATAATGTGGGGCGGGGTAATGCGGGACATTGCCCTGGCCTCCGTCGGCCCCATCTTTCGCTGCATCAACGATTACATTATAAACTATCACTTAGAAATACTCAGTGCAGATGGATAGATTAGATCGGAGAGGGAACCGAACCTAAATGGGTTCATAAAACAATGGATTTTCGGAGGATAGTTTGGTAAGATTAGATTAAAGTTTTTGGAAATCTCAATTATAGTGGTCCAGTTTCAAGATTTTGGATGTTTGCGGAGTATTTTTCTATTATCAAAAACAAAGTACAAAGTTCAAGTACTATCTATATTATTTTTTATCAAAAACAAAATTCAAACACCATCAATATTACTAATTGTATTTTAAACCTAGCTACCAAATACGCCTTAATCAAAGAAAAAACACTGAAATTCCAGAGTACCATAATATATTTAATAATTCGATAAAAAATCAATCTGATTCATGGTAACATCCAACGCCCAAATCAAAGAAAAAAGTACTGAAATTCCAGAGTACCATAATATATCTAATAATGTGATAAAAAAATGAATCCAATTCATGGTAACATCAATGGGTAAATGAAAATTTACAATTTATAATTTATAACAAGGATTTGTTAATTTGCATGTCTAGAATGGTAAAGGAAGTGACTCTAAACAAAAATAGATGTAGATGGCTAGGCCTTCCAAAGAGCTAGCATAATTATTAAGATTTGGTGAATAGGAGGGAGAAACTATTGAATTGGAAAAGCTTATGGTATGATTTGTTACAGGAGGAAATAAGATAGAATACGAAAAATGAGAATTCATCCAAGGGAAAGGATGAAGAAAACTTTACATTGGTTGGAAAGAGAAAGAAGTGAAAAGGGAAGAAATCTTAATCCAAACTAGATTCCAACCATGGAGGCAAGAAGAAAGATTCGTCCAAAATTAAATGCTTTAGTTGTCATGAATTTAGGCACTATGCCATGAAGTGTCCACAAAAAATGTAGAGAAAGAAGACCTCAGGAGGAACAACATGTGAAGCTTTGGCTTCACAGTTGCAACTTGATTTTACCCTTATCACATGCATTGGAAGTGCAATTATGTGGAGCATGTGGTACTTGAACTGAGGTGGATTGTTCCACATCACAGGGTGTAGAGAGCTTTTTAGTGACCCAAAGGAGAAATATTCATAGATGCACATTGAGTTGTGGGATGACAAAAAGTACAACGTGACCAGGATAGGTACATTTACCTTTCAGAGGGAGATGGGATCCCGTCTTAGACTCAGGATGTCATTTTTGTTTCGAGCCTAAAGTAAAATATCATCCTTGTTGCAATTTTGGAAGATCGTGGTTATGATGTGATCTTTAGCAAAGTAAAACCATTCCTAAGACACATAGCCACAGGATAGGTGAAGTAGATCGGGGATCGTTGAAGAACCTGTATAAGATAGATGTGGAATTTTGTGCTACATTAAGTACTAAGGTGGAGAAAGTGCAAAGTCGCGATGTTGGTGAGCTTTGGCACAAAAGACTTGGCCATTTTCATCATGGCACCTTGAAGGCTATGCAATAAAAAACTAATGGCCTCCCTAAAGGAGTACTTAAGCAACAAGATGTATGCAAAGGATGTACGTTGGGGAAGTACACAAAATCTACATTCCATGATCGAGACAACAAAGCACATGTAGGCTTGGGAAGGATCCACTCGGATATTTGTGGACCTCTCTTGATAGCCTCCTCTACCATACATAGTTATTTTTCCATTTTTATTCATGACTTGTCAAGGATGTGATGGAGCTTTTTCATGCAGAAGAAAGGTGACTCATTCTCCAAGTTTGTAGAATTGAAGACATTGGTTGAGAAAGATATCGACAAGAAGGTGAAGGCTTTCATGAGAATTAATTCTATATTGATTCATGTATAAATGTTGATAATATGTTGGTGATATTATGACTACGTTTCCATTGTTTATATGTTTGTTGTTTATATGATGTGTATCTTCCGTGGCCCATGTCATGAATTGTTTAGCTATTAATCGATTGATGAATATATGGACTAATAATTGTTATTGGAGCTATGTGTAGAGGACATAGGGCCTTCTTAGTGATTCTCAAATGAATCTCAAACTTGTATGATCATATATGCATTCATGACCTGTAGCTTACATCTTTGCCATGTGTTTGACAAAATCCCTAGTATGTTATGGTCAGTATATGTCAAGTTTTGAGTTGAGATTCAATGTTTAGAATTGTTTCCATGTTAGATTTGATACTAGAAAGTATCAGACGATTATGGGTAGTGGTCTGGACACAAACAAGAAAAGGTGGCACTAATAACGAGACTGCATGCCCATAACTAAATAATTTTGGTCACAGCCACACCGAGGTAAGCGTGTGCATGCGATTCGAGGCCTATAACCACATGGAGATCTTGCCATGCATGCAGCTGGGGTTTAAAGTGCAAAAGAGGGGTCCAACTCAGTGTTTGGTGACCTAGGGTGGTTGTTCAGCCTCTAAGTGACCTGTATCTACTATGGGAAATTGTGTGTTTTCATTTTTTTGTCAGTAGTCAGCTCCACTTCCATAGTTATATCTAGGAGGTCGGGTCATGTCATAGTAACTCTCGTCTCATGTTTACCCTGGCAGGCTGATTAAACTGGGTAAATTGGGAGGGGTGGTTACACCTACCCTATTACCTACAAAATTATCCATAACTAGAACACATTTACAATGTCTAGACATGGATTAACTTGTGTGTGTTGGTTGATATTTTATGAAAGGGTCCATCTTGTGCACTACTAGTTGTGCTACAGTCCACATCTACATTTATCTCAACTTGCATATCAACGTAATGGTGTCAGAACCAGTGCATTTATTCTTCTAATTGGTTTATTTTTTCACTATGCTTATGAAGTTCTTTGTGGGGGAAGAGAATATGTTCAGACATCTAGATCACTTGATTCTTGAGTTCCTAAATATTGTTGTTTCCTCCAATTGGGAGTTGAGGTCATAGAAGGAAATGAAGAGTGCCCTTATAGCCTAAGGGAGGCATGCCCTAGTTGACCATGACTCACAAATGATTATAAGGTAATCCCCATGACACAAATCTTTTTGACAAGCAGTATAGAGCTTAGGGGTGAGCATAAAGGAAGGCTTACTTTCACACTCATGAGATGCCATTATATCACTCCTGAGGTGGCTACAAGCTTAGTTAGAGAGGTCCAAGGATGCACAATTGGCCTTCTCAAATGGAAGAATGATAAGAGTTATCACTAGAAAGGGAAAATCCTCAATTTGTAGGACTTTGAAGTTGTTGGGAAAAGAAGTATAACTATGCACTCTGGAATAATTTCCATAGGTGTTAATGGCTTCCACTGCTATTGATGCCAGCAAGCCAACATTGAATTTGAGATTCTGACTATGTGATACCATAGTGATGTAAAGATTTGGGATCTCAGGCATTGAGTCATCTATCCTAGATGGATTGAGGTCAAGTCGCCTAATGAAAACATAAGATCCTTGATACTTTTGGATATTGGGCTCCCAAATACCATTGAAACTTTATGTAATACTATCCGGTTTGACTAATTTATCTATGATATTCTCCTTCTCAAGAATTTGATCTTTGTAAAGCCAATTCCATCCATATTTTCTAGTCATGAATGCCTTACCTATGCATAGAGATACACACACTTTAGGATTTCTATTATTCATACTCATCTTGGATTCAATGTTTGATCATTATTGCAATTGAATGCATGTTGTGGCAGAAGGACCATAACTAGATGAGATCAGTCTTTCCTTTGTGCATTACCTGAACTGGAATAAAATCATGATGTCACCATTCTTCCACATCATGATACATGATACAAATTTGATGTTGACAATTTGGACATACTATTGATTATAAGAGACATGCATAGAAATATATCTAGAGCATGGGGATAATTATTGTAAATTCCTATTTGATCCTTGTTCATTTTTCTTATCATCCCTTTAGGGACAAAGTCTCTAATATACCTATGAACATGCTTCATGAGATAACTCACCATTTTGGTATGCCATTCAATTCCCATTGCATTACGTTTAGTTGACATGCCATGTTTTATTGAATGTCTGCCTCCATGTTCTGCACTCTTATAATATGGAAATAATATCATGCCATGTTTTATTGAATGTCTGCCTCCATGTTCTACACTCTTATAATATGGAAATAATATTTAGATGAAAAGGTCTCCAACATGGCTCTTATTTTGGTTATAAAAATAACCACCATACAACCCATACAACTTTGTGAAATTATTTGATTTATGGCCAAGCCCCACACATACTTAATTTCTAGTTTTCTTTTGAGATATAAGAATCCCCTACCTCCACACCTTATTTAGTTAAGAATTTTAATCACTTAATTTATTATTAATTTATTTTATTTATTAAAATTTTTTAAATTACTTAATTTATTTTCTTAAGCAATAATTTTAATTAGTATCCTTAATAATGTTAATATTTACTCAATCCTTTTCAAATGGTTTATTTATTGAGAATCCTTTTCAATTTAAGGAAAAAAGTTTCATAAACCTTTTGATTTTTTTTTAATCTAATAAAATTATTGCCTTAAATTTAAGGTTCTCTCAATTTTAAACTTTATTAAAATTATCATAAAATTATGTAATCTATACTTTATTGATTTCATTTTGCAATATAATTCAATATTTTTCTTAATTATTTTTCTTAATTACTAATTATGTAGTTTATAATGTTGTTCTATTTTTTCCTTACATTAAGGTGTGACTCTCAATTAATATTCTTGATTCATTTTTATTTTTTTTTGTAAGCTTAGGTAGGACCTTCTCATTTTCGAGTTTTTACATGTCCGTTATTCACCCCATTTCCGGAGAGGGTAGCACAAGAATCGAACCCAAGATCTCCGGTTCGGTGAGACTTCATTTCCACGGCCATTGCCACTTGAGCTACCCCTTGATTCATTAATAAGCCGATTAAAACTAATTTAATATTATCGAAGATTGGATTCTGTTTTAATTTTTACTATGATTCCTATTTTGTTTATAATTTAATTTTCCTTACAAAACTAATTTTGCTCATTTCTACATTTAATTAATTATTTACGTTTATATATTAATAGGTTTCCTTTGTATATGGTTTTATTTATGTTTATATATTAAATTTTATTTTTATGTAATGTATTTATATTCAATTTTTCTGACTCAAAAATCTTTATGGATTTTTCTGACATGCAACATATTTACCTAGGCGTTTTTTGGATTCATTATGGTTTTATTTTGTCTTTGATGATGGGTGGTGAGTCTATTCAAAACATTGGGAAAATCAAATTTTATATACATTTAAATTCTCAATAAACAATATAAATATGAAGTTATAAGATATAGTCTAATTATAATTAATAAATAAATAATTTTGAATTTTAGTTTCTTATAAATGTAAGTTTTTAATTTCCTATTGGACTTTGGATTGACAATGAATGGTGCATTATTAAGTCACTCCATTTTATAGGTTATTTTTTTAAATGTAATTTTTCAATTATATATAATTTGTTTAGTGTCTATAAATACGAAACTTAGTGTATTTCTTAAAATATTAACTATGATACGAAAAAGGAAAAAAATACATTAACAAAAAGGAAATTAATTACTTTGATATATATAAATAGATAATATATAAAATTGATTTCAAAGCATAAAAATATATAATATAATATTTTTTGTACTTTCAAATGTAATTTCCTATGTCACTCTCTAATTTTATAATCAAATCTTTTATTATGTAAAAATAAGATATTCTTAATGGTATAAATTGGTTCAACAATAAGGTTGGAAGCCATTATAACAACATACTTAATATAAATATAAGATGTCGCTTGTAAAAATTCAATTTAAATAAGGTAGTACACAATTATTTCATTAAATGTAAATAAAATGGATCATAACTATTTCTATTAATCACCTTACAACCTTAATAAAGATATAATTATAAATTAAAATTTTAAATTTTCATAATTTTAATTTCTTTAAGAAAATAATTTGATTTTAATAAAATATTATAAATGGCCTACAATCATATAATATTCATTTACATTTATTTATATTAAAAACTTATTTATTTTATTTCAAAAATATTTAATAATATATAAATATAGTTGGATGGAGGAGTCATTTTCGGACACCCAAACAACCATCATAAATTTTATGAAAGAGTATTATTCACATTCATTCACTTCACTCTTTTGTGCCTATTATTAAGTCGTATTATATAAAACGCACTTATTTGTAACAAATATACTGCACCAGAAAGTGCCTAAAAGTAGCTTGTATCACTGTTGTTTTATCTATTTTCTCTTTGCAAAAGTCCAATTTTCTATTTTTATGAATGAAAACAAACTAGTAGTCGAGCGGTTTTCGCTCCCATTGGCACATATGAAAGAAAAATGTGGTGAAGTCTTTTATATTCGATTCATGTACAACGTACTTAAAATATTATCTTCCTCAGCCATCGGAAATCACCACACACTCCGAATAAAGCATTTGTCTCCCACTTGCAAATAAGGAAGAAAGACGTGAAGTGTTTTATATTCGATTCGCGGACATGAAAATAAATGGAGTTGACAAAGTTTATCTTCCTCAAGACCAGTGCAGTCTGATTAAACCAAGCAATGCAAGATCACACGTTTTGTCGACTACCGGAAATTGGAATCCATTCGAGGGTCTCTTCATAAAAACATTTACCCATAACTTCCGCAGTAAATGATGTGACATTTTGTCATGTACAGCAAATTGGAATCCATTGGTGCGTCTTTTCATTCTTTTAAGGCTATAATGATAACGTCATTTCAGTGTCTTCGATCTCGACAGCCACCATCCATTAGGGTCTTCAGTTCTCAGCAACCCTTGAGGTTCCAAATATTAATCGTACGACAATTTGGAAAGCATGGGATATATCTGCCGCCACTAAAGCGATTGCATTGTCATCCATTCCCTTGGAATATACATATGATGTGGGGCGGGGTAATGCGGGACATTACCCTGGCCTCCGTCGGCCCCATCTTTCGCTGCATCAACGATTACTCAATAAACTATCACTTAGAAATATTCAGTGCAGATGGATAGATTAGATCGGAGAGGGAACCGAACCTAAATGGGTTCATAAAACAATGGATTTTCGGAGGATATTTTGGTAAAATTAGATTAAAGTTTTTGGAAATCTCAATTTTAGTGGTCCAGTTTCAAAATTTTGGATATTTGTGAAATATTTTTTTATTATAAAAACAAATTTCAAATATCATCTATATTATTTTTTTATCAAAAACAAAATTCAAACACCATCAATATTACTCACTGTATTTCAAACCCAGCTACCAAATACGCCAAATAAAAAAAAAAACACCTGAAATTCCAGAGTACCATAATATATTTAATAATTCGATAAAAAATCAATCCCGAAAATCAAAGAAAAAAGTACTGAAATTCCAGAGTACCATAATATATCTAATAATGCGATAAAAAAATCAATCCAATTCATGGTAACATCCAATGGGTAAATGAAAATTTACAATTTATAATTTATAACAAGGATTAGTTAATTTGCATATCTAGAATGGTAAAGGAAGTGACTCTAAACAAAAATAGATGTCGATGGCTAGGCCTTCCAAAGAGCTAGCATAATTATTAAGATTTGGTGAATAGGAGGGAGAAACTATTGAATTGGAAAAGCTTATGGTATGATTTGTTACAGGAGGAAATAAGGTAGAATACGAAAGATGGGAATTCATCCAAGGGAAAGGATGAAGAAAACTTTACATTGGTTGGAAAGAGAAAGAAGTGAAAAGGGAAGAAATCTTAATCCAAACCAGATTCCAACCATGGAGGCAAGAAGAAAGATTCATCCAAAATTAAATGCTTTAGTTGTCATGGATTTAGGCACTATGCCATGAAGTGTCCACAAAAAATGTAGAGAAAGAAGACCTCAGGAGGAACAACATGTGAAGCTTTGGCTTCACAGTTGCAACTTGATTTTACCTTTATCACATGCATGGGAAGCACAATTATGTGGAGCGTGTGGTATTTGGACTGAGGTGGACTATTCCACATCACAGGGTGTAGAGAGCTTTTTAGTGACCCAAAGGAGAAATATTCATAGATGCACATTGAGTTGTGGGACGACAAAAAGTACAACGTGACCAGGATAGGTACATTCACCTTTCAGAGGGAGATGGGATCCCCTCTTAGACTCAGGATGTCATTTTTGTTTCGAGCCTAAACTAAAATATCATCTTTGTTGCAATTTCGGAAGATCGTGGTTATGATGTGATCTTCAGCAAAGTAAAACCATTCCTAAGATACATAGCCACAGGATAGGTGAAGTAGATCGGGGTTCATTGAAGAACCTGTATAAGATGGATGTGGAAGTTTGTGCTACATTAAGTACTAAGGTGGAGAAAGTGCAGAGCCATGATGTTGGTGAGCTTTGGCACAAAAGACTTGGCCATTTTCATCATGGCGCCTTGAAGGTTAGGCAATAAATAACTAATGGCCTCCCTAAAGGAGTACTTAAGCAACAAGATGTATGCAAAGGATGTACGTTGGGGAAGTACACAAAATCTACATTCCATGATCGAGACAACAAAGCACATGTAGGCTTGGGAAGGATCCACTCAGATATTTGTGGACCTCTCTTGATAGCCTCCTTTACCAGACATAATTATTTTTCCATTTTTATTCATGACTTGTCAAGGATGTGATGGAGCTTTTTCATGCAGAAGAAAGGTGACACATTCTCCAAGTTTGTAGAATTGAAGTCATTGGTTGAGAAAAATATCGACAAGAAGGTGAAGGCTTTCATGAGCATTAATGAGGTGAGTACATGTCAAATGATTTCAAGAATTTTTATGTGAAAGAAGGGATTCTACAAGAGATGACAGGACCCCACAATCCACAGTAGAATGGGGTGGCTAAGAGAAAGTATCATAGAATTGTGGGAGATGTGAGGGCTATGTTCCATGACCAAGGCCTACCACTGCATTTGTGGGTGGAGGCATGCAACATAAAAATCTATTTGCAGAAGTGGAGTCCTCCTCGTACTTTGGGCATGATTACACTAGACGAGGCTCTCTTGCGGAGAATGATGGATATGTCACACTTCAAGATTTTTGTAGCCTTTGTTTACTACCATGTCTCCAAGAATAAAAGAAGAAGCTTCAGACGACAACATAATTAGGGGTATTTGTATGTTACATAGAAAATCATCACAACTACCTTTTGTACTTGCCTTTGTTCAGTATTACAATTGTGTAAAGGGATGTAAAGTTTGATGAGGAGAAAGTGATGCAGTGCTCTATTGAGAGGGAGCTTTAGATCCCACAAGCGTAGGAGCCTTAGGAAGTTTTGAAGCAGCAACAAATTGAGGAGCAGAGAATGGAGACAACCACTCAAGAAGAACCATCCTGAGAAGGAGGAAAAAGGACTATGGAAGCTAATATACTTGTTGCGGGATGAAAGGGAGAATGTATGAGCTACTTAGAATTCGCGCAGGTGAAGGAGGTCACCTGAGAGGTACACTCTCTACATGGATGTAATGACTAAAGTTATAGAGACTAATCCATCCTCTTTCGAGGAAGCAATAGAGAAACCTATATGGGTTGATTAAATGGTGGATGAATATGAATCCATTGTAAAGAATAGTGTTTTGGAAGTGGTCCCAAGGCCAACGGATAAATCAATTGTGATTTTGAGATTGATCTTCAAGATTAAGCAAGCAACATATAGAATCAGAGAGAAATATAAGGCTAGATTTGTGGCCAAGGGATACTCTCAAGTTGAGGGAATTGACTATGATGATACATTTTCTTTGGTAGCAAGGTACTCATCTATTAGATCAAGTCTTACTCACACTGCGCTTATGGGGTGGAAGATCCACCAGATGGATGTAAAAACAACATTTCACGATGGGGTAATTAAGGAGGAGGTGTACATCGAGAAACCAGAAGGTTTTGAGACATTTGATCAGGAGTCTCATGTGTGCACACTGAATTGAGCATTGTATGGTCATAAAAAAGCACCAAGTACTTGGTACACCAGGATCAAAATCTATCTCACTGGTTTGGGCTTCAACAAAAGTGAAGTGGATGCAAACCTCTATCACATCTTGGTAGAAGGTAAATTTCTTATTATTGTCTTATGTATTGATGATTTGATTTTAACTAGTGATGAGCAGCTCATCAAATCTTGCAAGGAGGACCTTTCGAGAGAGTTTGAAATGAAGGACATGGGTATCATGCACTACTTCCTCAGGTTCGAGGTATGACAAGGTGATGGGCACCTATGTCTCTCAAGGAAAGTATGCAAATGAGATATTACAAATATTCTACATGGAGAGTTGCAAACCAATGGAGACACATCTTTCGACCAAATGGAGGAAGAAGGATGCCACTTTAGGTGAGGAAGTGGAGGCTACCATTTATCAACAATTAATGGGTTAATTGATGTGTCTTGTGAATACATGACTATATTTGTGCTATGTAGTCAACCAGCAGAGCCAAGATATGGTTAAGCCAACCAAATTACCTTGGAAGGAATATAAGCATGTTTGTTGGTACCTCAGAGGCACTACGCATTTTGGATTAGAATATAGACACACACAGGGAGTGAAGCTGTGTGGCTTCACAAATGCAAATTGGGTGGGGAGTCCATCAGAATGAAAGAGTACATTAGGTGGAATTTTCGGCATTGGGTCTGTAGTAGTTTCATGGTACAACAGGAGGTAATATATGTGGTGCTCAACACAACAAAAGCAGAATACATGGCTTCAAGTCAAGAAACATGTTAGGTGATCTAGATGAGAAAGATACTTGAAGGAATATTTGGTCAAATGGTGGATTCCATTGTGATCAACTGTGATAATCAAAGTTTCATCAAGCTCCCTAAGAATCTTGTATTCCACGATTGTTCTGAGCACATAGATATTTGGTATCACCATTTACGGGATTGTGTGTGTAGGTCAATAATGTTGCTACAATATATTCCAACAGTGGAACAAAATGATAACATTCTAAAAATGGCCTTGTCAAGAGGGAAGTTTGAGTTCCACAAGTGTAGGATAAGGGTGGTTGAAAAATGTAGCATGAAATTCTCAATTTGATTTTCCCTTGTTTAAATTGAGAAAATTTGAATTTCCACATCAGCAAACAACTTGGATGAAGTTAAATTGTGTGACATGGATTTTTTCACTCAATTAGCTCAGTAAATTTGAGTTGGAGGAGTTAGAGTTCAATTAAGGATGTGTGATTTCTAATTTGTAGCAATCAAGGTCAATTTTTTTTTTTTAGTTAAACTAGTTCTAGCTATTGGAGGAACTAGTGGAAGGTAAGTTGTGTAGTGAGACTTCATTGAAGCTCATTTCAATTTGTAGCAATCAAGGTCAATTATTTTTTTTTTCATTTTCATTTAAACTAGTTCTAACTATTGGAGGAACTAGTGGAAAGTAAGTTGTGTAGTGAGACTTCATCCAAACTCAGTGATCATCTAGTTAACTGATCAATCAACCCAAAATAGGTAGTACATGTAGAGAGTTTGAGGTGCCTAGTTGTGGTGGATATTCCATGGTATGGTAGCATCATTTATAGACTATTATTGAGTGTATAGGTGTTGTGTTCAATCAAATGATAAACCTTGGGAATTCTGTAGTCATTTTGGAGTAATTTCCTAAATAATATAGGATCCTAATTGATCAAGGAATTGAGCAAGGAAATAGGGGCTCAAGAAGAGGCATAAATTAACGAAGTCTGGGTTAGAGCTTCCAAGTCAGCAGAGAGAAAGGTTATTCACTTGAAATTTATGCTCAGTTGAGCAAAGAAATTGTAATTCATGTCTATTCATCATATTAATGCAAGAAATCAAAGGTATTTTTAGAAGATTGCTTTCCCCTGCAAAAATACTATGTGGATGTGTGTTATTTATCATTGCATGTTTGTAGTTGATGTTCTAAATTGTGAATTGATTTCCGCAAAGTAATAGAGAAGGTTTGTGTCCTGTTATTTTGATTAAAATTTCACAAGAAGTTGCAAATCTACATCATAATTTCTACATGGTATCAGAATCAGATTCACATTAGAACAAAAATTTTGAAGTTATTTCTCAGGAGGATCGAATTTGATGTTCATAGTAGTAGGATCTCTTCAGATTTGAGAATATGACCTTCAACAGGCTAAGGTTTGAGTATGCTTTAGAAGGTAGCTCTAATTTCATCGCATGGAAGGATCCCATGGACGTAGTGTTGGATGAAAATGGATTTTATAATATGTCAAGACAAACATTGCAAATCCACAAGCATCTAATACATAAAACCTAGCTCAATGTGTTATCACCTAGAACTGCAGTCACATGTACATAAATTTTGTCCAAAATTTCATTGTCAAAAATGGGTGTCAAATGGTTGTTGTCCTATGTTTACTACTTAGGGGTCATGTTTCTAAATGATATTGATGTGAATCATTTTCAAAAAACCGTTAGTCATCCTCCATCATGATTGAATAAGACATGTCTTATCTTGTATACGTCACTGGTCCTTTTCGCATTTTCGCAGCGCAGTTTTATTGGTTGATTTTGCAGCGCAATGATGTTTTAGCCTTTTCGAAGCGTGTCAGTATCCAGCCATTTCGCAGCGCATTCTGCTAATTTATAACTATCTGCGGTACGAAATCGCGGATTCGGGGATTTTGCAGCGCAGATTCTTAAAATGTTATGTCTGGGGATGAGTCATTGTGTCCGTCCAGTTATTGTCAGTTGGCGTACCTTCTAAACACTTATGAGCCATCATTCCACCAGTAGGTTCATAGTCACGCACATTAAAATCATTCAAACGGTTTTGTCATGCATGGTCGTGTTATAATGTTTGTTAATAATGCATAAAGTGGTCAGCTTGTATGATAAGTTATTTGAATTGTAAATGAGCCCGAGCCTCTTCTTCAAAAGAGCCTGATTGCAAGCGAGCCTGCGTTCTAAAATTTGAATTTGCCATTTGAGTTGAGGCTGGTGGTGTTTCTCTGTGCGAAAGATTTCAAAGCGTAATGGAGAAGAAGGAGCATCGGTCTGGAAGGTGTCAGAGGGCAGAGCCTGAAGGATTGGATCTTGCATTAAGGGATGAAGGTGTAAGAAAAGCTTTCAAAGATGCTGGTTGCTGGAGTTTCTGTGAAAAGCTGAAGGGTGGCCACACTCAGGTAACAAAAGAATTTGCCTTGAACTTTACAGGTTTAAATTCTAAAGTGTCTATGTTAGAATTCCCAGTATCTCCAGAGGCTATTGCTAATGTGACTGAAATTCCAAGAGGGGGGCAGGAGTGGTTTAAAAACTTCAAATTTGATATGAACCCCTGCAAAGAGTTCTTGAAAGAAGCCTATGTGAATGAAGATCTAACCAAGGCTGTGCCTAGAAGCTATGTTAAAGAACACTATGCTATGCTTCTTACCTGTATTCAAAAGTATTTAACCTGTGAAGGCAGATATAACAAAGTCTATTCCTATCATTTTAAGTTGTTGCTGCATTTTACGGGTAAAGCATCTATAGATATCCCATTTTACTTGTTTCGTAGCCTCAGCAAGATGTGTGACAAGGTTCAATTGAGAAAGGATGATTGTGAAACATCATTATTTCATCATGGTCTAGTCAAACTGTTAGTGCTGGATGCTCTTCAAAAAATTGGTAGGGATTGGAATTCTTTCATCTATATGGCTGGTTTCCAGAGTAGGACAGGCCTCACCCCACAGCCGGTTAGAGAAAGAGAAAAATTAATGGAAGAACCTACAATAGCTGAGCTTAGAAAGGAGGCTAGGGATAAAAAGAAAACCAAATCTCAGTTGAGCAAGCCAGTAAAGCCCTTGGTTATTAAAGAGCCATCTCAGCCATCATCAAAGGAAAAGGTTAAGCACAAGAAAGATGTACCTGGATCAGCTGGGTCTGAAAGTGTATCAAGAGTTAAAACAAGAGGTCAATTAAGCAAAGAGAAGGGCAAATCAGTAGCTGTTGAGGAAAGTCCAATATAAAAGGCCAGCTTAAGTGATTTACTTGAGGCTATTGAATTTGAGCAGGAAGAACCGGTGCATCTTGAACCCATGCATATTGATTTAACTCAATCATCACCTGAGAGCACTAAGAAATCAAAAGCTTTGAAGAGACTAAGGTTTGATGAACCTAGTGAGGAGTTTATGTTCAAACCACGAAGGCCGGTTACAAGGAAACAAGTTAGAGAAGCTGAGAAAGTGCATAAAGAAGAGAAAGCTGTAAAGATGCCCAGAACAGAGGTAATTGAAGTATTGACCAGAACAGTGGAGGCAGTCAAGCATAAAGACAAGAACAGAAAGGTTATTATTACTCAAGGAGGAAATGTTATAGCCATAAAGAACCAAGGGGGAGCAGCAAAAGGTGAGGTTGCCCAGGTAAAGAATGTCACTAGGGAGCTTGCTGTCAGATATGCCAACTATCGAAGAGCTGTGTTAAAAGGTAGCAAAAACCTAGTGGGTCAGGTAGATTCAGTGGCTGATGTGTATACATGGACGGTTCCAGCCCTCAAGCAAGCTAAACTCATCAGAAAAATGAACGTGAGCCTGAGTGCTGAAAACAAGGCTTTGAAAAAAGAGGTTGCAAATTTGAAGACACAGCTAGGTCAACTAGCTCACTGATTTGAAGAAAAAGGTGACATTCTTAGTTTTGGTCAATTTTGTTTAAGCTCCATTATTTTGAAGTCATATAAGTCTTTGACACCTGTAGAAGAAGTCTGAAGAGTCATAAGTTCAAGCAAAAGACGCCTTAGTGCAAATATACTCTGTTTTAGCAAAAACAGCAGTTTCGTAGCGCGCTACGAAACTGCTGTAGGTGCTGGAAAATTTTAGGGGCTAATGTTCGCCCAGTGGGCTAATTTTCCATGATTTTTCCACAAAAAAGATTCGCCAATTTCCAATTTTATAAAAGACGATTCGCCCAAATTTTAGAATATAAAATTATTTTACCTTAAAAATCGCCAACATTATATAGAGACTATATATAAAATAATTATAAATTTGATTAATTTTACAAATATATCAATAAACATTTATAATTTGCATATTAGGGATTAGTGAGATTCGCCAATGTTTTAAACTTCAAGAAAATTTTCCATCCTTAAAATTTTCCTTGGTGCTGTTTTATGATGAAAACAAAGAGTTTGATGATGGGATCAGCAAATTTTTGAAGAAAATCCCTAAGGAACATAAGGGAGACCACATAAGACTATCCTAGCTATTCAGAGAATGACAAGTGTGCCTTTTGGAAAAGGTGAAATATTTTTGTCTTTAGTTAAACCTTGATAAAGGTACTTTATTACCGGTTATTTAGGGTTCTGATAGGAAATGCATACGGAGATTTTGGTTTATACACCTGTTCAGTCAACAAGGCCTCCAACACATCTGAAATATGGTGATGCTCATCAATTTTGGGGTATTAAAGAGCTGGGAACATGTTTCTTAATTTTCGAAGGATGGTGGGAGACAAGGACCGGGAAAACAGGGGACTTATCTTGAGGATTAATGAACCATCTACGCAGCCAGTATCCAAAGCCAGCTTGTTCATTGCATTCTCCTCCAAGATATCTCAGCCAAAACAGAAAGAAGACAGATGTCAAGAATCAAGAAGGAATCATGCTACGAGGAGGACAGATTTTGAGTTTTGATTAAATTAGGACTCTTTGTAATTACAGTTCAGTACTTATGTATTTAATGAGTTAGTTAAACAGAAGATAGGAGTAGTTAATAGCAACCTTCGAGCTCCCCTCATGCTGGAGGAGGAAGATCAAGGTGGTTAAGAATGTATTCCTATATATAGATCAGACTTGGATGTAATTGGGGTTGGATGTTTTGATAAAAGACAAGACTATTTTGGTTTATGTATAGCAGATTTCAGTAATGCAAATGACTGTTGTTTCTTCTCAGGATTCACAATAGATCCAATGGTTCAAATGTATGATGGTTTGTTCTCTTTAGTGTTCTTTTACAGTTTTGTTACTGCATAATCACTCAGAACTCATGTGTCATGCTCTGACTTCCTGTATGCCTTGGCAAACTGTGTTTTATGTAAGTTATGTTTGAACATTAGATGTAAAGTGCCCTGATTTCTGTGAAAGAATAGTGTTTTTTGTTTGCTGAGATGTGTGGGACTCCATAAGCCCAATGGGAATCACTTTGATATTTGTCCAGCCAGCTTATTTTTCATGTGTTTTTTAAGAGTTAGCCATCTTTCCTTGTCATTAGTCAATATTCATAGTCTGTGAGAGAGCCCTCTCTGACTAAGGAGGCTAAGCCTTAGTCTAAAGCCTGGTTTGAAATAGTTACACAGAATGTTTCTGATTGGCAGCCTTCAGTACCTGATTTTGTGATAACATTTTGGTGCGTCTGCCGGGAGTCTGAAGATTACTCATTCCCGTAGTTATAAAATTGAATTTCTGAAGGTAGCAGGAGTTCAAAAAGGTTTTCGAGGCTGCATTCTACCTTGGTGACTCCATGAATTCTTAAAGTTTAAAAGGTGGCTTCGAGAGGAAGGTATACGAGGAGTAATCCTGACCCAAACCCACCTAGTCCTGTGGAAAATCCTAATATCATCCCAAGGAGTAAACAAAGATTCTCTGATATACTAGGTACTTCAGATATTTCCAAATCCTTGTTTCCTAAGTTTGCTAGAAGTCCTGAGGATAAAATTGTTGATGATAAAATCCAAGAAGTGTTGTTGAGGTCTGAAAATGAAGAAGAGCTTATTGGTATCATATTAGATTTACAAAAGAAAGGCATTGATACTTCATCTTTAGTGTCACAAAAAGATAAAGAAGAGTTTTGGGAAATTGTTACTTCTGAATTGTTATTAGAGGAAGAGGATTTGAAACAACTCAAGGAGCTTGACCCTTTTGAAGTTTTGCTTAAATCAAAAATTGGTTTACCTCTCCCAAATTGGAGTTCTTTTGTCAGTGGCTTACAAAGTCCCAATAGTCCTTTCCGTACTCATACTTTATCTTCTGCCTCTGCTAGTCCAAATACTCCTCAGTCAACATCTCATACTAGTTCTGGTCCTCCTAGTCACACAGTACCTGTTATCCTTGCTCCTCCTTTCATTATGGCTGTACCTGCTAGGTTTGCTCCCCTAGCTCTCCCTGCTGTTTTGCATGATCTCCCTAGTAAATATGCTGCTAGGATTCCAACATGGGGAGGAGATGAGAACATTACAGCTGAGGAACATGTGGATAGATTCAATGACTTTGTTGATAGGGAAGAAGTGGATGATGAAGATGTAAAGTTAAGACTGTTTGCTCAAACTTTTATTGGGGAAGTCCGGAAATGGTTTAAAGCCCTTGGAGCTGGTAGCATTCATAGTTGGCTTGAGTTTGAAGATCTTTTTCTGAGGAAATGGGGGAATAGGACCAATCCTGTTCAAGCCCTCACTGAATATAATAGTTTAAGAAGAGCTCGAGATGAAACTGTCCAAAATTTTTCTAAGAGGTTTAATAAAGTATATAATTCCATTCCAGCACATTTAAAGCCTCCTGGAGCTTTGGCACAGTTAAGGTATGCTGAGTCATTTGATTCAGATTTCTCTCTTTTACTCAGAGAAAGAGAGTCTGCTACTCTTGCTGATATGCAGAATGATGCAGTTAAGGTTGAGGTAAATATGCTAGCTGCTAAGAAGTCAAAGATGGCAAAGGCTAAGATAAAGGAAGAGGAGAAACCTTCTACCTCTGCTCAAGAAGAAAAGTTTGAAACCATGATGAAAACCATGGAGAAATTGATGGATCAATTAGCACTTGGGAATACTGCTGCTCCCCAAGCACAACAAGAGCCTAGGTTTAGGAATCCTCAATTTAGAAGGCCTCAAAATCAGCAAAGACCAAGGGACAATAGAAATCAGCAAGCAGATCCTCCAGTGAGACCTCCTTTCCATAAAAACATGGTGGATGAAGAAGAAGAACCTGAGGTACCTGAGGAGTCTATTATTGCTTGGGTGAAGAAGACTCAGAAATTTTCTTAACAAAAGAAGAGCATGATGAGTCTAGTTTGGTAAAGGCAGAAGAGGAGCCTTCAGATTTCTTGAAGGGTTATCAGCATGCCATATTTGAAATTCAGAAACAATACAACCTCAGAAACCGATATGTCCCTATTACAGCAAATAAAGCACAGCCCAAGAGGAATGTTTCAAAGGCAGTTGAAGATAAGAAGGAAAAGACAAAGCAGACTGATGGTAAAGGTGATTCCTCTGGTGAGAGAAAGAATATTCAAAGCCCTACACTCCCTAAGGAACTTGAAAAGTCTACTTCTGTTTTTAACATAGAAAATGAGATTGCCAAGATTAAAATATCAGTCCCATTTAATGAAATTCTGAAAGTAGACAAATATAGAAGCAAGATTGTGGAAATGCTTAATTCTCCACCAGGAGGGGCTGATATTCTAAGTGTGCAAGAGGATAATCCTATTATCTGTTTAGGACCAAGACTTGAAGATGAACAAAGTGATGAGTTTCCTCCTTTTTATATAAGCATCAATATCCATGATATGACTCTACATAATGCTATGCTGGATTCAGGGGCGTCACATAATCTCATGCCTAAGGTAATTATGGAAAGAATGGGATTAGAAGTAACTAAACCATACAAAGACTTATTTTCTTTTGATTCAAAGAGAGTTCATTGCATTGGGTTGATAAAAGATGTTGTTGTGGCACTCACACAAATCCCAACAAAAACAACTGTCATGGACATTGTTGTTGCAGACATTCCACCTAAGTTTGGGATGCTCCTTTCAAGGTCATGGGCTGCAAAGATCAAGGGTACCATGCAGATGGATCTGACATATGCTACTATCCCAGTGTTTGGTGAACAAAGAAGGTTGTATCGTGAAACAAGGATGGCATACATGGTAAGCAGCAAGGACAAGCCTCAGAATTTTCCTATTTACTCATGTGATACAGGTTTGGGGTCAGCTATCTTGTTCCATGAATCAGTTGGTAAAGAATCACAAGAGCATGCAGAAAATCAGTGTCAGGAGGAACAGCAAAGAAATGAAAGAGATATCAATGGTTGTTGGACCTTATACTTTGATGGAGCAGCAGGAAAAGATGGCGCAGGAGCTGGAATTTGGATTATTAGTCCAACAGAAGAAAGTAAGTTTCTATCATACAAACTTAACTTTGATTGTACCAATAACATGGCTGAGTACGAGTCTCTGGTGTTAGGCTTAGAAACCTTGATAGAGTTGAAGGCAAAGAACATTGTTGTTTGTGGAGATTCTGAATTAATTATTAAGCAAGTACAGGGTACATATCAAACAAAGGATGTCAGGATGAGAGCCTACAGAAACTTAGTGTTGGAGCTGTTGGAAAAGTTTCAATCCTATTCCTTCATCATTAAAAACAGAGATCAAAATTCTATTGCAGATTCTCTTGCTGTAGCAGCCAGTCTTTTTGTTATTCCCAAACATTCTTCTGATAGCTATGAAGTGCAAGTTCGCCATAGACCAGTCATCCCAGATAATATCATAAATTGGCAAGTATTTGAAGATGATCAGCAGGTAAGAAATTTTCTTGAGTTGAAAGAGGAGTTTGAGAATAATCAAATTGATCAGCAGAATATGTTAGCTGAGACAAAGGAGAAGTCTGAAGTGTTGCAGTTGCAGAATAACTTAATCCCTAAAGGCCTCATTCCTCTTGAAAAGTTATTTGATCAGAATGATGTGTTTAAAGCACCAAGGTTGCAAGCTAATGAAGAGGAAATAGAAAGCTGTAATTTAGGTGACTCAGTTATGCCTAAATTAGTCAAGATTTCAAAGTTCTTATCAGCTGATATGAAGGTCAAATATGTTGAAATGATGAAGAAATTTATTGATGTTTTTGCATGGAGTTATGCTGATTTGAAGCAGTATGATTCTTCAATCATACAACACACCATCCCAATTAAGCCAAATGAGAAGCCTTTTAAGCAGAAATTAAGGAGAATTAATCCCCTTCTGATGCCACTGATTGAAAAGGAGGTGAAAAAGCTTTTTGATGCAAAGATTATTGTTCCAATCAGATTCTCAAATTGGCTTGCTAACTTGGTACCTGTCAGGAAAAAGAATGGGGAGATTAGAATTTGCATAGATTTCAGGAACTTAAACAAGGCTTCACTGAAAGATAATTACCCTCTTCCTAAAATGGATCTTATTTTGCAAAATATTGTTGGTTCCCAAAGAATGTCTATGCTGGATGGTTTCTCAGGGTATAATCAGATCCTTGTTCATCCAAATGATCAGGAGAAGACAACTTTCACTACACCATGGGGCACATTTATGTATGCAAAGATGCCCTTTGGTCTCATGAATGCAGGGGCGACTTTCCAGAGGGCTATGGACATTGCTTTTGCTGAAGAAAAGGATAAAACAGTGGTGGTATATCTTGATGATATCACAGTATTTTCAAAGAGGGAAGAAGACCACTTAAAGCATCTTGAAAGGATCTTGTTAAAGTGTAGGAGGTTTGGTATTTCCTTAAACCCAACCAAAAGTATCTTTGCCTTAACCTCTGGTAAGTTACTTGGGCATATTATTTCTGAAGAGGGTATTAGGATTGATCCTAATAGAGTCAGTGCTATTCAAAGGCTGGATTTGCCAAGGAGCAAGAAAGAAGTTCAATCTTTTCTTGGAAAGGTTAATTTTGTTAGAAGATTCATTCCAAACTTTGCTGAAGTGGTCAAACATATCACAAAAATGTTAAGGAAAGGAGCGGATTTCAAGTGGACAGCTGAAGCAAAGAAATCATTTGAAGAAATTAAAAAGGCCCTCACTCAAGCACCAGTCCTCATCAGCCCATATTTTACCAAGGAGTTCTTGATCTTCACCTTTGCCTCTGAAGATACAATTGCTGGAGTATTGCTGCAGAAAGGAAGTCAAGGTACTGAACAGCCCATTTCTTTCTTTAGCAAGACATTGGCTAATGCTGAGTTGAAATACAATATTTTAGAGAAGCAAGCATATGCATTGGTAAAGGCTATTAAAGATTTCAGAATTTATGTGTTGCACTCTCATATTGTTGCATATGTGCCAAGTGTTGTTATAAAAGATATTCTTACACAAGCAGAACCGGATGGAAAAAGAGGAAAATGGATAGCCAAGTTGTTGGAATATGATATTGAGATCAGGCCCACTACGTTGGTAAAGGGTCAGGGCTTAGCAAAGTTGCTAACTCAGTCAAATCTGGACTGTATTGGTATCAATTTTAGCACAGAAATATCAGACATTTCTGAGAATGAAGAAGAATTGGTTCAAATCAATGAAAAGTTTTTGACATCAGAATGGTATAAGGATGTGGCATTTGTATTGCAGCACAATAGAGCTCCTGATAATCTTTCTAAATCTAAAGCTCGGTTCACAAAGCTGAAATCTCTTAGATATTTTGTGTATGAGAAAAATTTATTTTGGAAAGATGCAGGAGGAATTTTGCTAAATTGTCTCATTGAAGAAGAGGCTGATAAGGTCATTGATGAATTTCATAAGGGAGATTGTGGAGGCCATCATTATTGGAAAGCCACTGCAAATAAAGTTTTGAGAGCTGGATATTTTTGGCCATCTATGTTCAGAGACATTTATAAAAAGACAGCAGCATGCCATGAATGTCAAGTATTTGAAGGAAGGAGAAAGCTCATGTCATTGCCATTGGTTCCTATCTATGTTGAGGCACCCTTCCAGCAGTGGGGATTAGATTTTATAGGGGAAATCCATCCTCCTTCATCAGGGCAGCATCGCTGGATTCTCACAGCCACTGATTATTTTACAAAATGGATAGAGGCAATACCTACCAGGCAAGCAAATGATGCAGTGATAATTTCCTTTTTAGAAAATAACATCTTATCAAGGTTTGGTTGTCCACTCAAGATTATCACAGACAATGCACAGGCTTTTAAGTCCAAAAGAATGATAAAATTTTGCCATCAGTACCATATTTCCCTTGGTCACTCCACTGCTTATTATCCACAGGGGAATGGCTTGGCTGAAAGTTCAAACAAGAGTCTTGTGAGGATTATTAAGAAGCTGCTGCAGGATAATAAAAAGGCTTGGCATTTGAAACTGAAGTATGCCTTGTGGGCTGATCGGATATGCACAAAGAGGTCCATTGGAACATCACCATATGAACTTGTGTATGGAGCAGAGGCAATTTTCCCAACATCTCTTGGGGTACCAGTTATGAAGCTAATTCAGGGATTAGAAGAGGAACCAAATGCCATACAGCGAAGAATTAATCAGTTGATAGCTTTGCAGGAGAAAAGGAATGAGGTGTTTGAAGACCATCAACAAAACCAGAATAGAGTCAAGAGAGCTTTTGACAAGAAGATCAAAGAGGTCACATTTCAAATTAATGATAAAGTCCTAAAATGGGAAGCCAGAATTGAAGAGAAAGGTAAACATGGCAAATTTGAAAATTTGTGGAAAGGGCCATATCAGATTTCTGCTTTCCATGGAAACAACACCTACATTCTGCAGGAAGTTGATGGAACACCATATGCTGGAGGACCTGTTAATGGCAGGTTCTTAAAGCATTACAATTAGTAAAAGTCTGCCAAGTATCTCATGAACATTGTATATAACCGTTTTATGAATTTTCCTGTTAAAAATAAATGACAAGCTGAACAGAAAAGCTTTAGCCCAAGGAGAAGGCCCACAAAGCTCGAAAGGGATGCTTGTTAGTTGTGTTTTTTTTAAAAAAGTGGACAAGACACTGGTTCTACGAGTTCTTAGTGTACTACAGGAGCACACTATCCCAAGTGGAGCCACTGTTATCACCTAGAACTGCAGTCACATGTACATAAATTTTGTCCAAAATTTCATTGTCAAAAATGGGTGTCAAATGGTTGTTGTCCTATGTTTACTACTTAGGGGTCATGTTTCTAAATGATATGGATGTGAATCATTTTCAAAAAAACCGTTAGTCATCCTCCATCATGATTGAATAAGACATGTCTTATCTTGTATACGTCACTGGTCCTTTTCGCATTTTCGCAGCGCAGTTTTATTGGTTGATTTTGCAGCGCAATGATGTTTTAGCCTTTTCGCAGCGTGTCAGTATCCAGCCATTTCGCAGCGCATTCTGCTAATTTATAACTATCTGCGGTACGAAATCGCGGATTCGGGGATTTTGCAGCGCAAATTCTTAAAATGTTATGTCTGGGGATGAGTCATTGTGTCCGTCCAGTTATTGTCAGTTGGCGTACCTTCTAAACACTTATGAGCCATCATTCCACCAGTAGGTTCATAGTCACACACATTAAAATCATTCAAACGGTTTTGTCATGCATGGTCGTGTTATAATGTTTGTTAATAATGCATAAAGTGGTCAGCTTGTATGATAAGTTATTTGAATTGCAAATGAGCCCGAGCCTCTTCTTCAAAAGAGCCTGATTGCAAGCGAGCCTGCGTTCTAAATTTTGAATTTGCCATTTGAGTTGAGGCTGGTGGTGTTTCTCTGTGCGAAAGATTTCAAAGCGTAATGGAGAAGAAGGAGCATCGGTCTGAAAGGTGTCAGAGGGCAGAGCCTGAAGGATTGGATCTTGCATTAAGGGATGAAGGTGTAAGAAAAGCTTTCAAAGATGCTGGTTGTTGGAGTTTCTGTGAAAAGCTGAAGGGTGGCCACACTCAGGTAACAAAAGAATTTGCCTTGAACTTTACAGGTTTAAATTCTAAAGTGTCTATGTTATAATTCCCAGTATCTCCAGAGGCTATTGCTAATGTGACTGAAATTCCAAGAGGGGGGCAGGAGTGGTTTAAAAACTTCAAATTTGATATGAACCCCTGCAAAGAGTTCTTGAAAGAAGCCTATGTGAATGAAGATCTAACCAAGGCTGTGCCTAGAAGCTATGTTAAAGAACACTATGCTATGCTTCTTACCTGTATTCAAAAGTATTTAACCTGTGAAGGCAGATATAACAAAGTCTATTCCTATCATTTTAAGTTGTTGCTGCATTTTACGGGTAAAGCATCTATAGATATCCCATTTTACTTGTTTCGTAGCCTCAGCAAGATGTGTGACAAGGTTCAATTGAGAAAGGATGATTGTGAAACATCATTATTTCATCATGGTCTAGTAAAACTGTTAGTGCTGGATGCTCTTCAAAAAATTGGTAGGGATTGGAATTCTTTCATCTATATGGCGGGTTTCCATAGTAGGACAGGCCTCACCCCACAGACGGTTAGAGAAAGAGAAAAATTAATGGAAGAACCTACAATAGCTGAGCTTAGAAAGGAGGCTAGGGATAAAAAGAAAACCAAATCTCAGTTGAGCAAGCCAGTAAAGCCCTTGGTTATTAAAGAGCCATCTCAGCCATCATCAAAGGAAAAGGTTAAGCACAAGAAAGATGTACCTGGATCAGCTGGGTCTGAAAGTGTATCAAGAGTTAAAACAAGAGGTCAATTAAGCAAAGAGAAGGGAAAATCAGTAGCTGTTGAGGAAAGTCCAATATAAAAGGCCAGCTTAAGTGATTTACTTGAGGCTATTGAATTTGAGCAGGAAGAACCGGTGCATCTTGAACCCATGCATATTGATTTAACTCAATCATCACCTGAGAGCACTAAGAAATCAAAAGCTTCGAAGAGACTAAGGTTTGATGAACCTAGTGAGGAGTTTATGTTCAAACCACGAAGGCCGGTTACAAGGAAACAAGTTAGAGAAGCTGAGAAAGTGCATAAAGAAGAGAAAGCTGTAAAGATGCCCAGAACAGAGGTAATTGAAGTATTGACTAGAACAGTGGAGGCAGTCAAGCATAAAGACAAGAACAGAAAGGTTATTATTACTCAAGGAGGAAATGTTATAGCCATAAAGAACCAAGGGGGAGCAGCAAAAGGTGAGGTTTCCCAGGTAAAGAATGTCACTAGGGAGCTTGCTGTCAGATATGCCAACTATCGAAGAGCTGTGTTAAGAGGTAGCAAAAACCTAGTGGGTCAGGTAGATTCAGTGGCTGATGTGTATACATGGACGGTTCCAGCCCTCAAGCAAGCTAAACTCATCAGAAAAATGAACGTGAGCCTGAGTGCTGAAAACAAGGCTTTGAAAAAAGAGGTTGCAAATTTGAAGACACAGCTAGGTCAACTAGCTCACTGATTTGAAGAAAAAGGTGACATTCTTAGTTTTGGTCAATTTTGTTTAAGCTCCATTATTTTGAAGTCATATAAGTCTTTGACACCTGTAGAAGAAGTCTGAAGAGTCATAAGTTCAAGCAAAAGACGCCTTAGTGCAAATATACTCTGTTTTAGCAAAAACAGCAGTTTCGTAGCGCGCTACGAAACTGCTGTAGGTGCTGTTTTATGATGAAAACAAAGAGTTTAATGATGGGATCAGAAAATTTTTGAAGAAAATGCCTAAGGAACATAAGGGAGACCACATAAGACTATCCTAGCTATTCAGAGAATGACAAGTGTGCCTTTTGGAAAAGGTGAAATATTTTTGTCTTTAGTTAAACCTTGATAAAGGTACTTTATTACCGGTTATTTAGGGTTCTGATAGGAAATGCATACGGAGATTTTGGTTTATACACCTGTTCAGTCAACAAGGCCTCCAACACATCTGAAATATGGTGATGCTCATCAATTTTGGGGTATTAAAGAGCTGGGAACATGTTGCTTAACTTTCGAAGGATGGTGGGAGACAAGGACCGGGAAAACAGGGGACTTATCTTGAGGATTAATGAACCATCTACGCAGCCAGTATCCAAAGCCAGCTTGTTCATTGCATTCTCCTCCAAGATATCTCGGCCAAAACAGAAAGAAGACAGATGTCAAGAATCAAGAAGGAATCATGCTACGAGGAGGACAGATTTTGAGTTTTGATTAAATTAGGACTCTTTGTAATTACAGTTCAGTACTTATGTATTTAATGAGTTAGTTAAACAGAAGATAGGAGTAGTTAATAGCAACCTTCGAGCTCCCCTCATGCTGGAGGAGGAAGCTCAAGGTGGTTAAGAATGTATTCCTATATATAGATCAGACTTGGATGTAATTGGGGTTGGATGTTTTGATAAAAGACAAGACTATTTTGGTTTATGTATAGCAGATTTCAGTAATGCAAATGACTGTTGTTTCTTCTCAGGATTCACAATAGATCTAATGGTTCAAATGTATGATGGTTTGTTCTCTTCAGTGTTCTTTTACAGTTTTGTTACTGCATAATCACTGAGAACTCATGTGTCATGCTCTGACTTCCTGTATGCCTTGGCAAACTGTGTTTTATGTAAGTTATGTTTGAACATTAGATGTAAAGTGCCCTGATTTCTATGAAAGAATAGTGTTTTTTGTTTGCTGAGATGTGTGAGACTCCATAAGCCCAATGGGAATCACTTTGATATTTGTCCAGCCAGCTTATTTTTCATGTGTTTTTTAAGAGTTAGCCATCTTTCCTTGTCATTAGTCAATATTCATAGTCTGTGAGAGAGCCCTCTCTGACTAAGGAGGCTAAGCCTTAGTCTAAAGCTTGGTTTGAAATAGTTACACAGAATCTTGCTGATTGGCAGCCTTCAGTACCTGATTTTGTGATAACACAATGGAAGAAAGATGTAGCCAAGGCAACGAGAATAATCTTGGAGGAGGTGCGAGACAACATTAACTCAAATCTCCATGGGAAAGAAACTTTGTTTGCAATGTGGAAAGCATTGATAGAATTCTTAGAGAATAATAGTGAACACAGGAAGCTGTTGCTCAAGAATAATTTTTTAAATATCAAGATGCAAAAGAATCACACTATTCTGTAGTGTCTGAGTGGATTCACACAAGTTCGTGATGAACTTGGTTGGGTTGGTGTAAATATTGTAGAAGATGACTTGGTAAGCCTAACCCTTCTAGGACTTCCCAGGAGCTGGCATAGCTACCAAGATTTGGTGAACGGAAGGGAGAAACTATCAAATTGGCAATGCCTAGTGTCCTAACTAGTACATGAGGAAATAAGGCATAATACAAAAAATGGGACTTCATCCAAGTGAAAAGTTGAAGAAAAATTTGCATTGGTTGGAAAGGGAAAGAAGGGAAAAGGGAAGAAATAGTAATCCAAACCAGAGTCAAACTAAGGGGGCAAGAAGAAAGATTTTTCTAAAATTTAATTCTTTAATTGTCATGAATTCTGGCACTATCGCACGAAGTTTCCAAACAAAATGTCAAGCACGAAGACCTCAAGAGGAGCGGCAGGTGAACCTTTGGCTTCATAATTCCATCTTGATTTCACCCTTAACGCATGTATGACGAGCACAATGATGGGGAGCGTGTGGTACTTGGACTAAGGTGCATTTTTCCACATGACATGGGGTAAAGCATTTTTTAGTGACTTGGAGGAGAAATATTTGTAGATGTAGATTGAGCTATGGAATTATGGAAGGTACAACACAATTGGGATTGCTATAGTCACCTTTCAGAAAGAGTCATGATCCCCTTTCAGGCTTAAGAATGTCATGTTCATTCCAAGCCCGAAGAAAAATATCATCTCTATTTCAAACTTTGAAGACAGTGGTTATGATTTGATCTTCAACAAAAGAAAGGAATTCCTAAAGCACATAGCCATGGGACAGGTTAAGCAGATTAGGGTTCATGTGAAGAACTTGTATAAGCTAGATGTGGAAGACTGTGTTGCATTAAGTACTAAGGTGGAGAAAGTGAAGAGTCGTGATGTTGGTGAACTTTGGCACATAAGACTTGGCCATTTGCATCATGATGCCTTGAATATTATGTAGCGAATAACCACTAGCATCCCCAAAGGAGAAATTGAGTAGCACAATGTATGTGAAGGATGTACCTTAGGAAAGTACACAAAATGTACATTCCATGATCGAGACAACAAAGAACATGTAGTCTTGGAAAGGATCCACTAAGATGTCTTTGGACCTTTATTGATAGCCTCCACTACCATACACAAATATTTTTTCATTTTTATTGATGACTTCTCAAGTAAGTGTTGGATGTTCTTCATGCAGAATAAAGATGATATATTCTCCAAGTTCGTATAATTCAAGGCACTGGTTGAGAAAGAAAATGGCCAAAAGGTGAAGGCTCTTAGGAGCAATATTGGAAGTGAATAAGTGTCGAATAAATTCAATAATTTTTGTGCGAAAGAAGGCATTTGATGACAGGTAACAACACCCCACAACCAATAGAAAAATGGGGTGGCTGAGAAAAAGAAGAATGGCATTGTGAGAGATCTGAGGGCTATGATGCATGACTAAGTCATATCAATGCATTTATGGGTAGATGCATACAATGCAATAGTCTATTTGTAGAACTGGAGTACTCATCAGATTCTGGGGATGATTTCATTAGGGGAGGCTTTCTCAGGGAGAAATCTAGATGTCTCGCACTTCAGGATTTTTGGAGCTTCTCTTTACTTCCATGTCTCCAAAGAATCAAGGAAGAATATTGAGCTGACAACATAATCAGGGGTATTTTTTGTTTACATAGAAACTCCTCATAACTACCATGTGTACTTGTCATCCCTCAAAATGACAGTCAGGTGAAGTGATGTAAATTTTGATGAGGAGAAAGTGATGTAGTGCTCTCTTGAGAGGGAGATTCAAATCCCATGAGAGGAGCATATTTTAGCTCCAAAGGATGAGCCTTAAGAAGTTGTGGAGTAGCCACAACTTTAGGACTAGAGAGTGGAGACAACCACTCAAGTAGAACCATATAAAGAAAGAAGAAAAAGGACCAGGGAATCTGATAGACTTCTGTGGGATGCAAGGGAGAATGTGGGATCTCCTTCAAATTTGTGCCAGCAAAAGAGGTCACGTGGGAGGTACATTGGTTACATGTCTTTAATGGCTAAGCTTATAAGGACTAAGCCATCCTGTTTCGAGGAAGCAATAGAGAAACCTATATGGGTCGATCTAATGGTGGAGGAATATGAATCCATAGTAAAGAATAATGTTTGGGAAGTGGTCCCAGGATGGACAAATAAATAAGTTGTGGGTTCGAGATGGATATTCAAGGTGGAGAAGGCAACCAACAGAAGCATAGAGAAGTATAAGGCTAGATTTTTGGCCAAGGGATAATCTCAAGCTGAGGGAATTGACTATGAGGAGACCTTTACTGAGGTAGCAAGGTGCTCATCCATTAGATCAATTCCTGATCTGAATGCGTAGATGGGGTGGAAGATCCAACAAATGGATGTAATAACAACATTTCTCAACGAGGTAATTGATGAGGAGGTGTACATCGAGGAACTAGAATGTTTTGAAACATTTGATCAGGAGTCTCCTATGTGCGTACTCAAGCGAGCATTGTATGGTAACAAATGCAATACCCTCTTCCCAAATCTACCCAAGTAGCTGACCAACTGGGGTAAACATGTGTTGAGAGGTTACTATGATTGGATTCAACCTCCTAGTTGACCTTAAGGAAATGGAATTGATGGAAACACATAATACAGACCTTCCACATCATGAACATGACTCCTAAGAACCATCCCAACCTTTATGGTAATGAGCTCCTAGGTCCCACTAAGGTTTTAGACCACTTGACCCATAGATGATCCCATGATATGGACCTAACTGTTATAGACATTTTTGTGCCTTACATCATTGAGCATGAAATGTCCATAATCTAAGGGATCCAAAGTCCCTAAACATGTCGTTCCTACCCCTAGAGGAACAAGGCTAACAAACCACAGCAATTCACAAAAGTTCTCCACCTGAAACTGCTAAAAAACAAGTCAATTCAGGATCATGTCAACTGCTCCATTGACCATCTGCGCTGAATGTCAGTGGCTCCACTGTCTACCTACGTTGAATGTCAACTCCAACACTAGCTACCTGCGCTGAGTGAGTTTGGACAAGTGGCAGACTCATTCCTCAAGGTGTCAATGCTCAGGAAGCTTCCAAAATGACATTTGCCTCAGGGAATTCGGCTGGTGATGAGTAAGAGGTTCCAAATCTCCAAGTGGAAGCAAGAACCTCCAAGTGGACTCAAGAATTGAGAGAGGGAGAGGACACTAGTCAGATCTCAAGCTGACTCATCCTCTCTCCAAAATAACTATATATAGATATCTCCTCCATGAGATCTAGAGGCTGGAATTTTATTATTGCAAAGAATTGCTGTTGGTTTGAGACTGGGATCATTGGGTGCTTAATGCTTTGAAGGGGCTGAAGATAGGAATTCCATTTGCTGGGAAGGAGATGCTGGATTGGAGCCCTCTGGGTTGTATCTCTTCCTGAACCTTGTTATTCATCAATAAAGCTATCTTGGTTTCTCCTATATGCTAATGTATTTTGATGTTTGAATGTATTAGTGTATTTGGTTTATTTCTAATCCTAAATCAGTTATGAATGTGAATATCTGTCTTTGCATAGTGTTCTTCTCTTGTCTCAAGTAGCTGTTCTCTTGTCGCAAGTAGCTGTTCTCTTGTGATCTTGTAGGAAGTTGTAGCTGGATAAGCAAGAAGGCAAGTAGCTGTGAACACCCAAAGAGAAGGGAGATTGGATCGAGGGACAAACGGAAGACACCGGTAAGTCTATTGATCTCTCTTCTTTCACATTTCATAAAGGAAGAAACCAGTATAGCTGTACTCGTTTGTTGCTAAGGCACTGTCACACCTTAGGTGGATAGGATCGTCCTGCATACGCATTTTTTCCCACAACAAATTGGCGACTCCGCTGGGGAGAACTTGTTTATTCATTTCATTTGAGTTTCTATCATTTGTTTGCATCATAGACTTGACAGCAACAGTCGAACTGCATCTTTCCCGGATGCAAAGTAGAAAGTTGTTGCTTTGATCCAGTTGTTGGACTTGTCTATGATCTGAACAATGGATTCACAAATGATTTGATGATCCTTGTGATAGATATTAGTGGCTTTCAAAGCATCCCTTTGATTATACCTTGCTTGTGTTTCTGATTTGGCCTGAAACTGTTGATTTTTGAGCAATTTGTGACCCAGAACCCAGGAGAAACGAGAGTTTCTCCTTCAGCGCAACTACGGCGAAGGCAATATGCATTTCAACGTAGGTCCCGTGAGGGCTACCTGCGCTGAATGTCAAATCCTCAGTGTTGAGGTTGTGCTGAACCAGTTTGGCCTTTTGCAGCTGGGGTTCTCTGCTCTCTGTTGCCCTGTTTTGATCTCTGTTTTTTGCAGCCTTTAACCAGCATAGGTACCAGTCAGATAACTCCTTTTCTTTGCTTAGATTCCACCTCCTTTTGTACAAAAAGACTGTGGGTGTTTTTATGTGTTTGTGGCGTCATTTACAGTTTTCCTTTGCATGAGTAAAATAGTCATCCTGTAGGCTTTGATTCAGATCTGATTGATTGTGATCTTAGAAGAGAGTTCATTGGCTGTTTGCAGATTGATTATAGATTTACTTTTGCTTATTGGTTTGAATTTGTCTCTTTTGAAGTGTCAAAACAAGTCTTTATTTCGAAAATCGTTAAGTGTTGTAATCTCTTCTATCTTCTCTGATTTCGAAAAAAGTGAACTTGTTTGTATTGATCATTTAAAAGCAAATTCAAAGTTGTACAAAACCTTTCTTTGTAGGCATCAATACTAAGAAAGCAGAAAACAAACACCTGCATTGTGCATTTTGCATTTGATAGTTTGCATGTTGGATTTAGGAAAAGTGCATTAGAGTGTGCTGATTGCTCTTTGAGAAAAGATGGTGTCTTTCTTTTCCCTTAGTAGCTAGGATTTTCAAAGTTGAAAAGATATAAAGCTTGCTTATCATCTTTAGACTGCATTTAGGAATTTGTATCATACATCTCGTGGTGAACCTTGAAAGGCAAACTTTAAAAAGATCAACCTAAAATAAATTGAATGAACTTAACAACGCTTTGTAACATAACGCACAACATAGAGGTCTAGGGTAGAGACGTGTTCCGGCGTCGTTAAGCCTAGTGACTGTCGATCTCGTGGAAGGTGGGTGATTCCTCCTGAGGGACGATAGCGCTAGTACGGATTGTGCTCCCACGTACCCTCGCGTATATATTGGGAGACCCCTATAGGCATATATCGTTTATCCTTAGGAAGCCGTGTCGGCCGCCCTACTAATCGCAATGCAGTGAACACAGCATTCATGAAGATCGATCGCCCGTACCTTAAAAAGTATTCTGCGGTTTTGCTAAAAGTTTGGCACACCCTCTGCCTAGAACTCCAGAGCAGTTCCTTTTGGCCTTTTTCAGACTCTATAACAGAAAAAGTCCATCCGAGCATTTGTCACTTCGGGCTCGTTAAAACATCGAAGGAGACTAGAGTCATCTTTAGCTTTTTCTCAACTCTTTAAAACTAAAAAAGCAAGTTGTGTCTAAAGCGTCGTTAAAATTTATTTTAAACGGAACAATCACCCTTTAATTCCTGCGTTGATCTTTAGGTTGAAAGATGGAGCACACCAACCAAAGAATTCCCCTTGGTGGAAATCCTAGTCCCTTCTCCTCTTGGGGAGATGTTGGTGCGCCCCACATGGCCACATTGTCGCTTCCAGGACTAACAATTGGCCTGCCAGTCTGGCTCTTTTCAACCAATGTCGTTCAGAACGTCACCATTCCTGAACAGTCGAGTCAACAGTCAGACCAGACCAGAGTCACCCACCAGCCTTCTACTTCATCTTCCTCTCCTCCTTCCTCTTCGCTTGACGGAACTGGTAAAACCAAAAACCAGGCTCCTAAGGAGAAGAAGGAGAAGAAGAAGAAAGAAAAGAAGAAGAAGGAGCCAAAGGCGACTGGGGGCAAACGAGAGTTGTCTGACAAAAATCCACACACAGCACTGACCAGGCCTAAATCGCCATGCGTCATATGCAAGGGAGACCACTTCCATAGAGATTGTCCCTGTATCCCTCGAATACTAAGGGAATGGTCTCCCCGTTTGCACAATTCGGTAGCATCAACCTCTGATAGCCATGTTGATTGCTCACCGTCAACTAGTGGGAGTGAAGCCCCAGGACAGAGAGGGAAAGCTAAATTTCCCTGCAGACTGTGTGAAGGTGATCATGCCATCCACCGTTGTCCGTTCTTAGACGAGGCAAAAAGATTTCTGGAAGATCGCCCGATTTTACGAGCGCAACTTCCTCCTGGATATCAAAAACTCCTGCCAAGTCCTTCACTAGTTGAGAACCCGACTGATCCGCCCAGATGGTCAGCCGAAGCACCTATCATTGAAGATGAACCGTCTGGATCCATGCCTGACGAAAGTCAAAAGGTTGATATGGCAGTTGACCCAGTTTTGCCTTCAGAGGCTCTATCTTCGAATGATACCATCACAGAGGAGAATAAAGACGACACCGTCACGATTCTCTTCATTAACACTGACTCTGATGAACAAGGGGGCAATGCCCCCATTCCTTTATCGTAGGAAGGAAGTTCGTCAGAGCGATATCCGGCCGTTTATTCGGTCCCACCACCAAGCAACCTGGTTGTGTCCTTTTACTGGAACCAACTAGGCAGACCCGAGTTGCCAGCCAGTATACCATTCAGGATTATTGTCCAAATATACAGAATGGTGATGGCTGGCACTATCATTGATGAGGGGGCATCTGTGAGTATCCTTTCCTCTATTGCTTGGAAAGCGCTTGGTTTGCCAGCGCTTTTACCTGAAATGAGAAATCTATCAGGTTTTGATAAAGGAACCAGTCGACCTTTAGGGATCCTCCCCAATGTGCCCATAACATTGAAAGGGAAGACCGTTCAAATGAATGTGATGGTTGTTCAAGGACCCTTGGATTATAACCTACTCCTTGGATGAGACTATATATATTGCATGGGAGATATAGTCTCCTCACTCTTTAGAGTAATGTGTTTTCCGCATGGAGGAAGAGTGGTCAAGCTCGTGGACCAACTTTCATTTCCCGGATCACACATCGCAAATAGTCGTGTACCATCCCTAAATGGTCTATTCACGCAAGAAGTGTCTCAACCCACGGTCTGTCCTCCCGATGAGCGCGAGTAATCCGGGAGGATATGACTGGAACCCAGGGGGCATGCGTCCTGGTCTGCTTCGGCAGGAAAACTTTGGGTATAAGGTAGGTTTCCGCGGGAGAATATGACTAGTCTGTACCCCACCCTTGGTGGAGAGGGGTTATTCTAGAATAGGATTCTTTTGTTAAAGTTATGTGAGTTGACAGATAGAGTCTCTCACCTTTGTCTATTTCAGTAGATATCGCCGAAGAAGTGTTTTGTTTGAAAGATTAATGAAACAATCTTTGGGTAACCTGAAAGAGGTAGGCCTCTCCCGATAGAACAAATGTTTTGTTTGCAAATTGAGGGGTAACCTTGAAACCATATTTTATGCCTGGGGGCATGCAAACCTTTTGGAGTGCAAGCAAGGGGCAACTATTTATTTTTTAAATTTTTAGGACCTCTAACCCTTTAAACTCGTAGGATTAGTCGTTTCCAAACTTGCATAAAGAAAGGATAAGGAGCAAAGCTTAGTGAGATGAAGCTCCATAAAAAATAGAATCTTGATGAGACACTCTTATCTTATGACTGGGTAATCGAGCAGTTTTAGCATAAAGTTCATGCTCGTTAAAAAATAAACGCAAGATCCGAGCAGTTTTAGCACATAGTTCATGCTCGTTAAAAAATAAACATAAGATTGAGCAGTGTTTTGGCGCATTCAAGCTCATTAAAAAATGAACCTATTCCGGTAAATAACCATTGTGTATGTAACCTTATCTGCCATAAAAGCCTTGGTCGTGTTTGCACCATCACCTCCACTTTTCATTTGGCCGATCGTTCACCTCCATATGATTGTTTACCCATTTTGAGGAACAGCTGCGAAGAGTGATTTCACCTAGCCATCCTTGTGACACTGCCGTGATTGGAAAATTCCAACCTGTACCTAGAATCAGCTGCTAACCCTGTTCATCAATCGTTCCTCAAAAGACGAGTCTTCTTTAAGCTCTTTTCAACTGACTCGTAAAATATGAAAAGATTGCCGAGTCTTGGCCTTCCAGCTCGTTAAAGTGACCGGAAGAGCTATCCTTCCTCTAGATTTTAATCTTTTTGGACCTGAAGGATTATTGCACAAAAAGATCGAGCGCTTGTTTTATTCGGCTCGTTAAAACTATCGAAATATCATCCCTTCTGTATTGTTTTATACTTTTTCGGACTTAAGGGATTAGATGACGAAAAAGGAATTTTGGAGTTGACTTTATGTATCTTTTCAGACTCTCTAAAAATGAAAAGAACCGAGTTATCCTTGTCGTTAGACTCGTTAAAATCATTAAATAGCGACAAACTTGTCTTTAGACGAGAACGAGTTTCACTATCGCTAGGCTCGTTAAAACATAGCGATGGGCTTGCCCGAAGAGCAGGTTATAGAACAAGCATATGTTATCCTCCTCAAGCTTGACAAAAATAAAGAGGTACTGGTCAGAAATGACTGGGGAAAAATTGGGAGAAACTAAAGAAAACTTTGATGGTAGCAAGTCGCTCTTGAACATGACACTTTTCCTCCATACCACAATCGGGTTGGGTTGTTTCATTCACCGGTCACATCACCATGGTCTCGCCATACCATCCATATTTGGGGTAATGCTACCGATCCATCGCATCAGTGTCACCATATGTTCAAGAGAAGTCATTCAGAAAGAGTCAACCGTGTCCCATCCACTGCCATATATTATCCTTCATCCATTCATGACCGCCACCCTGAATCATATGTCACAGATCGTTTTCACCTCCATTAAAATCATTAGCTCCGTTCCGTGTCACTGATGTGGGATTCATTAAGGCCCTCCTTTGACGGATCACTTCTTGTCGAGATCAGCTCATTATCCAAGAAGTTGATCTAGGAACAACCCCTTCAGTACTTTGAAGCTTGCATGCCACAATGGCAAGTTTCTCACTTCCGGCGACAGGTATACATCAATGACCTTCAACCAGAAGATTTTGCATGGTGTTCGATGCCAAGTCCTTTATTCACACCACGTAAATTGTACTGCAGTACCTTGAGGGTCATTATCATTATCGGTGATTCCTCTCGCGCTTGTTAACGGTTTACATCATTGACCGGTAATCAAGCGATGTCTTTCCATGTTCGACTTCAGAACAATTCTCACATGGATCGACTTGTACTTAGAGTGAAGATCGAACGAGTTTGAAGACCTCGGATCTAGTTTCATCCATCCGGGCTGCGATATATATTCAGGAAAGATAAAGACATTGATATGTACATCATTATAGCAGATAATCATCCTACTCAAAGGGTGATAATTTCATCAAAATTATCAGTCTATCACCAGACGATTGTCTGTTCTATGTACAAAAAAATGAATTTATAAAGTTGAGCATGGGAATGCCCGCCTCAGCTAGATCATGAAAGCAGTATGAAAAATAATGTATTGTATTGTATTGTATTACAGGTCTCCTCCCAGCATTGGATGAACTTCGGATCCCCCTGATAAAGCATTTCGCCCGATTAACAGCCTCATACTTTAGGGGGCAACTGTTATAGACATTTTTGTGCCTTACAGCATTGAGCATGAAATGTCCATAATCCAAGGGATCCAAAGTCCCTAAACATGTTGTTCCTACCCCTAGAGGAACAAGGCTAACATACCATAGCAATTCACAAAAGTTCTCCACCTGAAACTGCTCAAAAACAAGTCAATTCAGGATCATGTCAACTGCTCCATTGACCATCTGTGCTGAATGTCAGTGGCTCCACTGTCTACCTGCATTGAATGTCAACTCCAACACTAGCTACATGCGCTGAGCGAGTTTGGACAAGTGGCAGACTCATTCCTCAAGGTGTCAATGCTCAGGAAGCTTCCAAAATGACACTTGCCTCAGGGAATTCGATTGGTGATGAGTAAGAGGTTCCAAATCTCCAAGTTGAAGCAAGAACCTCCAAGTGGACTCAAGAACTGAGAGAGGGAGAGGACACTATTCAGATCTCAAGCTGACTCATCCTCTCTCCAAAATAACTATATATAAATCTCTCCTCCATGAGATCTAGAGGCTGGAATTTTATTATTGCAAAGAATTGCTGTTGGTTTGAGACTGGGATCATTGGGTGCTTAATGCTTTGAAGGGGCTGAAGATAGGAATTCCATTTGCTAGGAAGGAGATGCTGGATTGGAGCCCTCTGGGTTGTATCTCTTCCTGAACCTTGTTATTCATCAATAAAGCTATCTTGGTTTCTCCTATATGCTAATGTATTTTCATGTTTGAATGTATTAGTGTATTTGGTTTATTTCTAATCCTAAATCAGTTATGAATGTGAATATCTGTCTTTGAATAGTGTTCTTCTCTTGTCTCAAGTAGCTGTTCTCTTGTCGCAAGTAGCTGTTCTCTTGTGATCTTGCAGGAAGTTGTAGCTGGATAAGCAAGAAGGCAAGTAGCTGTGAACACCCAAAGAGAAGGGAGATTGGATCGAGGGACAAACGGAAGACACCGGTAAGTCTATTGATCTCTCTTCTTTCACATTTCATAAAGGAAGAAACCAGTATAGCTGTACTCGTTTGTTGCTAAGGCACTGTCACACCTTAGGTGGATAGGATTGTCCTGCATAGGCATTTTTCCCCACAACACTAACAATGTCTAGGAGGCTCTGGATGCTCTCATGCCAAGGCATGTCAGTGTCCAGTGACTATTTTGTTTAGTATTCTGCCATCATCCTTGGGATTTGAGCCACTTTTTGTAGCTCATAGCCCAAGTCATTGCCCGATTTGAATGAAACCTTCATCATAGAAGGAAAAATGATGCAAATACATATACTTGAACAAGCCATTAACTAGACCCCTACTAGCCATGATAGGCATTTCATCAAACATATCACAAATATGTAATCAATAGGTGTAAACAATAGATTTAATCATAGGGGTCTCATACTTATCTAAGAATTGCTAAGAAGCATTGTTTCTTTATATCATTAGCTGTGTTATCATCTATTAGGTCATATATACATTTTTCATTCATTTATAAGTTAAAATATGAAGAGACCCATATGTCATCACTGCCAGAATACGCGGTCATAACCAATAAGATAACAACATAAATACCATGAATACATCCGCCATAAAATCCATATATAAACTAGTACATTTACACATCAAAATCCAAGGGAATGAATTTCTCATTAATGAATGTAGAAACTAACCAGGGATGGGACTACCATGTTCCACTAAATCATATATTGGATGAGCCAAATATCTCTTCAACAAACCACCCTCGTGCCATATTCCAAACATGAATGTGGGACTCATAACCAACCAAAAAGAACCAAACAAGCATGGATGCTACTATAGTTCTCCACCTACACTATGAGGAATTTTAGTTCCTCCTAGTCTATCAGGATTTACCATAATCCACAGTCCAATCTAGGGTTCACTAAGCCCTATACCGAGGTCTACTCTATAGGCTTTACCATACATTCCATCCTAGGACTACTAGGCTCAACAAAGAGCAATCCACCTCTTGGATTTACCATACATCCTGTCATTCATGGGTAAAGATTCCTATGCCCACCGAGGCACATAATATTGGCTTTACAGCAACCCACAGTCTCACTTAGGGATCACTAGGCCAATGGTTTTACTCTGATCCATAGTCAAGTTCAAGGACTAATAGGCCATGTGTTTGTCGTTTCAGAGATCCACCTCACTCAGCTTCAAATCCATCCGATGATCCAGCTCAATCGAAGTATGATAAACCATCTCATCAAGGCTATCCAGAACTGGAAAAGCTAGGCTAGAAACACAATCACATCTAGAAAAGCCCATTCCGTGATTGAAAAGAACCACATACAGTACCGTGCATGGAAAATCTATCAAGGAAATCACACATGAAAATCAATACCAGCCACGAATCCTACTATAGCTGTTTGATCCTTCTCTTCCTTGCTTGCTCCTTCCTTCTTCATGCCTTCTTTTTCCTTTCTGATCCAATTTCAAGTGCTCCAAGAAAACTTTGAGTGTCCAATAGAGAGACAGAGAGAGAGAATAATGAGAGAACTCCAAAACTGAACTTATAAAAGGTACCAACTACTCCTTACAAACCTTTTCATCAATTAGGCATCTATTTTCTTCATTTTCCATTATTTTCCTTCAATTTCCTCCTCACATGCAACCTATGACATTTCCCTTTCCTTTTAAGCTAATTTCCATTATTTTCATAAATAAATGTGCCAAAAATGCCATTTTTCCTTTCCAAAGCCTTAGCCATTGCATTTTTCATTTTATTTAGCCATAGTAAACCAAGTGAACACCCACTAGGATGTTTTTCTCAACATTCAGCTTAGAATAAGTGTCCCATCAACCATGGTTATTATTTTTTAACTTTTATTACATGGAGTTTTCACTAGGGCTATTATAGAACCCTCCCCCTTAGGGGACACCATCCTCGGTGTTCAATCACATATACCTTAGGAAAGCCTCTTAAAAGAAACCATACTGATCATGGAGCTTTATATAATAGCTCGATGTAGTATTTTCAATAATCACTCTGCTAAAAAACAAACCATCATGATAACATAACAACATGACATCATCATAACATGATACCTATACTGACATGATACCCATACCTCTTGTTGGGGCTTTATAACATAAATCATGTTGGTATTTACATCCATGTACATATATAAAAAAATCACACCAAAACATATGCCAAAACACATACTGAACATCATACCAAAACTTCTTTGCCTCAACTAACAAAAAATGAAGGATACATAGCCCGGATCTAATCCGCCATCTCCCATGTAGCTTAATTGGGCCAAAATTTCTTCCATTACACTTTAAATTTCTCAATTGCTTAGTTTTGGAGCATGAGCACCTTTTTCTGCAATATACATTAAGGCTCCGATTGGAATTCTCCATTTGGCTCCACCTACAATATAGATTAGTCAATCACATGATCAACATCTTTAGCATACTTCTTAAACAATGATATATGAAAAAAATCATGGACTTTCACTTTGGACAACGGTGGAAGTCAATACGTTGGTATGATCCTCTCAATAATCTTGAAAGTTCCACAAAACCATTGTGCCATCTTGGCACATGATCCAATTCGCAAGGAGCTCCTCTTTGGTTTGATGTGAAAGTACACCTGTTACCCAACCTAGAAATCCTTGAAAAACCTATTTTTATCTACATATCTCTTTTGCCTATCTTGTGCTGCTTTCAAATTCTTCTTGATTACCTGCATTTCCTGTTCCATTTCAACCAACATGTTTGGTCCAATCAACACCCTATTAACTAGATCACTCCAACTAATGGGAGTATTGCAACTCCACCCATACAATGCATCAAACATACTCATCTTCAAATATTCTTGATACCCTTTGTTGTAAGCAAACTCTACGAGTGGAATATATTCTTCCCACTTTCGTCCATGCATCACGTACATCCTCAAAATGTCCTCCAATATTTGGTTGATCCTCTTAGCGTATACATTTCTCTGTGGATGATAAGTTGTTATGAAACCAGCTCACAAAAAGATAGAAAAGAGAGATCAACGCCTTAGAATTTAGCCTCTTCGAGGGGGAAACCTCCTTTACATTACACAAATGAACAATTCTTGGATGATACAAATGAAAAGACCTCCTTTCTATATATAGGAGTCTAAGGGGTCATAGCATAATCAGAGCCGACATAACAATAATAATGTAAGGGCACAATAATAACAAGAGTGGGCTTCTATGGGGCACAATAGTACAATATGGGCACTGCATGGGTACATCAATAAAATAAGTGGGTTGTAATAATAACAACAAGGGGTTACACTAGTAGTATAGGGGCCTAACATGCACCTCTCCTTCGAAAAGTGTTGTCCTTAACGCTTGAGTAGTTCTTGATGCTTCTGTATAAAATTCTTGTCCTCCCATGTGGAATCTTCAGTAGTTAAGTTCTTCCACTTGATGAGATACTCTGAAATTGATCGACTTCGTAGTTGTCGGGTTCTTATTTCTATGACTGGTCCAGGTTCCAATATGATTTTTCCTTCCTCCTAAATTTCTGGCAATATTGTTTGAATTGGGATCTTTTGCAACTTTTGAATAAGTGGCCATACTTCTTCGTCCTTCTTCCATTCATCCCTTGCTTCGTTTATCCAATCTAGTTGGATAATATAAATAGCACAAAACAATGCTTCCACATCCTCATCCTTGAAGAGTCTTCCCATTCGGTAAGGCTGCCATTTTTTAAGTGCATGTAGTATTGCCAACTTTTCCTTCTCATAAATAGCTTGCTTGAGATGTAGCAGTTAAAATACCCAATCACCTACATCAAAACTTTTTTCACTACGATGTTGATCTACCTGTTGTTTTGTTTGATTTTTCACTGAAGTGGCGTTATCCTTTAAAATTTGGAGAACTTGTTGTTGATGCTCGATGTGATCTTTCACTGCTTGAAAGTTTTTCTTCTTGATATGTCCTTCTATCTCTAGAGTTTGAGGAGTAGTAATTTCTTCCAATCTTTTACAAGATATGGTCGGATTCATTTCTTGATGCTCGATGTGATCTTTCACTTCTTGAACATTTTTCTTCTTGATATGTCCTTCTATCTTGATACTTTGAGGAGTGGTAATTTTGACCAATGAATTACAAGATATGGTTGGATTCATTTCTTCTTTCTCGATGTGATCTTTCACTTCTTGCACCTTTTTCTTCTTGACATGTCCTTCTATGTTGAGAGTTTGAGGAGTGGTAATTCTTGCCAATGCTTTACAAGATATGTTCTGATTCATTTCTTCTTTCTCTGGGGTGGGTTTCTGGAGTATATCTTCTTCTTTTGATGTTTCTTGATCCTTTTATTCCTCCTCTTCATATTCTATGTAAAATAATTTCTTATCAGCACACTTATGACCTTTAGTGCATTTTCTATCACAATTGTAACAAAGCCTTTTTTCTCTTTTTTCTTCCAATTGTTGTGGTGTAACCCTTGTAGGTTGTGGAAGACTAGGAGAAACAACACTTCCATATTTATAGTTGTGAGGGGTATGCTTCCTAGTTTCCATAGTTTTTCTTTCCACTATGTCACAAATCCCTTTTACTCTTTCCAATTGTTGTGGTGTTGTTCTAAAGAAGATGTTGCTCTTTGTATCGTCATAATGTGCTATCATTTCCTCCGTGAAAATTGACCACGTAACAAGTTGTTTACAAGAACAAGGCCCTTCATACCATAAAAATTGATCTGGTTCTAAATATGAAGATGCAATACATACCTTTTGTAATAGTGGTACACCATGTAGATCAAAATATTGCTCCATTTGAAGTATCCAATTTACCGGATCCTTGCCATCAAACTTCCTCATCTTGCTTTTTCTTGATTTTAGGAGCTCGATCTTGAAACAACTGTAACTCTGTACTTTCGGATATTTAAGTTCTAAAATTGTGACCTGTAGTAGCCCATTGTGTCGTCTTTCCAATGCCACTAGTCTGATCCAAATTGGGTTCTCCAAGAGACAGTTATGCACAATCTCCCAAGATGACCTGATTATAGACCTTTCCAGAAGAGCGAACTTGTATGAAGTGCCACGTGTCACTATTTCGACTTTTGGCTCCGAAAAATATCTACAAAAAACTACACTCCGTCCTCTTTCTATACCTTCATACGAAATTTCAATCTGATGCTCAGAGAGAAAGTTATGACGATTTTCCCCAGGTCACCTGTTTGGAATGTAATTCAAGAGTTTACAAAAAGACCAACTTCCTTAGATCATATCTTCGTAAATATAGCGTGAAGAGCTCTAAAATTTGGATCCAAGATATAGTGCAAGCTCGTCTCAAATGGGTTTCTTTTTTAGCTTCTGAAACATTGTATAAAAAAAGTTATAGCGAAAATTCCGCGATGACCTATTTGGAGCAATGAAATCCTAGAATCGAAAGCTCTGATACCAAATGTTATGAAACTAGCGCACAAAAAGATAGAAAATAGAGATCAACTCCTTAGAATTCAGCCTCTTCGAGGGGGCAACCTTCTTTACATTACACAAATGAACAATTCTTTGATGATACAAATGAAAAGACCTCCTTTCTATATATATGAGTCTAAGGGGTCATAACATAATCAGAGCTGACATAACAATAATAATGTAAGGGCACAAAAATAACAATAGTGGGATTCTATGGGGCACAATAGTACAATATGGGCACTATATGGTTACATCAATGAAATAAGTGGGTTGTACTAATAACAACAAGGGGTTACACTAGTAGTATAGGGGCCTAACATAAGTTTTACTAAAGGCCAACTCTGTGCCCAAACTTGCAAATAACTCCTTCCAAAACTTGGAAGTGAACTTTGCATCCCTATCTGACACAATCTTACTTGGAAATCCATGCAATTTGACCACGTCCCCGATGAAGAATTGTGCCACATAACTGACTGAGAATGTAGACTTCGCTAGAATGAAGTGTGCAACCTTCATCAACCTGTCCAAAACAACCATGATGGAATCATGTTGTCTCACTATCCTTGAAAAAATTGTGATAAAGTCCTTGGAAATGACCTCCCATTTCCACTCTGGAATCACAATCCGCTATAGCAGTCCACATGGATGCTTACACTCTGCCTTAACCATCTAACAATCCAAACACCTAGCTACAAACTCTACCACATCCTTCTTTAGATTCAACTAATAATAGAACCTCTTCACTGCAGTCAATGTCTTCTAATAGCCTGGCTGACCCGAATATGGTTTCATATGAAACTGCACCAATATCACCTTCTTGAGTTGACTGTTTTCCGACACATATATCCTGTCTCTAAATCTGACTAATCCATATGCCCTGAGATGGTAGTCAAAATCATGTACAATGGAAATTGTACCTGTACCTTTACCTGTACCTATACATGTACTCTGTGGAAACCTATGCACAATATCCATATACCTGTCATCATGGCGATATTCTTGCGAGATCCTATCTTTTAAATTTGTCCCATAGGAGCTCATAGCTACCATGTCATTTACCTGTACCCACCTGCTAAGAGCATCTGCGACCATATTCCTGTTTGCTTTGATGTACCTTATATCGAAGTCAAACTAAGTGATAATTTCCAACCAAATATCTTGCCTGAGGTTTCGAATCATTTGATTAAACAAGTACCTTAACCCAATGTGATCAGTCATCGGTAAAAACCCCCTACCAAGAGGATAGTGCCTCCACATCTTTAATGCTTGGATGATCATTGCTAACTCAAGATCATGTATCAAGTATTTATTCTCATGCTCATTTAATTTTCGTGACTCATAGCATACCACCTTCCCATCCTGCATAAGGACCCCACAAGGTCCTCCCTTGTAAGTATCTGTTCATACTACAAACTCCTTTTCCAGAACTGTAATCTTTAACAATGAAGCATGTGTCAACAACTGCTTAAGCTGCTCAAAACTGGCCTCGCACTCCTCTATCGAGTCAAACTCCTTACCTTCCTCTGCAATGATGTAATAGGATAAGGAATCTATGAGAATTTCCTAATGAACCTCCAGTAATAACCTACCAACCCCATGAACGATCTCACCTCATCTACATTTCTAGGGGCTATCCATTGCATGATGGCCCTTATCTTTTCTCAATCTACTGTAAAGCCCTCCTTGGAGACAACATGTCCCATGTAATGTACCTTAGTCTAGAAGAAATTGCATTTTCTAAGTTTAGCATACAACTGATGCTCTCTCAACAATCTCAACACTATTGAAAAATTCTCGACATGCTCTTCCTCATTTTTAGAATACACAAATATGTCATCAATGAACACAATAACAAAATTGTCCAAAGAAGGACAAAACACACTGTTCATGAAAAAAATAAATGTAGCTGGGGCATTAGTAAAACCAAATGGAACTACAACAATATTGTAATGCCCATACATGGTTATGAATGTAGTCCTGTAAATGTCTTCCTCTTTGATGCGTACCTGGTGGTATCCAAATCTCAAGCCGATCTTTGAGAACACTGCTTCTCCCTTCAACTAATCGAACAAGTCATCAATCCTTAGCAATGGGTACTTTTTCTTAATGGTCACTTTGTTCAACTTCTTATAGTCAATGCATAATTTGAGAGTACCATCCCTCTTCTTCACAAACGGTTGGGTAGCGGAGGCCCTGTGTAATGGTTTTGGGGCTTAAAGCCTAAAATTTAGGGAAATAATATTGTAAATCTCCAACATGTGTGGAGCGCGAAATGTAATAGGATGAGTCAAGGGGTTGTCTGCCCAAAAATAACATAGAATAATAAAATGTAAGTCGGTCTGCCCATGGTCCGCAAAACATGGGAATGTATAAATAGAGCGAGGCTTTAAGGGTAGAAGGCAGTTTTTGTTCTAGATTTCGATCTAATGTATTATGGGTTGGTGAAAGTAATAAGAGTTCTGCGTTTGTAAGTTCAAGTCGAGAGTGTTAGTAGGTAGATAAAGGCTCCATAGCTATGTGCGTGGAGGCCTGATAGAGTTCGCAGCTATGTGTGTGGAGGCCTAATAGAGTGTGCACGGGGAAGAAAGAAGGTTGTACTAGAAAGAAGATTTAATAAAGATAAGTTGTTTCTGAAATAACACGGATCTATTGTATTCTGGTTTATGCATATGTTATATGAATTTATATCTTTTTATGATTGTGCACACTAGGTTTATCGTTAAATATTTTCTTAAAAGAAGATCAAATATATAATAATTTCATTAATAATAATGTACACCTGCGTGGATCTACGTGGAAGCCCGTTAATAGCACAGAGTGGAATGGGGCCACAAAATTGTTCGTGGCCCCTCCAAACCACATAAAGACATCACAAGGGTGCAGAAACCTGGTTCCAGCACCCTCCCCTGCTACCTCGGGTGAGACCTCAGTCCACACTCTGCGGGCTATTGCTGAAAGGGCTGGTAGCTGCGAGATTCATTTGGCTAATAACTCTTATGAACTTGGGTCAGGGCCCAATAAGCCAACAAATGGTTCCGTTGCTAGGACCGGGATCTGCCTAAGGGATAGTTGATATCAGGAGTCCGGAACCCTATGAAGGAAGAGATTGAAGATTGATTGGATCAAAAGCGGTATGAGTTCGTAGGTGGCCTTAGTAAACTTGTGCGCAAACTAGAAGTTTAGCATGGCGAACGCAATCAATTTTCCCATATTCAAAGGAGCAGGAAGTGAAGATCCATAATTGTTTTGGTTCATAATAAGGGTTGTGTGGGAAGCACACAGAGCTAGAGATGATAATATTAAAAGGGCTACCGTGGTAAGTGCACTACAAGATCACGCGCTAGCTTGGTATATTAAGCACTGTAGCGATCACCCCAATGTCAAAATAGCAGAGATTCGGGATTTGCTAAAAAACAAGTTTAGTCGGCCAAAATTAGAAACACAGTCAATTATAGGATTCAAGGAGATCGTGATGTTGCCAGGAGAAACCCCTTGGTATCTGGATTAGAGATTAAAGAGTACGATTTGAGAAGCTAACATGACGCTAACAGATGCACAACACAGCGCATGGTTTCTGGTGTCCTTAACGCCACACCTGAGGATAGCGTTGTCATAGAAAAAGATCTCGACCTAGGCTGAAGCCTTAGAAATAGTGATGAGGTTGCATTAGACTCCAATACAGGATACTGGGTTGGGATTTCAAGAGATCCACGTGCAAATACAATGTCTATGCTTGGAAATGCAGACCCTGAAACAGGAAAACGTGCCTAGGCCAGAAATACGCGAGGAGGTGTGGTGTGTATTGTGTAAAGGCCAAGGCCACGATAAGGATCATTGTCCAATATTCACAAACTACTTGACACCGGGGGGACCAAGGTCATTGCGACCAGAGGCACAAGCGGGGCCAAGCGTGGCACCCTCGCTCTAGTGCGCAATCTATTAGGTCTGTAGAAAGCACAACATGGACAACTGTCATCTACTGCAAAAGTTTACCCAGACCCCCCAGCAGCTATTTTGAAATTTTTGCAAATCGATGGGCCATGATGAAAGAGACTTATGTAGTTATGAATTACTGATGGATCGCACTCCGGCTTACAGGATGCAGACAGAGGCGTGAGGTCAAGATCTAGCCATGGCAATCGCACATGGTGGGTTCCAAGGGCGAGGACGAGGATGGGGAATGGGGCCAAGAAGGGGTCGTGAGTAGCTAATTTGTTACAACTACGGAGAACTAGGGCACTATGCGCGAGATTGTACCAACCCAACAAGAATATCATGCCCTTACTATGAGCAGTTAGATCATCAAATGATAGATTGCCCCACACTGATAGCATAGATTCGTGAGAAAAGGGCAGCACAACGTACGGTGATGCAGAACGTCCAGATGATGAGGTCTGAACCACGCGAGGAAGACCCTAACATGAACATGATGCTCAGAAGCGAGACAATGACTAGGGAGGATAAGAGGAAACTAACCAAGGAATATTTAGGGGTTCACAAGGAGACATATGTGGAAGCTAGTTGGAGCTTCGCAGAGGTCTCTACCCCAGGTAGTAAGGATCAACCCAAGCCAGAAAGGGATCCCTTGATGCTAACTACCTTTTTGGAGACATGCATGAAATTTCTTCATGAAAATATGGTAGTTAAAGGATTACAAGAGCTAATAATTAGGTGTGCAGGGTCGGGTGAACCTCGTGTTGTTCGAAAATTGGGGAAACATGCTTCACGTACAAGATAGGAAATGCGATTAACAACACAGATTGGCAACTATGAGATGGGTTAGATCATTCTGGACTTAGGCTCAGATGCAAATGTATTACCTAAACTGACTTGGGAGCGCATGGGCAAACCCTCACTATAGTGGTCTCCTATTCAATTGTGGATGGCGAACCAACAAAAGATCCTACCCATTCGAAGATTGCAAGGAATTACAGTAGATATCAAAGGCACGAGCACCCAAACAGACTTTGAGGTAATAGAAATTATGGACAAAAGTAGCCCTTACCTTGCATTGTTGGGGATATACTGGGCCACCGATATGAATGGGGTTATTAATTTAAAGAAGCGGAAAATGATATTTGAGAAGAAGTCACTCCACGTAGTCATTCTACTAGACCCGGCTCAAGGACCACGTTACACTAAACCCATGCATGATGAAGGAGGCGATGATGAACTAGATTGTATCTACAAGATTACTGCCTGAAATAAAGATTGGGTCAATCCAACTGCAGAAGGGAGAATATCGTGGGAGTGTGCAAAGTCCTGCACCGAAGATTCAGATGAGGAAGACGAGTGGTGGCATAATCGGTTGAATGGAGTAACCATGTTAAATTGCAATATGATGACTAGGTTGTTGTATTTCATAACAAATTAGGATTGCGCACTCCCGATGTATGATGGGCTGACAACAGTAGATGAATTCCTGACCAAGTTTGAAAGCATGGTACCAGAGCACCAATGGTTCAATGCGTTAAAATGGGCATTGCGCGCGATGCCTACGCGTTGGTGGGGAACACATGAAGGAACCTTCAAATATTGGCGTGGCTATAGGCACATGATGCAGATAAGATTTGGGAAGCCGAAACTATGAATAACTAAGAAATACGATGGACATGATGACCTGCGCATGCACCTTACCAGATGGGCCCAAGCCTATGGAGAAGAACCTCAACTGGAGTGGGTACACTTATTTTATCATACCCTGGATGTCATCCTGAGGAACTAGTACACTGAAACAGAGCTCTGACATGGTACAGCCGAATGGGATATCTTGTGCGAAGGGATTTTATTGACATTCTTCTTTGAGGACCAATGGATGGACACTGTTGAAAATGCGTTGCAGGTAGTAAATTCCGCCATTTTCAAAGTACCATTAGAACCAGAAGAAATAGTGCAGCCAGACTTGTTGCACCAGTTGAGCTGGGCCCTTGAATGTTACAACGTACAGGTCGTAGATGATGAGGATGATCCCAGAAACATCAATATTCTAAAACCGAGGGGAGTCGCGAGGTGCGCGGACCAACGATCGAGGACCTCGTCATCGTTGCACCACTGAAAATGAAACAAGTGAACATTGGTATGGAGGAAGAACTGAATTATGTCATGCTTGGGGACTATTGGGATGATGCAACGGTGGATAAGGTTGTCGAGTTACTTTGCGAATACCAGCATTTATTCCCAACCAAAATCACGAAATTAACAGGAATCCTTACGTGACCTGGGGATGTTGAAGATAGATCTAAAACTAGATGCAAAGTCAGTCAAGTAGCGATCCTATCGCTTGAATCCAAAATATAAAGCAAAGGTCCGTGAAAAATTGGATAAAATTCTTGCAGCAGGAATAATTGAACGAGTAGAATAATCCGTCTGGGTAAGTCCTATGGTTGTACAGGAGAAAAAATAGAAGGGAGAAATACACATCTATGTGGATCTCAGGAAGCTCAAAGATGCATGTGTTAATGATCCATTCCCAATGCCATTTACACACGAAGTCCTGGAAAATGTTGGAGGATAAGAACCCTACTCCTTTATGGACAGTTTCTCGGGGTACCACTAGATCAAAATTGTGCCGGAGGATAGGAGTAAGACAACATTTGCTATTGAATGCGGTTGCTTTCAGTATACGGTGATACCCTTTGGACTAAAGAACACACGACGATATTCTTTTGCGTTGTGGTAGCTGCATTCAAGGAATTTATACATAAGTTCTTAGAGGTATATCTTGATGATCGGACCGTATTTGGACTAGTTAAGAAACATACCGCAAGTTTACGGTTAATGATGGATACTTGCCGACGGCACTAGATTGCGATAAATATAAATAAGTGTACTTTCCTCATCCCCTTCAGGAACTTTCTCGGCCATGTGGTTTGCATGAAAGTCCTGATGGTAGACCCAGCAAATATTGTTGTCATACTCAATTTTCACGCGCCGCAAAGTGTCAAGAAGCTACGTGCCACGTTGTGACACACTGGTTACTATTGTAAATTCATCAAGAGCTACACACAGATCATGGCACCAATGGAACAGTTGTTGAAAAAGGATGCTAATTATTGCTGGAATGATGAATGTAACAAAATTCTAGAAACACTCAACGAAAAGATGGCATCAGCTCCTATATTGGTCTTTCAAAAATGGGACATCAAATTTCACGTGCATGTTGACATGTCATGTATCGCGCTGGGCACGGTACTCACACATGAAGGGGCAAAAGGAATTGATCACTTGATCATGTTCGCAAGTCGATGATTGTCCAAAGCTGAGAAGAAATACTCCAATACTAAGCATGAGGGATTGGCAATGGTATACGTGCTCCAGAAATACTGCCACTACCTATTTGGAGGACACTTTAAGATGTATACTAATCACTCTGCGCTAAAATACCTAGTGAATAACCCTGTGTTGGGGGTGCACATTTGTAGATGGTTGTTATTGTATCAGGAATATGATTTTGAAGTCATTCTAAAGCTGGGGCATCTAAACGCAGGCCCAAACCACCTGTCCCGAATTGAGAATGGTGAAGAACCCACGAATCTAGAGGAGGGACTACCTGATGCACAGCTCTATTCAGTGCGCATCACGCATTTCCACTTTGAGGATATAATCCACTCCTTAAGAACAAGAACCGCGCCACAAGGGTATTTGGTGTAGCAGAAGAAGGAACTGGTGATATGCGCAATAGAATTTACTGTTATTGCAGGGCACCTCTACAAAATGGGCAATGATGAAATATTATGTAGATATGTATCGAAATTTGAGCGAGGATAGATCCTTGCCAAAGCACATGGGGGGATTGCAGGAGGACATTACGCAAGGCGCGCTACAGCACAAAAGATTCTTCGCGTAGGGCTCTCATGGCCAACCCTACATCAAGACTCAAAAGCGTACTATTGGGCCTGCGACGTATGCCAACAGGCAAGGAAACCATCGCAGAGTGATGAGATGCCACTCAAGCCACAGATGACACTGTAACCATTCGAGAAATGGGAAATCGACTTTGTAGGGCCTATCACACCTCCAGGAAATACAGGGGTGCGCTATATCATCACTGCGACATAATACTTGACCCAATGGGTGGAAGCACAACTGGTTAAGGACTGCATGGCCACTACAAGAGTGAAATTTTTGTTACAGAATGTGTTAACACAGTTTGGATGTCCAAAAATACTAATGAGCAACCGTGAAATGCACTTCCTGAATGAGACTATCAATGCACTCACTGAGGAGTTCCAGATACATCATCAACAAATTAGACCGTAGCATCCGCAGGAAAATGGGACTGTTGTAGCTTTCAACAAAATCTTGGAGACTGTCTTGACAAAGGTATGTAATGTGTAGTGGTATGATTGGGATTTGCACCTACTTGCCATGCTATGGGCATATCAAACAATGTGTAAGAAGTTGACGGGTCAAACACTTTTTTGGTTAGTCTATGGAAAAGAAGTCGTCATGCTAATGGAATACATTATACCTAGTTTATGCATAGCAACAATGATAGGCATGGCAGACCGTGTGGCTTTAGAAGAGAGGATCAAGCAACGAGAAGAACTTGAGGAGGAACGGTTTCTAGCAGGATTCCATCAACAAGTATAGAAGTAGCGGGAAAAAGCTTGGCATGATCGCCATATCAAGATGCGCACATTTAAAGAAAATGATCTAGTCTTACTCTACGACAGCAAGTTCGAGAAATTCCCTGAAAAGCTCCTAATGGATTGGTTGGGGCCCTATGTAGTACAAGAAGTCACAAATGGCGGCACAGTCCAGATTGCGAAGCTGAATGGAGAACGTTTCCCAAGCAGAGTAAATGGTAGTCACCTGAAGCTCTACATGGGTAGGCCGACCCATGACTAACTGACCGAAGGATAGTCTCATCGCTCCAGGGAGTTGAAAGAGAGCATAAGATGTTAAAGCATTCTATGGGGAAGTTGTGTGACAATCAAGGGGCGTGTAGAATTTGTATGTCACCTGGGTCGTGGTTGCACAGAAGGGGCTGTGCTGCTGCATGGACAAGTAGAAAGGTGACCGTTGCTGAGACTATTCATGAAAAGATCTCTGATTCATGGCAAAAGGGAGTGGGCGGCGGGCAATTAAGAGATGTGGTATGAGCCAGATCTGGAACGATCTATAACAGGCTTAACGTTACGGCACAAAAAAAGGAGGGAACCGATGAATTTGAATTTCGAAATGCTTATAAATCATAGGGGGGCATCCACCAAATGATTTGTGATTTTGAGGAAAGTAAGATATTGTGCCTCCCCGCTGAGATGGAATTGTTCATTATTTATGCTCAAGGAGTAAGCCCATGGGTTGTGATATGGCCAATGGCGATACAGGACTTTCTGGATAGTATGGTGTCACCGGTCACGGGCACCGCGTAGAGTTCAGTACCAATGGTAGGGGATGTGCTAGAAATTCTTAGACACGAAGTAGAACTAGTTGGGATGTCGTTGCCTAACCATGGGTTGGCTGGCGAACCATCAAAGATACGGGAAAGATTGTAAATAGAGAGCCAAATGATGGAATTGTAGTTAATAGTTCATCTCTTACAGACCCTGAAGATTGGGATCTCACAGATAGCAGCAATTGTCTTGCAAAATTGCAACACATGCTGTAGAAGATATTGCGTATAGGCGACCAAAAATTGGAGACTTGCTGCGTTGGCACAGAGAAATCCCATACGTGGCACCCCAGCTAGAGATAAAATCCTGTGGGGGGTGCTCTGTGTTATCGAGGAGAGCATAATGAGCATCATCGGTTGTGCGAATTAGTTAGGGCAATGGAGCAGGAGATAGCAGAAGAGTTGTAGGAGACAAAGAGGGAGTAGCATCACGAAGTGTGTCACCCATGGGGATGGTGGACCGTGACACCTAGGGAGCACGCACCGCCGCACCGACGAGTTACTCGGGATGAGTCACGATGATTGTGTTGGGGGCTTGTTAGGTAGCAGAGGCCCCACGTAACGGTTTTGGATCTTAAAGCCTAGAAGTTAGGCAAATAACATTGTAAATATCTGATATGCGCGGAGCGTAAAATGTAATGGGACGAGTCAATGGGTTGTCCGACAGAAAATAATATAGAATAATAAAAAGTAAGCTGGTTTTCCCATGGTCCACGGACCATGGGAATGTATAAATAGAGTGAGGCTTTAATGGTAGAAGGCAGTTTTTGTTCTAGATTTTGATCTGATGTATTATGGGTTGGTGAAAATAATCAGAGTTTTGCGTTTGTAAGTTCGAGTTGAGAGTGTTAGTAGGTAGATAGAGGCTTTGTAGCTGTGTGCGTGGAGGCCTGATAGAGTCCACAGCTGTGTGCGCGGACCCCTCCAGTTGTGTGCGCAGGGTAGAAAGAAGGTTGTACTGGAAAGAAGGTATTAGTAAAGATAAGTTGTTTCTAAAATATCGTGGATCTGTTGCATTCTGGTTTATGCATATTTTATATGAATTTATATCTTTTTATGATTACGCACACTAGGTTTATGGTTAAGTATTTTCTTAAAAGAAGATCAGATCTATAATAATTTCATTAATAAGAATGTACACCTACACGGATCTACGCAGAAGCTTGGTAATAGCACAGAGTGGCGCAACGCCACAGAACGGTTCGCGACCCCTCCAGACCACATCAAGACATCCCAAGGGTGCAGAAACCTGGTTCTAGCACCCTCCCCTGCTACCTCGGGTGAGACCTCAGTCCGCACTCCATGGGCTGTTGCCGAAAGGGCTGGTAGATGTGGGATTTGTTTGGCTAATAACTCTTCTAAACCTAGGTCGAGGCCCAATAGGACAACACAAACAACACTAGTGTGCCCCATGGTGATACACTTGGCCTAGTGTATCCTTTGTCCTATATTTCCTTCTACTGCAACTTCAACTCTACCAACCGTAGGTGTGCTCATCCTCTAAGGTTCTTTTCATGCTAGAACTGTCCCTGGCACTAACTTAATCGAAGAGTTTGGTTCCATGTAAGGTGGAAAATCTGAAATATCCTCAGGAAATACATCTTGAAAATGCTGTAAAACTAGGTAACTTCTCAAAACATCTGCATCCTCAACTTCCTTACCCTTGCAACTAGAGCTATGAGATGCAAATAGCACACACCCTTTCCTACAATTGCACTTGGCTTGCATAGATGTCACCATCCTAACTGATGTTTCTTTATTCTTCACTTGTAAAACTCTTGGTTCCCCATTGTCATTCAAGCACTCAATAGATTTTTTGTAACAATCCACCTTGGTCCTATGAAGGTACATCCAATCCATGCACAAAAACATATTGTATGATCCCAATGGTAATACATTTAAATGTGTGGTGGTTGGAATACCTTTTAAATCAGATGCATAAGCTCTTACCCAATTATGAAGTCGCTTCTTTGTACTTGTAGCCAACTGCACTAAGCAAGATTTTGCATGCAATTCCTTACCCAAACCACACTTATCCACCAAGTCAAAACTAGCATAGTTATAATTATGTCGAGGGTCAATCAAAATAGAAATAAATTTATCACAAAGCTTACCATCCATCTCAATGATATATTACTCATGCTCTGTTTGTCTCTTGTCCATGGTTGCATAAATACGAGGAACGCTCTGCCCAACATCCCCAATAGTTTGCACCTCCTACGCACTATATATCTTAGGCCTACCACCTTAATTCTATGGAAAATATATCCTAAAGTGTTCCTCACCGCATGTCTATCACTCCAATTGTCTCATACCATTACCTCTATATTGTTGTTGTGATCCATGGTCCTGTCTAGCTACATTAAACATCTTTTGAGGTGCCACATTTTATTTTTCCTCTACATTTTGAGGCCTTTCTCTCTTAGGTTGCCATTTACCTTTACCTTTTTCCCTATCCTTCCCTTTATATCCTTGACGAGATTCATTCATATGCTTTGAATGTTCATAGTAATGCTTTAATTTCTTGATACTTCCTGAAGTGACAGAGGCTCATCATACTCAATCTGATCTCTAAATGTTAATGGAAAACCACTGACAAATCGTTGAACTTTAGCATTCTCATCATTAAGATACAGTACATACATCAATAGCTCCAGAAACTTGGTCGTGTACTCTTCATCTATTATTGATCCCATCTTTAGCTTATAAAATTATTTGGCCTTATTGTCGTAGTACCTTTCTGATAAGTAATTCTTCCTCAAAAACCTCTTCAACTAATGCCAACTCAAGTCCTTTGTCTTGATGTCTCTAACAAATTTCACGTCTTTCCCACCAAATGTCTTCTTTACCTTTCAGGCTAAACATAACGATTATGACCTTCATGTTATCTGTGTAGTCATGCGACTCAAAACATTTGTTCATCCCAAGTATCCAAGCCTCTGAATCTTCTGGCCTCTTCACATCCTCATCAAAAGTATGTGGATTTTATTTCTTAAATTCATTTGGAAAGTATCCCTTATCACCCCTCCTGTACAGATCATAACAATGACGATCATGATGTCTATCTGATCTATAACTAGAATAGTACCTGTACTTATAACCCCTCCTATCTGGAGTGTCCAATAGTCTGACATCTCTCATCGTGTTAGCTCTATTTGACCTGTACCTACCAAGAGATCTACTTCCGTATGCCCTATTAGTTATTTCCTCCTTTGCATGGCTGATCCGAAGTGGCCCTTGTCGCAACAATTTTGAGAAGCTATGAACAAGTATTGCATTAACGTCTTCTTGTCTCTCTTGTGCATGTATGATCCTATCATTGTCTACCTTACAACTCCTTATTTATTCCTTCAAGCTTCACATTTATCAATGTGTCTGCCAAATTAGAAGAGTGCCCACCATGTTGCTCATATGATTCATAGGGAGCTTTTTTATTGTCTACCATCTTGCTATTCATTTTGATATCTTTCCTGCAAGGAATAATATGTCAACTAAACCAATTCATAATAAAATAGCATACCTTAGTATAATTCGGGGAGGATATCTCATCTACAAGATCATCCAAATCGGCGTGATACATGTATAAACATAATCATAAAAACATATAAACATATAACAATTAAGTGTTCCAACACATAACATTATTCTAGCTAGAGTCCAGTTATCACTGCATGACCATATCACTACACATACTATGACTTCATGTATGACGACATCAACCATATCAATGTACGTGGAAAATACACAATCATAAACATAGACGATACACTAGTATACACATGGTCGAAACACAAGCATAAACATGGACAACAAACATGCATAAACACATGTAATCAAGCATAAATGAACAATACTTGTAACAATAGGTTGCAACATGTAACCAATCATACACTTATGTCCACACACTTTCCATCAACAAAATCATCTTTCACATGGTGACATTGATACAACCCTCATTGACACCATGCATGTGTAACAAATATATAGACCACAAGGATGAAAACACATGTGCAAGCGACATGAATGCATGCCTAATACACTGCCTATTTAGTCCAAGGGGTGAACCATCGTCTGATACCACTCTGTAACACCCTCCTCTCACATTTACCCAAGTAACCAGCCAACTAGGGTAAACATGTGACAAGAGGTTACTATGATTGGATTCAACCTCCTAGGTGACCTTAAGGAAATGCACTCGATTGAAACACATCATACCGATCTTGCACATCATCAACAAGAATCCTAAGAACTATCACAACCTTCTGGAAACCAACTACTGGGCCCCACTGAGGTTTTAGACCACTTAATCCCTGGTCACTCCCATGATATGGACCTAACAACATCCAGGAGGCTTTGGATTCTCTCATGTCAAGGCATGCCAATGTCTAGGGACTATTTTTCTCAGTGTTGTCCCAACACCCTGTGATTTGAGCCACTTTTTCAGGCCAAAAGCCTAGGTCATTGCCCAAAATATAATGACACCTTCAGAAGAGAAACATAACAAGGAAACGATGATGCAAATGCAAATACTTGAACAAGCCCTTAACCAGACCCCTACTAGCCATGATAGGCATTTCATCAAACATATAAAAAATATGTAATCTATAGGTGTAAACAACATATTTGAGCATAGGGGTATCATACTTATCTGAGAATCGCTAAGAATCATTGTTCCTTTATATCATTAGCTACATTATCATCTATTAGTTCATAGATACATTGTTCTTTCATTTATAAGTTAAAACATGAAAGGAGCCATACATCATCACTGTCATAATAAATTATCATAGCCAACAAGATAACAAAAAAAATACTATGAATACATTAGCCATAGAATCCACATATAAACTAGCACATTTACACATGAAAATCCAAGGGAATGAATTTCTCATTAATGAATGTAGAAACCAGCTAGGGATGGAACTACCACATTCCACTAGACCATATATTGGTTGAGCCAAATATCTCTTCAGCCAATCACCCCCATTCCATATTCTAAGAATGTATGTGGGACTCATAACCAACCAAAAGGAACCAAAAATGCATGAATGCTACCGAAATGCTCCACCTACATCGTGAGGAATTTTAGTGCCTCCTAGTCTCTCAGGCTTTAATGTAATCCACAGTCTAATCTAGGGATCACTAGGCCCTATACCGAGACCCAATCTATAGGATTTACCTTACATCCTATCCCCAGACTACTAGGCCCAACGGAGAGAAATCCACCTGTTGGATTTACCGTATATCTTGCCATTCACCGACCAAGATTCCTAGGCCCACCGAGGCACAAAATCTTGGATTTAATCCATACCATAGTCTAGCTCACAAGTTACTAGGCCAGTGGCTTTAACATGACCCACATTCTAGTTTAGGCTTTACTGTGTTTGTCATTTCATAGATCCACATCACTTAGCTTCAAATGCATCCGGCACTCCAGCTCAACTGAAGTATCAGAACCCATTTCATCAAGGCTACCTGGAAATGGCAAGGTTAGATTGAAAACACTATCACACCTAGAAAACCCACGCCATGACATAAAATAACCACGTGCAATACCATACATGCCAAATCTAGTAAGGAAAACACACGTGAAAATAAATACCTACAAAGAATCCTATTGTAGCTGCTTGATCATACTCTTCCTTGGTTTCTCCTTCTTCTTTCCTTCCTTTTCCTTTCTAAGCGAATGCGAACTGCTCCAAGAAAACTCTAAGTGTCCAAGAGAGAGACAAAGACAGTAATGAGAGAACTTCACAACTAAATTGACAAAAGGCACCAACTGATCCTCAGAAGCCTTTTTATCAATTAGGCCTCTATTTTCTTCATTTTCCATTTTTTGCCTTCAATTTCCTCCTCACATGCAATGTGTGACATTTCCCCTTCCTTTTCTCCTAATTTCCATTATTTTCATAAATAAATGTGCCAAAATTCCATTTTTCCTTTCCAAATCCTTATCCATTTCCATTCCCAAATATTTTGTTTAGTAAACCAAATGAACACCTACTAGGATGTTTTTACCCAACATTCAACGTGTAATAAGTGTCCCATCACCCATGCTTATTATTTTTTAACTATTATTACATGGAATTTTCGCAAGCGTTGTTACAACAAACAAACACCCTGGGTAGACAAAGATTGAAAACTATATCACTGGTTTGGGATTCACCAGAAGTGAAGCAGATGAAAACCTCTATCACATCTTAGTAGAAGGTAAATTGTTTATTATTGTCTTATATGTTGATGTTTTGATTTTAACTGATGATGAGAAACTGATTAGATCTTGCAAGGAGGATCTTTCAAGGGAGTTTGAAATGAAGGAAATTGGTCTGATGCATTACTTCCTCAGGTTGGAAGTATTGCAAGGTGACATGGAACTGTTTGTCTCTCAAGGAAATTATGCAAATGAGATATTTCATATATTCTTCTTGGAGAGTTACAAACCCATGGAGATACTCCTAGTGATGAACTAGAGGAAGGAGGATGCCACTTCAGGCGAGGGAGTGGATGCTACCATTTATTGATAACTAGTGGGTTAACTGATGTATATTGTGAACACATGACTATATTTGTGTTATACAATCAACGCGTTGAGCTAAGCTATGGTTAAGTGAACCAAAGTATTTTGGAAGGTAGCTAAGCATGTTTTATGGTACCTCATAGGCCCTACATAGTTTGGATTATGGTACAAATGAATAGAGGGAGTGAAGTTGTGTGGATTCACATATGTTGATTGAGTGGGGAGTCCATCAGATCGAATGAGTACATCAGGTGGAATTTTCAACACTGGGTACACAACAATTTTGCTATTACAACATGAAGCAAATATTTGTGGCACTCAGATTTCCAGAAACAAAATACATGGCTCCAAGTCAATTAACATGTGAGGTGATCTAGATGTAAAAGATACTTGCGAGACTATTTGGTTAGATGATGTATCCAACCATGATCTACTGTGATAATCAGAGTTGCATTAAGCTCTCTAAGGATCATGTATTACATGATCGATCCACAAATATAGATATATCATATCACTATTTATGGTATTGTGTGCAGAGTAAGATAATGTTGCTAAAATAAATTCCAATAGAGAAACAAGATGCTGACATTTTGACAAAGTCCATGTCAAGAGGGAAGTTTTTTTTCCATAGGTGCAGGATAGGGTGGGTTGATAATCCCTTTGTTGTAAAGAGGGAGTGTTGAAAAATGCAACAAGAAATTCTCAATTTGATTTCCCGTTGATTGAATACAACATGGATGCAATGAACTTGTGGGACATGGATTTTGTCACTCAATGAGCTCAATAAATTTTATTTGCAGGAGTTATAGTTCAAATAAGCATGTGTGATTACTAATTTGTAGTAATAAATGTCAAATATTTCAATTTGTTTTCAATTAAACTAGTTCTAACAATTGGGGGAACTTGTGGAAGCTCAATTTTGTAGTGTGACTTTAGCCAAAATCAATGATCATCTAATTAACTAATCAATCAAACCAAAATGGATAGTGGATGTAGAGAATTCGAGTTCCCCAGTTGTGGTATAGATTCCAAGGTAGTGTAACATCAAATTAGAATAGTCTCAAGTGTACAGGTGTTGCATTCAGTCAAATGTTTAACCTTGGGAACTTCTCAGTCATTTTGGAGAAATTTCCTAAATAATAGGGGACTAGTTTCTCAAGGAATTGCTTAAGGAAATAGGGGCTTAAGAAGAGGCATAAATTAACTAAATATAGGTCATATCTTCTCAGTGAGCAGAGAGATAGGTCATTCACTTTCAAGTTGTGCTCAGTTGAGAAAAGCAATTGTAATACATCTGTATTCATCAAATTAATTAGAGTGGACAAAGGGGTTTTTAGCATATTTCTATCCCCTCCAAAAATAATTTGTGCATGCGTGTTATTTCTACATTGTGAATTAATTTCCGCAGAGCAGTAGAGTAGGTTTATGTCTTCTGATTTTGATTAAAATTTCATAAGAAGTTACAAATATACATCAGAATTTCTACATGAATTACCTTCTAAGATTTCAAAGACAAGGCATCAATCTGGAAAGAACAACCCAAAAGAGCTCAGAGGTATCTGGTCATGGCCCCAAAATAAGATAATGAATAGAGGATCTCCTACCCATAAATAAAGTACCACTAAACCATTCCACATGCCACCCCAATATTCATGATCTCAGTAATGCAGACAATAAAGGTTTGCATAAAAGAATATGGTTGACGCTTCCTCTATGAGCCAAACCCCTTAGACAGAGCTAAAAGAAACCTAAACCTTACATGAAAGAAATGTCCCAAAACATCCAAATATTGACAAACTCACCTACCACCATAGCCAATCTAACCATATCAAAGTCGAAAGTAACATATAAAGAAATCAAACACCATAATAGGTAGTTTATATAGTAACAAATAAGAATGAATTGCTACCTTGAGCTATGTCTATGAGTAAGGAGAAAAACTCAATTGAAAACTATTTCATGAATAAGGGCCACCCACTCTTTCCTTAACACACCCTATTGAAGTTGAGGATACAAGGAATCTTGAATTATAGGGCCCGAAGTGACAAACCATTTTCTGTGCACCCCACTTCAACTATTTAATGTGACAGATGAGTTGTTCTTACGAAACATGTGCCTATTCTAGGTAATTTCCACCAAGGTTGCACTATTTAGCAGCCAACATCTTCCCAAGGTGAAGGGACAACACTTCCAAGACTCCCCTGATGTCTCACAACACATGGATATCCACTTCCATTTTCTACCCATACTGCATAGTAATAATAACAGGTAATTTCCATCAAGGATGCACTACTTAGTGGCCAACATCTTCCCAAGGTGAAGGGACAACACTTCCAAAACTCCCCTAATGTCTCACAACACACGAATAGCCACTTCCATTTTCTACCCATACTGCATAGAACACATATTTCATTAAATTTGGAATTAAATGATGAATCTAGAATTTCAAAATGACTAAAAACCTCAATTCTAATGATGTCATTGTAATTAAAAAATTCCAAATTTAGTGAAATATGTGTTATAGTAATCATAACCATTGAGGGCCCTTCCCTAGAATTTGACTCCCAGTGAACTCCTCAACCTAAATATCCCCTTCAAGCTTCATTACCACTAGCTATAACTAAGTGAATAAACACCCATGGTAATTTATAGAAATGCACTACCACAACTGGGTCCACCAAATACAACATATGGTCACTCCCTTTCACATTACCACCTTCATGCAATCAAATGAAAGTAAATCACACTCTCGCATAATGTTCCATTAACACACATAGTGGAGGCACGCCATGCTAGCCCCACATTAATTTCCATGGAAGTTAGTGGGGTGTTGGGAACGCCTATCGAAATCTCCCCAACCTTGATAATATTTCCCATCAAGGAATATTTATCCTCATCAAAGCCACTACTTGATTTATTGGACAAACTGAACCCGACTTGTAATGGTTAGCTATCATTAAACTTAGATCCCTTCCTTGACTTCCCAAAATAGCTAACATGTTTGTCACCTTGCTCCTTGATCAATGTGAATTGGATCTTATAACATATATGAATGATGCCAACAATCCTTTAACTTAAGATACCAATAGCTCTGGCTACCAACTTTTAACAACTTTAACCAATGGAGTTCCACAAATGAGTTTCTGGGTGGTAGCTATTACCAGGTGGGAGTCCCTAGCCAACTATACATTTGATTTAAACCTACTTCTCTTGCAATCCTAAATCATCTCTCCAAAGATGTAATGTTTATACATTATTAATGGTATAACCATAGTTTCCTGCATATATTCTTATAGTATTTTCAAAAGAATATCTAAAAGTATTGGCTTCATACGTCATAGTTGGGCCAAGATTACCTTTAGAGGCCCTGTCAATGTTTATCTTGATGAAGCCATGGAGAAAAAGAGAGAAGCAGGTTGGGGAAGGCATGGGGTTCTGTCAGTGATTCAACTTACCTAGATATACCACTTCCTTAGAAATGTCCAAATCTTTTAATATGCACCTCTCTTCTTGGTTGACCTTCTAGTCATTAGGTAGCCAAGATTATGATATGATAATATATTTTATACTGCTCTTAATGGTTTGCAATACCAATTCCTATGAATTCCTTTGATTATTGACGATCCTTCCATTCTTTTGCTTCCAAACTTTCCACAATGAAAAAGAAATAAGTAATGACTAGGATATATTAACAATGGGGTTTATATAGAGTGATCTATGTCAATTCTCTAGAGTTTCAATCAAGCTGTTAGGATCAAAATCATAATGTAAAAATAAAAGGAGGACCATATTCCAGATATCTTCCATGAATGTGAAAGTATTTAGGATTTCCTCCATCATCTCCTCCTGTTCTCTACATTGGGGGTACAGTGACGGTGACGTAAACCCTTACTTTCATATGTGATCCCACATTAGAAGCTTCCTTCTCCCAATAATATAGAGAAAATGGGTCACCTTGCACCATATATTACTAGTCCATATCCTTTACCATAGGGATCATGAGGGATATTGATATGTCCAACCAAAATGGCATAAGATTCCTGTAATGTGAACATGCCTTTATTTTTGTGTTACTAGAATAATTTATCTAGGTCTAGTGTGGCTTGGATATTTCTATCCCTAAGATATTAGTCAAGGATGGGCCACAAATTCCATTTCCTGGTATTCTGGCTAGCTTGCAAATGTTTTCCACCCTCATTAGGAAGATAAAGAGTGACTCTCCTTCCTAAAGTTTGCTACCTTAGTGCCCCCTGAGTGATGTAAAAATGTTTCAAGTTTTGTATCTCCTCTTGATCTCCTATGTGTGGGTATTGTCTCCATGTCTCCTCGCATAGTTGTGATGTTATGGCATCTCACATCATTTAGAGGGTGTTTTCTTGTATCAAATTCTTTTTTTCTTAGGATAAAGTCCAAATAGATGATGAGGGGGAAATACTGAAGCTCTTATTTTCTTTACTTGAGAACTGGAGTGGCAATACTTTCTATTGAAAATATATTTCCATATGTCCTAGCCTCCTTGTATCCATCACCACCATACCTTTTCTCCCAAGATTTTGTGGATAATAATCCTCAGGATCCCTCACTCCCAAACATCCTATCATTTTTGGGAGATAAACCTTCTCCCAGGCCACAAACACCCACTTCCTAGCTCACTTAGTGCCTTTCCATATGAAACCCATGAACGTAAAAATAATCTCCTTATAGATCTCCTTTTGAGATGGTAATAAAGAGCTAATATATAGGTAGGGCTTGGAGAACTGACTTTATCAAGGTTACCCTTCTTTCCATTTTTAAGGACTACAAATTCCGTTATCTAGTATTTTAGCTATCTTCTACAAAATGCCTTGCAAACAAGAAATCCATAAGGTGTTTACTACAAGTGGTATTCCTAGATATTTGGTTTGTAGACTTCCCACCTAAAATCCCATTATACATGCTAGGTATATTTTCATAGGATGTGTTGGTATTAATGAAGAAGATATTGTACTTTTCGCCAATTATCAATGTTCCTGAGGACACATTGAAATATGTAAGGGAGATTAGCACTCTTGTTCCTCTGAGGGAAGGTTCACCAAAGACAATAATGTCATCCATGAAGTGTTGGTGATTTATTTTCAAGTCATATCCTAATGTGTGAATACATTTAAGACCTCCCTAGTTGAAAACCACTTTGATACATTTAGCTAGACCTTTGGTGACCAAAATGAATAAAAATGGGGATACAAGGTCACCTTGTTGAAGGCCCTGTATTCTCTAAATGTGTGTGTGAGAGACCCATTCAATAGAATAAAGAAGAAGGGGGTGAATATTGTTTATTTAGTCCAGAAAATTCAGAGTTGAGAGAACCCAAGGGCTACAAAAAGGAGGTATTTCTAGTTTAATTGATCATAAGCTTTAGAGAGATCTACCTTGATTACCTTGTTTGGCCTTTTGAATTTATTAAGGGAATGAACAAATTCATGGGTTGTGACTATCTGATCCAATATTTGGTGGCATTCTATCAACCAATTTTGTTTTAGAGAACTTATGTAATTGATAAGGGGTTTTAATTTCTTAACAATCACCCATGATATAATATTATACACTACATTGCATAGTGAAATTAGCCATTAGGGTCACTAGATTTACCATTCTTAGGAACAAGAGTGGGAAAAGTGGCATTTAAACTTGACCATACCTACTGTAGGCTTCATGAATGCTCAACTATGGCATGTACTTCTTTCCCAATGATTGTATAATAATATTTGAAGAAGTCGGTTGTAAAACCGTTCAAACCCAGGGCTTTATTGGTAGGAATATCCTCTACTACTTCCTCCACTTCCTAGAATCTGATCTCATGCATTAGTGTTGAATTATAGTCTCAAGTAATAAGTTTAGGATATATGCACTATGATGAAACCAATATACTCTTCTATGTTCATGTTTACCTCCGTGACAATCTCCTAGTTCTAAGGGAGCACTTGTTTCTCCATTTCATCATGTTGGAAGATACAATTTCCCTCCTTTGAATTAAGGGAGAAGATTTAGTTATGGTTCTTGAGCATGACCATGGATTTATGGAAGAATTTTTCATTCCTCTCTCCCTCTCTGACCCACTAGATCCTTGACTTTTATTTGCATGATATTTCCTTTTGTTTGTGTCATCGTTCTAAATGATGAATTACCTATCCTTCTTCTAATGCTACTGCTTTTGAGAAACCCTCTTGGATTCTTTCCTATTGGATCTCCTACATGTGAGTCTCTAGATCGTTTTTTTCATATAGGATATTACCAAATTCCAATAGATTCCAAATTTTGATTTTGGCTTTTAACTCCTTCAACTTCATTTGAAAGGTGTGCATTTGGTTCCTCCCTTGGGAAGGAATCTCCTTCGACCAACATTTTTGTTTCTCCAAGAAATATAGGTTGTAAATCTAGAAAAATTTGGTTAGACACCTTAATCCTATGAGATTATGCTAAACAGTAATTAGGATTATGGTAAAGAGTAATTAGGTGTAAATGTGTAATATATAGTGGGTTGGGAAAACTCACAACTCACCTAGTTGAACTGTTTCTCCTTATAATAAATATGTTTCACTCATTACTAAATAAATGTTGGAGATTATTCTGTGATCCTTAGTCTAACACGGTATCAACGATGAGTGCTCCTCTTCTCTTTTCATGCTCCTATTTACTCCCCCCCTACTACATCTTTTTCCCTTGATCATTGCCACAACTTTGACTTTTTATTGTCAGCAAGGCTCTGCCATGTATTCATTAATGTGACTGACTAATATATCCACACTGGTATTGTGGAATGCATTGAGAAGTCAATTGATTTGAATGTATACATAGATCAAAACATTATTGTGTATATTCTATTGTTGGGATTGAACATGAGAAACCAAGTCAAGTAACCAATGGTTATACAGGCTGAGAGTACAATGCTGTCATAAAAGATATGAGAAATTGTGTCTTTATCAAAACAATGATTAGCTCTCAAAGTTGTCCTAGAAGATATGAGAAATTGTGGCTTGATTAAAAAAATCATTATAGACTTGGGTAGAAGGAAATTGATGAAGAATCACCTAAAGGTATTTCTCTCATATCTTGTTCAATCTCGAAATCAAATAGTAGGAAGGTGTATTAAATAATAGCATTATTTTCTAAACATTATGACTATTGCAAATTGTAATTGGAGTCTTCTTCAAACAATGATGTTATAGAAGTGTGAAATAGTACAATTCATGTCTCATCAAGAATAGGTCGGTGTATGTCGTGTGCTTCGCTGGAAATGGTCATTTTATGATATTAGTTCATTGATTAGTTTAGGAAGAACGAATTTGCTTCTCAAATTCACTGGTAAGATTAGTGAGTGAAGTACCAATTATTAATTTTCAAAAAAAAACATTCAATGCATGTGGTATAATTTTATTACTGTAGTCTAGCCTGCATTAGAGTTTGGTGTTGTAGTAGTGTACCAAAGGTTATGGTAACAGACATGCAGAAGAACGAGTGTTGTTAATCAAATCGTGTCATTTTTAAGAGATTGTAGTGATATGTAGCAGAAGCATTCGATGGCCAATTTAGTAACATACACATTATCTTTGTTTTTTTTCATATTTTTTGAAGCATTTATGATTATTGTGCACAAGTAGTTGAGGTAGAGCTTGAACGATGAGTAAAATCATCCATTTTTATCATTATAAATTGAGGAGATGCATTGATGCCTATTTTAGGTATTAGCATTTTTCTCCATATGAAGTTCTAGTTCTACATCAACATAAATAAAGACATATTGTTGTATCGTTTGGTAACTACCACCTTGGAAGCCTCCCAGAAAAGGATATAAGATTCTTCAAGAAATCCATCACATTCTAGTCACATTTAAGATGGGTGATTACATTTGGAAATAAATAACAACAAACTGGTGAGTATCCAAAAGTTCTATACATTGTTGAAAATTCATGTCAGTGGATGCTTACATCTTTTTGTATGTTATAAGAATTACTTGTTTGGTTTTTATGGTAAAGAGGAAGGAATGTTTTGCTTAAAATAGCAAGAGCCTCTCTCTTTAATACACATATAAATATATGCTATTAGTTAGAACAAAGGATTTTTGTTTTTTATTTGATTTGACACTTCCTTCAAGAACTTTTGAATGAAAAATGCATTCATTAAATTTCATAGTAGACGTAGTTTTAACGAGAAAATAAAACTACATAGAGAGGCTTAGAAATATAAAGAGAACACCCATTTTTAATGATTTATGGGATGGATTTTGCAAAGGAGAATTCCCAAAAAGCACTAATGATGACAAATTTGAATCATAAGTGAATTTGAAGGAGGAAGGACCAATTAAACCTACATATACCAGAGACATTTCCGTTTGGAAGAGAAAGGACAAGAAATATTTTTCCCTCATCTATGCTATGGTAAGAAAACATGTAAGATGACACATTGTCTCAATCATTGATTCATATGGTGCACTTAAAAATTTAAAATATTTGTATGATATTCATTCTGAATTGGAACTCATAAAACTACTTGTGAATCTTTTTACCTTCAATCGAAAGATGATGACCCCATGGCACTGGCCTCATAAATCAAATCTATCATGAATTACATTGATGCCACCGAAATTAAGATAGATTTACCTCTCACAATCTTCATAAAAGCCCTCTATCCTAACTACACACTCTACCTTCAATCTTTTCAAGAAAGTGATCATATGAAAAGCATGACATTTCAGTCATGGGTTGAGAAGGCTGCAAATATAAAAATCCTTTGGAAAGAAGAAGTAGGTGTCACAATCCACTTAAAATATTGTATGCATTATCAAAAGAGGAAATATCAATTCTTCAAGAGGTGAAAATAGGAAAAGAGTACATGGGAAAAATAAATACAAATGAGAGGGGGTAGATGGAATCATACAGATAAACTTGATTTGGATTGTGTTTATTATGCAAGAAAAGCGCATGAATCCAAAACATGTAGAATTCCATAGGAGAATTTCAAAGAACAAGAAGAAAAAATAAAATATCTAGAACTAGAAAAATCTAATGTACTAGAATCAACTCATTACATTATTGCTCACTGTAATATTGGTTTGCATGAGGATGTGTTTAACATTGCATCTACCTCTTTGAGAGACACATGGATACTTGATACAATTTCACCTGACACATAATATTTCAAAGAAAAGAATTTAATAAATTCGATGAAACAATAGAGGGCGTGGTATACTTTGTTGATAAGTCCAACCTCAAGCATTTATGGATTGGAACAATAAGACTCAAACTACTTAGACTATGATATTTACTGCTACATGATGTTCTTTATCTTTCTGAGTTATGGAGGAACCTACTATCCTTGGGGCATGTTCACCAACAAGGAAACTCCATTCATATTTTTTTATGGAAACATTGAGATAAGGAGGAGTACTGAGAGTAATATCGTGATGATTAGAGAGGAAGAAGACACAGTGCTAAAGATAAAGAGGACATCTACATCTTTTATACAACATTCTGGACATATCACTCAAAATAATGAAGGTATAATTCCTCCAAGTTTTATATGACATGATATATTTGGACATATTAAATACAAGAGTATTCATTTGATGAAAAATAATGGTGTTTATAGACTTCCAACCATTCTTAAAAAATTAAAGCAATGTTCTTCGTACATTCATGGAAGACATAAAAACAACCATTCCATGACTCCCAATCTACAACACATAGAAAAATTGGTTTGATTTATTCAAACTTGTGTGGTCCTATTCATATACCTTCTACAAATGAAAATAGATAAATTATAACATTTATTGATGATAACACTAGAATGTGTTTGGTACCTTTGTTGAAAGACAAGTATAAAGCATTTGAAACATTTAAAAACTTTCATGTATGGATTGAAAATGAAACACAAACTAATATTGTTGCCCTTTGTACTGATAATGTAAAAGAATACTAGTAATCATTTTCATCCTATCTTTGACAACTTGGGATCTAAAATCAAGCTATAGTTCCATATAGTCCTGAACAAAATGGTGTAGCCAAGCGATGAATAAGAAATTGTTAAATATGGTTCATTCCATGTTGTTGTTTAAGATTGTAAAACTGATGTTCTAGGATGGAACTATTTTGTGCATTATATGGAGAATAGGTGTCAATTGCATTCTATTAAAAATAAGTCTCCTTACAAAATGTGGTATGCCCACACCACCTCCAATAGGCATATCAAGGTTTTTGGTTCCACCTATCATGCATTGATTCCAAAATAACAGAGAAAGAAATTTGATGCAAGGAGTCATAAATGCATTTTCTTGGGGTACTTGCATGCCACTAGGCCTATTATCTTTACATTGAGGAAAATAAGAAATTCGTACTTTGTAAATATGTCATATTTGTTGAGTCCAACGAAAGTGATGACATTATCAAGATATAACTTGATGGTCTAGAATGGATTTCTTTGATGAAGAAATATTATGAATTTAACTATGAGATTCAAAAAATTGAAGGGGGGAACCAATTATGGGTCAATATTTCGAATCTCCCTCTATACAACCAAAACTAACTCCTCGTTATGAAGAAGTTCTAGAAGCTTGATCAAATTTGTATGACATTATAAATATAATTCATAAGTTGAACATTGATGATGCCACACCTTTAGAGGAACCATCTCTTCCTTCTCGAAAATGAAAAATTTGGTTGGTTAAGACACTTGAAAGTGTCCAGATTAATGAGATTGAAAATGCTAGAGCTTGGAGTTCTACTAGAGATGAAAATGGAGGTGAAAATTTAGGTGATGACACAAATATTTTGTTTAATTTTGAATTGAATTTTTCTACTGACTTGGAACCTACTTCCATCAAGGAAGCTTCTTCTCATGATGAATGGAAATAATCCATGCCAAATTAATATGGTGGATTCTCCGTACAAAACCAAACGAGTTGGCTGCTAGTGGGTCTTCCAAAATAAGCATAAATTAGACACCTCATTTTAGAAGAGAAAAACAAGGCTCATAGAAAATGTATTGGCAAAAAAAGAAGGTGTTGATTATGAGGAAACTTTTTCTCTCATTGAAAAATGGGTGGCTATTTGGACTGTATTTTCTTTCGAATTACAAAAAGGATGGAAAATAGATCATATGGATGAAAATACAACCTTATTGAATGGGGACTTCATATTTTATTTTTTTGATCTCTCAACCTAAAGGGTTTATTGTGAAGGGACGACAAAAAATGATATGTAATCTTGTCAAATCCTTATATGGTCCAAAACACGCACCATGAGCATGGTATGAAAATCTAACCAAGCATCTTCTGAAACTAAATTTCAAACAACACAAGATTGATGATGCAACTTTGTTTGTTAAAAAAGTTCACAAAAAACTTGTGTATCTTGTAGTATATGTATATGACATGTTAATAGAAATAGACAATTTGACTTATATTGCACCTATGAAGAAAGGTTTGTGGAAAGGGTTTAAAATGAAAGACTTGGGACATATTCATTATTACTTTGTCATCGAAGTCAATCAAAATTAGAAATACATATTCCTTTCCCAAAAGAAATACATTGGAGGACTATTGGACAAATTTGGCATGACCTATTGCAACCTCACTCCACTCCCATGGAATAGAATTTGAAGCTTACGTAAAAAGAACATAATTAAATTGAGGATGCAATGAAGTATAGATAAATTGTAGGATGTGTCATCTACCTCACTAGAACGAGGCCATATACCTCATATGTTGTAAGCTTCCTTTCCATATTTATGTCAAAATCATGTGAGGGGAATTGGTCTGCTACCAAAAGAGTCTTGTACTTAAATGGAACTCATGATTATGTACTAAAGTATACCAAGGTGCATGAATTTAGTCTGATTGCACAATTTGATTTAGACTTTTATGGGGACAAGGAAAATAGAGTATTAACTCCAAGATATCTCATGAGTCCAGGATAAACAACTTGCTCTTTGAGGCCATGCAAATAATCAATTTTAGAAAATTCCACAATAGAGGAAGAATATGTGGTGGCTATAGAAGGAGCAAAGGAAATTGTTTGGCTTTAGAAAATAATTGAATATTTGTAGGAGCAACAAGAGAACTCAAGTCCCATGCTTATCGATGATACTTCTGCAATCAAATTTGCTAAGAAACCTAGATTCCATGATCAAACCAACACATCAACATTAAGTATCATTGGATTTGATACCATGTAGACGAAAAAAACTATTCATCTAAGACATTTTTGCATGGTTGAGAAAATTGTAGACATCTTCACCAAAGCACTTAGAAGAGAAAAGTTTGAAAGGGTTAGAGTGATGCTTGGGCTAAAAAACATCCCTTCAGATTAAGCGTGGGGATTTTAGACACCTTACTCCTTTGTGATTATGGTAAATCATAATTTAGTGTAAATATGTAATGGATAGTTGGTTGGGAACACTAAAAACCCATGTAGTTGAGTTATTTCTCCTTGTAATAAATATTTTTCACTCATTACTGAATAAAAATTGAAGTTTTTTTCATGATCATTTGTTTGACCCTTTCAAAGTAAAAGGGGTAATTGCTCGGAGTTATTTTAAGTCTACTTCTAACTAGACTGGGAAATGAATATACCCAAGACAAGGTAGGATTGTTTATTCCAGAAAAATATCTCGCCCTTACGATTCCTTACACAATAGAAAATGATCCAAGAAGCTAGCCACTAGATGGTTTTCTCTTGTATGGTTATTCTAAATGAAAATCCCATTGATTGTGTCTATATTTACAACCCATATATCTTGAATTGTTTATTCAAAGGGATGGGCCATTAGATCTAGATGTCGAATCCCACGTTTATTCTACACATCGCATTCTTAATGAGATTTAAATATCCTCCAACTATCTAATATTCATCCCTCTGAATATTTCTTATTTATTTTAAGATCATTCAAAAATCCATATTTTTCTCCTAGACTAGAAGGGCTACACATGGTACAAAAGTAAACTTCCTCCTTCAATCCCATGTAGCAGGATCAACCAATTAAAATGTTTCAACACATGGTCAAGTCCCAAGAGATTATATCATTAGGGATTTAAGAGATTGTTGTTGAGAATTTTTTTGTCGTTGAGGTCAAAGGTCATTGTTCCATGGAGATTGCCAAGAAAAGTAAAGTTCAGGGTGAATCCTTCGATAGCTGCATTTGCTAGAAGAGAACCATCATAGTAGTAACATAAGTGAGAAAGCTAAAAATATTATAACTATGATGGCTGGGTGACCCAATATTTGAAGGAATTTCTACATTAGGAGATATACTCATTTTCTCTTAGAAATGGTACAGATGAATAGGCCTCAAAAAGACCATTCCAATGGTATATGGAGGTCTAAAAAAATCCTAAGGAAAAGGAGACATGGCCAGTTGAAGTTTTAGGAGAGTTCATGAACCCAAGAAGGGCCAGTCGGGACCTCAACCAATAAAGCCTTGTTGTGGGAGTACAAGGAATGAACTCCCCTGAGCCCTAACTCCTAATCTATGTGGGTCTTGGTACAAGAGGGACACATGGTGCACTTCCATTGGCTAAATGATGAGTAATATGATGATGTGGCAACCACGATGGCAAGATGACATTAGTACAAAGTAACATGGCACTCTAGGCATTTGACACATAACATGCATATTTGGACGTTTTGGGTGGCCAAGTAGGCAAAACATAGGTGATAGGTGGCACAAAATTGGCATTGATGATGCTTGCATGTTGCAAGAATGATTTCAGCGAGATGAAGTGGTAGATAACTTGAATACCATGTCAGGAGGTCATTCTAGTGAAGCTTTCCTATGTATCTTATTTTGTCGAGATTCGACATCAGATAATTTGAGCACAAAAAAACAAAGGAAAATGCTAGAAGTTAGGTAGTTCGGTCTAGTTAGGGCCTTCAATATAATGAAGGAAAAATTTGTTGGTGCACAACATAAATGGGGATGATCCATAGACCTTCTGACAAGTGTGGGAAACAATGTAGGAATACTTAAGTACATGCTAGGTTTGGTAGTCGGTGATAGGGCAATAGGGTTACATGCACTCTAAAAGAACTCCTAACCCATGAGTTTTTTAAGTTCTCTTCAATTAGGCCTTTGGTTCTAGTCGCTTAGACATATGATACCAAGTCATTAAGGGCACAAAAAGCCATAGTTGGTGGCATTTGTTTAGTCTACCAGTTGTCTAATATTGGAGATATAGCTATAGATGCTACTAAAAACATGTGATATACTAGAATTGCTAAACTAGGAATAATGATTCAGATATTGACATCAGAATGGAAAAAACAACACAAAATTGAACTACAATGGTTGAATGAAACATATCACAGTTAATGCAGTTGGTGTAGTGTATATTTTTGAGTAATGGGATTCCTCTGGTCTTTGAAATATAATAATGGAGGAAAAGTTTGAGTTAGTTTACAATTAGAATGTAGTTTCAGTTGAAAAAAACTGATAAGGTATTATGGTCAATTACTTTGAAAAGGAGTCCACACTACGAATTTGAGGATCGATGGTATCATGAAAGAAATAATTCTATATAATTATGATCACCGGTCCATGCTACATTGTTTACTTCCCTGCAAGTTGTGATTCATTTAATATGGTTCTCAAACTACGTGTTAGAGTTGGAGGATACTCTATGAATACTTTTGTTGTGAGACTTGTTAGGCCCTTAAATTTTCATGTTTAATTCACAATCTCACCCTATGCTTAATCATCTTTTTCATTGTCATTACTATCATTTTTCACAATTGTTGAGCTAATTTCTTAAATTTGGAGTGTGACTAGGTAAATGTTCGTTATTTGATATATTCCCTTTGTTTAGATAAGAATCGCATAAAAATTGTTATTAATGGTGGTTCTTGTGTTATTTTAGTTTTTTGGGAAGGCACATGAAACTACGACCAAATATATACATGCATTAACAATTTGTTTCCAAGTGCACCAATAGATGAACTTGTTCTTACACTCTTAAAGATTCTTGTGCCCTTAAATATTCTTGCACCAAGAAGAAATTATGCATATTTTTTTTTGTGAAGGGGCCATATGGCATATTGATTACAGTTATTATAGACATTTTCGAAGATTGAATCAATGTCAGTTACACTCTCCAAATGATGGTTTACTAACTGCAGTTTAGTTCATGCTACAACAACATTCCTACACCAATTTGGGGCTTCGATAAACTGGAACAATTTCAGTGAAAACCAAAGATGGTTTTTCTCCAAAATGATTTATTAAACCTAAAAATGTGTTAGAATTCACATAGGTCATACATATCAATTTTTAGAAAATAATTAATGCTACAACCGCCAAAATTCACATAATTTTCAAACTGCTAAATTTCTCCTCGATTCTTGTGCAGATGAGGGTCAACCTCAAAATTCCAAAACAAGGGTTTTATTGAAAATATGGAATTTTAGGCACCCTGATATTTCTTTTCCAAAATTCGTGATGGTTTTGGAGTTACATAGGTTTGTTTAAGGTATCTTTCTAAAAAATGCAGTTTTTTCCATAATTCTAAGATAATGCCCAAAATGCAAAATTATGCACCAGGTATTAATTTGTTTGGTTGGATGATGGCTGAAACAAACTTCCATCAATGGAAAATGGTTGGACCTTCATTTATTTGATTTGTTTTTCAAATTTTAATGTAAAGAACTTATATAAATAAGATAGTGGCTCTAAGCCTAGTTAGCAAAAAAGTCATTGCTTGTACTTTCGTGCTACCCAGATAAGTGTTGGGGTTTCTACCCCCTTCGTCTGATCAAGTAGAGATGGACTACTCAAGCTTTTGATTTATTAAATAATGAGGTTTCATTAATAAATTATCAATGTCAGGTTCAACTTATTATTGTGTTTTATCTTGTTAATGACTTACAGGGGAACAAACTGGTTGGCTAGGACCCGACTAAATCATCTTTTTAACCCTTAGTTAGTTTCCCACTCTGAATATTTTATATTTCATTCTCTGTTATGGTGTGTTAATCTTGCTCAACTATTTTCATGATAAATTTATATAACTTATTGTGAAAACCTTGCTTATTTTAAAGGCGTGGAAGGTATGGCTTCTAAGGTTGTGTTAACGTAGATCTAGACAACATATATATGCATTTTAAAGATTCATGGTAGTATTATGAAGGTGTAGTTTTAGATTCGTATTAATCTGGATTAGGGAAATATATCTATGTGTTTTAAAGATCTATGACAATGTTGTGTTGAGACTTCCCATTGGAACTATTTGTAATGGGGGTTTGAACCCTTTTGATGCCCATATCGTGTATTTCTTTGTGAGAAGACTTCTGAGGCTTGGATGAATTTATAGGTCAAAATTCATTGTTGAGATATTTCATTGAGTCTAAAATTTGATGCATGCTTGTGTATTCTAGTTACTTAGTGCAGGAAAGGAGCAATGTAGTCCATGACCATAATCCCCTGCATACCTTTTGATTGTTTAAGTGTTCTCAATGTTTGATTATGTTCCCTTTGATTTTAAGGATGGGTTATCAGTATTCATCATGATAATGTTTATGTACTAATATTTGATTGAGGTTATTTTCTTTCTTTTCCATTAAGAATGCATAGTGATAGATACAGGTTGATTTTATGCTTCAAATTATTTGTTCTTTTCCTAAGTGAGATAGGCTTCTTTTGATGTCTTGAGTTCAGATGTGATGAAGTTTACTGTAACAGCCCTAGTAAAAAATTAGTGTAATAAAGTTAATAAAGAAAAAATAATAATCATGGTCATGGTACACATATTCCAAGATGAATGTTGGGGAAAACCAATAGTGATGGGGATCACTTGTGATTAATTAATGGCTATGAAAACTAGCAAAGTTAATGGCAAAGGATTTGGAAAGGAAAAGTGGAATAAATTGGCATTTTATTTATGAAAATTATGGAAATTAGGATAAAGTGGAGGTGAAAGGTCACATGCTTCATGTGAGGAGGAAAATGAAGGAAAATAATGGAAAATGAAGAAAATAGAGGCCTCATTGATAAAAAGATTTTGAGGATCAGTTTGTAGTTTTTTGTCAGTGTTAAGTTTTTTTTCACTTCATTTTTGGAGCTCTCATTTTCTACTCTCTCTCTCTTTCATATTGTTGGACACTTGGAGTTTTTTTGGAGCACACTTGTAGGAGTGTGGCATACTTGGGATTTATAGCAAGAATGCAAATGAAGAGTACAGAAACGTAAGATGAAATTGGGATCAACAACTACAATGGGCTTTGCTTGCAGGTAGAAAGTTTCATGTATGATTTCCTTGATAGTTTTGGCATGCATGGAACATGCATGTGTTTTCTTGGTTATGATATGTCACTGGCATAGAGGATTAATGGATTGATGGTGGATTTTCCTATCCTTTGCATTTCCTAGATAGCCATGGAGTTGTGGGTGGCGTTCCTTTTGTTTTCTGGTTGCTTCTCATGTTTCTTATGGCCATGGGTTGAGTACTCATTCTTGGAAGCCTTGGTTGGACAAACAATTTGGAAACCCTGTAACAACTTGGGTTGAGTTACTAGTCCTGGAAGCCTTAGCTGGAAAAATGCTTTGGAAGCCCTTGTTGGGTTGAGTTACTAGTCCTCGAAGCCATAGTTGGAAAAACACTATGGAATCCCGACAACATCTATGGGTTGAGTTACTAATCCTGGAAGCCTTGAATGGAACAAACAATCTAGATACCTAGATAACTTGGGTAGAAACCAATTTGGTGATGGTTAGTGATGTCGGAACATGAGGTGGAATCACTGGTTGAGGTTTGAGGTGGCTTAAGCTCTGGAAGCCTTGGTTTATTTTTGTTTGATTTGTTCCATGAGATCCCACATTCATTATTGGAATATGGCACAACTGTGATTAGATAAAAGAAATATTTGGTTCATCCAATCCATGGTTGGGTGATACATGGAAGTCCCAAACATTTTGCTTTTTTCATATGTTAATAATAGTTCCTTTCCTCTTGTATTTTATGGGTAAATATACATTTTCATATGTGGTTTTTATGGTTGTTATATCTTTGTTAATTATGTTGACTATGTGTTGTTTGAGAGGATGTTTTATGACAGTCTTGATGTATGGCTCTCATCATGTTTTGATTAGAAAATAAATAAACATTGAATATATGACCCAATAGATGATATTGCAGCTATTTTGATAAGGAATGAATGCTTCTTAATGAATCTTAGATAAGTATGAGAACCTTATGCTCAGATATGTTGTTATGACCTGTAGATTACACATTTGTGATATGTTTGATGGAATACCTTTCATGGATAGTAGGGGTATAGTGAAGTAATTCATCAAATGTTTGCATTAGTAATATGTTTCAATGTTATTTATCATTTCTGGAAGTTTTATAAAGTTTTAAGTTATGGCTTGAGTCTTGGCCCTAAAAAAGTGGCAGAGAATCTGGTGTCGCTGGCATAGAATTGCTTGAAAAAGGCCACAATCACATGGACTCCTTGATTTGGGAGTGACTAGAAGGTACCAGTCACATGCATGCCTTTTCATGGGAGCGACTAAGGCTCTAGGTCAGTGAAAAAGTAAGTTGCCTCAGGGGTTGGTCACCTCGAAGGGGTGGTTGGCTCTTGAAGGTTTTGCAACATGTGGAATGTCATATTGAACTTGGCATGTTAGTTCCACTTCCTTAAATGTATTTTGGGAGTTGAATCATACCATAGTAACTCTTCATCACATGTTTACACCAGTGTATTATTTAGCTTGGGTAAATGTGGGAGGAGGATGTTACAGAGTGGTATTAGAGCATGGTTCAACCCTTGGAGTGGATGGGCGGTGTGTGTTGGTCATGCATACATGTTGATTACATATGTGTTCCTTATTTTTGTTGTCAATGTTCTTGTTTCATATGCATGGTGTTGGTCATAGTTACAGTGGCATCGCCATGTGAAATGTTGATGGTGTTTTTGTTGGATGTGGTCATTATGATTTCATGTCGGTTGTGCATTGGTTATGTATGTGAGTGTTTATATGTTTTTATGCATACATTTGCATGGTGATAGTTGTCATGCATGAGTTCATGGTATGTGGTTGGCATGGTCCTGCATTGACGACTAGATAATGATTGAAATGATGATGAAATGTTGATATGATTACGTTTATATATGTATTGCACTAATCTAGTTGGTATTACAGATGAGATATCCTCCCATGAACTAAACAAAGGTACGTTGGTTTGTTTATGATTTGGTTTTACATGGTAAACCATGTAGGAAGAGAATATCAAATATGACTAGCGGAATGGTAGACTACATCTCATGAGATTCTCCCTATAGATCATATGAGTAGCATGGTGAGGGAGATTATCCTAACATAGTAGACACTCTGGGACATTTGAAGGAAGAAATAAGTAGTGGTAAATAAGATAATGAATGAATCATTCAATTACAAGAGAGACTTGTTGTTATGCAACCAAAACAGAAAAAGAAGAAAAGATAGATAAACTATATGAAAATCCACCTCTTTGAGGGGACAACCACCTTTACATTACACAAATTAATAATTATTAGATGATACAAATGACAAAACCTCATTTCTATATATAGGAGTCTAAGCAGTCACAATATAATAAAATTTGACATAATAATAATAATATAAGGGCACAATAATAACAATATGAGGACAATAGGGGCACACGAATAACAATAAGGGCTACCATGATGATAGTAATGAGGGAATCACTAGTATTATAGCGACCTAACATGCCCCTCTCCCTCAAAAAGGTGCTGTCCTCAGCGCTTGAGTAGTTCTAGATGCTTTTGTATAAAATTCTCACCCTCCCATGTGGAATCTTCAACGGGTAAGTTCTTCCACTTGATGAGATACTCTGAAATTGATTGATTTCGTAGATGTCAAGTTCTTGTTTCTGTGAATGCTTCAGGTTCCAATATGATTTTTCATTCCTCATCAAGTTCTAGCAATATTGTTTGAACTCGGAGCTTGTCACTTATAACCTTCTTTAAGCATGACACATGAAAAACTGGGTGCACTTGGGAAGTTGCAGGAATCTCTAATTTGTATGCCATAGTACCAAAATTTTGCAACACCTTGTATGGACCATAATAGTTTGGTGATAATTTATTATCCTTCTCAGATTTCTTGAGGAACATTTGTTTATATGATTCTAGTAGTAGAAATATGCAGTCACCTACATCAAAAATTCTTTCGATGCGATGTTGATATGCCTGTTGTTTCATTCTATTATGTGCCAAAGTGAGGTTATCCTTTAAGAGTTGGAGAACTTGTTGTTGATGCTTGATGTGATATTCCACTGCTTGAACCTTAGAATTTTCTCTTAAATATGATGTGATGGAAGGTGGATGATATCAATAAATTTCCATAAATGGGGTAATTTTTGCTACAATATGGAAGGAAGTGTTATACCACCATTCAGCTAGAGGCAACTATTTGACCCATTGTGTCTATTTCAGATACAAAGAAATGAAGATATCCTTCAGGACAGTTTTTTACTATTTCAGTTTGCCCATCAGATTAAGGATGATAAGATGATCTATGAGCTAATTGGGTAGCGAGAAAAGAAAATAATTTTGTCCAAAAATATCTAGTGAAAATGGGATCTCTGTCGTTTACAATAATCTTTGGGTTTCCACGTAGATTTTGAATTATTTCCATAAATTCAGTAGAAATTCTACTGGCTTTAAATGGATGAGATAATGCACAAAGCATGCATAATTGGTAAGTATGTCAACTACCACCATGATGAAACACTTTCCTTCGAACTTGGGTAAACCTGTGATAAAATCCATTTAAACCTCCTTCCAATGTTGACTTGGAATTAATAAAGGTTTTAATAGACCCGGGGTCTTAAATGTTTCAACTTTTTTTTGTTGGCAAACCAAACATTCTGCCACAAAATTTTGAACATTAGATTGAATTCCATCCCAAAAAAATTCCTACTTAACCTTGTGGTAAGCTTTAAAAAATCCCGAGTGCCCTCTTAAGGGAGAGGTGTGCAATTCCATAAGAATCTTTTGTTTGAGATGGGAATTCTTACATAGTTATAAGTGATATTTGTACCATAACAAATCATTTTTCTAGCTAAATGTATCAAATGTATTGGGATCTTGTTGTAGCTTTTGAATGAATGCCCACACTTATTCGTCATTCTTCCATTCCTCCCTTGCTTCGTTTATCCAATCTAGTTGGATAATAGAAATGGTGTAAAACAATGTATCCACATCCTCATCCATTCTTGAGAGTGCATCCACCACAACCTTTTGCTTCCCTTTTTTATAGATAATTTCAAAGTCATAACCCAACATCTTTGTGACCCATTTTTTCTACTCTTCTAAAGATAATCTTTGTTCTAAAAAGTATTTAAGACTATCATGATCCGTTTTTACCTTGAAGTGTCTTCCCATTAGGTAGGGTCATCATTTATTAAGTTCAAGTAGTATTGCCAACATTTCCTTCTCATAAATAGCTTTGTGTAAATACTTTCCTTTGATTGGACAACTTTTGAAATCAATGGGTCTTTCTTCTTGCATTAAAACAACACCAATTCCATTTCTTGAGGCATCACATTCCAAAATAAAGCTTTTTGCAAAGTCTGGCATAACTAAGATCAGTGCTTGGCACATTGCCTCTTTAAGATGTTTAAAGGCCTTTATTGCTTCTGGAGTCCATGAAAATGCATCTTTCTTCAATAATGTTGTAAGACGTGCTACTATTCTCCCAAAATTCTTAACAAAATTGCGATAATACCTTGTCAACCCGAGAAATCCTCGCAAATGCTTTATGGATGTGGGGATTTTCTACTGCTTAATGGCTTTAATTTTGGTAAGGTCTACCTTAACACCTTCATGAGATATAATATGACCCAGATATTCCACCTCTTGCACTCCAAATAATTATTTGAAGATTTTTTCATATAATTGTTTCTTCTCCAATAGTTTGAGCACCCTGTCAACATGTTGAACATGATCCTTCCAAGACTTGTTGTAGATTAGTATATCATCAAAAAATACTAACATAAATTTTCTAAGGAAGGGTTTGAAAATGGAATTCATTAAACCTTGAAATGTAGAAGGTGCATTGGTAAGGCCAAAAGGCATGACCAAAAATTCATAATGACCCTCATGAGTTCTAAATGGAGTTTTCAGAATGTCTTGAGTCTTCATTTTGATTTGATGATATCATGAACGAAGATCCAAATTGGTGAAGTAAATTGATCCATGCAATTCATCCAATAATTCATCAATGATAGGAATGGGAAATTTATCTTTAATAGTAATATTGTTGACCTCCCTATAATCCAGACACATGCACCATGATCCATCCTTCTTCTGCACCAATACTACCAGAGCAGAGAAAGAACTTTGACTAGGTTGAATTATACCAGCCTCTAGCTTTTTTGCAACCATACATTCAATTTCACTCTTTCGGGCATACAGATATCTATAAGGCCTGATGTTTGGAGAAACACTTCTTGGAATCAAATGAATAGCATGATCATGATCACGAATAGGTGCGGGGCCTTTGGGAGTCTCAAAGGCCTTGGAATGATTGTCCAAGATTTTTTGGAGATTTGGAGACTTATTTCGATATGGGAACCTCTAGTGAACATAATGCGAAATTGCGACTCGTTGTTCTCTCTTTAGAAGATTTGACATTTCATTAGAGTTGATTATATTTCCTAGTTTCCCTGCGATACCCTTTAATTCAGCTTCCTTTCCTTCTGAATAAAATTTCAAGAAAAGTTCATTGTACCCAAAGATTGTAGCCATTGTACTCCTAGTACAACATCAACACCACCCATTGAATGGAACACATTGGGCTATTCAATACATATTCTCCCCTAGATAGCTTGATAATCTGGCACTTTATAGAGAAATTTATGGTTCCTCCACTTGTAACCATCACTTGACACTCTTGTGTTGGATATAGGAAATAATTCAACTCCTTAGCTATCTTACAATGAATAAAATTATGGGTAGTTCACGAATAAATCAACATTATTTCCTTTTCTTCTTGATATGTCCTCCTATCTTGATAGTTTTAGTAGTAGTAATTCTGGCCAAAGGATTACAACCTATGGTCAGATTAATTTCCTCTTTCTCTAGGGTTTGTTCTTGGTGTATATCCTCTTCTCTTGACATTTCTTGTTCCTTTTCATCCTCCTCTTCACAATATAGGTTAAATAATTTCTTCTCAGCACACTTATGACCTTTAGTGTATTTGATATCACAACTGTAACAAAGCCCTTTTGGTATTTTTTGTCCAATTTTGGTGGTGTCAACCTTGTAGGTTGTGGAATGCTAGGGGAACAACACTTTCATCCTTATAGTTGTGAGTGGTAGGCTTCCTTGTTGCCATAATTTTTCTTTCCAACCTGAATGCCTTATCCAATGAATCAAGTTCCCAAAGGTGAACCTCATGTTAGAGTTTATCCTTTAAAGTCCATATGAACGCATCAATCCTATGGTACTCTGGAATATCTTTTACCCTTACATTCAATTTTTGGAAGTCCTCAATGTGCTTCATCGTTTAACCCTTTTGTTTGAGATTTATCAATTGGATAAAAAAAGTGTCTCTTTTTGTATCCTCATATTGTGTTATCATTTCTTCTATAAAAATTGCCCAAGTGATAATTTTTTTATGAGAGAAAAGCCATCGATACCATACAAACTGATTTGGTTCCAAATATAAAGTTGAAATCCGTACCTTTTGTGTGTGTTTGCACATTATGGAGATCAAAATATTTCTCCATCTATAGTATCCATGTTATAGGATCCTTTCCATCAAACTTCCTCATATTGATCTTTGGAACATGGTGGGTCTTCAATCCAACGTTAGAGTCTATGAAATCATGATAACATGTCTTTTGTTCTCATCATGAGTTTCCTTTACTATCCTTTCACCATTAGTAAGCATTTCTTGTAGCAATTTTGTCAAATCTATCTTCAAATCTTCTATGTTTCCTTTCAATTTTTCTTCTATACCATCCATCTTAGCGTCCATGCCATTGATTTTAGCTTCTATGCCATACATATTAGCTTCCATTCCATCCATATTAACTTCCACGCACTTGATCTTAGCTTCCACGCCTTTCTCTAAACCATCCATCTTAGATTTTGTTACCTTTTGTGAGACTGGAAATTGTTGCATTTGGTCTTGTAATTTTGATAAACAATGTAAAATTTGAAACAGGAACACATATTGTTACCCGTTTTGTAGAGATAGCAAAAAAGTGACCCGATTTTGAAAAGGGGTGATGCAGAACACGCACGTGTTTTTTAGAGCATAGTTTTTGGCACTGTAATTTTTTTATGTACATTGCATTTTAGAATGGTAGTGTTTTTTATGCTGATTTAAAAACATGGTAATTCTACACCAGGCCCTTTTTTTAAAATGTCTTTATTTTATTTTTTTTATTTTTCTAATGTATGAAATGTAAATAATTATTTTGTAAATTTAATAATTTTTGAAGTGGTCTTTTTCTTCATATTTTCTTGTTTTTTTTTTTTTTTTTTTTTAGTGAGGTTCTTATTATTTTGCATATTTAAAGAAGAAGGTCGATATTTTGAATTTTCGATATTCTACATATTTATACATCATTAATTAATTTTTTAATCGACAAGAAATAATTGTTCCTAAAAAATAATATTTTTTTAACAATGGACATAAAAATTAGCTATTTTTAACATAAATATAACTAAAAAACTACACGTTTGATAATTTTTTGCTACAATTGACACGTGAAAATCACAATTTTTATATGAAAATTTTAACTAAAAATGGTTAAATAATAGTTTTTTTTATGAATTTCATGTCAAAAATATAATAATAATCATTTTTTTTCAAAAAATAATGATTAACTTAAAAATTAATGCGAAAATCACATATTACAAATATTGAATGCATAACAACCTTAATTGAGTGTATATTCTTCTCATAAAATGTAAAAGTCAAAACATTACAAGTATAACTACTTAAGAGTTACAAAAAATGAGCTTGGTTTCCAAGGATAACTTAAATTTAATCAACAATTTCATGTAATCCAAACTCTTCTTCCTTTAGAGTTTCATCATTGTCTTATTCCACAATATTTTTTGCTTCCTTTTGCTCATTTTCGTCTTCTAATGGATCTTTGATGTTGGCGAATCTCCAAATGTATGTCTTTCCAAACATCCCATGTAATGGAGGTTAGGGTTCCTTTGAATTTTTTGCCACACGTGATTCACTAAAGTCCCCTTTCTTCAACCCAATTTCTTGCATTGAATTTGGAAGAAATTGAAGAGCATTAATTCTTTGCTGAATGGAATTGCATTGCATTGGATCTTTTTCAATTGCAATCCAATTTCTTCCTTTTTGAAGGCAACATGCTAGTGTTGTACCTAATTATCAAGCACAAAATAAATAATGAAGTAAATTTGTACAATGACATATTAATTAAAAAATAACATATTGAAATTCAATTCCATATGAAAAAACTTACCTGAGCCAAAAAAGAAATCCAGAACCCAATCTCCTTCATTTGAACATATATCTATAAGATAGTTAATCAATAATTATGGTTTTTGATAAATGTTAACTATCTCTCCTTTTGCTTCTTTGTATTCATATGTTAGTTTTCTCACAACAGCATCATAAGTCAGTATTTGGCTATGACACTTTCTGTCTACTCGATTAAAAATTATAGACATATGGCTATCATCTTTTGCCCAACTATCAATATGGATGCACTGACAATCATTTATAAATAGTTGATCTTCAAGGTTAAGAAGATTTGACTTTTTCCTATAACATGAAATACTAAAAGTTCAATTAACTTGTACATAAATTAATTTTTCAACATAAATCAAATATACATTTTAAACGTCTTACCATGTAAGCTGCATCCTTGAATTTGTTTTCCACTTGAAGCTTGACAATTTCATTGCCAATTGTGTGTTTGAATGGAATGTCACAAATCTCCATAATGGTGATGATGTGACTTCTACAAATCTCGTAACCACTTTACTAAGAGCTTGATAAGTATAAGGGTCACTATCATAGTCAATGTTTGGAATATTGAAACCATGGCGAATATCTGCAAGAACTAGGGCATAATCCCTTTTAGGTATGAGTTTAGCAATGTCTTCACAGTCGCCTTGTATTACTTGATATTGAATAGTGTCTAACCCATTCCAAATGAAATGAGTAAGAGTTGGATCAAGTTCAACATTCTTAATACGTTGCTTCTTCAGTCTTTCGATCTTTATTTTTTCAATAAAGGTTCTGAAGCTATCTGGTGCTCCATTATCATCCTTCTTCATCTTTTATAAAATAAACAAATATATGTGTAAGTTATAAATTAAAAATAGTACATAGATGAATAAAAATGAATGTATAAATCAAGATACCTTTTTAAATGAAATATAAAAAGCTTTTAATGTTGATGTAGAACTTGAATCTGGATAGTTGTGTACAACATCATCCCAACTATCTTCATTCAAAAATTTAACCATTTGTTCTTGAATTTTCATGTAAACTGTGTGACTGCATAGATAAAGGAACAAAAAGTTAATATAATGATATGTATAACAAATACTACCAATAACAACATGTTTTATTTAAAAGAAAATTATAATCCAGAAATAAATAAAAATAATTTAACAAACTTACTTTTGAAATTCCTCAGACATTTCCTCCAATGATAATTCCCCTGACCTCACACGAGATAATATTTTTTTGAAATTTTTTTCATCTTTCACTCCTTGCATTGCTCTCCAAGTTGTGATAGTCATATCTTCTAGAAGTTGCTTCATTTTAGGACCTGATTTACTGCTGCTACATATCAATGGCTTAGACTTTTTGACCTTCTAGTTTTTAATGCCAATGTTTTCCCACATGCTAAAAATCTCATCAATCAACTCCCATACATCTCCAGTTCTAAATGTCAACTGGGAAATGTTATGAACACTTCTAAATAAATCACTAATTTTGTTGGTTTTTCCATCTTCTGAATTGGTTTTCTCTTCAATTTGATAGCCTATTTCCATACAACATTCCTTTCGGAAATCTGTAGTAACATTTATCATATCCCCACCACATTTTTCTTTAAATTCACTATGAACAAATCTAACCCTTTGGATGACAGTCATAGACATCCTATATTCATTATCTGAATTATGATCCCATGCCACTAGCTTTGCTTCTGCATCTGGTAACCTAGCATAAATGATACATTTCATTATTTCAAAACGTGGGTTATTAGGATATTCCTCCATCAATTGTCTTTGAGCTTTTACAAAATGGTTCCCCCCAAGCACATAATAATTGTATTCAAAATATTTTGACTTATCAAATGCTTCTTTCTTGGGAACTTGAAGTGGATCAACAAGAAGCACATAACTAACCACATGAGCATATGGATTGTATCTCATCAATATCTTCAAGTGGTGAACATGTAGATGATGTGGCTTTCTGACTTGATATTAACATTGTCCTTCACTTGCCTTATAGGTTTTTCTGACATTAAGATGAAATGTATGACCACCATCAATTAAGTTTCTGTTTGTGAAATTCTGTTGAATGGAATTTTGTTTTGTTTTGATAATGCCATCCTATAAATTAGCTCCTGGTGTAATGATTTCTCTGCTTTCTTTTGAAGTTTCACTAGGTTCTTGACTGCTGGTTATGACTACATCAAAATCTTCAACTTTACTTTTCTTCGTCATAACATTCTCAATAGATTTATGCTTGGGCATTGTTACTTTTGGTCTTTTACGGCTCTTCTTAGTCCCAATGTCATCTTTAGTAACAGCAACATATGCGTCACTGTCAGTTTCAACTTCATCATCCTCAAAAGTAACTTCTCTACCCTTGCTAGATTTATCCACTAGAGGCCTTTTTTTCTGATCCTTTGGATGTAGTTTTGTAGCATCATAAATCACTACATTTTGCTTGTTTTCCATATCTTCTTCTGACACTGAGTAAAAACTGTTGACAACTTTCATGATATTATGCTCTATGAAATGAATGCCGCCCAACCTAATTGAACAACTTTCAACAAAATTCTACCAAAAAAAATCTCATATGTCAATAAAAACAGAGTTAAAAAAATATAGCGAGACACTTTCAAGAACGTAAAATACAAATATAAATAACAATACTTACGATGTCTTGTTTCATCTCTTTTACGATTTGTTTACACAACTTTGTAGATACCTCTCTCGTGTCATACAATGAATATGATAGTCGGTATTCAATCCTTTCATGTGACTTGAGAGCTTTTTTAAGTATGTAAACAACTTCAGTGTCCGCTACCGAACACATATCTATGACTCTTCCCATCACCTCATAAATTCCATTATCATTTGGTATATCAATATATAGATATATATTCACATTTTGGCTTTCTCTTTCTTTCACATACCAGATTCTTGATGGAAATTTCACCTCTTTTGAATTCTTCTAGTATGAAATCATCTTTTTATCATTTGAGGCACTTGAAATATTTGTAGCCATGAGCTCAGGTGGATTTCGTTCACCAATGTTTTTTGAAGATGCACCTTTAAGAGTCTTTGGTCCAAAAAGATTCACATAAATTTTCTTTGATGCCATTTTCCTCAAAAATAGAAACACATAAATCAGTAAATAACGAAAACATATTAACCTAAATTAACAATGAAAATATATCATAAATTTTTTATTTGTATGATCAGATAATTGAAATTAAAAAAATATTAACACTAAGAAAATCGCGTGGGCGGGAGGGCAAGCGGACGGGTGGGAGGCCATGTGAGCGGGTGGGTGGGTGGGCGGCCTGCCTACCCGCCCTCACACCCTTCCCGCCCGCCCTCACACCCCCCCGCCCCCTCGCACCCCCTCTTGCCTGACCACACACCCTCGCTTGCTCGCTCGCCCTCTCACCCGCCCCCACCTCTCACCCGCCCCCTCCACCCCAACCCACCCTCACACCCCACCGGTCTCATACCCACTCACGCACCCCCTCCCACCCGCCCTCACACCCTGTTTTCCCTCACCCTCCTGCCTGCACCAGCCCTTGCCCGCGCGCCCCCCCGGCTCCCCCTCTCACCCCACCTACCCACCCCCTCCCAGGCACCCTCACACCCCATACCCAGCTGCCCTTACTCGCTTGCCCTCCTTCACCCACCGTCTTCCTCGCCCTCCCTTGCCCACCCTCTCCCTCGGCTGCCCTCACTCGCCCGCGCCTGCTCGTCCCGTACCCACCACCCTCCCTCGCTCACGCTCTCACCCACCCGCCCCCACTCGGCCGCGCCCGCCGGCCCCCACCCACCTACGCCCACCTGTGCCCACTCGCCCTCACCCGCCCACCTCACCCGTCGTCGTGCCCTCATCCGCTCGCCCTCACCAGCTCGCCCCACCCGTCCTCGTGCCCTCACCCGCTCGCCCTCACCCGCCTGCCCCACCTGTCCTCGCGCCCTCACCTGCCCACGCCCGCCCTCTCACCCACCCGCCCTAGCTGCCCTTACCCGCTCGCCCCACCCACTCGCCCTCTCGCCCCCCCACCCCACCCGCCCTCGCCGACCCTTTCGCCCGCCTGCTCGCTCCAACTGCCCTCACCTACCCCACTTGCCCTTGCTTGCCCGACCCACCTGCCCTCGCCCTTCCTCTCACCTGCCCACCCCACCCCATCCGCCCTTGCCCACCCTCTCACCTGCCCGACCCACCCACTCTTGCTCGCCAGCCCCATGCGCCCTTTCACCCGCCCGACCGCCCCACCCTCGCCTGCTTGATCCACCCGCCCTTGCCCGCCCTCTCGCCTGCCCGCCCTCTCACCCACCCGCCCCACCCACCCTTTCCCGCTGGGCCGCCTCACCCCACACGAACCTGACAGCCCACCCACTCCCCAAGGGTGGCTAGGCTCAGAATTGCCTGGCCATTTGAGGCAGATGGGCGGGCCGCCTGGGTGGCGTAGGGTGGGGTGTCGCCGCCCACCTAGTGCCACCTCGACAGCATGCCCACCCGCTTGGGTTGGCTAGGTGATTCTGAGAATCACCCGGCCACCCCAGGCGGGTGGGTGGGCTACCATGGTGGTGCAGGGTGGGGTGCCGCTGCCCACCCAGCGCTACCCTAGCGGCCAGTCCACCCGCCCGGGGTGGCCAGGCAATTCTGAGAATCGTCTGGCCACCCCAGGCGGGCGGGTGGGCTGTTGGGGTAGTGCGGGGTGGAGTGGCCCCGCGGGCGAGGAGGGTGGGCGGGCGAGGGGAGTGGGGGGTGTGGGCCAGGGGGCGGGTCAGAGGGGATGGTTGGGTAGGTGGGTACGGGACCAGAGGGGCGGTGCGAGGGGATGGGCGAGCATAGCGGGTGGGTGGGTATGGGACTAGAGGGGTAGTGCGAGGGGATGGGTGGGTATGGGGGGTCGGCCAGGGTATGTGGGTGGGCGGGGTAGGTGGGAGGGGGTGGGGTAGGTGGAAGGGGTCGGGTGAGAGGGGATGGGTGGGCAAGTGGATACGGCACTGGCGGGGCAATGGGAGGGGATGGGCAGCTAGGCCGATTGGAGGGGATGGGCGAGGCAGGGTGTGCGGGAGGGGATGGGGGGGGCGAGGCGGGTGGGATGGGATGGGTGGGCGAGTGGGTACGGGACTCGCGGGTGGGGGTGGAGGGTGAGGGTGGGGAGGAGGGTTGAGGGCCTGAGCGATTCTGAGAATTGCTTGGCCACTGCAGGTGGGTGGGCAAACGAGCGGGGTGGCGTGGGGTGAGGGGTGGCACCCCACCATACGCCACCCCGGTGGCCCACCTGGGTGGCGTGGCGTGGGGTGTCGTCCCGTACGCCACGCCACCCCGATGGCCCACCCACCTACCCAAGGTGGCTGGGCAACTTTCAAAATCACCTAGAATCACCCGACCACTCCGGGTGTGCAGGTCGCGAGGGTGGCGTGGGGTGGGGCGGCCCCGCGGGAAAGGCGAGTGGGAGGGGATGGGCAGGCGAGGTGGGTAGGAGGGGCCAGGCAGGCAGGGTGGGTGGGAGGGGCCGCATGGGCGGGGCAGGTTGGGGTAGGCAGCCGGGGTAGGTGGAAGGGGATGGGTGGGCTGGGCGGTGGGAGCAGGTGTATGGGTGGGTGGGTGGGAAGGGATGGGTGGGCATGGCAGGTAAGAGGGGATGGGTGGGCATGTGGGTACGGGACCGACGAGTGGGGCAGGCAGGTGGGACATGATGGGTATGTGGGTGGGTACAAGACCAGTGCGCGGGGTGGGTGGATGGGGGTGGGAGGTGAGGGCGGGGAGGGGGGGTGTGGGGTGAGGGCGAGGAGGGGGGTTAGATGGGGCTGACAGGGGGGTGGGTATAGCTGGGCTGGGTGGGGTATGAGGGCAGGTGGGAGGGGAGGGGATGGGTGGGCGGAGCGGGTGGAAAGGGAGGGGGTGGGCGGAGCAGGTGGAAAGGGAGGGGATGGGCGGACGGGGTGGGTTGGAGGGTACGGGACCGATGGATGGGCAGGGATGGGTAGGTGGGTGGGGACGGGACCGATGGGCACGGTAGCTGGGTGGGAGTGGGGGGTGAGGGTGGAGGGGATGTTTGGGTGTGGTGAGGTGGGCGAGGGTGGTTGAGGGTGAGGCGGGCGAGGGCGGGTACGTGGGCGGGGAGGGGTGTGAGGGCTTGGGGTGGGGTGTGATGTCGGGCGGGTGGTGTGCATGTGGGCGGGGTGTGAGGACGGGTAGGCACGGGGGGCGGGGTGCGAGGGAGGGTGGGTGCAGGAGCGGTCTGAGGGTGGGTGGGTGCAAGCGGGGTGTGAGGGTTGCCGGGTGCGTCGGGTGGGGTGTGAAGGTCGGCGAGTGCAGGCAGGGGTGTGAGGGCGGGTGGGTGAGGGCGGAAGGGGGTAGGTGGGCAGGTGGGGCTGCTGCGCCCACCCCTACGGCCCGCCCGAGGTGGCTGCTCGGCGATTCCCGGAATCACCCAACTGCCATGGGTGGGCTACCCTGGTGTCGTGGGGTGGGTTGCCATCTTGAGTTTTGTCGGGCCCACCATGCTCACGACAGATGTATTGGTTAATTTGGCTCAAAAAAAGTATTAATTAAAAAAAAGTCTACTTCATTAAACTAATTTAATATGAAAATTGTCAAGGAAAAAAAATTAACTTGCCTTTCAATTGCGAGATTTCTTCATTGAATATGTTGTTGATAGCAATGTAGCTTTCAATGAAATTTAGAAAACCTTGATGTGATGTGAGTAATAGTGATAATGGAATTTAGTATATATGTGAAATTATGGAGATGTTTTACCATATGGTTAATGTGGAATAATTTGTTTTCAAAAAATTTAACATGTTAATTTTTTTATGGCGACAAAGGAAAATATGATAAAGTGAATATTATAGAATTGTTTTACAGCGGGGTGAATGTGGGATTAATCTGCTTTAGAATGTATTGTAAAAATTAAAAAAAACATTCAATTGTTTAGTAAATATTATATACTTTAACTATTAAAATAATTAATGTAGAAGTTGTAGTTTACAATTTTAACTATAATGATTTATTTCATAAAAAAATTTAGTTTACATTTTTCAATAAATTATAGAATAAAATAATGAAGGGAAATAAATTTAACAAACTTTTTGGAGGGAAATATTTTCAGGAAACTTTTTGGAGGGAAAATTTCATTCTCTAAGCTATATAATAGCTTTAGGAGACTCTCCATTTGTATCATTCAACATCTTCTATTTGGAGGGGATGGATTGTCCTGATAGTGAAGTTTCAATTTATACATCATCAACATCTTCATCTCATAACAACTCTATTCATATTGATGAATATGGCAGGAATTCTTCCACTATGAATAGAAAGTCAATTCTTCCACTTAGTCTTGATTCTAAGGACTATGAGAGCAGCACTGATGAAAGAGGGGATGGAGAATTTATAATAAATAAAGAGTCACAGATTCCACTTCGTCCTAATTCTAAGGACTATGAAAGAAATAGTGATGATGAGCTTGATGACAAATTTCAAAAGAATGGAGTGCCATGGTGTCCACTTAGTCCTAATTCTATGGACTATGAGAGTAACAGTGAAGAAGAGCATGATGGTGAAGTTCAAAAGAATGGAATGTCACGGTGTCCACTTAGTCCTAATTCTGAGGACTATGAGAGTAGTAGTGTTGAAGAGAATGATGGCGAATTTCAAAAGAATGGAGTGTCACGGCATCAGTGATGAAGAGCATGATAATGAATTTCAAAATAATGGAGTGTCAAAGTGTCCACTTAGTCCTAATTCTAAGGACTATGAGAGTAGTAGTGATGAAGAGCATGATGATGAATTTCAAAAGTATGGAGTGTCACGGTGTCCAGTTAGTCCTAATTCTAAGGACTATGAGAGCAGTAGTGATGAAGAGCGGGATGATGAATTTCAAAAGATTGGAGTGTCACGGTGTCCAATTAGTCCTATTTCTAAGGACTATGAGAGAAACAATGATGAAGAGCATGATGATGAATTTCAAAAGAATGGAGTGTGAAAGTGTCCTCGTAGTCCTAATTCTAAGGACTATGAGAGTAGTAGTGATGAAGGACAGGATGTTGCACTTAGTCCTAATTCTAATGAGTATAAAGGTAGCAATGACAAAGGATAGGATGTAGCATCTTCAATAAGTAAACAGTCACATTTTCGACGTAGTCCTAATTCTATGGACTATGAGAGCAGCACTGACAATGCACATTAGGAAGAATATCCATTAAACATCGAGTTAAATTTTCCATTTAGTCCGAATTCTAAGGACTATGATAGTAGCACTAAAGAAGGGGAAGATGAAGAATATCCTCCAAGTCAATATTTGAAAAGCACAACTAATCATAGTGTGGATAATATTCCGCTTAATGATGATGAAAATCCTTATACAAATGATGATCCGATGATGGAGATGTTTCCAAGAAATATTGTATCGAGGAGTAGGAGCAGACCTTTTCGTATCAATGCAAGTTGTTCTAGTTATACAAGGGGTAGAGCAGAATATCTGACAAGAAGAAGTTATATTAACGCTCTCATTTAAAGTTAATTTTGCCAAAAAGATTGCTTGAAACATATGGATTTAAAATTTTCATTAGAGAGTAGGACGAGATTGAATAAAAGCATGCAAAATTCACATTTAGTTGGGTGCATGCAATCTACATTGTCAAGTTATGATTATCATATTAGGACTTTATTTATCTGTAGAAAAGCTTTCAAAATGTTTCATTCGATTGGGAATTTTCATCTCTTGAGAATTCAAGAAAGTTTGGAAAATGATCCCACATTTTATTCAGAAGTATGTCATAAAAGATAGTTTGGGCCATTATCAAATACTACAATGTCTTGGATGAAAGATTTCTTTTCAAAGCATGGAGAGTGTATGCCAAATAGAGAGACAATACATATTCCAGATAATTTTTCAAGATAAAAAATCTACAACTTATACAAAGAATATGCAGAAGGTGATGAGGGACATGGCCAATTTATTACATATCAATATTTTGTGAAGGTATGGAAGAAAGAATTCAACAATGTCTATATTCCTAAGAAGACAAGGATGGGGATTTGCAGTACATGTGCTTCTCTTAAATAAAAAAGGGACAAATGTGAAGGGTCAGAAAGAGGTAACCATTCATAAATTTAACTTTTAAAATTGTATAGTCATCAACTATGAAAACATATTTCTTAATGGCTTTCTTTATGTTGTGTAGATTCAATTGTTAAATAACTTTAGGAGCATCGCAAACAACAAACAAACGAAAGGAAGAAGTTGTACAAGCATAGAAGGAAGTGTTATGATAATCTGAATAAATATTTGGGTTTGATAATTGATGGTATGGACCAAAAGAAAACACTTTTACCACATTTTGTTCGCACACCCAAAAATTTACAGGAGGAAATTTTTATTGAGTTTCACTTTGTCAGTTGTATGGTCTTCAATGGGAAAATGTTGCCAAGGGTGCACTTCATAGCTCCAAATATTCATAATGATGCAAATCTGGCCATAACCATAATTCATGATGTGTTTTCTCATTAGTCTGGTAATCTTCCTGAAGTTTTGTATCTACAATTGGACAACACTTGCTGTGAGAACAAAAATCAGGTTGTTTTTGGATATCTAAACATGCTTGTTGAATTGACAACCTTTCAAAAGGTAAAGGTTGGTTTCCTTCTTGTTGGGCACACTCATGACCATATTGATCAGATGTTCAGTCGTTTTTCAGTCACATTGAGGAGGAAGGAATTTGGGAGCTTGCCATCACTAATTGAATGTATTAAGAAATCATACATGCTAGAGCCTACTTTTGATGTGTTGGAAGAAATTGTTGACATGTGAATTTTTATTCTGGGATCATATGGTGAGGGGAAATTCATTGAACAACTTAATGACATTAGCTTCCAAGATCAATTTCGTATCAAAAGAATTGATGGGAAAACACTAATATGGGGCAAGAAGTATTCAACTACTTCAGAATGGGCACCATCATCAGCTTTGCAATTTTTGAAGTTCATTCTAGATCACCCAATATTTGCATAAAATATATTGTTATTACAATTAGTTGGTGAAGTTCATAATGCACACAGACAAAATAGAGATATAAATTATTCTGATTGCCTGGAAGAAATTAAAAAATGTATTAGATGTACATATGAGTACTTTGACATTACTGATTCAGTTTGGTGGGAGTCATTTTTCAATAATCAAATTGATATCATTTCAACAACAACAAATGAAGATATACCTTTGAAAAATCCATTTATTTGGCCACAAAATGTGTTGAATGAACATGAGGAAATAAACATTGTTGAACATCAACAATCTCAAGGTATTATTAATTCTTCACTCGTAGAGGAAAGAGAGATATATATTGGTTTCAGAAGATCTTGTTCACAACGTGAAGCCATGGAAGACCTTTATAGGGGTTCAGTACAGGATATTAAGGAGGGTTGCATGATCGCAGTGTTAGCAGATGGATATCCCAATGGCTATCCATTCTAGGTTGCTAAAGTTATAAAGCTCTTTACAGAAAATGAGGATGTTACAAGTGTTGAAGTACATTGGTATGCCACAAATACACACCCATTCAATGGTGTGTATAAGCCAGAGATGGTAGTTAACAAAAAAATGGTGGAAAGAGAAAAAGAAAGGGTACAAATATAAATCACCGCTGCACAGACATATTAAAATTGGAGGATGTTGACATACTTGTTTATGTCTTCAATTTAACAAAGAGAGTAACTCTTCACTTCAAGATGATAGAGATTCTGAAAAGGTTGTTACCAGAAAGAATAGTGTTGAGATGGGAGTCTACTGAAACTAGTCGTAGATCTAGAAGAATTTTGAAACCCGAAATGATGGGCATGCATATGGACTCAGATGCGGCACTAGTTGATGAAAGAGAAGAATATGGAACATCTTCATCAGCATCCAGTCACTCATCTAAAGATGTGAATTCTGATGGTGTGCAAGAAAATATGAGCGATTTTGAATAATTGTTTAAGACAATTTATATAACTGATGTATGCATCGTATCTTGAAATAAAATTTATGATTTCCATATGGTGTTAAATGAGAAATTATGAGGCATTTTTATGTTGTTGGATTATATGTCTTAATTATGATCATTTTTATTGTTTAAAATATCTACAATGCAATATTAAATTAGAGATATAATGTATGTTTTATTCAATATACAAACAATGACTTTTGAATTGATTTAGTAATGTAATTTATTCATAATGTTATGGTTTTTTAATTTTATAGTTGAAAAAATTTCAATTTATTTTGTATCTAGCATGTTATGGTTGACAACATGTTGACTTTATACCTAGGAAAGAAAAATGATATTCTACCAAAAACATTAATGTGTTTTTTCCCTCATAAACAACTTTGTTTGGCACATAAAAATTTGGTTTTACTAGAATTTTTTAAAATTTTTGAAGATTTATCCTAAAAAAAAATCATCGTTCCAGTATCATCACTTTTTCATTTTCAAGCTGTATTTTGCACGAAAATTTCGTTTTCACTGCCATTTTTAAAACATGTTCAAAATTGACCCTAAAAAACAAAAACCATCATTCCAGTATACACACTTTTCATTTTTAACACTATTTTTGATGTTTTTTCGGGGTTTTTTTGCCAGACTTCCCATTTTGAGTTTATAGTTTCTGTTCCAAAGTTTACATTGTTGAAATATCATGTTGCATTTTTTCATCTTCTTCATAAGTCATGCTGGAGATTTCTGGTTTCTTACAAGGTGTTTCTATTTTCTTTCCTCGGGGCATCAATTAATGATAATTATTCTTCACTATGCCCTTTGAATCACTTCAAACTAATTTTTCAACCCAAAATTATGCAAAATTTTAAGAAGACTAAACACTTTTTTTTCTTTGTAGGGGCTTGATATTAATTATGATGTATCTCTGTAATTGTGTATCTCCAATGTCTAACTTTTTGGCCTGCGGTATCCCTATGAGTCATCTTTCCAATCCCACCAGTCTACTCTAAATTGGATTCTCCAAGAAACAGTTATGTCCACTCTCCCAAAGTGACCTGATTATATACTTTTTCAATAGAGATAACTTGTAAAAAGTGCCACATGTCACTGTTTTGACGTTCAGATCTAAAAACAGTAAAGAAAACATTACAACCCATCCTCTTTCTGGAAATTCTTACTAAATTTTAATCTGATACTCAAAGAGAAAGTTATGACTATTTTCCCGAGGTCACCTATTTGGGATGTAATTCGAGAGCCTGCAAAAACCCTAACTTCCTTGGATCATATCTCCGAAACTATAGCACGAAAAGATCTAAAATTCAGGTCCAAGGTTAATCTAGATTTAAGTTCAAACGGGTTTTAATTTCCACTTCTGAACCATCATAGAAAAAATGTTATATCTAAAATTCCGCAATGCCCTGTTTGGAGTAGGGAAACCCTAGAATCCAAACCTCTTATACCAAATGTTACGCAACCAAGTGGCAAACTAGAAGAAAATATAGATAAATGACTTCAAAATTAGTGTCTTCGAGGGGGAAACCACCATTACATTACATAAATGAATAATTCTTGGATGATACAAATGAAAAAACTTCCTTTTTATATATAGGAGTCTAAGGGGTCACAATATAATCAAAGCCGACATAACAATAATAATATAAGGGCACAACAGTAACAATAGTGGGATTTTATGGGGCACAATAATAACAATATGGGTATAATAGGGGAACAAAAATAACAATAAGGGCTACAATGAAAATAGTATGGGGGAATCACTAGTATTATAGGGACATAGCACTAGATAGGGCACAAGATAAATAAGAAGAGGTTTTTGCAGTGATTCTTTAGAGCTTGTTAGACTTGTAGAGACAAACACCACTTAGAATCAGTCATGGACAAGAGGATAGGACTAATGGATCATATGGTAGTAGGTCACATGGTTGAAACAGGTTGGATAGAGATGACATGGTCAAATATGGTAGATTCTTTTTTACACCCTATAGACAAGGAAATGGACATGGGATTTACTCTAGTTTTGGTTTAGATAGGTATTATGGTCATCATCGTTATCATTGATACAGGAAGAGTGAGAGGGGATATTTACTGGATGAGTTCAAGAAAGAAAAGCCACCTAAATTTTATGGGGGAATGAAGAAGTCACAGGAGGTTGAAGCATGTTTGCTTGGGATGAATAATTTCTTCAGGTTGCATGGTTACTCTATAAACATGAAGGTCGTGATAGTGACATTCAGTCTTAAATGTAAAGCAAATATCTAGTGGGAAGATGTAAATAATGTAAAATGTATTCATGAATAGGAGTTGAATTGGAGTGAGTTTGAGAGGCTATTTAAGAACAATTATCTATCATAGAGATACTATGATGACAAGGCTAAAGAGTTTTGTGAGTTGAAGATGGGATCTATGACCAATGAGGCATACACTAGAAGATCCTTGGATTTATGGAGGTACGTGCCTTACCTCAAGGAAGATAAGGCCAAGATTCAAAGATTCATCAGTGGGTTGTCAGTAGCATTGAAGGACAAGATTGAGTTTGATGAACCTATATCATTGGAGGAAGCCATGAAGAAGCTAAAGCGTTCTTTTAAGCAATCAAAGTGCAGATCTGAGATGAAGCCAAACTGGAAGGGTAATGCAGAGAATAAAGGAAAATGGGACAAGAAGTGAATAAGACCATAAGATACAAGTAAGAAAGAGAATGCAACACCGCTTAATAAGTTCAATGTATATGATAGAAGACAAGGATTTTAGTTTGAGGAGCAGAACAAGCATCTAGGTCGGAAGCCTTTGTAGTGTTGTACTTGTGGAGGAGAGAATTAGAGGAGAGATTATCCACAATAATATGGTAGTAGACAAAAAATTTACAGTTCTCAGGACGCATAGATAGTGGGAGACGTTGGACAGATTATTCCTCAGATCTATGCAGCATTGGAGAATAGGTAGGCGTATCACCAAGCATCTATTATCCAGATGGATGGTAAGATTTGTGATCAAGTTGTTTCTGTTTTGATTGAACCTGGATCTAATTATAGTTATGTTAATATCGACCTCGTGGATAAGTGTGGTTTGAATAAAAAATTGCATGCATAAGCTTAGTTATTGTAGTTTTCTATAGGTAAAAACATGTGAGTTCATCACTAGGTAAGAGCTTGTGAATCTGAGTTAAATGGTATGCCTACATCAACACATTTGAATGTATTTACACTGGGTTTGTATAATATGATTTTGGGTATGGATTGGTTGTATATTCACAAGACTAAGGTGGATAGTTATGAAAAGGCTATTGAGTGCTTGGATGAAAATGAGGAAGAAAAAGTCTCATAGGGTAAGAAGAAGGAAACATTAGTTAGAATGGTGACAACTATGTACGTGAAGTACAGTTGCAGGAAAGGGATTGTGTTATTCATATTGAATATTTCTAGTGACAAAGGTAAGGAAGTTGAGGATGCAAATGTCTTGAGAAGATACCCAGTCCTACAACAATTTTAGGATGTGTTTCTAGCAGATATTTCATATTTTCCGCCTGAGAGGGAAGTGGAATTTTATATTAAGTTGGTACTAAGGGAAACACCAAGATCAAAGGCACCTTACAGGATGAGCAAACCAGAGTTGGTGGAATTGAAGTTGCAGTTGAAAAAGATCCCTGACAAGGGATACATTAGGCCAAGTGTATCACCTTGGGGTACACTCATGTTTTTTGAAGAAGAAGGATGATACTCTCAGGTTATGCACTGATTACAAGTATTTGAACAAGGCGACCATCAAGAATAGGTATTATTTTTCGAGGAACGATGATTTGTTTGATTAGCTGAAGGGAACAACAATGTTCTCAAAGATTGATATGAGATCAGGATATCTTCAGGTAGGCATTAAAAAAGAGGACATCTATAAGACTGCTTTTTGGACCAGGTATTGGCATTATGAGTTTGTTATAGCTCCTTTCAGTTTGACTAATTCTCCAGCTACTTTTATGTGCTCGATGAATAATGTGTTGCGTCCTTATCTGGACATGTTTGTTATTGTATTCATTGATGACATCTTGATATATTCTAAGAATGAGGAAGAACATGATGAACACTTAGTAATAGTATTGAGATTTCTAAGAGAGAATCAGTTGTATGCTAAGCTCAATAAATGTAGTTTCTTTCAGACATAGGTATGCTACTAGGGACATGTTGTTTCCGAGGAAGGCATAGCAGTGGATTCAAAAAAGATAAGGGCTATCATGAAGTGGGAAGCTCCTAGAAATGTGGATGAGGTAAGTTCATTCATGGGGTTATCGTATTATTGTAGAAAGTTCATCAGGAAATTCTCAAATATTGCTTATCCTATTACGTTGTCACAAAGAAAGGTAATAAATTTGAATAGACAAAGGAATGTGTAGCTAGTTTTGAGTAGTTGAATAAGTTATTAACAAGTGCTCTAGTTTTAAAGATTGCATATCTAGACAAAGTGTTTGTGGTATGTACATATGCTTGAAAAAGTGGGCTTGGTGGATATCTTATGTAAGAAGGATAAGTAGTATACTATGAATCAAGGAAATTGAATGAGCATGAGCAAAGTTATCCAACACATGATCTTGATTTGGCAGTGATCATCCATGTATTGAAGATGTGGAGGCACCATCTTCATGGAAGGATTCATATTAATGAGTGATCAGAGTGGATTGCAGTATCTACTTGAAAAGCCAAATCTAAATGTTAGGAAATATAGATGGTTGACCATGATCAGTGAGTTCAAATTTGAGATGAAGTACATTAAAGGTAAATGGAATAGGGTTACAGATGCTCTTAGCAAGTGGAAATAGGTAAATCACATAGCAGTTATGAGTTCTTATGGAACAGATTTACAAGATCAGATCTTAGATGTAGGATAACATGATGGCAGCTATATGGAGTTTATCCACAAGATACAACAGGGTATAGTTGATCAGGATGTGGACTATCATCTCATAGTAGATGGTTTGGTCAGATTTAGGGACAAGATATATGTGCTAGATGACAGTGAGCTCCAGAATCTTATCTTGAGGTAGTTTCATGCTAAGACATATTTATGTCACCCAAGATATTACAAGACACTGAAAGCAGTGAATAACTTCTACTATTGGCCAAACTTGAAGAAGGAAGTGGCATAGATTGTGGCTAGGTGCTTGGATTGTAAACAGATAAAATAAGGGTGTAAGTATACAAGTGGTCTACTATTGCCGATTCTAATTCCAGAGTGGAAATGGGAGGTCATTTCCATGGACCTAATTAAAGGTTTGCCAAGGATATCTAGACATCATGATTCCATCATGGTTTTGGTGGACAGGTTGACAAAGGTAGTGCACTTCATTCTAGTAAAGTCTACTCAGCTAATGATGTAGCACAAGTCTTCATTAGAGATGTAGTGAGGTTGCATGATGTACCAAAGAAAACTGTATCAAATAGGTATGCTAAGTTCACTTATACATTTTTGGAAAGATATATTTGCAGGTTTGTGTATCGAGTTGGCCTTCAACATAGCTCATCATCCTCATACAGATGGAAAGACAGAGAGGGTCAACAAGATATTGGAGGATATGTTGAAGATGTATGTGATGCATCAATAGTAGAGGTGGGAAGAGTATCTTCCACTGATTGATTTTTCTTACAACAAGGGGTACTAGTAATCTTTGAGGATGAGTCTATTTGACACATTGTATAGGTGGATGTGTAATATTCCCATAAGTTGGAGTGATCCAATGAATAGGATGTTGATTGGACTAGACATGTTGGTAGAGATGGAACAAGAAATGTAGGTAATCAAGAAGAATATGAAGGTAACATAGGATAGAGAGAAAATTTATGTAGATCATAATAGGATGTTTAAGGCGTTTCAAGTTGGGGAACATGTGTACTTGCACATCAAGCCCAAGAAGAACTCATTGAGGATTGGATCATGTGCTAAGTTGACACATCGATATTGTGGACCTTTCAATATTATTGAGAGGATTGGAGCAGTAGCCTATTGACTTGTACTACGTCCAACAATGAAAGTCCATGATGTTTTCCATGTGTCATTGCTTAAGAAATATGTTAAAGATGTTGATCATGTCATTTCCTCTTCTATATTATAGGTAGAACGAGAAGGATAATTCGAACTAGAACCATAGTGCATTTTTCAAAGAAAGATTCTCATGCTTTGGAACGAAGCAATTAAGTAGGTTAAATTGCAATTGAAGCACTTTGGGCCTGATGAAGCTACAAGGGATATGGCAGATTAGATGTGGGCTATGTATCCTTCTCTATTCACTGGTCGAGTGAATATTTTTGGAATACATCTTGGTACATGTATATATGTATATGGATGTAAATGCCTCCATGAGTTGTGTTATAAACCTCCAATAAATGATATGGGTGTCATGTTATTTTTCTCATGTTGGTTTGCTTCTTAGGAGGATGATCATTGCAAATACTATATCAAGCTAAGTTATAAAGCTCCACAGGCAATATGTTCTTCTTTTTAGCAGTCTTGTTAATTGTAGGTGTGACTGACCACCAAAGACAATGTTCCCCCAAGGGGGATTGTTGTGTAAAAACCGTGGTAAAAAAATATGTGTAATAAAGTTAATAGAGGAAAAATAATAACCATGGTCATGAGACACTTATTCTAAGCTGAATGTTGGGCAAAAACATAGTTATGGGGATCACTTGTGATTAATTAATGGCTATGGAAATTGGTGAAGGAAATGGAAAAGCCTTTGGAAAGGAAAAGTGCAATTAATCCACATTTTATTTATTAAAATAATGGAAAGGTCACAAGTTTCATGTGAGGAGGAAAACGAAGATGTTGGGTTGTGTTATATTCTTTCCACGTAGTTAACAGGGGGTTTGAGGGGCACCCGTAACCCCACTTTATGGGGTCCGGGGCAGCGCCCTCGAAAATTTTGGTTTTGGATCCTATGTTAGGTTGGGCGGACCCACCTATGGTTTTGTGCATGATTTTTGCACATGTTTTTTGGACGCGATGGTTTTCAGTCCATGGTGTTGGATGCTTCAACATGTATAAATATGTATTATAACAATTAAAGGGAGATAATGAAAAAGCAAGCTGGTAGTCCCGGTTTTGGGATCCAGGGGAAAATCTCTATGTATATGTGTTTTATGTGTTATGATATCGCATTGTTTATTTTTTGTGTTTTAGAATTCGTATGCAGGTAATTTCTGTACAAGGTTAAAACCTACATTTGGTATCAGAGCTATTTTGCCTTCAAGCGGATGCCATTGTTTCTAAGGGGTTTCGCTCGGGCCTGTGGTAGACCCTATTCAGTAGGAGATCTGCGAGATCGATTCTGGTGGTGAAAGAAGATGGCGAGTAGTGGAAAGATAGAGATCAAGAAATTTCATGGTCAAAGTTTTGAGTTGTGAAAACTCAAGATGGAGGATCTGTTGGTGGATAAAGATCAGTGGATCGTGGAAGATCCAGGGACTAAACCAATAGGAGTGTTTGATGAAGAATGGAAGAAGTTGGATCGAAAGGTGAAGAGCACAATACGATTGTGTGTCTTAGATTCAGTATTGTTGACTGTATTAGGGGAAGCTATAGCAAAGGCTTTGTGGGAAAAGTTAGGGACTTTGTACCAATCTAAGTCTCTGCTGAATAAACCGTTCCTGTGGAAAAAGTTGTTTAACCTAAGGATGAAAGATGGAGACTTGGTGACAGAGCATTTGAACGCATTTAATACTATGGTAAGTTAGTTAGCATCTATTGATATTAAGATTTCAGATGAAGATAAGTGCATCGGTTTTTTGTGTTCTCTACCAGATTTGTGGGATAGCCTAGTTATTGCAATAGGTAGCAATGCAACTGCCTTGCAGTTTGATCAAATAGTCTCAGCCTTGCTGACACAGGAGATGAGACAGAAAAATATGGAGAGCCAAAATGGTGATGCCTTGTCTATACGAGGGTGGACCCAAAACAGAAACAAAAATAAGTCATCAAGTGGGAGATCTAAATCTAAAGGGAGATCTAAATCTCTAGGAAAACCTGTAAAGGTGGTGTGCCGGAAATGTGGAAAGGAAGGGCACTACAAAAGGGACTGTAAATCAAAAGCTCCTGACAAAGGAAAGGGATTTGATGAGGCTCCTTCTGTAGAGGCGAAAACCACCTCAAATGAAGGTGGGGATGTGTACTTGGCTTCTTCAAGTACACATGTAAATCATGAGGCATGGTTGGTTGACTTAGGTGCATCCTTTCACTTCACTCCCCATAGAGAGTGGTTCCGTGAGTATGAGAAATATGATGGTGGTGATGTCTTTTTGGGGGATGACAGGAAGGCTAGAATCGTTAGTCGTGTAAAAGTAAAGTTGAAATTGCAAGGTGGAAGGGTTAGAATGATTCCAAGTGTTCTACATATTCCTGCATTAACCAGAAATCTGATTTCTATTAGCAAGTTGGATGATGCAGGTGTAAAAACAATGTTTGATAAGGATACCTGCAAGATGGTTCGCGGAGCACTAGTATTAATGCGGGGAGTTTGGATTGGAACTCTGTACAAGCTACAAGGTAGCATTGTTATTGATGGGTGCAATAGTTCTCTGGTCCCTGAAAGTGGAGTAGAAAATCTAGTGGTGTCTAGAGAGAAGACCATGTTGTGGCATCAAAGGCTTGGACATATTGGAGAGAAGGGCCTTTGAATACTTCATGGTAAAAGTATGGTAGAAGGTATGAGTAATATCTCTCTGGATTTTGATTTTTTGTGAAAATTGTCTATATGGGAAGCATAATTGGGTGAGTTTCCCCTCTGGTAGTAAGAGGGTGAAATAGATATTAGAGCTTGTGCACAGTGATGTGTTTGGACCTGTGAAGGTTCCATCACTGGGTAGGTCTGTGTACTATGTATCATTTATAGATGACTTCTCAAGGAATACATGGATATATTTCCTTAAGAAGAAATTTGAAGTCTTTGACAGGTTTAAAGAATTTAAGGCTCTCGTGGAAAATTAGACAGAGAAGAAGATAAAGGTGCCGAGGATAGATAATGGTGGAGAGTTTTGCAGCAAGGAATTTGAAGAATTTTGTAACAAGTGTGGTATATCATGGTAGAAAACTACTCCATATACACCTCTTCAAAATGGAGTTGCAGAAAGAATGAACAAGAGGTTGATGGAAAGGGCAACAAGCATGCTCAGTGGTGCTAGGTTAGGACAAGAATTATGGGTAGAGGTGGTGGATACTACATGTTACCTGGTCAACGGGTCACCTTCATCAGCATTGGAGGATAAGACACCACAAGAGGTATGGATTGGTAAGAAAACCTCTCTTTCACATCTGAGGGTATTTGGATGTGATGCATATGTACATGTTCCAAAGGAGAAATGAACCAGTTGGATAGTAAATCTGAAAAGTGCATCTTTATTGGGTATAAGGATGGTTTAAAGGGCTATAAGCTTTGGAACCCAGTCACATGGAAGGTTGTGTACAACTGAGATGTGGTGTTCAGAGAGGTCAAAGATGTTATTAAACATGAATTCCAATGAAAGGAACCTGAGAAGATACAGTTGGAGCTAAAGGAGGAAGAATCAGAATCTACAACAGAGGAGGAATTAGAAGATGAAGAGCCACAAACTCTAGCTGTGAGAAGATCAACTCGAGAAAGAAGGTATCCAGACAAGTATAGTCCATCTGCTTTCTGTTCAAATTTTTCTTTGTTTGTTACTAATGATGATCCCAAAACTGTGAAGGAAGCAGTGGATTCAGAGGATGGAAAACTCTGGAAAGAGGCCATGGTTGATGAAATGGCATCCTTTCACAAAAATGAGGCTTGGGATCTGGTGGAGTTGCCAGCTGGAAGGAAACCCATTGGCAGAAAATGGATTTCAAAAAGAAGACAAATTCAGAAGGAAATGTGGAGAAATACAAAGCTCGATTGGTAGCAAAAAGTTATTCCTAGGTACTGGGAGTTGATTTTGGTGATATGTTTTCTCCTATTGCCAAGGTAACTTCTATTAGATTACTTTTATCTGTTGCCACTTCTTTTGATTTTGAGGTAGAACAGATGGATGTGAAGACAACATTTCTTCATGAGGATCTGGAAGAGGATATCTACATGAAGCATGCTGAAGGCTTTGCGGTGAAGGGTAAGAAAGAACTAGTATGTAAGTTAAAGAATTCTCTATATGGGTTAAAACAATCACCAAGGATGTGGTATCAGAAATTTGATACATTTATACGGGGACTTGGCTTCACCAGAAGCAATGAAGACCACCATGTGTATTTTAAATTGATTGGTGACAGTGTTATTTATCTAGTCTTATATGTGGATGATATGTTGTTGGTTGGAAATGATAAAGAAGTTATCTAGGATTTTAAGACCCAATTTTCCTCCAAATTCGACATGAAAGATCTTGGTGCTGCAAACTATATTTTGGGCATGGAAATTAAAAGAGATCGGGCAAAGAGGAATCTCTAGTTAAACCAGGAAGTATGTCGAGACAATATTGTAGATGTTTAATATGCAGGATAGTAAACCGGTGAAGGTTCCTATTCCTGTAGGTGTGAGGTTATCTGCCAAACAGTGTCTCAAGACACAAGAAGAGGAAGAGGACATGTCCTTTGTTCCATATGCAAGTGCAGTCGATAGCCTGATGTATGCAATGGTCTATACTTGACCAGAAATTGCACATGCAGTGGGAGTATTGAGCAAGTTTATGTCAAAACCAGGGAAGGAGCAATAGACAGTAGTGAAGCGGGTTTTAAGGTATTTTCGTGGCACTAGTGATTATGGTTTGTGCTACCAAGGAAGACCAGGATTGGACAAAGTGTTGGATATTCATGGATTTGTTGATGCAAATTGGGCTGGAGATCTGGATCACAGAAGATCTACAAGTGGTTATGTGTTTAACCTATTTGGAGGTGCAGTCAGTTGGATGAGTAAGAAACAATCTGTAGTGGCACTGTCAACTACAGAGGAAAAATACATGGAAACCACTCATGTAAGCAAGGAAGCCGTTTAGTTGCAGATATTGTGTTCAACTATTGGGTTAGTACAAGAAGCTATAAGGATAGACTGTGACAGCCAAAGTGCAATCTTCTTGGTAAAGAATCCATTGTATCATTCAATGACAAAGCACATTGATGTTCAGTATCACTTTGTGAGGGATATGATAGAAGACAAAAAGGTGTTGCTGGTAAAGGTGGACACTTTGAAGAATACTGCAGATGCATTGACAAAATCTGTGAGCTTTGAGAAGTTCTCTTGGTGTAGAGAGACAATGGGTATTTCAGGGCTAGAAAAATGACTAAGCTCTCTTATGGCCCCCTGTGGAAAGAAAACAACAAGTGGGAGAATGTTGGTTTGTGTTATATTCTTTCTATGTAGTTAACAGGGGGTTTGAGGGGTACCCGTAACCCCACTTTATGGCATCTAGTGCAGTGCCCCAGAAAATTTTGGTTTTGGGCCCTATGTTAGGTTGGGCGGACCCACATATGGTTTTGTGCATGATTTTTGCACATGTTTTTTGGATGCGATGGCATTCAGTCCATGGTATTGGATGCGATGGTATTCGGTCCATGGTATTGCATGCTTCAACTTGTATAAATATGTATTATAACATTGAAAGGAACATAATGAAAAATCAAGCTAGTAGTCCTGGTTCTGGGATCCAGGGGAAAATCTCTATGTATATGTGTTTTATGTGTTATGATATTGCAGTGTTTATTTTCTGTGTTTCAGAATTCGTATGCAGGTAATTTTTGTATAGGGTTAAAACCTAAAGAAGAAAAATAATACAAAATGAAGAAAATAGAGGCCTCATTAATAAAAGGCTTTTGAGGATTAGTTTGTAGCTTTTTATCAGTGTTAAGCTTTTTATTAGTTCAATTTTGGAGGTCTCATTTTGTACTCTAGCTCTCTCATACTCTTTTTGATCCAGGTGGATTCAGATGTAGAAGTAGCCTTGAAAGTAACTCAGAAACAGAATTCATCATATAGAAGTGAAACTAGACTAGGTCATAGTGCTTTTCATCCTGATTCCAACAGTGCATAGGAAACTCAAATTTGAGTTTGTATGCTCATGTTATAGTTGGTCAAAGTTCTGGTCAAAATTGGCCAAGTGGCAGTCACTAATGGGGAAAAATGTTGGTAGAGTCCCAATGCATGGAAAATAACAGTCGAAAAGGGAGAATTTTTCACCTCCTTAATTTGTCCAGTAACCCTTAAAAACATGCGGAAAAATTTCAACCATATACTTAAAAAAAATAAAATAAAAAATGAGGTAGTGAGTCACAACCCCTCCACCATCCAACATAATTCACACACACACATATATAGATATATACACACATATGATGTAACGGGTGGGTTGGCCACCCAGAGGGGGACCTGCCCTACCCAATAACTGTCGACGCATATGCCAATCACACCACTAAAAATTATATGGCAACAACATTATAACATATCGGCCCAAAAAATAATATTCCATATGGGGAGTAGCCAAGGTTTGAACCTTTCTTGCCCTGAGCCTAGATAACTTCGCCACTAATGACACACGGCTCATCCATTGGTGGCTCCTCCCATGTATCAATATATAACTTCTCACCTGTCATTTGAGCTAGACCAACAGAGTGAAAACCAACATAACCCTAAGCAGCCAGGAGGAACAGAACCATGAGTGATGGCTCTATTTAGATGCTGAAAAGATTCCATTAGAGGGATGGAGGTGCCAGTGTCAAAATTTGACAAGTTTATACTCATTTTTGTATGTTTTTATGTGAGGAATCCAACTATGTAGTCTGTTTCTCCAGGAAAGGTCTTCATTTTTCAGGCCACCATCAGAAAATGAGGTATAAGTGTCTCTTTTGTAGAAATCATTTTAATTTATTTCTTTGCTGCCACTTAATGAATGATGGCCTCCCCACTTTGAGTAGGGCCCGAAGATGTAGCCCACATCAAGTGAACTATGCAATGAAATCTTTTGTGTGCCTTTGATCTCATGGTTGCTTTATGATTTCTACTTATTTTTCATGTGTTAAGTTACTTGGTTAATATGCTCTTTTATATGAAATTCTCTATGCATAATTGAAGTTAAAAGATATGGATCATGTTTGGTATTAGAGCAGGTCTTCTTGATAGGAGTTGCATTAGTGAATGTTAACCAGGAGAAATCTCCAAAGAGGTGAAGGAAAAATTAAATCCTTTGATCATGAAGTGGGGTGTACACCATAAAGATGGAAAATAGCAGATGACAAAGCTCAAATTGAGGAACACAAAAATTATCACAAGATCTTCCTCACCACGACAAAGAAACTTGATAAGTTGTTTGTAGAATTTGAGAAGACAATCAATCCTGAGAAGAAAGAGAAAGATGAACATGCATCGGTCCATCACGAAGGTGGAAGAGGAGAGCCTCTTGAACCACCCTCTCCATCCTCTAGTGACAGTTCTTCTTCTTCTGCTCATCACACTATAAGGAATCATAGGAATACATTTAAGAAGTCATTTTTTAAGCTAGATGTAAAGTTTGATTTTCCTAGATACAATGGAGAATGTAATACATTGAAACTAAGAAATTGGATTAGAAAGATCAAGGTTTATTTCTGGATTCAATAGATCAAGGAAGATGAGGCAAAGATCTGATTAGCATCTCTTCATTTGAGTGGCATCGCTCTTGTCTGGTGAGAGTGTATGTTGCAGATAGGCAGCAAAACCTTGGGTAATCTCCTTTCTTCTTGGTCAAATTTTGTTTCTACATTAAAATATCAGTTTTATCATTTGTGTTATTGACAAAAGGATTTAATGGAATGGAAATATTTAATGCAATGAAGGATCAAAATTTACAAAGATTCACAGAAGAGTTTCGACAACAAGAAATGAATTTGGGCATTTCACTTGATTCATGTGAAACTGTAACAAACTATATTGGTGCCTTACATAGTTACGTAAGACATTCTTTGTTATTATTTGAGCCTACTACTATTGATGCGGCCAATGTGAATGCCATTCACCTTAAAAGCAGGGTAACACATGATAAAGAAGAGAAACCAAAGAAATCATCTTTCAAACCTCACAATGGCAATTTTAAAGGAAAAGGAAATGGAAAGGACAATATGGTAGTTACAACTAAGAAGGAGGAAGGAGAAAATCCATCTTTCACACATTACAAGAAGGAAGGCGATGATGATGAACACTGTTGGAAATTGCATCTGGAGTTAAAGACAAAAACATTTGGTGGGAAGAACAAGAAAAAGATGGTGGAAACCATGAAACAACACCTTAGATCCAATTCTGATGATGAGACACTGATCACAATAGTGGGCACACAAGGTACTCTTTCTCTTCATGCTAATGAAAATTATGAGTTAGAAGCAAGTACAATTTCTTCAAATGAGCCTCTTGTTAATGAACGAAAGATAATTGAATTTTTCCACATTAGATTCATAATTAAACATAGTAAAGTGGATACCTTGTTTGATCCAAGCTCACAAGAAAATTTGATTTCAGAATCCTTGGTTAAAAAGTTAGGATTAGAGACCAAACTTCATCTAAAACCATATCTGCTTGGTTGGGTGTGTGATAAAGAAAATCTACATGTAACAAAGCATTGTAGAGCTATATTTGTGATTGCATCCAAACTAGTAGATGGGGTTGATATTTATTTTGTACCCTTATATATCTGTGGTATTGTATTGGGGAGTCTATATTTGTATGACAAGAAAGCAATTTTCTTTCAACATGAAAAGAAGTATCATGTCACGAAAGATGAGGAGGAATACGTTGTTAGAGCTCATTGTGCCAAAATCAGTGCCAGTCTTCTAAGTGTAGGTTAGATGAAGAGATTGATTAATTATAGCAAAGGGTGTATGCTCATGGTTGTGAGAGAAAAATATGCCAAGACATATTAAGCTCTCTAAGGTTTTTATCCCGCACATAAAAAGGAATTGTATGAAATTGTGAGATTCACTTGCAGTAGGATGCTCCTTTACCCAACATTGGTATGTATAGGTTGTCATCCACTGAGATGGAGGAGTTAAATAAGCAAGTACATGAATTGTTGAACCAAGGGGTCATAAGACCAAGCCCTTCTGCATGTGGTTCACCTATGGTGTTTGTTAAAAAGAAGGATGGCATGTGGAGGATGTCCGTAGACTACAGGGTACTCAACAAAATAATAGTGAAGAATCGGTACCCTCTCCCTCATATTGATGATTTATTAGATCAATTGAAAAATGATATCTATTTCAGAAAACTGGACTTGCGGAGTGGTTATCATCAGTTCAGGATTGCAGAGTACGATGTATGGAAGACTGCATCCAAGATGAAACATGGGTTTCTTGAATGGCTGGTGATGCCATTCAGACTATGAAATGCTCCAACCACATTCATGAGGGTGATGAATGATAATCTCAGACATTTTCTTGATGAGTTTGTACTTGTGTATCTTGGTGACATTTTTGTTTATAGTAGGACATGGGATGATCATATGAGTCATGTTAAAAGGGTGCATGATGTTTTTCAAAAATAAAAATTGTATGTTAAAATGTCTAAGTGTGAGTCTGGGAAGACCTCTTTGGTTTATCCATGGTGGACAATCAAAAATATATCCTTCTAGAATTGATGTGATTGAAAAGTGGCCTAAACCCACCAATGTTACAAAGGTTTGTAGCTTCTTGGGTGTAGTACAATATTGGAGAAGGTTCACTTCCAAATTCTCTGTCATTGCATCCCGCTTACATGCACTGACGAGTGTGAAGAAAACCTTTGGGTGTGGAGGAAAGCTATAGAAATTCTTTGATGCACTAAAAGAGAAGATCAACACCACACCATTTTTGGCCTTACCTGACCTCCAACAACCTTTTGAGATCAAGACTAATGCCACTCGATATGCCATGGGAGTAGTATTGATGCAGCAAACGAAATTGGTATGTCACCATTCACAGACATTCTTGCAAGTTGTTGTGAACTATCCCACATACGAAAAGGAGTTGTATGCCTTGGTTCAAAAACAAAAAAGTGGAATCACTATTTGATCTACAAGGAGACCATCATTCACACAGATCACCAACCCTTGTAGTACCTCAAATTGCATACCAATCTTCAACAAGTATGTCATTTCATATGGATGGGTCTCCTTCAATAGTTCCACTTTTTAATAAAACACAAGAAGGGAACCTACAATAAAATGGCAGATATGATTTCTAACCTTCTTATTTACACATTTATATTTTTACAAAATGCCTCTTTATCTTTTGAAAGTTATGTTGAACAGTATGTTGATGATGATCATTTTAAGGAGATTTATGAAAATCTGGTTGATGGATCACAGGTGGACAATTACAATTTTCATGGAAAGTTGTTGTACCACCTTGGAAAACATTGTATCCCCACCAATGAATGAATACATGTAATAAGAGAGGCACATACCTCTCTTGTGTTAGGTCATTTTGGTGTACGTAAAAATTTGTTCCATTTTGATAGGTTTTGTTATTGGCCTCACATGAAAAATGTTGTGACTTGATATTTAAAGGGATGTGTGTTATGTTCAATTAGCAAGCCCACTAATACAAAGCTGGGGCTCTACACACCACTTCCTATTATGAGTCGTCCATAAGAAAGTGTCTTAATAGATTTTGTAGATAGTTTTCCTTTGTCTAGGATATGCCATGACTATTTTTATGTCATTGTGGATCAATTTAGAAAAATGTGTGTATTAATTCCTTGTCAATAGAAGATCACTGCAGGGAAGACTGCTCATCTCTTCTTCCAATTTGTATGGGTCCATTTTGGGCTGCCCACATCCATTGTGTCTGATCGAGACTCTCTTTCTTAGGTATTTTTGGATGATTTTGTGGAGAATTATGGACACCAAGTTGAATAAGAGCATGAGATTTTATCTACAGAACGATAGAAAAACAGAGGTTGTCAACCACACAATGGTACACATACTCTGAGGCTATTGTGGCAAGCATTCTAAGTTGTGGGACGAGAAACTTCCTTATGTACAACATGCATATAATTGAGCAGTGCATTCATCCACTCAGAGCTCTATTGGAAACATTGTTAATACTTACAGGGAGGTGAATCAGTATTAAGGCTAATTTTTATCTCGTTATGCCAATTTACTTTTCTTATTGAAACTTAGAAACCAACCATATAACCAACAGAAACGTATCATAATCAACATACAAGAACAGACCATGATGATCACACACATGAGACACAAGGTTTTATATGGAAACCTTTTTAGGAAAAAACCACGAAAGGTTATTGTTGTTATTGATGTAAAATAAGAACACCTACTTTATTATATCAATCTATTTGTGAGCCACCACTCACAGGAAGCACTAACTCCCTTTGATTTTTTTCTAGCACCCACTAGCAAGTAGCTCCAACTCCCTATTTTTGTAGACATGTGTCCAACTTAGCAGAAGCACCATGTGAAGCACCATCTTCACAGATTTGTTGCAAGCACCAACTACAACTTCTTGGATTTATGCAAACACCAACTAGCAAGAGGCACCAATCCCCATGCCTTCTCAAGAACCTACTAGAGATGGAAGCAACAACTTCCTGTATGCAGGGTCCAACCCACTCTCTGTACATGGAAAGCACTATCACTGATATAAGATTTATTCTCTACTCACTCTGTAGCAGCCTAGTGCTCTGATCAAGAATAATGACTCTTGATAGCCCATCATAACACTCTATTATTTTCAGTCCTCTTATCTTCGACAACATTCTTAGTTCTTGAGCTACTTCTCTCAAAAACATGCCTTCAGCACTCGAACCCTTCTATCCATAGGCTCTCTTGGCCTCTCACATAACATAGGTTCGCATAGCCTACTTCCTTTCCACAGGCACCTTCACCGTTTCACACAACAACACTGGATCTCTCTCATCTGGCCTCTTTCTTCTGCTTAGGAACTCTTTGGCTTTCACAACAGAATAGGCTTAGTTAGCCTCACATACAATAGTTCACAATCAGCACAAAGCTATCCACACAATGCTCTCACACATTCTTCATCCCCACTTGCTCAATGACAATCATTGGTTTTGTTATTTTGCTACACATTGCACAATGCTTACTTTAATGCTTGTTTCCACACTGCCCATGTGTACCTATGCATGGATTCTCCATCCTATTGTTGCTTCTGACTTGGCCACGACTACCTCATTAAAGTTTGAATATGAGCGCTTGAATGATCTTCATACTGAGAATTAATTCTTAGTGCATCTACACACTCTAATAGGCTTTGTCCGCTCTATGAACAAATATCTTGTCCTTGAGCCTCGCATGCTTATTCATGACTTCATAAAGCTTGATTTTACTTTAGGATGGCTTCTGTGAAATTCATTTAATTCCCTGGGGCATGCACGTAATATCAGAGGTACCTTTATTTCAACTTTGAGACAAGCCTCAACACTCTTTTCTGCACACCATGATCCTATCTGACACTATCTCTTTCCTACAAGAATCACCATTAATTTTGTGACCAGTTCCTCTGCCAACTTTTACTCAACTGTGAACTCAATCATCCTTCAACACCCTTGTGCCACAATTTTTGGGCTTCAACATTTCGTAACTTTTATTGGGAAAGACATTATGAAATAGCAGGGTTCTGATTGGACTTTAGCTCCTTATGCTTAACCCCTTTTTACTTTACACACCATAGGACCACATGATGTGACTAAGGATTCATTCTCCTCTAAAGATCAACATCTAGGCTTCCCATATCATACATTTATTATAACGACCTTCCAAAATCGCGAGCTTCCAATTTTACCTTTAGCCTCTTTTTTTCAGCTCCTTGTTTTAAACCATGGAACCAAGATATGTGACCAACAACCTAGCATTTAGGTGCTAAGGCCTTTATGCTCCTATCGGGGGTTATTTACTTGTGTTATCAATCTTCTCCATTGGTGCTTTTAACTTCATGACTGAACACCAACTCATACATCAAATATCTGTAGGAGTCGTGACTTTTTCGAATATCCCTTTACAAAGGCATTATGAGATATCCATCCTCAATATACTCCATAGAACTTAGGTGCTAGCTCTGCTCTGCACCCTTGGTTCTATGGGCTTCATGACCATGTTCGAGTCTCATCGGAGCCCCTTTCAGTGTTACTTTTTCACAAGGCAATTGTGAAAGAGTTATGAGAACTCTAAATTCTGATATACAACCTCCAAGATGACGTCATGCTTTCTTCATATCTCCATGTTTAACCTCCTCAGTGGTGACACATGTTGCCTGGATTTTTTCCCACTGGGCCACCCAAAATGCCTAATCTATTTGCCACATGTCCTTTCGTATGGCCATGTCATGACTACGTCAACTACCACCTCTACCCCTTAGGGCCAATAAACTACTGCCATGTGTCCACCTGGAGGAGACAGGAAGGCATCCATTGGAATTTGATTTTTTCAAGAAATTCTTTGTAAATATTTGCTCTGCATCCCTCAACATTTTAAAAACAAGGTACTCAACAATATTAACAGTGTTATGTATCATAAATTTCTCAAAATTCAATTGTTAACAAGTTACAAGGGTCTGAGGTTTCAAATATCCTATATGCTCAGACTTCCACCTCTGATATTCCTTCCTTTGATGTTTCAATGGCCCCATCGTTTCTATATGATGCCTGCTCATCCCTTCCAATATCAGGTCCCAATGCTCTGAGCCTTCTGATGTTGTGCATTCCAAAATTCAACTGCCAATGTTTTGTGGTCTTGAGGTTTCAATTTTAAGACCTCTAATATTTTTTCTTCTGAAATTACCCTGCTTCTGATATCTTGTTTCTGATATCGAGTTTCGAAATTCAGCCTCCTTCTAAGGACTTAAAGGTCCTAACTTCAGCAATTCATAAATTTTGATCAAGGAGGCCATTTGTAGACTTCTGCACACCATCAAAAAGCTCTTTTAGAGCACTTTCTAGCAAAGAGGGTCCAATATAGGCTTTGATCCCATCTACTACCTACAAATTGGCTGCAAACTCTGCCATTCTTTGATCCTTGACTCTTCTTATTTTTCTTGGAATCTTGAACTCCAAACCACCATAGTCATCATTTTATGGATTCTCCAATAAGCCTGCTACTATGATGATTATCTACAGGGAACTACAGCAACCATGTGACTCCCCCTAAGCTTGACACATCAAGCACATCAAGCAACATCTACTGCAACAAACATCCACGCTATCTATATGACATCAACGCCAACACTCTTGCCAACTGTTAGACAAAGCAAACGACCCAACACATCTCCTAACATGATTGTTGACATCAATACCAACACACTTGCAACCACTAACCATCCAGACAATGCCAGTTATTCAACAAGCTCACTGTTCGAGATATGCTTTGGCTATTTGCCAAAGGATCTCTTAGACATTGTCTTTAGGAGAGATGAAGATTCCAGTGGGCAAGATGAAAGGGATAAAGTGCTTAAGTTAATTCAGAGAATTCATATGATTCACCACCAGGTAGTGTAGGAGTAGTTGGAGTAAACTCAAGCTCAATACAAAGATCGACATCACAACACAGAGTCGATCACCAATTCTAGGTTGGAGACAAAGTGTGGCTCCACATTAGCAAGGACAGAATGAAAGGGGAAGGAAAGAAGCTGTTACTAATATGATATGGCCCATTAAAATTATTATATAATACCGGAGACAATGATTTTTGTCTCAATTTTACATCATACACGTAGACATATGTTACAGATCTATTTGGGCACAACAACCCCAAATTACAGATCAATACTATTAGGGCCCATCAACGCCTAATGACATTGTTAAATGCCTAAAAGAAGTTAAACATTACAATGCCTCACTTCCCAAGAAGTTCCATCAATGAAAACATCCAAAAATTGCCTCTAAGAATATAAGCGCAGGTAGGCCTTCATTAGAGTGCACTGCAATGCAAACCTTACATTGTCAGGGTGCTATGCAGCACACTTGGTCCCTCTTTGGCCTGTGCTGGGCGAATTTGAGCAAATTTTCGTGAGGGTTGAAAGATTCCTTATCCATTGGAGACCTCTAGAAGTTTCTCAATGCCACCTACTCCTTTGAGTTCACATTTGGATGAGGAAGGGAGTTAAGGAACATCAATCCCCTATCCCTTCTTCCATGGAACTGATTTCTAAATTTAGAAAAGCATTCATTATCACCATTGATGGCATAACCTCCTTCATTCACCTATAAAAAGACCACTCATCTAAGTGATCAAGGGGGCTGGAAATTATAGAGAGATGTTGTTGGTATGAGTTTTGAGCTGATTGCAAGTATTGTAATGATGCCAAAGTGTCTCGCTTGTTGCGAGGAGGGGATGGGATTGAACCGGAAGAATGATGCTTAATCAGGAAAATTGGGTTGTAATTCATCCTTTTACTAATAAAGTATTCAAATCTTTTTCCATATGCTTGTATTGTCTTTTGATGGTTTCATGTGCTTACCATGTATCTGATTCCATGCTATTTTTAATCAATAGACCATTATCATATGCTTTGATGGGTTCTTGTTTCTGTCCGTGTGAAGGTACTTCTCAAGCAGCTTAAGTATGGGAAGGAGCAATGGAATCGGTCAAGGGAGATAAGGAACAAGTGGAAGGTACAAGCATGTTCTCTTTTCTCTTATTTTATCTATTGTTTATAGGAAAGGTAGAGAACTCTTTGTACTATTGTTTCCAGATTGAGCTACTAGTCTAGAGGGTTAGGCGTTTGTCCAAGAACACTAAATTTTCCCCAAAAAAATTGGCGACGACGGTGGGACAGATCAGATTATCCACCTTAGTAGCTTATCAGCCGCCTCTTAAGACATTTCTACATACTATACTTGTGGTCGTTCATTGAATTTTTGTCCTCTCTCGTTGAAAATTGAGTTGAAACTGTGTCAAAATTGCCTTCAGAATTTCTCACTATCATCAGCGTAGCCTAATGAAGGACACAATACATTGCAGTGCACTTCCCGCATAGATACAGAGTGATTTAGCGTGCTGTCACTAACTACTACCTGCGCTAATCCCTTGAGGGTCAGTTTCCCATCTACGAACTGAAAGTTTTTTCCAATTTTCTCTTGTTTGAATTAGTTGCTGAATGTCGATGATGTTTTGTCTCTGAAAATAGTTTTTCATATTCTTAATTTGGCCCTACTTAGACTAGGATTGATAAATGTTTCTTATGTATTTACTTTGTCATTTTCAATTTATAGTCAAAAGTTAGTTTTAATCGATTGATCTTTACCAAAAGAAAGTGTCGTAAAATCATTTTTTCCTTCGAAAGTTGAATTGTTGTCAAATATTCATTCATAAAATATTGATTGGTTGATATGTGCATATGATTAGTCTTTTCGTTGAAAGTGTCATAATTCCTCATTTCTTTGAAAATGAAAGTGTCGTGGAGTCTTCCTTTCCTTGAAAAGAAATTGTTGTAAAATCATCATTTTTATGAAAAGTGTTCGTTGATCGTTTATGCATTAGTTTCCTTTTTTGAATCATTCACATAAAGGGAAATTGCAAAGAAATACATGCATTTGAATTGAAAAGAGTTTGTGTGTGCTAAAAGGAATGGTGTAGGGAATTTGCATTTAGATTGTGCTCTTTGCTCTATGATTGCTTTATCCCTAAGTAGTTAGGATTTTCATTGTTAAAAAGGAATGGAAAGATTTCTTATCATGATAGTTGCATTCTTAGGAATTTCAGAATACATTATGTGTTGAACTTGAAAGGAAAATTCCTAAGCAAGATCAACTTAAAATGAACATCAATTTACCTAATGGAGCATTGTCATTAATGAAAACATTTAGTGGTTCTAGGCTAGAGACATGTTTCAGCGTCGTTAAACCAAGAAACTGTCTGCAATACATCCCGAGTGTGATACCTCATTCCAGTACGTGAGTACATCGTAGCTCGTCCAGAACCTTTGGGTTTATAGGGCGGTGTTACAGTATGTAAAGCATATGGGAATGTTCTCACTGTGTAGTTTTGCATTAGACAATGCTTATATGGACTGGGCCTCCATGTACCTTCGGGTATATATGGGAGGACAGCATGAGGTTGCTATCCATCCTTAAGTAACCAAGTCAACTGCCTTGCAAATTTGATACACCAAACATAGCATTCGGGGAGAATGCCTGCCCGTACTTCTTGGTTCGCCAGGAGGTATTTTGTAGTTCACAGTTGCCTGGTAAACCTTTTTCCTAGTTACCCCTTTTTGTTTATTTCATTTTTGATAATAAAATTAATCAGCAGTCATGCAGGAACATCAACCCAAACTGCGTCGTTCACGGAGAACAGCGAGCCAACCTCATTTTCCTCCCGAGGCAACACCAATTTAGACAATGCAATTTCGTTTAATTGAGTCTAGTACATCAAGAACTCCTGGTTCTTCATCTGGGTTACCTAAAACATTTATTTCGGTAGCTACGAAGACTCCATTTACTCCGACAATTTCTGGTACATCCATTCCTAAAGAATAAGTTTCACAATTACCTGAGGACATTAGCATTGATCATAGTGAAATAGTAACCGAGGTTGTTCAACAACAAGTTGATATTCAACTTGAAATTGTTCAACAAGAAAGTGCTTCTGAACTTCAATCAGTTCAACCATAAGTTCGTCCAGAATCTATTCTAGTTCAAATAGAAGTTACATCTGAACCTGAAGTTGTTCAAGAACCTCCCTTTGAAACTGTTGTTCATTTACCTAAACATCTGGACTTCGAATTTCAACATTCGAAAGCTGTTACCTCTCAGACATTAGTATCTGTTGAAACTACACTTTCACGAACACCAGAAATCTTTTATGGACCTAATGTTCAAGTCCTTCCACTAGGTTTGATTGCCATAGAGGAGGAGTTAGTAGGAGAATGCACACCTGGAACCCTGTTTCACTTCAAAACTAGGCTTTATCTTTACCCTACTACTCCTGATTACTTTTCTTCATCTGATCCTTATTCCTTTCGAATAACCATGAATCTTTAGGACAACTTTTGGGCCAGTTAACTATGGCTGAACAACCATTGTCATCCTAGACTGTATCATTTGATCTAACTGCAGTAGAATCTTTTGTTGTAACTCCTTCAATGTTTTCTACCACACCTGAGTTGCACGTATATGTTGAATCGTCCATCCTGATTGGTTATGAATCATTATTAGGAACCCACTCAGTGGTTGCTTCTGCACCATGGTCATCACCCATGTCCTCAATCAAAATTTTACCTGGTTCTTCTCTAATGGGAACTCAACAGTTTGATCTTGCACATCAGTATCAGGCTGGGCAATCTGGTCAACAAATACCTATATATCCATTAAATACTGGATTGCCACCATATGGAGAGAAATTTGCTTATTCATCGTATCCTCCTTATTCTGGAGGACAACCATATGGTAATTTCCCACAATATTCAAGTCAACCTGGAATTAGAGTTTGTCAATGGCAACCAACAATGCCAACTCAACCAAGGCTTGTGTATCCAACACAACCAATGCAAATTGTGTCAACTATTCCTACTACACCTATTGTTACCACTGTGCCACAGTCACAAGCTCAAACTGTTGTATCTCAACTGGTACAAACTGATCCTTCTCTCTTGCAACCACAAGTTTCAAGTCAAGAGGTTCAAGTTTCTCAAGTTGTTATACAACAACCACTTGTTTTTGGAGCTCAGCAACAACCTCAGGTTAATATACCTTTATTTGGACTGACCCAAGCTTACACTGGTATAGTTCATTCACAACCTGGTCAACCTTTCATTGCTGGGAAACAACAGTTGGCTCAACAACTGTGGTTGCCAAAATTCCAACAACCCCAGTTCCAACAGTTCCAACCTCAGTTTGGACTTGGTTCATAAGCTCAACTTGGTTTTGGTCAATATCAATCTTATGAAGGTCTTGGGAAACAAGCTTTGCAGGTTATGGATAACCACAAATTTAGTCTGGTTATCAGCAACCACCTTATACTGGTTTTGTTCAACAACCATACCAAGGTTACCAAATGAAAATGCCCTATGTTGGTCTACAAAGATCTATTGCACAGGCAATTCTGTCATATCCTGGGTATGCTCAACCTGACTTGAATCGCCAGTTTCCATTCATAGCAACTTTAGAATTACCAGATTTAAACTAGCTCACCAATGATCCAATCGCATATGCACCTTGGTGGCTGATAATTCTGCATAAGTTACCATACTATATTCCGAAGTTTAACAGAAATCCTGAAGATGCCCCATCAAATCATGTTATGACCTTTAATTTATGGTGTTCATCCAACACTTTGAATGATGATTCGATGAGACTTCTTCTTTTCCAAAGAACACTTACTGGTCTAGCTGCTAAATGGTACATTGAATTACCAAGAGCTTCTTTTGATAACTTCACCACTTTAGCCACTACCTTTTTGACCCACTTCTAGTTACCTATCAGAGACCAGACTGGAACGGGGCTCTTGACCAACTTTAAATAGACTATTGCTACCCATATCTCAAATCATATTCATGAGTGGCGGCGTTGTCTTCGAATGGTTAAGACAGATGTTTCCGATCAGCTTTTAGCTTAGTGGTTCATAAAGTCCTTGTTGCCATCAATCACCGAGGATGTTGCAAAAGGGGGACTCATCACAGAAGAGCAAGTTATCGCTCGTGCCCAATACTTAGATTTGATTTACACATAATCTGGCACACTCTATGATAAAATTCCTGATGCACCTAGACTAGCTTTCATTGTTCCACCACCTCCACAATCGAGTAGGGACTCTCATGCCAGTGATGGTGTGATCGATTCTTCAAACACACAGGTGGAAAGAAGACCATCTGGTCAAACTCTTGTTGTTTCCAATCAAGCTACCAATCTATCAAAAAACACTCATGCCTCAGAGATTAATGCCGTGTCATCTGACAAAGGAAAAAATACAAAGAAACAAAGAGGTAAGGAAAAGAGGAAGAATAACAAAAAGAAACAAGAAAATTCCTCTCTAGAGAAATCATCTGAATCCCCTACTGCAACAAGGAAACCTAATTACCTGTGTCTGATATGTAATGAAGATCATTATATAAGAGATTTTCCACATCGCTTTGAGGTCTCTAAACTTTTAAAGACTTCAACCACATCAGCAGTGTTGACATATCTATTTCCTACCCTGGAGACACATTTGGTTGCAACTGACAATGCTTCCACATCCCAAGTACTCATGTTATCCATCAAAAATCTACAAAATGATGTTTTGGTGTCAACAAGAAACAAAGATTATGGAAATCTGTCATCGTCAAATAATTAGGCCACTGATCAACCTAATACTTCGACCTCGACTTCACCTGAAGTTGTTCCACTAGTTGTACCTAAATTGACAATAAAACCACCTAAGAGAGTTATGCACAAATCAACATTCAATCCTCATGCTCGAGCAACTCAAAACTATAATATAGTGGAAGATCTGGCTCAATAACCTTCCGCTATGTTGACACTCGAGGTGTTGCAAAACTGTCCCTCCCAGAAACAAGTTTTATTTTCAGCAATAGGTGGAATAGATCCAATGGATTTGAATCTTGTGGTTTTTACCCATGCGGGATATTCACCATAGTTACCAGTGAAATTAGCTTTCCTAATCCAAGTAAAATCTCTCAATAAGAACGTTCACTGAACTATTACTGATGAGGGGGCATCTATTTGCATTATATCTATGAGCTGCTGGAAAGCACTTGGTTCCCCGCCATTGTCATGATCACCAACTACGTTAAACGAATTTTATGGGAGAACATATACTCCATATGGGATTTTGAGTAACCTACAAATTGAGCTAGGGGCAAGATAGTTATTTTTGAATTTGAGGTAGTTGACGGACTCCTCGATTACAACATCTTACTAGGAAGGCCTTAGGTATATGCTATGGTTGTAATTGTTTCCACATACTTTCGTCCGATTGCATTCCCTTTCAAGGGTGGAATCATAGTCATTGATCAGCTAGCCTCCTTTGCCAATAATTTGTAGGCTACAGGAAGCATTCCAATGATACACGGAAACTCGCTATCACTTCAAAGTGTTGGAGTAGGTCTCCTTAAAGATCCTTCCCTAATGATCACTTTTGCCCTCTCGTCACCATCTAGCTTGGCGGAAGTGGCAAGAGTGGAGACTTACAACATGATTTCTTCTACATCATTTGATTTTACGAGAATTTCCAACCACTTTGAAATCGATGGTCATAGTGAAGGGTTGTCATTCAGCCCCATTGAATCAACATAGTAGTCAATTTTTTGGGCTTCTGCAACAAACCCCAATCTGCACTCAAAAAATGTATGGGTAGATAGGTCATTAGAATATGGTACCTCTTCAGATCCATTTTCATGTATACATTCCATGAATGAAGGAATCGTCATATCAATGATGACAAGAGAGGCACCGTGGGAAGATTATGATCATTGTTCCCACCTTCTAGATGACGTTGAAGATTATTCAAATGAACTAAATCACGCATCGATCATTGATTTCATGTCAAATTCTATAAATACTATAGATTCTAAGCGTAATTTGTCAAACATAGAAGAAACAATTTCTATAAACATTTTGACCAAGCCTAACATCGTAGAAGACATTCATGTCAGAAAATCCTATTATCCATTGAAACTTGATAATTATTGTGCTTTGTTTCATGAATTTAGAGATATTTTTGCATGGTCTTATGAGGAGATGTCAGGCATTAACTCAAGTAGTGTTGAACATGAGATAAAATTTACCTTGATGTCAAACCAGTACGACAACAACTTCAACCTGTTCATCCTAAGAAAGTCACTACCATTAAAGCAGAGGTTGAATTTTTTTTGCGTGCTGGCTTCATTTTCCCTGTACCTCTTACCGATTTGGTATCTAATATTGTTCTAGTGATGAAAAAACAAGGGAAAATTTGAGTGTGCATTGATTATAGGGATGTAAACCAAGCATGTCCAAAGAACAATTATCCTACACCTTTTATCGACCAAATTATTAACGAATGTGCCGAATGTGAAATCCTTTCTTTTATGGATGGATTTTCTGACTACAATCAAATCAATATCTGCCCACAGGACCAATCAAAAACTTCTTTTATTTTTCCATGGGGCACATTCACTTATCAAAATTTACTTTTTGGTTTGAAGAATCCACTGGCTACATTTCAGAGGGTGATGAATTATGGCTTCCATGACATCAAGCACATTGTTCAAACTTATCTTGATGATTTTTCTGCTCATTCATGAAAATGGACTAATCACCCGAAACATTTGAGAGAAATATTCTTACGATGTCGACACTACAAGATAAGACTCAATCCACATAAATGTGTGTTTTATGTTGGCTTTGGTCGATTGCTTGGATTTGTAGTTTCAAAATATGGAATTCGACTCAATCCCATTAAGGTTCAGGCAATCCTTGACTTGCCTCCACCTTCAAACTTGTTACATCCTCCTCCTCCGTAAAACCACCATTATATTAGATTGCAACCCTATGACATACATTTTGTCGTGTCAATTGTTTGGGGGGAAATATTCTAAATGGATAGTTATCTCGTAGGAGTTTGATTTGGAATTCATCAAGTCTGAATCAAAGAAATCTCTTGTCTTTGCCGAGTTACTTTTCGATCTTGCCTCATCCTTCAATGATTTAACATCAGAAGCATCAATCTTGGATGAGTCTCTATTTCTTATCTCGTCAAGTGATCCATGGTATGGAGATATACTAATCTAGTCCATAGCCAAGCTTTTTGGCCTAATACCTCTCACTCTAAACAGCGACGTATTTGATACGAAGCCAAAGATTATCTAATCATTAGTGATACACTTTATTGTCGTGGTGTCAATACGATTTTACGTAGGTGACTTATGAGGAGGCCAAAAAGGCTTTGAATGAGTGGCATTCAGGATCTTATTGGAGGCATTTATCTGGTTATGCAACTGCACAAAAAATTCTACGTGCTGGTGACTTTTGGCCAACCATATTCAAAGATTGCATTCTTGCTGTTAGAAGTTGCCATGCTTTCCAGATATTTGATCGTAAAACCATATTACCACCTGCACCACTGCATCCGGTCATTGTTGTTGGCCCATTCACAAAATGGGGCATTGACATTGTGACATGTAACTCCAACTCGGCCGGGGGGCATGGGTATATTATAGTCAACATTGACTATTTTACCAAATGGGCCAAGGCAATGCCAACATTTAACAACAGTGGCGAAATGACTACTATGTTTTTTTTCAACCATGTGGTTGCCAGGTTTGGTGTACCACAAGCCATAGTTACAAATGATGGGTCACATTTTTGCAATCACATGATGGTTGAATTAACTACCAAATTAGGACTGTCACATGATAGTTCTACTCCATATTAATATAATGGACAGGTTGAGGCTACCAACAAAGTCCTTAAGCACTTGTTGCAAAGAATGATTGGAGTTCATAAAATGAATTGGCATTTAATCCTATACTCGGCTTTGCGGGCATATCTAACCTCGGTGAGAACTTCAACTGGATTTATGCCTTTTCAATTGATGTATGGTTTGGAAGCAGTCTTACCAATCCAATGTGAAATCTCGTCTCTAAAACTCACGATTGACTTGCTACCTAACACTTCTGAAGAAGAAGCATGTTTCTTGGAATTAATCCATCTGGATGAAACCCGTCATGATGTCACAGTGGCTAACGAGGCCCATAAAAAATGCATCAAAGCACAATATGATAAAAATGTTAAGCCTCGTGTCTTCCCAGAAGGTGACCTAGTCTTGCTTTATGATCAGGATTCAGATAAACTTGGAGCGGGAAAATTTGAACCACTATGGATGGGCCCTTACATTGTTAAACGTGTGTTGACGAAAGGTGCCTACAAGTTAGTGGACTATGTTATGAAACCAGCTCAAGAAAAGATAGAAAAGAAAGATCGACGCCTTAGAATTCAGCCTCTTCGAGGGGGCAACCTCCTTTACATTACATAAATGAACAATTCTTGGATTTTACAAATGACAAAACCTCCTTTCTATATATAGGAGTCTAAGGAGTCACAATATAATCCAGCCGACCTAACAATAATAATATAAAGCCACAAAAATAACAATAGAGGGATTCTATGGGGCACAGAAATAACAATATGGGGGTAATAGGGGCACAACAATATAAATAAGGGGTATAACTACAATAGTAATGGGGTAATCACTAGTATTATAGGGACCCAACATGCCCCTCTCCTTCAAAAAAGTGTTGTCCTCAACGCTTGAGTAGTTCTGGATACTTCTGCATAAAATTCTCATCCTCCCATGTGGAATCTTCAGCGGATAAGTTTTTCCACTTGATAAGATACTCTGAAATTGATCGATTTCGTAGCTGTCGAGTTCTTGTTTCTGTGACTGCTTCCGGTTCCAATATAATTTTTCCTTCCTCATCAAGTTCTGGCAATATTGTTTGAATTGGGAGCTTGTCACCTATAACCTTCTTTAAACATGAAACATGGAAAACTGGGTGCAATCGAGAAGCTGCAGGAAGCTCCAATTTGTATGCCATAGTACCAATCTTTTGCAACACCTTGTACGGACCATAATACTTTGGTGATAATTTATTATCCTTCTTAGCTTGCTTTAGGGACATTTGCTTATATGGTTGTAGCCGTAGGAATACCCAATCACCTACATCAAAACTTCTTTCACTGCGATGTTGATCTGCCTGTTGTTTCATTCTATTTTGTGCCAACACGAGGTTATCCTTTAAGAGTTGGAGGACTTGTTGTTGATGTTCGATGTGATGTTCCACTGCCTGAACCTTAGAATTTTCTCTTAAATATGATGTGATGGATGGTGGTTGATACCCATAAAGTGCCATAAATGGGGTCATTTTTGTTGCTGTATGGAAGGAAGTGTTATACCACCATTCAGCCAGAGGCAACCATTTGACCCATTGTGTCTGTTTATCAGATACAAAGCAACGAAGATATCCTTCCAAACATTTGTTTACTATCTCAGTTTGCCCATCAGATTGAGGATGATAAGATGAGCTATGAGCTAACTGAGTACCAAGACAAGAAAATAATTCTGTCCAAAAATTTCCAGTGAAAATGGGATCTCTGTCACTTACAATAATCTTTGGGTTTCCATGTAGCTTTTGAATTGTTTCCATAAATGCAGTAGAAACTGTACTGGCTTTAAATGGATGTGATAATGCACAAAAGTGTGCATACTTGGTAAGTCTGTCAACTACCACCATGATGACACTCTTTCCCTCAGACTTGGGTAAACCTGTGATAAAATCCATTGAAACCTCCTCCCAACGTTGGCTTGGAATGGATAAAGGTTGTAATAGACCCGGTGTCTTAATTGTTTCAACTTTATTTTGCTGGCAAACCAAACATTCCGCCACAAACTTTTGAATATCTGATTTAAGGCCATCCCAAAAAAATTCCTTCTTAACCCTGTGGTAAGTTTTTAAAAATCCTGAGTGCCCTCCTAAGGGAGAAGTGTGCAATTCCATAAGAATCTTTTGTTTTAGCTGGGAATTCTTACAGAGGTATAAGCGATCTTTGTACCATAACGAATCATTTTTCCAGCTAAATGTATCAGAAGTACTGGAATCTTGTTGTAGCTTTCGAATAAGTGCCCACACTTCTTCGTCATTCTTCCATTCCTCCCTTGCTTCGTTTATCCAATCTGGTTGGATAATAGAAATGGCACACAACAATGCTTCCACATCCTCATCCTTTCTTGAGAGTGCATCTGCCACCACATTTTGCTTCCCTTTTTTGTAGATGATTTCAAAGTCATAACCCAACATCTTTGTGACCCACTTTTGTTGCTCTTCAGAGGATAATCTTTGTTCTAAAAAGTATTTAAGGCTATCATGATCCGTTTTTACCTTGAAGTGTCTTCCCATTAGGTAGGGTCGCCATTTCTTAAGTGCATGGAGTATTGCCAACATTTCCTTCTCATAAATAGCTTTGCTTAAAAACTTTCCCTTGATTGGACGACTTTCAAAAGCAATGGGTCTTTCATCTTGCATTAGAACAGCACCAATTCCATTTCCTGAAGCATCACATTCCACAATAAAGGTTTTTGTGAAGTCCGGTGTAGCTAAGACCGGTGCTTGGCACATTGCCTCTTTAAGATGTTCAAAGGCCTTTGTTGCTTCCGGAGTCCATGAAAATGAATCTTTCTTCAATAATGTTGTTAGAGGTGCTGCTATTCTCCCATAATTCTTAACAAACTTGCGATAATACCCTGTCAACCCAAGAAATCCTCGCAGATGCTTTATGGATGTGGGGATTTTCCATTCCTTAATGGCTTTAATTTTGCTAGGGTCTACCTTAACTCCTTCATGAGATACAATATGACCCAAATATTCCACCTCCTGGACTCCAAAGAAACATTTGGATCTTTTTGCATATAATTGTTTCTCCTCCAATAGTTGTAGCACCCTGTCAACATGTTCAACATGATCCTTCCAAGACTTGCTGTAGATTAGTATATCATCAAAAAATACTAACACAAATTTTCTAAGGAATGGTTTGAAAATTGAATTCATCAAACCTTGAAATGTTGAAGGTGCATTGGTAAGGCCAAAAGGCATGACCAAAAATTCATAATGACCCTCATGAGTTCTAAATGCCGTTTTTGGAATGTCTTCAATCTTCATTCTGATTTGATGATATCCCGAACGAAGATCCAACTTGGTGAAGTAAATTGATCCATGCAATTCATCCAGTAATTCATCAATAACAGGAATGGGGAACTTATCTTTAATAGTGAGCTTGTTGAGCTCCCTATAATCTGGACACATGCGCCATGATCCATCCTTCTTGTGCACCAATACTACTGGAGCTAAGAAAGAACTTTGACTCGGTTGAATTATACCAGCCTCTAGCATTTCTGCAACCATACGTTCAATTTCACTTTTTTGGACATAGGGATATCTGTACGGCCTGATGTTTGGAGGAACACTTCCTGGAATCAGATGAATAGCATGATCATGATCACGCATAGGTGGGAGACCCTTGGGAGTCTCAAATACCTTGGAATGATTGTCCAAGACTTTTTGGAGATCTGGAGAAATAGATGATTCCAATGTGGAAACATCTAGCGAACATAATTGTGCAATTACACCTCTTTGCTCCTTTTTTAGAAGCTTTGTCATACCATTAGAGCTGATTATCTTTCCTGGTTTCCCTGCAATACCCTTTAATTCAACTTCCTTTCCTTCCGCAGAAAATTTGATGAAAAGTTCTTGAAAATTAAAAGCTATTGTACCCAAGGATTGTAGCCATTGGACTCCTAGTACAACATCAGCACCTCCCATTGGAATGGAAAGCATTGGGCTAGTCAATACATATTCTCCCATGGATAGCTTGATATTATGGCACTTTCCAGAGCAATTTATTGTTCCTCCATTTGCAATCATCACTTGACACTCTGGTGCTGGATATAGGAAGCAATTCAATTCTTTTGCTACCCTACAATGAATAAAATTGTGGGTGCTTCCTGAATCAATCAACACTATTACCTTTTTCTTCTTGATTTGTCCTTCTATCTTGATGGTTTGAGGAGTGGTAATTCCCGCCAATGCATTACAAGATATGGTCGGATTTATTTGTTCTTCATCTAGGCTTTGTTCCTGGAGTATATCTTCTTCTTTTGACCTTTCTTGCTCCTTTTCTTCTTCCTCTTCACAATCTATGTAGAATAATTTCTTCTCAGCACACTTATGACCTTTAGTGTATTTGCTATCACAACTGTAACAAAGCCCTTTTGCTCTTTTTTCTTCCAATTGTTGTGGTGTCAACCTTATAGGTTGTGGAAGACTAGGGGCAACAACACTTCCGTCTTTATAGTTGTGAGTGGTATGCTTCCTGGTTGCCATAATTTTGCTTTCCATTTTTCTTGCTAACCTGAATGCCTTCTCTAATGAATCAGGTTCCCAAAGGCGAACATCATGTTGGATATTATCCTTTAAAGACCCTATGAACACATCAATCCTATGCTCCTCTGGAATATCTTTTACCCTTATGTTCAATTTTTGGAACTCCTCAATGTGCTCCATTACTGAACCCTTTTGTTTGAGACTTATCAATTGGCTAAAAAAAGTGTTGCTTTTTGTATCTTCATAATGTGCTATCAATTCTTCCGTAAAAATTGCCCAAGTGATAAATTGTTTACGAGAGCAAAGCCATTGATACCATACAAACTGATTTGGTTCCAAATATACAGTTGCCATACGTACCTTTTGTGCGTTTTGCACATTATTGAGATCGAAGAATTGCTCCATCTGTAATATCCATGTGGCGGGATCCTTGCCATCAAACTTCCTCATATCGATTTTTGGAATATGGTGATTCTTCGATCCAACATTAGCATCTATGGTATCATGATTAACATTTCTTTTGTTTTCATCATGAGTTTCCTTTACTACCTTTTCACCATTAGTGACCCTTTCTTGTAGCAACTTCTTCAATTCTTCCATGTTTGTCTTCATATCTATCTTCAAATCTGCCATGTCTCTCTTCAAGTCTATCTTCGAATCATCCATCTTAGCTTCCATGCCCTTTATCTTAGATTCCACGCCATTTATCTTAGATTCCACGCCACTTATCTTAGCTTCTGTTAGCTTTTGTGAGCGTGACATTTGTTGCACTTGTTCTTGTAATTTTGATATATCATGTAGCATTTCTTCCTCTTCTTCATGAGTCATGCTAGAGCTTTTAGGTTCCTTACTAGGTGTTTGCATTTTCTTTCCTCGTGGCATCAGTTACCGATAATAATGCTTTACTATGCCCTTTGAATTCCGTTAAACAAAGCTTACACAAAAATTTAAAAAAAACTACACACCTTTTTTCACTTTATAGAAGCCTGATATTGAATCTGATGTATCTCTGTAATTTCGGATCATCCAGTTCTGAAATTGCTAACTCTAGTAGCCTTCTGCGTCCTCTTTCCAATGCCACAAGTCTGAGCCAAATTAGATTCTCCAAGAAAGAGTTATGTGAAATCTCCCACAGTGACTTGCTTTTAGACTCGTTCAGTAGAGCGAACTTGTACGACGTGCCACGAGTCACTGTTTCAACCTTTGAATCTGAAACACACACACAAGAAACTACAGTCTGTCCTTTTTCTTTACCTTTTTACGAAATTTCAATCTGATCCTCAGAGAGAGAGTTATGACGATTTTCCCCAGATCACCTGTTTTGAATGTAATTCAGCAGTCTGCAAAAATGTCAACTTCCTCAAATCATATCTCCGAAAATATCGCGCAAAAAGCTCTAAAATTCGGACCCAAGATTCAGCGCCCATTCTTCTCAAATGGGTTTTTTTTGTGACTTCTGAAACATCACAGAAAACAAGTTATAGCGAAAATTCCACGATGACCTGTTTGGAGCAGCGAAACCCTAGAATCCAAAGCTCTGATACCAAATGTTATGAAACCAGCTCAAGAAAAGATAGAAAAGAAAGATCAACGCCTTAGAATTCAGCCTCTTCGAGGGGGAAACCTCCTTTACATTACATAAATGAACAATTCTTGGATTCTACAAATGACAAAACCTCCTTTCTATATATAGGAGTCTAAGGAGTCACAATATAATCTAGCTGACCTAACAATAATAATATAAAGCCACAAAAATAACAATAGAGGGATTCTATGGGGCACAGAAATAACAATATGGGGGTAATAGGGGCACAACAATATAAATAAGGGGTATAACTACAATAGTAATGGGGTAATCACTAGTATTATAGGGACCCAACAGACTATGATGGGATTCCATTGTCACAGCCTCGAAACGGGATGTATCCTAAATGTTACTATGCTTAGTTAAGTGTAGTAAAACTCACTGTATGTACACTTTGATTGTGTGTGTTTATTTTAGAGCTCTTGTTCTGGTTAAGTAATCCACTTCACATTTGTTGCAGATGTCAAACTGTTATAGATCTGATATGAAAATAAACGTAAGAAATAAAAAGATCTGAATATAGATAAATTCTTCTTTATTAATCAAACCCTTAGGGCAGGGCAACACCATACATTCACTCCTTAAGGAAGGAGAACACTCTACAAGCCATATGCCTATTCATACAATAATCCTTGACTATCTCCATGTGGAGTCTCTAGCCTCTATATAGGCCTCATACATATAATACCATGGGTCATTACCATGGTTCCCTCATACCATCAACTAATACCATGGGCCCATTACATTATTATTAACTACTTGTGGTGCCTTACATGATATGGGTTAACCACCTTATTTATTACTATGGCCCATCCCATTATTACATTATTACCTTGGGTACCTCCCTTGGTACCCCATATTATCTCCCCTAGGTATATAACATTCCACCCCCCTAAGCATGTTTCGTCCCCGAAACATGGGAAGAACACAAATAATAAGATCTACTCAAAAGAGTAGTCCACTGATACCATACACGTGCATCTAGCCATCCAAGAGAAAGGTGAACCCTCGATCTCACTGGTGCCTCGCTCGCTTGAGATGGAAGTTGACTATGGCAGCTCTTCTGTGTTGATGTATAGTGGGTGGATCTTCTCGCTTCACTATCCGTCATGTGACTACTTGGTTTCCATCTTGATGGTTGTCTTGCAGGGTGATGTGGGTGATGATATGTTGAATTTTTAACCCACGATGTCTTTTTCCTTAATTCACCCTGCTGTGGTGCCTATTGTGGTGTCTTGTTTTCCAATATGACTTCAACCACTGAACCCTCATCAGATGTGTCAGCACCTGTTACCTTTTCGGCTTCAGCCTCTGTTTGTGTTTGATTGTCGACCATCAACTGCTCATCATCTGATATGTCAGTCCCTGTAACATATTCTGCTTCAACCTCCTTGGACTCTACCTGCTTATTAATGGAAATATCCTGTAATGTAATTTTCTTCTTTTTATACCAGAGCTTCAGGAATTTCTTCTACACATTAATATTTGTAGTACCCACTAATTCCGTCCAAGGGTATCCAAAAACAACATCCATGTTATCCATATCTGAAGCATAAAAATCACCATGAAACACATACTTATCCATAGAAAGTTTCAAATCCTTATAAATTTGAACATCCTTATCATCAACTTGTGCAGTTCCAATGTGTTTTGCTGGAACTTGCAATCTTTTGCCAAATTAACACTTATAAGATTTTGCTTGCAACTAGGATTTATAGAAACAATGATTTTCTCTTTCTAAATCAATCCATGAACCTGCAGTAAGGAGACACCCGTAGCAATTAACCCCTTATGTGTCTCATTCTCCTTTTTTCTAGCCCGAGACCATTTGTCCAAAAAGACTTTTTCAAATTCTGCATCTGAAAGTTTGAGCAACTGCTTTAAGTCAAGTGATAAGTTCCACTTTTGAGCCTCATCTCTCCTATTAAGCATCATTGGAATCTTCCAATATGTCCCATGTGTGGACTTGTATCTATGTATGAATTCTTCAATGGTAGGACCATCATCTTTTACTGTAAAATATAGAATCGCCATGAAGAGGGTTTGAGAAAAATTCACTTACTTGGCGAAAATTTGAAATTGTCACAGTTTTTTCAATATTGCTCAGAATCCCTATTATGACCTATTTTCAGAAATGGAACAATAATTTTGCATCTACCCATGTGATGGAAATCTTGATCCAGACACTAGAATTTCAGATCTGTGCTGCAACTCTCCCGTCGTCACCAAAATTTCTGCAAAAAAGAGCTGATTTTAAATCAGCGATATCTCCCTCATCCGAACTCCGATTCGACTGATTTTTTTTTTTGAATTTGGGTATTTTTTCACAAAGAATCCAGATCTACAATTAGATTTTGTAGATATTTCACCAGGACGTCCAGATCTGCACCGCAAACTCGCTGCCCTGAAAAATTGTCTGCAACCCCACTGATTTTTAGATCAGCGATATCTCCTTCATCCGGACTCCGATTCAATCGATTTTTTTTTTGAAATCAGCTATTTTTTCACAAAAAATACATATCTGCAATTATATTTTGCATATCTTTCACCAAAACATATATATCTGATCTGCAAACTCGCCGCCCCCGAAATCCTGTAAAAATAAAAAAAAAATTCTCCACTTTTGTGCCCAAAAAAGTGCTCTGATACCACTTGTTATAGATCTGATATGAAAATATAAGACAATGAAATAAACCCAAGAAATAACAAGATCTGAATATAGATAAATTCTTCTTTATTAATCAAACCCTTAAGGTAGGGCAACACCATATATTCACTCCTTAAGGAAGGAGAACACTCCACAAGCCATATGCTTGTTCATACAATAATCCTTGACTATCTCCATGTGGAGTCTCTAGCCTCTATATAGGCCTCATACATACAATACCATGGGTCATTACCATGGTTCCCTCATACCATCAACTAATACCGTGGGCCCATTACATTATTATTAACTACTTGTGGTCCCTTACATGATATGGGTTAACCACCTTATTTATTACTATGGCCCATCCCATTAATACATTATTACCTTGGGTACCTCCCTTGGTACCCCATATTATCCCCCCTAGGTATATAACACAAACTTTTTGGAACCATTTGTTGGTTATGTCGATGGAGCTAGTTGTAGTATGCAGATGTTAACTTCTACAGCATGGGCCATTTTTGCTCCAAGTGGTGAGTTATTGATTTTTAGAGGGATATGTACTGGACGATCGACAAACAATATCGCTGAGTATAGCACGTTGATTGAACTCCTCTCTGATGCCATTTCACTTGACATACACCGAATCATCATTAGGTTAGACTTACAACTTTTTGTAGTACATCTTACTGGCATCTATACTAGCTGAAACCCAACAATTCGCTGCATGTTCCTTAGAGTTCGTATCTTGGAAAGGTATTTTGAGTTTATTCAATATCAACATATTTCTAGAAATCTAAACACATGAACTGATTCTCTAGCAAACTATGTGTTAAATAGACATTTGTGACATTTGTAACGTAAAAAATTTCAATTCACATCATCATTTGAATCGAATTGCATCACTTAACCATAATAAAACTCTAAAAGTAAAATAGATAGTTGTATATAAGTTTGTACAAACAGTTCGTGTCCAAGACAAAAATTAGTCATCCGACCCAACAAACTCAAAAAAGTTTGCAGAAAATATCCAAGTAGACTAGTGCTGCTTATGATAACAGGTCACAGTCTGTGCTATCATGCGTAGGACTCTCATCCAATGACTCGACACACCAATGGTGTGGCACTGCAATTGCATTGTTAACTCCTTGATCCAGACATCAATAATACCTAGGGTTAAACTCTCTATGTGATCCTATAGCTCGGCCAGTGTCTCTTCTAAATCCAAGTGTCACGAAACTGCTCTCCCAACAGCTCTTTGTACTGACACACCTGCCTCTTGTAATAAAAAAGTATAAACTTTAAAAACAAAAACACTTTGGTCAAACAATTTACCAACAACACTCCACTGCGCTCCAACTGGTAACATCAGATTTGAATCACCATAGAAATCCATTCCTGAATATTGATATTCTGTGAGGGCCATGTCCTTTCAGTCAAACCACTCAAAGAAAATAGGGGTAAACAAGATCAATTGTTGGCCAACATGCCTAGCCATAAGATCTACCCACCTCTGGATCCATGGATCTCTAGGTCCATGTACTCCCAATGAGATATGTTGTGGCTGTATGAGTGGAATTCTCTCCAAGGAAAAAGAAATCAAGATATACCCATAGCCCAATTTTTTTGTCTTTCGATTCTTTACCTTGTTCAGTTGTTCTTTCATGGATGAAAGAACTGCCTCACACCAGTTGAACACCTTTGGCTCCAAACACTCTAAAGCATATCACATATATGACCTATTTTCCAAGTGTAAAGTTGCGCTTCCAGCCGGTTTGGTGAGAGTAAAAGGATTGTTCTCAATGGTAAATCACTAACATCTCTGATTTTTATCTTTCCGTCTCTACTAGGTTGAGCTCCTTTCTGGCAGAACTGTCGTATATAATCTCACTGATTCACCTCCTCTAGTAAATCTTGATAATGGGATTGGGGCATCCTGCCTCGACAGTCCATTCAAAAAGTAAATATCATCGATGGTAAAGGGGATCATTTTTCCCCTAATGTGAGAGACCTGATCGGTAGGATCCTAATAACGAACAAGGTACTGTAAAAGATCAACTTGTTGCTGCATGCTGGATAATTGAAAATACTTCAGTAACCCACAATTCCTTAGGGCATCAATTGTTTCTTGATTATTTAGCACAATCATTTCTTGTTCTTCATGCTCTTGTTCTCTCCATATAATCACCATTATAATTTGATGAATGTATGAAATGAAACCATTAGACAAATTAGGAGCCATTTTTTGCAAAAAAAAGTGGAAAATTTGGGAGAAAACCACTGTCAAAATTTGGTTTTTGTGCCGATCACACTCCTCCCTTAGAGACAGTGCGCTACAATGCATATAGCCTTCTAGGTGTGTGCAATGTAGTACATCTTTCGATATTGAAAGGGTGCGCTAATCCAAAATGTGAAAAATGAAACCCTAGGGGAAGAGAAGAGAAACATGGATAGCTCCTACCTGGTCCGGACGACATGAGAAATGGTCCACTGAATCCTCCGCAATTAGCTAGTGAACTTTGAGGTAGAAAACTGCTCCAGAGCACCAAAGTCAAAGGGTAAAAGTGAAATGGTAAAAATGAATAATAAAACTTATTTTTATGTTTATTTCTTGCACTCTAATCAAGTAAACATTGGTTTTTATTCATTTTATCCATTTGAACAGGTAATCCTTATCTATTTTGATGAAGTTTTGAGTAGGTTTAACAGCTGAAAAGTAGACTTTGATGTGCTCAAGTTTAAATTGAACATCTTTGACCACAAAGAAATCTTTTATCTCTTTTTCGAGCATTGCTAAAATTGAGAAAGGAACCCCCTTGGATTCCTCTTTAAACTCTTTTCAAACTCTCTTAAAATGAAAAGATTGTTGATCACTTGTCTATTCCGGCTCGTTAAAGGATTAGAAACGATATCTCTCTTATATTATTTTATGTTTTTTCAGACTTGAGAGATTATTTTACGAAAAAGAACTTGTGGAGTTTCCTTTTCATTCCTTTTTAAACTCTCTAAACATGAAGAGGATGGAGTTGTCTTTGTCGTTAAACTCGTTAAAAACATCAAATAGTGACAAACTTGTCCATCAAGACAAGGCCAAGTTTCACCTTCGCTAGACTCGTTAAAGCATCAACTAGCAATGGATTCGCCCAAAGGGTGAAATTATACAACACGCATATGTTATCCTCCTCAAGCTTGATAAATAATAAATAGGTACTGGTTAGGAATGACTGGGGAAAAAGGAAAACGCCGAGAAAACTTTATGGTAGCAAGTCTCTCTTGAACATGACACCTTCACCTCATCATCGTGACTATGTGGGTTGGGTCATTCAACTTGATGGTTATCACACCATTGGTCTATCATACTATCCATTTCTTTGTTTTGGGTCAATGCTACCAATTCATCTCTGTGTCACTAAAATGTTCAAGAGAAGTCTTTCAGTTCAAACGTCATCCTTTGCAATACTGTAAACCTTCATTTTCATGACCGCCATTCCTGAACCTTTTATCGTCAGTCAATTTTTCATCTCCAAAATCATTTACCTCGTTTCGTGTCATAGATGTGGGATACATAAAAGCCCTCCTATGATGAGTCACTTCTTGTCGACATCAGCACATCATCCAAGAATTTGAATTATAAACATCCCTTCAGTACCTTGAAGCTTGCATACATCAACGGCAGGTCTCTTGCTTCCGGCGATAGGTTGACGTCACTGGCCTTCGACTGAAAGGCTTTATATGGTGTGCGACATCAAATCATTTATTCACACCATGTGAAATATACTATAGTACCTTGAGGGTCATTATCATTATTAGTGATTCCTCTCGCATTCGTTAACGGCTTACATTATTGGCCAGTAATTAGACGATGACTTTCCATGTTCGATCTCAAAACATCTATTCAGGTGGCTAGATTTGTACTTGAGCAAAATATTATGAGACTGAAGACCTCAGATCTAGTTTCATCCATCCGGGCTGCGATATTTTCAGGAGTACTAAATCAAATGTACAATGGCCTTACATTCATGGTCAACCATTCATGGGTCTATATCTATAGACGACTATATTTGTACATGTTATGAAAGTTTATAAGCTAAGCATGGGTATACCTTCCCTCATCTAGTCCATGAGAAAAATCAAATTATCATGATATATGTATTGTCATTGATGCAGGTCACCTTCCTTTTCGAAACCTCCTCTCCTCGTGATAAAGCATTTCACTCGACATATATATTTATGACTTCCCCCTTTAGGGGGAAACTATTACAGATCCATTTGGGCACATTGACCGCAACTTACAGATCGATACTATTAGGGCCCATCAACCCCTAATGTAGTTGTTCCATGCCCTAAAAGAAGTTGAAAATCAGAATGCCTCACTTCCCAAGAAGTTCCATCACTGAAAACATCCAAAAATTGCCTCTAAGAAGATAAGGACATGTAGGCCTTCATTAGCGTGCGCTACAATACAAACCTTACATGGTCAGGGTGCTATGGAGTGCACTTGGTCCCTCTTTGGCCTGCACTGGGCGAATTTAAGCAAATTTCCGTGAGGGTTGAAAGATTCCTTATCCATTGGAAACCTCTAGAAGTTTCTCAATGCCACCTACTCCTTTGAGTTTGCATTTGGATGAGGAAGGGAGTTAAGGAACATCAATGCCCTATCCCTTCTTCCATGGAACTAATTTCTAAATTTAGAAAAGCATTCATTATCACCATTGATGGCATAACCTCCTTCATTCACCTATAAAAAGATGACTCATCTAAGTGATCAAGGGGGTTGGAAATTGTAGAGAGATATTGCTGGTATGAGTTTTGAGTTGATTGCAAGTATTGTAATGATGTCAAAGTGTCTTGCTTGTTGTGGGGAGAGGATGGGATTGAACTGGAAGAATGATGCTGAATCAGGTGAATTAGGTCGTAATTCTTCCTTTTAATAATAAAGTATTCAAAGCTTTTTCCTTATGCTTGTATTGCCTTTTAATGCTTTCATATGTCTATCATGTATTTGATTCCATGCTATTTTTAATCAATAGATCATTATCTCATGCTTTGATGGGTTCTTGTTTCTGTCTGTGTACAACTACTTCTCAAGAGGCTTAAGTATGGGAAGGAGCAACATAATCGGTCAAGGGAGATAAGAAACAAGCAGAAGCTACAAGTAGGTTCTTTGTTCTCTTATTTTTTCTATTGTTTATAGAAAAGGTAGAGAATAGTTTGTACTGTTGTTTCTAGATTAAGCTACTAGTCTAGAGGGTTAGGCATTTGTCCAAGAACATTAAATTTTCCCAAAACAACATACTCAATGGTGAATGTTGAAAACTTGAAACTCTATGAGCCTTGGTTGATCATGGACACTGAACAGGTTAGATAGGTTCCTACAATGGATGATTTGTTACCCAAATACTTGGACAAGCTACCAGAAGACATCATTCTCAGGAGGAAGACCAAGACTTCATGACTAGGAGATATGGAGTACCTTTGTATTGGTTTCAAAGGAATGCATCCAAGTAAGGCTCAATGGATGGAGAACGACAAAGTGAGGGAGAAATTCCATCAATTTCCAATTGATTGATAAATCTTTTGGCAGTCTAAACATAGAAGTGGCCTTGAAAATAACCCAAAATCCATGTCATCAAATGGAATTAAGACAAGGACTAGATCATATTGCTCGTCGCCCTGATTCTAATGTTGTGAACGACACTCAAATTAGAGTTTGTATGCTCAAGTTATAGCTGGTCAAAGTTCTAGTCAAACTTGACCAAGTGGCAGCCACTAATGAGGAAATAAATTGGCAGAGTCTCAACACACATAAAACGATGGTCAAAAAGGGAAAATTTTTTGCCTCCTTAATTCATCCATTAACCTTTAAAAACAGGCAGAAAAATTTCAACCATATAGTTTAAAAAAATTAAAGTTAAAATTTAATTTTTGGGGTGTTGGGTCACCAACCATACCACCCACCTATGTAATTCGCATTTTCATATATATATAGATATATATATATATATATATATATATATATATATATATATATATATATATATATATATATATATCTGTATATATATATATATATATATATATATATATATATATATATATATATATATCTGTGTGTGTGTGTGTATGTAATGGGTGGGTGGTCCACTTGTTGATGGAACCACCCTCACCTGAAAACTATAGACGCATATTCAAACTGTATCACCAAAAATTATATGGTGGCAACCTTATAGCATATCCATGCAAACAATAATATGCCACATGGCGAGCAACCTGGGATTGAACTCTACCCTCTCCCTACCTAAATGAATCCACCACCAATTAGAAACAATTTGCCTATTGGTGGCTCTGCCCTAGTGTCAATACATAACGTCTCATTTACCTGTCAAACCAGACTGGTGGAGTGTGGACTATTAGAACTGTGAGCAACCAATAGGGTCAGAACCATGAGTGAGCGATGTATTTATATGCTGAAAATATTCCATTAGACGACCAACATTGCTAGTTTCATAATTTGACAAGTTTATAGTATTTTTTTCACGTTTTCATTCCAAGAGTCCAACCATGCAGTCCGTTTCTCGAGTTGAGGACTCCATTTTCATGCCATCATCAGATAATGAGGCATAAGGGTCATTTTTGTAAAATTTATTGTAATCATTTACTTTCTGCCACTTAATGAAAGAAGGCCTTTCATTTGATGGTTTCCTTATGATTTTTGCTTCTTTTTCATGTGCTAAGTTACTTGGTTAATATGCTATTTTATATGAAATTTTGTATGCATCCTTGCAGTTAAATGATCTGGATCACTTGGACACTTACAATCCTCTTAGAGAACTCTTGGAGGAATGTGCAATACATGGGATTTGGAGCAAGAAGGCAAAGGAAGATCAGGAAAGTGCACGAGGAAATTAGGATCAGTAGTTGCAATGAGTTTTTCTTGTAGGTATCAAGTTGCATGTATGATTTCCATGTTAGTTTTGGCATGCATGTGCTTTCTTGGTTATCATTTTTCATTGGCGAGGAGGATTTCCTAGATTGATGGTGGATTTTCCTATCCTTTCCATTTTCTAGATAGCCATGGAGTTTTCAGTGTCTCTCCTTTTGTTTTCTAGTTGGTTCTCATGTTACTTATGGACATGGATTGAGTTACTAGTTCCTAGAAGCCTTGGTCGGAAAAACGCCCTGGAAGCCCTGTAACAACTTGGGTTGAGGTACTAGTCCTCGAATCCTTGGTTGGAAAGATTCTATGGAAGCCCTTTGTGGGTTGAGTTACTAGTTCTAGAAGCCCTAGTTGGAAGAATGGTCTGGAAGCTCGACAACAGTTGTGGGTTGAGTTAATGGTCATGGAAGCCCCAGTTGGAACAAACACTTTGGAACCCTCGATAGATTGGGTAGGTACCCATTTGTTGATGGTTAGTGATTTTCGACTGTTAGGTGGAATCAATGGTTGGGGGTTGAGGTGGCTTGCCCTCTATATGCCTTGCTTTGGTTTTGTTTGATTTGTTCCATCAAATCCCGCATTCATTCTTGGAAGATGGCATGGGTGTGATTGGATGAAAGAAAGATTTTGTTCATCCAATCTATGGTTGAGTGGTATGTAGAAGTCCCACATATAGTTGAATTTTTCATATGTTAATATGATCTCCTTTCCTCTTGTATCTGATGGGTAAATATACTTGTTCATATGTGTTTTTTATAGTTGTTATATCTTTGTTATTTATGTTGAATATATGATGGATAAGAGGATGTTTTATGACCATCTCCGTGTAAGTATCTCGTCATGTTTTCATTAGATGATGAATGAACAATGAATATATGACCTAGTAGATGATATTGCAACTATTGTGATAAGGCTTTAACTCTTTGTAACGAATCTCAGATAAGTATGAGATATCTATGCTTACATCTGTCATTATAACTTGTAGATTACATATTTATGATATGTTCAACGAGGTGTCTATCATGGCTAGTAGGGGCCAGTCAAGTCGTTGTAAATGTTTGCATTAGTGACCTTGTTTCAATTTTATTGATCATTTATGAAAATTTCATGAAGTTCTGGGTAGTGGCCAGAGTCCTGGCCCTCAAAACGTGGCATAAAATTTGGTGTTGCTAGCACAAGAACTACCAGAAAAAGGCCACAATCACATGGGTTTCCTACTATGGGAGTGATTGGAGGGTCCCAGTCACATGCATGGCTTGTCATCGGAGTGACTGAAGTGAAGGGGAAGTGAAAAAGAAACTTTCTTCGTCGGTTGGTCACCTCGAAGGGTTGATTGGCTCCTGAAGGTTCTGCTGCATGTGTGGAAGGTCATATTGGTCTTGTCATGTTGGTTCCACTTGCTTAACTGTACTTTGAGATTTTAATCGTATGATAGTAACTCTTCATCACATGTTTACCCCATTGGACTAGTTAGCTACGGTAAATGTGGGAGGAGGATGTTACATTTGTTGAAAACAAGTATTATTTTTTCATTACTATGTCAAAATTGGATTTGATTGTTAATTGTAAAGTAGGGCTTGCTAGTATTTTGTCATAGGTTTTTCTGAGGCCAAATTAGATATTTGACTAATTGAAATTTGAGAAATTGTAAATTATGGATTCACCCCCCCTTAGTAATTCATGATTACCATTAGTTGGTATCAGAGTTTGATTCCTTCAGGAATGATTTAAGCATTGTAAGGTAGATCGATAAGGAATCATTCCCAAAAAAATGTTAGTATGTGTATTCAAGCAAGAAAAAACTTTCAAAATATATATTCTGAAAGGTTAGGATGGAATATTGTCTCATGCCCCTAGGTGTAGATGTTTGGAGCTCTGTATTAGTTGATTATATTGTCCCAACAACCCATCCTATATATGCAAATGGTAAAATGGTTTATGGGACAACACAAAGGCAAATAATTCCATTCTCTTTGGTCTTAATCAATATGAACTCGTAAAAGTAATGCATTGTATGTTAGACAAGGAAGTATGGGACATGCTTAAGAATAGTTATGAACAATATGAGAAAGTTAAGCAAGATAAGCTTCAAACCTTAAGAATGAGGTTCAAGATCTTAAGAGTAAATAAAGAAGAAAATATAATAGAATATTTTCTTAGAGTTGATGAGGTAGAAAACCTGATTAGAGGACTTGGGGAAGAAATTGAAGAGGAAGTAATTGTTAAGAAGGTATTGATATATGTGCCTATGAGATTCAGTGCTATGATATCATCCATAAAAGAGATGTTAGACTTGAAGTCTCTTTCAATGGAGTAGCTACATGAAACTATCACATCCTACAAAATGAGAATAAGAAAAGATAAGGTTTAGCCAGAGGAGGAAACATTTAAAGTGTCAAAGATTACTAAAGAACAAAAGGATTTCCATGAATGTTCTAGTTGTGAATATGATCAAGAGATGGCTTAATTTTCCAAAAAATTAAAACATGGTTTAGGTAAGTATAAAGGAAAGCTACCATTTAAATGCTTTTAGTGTAGAAGAGTTGGGAAATTTTCCTCCAATTTTCCTTATAGAGAGAACATGCAAAAGGAAAATGATCAAAAGCCCAGAGATAAAGCTCAAAAATATCATAAGAAGAAACGTTTCAAGAAAAAGGTGCTCTACTCTACAGAGGACATTTATACATTAGAAGAAAACAATGAAGAGTCTTCAGAAGATGCACTTGATGAATTCGTACTCATGTTGGAAACTAAATCATAATTGGGGGTCGGGGGTGAATTAGTAGTGAAGGGACTAATAAAATTTTCTCCAAATTAACTATTCTTTAAACCATGTATTAACTGAAGCAAATAAGAAAATATTAGAGCATAAAATACAAATAAAACCATGCAAGAAAACACAAATGGAAAAAACATTTGGAAAACCCTCTCCAAGGCAAAAAAGCACCCGTTGTTGATGTGTTGCTCAAATATTCATTATGCTAAGAAAATTATTTACTTAGAGTTACAACTGGATACTATTAACTGGAGATCTCTTTCTCATGAAGATCTATGGACTAACATCCGTTGGAAGCTACCATGACCAACAACATTCACTCAGTTACTCCTGAACTATCAATTGAATCTACAGACTCCTCTCTGCTAGAAGCCTCCATGACCAATGAGCATTTTCTATTTTCTTCTGAACTATCCAAATACCATTGGATTGAGAAATCTACTCACTTATATTGCTTTCACTCGAGTCCTCCAACTCCACTCCTTTATGTGGGTCTCATTTCATACATTTTCAGACTAGAACTAAGAACTACTCAACATGAGCACTACAACAATGTATCATCAAGGAGCACAATAAAAAACCAAATCCACACCACAAACTGCAACACAATCTCATCAACGATGTATAAGATAATTTTTAGAATGCTTCAACTAAAAACCTCTCTCCAATAAACAATCTTTTTAGAAACAATTGTTGAATACAACCAACAAACACAAGCTACTACCAATCTCTAGTAGAACTATAACCAATCATTATTTCACCTCCCTACTCTCTACATGACATCCTGGCTGAAACATACTTCAGCTAACTGTTACAAAACCCGCAAACTACTTTAGTAAATCCACATCATACAACTCTCACAACTTGCACACAATCCTTTAATCTCACACTCACTCAAAACATAAAGAGAATCAACCATACCACCACTGAGGTTTCTCCAATATATGGATGAAATGAGGTTCTCAACTAAATAATTAATAAGAACTATTGGGATCCATAAACTTTATTCATATGCTTGATTCGATCCAGATTTAGCTCATTGACTAGATCATATCACTAACTCCACTTCATGAAGGATATTCGTCACTTTAACCATCTTCTACGAACTCAATAACCTTTTTCCAACCTTTACGTGATGAGTCTCAAACAAGGAAAGCCAAAAAAATGAATAAACACCCTATGTGTGTGAGGAATGAAGAGGAAAACATGCTTTAAGCCATATTCATAGGCATAAAACTATCTTATCTTGACTTTCCACATGCATAGGCCTTCTTCCCAATGACTTCAACTTCTCAACGTCATGCACAAACTTGTCTCCCTACAACTATGACAGAGGATAAGAAAACTAAAACCAATTCAGGCCAAATATCTCAAACTTCTTGGACACATTAATCAACTCCAAAAAACACCTCCAAGCCTCTGTGACAAGGTTGCAACTGGTGACATAGACCAATAACTTCTGCAAGAATTTAGTGACATGAAAGCTCCATTCTGCCAAACTGCTCATCATGACCAACACCTCTAGCTCCTCAAGTAGTAATAAAAACCTATCTAAACACCTCCAACACCTATACAAAACATATATAGAACATGTACAATAAACATATCCAACACCTGCAGCAGCAACATCAAGTCATCCAACTGCCTCTAACACCTGTAGAGGCACCACCAACACAAGTAGAAACATCTCAACACATGTAGTGGGAAAGCGAATGCTTCCAACATAGGTAGAACCATATCCAACACCCTTAGTATAAACATAAATTCATCAAACATATTTAGCAACATCAACCTATGCAAAGTCAAGCTAATATTCCTTGAATCCATATCTATTTAGTCTCCCATTCCTGCACTAGGTCATGTCATAAACATGTTGACATTAATTCCAACCAAGAAGACCACCAAGCCAAAACTCATCACACTCATCACACATCATGAGGAGGACTATCAACATAATGAAGTTCACATAAGGCATATGATGAACAATACCAAGACACTGTTGACATCAGCTGAAAGACTACAATGCTAACAAGATCTCCCTTTAGCATTGATGTCAACCTCAATCTGATCTTGAACATTTCAGGATGCAATATTGAAGCTAATATCTACCAATCCAAATTTTCCTACCCTTTGACATCAATGGAAAAGAGCAATACCAACTATGAAGAACAATGAAAATAGTATGTTGGATGAGAGAAATATTCCCCTTGTCATACTCAATACCATTCTGATACAAGAGTGATGTAGACCAATAATGTGCATACAAAACAACAAGCTTAGTTTTGAACTTGCCTCAATATTAAACCATACAACCTCTCTAATTTAACATGCTCCCCATAAGTATGTAATAGAGCTGCAATCTCACTCTCTTTGTTGTTGTAGCAACACATCCCCTACACCACTCAGATATACAATTTTCAATAGATTACCACACAATTTAATGTTTCATGGAGAAAATTCATGGTTGTGACAAGGACATAGGACTAACATATGAATCCTATACACCTATCATTAACCCTTACTTATATGGACCCACGTTTACATGCTACACCCAATGTAGTGGGGATACATCAATGATATGCAAAATAATACATGACTTGGACTTCCATTGACCCATACATAGCTAATGGAATGACATACTAGACACCATGGGTCTCTCCATGAGAAATATGCCCAAAAGATAGAACAATAAAGGTACATGGATTTTACATCTGCAAATAAGTGTTCTCTCCTCTATGCATGCCAAAAATAATGATATAACATAAGTACATGATGTCCATAAGAAATGACGTATGCTCCATACAACAACACCATTGAAGATTCAATACATGACATAACAAAATATATAAGCTCTAAATGTAGAAAAGATATGGATGCACCTCCAAAAATTTCCATGCAACTCAAGATGTAGCCATATGCTCCCCCCGAGACCATGCATGCCTCAAATTTTGGTGGGAGTTTCTTGCTGCTCCTTTCTCCTCCAAACTTTCTTATGTTGATTTTCCTTCTTTTTATGTGCTTGGCCTTGCATATTCTTCTCTATTTGATTCGTTCTATTGTAACACATGGGAAAATTGTAATTCTTGGACTTCTGGCCAATATTGTCACACACAAAACATATTATGTTAACAAGGAATTGAAGAATAAGTTGATATCTTCTACTGATCTGATTTTTATTCCTTCCATTTTACCTACATTCAATAGCCATATGGCTAAAATCATTGCATGAGAAACAATAACTATAAAAAGGACTAATATATGTGACAGATGAAGATCTTATTTGCATACATGCTTTAGGGTGCATCTACCTTTGCTGATCCTTTTATGAGAGGGTTTGTTCTCTTCATTACTTCAAATTTTTGGTATATGTCCATGTATTCCACATTTATAACATCTCCCAATTCTATTTTTCTTCTTTGGCCTTCTTGTCTTATTCTTCTACTTCTTGCATTGCTGTTGCATTACCTTTTCCTCACTGCTACTAATTTCTCCAACAATTTTTTATTTTCTTGTAGATACTTGAGCACTGGATTTGAACCTCTCTAATTCCTGCCTTACAGAGATTTCTCTAGTCTTCAATTTTCTACACTCATCATCTAGCTCCTTATACTACTTCCTCATTCCACTTTTGAGTTATATTCCTTGTTCCAGTTGAGTTTTTAGATCTGAAATTTATTCTTTGATGGAAGTCTCCATTTAATCAAGAATTTGTAGGAGCATGTATTGATCTTTATTTTCAGTTTTGACCCCCTTGATATTTACTTTTAAGACAATTATCCTAGATAACTCTTCATATTTTCTACTGATATCAACTTGTTGTCCCTCTACATTGATGCTTGATTCATCACTGCTATCACTAGGGATTTCATCTTCATCTTGTCAGGAGGCTTGATTTACCACTACAATATGAGTAGAATCCTTTGCATGGTTCCCTATCTCTGAAATCTACAATTTTCTTCCATAATATAGATTTTGTGAACTGTTCAACATCTCTTTTGAAGTCTCACAATGCATCACATACAAATTATTAGATCTTGAAATTCCATGCAATATAATATTTTTAGCCAAATCATTAAATTTATCTTTAACTCCATACTCTACTCATAACAAAATATTTTCATCAAGAAATAGAAAATATGAATGCAATTTCATCTCCATGTTACAAATTTACCTTCGTGAAGTAATGGAATTCCTTGCTGATCCATTTTGGAAAAATTACAAAATCTTGCCAAAACTTCAAAATCCAGTCTCTAGCAATCATGCTGCACTGAGAACCTCGCTTTGATACCAATTGTTGGAAACTAGATCACTACTGAGAGGGGTGGTAAACTAGTAGTGAAGGAACTTATACAATTTTCTCCAAATTAATTATTCTTTAAACCATGCATAAAATAAAGCACATAAGCAAATATGATAGGATCAAATACAAGTGATACCATGAAAAAATTCAACACAAAGGACATAGATATTTCTGGTGGAAAACCCTCTCTAGTAAAAAAATTCACCCGATGTTGATGTTCTTCTCAAATATTCATTATGCTAAGTAAATTATTTACATAGAGTTACAACTAGCTATTATCAAATTGATATCACTTTCTCGTGCGGATCTACAAACTACCATCCATTCGAAGCCACCACAATCGACAAGCCTCACCCAGTTTCTTTTGAACTATCCAACTACCATTGGATTGATAAATCTGCTCACTTATATTGAATTCACTAGAGTCCTCCAACTCCACTCCTATATGTAGTTCTCATTTCATACATTTTCATACTGGAACTGAGAGCTACTCAACATGAGCACTACAATAATGTATCATCAAGGCACACAATGAAAAACCAAATCCACACCACAAACTGCAACACAATCTCCTCAACATTGCATAAGATAATCTGTAGAATGCTTCAACAAAAATCCTCTCTGCAAAAAACAATCTGTTGACAAAAAACTACTTCATACAATCAACAAACACAAGCTACTACAAATCTCGAATAGAAGTGCAAAAAATCATTAATTCACCTCCTCTCTCTCTATATAATATGCCAGCTAAAACATACTTCAACTAACTACTTCAACACCTGACAACTTCTTTAGTAGAATTTCGTCATGCAAGTCTCACAACTTGCACATAATCCTCCAATCTCATACAATACACTCAACACATCAAGAGAATCAGCCATACCACCATTGAGATTTCTCCAATATATGGATGAACTGAGGTGCTCAACTCAATAATTACCAAGAACTACTAGGCTCCACAAGCTCTATTCATATGCTTGATTCAATCCAATTTCACATCATTGACTAGATCATACAACTAACTCCACTTCATGAATGGTATTCTTCACTTTAACCTTCTTCGAAAAGCTGAATAACCTTTTTATGACCATTATGTTATCACCAAAAAATCTATCATCTAGCCTAATTTAGTAGATGGATCGAAGTACACCATGTAAAGCCAATTTTACCATAGTAAAGTTGCTTTCACTGTGAAAAATTACCTAATAAACCACCTTTATTAAGTGATTTGTAGTTAAACCGATGAAGAATAACTAAATAAATCACTATTTAATTGATTTTCTTCTAGGAATAATTAATTAAACCATTTTTCAAATATTATTACTTGTTATACTTGACCCAATCATGAAAAATAAATAGATAAATCATTAGTTATCTTATTTTGTTCTAAAAATAATTGATTAAGCACTAATTAATTATTATTCTTTGTCAAATTTGATTAAATCCATTAGGAATAATTAAATAAATCCTTATTTGTTTATTATTCCTTAACTAATTCCTTGAGATGATAAATAAATCATTTATTTATTTATTATTTCTAAATAAAAGTTTAAATACTTTTCCCCTCCTAAACAAATATAATAAAATATTCTTAGTCGTTATTCCAAGAATGGGATCAATAATATTTTATTTTTGTTCATTATTCGAGGATAACTCAATATTTTGTTATAAATATAAGGGTTTTCCATTCATTATTCATTTTTGATTATTTTCATTGTTGCACTCATTGTTGTAACTCGGATTATTTTCATTGTCGCACACCATATTTTTGGTCGGTTTAGACATTATAAAGGAGAGAGACACTACACAAGCTGAAGACATTTGATGATAGCCAAAAACCCATCCCATAGAAGGGGACTAGTAACATTTATTTTTTCCCTTCACGGGTGTTATAATAAAATTATTATTTACATATGGGGTTTCCATTGGATGATTAGAGTTATTACTCTTTCTTTTTGCTGTTTAACTATGATTGTGGCATTGATCTAGACTTTGGCAAGTTTTGTTTCTATCGGTTGCTGCAAATCTACAATGTTTAGCATCCATTTATATTGTTGAGATTGTTTTTCATCCACAATCTTAAGTGGGTTCTTTTCATACATCTTTGAGAAGAAAACACTACAACAAAATTGGTGACTCCGCTAAGGAATAATTTTGGTTCAGAAACCTAGGTCTCCAATAATAAATTGGCGACTCCACTGGGTTTTATACTTCAGATCTAAAAACCTGGGTGACCTTTGGCTTTTAGCTTAGGGTTTCCTCTTTTTTTCAATTCTATTAATGTTTCCTATTTTTTTAACACTAGATCTGATAAATTTCTAACTTCTGCAAGCTTTTTTGTCATTTCCACAGGTCATAGGAACTAGTCGCGACAAAGGTGACACCTTTTTCCGAGATTTTCCAAACGGGTTGCACAGAACATAAATCACAATTTTTAGCCCAAAAAGTGTGATCTGGGCTTCAGAATGAACCTTTCAGCCCAAAAAGTGCGATCTCCGCAAAGAAATAGGTCAGTACATGCGATTTCTGGGTTTTGCTGAGAGTTGTTTGATGGGTGTCTGACCTCTATCTTACCCTGCTTAGCCCTTGATCCACTTTGTTTTACTTGTCGAAGTTGAATTTAGCTTCCCTTAGGGCTTCTAATACACTTCCACCTTTCTAGGAGGAGTTTAGCTGAGTGAGAAGTCTGAGTCTCGACAGCCCTTTTAGCCACATTTTCCAGATCTGTAATCATTTGCTTTAGATCCAATAAGATAGGTTGTTACCATCCATAATGTCACATTTCCACTTGTTTGGTCATTCCCTTAGGGTCCCATCAGTTTCCCTGGGTATTTCACCCATCTCCCATCTTTTTGCAGCGATTTTCCCCTTTGGCTTTTGGTTGTTACTGCAACACTTTCCAGCAGCTTAGTATCACTTGATCCCAACCACATTGACATTCATATCTCTTGGTTGTTTCAGTGTATTTCCCATCGATCTAGGCACCAAGAAGTATAGCATTTGCAAACCCAGTTTGGGTGTGGTTCAGCTAATTGTTTTGAGATTCATTTTCTGTTATTAATTTCAATTTATTTTCAGCAAGGTTTTTTCTATTTTCTACAAACATGATCTGGGCTTAATCAATTAATAATCTTGCACACACAAGCACACCTTAACCAAAGGGCACTTGGTTTACACCGCCAAGCCAAGACTTAACATAATACGTTTATCTCCCTGTGTGTCCTACCACCATTGTGCCACCATGGCGTGTGTCATGGAGACTATTAGGCCTTCACCCCCAATTTCCTCTTGGGTGTATTACCCCTCCCCATCGGGTTAAAGTTCATAGCCCTCCGAGTCCCCATACTGACTCTTCTCTTGGTCCTTCTGATTCCTCATCTGATTTCGAGCCTCCTTCACCACATATCGTCACCATGTCTGGACCCACAACTGGTCTAGGAACGCAGCCTAGTGTTGGCTCCAGTTCTATCTTGGTGGTCACATCAAGCAGAACAGTCCCAGGAACCATTCCGATAGCCCTCATGCTCCCCTTTATGGCTGGGTTAGGTCTACTGGATCTTAACTAGTTGATAAACGACCCCATACACCATGATGTTGGTTGGCCCTCTATGCCGACTAAGCTTCCCTAAGACATCCCAAAGTTTGAGGGTATTGTTGAAGAGGATCCTACCAACCATGTTTGATCCTTCCACATGTGGGGTTCGACCAACTCCATAACTAATGACTCCATTTGTCTTTGGCTCTTTCAATGCATGCTCAATGGAGACATTGCAAAATGATTTGTAGACCAACCCTTCGCCTCTCATTCCATTTTTGTGACGCTTTCTAAAGTGTTCCTTTCATATTTCTAGTTATTTCTCTGGTACGACACTGATATGGACCTATTAACCACATTCCGTTAGTCCTTTGCCACTCACCTTTTTCGCCATGTTCAAGAGTGGCGTCGAAGGAGGAGCACATGTCATGCCCCACCTTTCGAAGACCATGTCTATCTAGATTGGTTTCTTAAGAGCCTTTTATCCCGCATCGAGAAAGATGTCGCGTCCCATTTTCCTCAGCGAGGAAAAAGCTCTCTAGACCACTTTGAGATATGATCTAATTTATTCACAATCCGATTATATCTATATCGTCATTCCAGACCTCCATCATCTTGGAAAATCCAATGCACTAGGGGCATCTCACGTCGCCGGCGGTATCATTGGATCCCTTTCACACTCTTCACCAAACACTCAACAAAGTTATGGCTGCCCGTAGGGGGGCACCAGTTCCTCCAACATTTATTCCCCTCCTGCTAGCAACATGTTTCGAAGGCCCCAACCCGTCTACCAAAATATTGCTCCTTCTTATGCACAACCTGGTGCTCCATCTCCTCAAGCGTTAGCACTACAACTTCCCATGCATCCTCAGTCGCAGTAGCCACCGCACCATCAGGGTCAGGTGTTTGCACAACAAAGTGCTACCCATTCCCAAAAGTCGAAGAAAAAGAATAAAGGAAAGGGTAACAAGGGTAACCAGGGTAATCAAGGTAACCAACTTAGTGAATCCTAGGGGAACCAGCCTCACACCAACAACCAACAACAGGGTGGCTAGCCTAAGCAGAACAAGGCTATTCATATGAACAAGCCTTGTGCATGTTGTGCTATAAATGACCATTATACACATGAGTGTCCTCTCCTACCCTATATGCTCCAAATGTGGGAAGCTCATGCAGCTTCTAGAGGTAAAAAACCACCTCATAATCCTACACCATCTCAACTGACATTGCTCAAATCCTTTCCCATAACAAGGATTTTTTGTTGCTCAACCTCAGTGTGGTCAGAGAGCCCATCCCCCCAAACCTTCTGGTCCCAATGACTACCAGATCCTCATGGTGGATTTTGATGAGGTCAATATGTCTGATCAACATCCAGCTCCTTAGAACTCTATTGTTACCATCTCAGTTGAGTCATCCAGATCCACCCACCTAGGACCTCCTCCATTTGTGGGTGCCTCTCCTCTGTTCCCACCAGTAACCATCTAGGATTTATTCCAATGGGACATTACCCTACAGGCCAGATACCTTTCTTATTGCCCCCTCTCAGAGTATTTTCTATCCTTGTAATGGCCTTATTGGTCCTTCCTAATGTGACTTTGGGGATCCTAGTATGGTACCTTGATCCCACAGCAAGCACTCTTCCTGGTCAGCTACGACCATATCATGCTTTGACCCTAGTTCAACTAGTCCCTACGACCCCTATCATTGCTCCAGTTCCACCGCAACGTCAATATGAACCCACTCCTATTGTGACAACATCCATACAGGGGGGCAAAGCTAAGAGGAACGAACTTAAGGAAAAGGCTCCCCAAGATTCTCCGGCCCCCAAAGCCCCCAAGCCATCACACTTGTGCGCTTTGTGTGAATTTTATGGGCATGCCACCAGTAATTGTCCTGAAATTACTCATCTCAAAATTTTGGTTCATGAGGCATTTCCTGAGTCTAATATCCCTGAGGTCCACATTACCTTACTAGGACCAACCAGAAAACTCAAAACCATGCACACAAACCACCTTTGTGCCCTGTGTGATCATCATGGTCACTATTCCCATTATTTCCCTTGCCTTGATGAATTTTCTGATTGCCTTGGGGCAATTCGTGAATACGAGGCCACTCATAGTGCATCATCTACTCCTCTACCCATGGATTCTGGTACCACTATTCAACCGGAAAGGGGAGACTCTAGCCCCACTATTGTGATCCCTCCACCCGATGATGAGATGTAAGACACTATAGGCCACATTCTTTACTTGTTGTCATCCTTGAGTTCCTCACAATAAAACCTTTTTGAGGTTTCTGCATGTGCTTCTATCAAACCTCTTTCGACAGAATCCCAGGTATCAACATCCATAGACCCTCCATCTACCAGCTCATCATCTACCATTCCAGATGATGCGTATGCGAACCTTCTTTCTCAGGTTTATGCACCCGGTAATGCCGCCACATTATGTATTCGGTCTTTCTCCCATCTGCCCATCTTCTAGCCTGATGAGGACACCATGGAAGCTTTATCTACCCCTGATTACCCCTCCACTTAAGTAAGGGGAAATTTCTTCAGAGTATTTTGAAGGCCATTTCCTTCCTAATTCTCCCAATGCACTCTACCTCAAGAAATTTTGCTCATAGCACATCCCTTTGATTTTTGCGTCTTTATTTCTGCCATGAAGTTAGGTAAATCAAATCATCTCATCCGTTGTCTTTTGCACATTTAAGATGGATCCATCATCCACACCATATATCAATCATGCCGATGGTGCAAGTCGCTTCTCCCAGAATCTAACCTTGGTAGCCCGGGTCATTTTTACCCCCTTGCATACTTTAATCCTTTCCAACGGTGTATGCATTGGATCTGCCACCAATAGTAAGTTTGAATATGATGCAGTGATAGGTTTGTTTGTTGATGTTCTTGCTCATCACATCCTTCATCTTCATGTTCATTTAGATTCATTGCTACTTGTCATGTAATTGAATGGTGTGTATCATGTGCATAACAAAGTCCTATTTAGAAAATATCTACGAGTTAAAATGTTGGTGCATGAATTTGAAACCATTACTTTCAGTCATGTGCCTAGAGCCCAAAATCACTATGTAGATACCATTACAAACTACATTCTAGATTGGCATTTATCACATGTATACCACATAAGATAACACAAATTGCAAACCATCATCATCATATAAAAATGCATAATCATACTATGTATCATATAAGTGTTTGGAGTGCCATACCTCTAAATACATCTAGTACACCCATAGCATACTGGGGGGCATGTAGGCCCCTACATCTCCATATCATCCTTTGGAGGATCTTGTGCCAAGTTGGGCCGAGATGCTTGAATCACTTTTTCGAGCACTTGGAACACAATGGCACTCCAAAAACTCCTCCTTCAAGGGGGGCATCATTCCCACCATTGGATAGCAGATCAATATCCCATGCTTGGGGGCATGATGGTTTTACCGTATCCATCTTCTCAGTTATGTCTTGGTATATATCCCACTGGATCTAGGTATGGTCGATTATCCTCCCATTCCTTCGATAGTTTGTCCTACCGGCCTCTCTAGCGAGCCATATGCACATCGCATATCATAGACATTTGATACCATATCTTCAAATATTCTACTCTATGACCACCTAGTCTCCATGTTTGACTTTGTGGGTGAGGACGGCTATAGACCTCTAGTAATTCATTCTCTTCTTTTGTGTCCTTTAATCCTTCCCCAGGAACCATCATTCCAAGAAGCATTAAGGACATCTTTAGACAAGTAAGGCCACTTTCCTGAAATTTTTGGATCCTGATTCCAATGATCAGTTTGTCTGCCATGATCTCCATAAGATTTAGGGCCTTCTCCTCCTCTCCAATTGGAGGGAAAACACCCTTTTATAGGGAAATCCACAATTTTTTTTGTCACCCATTGCGACTAGACCGTAGCTCAGTTTGATGAACCATCAACACCATTGGAAAGCTCTTAATGAGCTTCATAATGGGTCTTCCTCAGTTTTTGATGATTTGACACTTCACTAGGAAGTTTTTTTCCCAAGTAAGGTTACTTTGTTATCTCTCAAAATCGAATTTTGTCATAAAGTGACACTTGTACTTTCAAGTCCACCTCCTCTTAATTATTTTCATACCATATGCCAATTTTCATCATGAGTAACCATCATTTACTCATTTTTTCATGGTCCCCATTGGGCCTAATCTGTGTGGCAGCGTCATCAAGTCACCCTTGGTTAGAACATCCGTGATGAATCACACTTGCATTCTTGGAGTCTATTTCATGTCCCATCATATCATGTTAGAATATTCAATCCATAGTTTCATACCGTTCATCCCGTGTTGCCCATTTCGGCCTCCAGACATACTGTACCCATCCCCTCCAGAGTTGAGTCAGTTGCTGCTAGATCAACCATGCACTTTATGATTCGAGAGGGTAGTCGTCTGTTTATCTCGCAATATCAATTTTTCCCCATTATCCTTGGTGTTAGTCTGTCAGTCAAATTAATATTTTCCCTTGTGCTTTAGTTGAGTGTCCTCATTTTTCGTGGGCCCTATTCTGTCAACATCAGCTCATTTATTCTAGAAGAATGACCTAGAGGGTGGTGTATCTCAGTGCCAACTTCTGTTATTGTTTGACACTTTGGATCGAGCAGAGGTTCCCATTATTTTTCTTTCACTTTGTCATTTCATGTTAATGACCCATACACTTGATGTTCCAGTTGTGCAACAGATTGTACCAGTGATTCCTGGGTGTGTGTGAGACATTTCAGAATTCATGAGGGGGTGGTCATGCAGGTATCCCCCAACATGCCTAGATGCATACCTACTATGCTACAACCTCAGATGTATTTTTGCAGAGTTGATGGGTTCCGTTCCTACTAATCATAGTGTTCATAGCATGCATGTCTCCTCGAGATGATCCATTCCATTTTGTAGAGCCCGTCCTTGTTCAACAAGGCTTCTGTGGTTGTTCTACCCTCCCTCCCACCCATTTTTTTAGGGAAGGGGCTTTGTATCTCATGTAATCATATATTATTGTACTCATTCCTGGCTCATGTTTCTACTAGGTACATTATGTATATGGGACACATTGTATTATTTTCTGGCTCTGTTATGCCAACATGTCAAGTACGATTCAGCATGTACTTTGTTTCTTAGTTATATATTTCTAAGCGAGCTATTATTTTTATACTAAGTTATTTCGGTGGGTATGGATATGCATCCCCCACCTCATTGAAGTTTGGTACCACAACATGAAAGGAGACTTGCATTAGTCTCACCCCCTCTGTCCCTATCCTCTTTCAATTTAGCTTCATTGGTCTCTCTCTCTCTCTCTCTCTCTCTCTCTCTCTCTCTCTCTCTCTCTCCTTGACTTCCCTGTGTTGTCTAAGTGATTGTGTCTTTACAACGTACTTAGGTCATATATTTTGCTCCTAACACTCATGTTGGGGGCAAATCTGTTATCACCAAAAAATTGATCATCTAGCTTAATTTGCCAGATGGATAAAGTAAACCATGTAAAGCCAATTTTACCATAGTAAAATTTCTTTCATTGTGAGAAGTAACCTAATAAACTACCTTTATTAAGTAATTTATAGTTAAACCCATGAATAATAATTAAATAAATCGTTATTTATATGATTTTCTTCTAGGAATAAATAATTAAACCATTGTTCAATTATTATTCCTTGTCATATTTGACCCGATCATGAAAAATAAACAGATAAATCATTAATTGTCTTATTTTTCTCTAAGAATAATTGATTAATCACTAATTAATTATTATTCTTTGTCAAATTTCACTAAATCCCTTAGGAATAATTAAATAAATCCTTATTTTTTATTATTCCTTAACTAATTCGATGAGATATAAATAAATCATTTATTTATTTATTATTTCTAAATAAATGTTTAAATACTTTTCCTCTCCTAAACAAATATAATAAAATATTCCAAGTGGTTATTCTAAGAATGGGATCAATAACATTTTATTATTGCTCATTATTCAAGGATAACTCAATATTTTATTATAAATAAAAGTGTTTTCCATTCATTATTCACTTTTTATTTTTTTTCATTGTTGCACTCAATATTGCAACTCTAATTATTTTCATTGTCACACACCATATTTTTGCTAGGTTTACACATTATAGAGGAGAGAGACTCTAGACAAGCTGAAGATGTTTGAGGATAGCCAAGAACCCATCCCATAGAGGGGGACTGGTAACATTTATTTGTTCCATTCACAGGTGTTATAATAAAATTATTCTTTACATATTCGGTTTCCATTGGATGATTGGAGTTATTACTCTTTCTTTTTGCTGTTTAACTATGATTATGGCACAGATCCAGACTTTGGCAGGTTTTGTTTCTATCAGTTGTTGCAGATCTACAATGTTTAACAACCATTTCAATTGTTGAGATTGTTTGCCATCCACAATCTTAAGTGGGTTATTTTCGTAGATATTTGAGAAGAAAACAAAATGACACATTACATGATGAGTCCCGAAAAAGGAAAGCCATAAAAGTGAATAAAAACCTGATGTGCGCAAGGAATGTGGAGAAAATTTTTTTTTAGGCCAGAGTTGTAGGCACAACACTATATGATCTCAACTAGCCACATGCATAGGCCTACTTCCTAGTGACTTCAACCTCTCAACTGCATGCACATACTTGTATCGATGCAACTGTGACAGAAGATAAGAAGAATAAAAGCAATTCAATCCATATCTCTTCCAAAATTCTTGGACACCTTCATCAACTCCAAAACACACCTTCAAGCCTCTCTAAAAAGCCTGCAACTAATGACATAGGCTAAAAACTTCTGTAACAATTCAGTTACATACAAGTTCTAGTCTGCTAAACTCCTCATGACCAACACCTTTAGCTTCTCAAGTAGTAATAACAACCTGTCCAAACACCTCCAACACCTATAACAACATATTTAGAACCTGTAGTAGCATCTCCAACACCTACAGCAATACAATCAAGTTATCCAACTACCTCCAACACCTATAAAGGCACCTCAAACACAAGTAGCAACATCTAAACACATGTAGGAGAAAATCCAATGCTTCCAGCACAAGTAGAAACATATCCAACACCTATAGAAGCAACATCAAGTCATTCAACATATGTAGCAACATCAACCTATGGCCACTCAACATAACATGCCATGAAGCCATCTCTACCTAGTCTCCCATTCTTGCAATAGGTCATGTCATAACCATGTTGACATCAATGCCAAACAACATGACAACTAATCCAAACCTCATCACACTCATCAAATTTCATGAGGAGGAGTACGAACAACATCAAGTTCACACAAGGAATATGGTTAAAAGTAAAAAGACCCCATTGACATCAATACCAACACTAGAATTCTAGCAACTCATGGAATTTGAAGCTATATCTAAATCCAAGAATGACTTGGACCTAGAGGAAGAAGAAGAAGGCATAGTCAATCTTGAAGGGGAACTCATCAATGCTATTGATGAATTACAAAAGGTTAGAAGGAAAAAAATAAACTAAAAGAGTAATTGTTACAATCTGAAGAAGGTACCATCAACTCTTGTAATGAAGATTGTCTTTTATCAAACAAAAAGATTGTAAATGCCATTAAAAGTAAAGATATTCTAGCACAACAATTAGAAGAGAAACAAAACAATTGTAATAATCTAGAGGATGATAACAAACTCTTAAAATAAGAGCTAGCCAAGGAACATGAGAAAATGGTTGTAAAACATAAAACCAAATTTTTTCTCTGAAACTCAAGATTATTTAAGAAAAAAGGAAAGAGGAGGTTCTGAATGCATCAATCATTTAATGGGAAAGTAACTACCACAATTTAGAAGTAGGGATTGTATCTCTTAGAAGAGATCTTAGGAATTCCAAAAATGAGATGGATTTGGACAAGACGTTTCTTGAAGGAACAAAGAAAATAACTAACATTCTAAGTAATGAAATATCTTCATAAATAAGGTAGGTATAAGATACTATGAACCACAAAATCCTTTTAAAGGAAAGGCCAGTATTAGGTCCACAGGATTTAAGGGTATCCTAAGCTATTCAAAGGAATTACAAGGAATACCTAGTAACTATAAACAAAACACAAGTCAAAGAAGCACTCCATAATGGAGAAAGTTTGTTAAATTTCAAATACTCATCCACATAGACATGTAAATCAGTGAACAAGACAACTAAGTTACAATCAATATGCTCAAGCTCATCGATTCCCAAATATTAGGTACCTAAAATTGTTCTATGGACATTTATATTCATGTCATATTTTTGGACATAGATTCATTAACCATATAAATATCAAAGTTGAAAGAAATGGAAATTTAGGATCTGCATACTATTAGAATCCTTGGTCTAGAAATTCATTTTCTAGGAATAGAAATTCCTTCTCCCCTCTACTCAACGAAATCAAGTGTTTCAAATGTAATAGATTTGGCTATGAATAAAGTTAATGGAAAAGAAACTTTTTTAGTCCATCTAGACAAAAGATATATAAACAATGAGCGCATCCAAGAGACATAAAGAGGTGGAATCAAAAGAATGAGAAAACTAAGGAGTCTGTACTTCCTTTATTTGCACATGACTAGGTGGGAAATTGGTATGTAGATAGTGATTTCTCCAAGCACATGGCTGAAGATAAGAGTAATTTCTTGTTTCTAAAAGAGAAAAGTAGAGGCAATGTCACATTTGGAAATAATGCTCTAGCCCAAATTAGTGGAAAGGAAAGGGAATAATTAGTCTATATGAAAAGACCAAGGAAAAAAATGTCTTATATGTGGATAGTCTTGAGCATAATCCACTATGCTTAATACAAATGCGTGACAATGGCTATGATGTGAACTTTATCTTTAAGGACTATGAGATGAGAAAATTAGAAAATGGAGAGTTGGTAGGAAAGGAAATCAGGACTCACAACAATGTTTATGCATTTGATGATTCTAGAGTGAATTGATACTTGAGTAAAAGAAATCAAATGTGGTTGTGACAGAAAAGGTTAGGGCATGTAAATTTTGACAAACAAGTCAAGACTAGTATGTTAAGGGAAGTCAAAGGCTTACCAAGGATATAAAATCCTAATAGTCCTATCAATTTGGAAACCAAACAAGGACATAGTTAAAAATAAGAAGTTCTCATACTCTAAATGTTTGGAGTTGGTTCACATAAATTTCTATGGTCCCATGAGAAAAAAATGGTCTGAGAGGAGAAAGGTACTTTATTTTTTTATTAATGATTTTACTAGGGATACTTGTATATTATTGCTAAAATAAAAGTGAATTCCTCCGAGATGCTTTATGGATGTGGGAATTTTCCATTCCTTAATGGATTTAATTTTGCTAGGGTCTACCTTAACACATTCATGAGATACAATATGAACCAAATATTCCACCTCCTGTACTCCAAAGGAACATGAAGGTTTTTGCATATAATTTTTTCTCCTCCAATAGTTTGAGCACCCTGTCAACATGTTGAACATGATCCTTCCAAGACTTGTTATAGATTAGTATATCATCAAAAAGTACTAACACAAATTTTCTAAGGATGGGTTTGAAAATGGAATTCATCAAACCTTGAAATGTAGAAGGTGCATTGGTAAGGCCAAAATGTATGACAAAGAATTCATAATGACCCTCATGAGTTCTAAATGTTGTTTTAGGAATGCCTTCAATCTTCATTATGATTTTATGATATCCTAAATGAAGATCCAACATAGTGAAGTAAATTTCTCCATGTAATTCACCCAATAATTCATCAATGACATGAATGGGAAATTTATCTTTAATAGTGAGCTTGTTGAGCTCTGTATAATCCAGAAACATGTAACATTATCCATCCTTCTTGTCCACCAATACTACTGGAGCAGAGAAAGAAATTTGATTGGGTTGAATTATACCAGCCTCTACCATTTCTGCAACCATATGTTCAATTTAACTTTTTTGGGAATATGGATATCTGTAAGGCCTGATGTTTGGAGGAACACATCCTGGAATCAAATGAATAGCATGGTCATGATCATGATCATGATCATGAATAGGTGGGAGGCCTTTTGGAGTCTCAAATACCTTGGAATGATTGTCCAAGACATTTTGGAGATCTAGAGAAATAGATGATTTCGATGTGGGAACCTTTAGTGAACATAATTGTACAATTATGCCCCATTATTCTTTCTTTTGAAGCTTTGTCATGTCGTTAGAGTTGATTATCCTTCCTGGTTTCCCTACAGTACCCCTTAATTCAAATTCCTTTCCTTTCCAAAAAACTTTCAAGAAACGTTCTTCAAAATTAAAAGCTATTGTACCCAAAGATTGTATCCATCAGACTCCTAGTACAACATCAACACCACTAATTGGAATGGAAAGCATTGTACTATCCAATACATATTATCCCATGAATAACTTGATATTATGGAAATTTTGGGAGAAATTATGGTTCCTCCATTTACAACCATATCTTAACACTCTGGTGCTGGATATACGAAGCAATTCAATTCCTTGGCTATCTTATAATCAATAAAATCATGGGTACTACCCGACTCAATCAAGTCTATTACCTTTTTCTTCTTGACATGTCCTTCTATATTGAGAGTTTGAGGAGTGGTAATTCCTGTCAATGGATTACAATATATGGTTGTATTCATTTCTTATCTCTCTAGGGTTAGTTCCTAGTGTATATCCTCTTCTTTTGATGGTTCTTGTTCCTTTTCTTCCTTCTCTTCACAATCTATGTAAAATAATTTCCTCTTAGCACACTTGTGACGTTTAGTTTATTTTCTATCATAACTATAAAAATCCATTTCTCTCTTTTTTCTTCCAGTTGTTGTGGTGTCAACCTTGTGTGTTCTAGAAGGGTAGTGACAACAACACTTCCATCTTTATGGTTGTGAGTGGTAGGCTTCCTTGTTGCCATAATTTTTTTTTCGATTTTTCTTTCCAATCTGAATGCCTTTTTCAACGAATCAGGTTCCCAAAGGAAAAACTCAAGATGGATATTATCCTTTAAGGTCCCTATGAACACATCAATCCTATGCACCTTTGGAATATCATTTACCCTTATATTCATCTTTTCGATGTCCTCAATGTGCTCTACCATTGAACCATTTTGTTTGAGATTTATCAGTAGACTAAAGAAGGTGTTTCTCTTTGTATCCTCATAATGTGCCATCATTTTCTTTGTCAAAAGTGACCAAGTGACAATTTTTTTATGAGAGAAAAGTCATCAATACCATACAAATTGATTGGGTTCCAAATATAAGTTTGCAATGAGTACCTTTTGTGTTTTTTTCACATTATGGCAATCAAAATATTGCCCCATATGTAGTATCCATGTTATGGGATCCTTGCCATCAAAATTCCTCATATTGATCTTTGGAACATGGTGGGTCTTCGATACAATGTTGGAGTCTACAAAATCATGATTAACATTTCTTTTTTCTCATCATGAGTTTCATATAATACCTTTTCACCATTAGGAATCATTTCTTGTAGCAACCTTCTCAAACCTTCCTTGAAACCTTGAATGTCTTCTTTTAAGCCACTCTTAAAATCTTCCATATTATCATTCATGTTAATGATATTAGGTTTCATGTCATCCATATTAGATTTAATGTCATTCTTCAATCCTTCCATGTCCGATTTTAAGTTATTTTTCTAACCATCCATCTTAGCTTCTATCTCATTTTTGGTTACTCTTTGTGAGAGCGAAAATTTTTGCACTTGGTCTCGTAATTTTGATATATCATGTTGCATTTCTTCTTCTTCTTCATGTGTCAAAGTAGAAATTTCAGGTTGCTTACTAGGTGCTTCTATTTTATTTATTCAGGACATCAATTAGTGAGTATTATTCTTCACCATTCCCTTCGAATCACTTCAAATTATTTTTTCAAATAAAACTTATGAAATTTTTTAAAAAATACACACTTTTTTTTCTTTGTAGGAGATCAATAAAGCATCTATTGTATATCTATAACGAAGGATCTCTAAGGCTTGAGATGTCATCCTGTGGTAGCCCTCTGAGTCATCTTTCCAACACCACAAGTCTGATCAAGATTGGATTCTCCAAGAAAGAGTTATGCCCGATCTCCCACAATGACTTGATTATAGACTTGTTCCGTAGAGCGAACGTGTACGAAGTTCTACGTGTCACTATTTCGACATTCAGACCTGAAAATGATACCCAAGAAGCTGCAACCCATCCTATTTCTATCACATTTTATAAAATTTGAATTCGATGCTCAGAGAGAAAGCTACAACAATTTTCCCAAGGTCACTGGTTTGAGATGGAATTCAGGCACCTGCAAAAATCCTAACTTCGTTGGATCATATCTTTGACAATATAGCGAGACAAGATCTAAAATTTGGACATGATACACATCTCAACTTGATCTCAAATTAATTTTTTTTTTAGGTTCTGAATATTCGTATAAAAGAAAGTTATAGCGAAATTTCCACGAGAACCTATTTGAAGTAGCGAAACCCTAGAATCCAAAGGCTCTTATACTGAATTTTATGAAACTAGCTCACAAAAATATAGAAAATATAGATCGACAACTTCAAAATAAGCATCTTCTAGGGGGGAAACTCCTTTACATTACACAAATGAACCATTCTTGGATGATTCAAATGACAAAACCTCCATTCTATCTATAGGAGTCTAAGGGGTCACAATATAACCAAATCCCACATAACAATAATAATATAAGGGCACAACAATAACAATAGTGGGCTTCTATGGGGAACAATAATAACAATATTGGAAAAAAATGGGCAAAACAATAACAGGGATGCCACAATGACAATAATAATGGGGGAATACACTAATTTTATAAGGACCTAACACTAATTTGGTTCATTCTGCAGAAGATCCGTGTCTCGCATTTTCAAGATTCATCTTCATTTGCCCAAAACATCCAATGCAAAGCTGTCAATTTTTATCCCAACAAATTTCTAGGTTGAAATATTTGACTATGCTCTGAAGATAAAATTTGCAATCTAGAAGAGATCTTGGAGGCTAAAATTGTGAGTGATGTTATAACAAATTCATTAATAAACAATTATTGGAAAATTTATGCATAATAATCATCAATTTATTAAAAATAAAGGAGAACAAGTATAACTTATCCAAAAGAGCATAAATAATTATGAAATGGTATTAATTGATAAATTATGATAAATGTCATGATAAAGAATGGTAGGAATGGATGAAATATATGTTAAGAAATGGTAATAATGATGACAATATAGTGGCCCAACATCTCTCCCAAGCTGAACATGTTGCACGTCCTCATGCAACCAAGTTGTAATACAATAACCAAGACACTGAACCCAACTTAGGATGTTGATTGAACAAAATTCTTCTTCCTCAAATATTTGTTTAAAACAATAGTTAGTCAATTCTAGCATTTTTGGGTGGAGGTGTAACAATTTGCACATTAATTTTCAATAATATATATATGAAGTTGAAGCAAAATATGATACAAGTAACAATGAACTTCATTAACCATTTTCTCAAAAACTACAACCCAGGCCTTGCTGACAATTTGCAAACATATTTTCACTGTATTAACGTTTCTTCAACCCACAAATTAGAGCTATCTGATGCATGGATTTCAAGATATCAACAAAATGGCTGTAGGAAACAATGCATGATTTTTGGAATTTTACGAACTGGTTTATCTTAAAATTTTATGGGTTTTTGTTTTTTAATGATACCTCTTTATTGTCCAGGAATCACAAGAATCTAGTGTGTAGTTTTAAAGATATATGTGATTTTTTTTAACAATATAAAAATGTAATTATATGCCTTAAATGATGAAGAAAAGAGAAAATAGTCATCATGCGTAGCAATTTCTTCTCCCCCAGAATGGAGAATTAGCATGCCCTGATGCTATGAAAGAAAATATTGTGAGGTTGTTGCTAAAATTATATTGAAATATTGACTTCGTGTAAAACAACATGGAATAAGGGAGGTTTTAAGAAGGAATAAGGATATCGATGAATGATAAAGAGTATTGGTGACATGGTCATGAGAAATACACTTCCCCAAACTAAAAACTATTGTGTTCATTAAAAGAAAAATGCGAAGTGATGAAGAAGTGGAACTAATGATTTGAAAATATGTGTAAATAATGCTTGGTGGTTTTTCATGACATTCTCCTAAAATTTTAATAAATATATATTTATGTTATTTTACCTCAAGTTCTACCTCCATGAAAGCATGGAATGACATGGATGGACTAATATTTGTTGGAGATTATGTAGGCAGAGATGATGCTGAAAGTGATACGGAAGGTGGAAACCATGCAAGCTGAAAGAAAAGTAATCATAAAGTGTAGCAGAATTTCCTTCCCCAAAATTGATTAGTTTCCCTATCATCAAGGTTTCTAACATAACTCATGAGTAGACTCAATGATAATTCATCACCTCAATTACCTGATTATATATAAAAGTTACATAATAATGTTATTAATTCCATGGGATAATACTAGATAAAAAGGGAATATAAAAAGTGGTAAACATGGTGAGAAAAGCATTCCATATACCCATCAACTTTGGTTTCTATGGAAAAAAAATTGGTGAGAATTAGTTATCTCAGCCTTTTCCTCTCAAGATCTGACCAATTACCTGACGTTCACAATTAGAATTAGGAATATTTATAAAAGTAGTGTTGTTAAGCTAGGAATAAATGACGATTTATTAGGTAAAGAAACCATCTTTAGTTAAACATATGAAACATGTAAAATAAAGGAATGATAAATTATATAGAAAATGTCAAATGTCAAATATCTGAAAAGCTTCATCCCTGACATGAAAATTGAATATTTATAACTCATTAATGGATATAAAGCATAGCCATCATCATCCAAGAACTAATTAGATATCACCCCATGAACCATGAGTTCTAGCAAACCTTATATATGCATAGCAACCTTTATCAACAATTATCTTTGGGAAAACAATATAACCAAGTAATTCATAGTATTGAATTAACTTCTATACCATAGACATGGCCACTGCTGCCAAAAGACGTCCATAGCCTTGACAGGGATGCGTTTTTAACCCATTGAGATGCTAGTGTCCAATCTATTATAAATAAATATATAGTTACAAGAGAATTTCAATTTACTATAGATGGCTACTAAAGATCATTGTTCTGGCTTGGTAACCAGCTAATAATAATTCCATTCATGAGAGCTAACAAAATTGAACAACTTAGCTCACAATGAGACCTCTTGTCCTGAGTTTTACAACTAAAGACCATTACCCTGGCTTGGTGACCAGTAGTGGTAATGTCACTTTATTAGGACCTATGATCATGGTAGGTCGGATCATGATGAGACCTCCAATGCTTCAGTTGACTATTTTTTTTTAAATTAAACTATTGTTAGTTTTAATCAATAAGAGATTACTTAATAGATGGGGTGGTAGGTCAACTCCTTAAGAGCTAGGGATGGCATAAAACGTTTTATAGTAACTATTTTCAAATTGGGTAGTATTGCTTCTAAAAAACTAATCACCTTCAAATGAATGCTAGTAAATATATTTTTCTTTGTTAATATTCTAGTTGAGGGACAATTCATTAGATAGTGACATAAATATTTAAATACAATCTTGTGATAATCATCATAAATTTTACAAGATCAAGGACTTCACAAATTAAGGAGGTCAAAAATTGACAAGCTGTAATGATCTTTGCATAAATATTCCATAACATTAAGATTATGTTTATAGATAAACAAAGATAAATTGACCATCCAATCATTATATCAAAGTGGACCTAGAATATTAAAAGTATTTCCCATTCACCAAATGTTGAATCAAAAATGTGAAAATGGGGGACTGTGACTTAGGTAACAATAACGATAATAGAGGGAACAATAGTTGTGACCTAGGAAACATCAGTTGTAATTGAGGGAAAAACAAACACGACCAAGGGAACATCAAGCGTGACTAAGGGAACAACAACCATGACCAAGGGAACATTAACTGCGACTAAGGGAACAACAACCATGACCAAGGAAACAACAGGTGTGCCTAAGAAAACAACAAGCGAGACCAAGGGAAAAACAACTGTGACTAAGGGAACAACAACTGTGACCAAGGGAACAATGGATGTGACTAAGGGAACATCAACCATGACCAAGGGAACAATAGCTCTAGCTAAGGGAACACCAATTGCAACCAAGGGAACAATAGTTGTGGCTAAGGTAGCAACAACTATGATTGGAGATTTATTTATCCAATAGTACCATTGTTGCTTGTTATAAAACTGAAACTACCCATACTATTTTAAGCTTGTGGACATTAAATATCAAGCATGATTATGGCGATCCCTCCAAAAAACTATCTTAATGGGAGATCCTAGCAAGGTGACATGGAAAAGGATTATGCATCCAACAGTCATATACACTTTACAAAATAATTAGGAATTAAGAGTAGATCATTCCTGACAAGACTTACCATAAGAATGTTTAATATGAGATATGATGCAACCATATACTTGACAATACTTACGGAACAAATGCATAGATGTGGAGCAACAACATAAAACTGAAGAAATTCCTTATTTTATTTCTATGAAGAAACAAAAATTGTGACTTTGAAGGAAACAACACCCGAAACACAAAAACATACCAGATATCAGAAAAGAAAACCACTTTATTGAAAAACAATAAATAAATAAATAACTTAAGTTACAACAGCTGTGATTTCGGGTGTAGTGATGTTGTTTCCTAAGGGAACATCAATCTATTTCTAGGAACAACAATTTGTCAATGGTGAATGAATGGAAACGAAATATATATTGCAAAAATGATTTGGTAGCAATTACTTGGATATTCAAATCAATCCTTCATTTCTCTTGTTATGAACCCATCAAGTAAATAAAAAAATCAATGTCTTCACATTGTTTTCTCTGTGTTGGTGGGAAATAGTGGGAACAATTTTGTAGCAAGCTCTTATGAAAATAAAATAAAATTTAGATCATGGCACCTAGAAAGAATCAAAATCATATAATATTAAATTTATTAATATATTCTGGGATTAAATTCCCTTTTTTCATTAGCATTATCTTGAAGAATCACTTTTTCGTAAATGGACATCATTTATTCTCTAGGGACCTGCAAAAAACGAGCATCTACCTGCAATAAAACATGAAATCATGAAGAAGAGAGGTGTAAGGACTCTATTAATCCAATAAATATGAAAACAAATAATAAGTAGTTACTCCACAAAACAAATCCATGAGAGAAAGTAACAAAACAAAATTAATTTATTACCTGCCGGGGAGCGATGGCCAACCATACTAACCAACAATGTGTTAATCATAACTTCTCTGTTTTTCATCTGATTTGAGTGATTCAAAAGCCAAATTAAATTGAATTCAGAGGGCTATCTCCAATAGAAATATGTTTTAAAAATTCCATGAGATGATGTGTCAAATTTACTCAGAACAACTTGCATAATAGAGTCATTTTTTATTTCCCTGCTTAGAACAACAGTTGATATTTTAAGCATAAATTTTCGTTTGATAACGGATTTAATTGATTAACATTGGAGATTAAAATATTTTCATATATGTATCACAAATATAAATAGGTTTTAGAAGGAAAGAATAACTGATGGGTCAAATACGCTAGTGAACAGCTAGAAAACCAACGTTTTAAAAATGTTAATTTATGATAGGCAATCATTATTTTGGCCATAAATTTATCATACAATATCGAAATCAAGTGACTAAAATTAACTTTTAAACTATATTCATAGGGGAATATACCATAGAAACGGGTTTTGAAAATCTAGTCATTTAGGCCTCCAAAAACTAATTGTCCCAACTCTGTCATTGAACTACCTACTAAACACCCTATCAATGTTTTGGTAATAATGTTTTCGTTTCAAATCCAAATTGATTGATTCAAATTGGGTTGTATAGTAGACATAAAAGGCTACTTAGTATAGAAATGTTTTTTGAAAATATGCCCATTTGGTCCCTCAAAACACGATTGTCTTGACTGTGTTTTTAGAAATTTTCTCAAGCCCACATGCCATAAAATATGCTAAGCAAGAAATTTTTCTCAAAATGGTGATGAGTGTTTGTAGAAACCTGATTTTGAATATTTTATGTCAACATACACAAAATATTTTTAAAGGTCTATCACCAATAATGATTTACAGAACATATTTCGACAAAGACAATCTTTTTACATATAAAGAAATTTATTTATTTGTCTCCTTATCTATTCTATTTTTTACACTAACCTACTCTACAAAAAATATGAAATATTTTTAGCTATAATATTACTTCCAGTGGAGCCATTTTCGAAACAAGGTCTCAACTTTGTACATAACCAAAGTAAAGAAATGTACATTAATAAATACCAGGGTAGGAGAGACCAAGTTCCTTTGAAAAGATGGTGCCAAAAATTGTTGAAGTATGGAATGATGCTACAAACAAATGATGGAGTGAAACCAAGATTCAATATAGACTTTTCTTTCTTGGTTTTCCATATTTTTCATATCGTGAAATCCCTCATAAATTGAGTGTCCAATGCGTTATTGATTTTGTTTGCTTATTGATGTGGATTAGCAGAAACTTCATTTTCTTCCGTAACTTCTACATTTTTTGGATTTGAAACCTTCCCGATCTCAATATAAGTTTTTTGCAAAGGTGCATGTGATATGGAATGGGTGGGTAAATTTTGCATTTCACCACTGTAAGGATGAAGAACTTATTTATTATTGTAATGGTGTGGAATGGGTTGAGCAGGAAATTGTATAAGGCATGTAGGATTTTGATCATGTAGTTGATTGGGTTGTGTGGCTGATCTTGATAGACAAGCAATATGTTGTTGAAAAACTGTTAAAGAATATGGATGATGTGTTTGTGCTACAAGATGGAGGAAAGTAGTAATGTAATCACTAGATGAGGCATGCCAAGAATTTGGACAAGATTGGTGGTGGTTATATTGAGATTGACATGACTGCCCTAACATAGGAGTATTCCATAATGGATTATGCAAGTAAAAAAATGGAGAGGAAGTGTTTTGAACCATACATGTAGGCCACAATTTCCATGGTTGTGAGCTTATTTCGACTTCTCAATTTCTTTGATACGTTGTTTTCATCCCAAGTAGGAAAGAGCAATTATCTTGATTTTTCTTAAATTGGGAAACATTTAATTGTGAATTTATAGATATAATAAAATAAAATTTAAAACGTTCAAATAAATCATTGATTTCAGCTCCTATATCTCGTCTTCTTTTAGTAGATTTGAAAAAGAAAGAAGAAAGTTCTCTATAATTCTTACCAGCCTTTAAGATTCCTCCTGAATACATTATGCATAATTCACAAACATCATCATATGATAGTTGAAAAAAATCACCTTTTCCCATCAGAGTTAAGAGTTCTAAAAATTCATCTCTGATTCCTTTAAGAAGGAGTGTTTTCAAGATCTCTTTTGACAAATTCTTATGATTTGATTTTGGAAGGTTGTATTGAAATCACTCCGTATAGTCGTCCAAGATTTCATCTTCCCCTTGCATCATACTGAAAATATCTTCATTAGATTTGTAATAGTCTTGATACTTCTCCAAGAATACATTATTCATGCCTTCCAACATTTGGATGTAGTTCCCACCAAGGTTAATAAACCATCAAAGAGCTGCTCCTTTTAGAGTAAGAGGAAACACTTTCAATATTTTATCATTAGTAGAATAATAATATCCATTACAAAGTACTTCAAACTCAAATAAGAATGTATCTAGATCTTCATTTTCCAAACCATGAAAAGTTGGTAGGGCATATGGGGGAATGATGTGCATTTGTCTCCATCCTCCTAGATCTCTGATAGGAAATTCAAAAGTAGTAGTGTGTGCCATTTATTCCCAAAATAGAAGATGTTCTTCATGTGCTACTTTGAGGCTCCTCCTTCAAATGTTCTTGTCAATTGGTCAGTGGAATGGGTGGTTCTTAGATCACTACTTAAGTGAAATAATAATAAGAAAAGTCAAGTGCCTTCCTCTAATGTTCCTACTTTTAGTCATGCATGCTATATGACCTAAGCCTCACTACTGAGGGTAGACCCATAACTAGCTCCCTAGGATGTGTGCATAGGTTCTTACCTTCCCTCTTCATTATCCAACCCTCACAAAATTAGCTATACATCTACAATCAGATATTAGTGTGGTAGTGATATATGACTGCCTCCCCGACAACGACACCAAAATTTTGAGCAAATTAATTGCTTAATAAAAGACAACTAATCACCTGAACACTAATTATCAACCCATGGAATTCCTCTCTATTTCAATTCAGTCTCCAAAATATATGCAAGCCGCTTCCAATAGCTAACACTGGTTCTACATGAATGGGTTTTACACTATCAAGGTCATTCATCAAGAAATAAAATGTAAGACTTGAAAAACAAAACTAAATTTAAAAACCAGATAGTAAATGACAGGAAAACAATTATGCTAATCACACAGTTTGAATCAATACTAAATTAAACTACACCTTACTGAATTTTAAATTTAACCGATTGAAGCCAACATAATTCAAATGCTAATCTAGAGAAGGAAATTAAATGAAATCTAGAAATTGCAGGAAACAACAAATCTGGAAAATGCAGTAGCCAACAAATTACTTTAAAGAAGAGGAAATTTACTTTAAAGAAAAACAATTGGAATTCAAAGAAACAAACACACAACAAAACTACTTTAGATGTTCAAGGCAACACCTTATCCAAGGTAGTGGGCTCAACTGCCCAATAGTTAGTTCTGCATTCAAAAATAATTGAAATCAGATTAGAGGTAGACAATTATAAAATTCCACTGATAATGCCTTTCACTAAAAACTTATAAATATATATAATACATCTCTGAGCTCTACCTCTAATTCAATAATTTTCGATCCAGCTCTTTGATCTTTGTTTTCATTTAAATACATAGAGGGCAAAGGGAAATTACAACTAAATTGATTACAAAATGATTTTCCACTATAATTGTAGATTACCCACAACAAATTGATCAACAAGATCAGATCTGAAATATCTCTCCATCATGATTCAGTTGGAACAAGTCAAATATAGTATTGCAATTGGGAGAATTTGGAGAATGGCCACAACAAAAATTATGAGAACATTGCCTTCAAAGAACCTTCTGTTTCTCTCAATCAAGATCAAATTTTCAAAAACTACTCAACGAGAAACTAATTTGATCCATTCTACGAAAAACTCGTGTCTCAGATTTTCAAGATCCATCTTCATTTGTCCAAAACAGCCAATGCAAAACTGTCACTTTTTATCCCATCGAATTTCTGAGTTTGGATATTTGACTATGTGCTAAAGATCATATTTTCAATCTGGAAGAGATCTTAGAGGCTAAAATCATGAATGATGTTATAAAAAATTCAATAATAAACCATCATTGGAAAAATTGTGCATAATAATCATCAATTTAATAAAAATAAAGGAAAAGAAGTATTACTTATCCACAAGAGCATAAATAATTATGAAATGGAATTAAATGATAAATTATGATAAATTTCATTATAAAGAATGGTGGGAATAGATGAAATATATGTTAATAAACGGTAACAATGATTAAAATATAATGGCCCAACAAGCACAAAATGATAGTTTGAGGTATCAATTGCTTTATTGAACAAAAGGATGATGCCTTGTGTATAATCAACCATGATTTTTGGCCTAATGTCTTATGACCTCAAGGGCCACGATAGCAGCACAACAAAACAATTATTTTACATCAAGTTTACTATTTAATGTAATCACAAAGCCATCATTTTCATACCTAAAATGGAATTGAGAAAGGGATAAAAATTATTAAATTTTAATTTTTCTTAGGGATATATTGTTGTTTGCTTTAGATAATTTCATTTCATCATTTACGTTTTTAATTCAACCCACAACATCATATCATTATTCAACAACATATACAATTATATAGAGATAAAAATATCATCATCAATGTAATGAAACACAAAGGAAAAATAGAAGAAAATAATTCACACATAGAGACACTAGTATTGGTTGGAGACTAGGGAAAGACCCACTACGGGGAAAAACTCTTTCAAATTCTTCTTCTTATTAGATTGTCATCAAATTTTTCAACAAAGAAAGAGTAGAATAATCTAATTCTTTATCCATGAGATTATCCATCAAAATCAACTAAACCATATCAAGAGATGAATCCATCAATATTACTTTAATCAACTTCATGATCCAGAAGTCAACAATCAAGTCTCTATAGTTGCAGTCAACTATTCAGATGGATAGCCAACTACCAAATGAAACCTGAAGTTCCAACCACATGGAGATAATGTACGTGCATGAAGTTGAAACCTTCCAATCACATGCATAGGCTTGCATTCCTGCAATTGTAATAAAAATATCCTCTAGCATTCCTATTGTTGGAAACCAAAACCCTAGACCACACATACAAGATTCATACGAGCTTCAGACATTGAAATTTTAGACTTTCACGAGCCAACATCCATGAAACAATCTCATGCTTGTGTGAGCCAAACCAAAGAAAGACAAAATAAGAATGGTTACCGTAAATGAGGGTCACCTGACTTGTACTTATAGCAATCTGAGGGGGTTCAATTTCTCTTTTGCACCAACCTGTCATTTTGTGCACAAGTGGGCTTTAATTCAAAAATACTCTTCCCTTGTCCAAATCAAGTGATTCAAAAGTCAAAATTGGTCCTCTCAAAAAGAGGAATCTAGTCCTATATTTGGAATTTGTCAGTGAGCTACCAAATTGAAGCTCCTTCTCGGTTCGAGATAAATTACAACTGCATTATGTAATAATCATATATATCTAGTAAAAAAATGCATATCTCTGCTCATCTCTACTCATCTATGCTAATATTTCTTTGTATCTTCTCATCTATGTAACTATGCTATATGTTGGGCACTCTCTAATCTCAAAGAATAATAATTTTGTGTTGGAGGGGAGGTTAAGCTACCCCCCTTAACTCACATTAACAATATCAGAGAGCTTATCTAAATCCTAAATGACATTAGGGAGCATATCTCAACTTGAAACTATGTCGGGGAGCTTAGTCTCAACCTAGAATGAAATAACAATGAGGAAGATCCTATGGGACACTCTCACCCTATGTCATTTCATAGGGGAAAAATTATCTTCCACCCTATGTCGAGCAATAGGAGTGCTTACATGGGGGAGAAACCATCTTCCGTGCTACGTTGATAGATATCTCATGCATCTTATTTCCCATTTATATTCCCAAAAATGACTCTGAAGAGTCATGTGGTAGAACATTTCCATCATAATGGAGCTTGGCAAGATTCCAAACATTCCTCAACCCGTTGGCGAGATAGGGGAGCCTTTCCAATAAGCCCAGTTTGTGGGTATGATGGCAACTCAGGTATACTCTAGTAGACAAAGATAAGGGAGGTACATATTCCACCCTATGTGTAACATATAGGGATTATAACCTATTGGCTAGAGATCCCTTAACCCCAGGAGCCCTACATCTCAATTCCTCAAGATGGGAGATCATATAAGGTGGTAGAGCTTGCTGAGTGTCCTCAATCAATCTATCACTTTGTAGATCTAGGGAGTTATAGATCTCTTCCCAAAAAATTATTACTGTAGAAGAATATCATCTAGTAATTTATTGAAGATCGCGACGATAAACATGACACCTATAGAAGTATTTCTTGTTGTCCATAAATCTTAGGGGATGTAAAAATAACTAGTACACAAAATAACAAACTATATTATTGTGAAAGCAAGAAAAAAGAAAAATGGGAAATTAATATATCAAAAGCAAAATATTTCAAAAAAATGAAACATAACACCATTTGAAACAACAAGCAAAATATGAAAATCTATGTAAAAAGTTTGGAAGGTGACATGATGAATGTGTCAAGTTCTTACTTCCAGAAATGCCTTCAAATGAGAGCCATTAGTGGTGTATGGAATAATTCGATTGTCTTGATCCTTAATTAGATAATTGTTTGATCCAACAATAACTAAGATCCTGAAAGGAAAAATCTGTAGATTTTGGAACGTGTGATGTTTGACTTTATTTGCATGGTTTGCATTACACAAAAGAGCCTTTGATCAATATTTAGGTTCATCTTCTTAGATTTATTATCAAAGTATTCCTTGACAATTTTCATTTTGTGTTGTAAATTTTCTAGGGAATGATTTCATTGTTCTTATAAAGGTAGCAAAGTCAGAATTCTTTAAGGGATGTTATTTCAAGAAATTTCTTTACCTTGAATGGTTAAGAAGAGAGCTAAGAGTTCCAATTATACAAGCATAATTTCTTCTCTTCCATATATGAGGTTAAAGGGAGAGGCTCCCATGATAGACTTTACAATGGTGTGGTCTGCCCATAATGCAAACATCAATAATGTCTGCCAAATTAGAGGTTTGCCATTGAATAGCTTTTTCAAGATTCTTATAAGATTCTTATTAGTGGATTTGGCTAGATCATTACCCTATGGGTAATATATTGAAGTAGTGGAGTATTTAACATTGTATTGATTGCAAAATTTAGTGAAATGAGTAGATATAAAAGCAAATCCATTATCTAAAATTAATTCTTGAGGCATCCTAAAGCATGTGAAAATGTTATTTTCTAAGTATTTTATTACTTTCTCATCATGTTTGTTCTTTAGAGGTATAACGTTTGACCACTTGGTGAAATAATCAGTGGAATTTAATATGAAAATATGACCTGTAGATGAGGGAGGATTAATGGGCATAATGAAATATAAACCCCATTTAGTTAATGGGAATTCGGGAATTACTGGGAAAAGGGGCAGAGCATAAAAATTCTCTCTTCCAGGTGCTCATTCACAATTATATTTCCATCTCTATAAGTGTTTATATCAGCCGACAAGTTATAAGGCTAATAAAATCCAAATCTCAAAATCTTGTGAGCAGTCGCCTTGGATGTGAAATGACCTCCTATATGAAAACCTTATTGATTCGAACCATTAGAGGTTGATAACAACTTAGCAATATACATTTCATCGACACATATAAAAAATAATCCAACATATGACTTGTGATAGAATATAGTATCCAGAATCAAATACTGAGAAGAGTCCAAATATAAATGTTTGCACTTGAATTTATCCAAATTTTCAATACATTTATGATTTTGGGGATAGAAACTAAGATCACTATCCTAGGGTTGTTCTGCTACATCAATCAATTGTTCATTAACTAAAAATAGCATATACACGAACTCGTCATCGTCACTTGAAACACTTCATTCTGGATGTTGTGCTAAATGTAATGCCAAATTGCATCACTTTATGGTTTTCAAAGTGGATATCATTAAATCATGATCTTGTATCTTGGAAAACTAGTGTGTGAGTTTCCTAAATGTAAGGTATGTGACAACAAAAATTTGACAATAGTTAAAGGAGCTTTAATCTCTATATGTTCTCCAAGAATATAATGTCTAATTTTTTTGAGTGCTTCGACTAAAGAAAGTGCATGTTTTTTAATTAAATGGTACTTGAATTCTTCATCAGATAAGCTTTGACTCATAAAATAAATCTGGTGTTGTTTTCCTATATCATTTTTCTACTTAAGAATGCTAGATGCATCCTCCTTAGTTGTGTTTGCATAAATAATGAACTATTTTGTGAAATCTAGTTCGGCTAAGAAAAGAGAAGATGCAGTGGATTGCTTGATATTATAAAAATCCGATGGAGTGGAATCATCCCACTTAAAATCATGATTTTTCTTACTTAGAATATGGATAGGTTTAACAATCTTTGTAAGATATTTTATGAAACTTCACATGAAGTTAATTTTTACCCATCAGAGATTGAATCTCTTTTTAAGTTTGCAGGGGGAAACTTCCTAATTGGAGTGATTTGGTCAGGATCAATGTTGATACCTTCTTTTGAGATTATGTGTACCAACAATTTATCAGTTGTAGTAACAAAGACAAATTTCCTAGGGTCGAGAGAAATTCTAAATCATCTACATCATAGGAGGACACGTCTAGGGTGATCAAAGTGATCAATTTGATATTTAGAATATAAATTCATGTCATTGAGATAGATTTGGATGATCTTCTTGATGAGGTTATCAAAATCCAATTGCATGGATGTATGAAAGGTGGGACTAGAATTAACTAAGCCAAATGGCATACACTCATAATAAAAGGTATCCCAATGAGTGGTGAAAGTGACTTTAAATTTTTCAGCGTTTTTTAGGTGAATCTTGTTATAACCAAAGAAACCATCCAAAAACGACGTCATTTGAGATCCTACAACTTGTTGTAAGATTTGGTCCATGTTAGGTAAGGGAAAATTTCCCCTTACACTAGCTCTATAAGAGGATATCTAATCATTACAAATATGAATATCCCCATTTTTCTTCCTCAGACCCAACTGGCTATCCATTCTGATATTTCACAAGGAAAATAATATGAGTGTTAAACATTTTTTCTATCTCTTTACATATAGTTACTTCAAGAGAAGGATTGTCAGGTCTTTGTCTTTTTATTACAGGCTTCACATCTAATTTAATTAGAATAGCATTTTTTATAATACTAGGATCAAAACCATGGATATCCTTATAAGACCATGAAAAGACATCTAATAATTCCTTAAAAAGGGTAACAAAATTTTCTCTTTCTTGATATGAACATTGGGCTCCAATATATTATATCTTAGGATCATCATGAGTATCGATATTAATTCAGACAGTTTTCCTAATTTTTCTCTTTGAATCCTCTATATGATTGTTTTTTGATATGTGGATATCACTAGGGGAAATTAATTTTCTAGACGAGAGAGACCCAAAGGATATTTGTTGTCTTTTAAAGAAGTCATTTGATTATCATCATCTAGTTGATTTTCAAGGAAATCTCATATGCTCTCATCATCTTATAATACTTGCCAGTCTTATTCATTTTTCTGGCCTATACAAATATTGAAAAATGTAATAAAGCCTATGGGGGAGGGTTTATCCTAAGATACTTGAATCATATGAGGCTAGTTGATTGGTGAAAGAATTCAATTATCTACCAACATGTGCAATTTTAAAAGCATCTAATAAGGAAATATTTTCGCACACTACTTGAGTATAATACATGATGATCTTATTATTAGGGGAATATATTTTCTAGGTGAGGTTGACAACAATTTTAGAGCTACGATAAGCAATTAGAAAATTAAATCCTGAGGAAAGAGATTGCTCAATCCTAAGAAGAAGGGCTTCAAACTCAACAACATTTTCAGTGAAGTTGTATTCAAGTATCTATGTCTATTAGTATAATTTTCCTTTAGGTCAATAGAAAAGGGTGCCTGCACTATTACCTTGAAAGGATGCAGTACCATTGAAATGGAGATACCAAAGTTGATCATAGAATTGAGGTTGTGGAGGGGGTGGGATATCCTCTTATGTAAAGAGAGAGTAGAGACCCATCTCTTGTTCAATGTAATTAATGTGTGGTTGAGCTAATCCTTTAATGATTGGAGAGATACGACCTTCCTTCAATATAATGATGTTTTTGGAATTTTTGGGGATGATAATATCTATCCCACCAGGTGATAGATATCCAATTTGTATAGAGTACAAGTCAATAATTTGATATTGGCATATTGATTTCTTGTATGTTACAGGTAGTTCTGATTTCTGGATGGGCACAACAATCTAGGGTAACATATTTCATAGTACTAATAGATTCTTACAGGGAATTGAGGAAGCCAATTATTTTTCCAGGAGTATCATCAGTGCATTGCAGACCAAGTTCTTTGATGATGATTTTAGGCACACCATTTTTCCCATACCCTTTGTCTATGAGACAAGAATGTGCAATTTCATCATAAATTTTCATTGACACATAAAAAGAGGGAATCCTAACGGGATTAGAAGGTCATCAGTGGAAAATTCTTTTCTTGACTAGGTTCCTCAGATTGAAGCTCTAGGTAATTGATTAGTGTGAGGGCTTTTCCTTCATGAAATTCTTTAAGTTATTTTTTTAACTTGGGAATTGTGGCCATGTTAAGCAATGAAACATCAACTTTGATATTCGCCATCTCAGTGAGAATATTGAAATTAGGAAATGAAGTTGAGGAGGAGGGACAAGAACGTCGAGCTTCATTAGAAGCAAAGTTATCTAGAAGTGAGCGATTATAAATGGAATTTGAGAACATTTTGTTTGAATGTTGTTTAGTGGATTTTTCTTTAGCTATTTGGGATTTATACGCATTTTTTGTTTCAACATCTAGAACTGTTAGAAAATTTTATATTACATAGAAATGGGAGACATAAAATATTGCAGAAATATAAACACAAAAAACACATAAAGCAAGAGAGACAAAGATATACGTGGTTAACCCAATTTGGGCTACATCCATGGAGAAACAACTAGCCCTTCCTTTTATATTATCCAGCAAAATGAAGAGATACAACCCACAATAGATCCGCTGTAATTCCGTCTTCTCTTTCACACAATCTCCTCTCTCTTTCCCACTTAGATTACACGTATCTCTAGACGCAATACAATTCCCTCATATATAGCGAGGGTTTTCCTTCTACGACAAAAAATCCTAAATTAAACATAACTTCTAGCATTAGATCATCTGCCTAATGAATTGCTCATATTAACTACGAAATTACACTATTTACAAGGAATTTTTACATCTATTTTTAGCTTCAATGGTGCTATCCCTGAAACCCCGATAGGGGGGCTCATCAAAATCATCATCGGCCCCTAGACCCCCCTACCAGTGAAAAAATGGGCAGCTTTTCTTCCCCATTATGATCAGGGGTCCAATACAACAATACCTATGAATAAAGAAGCTAATCAAGCTCCACACCCAACAATCTCCCACTTGGAGAGTTGTTATAACAACCCCACCGCTACTTCATTTGCTAGACAATGACTCCACTTTGGACCTGGTTGTTTCTAATCTTCATCATCATACTTGAAGACTAATTAAAATGATGCAAAATCTCAGTTTGTACTTGGTTACAACTTTTGTTAACATATCTGCAAGATTTTGGCTACTGTGTATCTTTTATAGCTTCAACTGTCCATCTTCTAACGCTGACCACACGAAATGGTACTTGAGTTGTATATGTTTAGTGTTGGAATGAAGTGTTGACTTATTTGTAAGATGAATGACACTTTGACTGTCACTGTATAACCTGCCAAACTCCTGATTCTTACCTAATTCATCTAGAAACCTCTATAACAAAATAATTTATTTGCTAGCCTCTCTAGTAGCAACATACTCTGCTTTCGTTTTTGAGATTGCAATAACACTCTGAAATTTTGAAGCCCAACTGACAGTTGTTCCACCTACAGTAAACACATAGCCTATGGTGCTCCTCCTATTATCTCTATCACCTTCCCTATCTACTTCACCATGTCCCTGTAGAGAAATGTTTGAACCACCAAAAAATAATGCTTGATATGTGGTACCTATCGAATACTTGAGAATCCATTTGATTGACATCCAATGTTCTTTTCCTCGATTCTTCATGTACCTACTTACAACTACCACTTCATGTGCAATATCAGGCCTTGTGCAGACCATTGCATACATTAAGCTTCCAATTTCTAATGCATATGGAACTTTAGACATATAATCCATCACTTCCTGAGTCTTGGGACACATATTCTTGCTTAGTTTCAAATGGTTAGCCAAAGGTGTAGTAACTGGTTTTGCGTTCTGCATATTAAATCTTTCCAACACCTTTTGTGTGTACTCAGTCTCAGGAAATGTTACTTTTTGATTTTTCCTATCTCTAATTATTCTCATACCAAGGATTTATTTTGCAGCACCCAAATCCTTCATTGCAAATGAATTTACCAATTTTCCTTTCAGAACATTTATTTCCTACATGTTAGAACTTGTAACAAACATGCCATCTACATATAATAACAATATAATATAGCTTCCATCATTTTTCCTTTTGAGATAAACACAATGATCTGAGTGACATCTAGTATAACATTTTTCATATATAAACCTGTCAAATCTTAGATACCATTGCCTTGGAGCATGTTTTAAGCCATCCATGCTCCTCTTCAACCTGCACACTAGTTTCTCCTTTCCTTTGATCTCATATCATTGCGGTTATTGCATGTTGATCTCTTCCTCAAAATTCCCATAGAGAAAGGTTGTCTTTACATCTAACTGCTCATGATGCAAATATTTTGCTGCTACTAGACATAAAATAGTTTTTATTGAAGTCATTTTAACAATAAGAGAAAATATCTCATCAAATTCTATACCTTTTTCTGTGCAAACCCCTTCACCGCAAGTCTACATTTATACCTTTTTCTACCTCCATATTCTTCCTTCAACCTGTAAACCCATTTATTCTGCAATGTTGTTTTACCTGGAGGAAACTTAACTAAGTCCCAAGTCTAGTTGTGTACTAAGGAGTCCATTTCTTCTTTCATGGGTATCTCACACTTCTTCTTGGTTTTTACCTTCACTGTTTCTTCATAACATTCTGGTTCACCAGAATTAGTCAACAATACATAATATAATGAAGGAGAGTATCGTTTATGGGGTATACTTATCCTTGTAGATATTCTAACACCACTTTTAGGTGTTTGAGTTGCCTATTGCTGTTGCGGTTGTTGTTGTTGTTCTGGCTATTAATCATTATGATTTTCACACACCTTCACTTTTTATGTGATATCATCAAGCGCTGTGTATTTTGTGTTTTCTTTTTCCTATTTCGTTTCCTCCATCAAATCATTATACAAAACCTTTTCATTTAATATGACATATCTACTCATAATGATTTTGTGTTTTTCATAATCATAAAAGTGATAACCAAAAGCATTAGCTCCATATCCAATAAAGGTACATTTCTTTGATTTTGCATGATGGTTTGTTCTACTTTTTTATTAATGTGGACAAAGACTTGACAACCATAAGTATTTAAACATGAGTAGTTAACCTTTTTCATGTCCATGCCTCCTTTACAATACCACCATCCAAGGAACTTGAAGACCCTCTGCTTATTAGACAAGAAACAATATCTACAACATCTTCCCAAAATTGTAAAGGAAATTCAGCGTGCAATCTGATGCACCTTGCACGCTCCATGATTGTCTTGTTAATCATTTCTAACACACCATTTTGTTGTGGTGTTCGTGGAACTCTCTTCTCTCTCTAAATTCCATGTTGTGAATAGTACTTGTCAAACTCTTTGCTACAATATTTTCGCCCATTATCTGATCTGGGACACTTCAACGTTTTTCCTGTCCCATTCTCAACCAAATCTTTCACTTTCTTGAAAGTATAAAATACATCATATTTATTTCAAATACAATAAATCAATGTTTTTCTAGTTGCATCATCAATAAAAGTAACATAATAGCAACAACCACATAGAGATGATACATAAGCAGGTCCCCATACATCTATATGCACAAGCTCTAATTCTTTTCTCCTTTTCTTTTCTGACTCTGAGTAATCTGACTCTATTCTATTTTCCATAAACAGAGTTCTCACTGAATTCGAAATCAACATGCTCCAAACCTGGAAAAAAATTTCTTGAGTGAAGAATATTCATCCCCTTCTCACTCATTTTTGGTACCCTATGATGCCATACTGTTGTATCTTCTCTTGTAGAGGTTAAATAATTAACACAATTGGAAATATCATTGCATAAATACAACGTGTCAACCTCTTCTCCTTTTGTTATTACCAGGGATGATTTACTCACCTTCCAAGTTTTAGCTGTAAAAGTAGTTACACAACATTCACCTCCCAACCACCCTGCTTAAATTAGTTTTTTCTTCAGATCTGGAACATGCCTTACCTCCTTCAATAGCCATTTGTTTCCATATTTTTGTTCTATGAAAACTTTACCCATTCCAATGATTTTACAGGGTTTATCATCATCCAAACGAACCTGTCCAAAATCTCCTTGAGCATAATCATGAAAATGTTTCCTATCAGGTGTTGCATGGATTGAGGCCCCTGAATCTACCACCCAAGCATCAATAATATTTTCTAATGAAAGAACCGAAGTGTCTTGCAACACATCACCTATCACATTCCCTTCATGAAACTTTTCTTGCTGCGTGTCTCCTTCTTTTCCCTTCTGAGACTTACAGCCTTTATTCAAGTGTCATTTCTTCCTGCATTTCTAGCACACTATCCTTGATCTAGACTTGGACCTACCATTCATTGACTTACTATGATATCCTGGGATATTTCCTATTTCCATTTTTCTTCCCCTAGTATCTGCAGTCAAACCATTACTTGATGTATCACTGGAGCTTTTTCATCACATTCCCTCACTAAGAATTGCACCGACAACATCATCGAACTTTAAAGTAGTAGATCCAGAGACAGAGTTACTAATGGCCATAACTAAACCATTCCAACTTTATGGCAATAAGCACATAAATAGCGGAGATCTAAATTTATCATCAAAATCTACCCCTATAGAACTTAACTGACTGGTAACCATATTAAATCCATTTAAATGATCAACAACAAATCCATCTTATTTGATTTCATATAGTCTGGCCAATTCCGACATTAAACCCTATGTTTTCATTTCTTTTGAAATACTAAAGGCTACCGACATTGCTAGGCACAACCGTATTGTTCCAAGTGCCTTCCTGTCAAGAATATCCCATTATGTGTATGTCATAATCGTCGACTTCTTTGCCTTTCCTCTCAATGGTAGGTACAAATCTTTATGATATAGATAATCTACCATCTGCATCTTCCATAGCTAGTAGTTCTTGCCGTTAAACTTTTCGACCCTAAACCTACCATCGTTTGCCATTTCTCCCACTTGAACGGGGAATCCTTCTCTCTTGCGAGTTTTTCATCTAGATAGACCTTGAACTCTTATACCAATTATTAGAAAATTATATATTACATAGCAAAGGAACACATAAAATATTGCAGAAATATAAACACAGAAAATGCATAAAGCAAGGGAGACACAGTTATACGTGGTTCACCCAATTTGGGCTACGTCCATGGAGAAACATTTAGTCCTTCCTTTTATATTATCCAAAAAAATGAAGAGATACAACCTACAACATATCCATTGTAATTCTTTCTTCGCTCTCACACAATCTCCTCTCTCTTTCTCACTCAGAATACACATATCTCCAGCCACAATACAATTTCCTCATATATAGTCAGGGATTTCCATCTAGGACAAAAAAGCACTAAATTGAAGATAACTTCTACTATGAGATCATTTACCTAATGAACGGCTCAGATTGACTACAAAATTACAATTTTTTACAAGGCGTTTTTACATATATTCGTAGCTTTAGGGGAATTTCCCCCGAACTGCCGCCGGGGGGGGCTCATAAAAATCATCATCGCCCCACCCCCATGGATCCCCCTGGTACTAAGAAAATGGGTGGCACTTTCAGCGCATTATGAACTAGGCTGCAATGCAGTGATATCCCTGAATAAAGAAGATAATCATGCTCCACACCAAAAAAGACCATTATCCTTATCTACCCAATCAAAATTAGGTACAGTAAGGTTAGTGTTCTTACTAAACGTCATATTCCTAGTAACTTTATGATTCTGACAAATTTGACCACCATGAAACTCTTCACAAAAGTCACACCATCGGCACGATAGGAGAGGAGCAGACTGATAGACTTGTTTAGCAAAAAGAGTATGACTAACAGTGGAAGTCTCAAGTTGTGAGTTCAATCTACATTCATAAAAAATCAGGTTATTACTCATGTCTTGCATAAGTTGTAATATTGAAGCCATATTAGTTTGGTTTAATTGACTTTCAAGAGGAACACCCATTCTGTGAAGTTGTTCTTCATATTCTACATAGATTTGTAAGGAAAATTCTATGCAGCAACATTATTTTCTTCAAGTCATTGAAAATAAAGTGGGGCTAATGCACTATAATAGCACATCATGTCATCTTGATTATGGGGATGAATGATCTCATAATCTTATTATAAAGCTTGGTAAAACACGCAATAGTGTTCTTAACGTCCTCCAATTAGGGGAAAGAAACATTATTATGATTGTGTAGCAAGTGAATATGATTCATAGGTTCACAATAAGTAGATTTAAACCAATGAAAAAGTTCATCCTAGGTGCTAAAATCCTTTTAAGGTAATTCAAAGAAATCGATGGCAGACTTACCGACTAAAGAATTAACAAATAATCACATACAAGTATAATTATCCTTTGCCTTGATATTGTAGCAAGCATTCGAGAAAGTGATTAAATGTTCATTCGAAGTAATTGTACCATCTTTAGAAAACTTAGGTAGATGATATTTAAACTTAGGGAGAGGTGCATTCACAAGGGAAAGATTCAATGGGGATTGAGTATGCCAAGGAGTGGTATTAGTATCTTATTTGAACAGAAATAGCCCAAATTTCCTAAATACTTTGGTAGGGTTAGTATTCGACGGCTTTGGATTAAAGGAACGACAAATAGAACCAATCAAAAATGATGGGGTTGTGATTGAACTAAAACTGGAAGAAGATGACCTAGAGGAGGTGGAGCCTTGGGTAGCACCTAAAGGTTGATGTTATGTTCCAAAAATGATTGTTCTACTAGGTGAAGTGGTTGGAGATGAGCTGGTAAGGTATTGGAGAAACCTTCAACAAGCTTCGACATCTAAGACAACCCTACGACATTAATCTCATTGATAGGATATACTTGTCACTATGGCCTCTAAGGTATTAGGAACTTCAAGGTTTGCTACTCATAAAATACTAATGATAATGAGTGTGTATGCACTTGCATTTTCATTCATGTCATCAATTAATCAACGCATCATGCTTGTCATCTTCTTCAATCTCATAGGCCATAGCAGACCGATCGTGATTTAATTGGTGAATGTTAAGATAATTTGTTCAAGATATAGTCCAGTAAGGAGTTGGAAATGTTTCGTTGATCATTTAATTGAGGAATCATGCCATGTTGTAGATTAGATTGAATGGTCATGAATTAAAATCATATCGCAACAATTATGAAATAATAGATTAAAGATTATTTAAGTGCTCACACTAGAGTATTGGCCTTTGTTGAGGCCACCTTCTTTATGCTACTTTCATTTCTTGAGAAGTGATGGCCCACTTTCTTACACAATCTTCGATGGAAATTGAATTTTGGTGTATAAAATCAAGTAGAGAATGATTTATAATTATTTAGTCACAGATCCAAAAGCTAAGATTAGGTTGTTTAAAAGATTGAATGGTCATAGATATATCAATATTCAAGAGAAACTATGGAAACAATATCCCCAATATGGTTGCCAAAATATGTTGATGATGGTTTTAAGGTTAGCAAACTTTAAACAAATCAACTCCTTGAATATATTCCTCACAACGAGATAGTGAGATAGTATGTTAGGGAATTAAGTGATGTTTACTTTTGTTTTATATGATTTTTTATTTTATTTTATGAATAATATGTAACAAGAAAAGAAACAAAGTGCTTACATGAGAAAATAAATCAGCAATATATACATAAAATTACAATATTTATGATCCAAACTAATAAATAAGAAAAAGAAAAGAAACCAAAAATTGTAAATCAAATAGTTTTTTGGGCAGTGAGCTAATAAGAGCTTAGACTAGATGGCTAAAGCTTTTGTAGAGCATGAATGCTATAGAAATAAAAGAGGGTAGCAATCTAATGAAGGAATATGCAGATGAACTCAATTCCTATAGAACATAAACTTTTAAAATAATAAAAGAACTATTGAAATCAAACTGAATTTAAATATAGAGAGGCACTTAGAGAAGATGATTGAAAAAATTAAAGGTTGATTTTATTAAATAGAAAATAGTACAACCAAAATCCTAAAAGGGAAAGCTTATATGAAATATTTGACTATCCCAATCATAGACCAATGCAATGTAACAATATCATATACAATAATCGAAGAACAAGCAACAATGACAAAAAACTGAAATCCTTTGGATGAATGAAGATGTACGTAGATATATTTATGCAAAATAATTGTTATTAACATTGGGAAATATAGTCACACCTTTAAGAACACTAATCGAATTAAAAATTTACAAGATACTTTTAATTTTAATGGAGTCACCTAGTTTGTCGCCCCTCGGTCACGTAAGGTTGTTGCCACCATCAGGATTAGAATCAAAATATTAATGGAAAAGTAAAATCAGTTGAAATATAACAACGAGAAAGTTGTAGCATACACTTCCTCAATAGTTCTCTCCCTTACCTTCATAGATTCCAATATTCAAAGAGGTTCCAAATAGTTTTGTAAGTTTTGAAATTTAAAATACGAGATTAATTACATCTATAATCAACTTGATTAGATAGCAAGAGGAGAGATTTATAAAGGATGATTATAAATTAAGACATTGACTCTAATAGGTGGTACTATCTCTCTCTATCCATTCTATTAGGCCATTCCTTTTTTCTTTTTATTTTTAAATGCGTTAAGAATATGGACCATTTAATTGGTTTTATATTATGAATTCTTCTAATTAAGTTGATAATCATATAACATAGCCAAAGCATAACCATGAAAACCGGTGTGAAACCAACATATATAAAACATATCGTAATTCTCATACCAAATGTCACCATGAAAATCCCACGACCATTGTACCTCCCATACTCCTTATCTATCCTCCATTCATTCATGTTCGAGGTGGTACCACAACAACATAAAGTGCAACGTAACATATCTAAATGGGACCACAATATTCCCCTTCAAAGAGTAAGTCATCATAAATACAATTGCAACATCAAGGAGCCAATCAAAAGTAACAAAAATTAGACTTGTATCAAAAGTGCTGAAAAAAGACATGCCAAATGATTTGTACCAAAATGTAATGCACTACCAATGATAATACTAATTCATTTGTCTGTGAGAAGGAGTTGACTCTACTTGTTTCTCTTGTTTTCATTGATGTGATGTCATAGAATGTGATGAACCATGGGAGGATACGAATGAGATAGTTTGAGCATTTTGTTTCTCCTCACTTGTAGTAGGTACAAGAATAACTAGTTGTTTTAATGATTGGCCAACTGGAGAAACAAATATTATTTTTTGTTTGGAAATTTCATGTGCAAAGAAAGCATGTTGAGTAACAAGCATGGACATTTGGGGTGCAGTAGGAAGAGCTTTTACTATTCGAGAAGTAGTAGATTATAAATATGACATATGTGGTTCAAGAGGATGGTTTGGCGGAAAAACAACAAGCCAACCCTGTATCAAATGTAAAGGTTGTGCAAAAATAGCAAGTCCCCAATAATGATTGTTTGGATTTACTAAAGGGCTAGACAAATGTGGAGGGACATGGATACCTATTAGTGGATGTTGTACATTTGGATGGTCCTAAGGTTGTCCCAATAAGTTCACCGCACCTGTGCATGACAATTACCTCAACTCCTTAAAATCAACATCAAAATGAATAGAAGCTCTACTTCTCCTTTCACCTCTTACTCCCAAAATATTGATTTATGTTCCTTTCTCCCATGTCCCTACCTCTTCCTCTATTTCTATTTAAAAATATGATGCTAAAATATATTTATAAAATTACTTAAAGGCAATGGAAAATAACAACCATTCGTTGATAAATGAAAAGAGTAATGAATTTAAAATGGCAAAAAAATTAATGTAGATCATATAATGAAACAAAGAAAGCGTCAATATAGACAACCTTGCAGTTATATATGTGACTAATATAATTCAAGAAGACAAAGAGGACATGATATTTCTAACGAGACATTTACACCAGAAATGTAACCTTTTAAAAGTAACCTTTTAGCAAATACACATAGCTTCATAGACTCAATATAGAGTCGATTTATAAGGCTCATCATAGAAAGATTGAAATCATTCAAATAAGAGGATTAAAAATGAATAACACGTAATATAACGAAAAGAGTATACGAAATGTGTGGCAGTGGGACAACACCTAAACACGGTATATATACATATTTGTGTGACGAATTTTGTAGGGGTGTTTCTTGAATTTCGACACAATATGAATGAATTATATGAGAGCACAGTATGATAGTTTTGGGTATCAATGAATTTATTGAACAAAAGGAGAACGCCGTTCTTACAATTAGCCACGGTTTTTGCCGAAGGTCTTATGACCTCGAGGGATCCCATGGCAGCACAACAAAACAGCTGTTTTATTTTAGGGGTTTACTATCCATTATAATAATGAACGCGCCATTTTCATACTTCAAATAAACAAGGGCTAACAATTATTAAATGTACCATTTCCGTTTGTTAATGGAGAGCACCCGCAATAACTTTACTTGTAATCAATATAATCTGAACATGTAGAAATCGTGAGCTTCAGCAGATTAACCCAAGGACTGACCTCAAGGTCTTCACACCTCTTGTATACAGGGTGACTAGATTTGGTGAGGTCAAAGGACCTGAAGTTTTACAAAGAAGACATTGCGGAGGGTTTCTTTCCTACACACTTTCCAAAACAATATTGCATTTGGCTGAAAACAAATATATCGACACCATAGAGGAAACCACAAAAGGGAGATGGGAAATATATAGGACATGATTAGATAGACTTTGACACTTTTAATGGAATAGCTCGGTGAAAACATAACTTGCAAGCAAAGGGTTCTGACCAATCGTTGAGTCTCTAAGTAACACACCAACTTCATGTTCCTTGACTCCAAAAGAAGAGAATAACCAATTTTTTGTTATCACTAATCATATGAATTTGGAGGAATGAAACCATTTGAGGGTTTTGTGCAGCCAAAAATCGAGGTGCATGGCTCGAGGAAGTGGCGAGTTAATGCAAGAGAAAAGAATGGGTTGGCATGTTAACGAACCCAAAGTTCATGGGCATGCCAAATTTACGATCGAACGAGTGAGCGTTGACAAGGAAAAGCCATACAAAGACCTGCTACGCGGAGCATGAGTCAGCAGGATTAGCCATGAGCCAAACCAATACAAAAAAATAGAGGAGATTCCATATAGGCAATTTGACGTACGAGCATGCCATGTTACAAAACACGTTTGCTGAGATTGACTTAAAGAACATGCCAAATATTTATGGATATATACCTTATTATACCTCCCACTGGGAGGATATATTGTGTTTAATTTTCGCAAATAGTTTGCTTTGATCAGGGAATTTTGTAATTTTCTTCCTAATTTAATATTGGAAATTTATTTTTATTAATTTTTTTTATAATGTTTTAATATATTTGAAATGATAATGTTTTAATATATTTATTTCAAATATGATTGGTTCACTTTTTGTTTCAATAATACATGTGTACAAATTTTTTAATTGATTGTACCATCAAATCTTTAGTTGTATATATTGCTATTAATTAATTATTTCAATTCCTTTAACACTTTATTCTAAGATACTCTTACTGCACCAATGAGATTTCATATCAATAAAAAATAATTTTGTCTCATTCAACCCACAACAACGTATCTCTCAATTTTTTACGTACACTCTGAAAATTACATTTTTGGATGGTGGACAACCATAATTGAATTATTGTAAGTCTGATGGGACCTTTTCTGTAACTTGTGAAAATACAGGCTTTGTAAAGTTGTAAAATACAGTTGCAAAGTGGTGATCCTTCCTAGTTTTATTTCATACAGCGATTGTTAAAATATAACATTTTAATAAAAAAAACGTTATTCTCTTATTATTACAATAGATTTTGGAACACTTTCAAATGTGGCAAAAGATTATATCATAAAGATTATATCATATATTTACTTATCATATGTCCTTTTTCCCTTAATGGATATTTACAAAACATTTAGATACCTAGAAAAGTGGCAACAATTATAAAATTTTATCACAATTTTTATCATGATATTTAAAGAAAGTTGTAATGTAAACGTTATAATTTTTATTTTTTATATATGTTTTTAATTAAAATAAAAATAACTAATTTAGTTTTATAAACACAACATATTTTAAGTTATTAAAAATAAAAAATAAAAATAAAAACATAAAATTAGTTAAATTAGTTAAATTAAAAATTATTATTGTTTTGGTTATTATTATTAAAAATATTAATAAACAAATTATATTTCATGTTATTAAAAAAAAAAAAACATAAAATTAATTAAATTAAAAATTATTATTGTTCTTGTTATTATTATTAAAAATATTAATAAATAAATTAGTGTAGTGTGATATTTGTGAAGTATTTCTTAAGATTCAAGGTTTACAAATTATAAAAAGAAAATTAAAAAAAGATAGTCTAAACATTGCAAGGTTTTGGTTTTTATTTTTATTTTTCACTTTGGAATTTGTAAGAATTGTAAATCTGAATTGTGAAATTTGTGAATTTTTTTATCCACTAGATTTATTTATACATTCAAAACTGTGACGGTGATGATGACGATGATGGTTACCAAATTGGTCTATCAGACCCATAATTTTCTTTCTTAGTTTCTAATTGTCTGGCTCCTCATCTTTCTTGGCGAGATTGGTGTTGTACGGTCTTCCAACTTTCTTTATCTTGCATCTCCTTCATCTCTTCTGATTCTTGGGACATTGGTGTCTTAGCTTCGCGATCTATTGTGTTCGTCCTTTTGAAGATACTCGGAGAAGAAGTTTAGTCTAGGAGATTTGTCGTTAAATGGAGATTTATTTTGTGCGGTATTCGAACCCTCATAATTTGAGGGGCTTTCGAGTTCATTTTTTTGGTTGTATTTTCCAAAAATTGTATTTCTCTCTTTATCTTACAAAACAAAGAACATAAAACAATTAGATTAAAATTATTAACATTATTAAAAATCTAAATCTAAATCTAACTACTTCCCTTTAAACTCTCAATACCACAATATTGGATTAAATTAGGGTTTGTTGAGGAACGAGAGTGGGTTGGGTTTCTGGTACATTAGGGTATTAAATGTCATTCATCACGAGTGTCTTAACCCAACTCACTATTAATATCCAATTTGTCCATTCTCTTAATCTTACGTAGCTTTTATTCCAATAATCACAATGTGCTATCATTGAAATTGTATTGTAAATATAAAAGTGAATGTCAAAGGGAGTAGTTTAATGGTTTTGTCATTAGAATTAGCTTTTGAGTACAATAGTTCCATTTTCTTAAAAAAAAAATGTTAGAACAATTATCTAAAGTGACTCACTTAAACTTATAAATTTTCTAATTTCTAATTAAATTTTAAATAAAATAATTTAAATAAATTATTACAATTCAAATACCAAATATCATTTTATTCAGATTTTTAATATAATTAAATAAAGTTGAAAAAAAAACCTCAAGTGTAACATACCTCTCTAAAAAGAATTAGTCAATAAAGAACATTGAACATTTTTTTATTATTATTAAAAATACTTGCAATACCATTTGTTCCATTAAGAAAAGAGCACTAATGTTGTTCAAAAAGAAATAAAAATAAATTAGCCAATTCTATATCCCTTACAACAATTAGCATACTTAATTAGATAAACTAATTCACATTTACAATATGTAAAATCTTATACAAACTATCTATCTTTAAAATTCGGGTTAAACATCTATGAATTCCAAATCCACTTTGGTTTGTGCGAAGTTTGATCCTTTTTTTCATAGTGAGAAAACCTATCATAAACTAACATTTGAATAGTCTGCTATCCAGACATACACCCTGACTCATCATTGAAATTTGTATTTAAAAGAAAAATTATAAAATGGAGTATGTTAATAGAAGAAAAATAATTAACAATATGTTATCAAAAACTTTAGAATTTACAAATTGCATAACTTAACTTTGTATAATTAAAAATAGCCCCCTTTCTTTAATCTCTTGTTTTCTAATTTTACCTTTTTTCTTCTAGTTATGGTTTTCGATTTCTACATGCACTTATATAGACTTCTATTTTGCCAAATCTTCATCATGTTTTACTTTAATTTAAAAAATTTAACAATAATTAAACTAAACAACAAATACTCACTACTATATAGCTCGTTAAATAAACCTCTCATAATTACATCACATCAGAACTAATGTCATGTCAAATCCAAACCATGTTATAGATATCTACCTTATTAAATAAACCTCTCATAACTGCATCACAACTAATTTCACATCAAACGATGTTAATTTTTCTTGGAGGATCCCAAATATTCACAGCGACATCTGACCATCAGAGTTTGTCCCTTAAAGATTACGTGCAAGACCATACTGGTGTCACATTGTAAGTGTTATTAGTCCCTGCCATTTGGCAATGACATGGGACTATAGTAATAAGAATGGTCGCTATTTATATTAGTTTGAGTTGCTTACGACTAAAGTTAGCCTTAAGTTCGGGATATGTTTTTTACAATGAAAATTTTTATGCCATCTTATTTAGCCTCTTCCCGAGGTGGAGAGGCCAAAACCATATGTTATATTTTTTTATTTCCTTAGCATCTTCATTTTTCCCATCAACATTTAGAATTGCTGAACTAATGCTAACATTAATTCAAGACTTTAGATATCCCATGCAAATGTAAGAGGCAACCAAATCAGGATCTATATTTAGATAATGTAAAATTAAGCATAACCTCATGCATGGTTTATATATGGCTCACCTGGCCAGTGCACTCTCATTGTTGTCATTGTTGTACTCGGGCAGAGTCGCTATGGAGTTGGTTTTGTTGAAGGAGCACAGTGAGAAGCTTATACAGTACCAGCAACATCATTAGTCGATACAGTGGATTCATTCATAGAATACCTAACTTCCCATTAAAAATATAGAGGATATACAGAGGATACAGGGGAAAGACAAGAGGTCCATCAGGTATAAGTTTGTTTATACATACATTAACAAAGAAATCATGAAATTGGAGGTGCATGACTGAAGCAACATTTCAGAGGTTTCTTCGAATGGCTTTCTAGAGTACAGAGGTTACCAGAGACTCTGCCTCTGGACAACTGTTTCTGTAAAAACCATGGTGCAGATCGAATTTTGTTGCCTTCAAATCTAGATACAAGGGCCTCAAGAATACAAATAGCACAGGCAATAACAGAACTTTGATCATTTGGCCTACAAATACAACCATGATTTTAAAAACAATAGTAAGAAACTAGATGATTCTTTGTAGTCACATGCGTTGGCAACTGGTCCGTGGACCTGTACCAGGAATTTGCTACATATGAGTGACAAATCTATGGGCTAGCAAACCAGGTTTAGGTCGATGAAAGCTAAACCCCACAAACCAGGTTTAGGCCGAGGAAAGCTCTTAACCAGCACAATAAACTGTGATAATTGCTCTTAACCTAGGTTCGAGCCAAGGAGAGCTCTTAATAGTTGCATACATAGCTACGTAGTTGCTTACATGTTTGTGATACTGGAAATATGGCAACATCAGTTTCGTCTGAATAAGGTAATCATGAACTAAGTTGTTGAATTGAACTAAGTTGCTTAATTTAAACACTGATATGCAATCTATGTTTTTGGAAGCTTACCATAGTTGTTAGAAATTTACCAGTCATTGTCCATCACCTAGGTAACCTGACTAAGCACCACTACCTGAGTAAGCACCACCAGCACAAGTAGCAGAGGAAGCACCACCAACACAAGTAGAGCAGTATTAGCCTGCCTCCAACGCTGAGACAAGCTCCCTCCACTCTGGAAGTATCTATACCCATGCAGTCTCCTCTGGTTTCTCCGTGCCTTCGAAAATTCATTGGTGATCCAATCGTCATGGAAGTAGTTCCTCTTTCCTGCATTGTTTCATTTCTGAGCCAGTGAACCAGTCACCTAGAGCCGTTTGTTTCATTTCTGAGCATTCTTGCAGCTAAGCCTTTACCTTTCTAAGCATACTGGCAGCTAAGCCACGTATTACCTAGCCTGACCCGATAAATATTGTGCTTGCCAAGCTCCGCTGCGGAAATGCATCAGACAACTATTAGCCTTATTTATTAATCTGCAAACTCCACCATAAGAAGAAAGCAGGATAGCTTTACTTTACGACCATGGCCGAACAAAGAATTTCATGGACGGAGCTTAGCTTATCCTTCTCTTGAGCAAGAGGCATAATTTTTTGGGGGCGGTTTATTTTATTTTATTATGTTGTTCGAACTATCCAAGATTATGTTGTAATGCATGCAAGTTGGCGGGTCTTCAGAATGGTGGCCATGGTCTTTTTGTTCCATCAGTCGAACTATCCAAGATTATGCAAAACAGGTGTAACACATGCAGGGAGGGTCTTCAGAATGATGGCCACGGTCCTTTTGTTCCATTAGGAAGCTGGTGTTTTTTAATTATATTTATAAAAGACTTTTATAATATTTTATTAATATATTTTGGCATTGATTTCAGTTTTCACTCAACTCCACATGCGACAGATCTATTATGCAAGAGCCACTGATCTTGTTCATAGTGTAGAATCATAGGGAAGACAATTCGATAAACTTGGGGTCTTTAGGAAAACCCTGGAACTCTAAGGGACAACAAATTATGATGGATTTTCACGTTTTCTAATGATATTGGGGGTTTTGTAACTGTATGCAAGCATATCTTGTGTATATGTGATCATTAGATCAGAAGAATTTCATGTAGCTAAGAGGGCAATCCCTAGTTTGTAATATTTTAATTGGGGGTCATTGATGGGTAATTGGGGATCATTAATTGGTTCAATATGTTCTATAGTTCTGGGTCACAACCCTGGTGCATTTAATAGGTTGGTTATCTCATGAGATTACATGACAGTGGATGCATATTTTTGGAATTGTGGGCTAGTAGGGTTGGAGTCACTTACTTCAAACCATTGATGGTTTTAGGATTATTAGAAATTTATGTGATTCGGAGAGAGCTTGCTTGTTGTAGTTGCACTATAGTACTCCAATTTGTGAATGAAGAGGAGCCATCTTTCTATGGCCATTTACCATTTTTAGCTTTACCTTTCATTGTTTGTGGATGAGCTATGTCCCTTACATGATGAATGATGATATCTCATGCTTGCTTTTGTCTTTAATTAATATTAATGAATGATTGATGTGAAAAGAGAATGGCGGTCCAAAATTAAAATTGCAATCATGATATATGTCTCTGGCATCGTTGGAATGTTATGTGTGGACATGCCTAATTATGGAAATATAAACACGTGGTAAATTATGCAGCCTCGAACTCCATATCACTGCTTGATTGTCACCGCCTTATCTTCATTATAAAAGTGTTTTTATGGATAACAGAGGGTGTATTGTTTTCGAGTTCTTACCCATAACCTTTTAGAAGTAATGGTCATTTTCAGCTATTATGCTTGAGTAGGAACATTGAGTAGCTTTGTGGATTATTCTCTTAGTGAATCTTTAGTTCAGTTATTTCAGTTGTTTTGTACTTGTATGTGGACTATTCTCTTACACGTAAACAAAGTAACTGTTTTGGTCTCAAGTATGATAGTTTTCACCCTCTCCTTTGCTCCAAGTCAAGCTATCATGGCTTGGATAACTAACTAACTGCATTCAGGATAGGGCATTTTATATTAGAGTGCATTCATATTTTCACCTTTGTTTATTATATTGAATACCATCTCTTTTCTTTTGCGGCAGCTAGGCCCTTGTACAGGAGGAGGTAGCCATACCAAACAGGAGTGGGGCTAATTGGGACCTGCTACCGGGTTACTCTCCCTTGATCTATTGGAGGACATTTTTTCCCCTTAACAGATTAAGTGGCACTAGAAGGAGGGCCGAATATCCTGTTTGATAATTCTACCCTCTGAGTTTTATCCTCTCTTGTTAGTTTTGAAACCCTCACAGATTTATTAACTAAGAAGAAAGGCTTGTGATAGCTTTCTTTTCTTTCTCATTTTTAGAAGCTTGATCATCTTCTGAATATTAGAATGGAAGGTTAAAGTTATGAATGGCTGGTAGGAATACTTTTCTTCCTGAAGGATCAACCCGAGTTATCTGAGATTGCTTCTCAGGAGCCAACTCCTTTTAAGTCTCCTTAGCATCAACCTGAATCATCTTTGGTTCTTGATCCTTCTGTTTCACATGTGTTAGAATAAATTGAGCATTCAAGACCTATTACTAGAGCTTTTGCTAGAGAAAGAACTCGGCATTTGCCTGCTTTTCAAGAGTTACCATTTGGTAGAGCTAGGATAAATAGAACTTATAATCTTTAAGTTCCTAGTGTATCTGCTGCTGATTTTGATACTTTTGGTGTGCAGGGTTTAGATCCGGAAGATCCATTAACTACTGCACTAGCTACTATAGCCAAGATAAGAACTGGTGGTGGTATACCTCCAAGTCTACCACAAGAACCTCCACAAGTTGCTGCAGAGCCACTAGAACAAGAGTCTCCAAGAGCAAACATGGAAAATAAAAGACCAAGACCTTGGATGCAACCAGGAGCCATTGTGGTACCTGGAGCTGTCCATGCTTTACCCAAGCATCCAGACAAGTTTTTTCCAAAGTTTGATCCGGAAAGAGGAGATTCACCTGAAGATCATGTGAATGCCTTCATGTTGGCAATCAGTACAATGAGTGTTTAACATGAAGATGTTGTGTGTAGATTGTTTCCTCTTACATTCATGGTAAAAGCATCCTTGTGGTTCTTCTCACTACCACCTGCTTGTATTACAAGTTGGGATGACTTTTAGGACTGTAGGTTTTAACCCTGTATAGTAATTACTTGCATACGAATTCTAAAACACAAAAAATAAACAATGCGAGAGCATAACACATAAAACACATATACACAGAGATTTTCCCCTAGATCCCAAAATCGGGACTACTAGCTTGATTTTTTCATTATGTTCCTTTCAATGTTAGAATACATATTTATACATGCCGAAGCATCCAATACCATGGACAAAAAACCCATTGCGTCCAATACCACGGACCAAAAATCACCGCGTCAAAAAAAACATGTGTGAAAATCATGTGCAAAACCATAGGTGGGTCCACCCAAGCTAACATAGGGTCCAAAACCAAAATTTTCTGAGGCGCTGGCCCAGACCACATAAAGTGGGGTTACGGGTACACCTCAAACCCCAAGTGACCCCCCCACGCTAAACAATCAGGGCAACGAAGGGGGTGCTCTGCCCCCCCTTTAACCCTTCGGTTACATACGTGGGCTAGTTGTGGAAATAATATAACACAACCCAACATTCTCCCACTTGTTGTTTTCTTTCCAAGGCTTTGCGGTGACTGTTTTAACCCATACAGAGACTTCTTTAACTTACACACTAGTTCTTTCTTACCCTTCACCGCAAAGCCTTCAGGTTGCTTCATGTAGATCTCCTCTTCCAGATCCCCATGAAGAAATGTTGTCTTCACATCCATCTGTTCTACCTCAAAATCAAAAGCAGCAGCAACAGATAAAAGTAATCTAATAGAAGTTGCCTTGGCAACGGGAGAAAAAATATCACCAGAATCAATTCTCGGCACCTGGGAATAACCTTTTGCTACCAAACGAGCTTTGTATTTCTCCACTTTTCCTTTTTCATTTGTCTTCTTTTTGAACACCCATTTTTTGCCAATGGGTTTCCTTCTAGCTGACAACTCGACTAGATCCCAAGCCTCATTTCTATGCAAAGATGCCATTTCATCAACCATGGCCTTTTTCTAGAGTTTTCCATCCTCTGAATCCACTACTTCCTTCACAATTCTGGGATCATCATCAGTAACAAACAAAGCAAAATTTGAACAGAAGGGAGATGGAGTATACCTTTCTAGTTGCCTTCTTTCTCGAACTAATCTTCTCGTAGCCAGAGTTTGTGGTTCTTCATCTTTTGATTCCTTCTGTTGTAGAGTCTGATTCTTCCTCCTTTAGCTCAAACTCTATCTTCTTAGCTTCCTCTGGTTGGACTTCATGTTTAATAACATCTTTTACCTCTCTGAACACCACGTATCGGTTGTACATAGCCTTCTGTGTGACTGGGTTCCAAAGCCTGTAACCCTTTAAACCATCCTTATACCCAATAAAGATGCACTTTTCAGATTTACTATCCAACTTGGTTTGTTCCTCCTTTGGAACATGTACATATGCATCACATCCAAATACCCTCAGATGTGAAAGAGAGGTTATCTTACCAGTCCATACCTCTTCTGGAGTCTTATCCTCCAAAGCTGATGAAGGTGACCTATTGATTAGGTAACATGTAGTATCCATCACCTCTGCCCAGAATTCTTGTCCTAACCTAGCACCACTGAGCATGCTTCTTGCCCTTTCCATCAACGTTTTGTTCATTATTTCTGCAACTCCATTTTGCTGAGCTGTATATGGAGTAGTCTTTTGTGGTGCTACACCACACTTCTTGCAGAATTCTTCAAATTCCTTACTACAAAACTCTCCACCATTATCTGTCCTCAACACCTTTATCTTCTACTTTGTCTGGTTTTCCGTGAGAGCCTTAAACTCTTTAAACCTATAAAAAACTTTAGATTTCTTCTTAAGGAAATATATCCATGTATTCCTTGAGAAGTCATCTATAAATGATACATAGTAAACAAACTTACACAATGATGGAACCTTCACAGGTCCAAACACATCACTGTGCACAAGCTCTAATATATGTTTCACCCTCTTACCACTAGAGGGGAAACTCACATGATTCTTCTTCCCATATACACAATTTTCACAGAAATCAAAATCCATAGAGCTATTACTCATACCTTCTACCATACCTTTACCATGAAGTATTTGAAGGCCCTTCTCTCCGATATGTCCAAGCCTTTGATGCCACAACATGGTCTTCTCTCCAGAGACCACTAGATTTTCTGCTCCACCTTTAGGAACCGTAGAACTATTGCACCCATCAATAACAGTGCTACCTTTCAGCTTGTACAGAGTTCCAATCCGAACTCCCAATGTCAATACTAGTGCTCCCCGTACCATTTTGCAGGTATCCTTCTCGAACACTATTTTTACACCTGCATCATCTAGCTTTCTTTCAAAAATTATATTTTTGGCTAATGCAGGAATATGTAGAACACCTGGAAGCGTTCTAACCCTTCCACCTTGCAACTTCAACTTTACTTTTCCGTGACCAATGATTTTAGCCTTCCTGTCATCCCCCAAGAAGACATCACCACCATCATATTTTTCATACTCGCAGAACCACACTTTATGGGAGTGGAGTGAAAGGATGCATCTGAGTCAATCAACCATGCCTCATGATCTACATGTGTACTTGAAGAAGCCAAGTACACATCCCCACCTTCATCTGAGGTTGTTTTCACCTCTGCAGAAGGAGCCTCATCATATCCCTTTCCTTTGTCGGGTGCTTTAGATTTACAGTCCCTTTTGAAATGGACTTCCTTTCCGCATTTCCAGCATACCACCTTTACAGGTTTTCTTGAAGATTTAGATCTCCCTATAGATTTAGATCTCCCACTCGATGACTTATTTTTGTTTCTGTTCTGGGACCATGTTTGTACAGACAAGGCATCACCATTTTGGCTCTCCATATTTTTCCATCACATCTCCTCCATCAGCAACGCTGAGACTATTTCATCAAACTATGAGGCAATTGCATTGCTACCTATTGCAATAACTAGACTATCCCATAAATCTGGTAGAGAACACAACAAACTGATGCTCTTATCTTCATCTAAAATTTTAATATCAAGAAATGCTAACTAACTTACCATAGTATTAGAAGCTTTCAGATGCTCTGTCACCGAGTCTCCATCTTTCATCCTCAGGCTATACAACTTTTTCTACAGGAATAGTTTATTCACCAAAGAATTAGATTGGTACAAAGTCCCTAACTTGTCCCACAAAGCCTTCGTCGTAGCTTCCCTTGATACATTTAGCAATACTAAATCTGAGACACACAATCATATTGTGCTCTTTTCCTTCCGATCCAACTTCTTCCATTCTTCATCCGACACTCCCTTTGGTTTAGTACCAAGATCTACCATGATCCACTGATCTTTATCCACCAATACATCCTCCATCTTGAGTTTCCACAACTCAAAACTCTGACCATTAAATTTCTCGATCTCTATCTTTCCACTACTTGCCATCTTCTTTCACCACCAGAATCGATCTCGCAGATCTCCCACTGAACAGGGTCTACGACAGGCCTGAGTGAAACCCCTGAGCAACAAAGGCATCCCCTTGAAGCCAAATCTTCTCTGATACCAAATTTAGGTTTTAACGTTGTATAGTAATTACCTGCATATGAATTCTAAAACACAGAAAATGAAGAATACAAGAGCATAACACATAAAACACATATACACAAAGATTTTCGCTTGGATCGCAAAACCGAGACTACCAGCTTGATTTTTTCATTATTTTCCTTTCAATGTTATAATATTTATACATGCCGAATCATCCAATACCATGGACCAAAGAACCATCGCGTCTAATACCATGGACTGAAAACATCGCGTCCAAAAAAGAAAGCATGTGCAAAAATCATGCACAAAACCATAGGTGGGTCCGCCCAACCTAACATAGGGTCCAAAACCAAAATTTTCTGGGGCACTACCCTGGACCCCATAAAGTGGGGTTACGGGTACACCTCAAACCCCTAGTGACCCCCCTCGCTACAAAATTGGTGCAACGAAGGGGGTGCTCCACCCCCCCTCTAACCCCCCAGTTAACTACGTGGGCTAGTCATGGAAAGAATATAACACAAGCCAACAAGGACCTCTTCATTGCCAAGTTTGGGGAAGACAAGTCTCCTGCAACCATGGTCCTCAAGATTTCAAGAATGAATATTAAGGAGAAAGAGAAAATAGAAGACTTCAATCAGAGATTCCTACAACTCAAGTATAAAATTCTGGATAACTGCCAACCTGCGGAGGCAGTATTAGTGGAGTTCTATCAGTCTGCTCTCCCCGAGTTAGTACAAATGTTTGTAAAGAGAGCGGAGAGACCAACTCTAATAGAGAACTTCATTGAGGCTCTGAAAGTGGAGAAACATATGATCTCCATTTCTGGTCAAACACCATCGGAAGCAAAGAAGGAAGTGCCTACAAAGAAGCAAGCCTCTTCAAACAAAGTGTCTACCGAGAAGAGCAAGGATTCTACCGAAATGGAAGACTTGCATAGGATTGTAAAGAAGCTATCCGATGACATGACTGATTTGAAGAGGAGCACTGCTGAAAGTTATTCCAAGAAGACATTAAGACCTCCTTTCTGAAGAAACACTCCTCCACCAATTATATGACACAAACGCATAGTCAGAAAATTGCCTCAAGGATAAATGATGCACCCTGGATGAGATTTCCCCTCATATGTCCATACATAGCTTAGTTATCACTGAATAGTATTCCAGGTGAGATAGCCAGGAACGTTGGATCATGTCTTTACAATGGTGCAATGTAGGTAAAGGTGAAAATGATGTATGTAAAGATGTAGATTCCATCGAGGAGAGCTCTATAGGGGCATTGACCGGGATAAAAGTTGATATCACTCTTATGAATAAGGGGCTTCATTATAACTAAGAACTTTAATTTTTAAATTTTATATGTAGATAGAAGCAGCAATTCCATGTGCGTTTCTGGAGAGAAAACACCACACATTGGAAATCAAGGTATTTTCATCTCTATGAATTATAGCATTAAATGAATAAGTAGAACAAACACAGTATCAATGTGAGTTTTATTGATTCAAATTCTACATCATCAAGTTCAATTGGGTACTTTTTTGGTTTTCTAGTGAGCATTGATATTTCATAATATCAAGTCCTTTTCTAAGTTCCATAAGCCCAGGAATCAGCCAGTGATTGTGTGTTCTCATAAATTGGATAAAATCATCAGTTCTTGAAGATTTAAACTCATACCTCAGCATGTCTGCTGCCTGGGGAGACACTGATAGAGATTCCATGGCGTTGAGGACGTGTCACTAGCCGTCTGCTCAAGAATCTGTTTTGATAATAGTTGACCTGGGTTTTGCTCTGTCTGACTTACTTCATAAGCAAGTGTGCTCACCTCCGGCTCAAATTCCATTAAATGCCACTCTTTCTAATAGTAGCATTAGAACTTTTTTGCTCTGTCTGAATTACTTCATAAGTAAGTGTGCTCACCTCCCGCTCAAATTCCATTAAATGCCACTCTTTCTAATAGTAGCATTAGAACTGTTTGAGAAGTGGCTAATTGATTTAATTGGATGTCTTTGATTTCTTATTGGATGCATAGAATGCTCCTAGGTATTTGAAAATCCTTTTTTGATGCGTAGAATAGTTTTCACTTTTCCATTCATTGTGCTTGCTACACCAACCATACTTGGTTCTTTCTGCTTGACTTCAAGCCAGCTCTTTGTCTTTATTTCTACATAAATTTACAGGGGCATCATTATATGAAAATGTATTATTTTAGCCAACTCATTGCTGCAATGCTACTTACAAAATACTTATGTCATTGCTCAATTTGCCCACTCAACTACTCTGCTCCTTTCCTCTACCCTGCTCACTTCCACACTCCCCTTAAGACAAGGACTAGCTATTATGTAGTGCATCTTATTTATATATATATTGAACATGAAACTTTGAAATCACATTATACATATGCCTCAACCCAACTTGCATAAAGGCATATTATCAGCTTATTATATTCACACTACTCCATCCACGACCAATTAACACAAGTACATGTGCATGCTCGTTAGGGTGGAACACAAAATAGCAATGATAATATATATAAGAGGCCAACCTTTGATCTAAGTTGAGAGATTTATAAAACCAAAACATATATCTTTAACCCTTTTTAATGTTGCAATAATGACATGCGCTGTTTCGAATATGTGTGTGTACTCAAAGAGTGGCCCATATTTTTTTATTTCCAGAAGCATATGATTTATCAATCCAAAAACATTAGATTCCAATTGTGACACTCTAATAGCTTTTGGCCACGAAATTTTCTCTTAAGAGGTCCCATCTACTAGGCCTCTTGTCCTTTATCCAATTTGATGAATATCATTAATTAAAAGATATTTTTTTAAATAATAAATATTCGCAATGGTTTGCGGACTTTATCTATGATTGACTTATGTCTAACACTTTGAAGTAGCTTTCAAGTCTTTAGGATGCTACACATTTTTTGGACCCATATCTATATTCATCAAACCATTGAATATCCACATGATCATGCATGAATCGTAAGTCGTAAATAAAAAAATAATCAAAGCATGAATATGATAGTTATAGACCTCTCTAGAGATACTACAAGAACCATTTCGAAATATTTGGTATATGTAAACATTTTTATTCATATGTATTATGTATTTATGATTTTAACTAGAATATGTACTCAAAAATTTGTTGATTATAATTACCAACACAATGAGAATCATAATCTTTTAGAGTTCTTAATTTTAAAGGTGGTATTTTACACTTAATTTATTTTAATTGGTAAAACGAATGTTATTTTTCATATAATTTTTTAAAATTGGTAAAATATAATATAATATCTATATATATATATATATATATATCATTTTTATGAAAAGTATGTTTTTGAAAAAATTATATATATAATAGAATGCATTGCGAAAATTTCTCAATATTTAAATTCAAAAGAGTGAAGGGAACTCTATTTGAATGATTCATAATGCACAATATTTGCTAAGGTTTCACAAATGTGGTAGAAAGCTAAGTGGACTTGATTTTGGGGAAAACTCCATAGTTAAGCGCATTTTAGCTAGATGCGATTTGGGATGGGTGACCTCGCGAGAAGTCCCGGTTAACTGGTGCAAGCCCTGAAAGTGATGATTCATGCTATGTGATCCATTTCACTAGTTTCAATCCAAGTTCTTCACCCTTGTGAGCATCACCCGATGCAATTAGTTGATGACCTTCCAGGTCTATGAATCCATAATCAATAGCCTTAAAAATAAAGACTACACTACAAGTCTCTGAATGTAAGGAAACCTCTGTCAACGAATCCCATGACCAGATACAATCATGGAAAGATCAACCACAAAATATGTAAGAAACTCTAAATAAAATTAAATACTTCAAACTGATATTTAAGCTAATAACTTCCTCTTTATCACTCAATTGCCAATCAGGTTAGTGATACATCCCAAACTCTCTCATTTTAGCATGTAATCAAATGACTTATTGATATCGGCAAATGAAACCTCATGTGTAATAATTTTCTCCAGTTCAATCTTCTTAGCCAAATACATTTCTACGGGAACTGGCAACCGAGACAAGCTTATAATTCCCATAGAAAGTTCCTTTCATTGTCCTTTCAGTCAAAAAATTCAAGGGAGTGGTTTGAAAGATTGTGTCTGAATGAGGGATAGTGCCTTGTAAATTGAACCTCAACAAGTTAGAATTTACACAGAACTTTATTTTCTTACGACGATTCCACCAACACTGTCTAGTCATGACACAGTTCACAATTCTGCATTAATGGTTTTGAATTTCGACTTGAAATTGCCAGCCTCTCTATTCACACATAATCACTCCTGAGTTTGAATTTAGAGAACTGAGAACACAACACCTCTGTGAACAAAACAAGTAATTTTTTCCATGCAATATGCATAAACACAATATAAAGATTACTTCAGAACTCCTCAACCAATGATCTTTTTACAAAATCATTCACAGGTTATCAAACATACTCTGTTCTGAACAAAACCCAGATGATGGAATTTCAAAATTCATATTCCTTTGATCGGAATTTTCCCCCCAAGTTTGATGACGACTTCTCCATATGAATTTCCCTCTTATGTTAAAAAATTTCTTTCTTCTCTGTGTGAGACAAAATCTCCTTCCTTGTGCAGATTCAAACCATTGACTCGTTGAACTGTTGCATTCCATTTCATCAGTTATTGATCTTTGATTTTGTTGCAGGGTAACACTATGCTTCAACAATTAAAAACACAAAAATTTACTTTTCCATCAATTGTTCAAGCAGATAATCACATGATTTCTGCACACAGATTTCGTTAATTTTCTAAGTAAAACCCCAACCACATTTTCACAAGAGGAAACTTCAGAATATTTATTAACAAATGATTTCTTCAATATGGCTTAACATAGAGCCATCCCCTCTCCCTCAAATACACAATTCAATTCATTTTTAAACTTTTTCTTCTCCACATATAAATTTCACAATCTCAGAAATATAATAAGTCTTTGCTGCCTCGTTAGTTCAACAATAAAATCATTCAAGCCAATATCAACATAATTACATACGAACCAACAGGATAAATATATAGATTTACATACACAAAGAGTAATACAACACAACCTGAATATTATTTCATCCACACAAATTCTGTACATGTATATGTATTCAGAAATTCTGTCTATCTTCTATCTATGGCCTGATTTTCTTTATTTTTAAATGGCCTGATTTCTCAACTCTTCACCTACACTCACTTTCTACCTCCTATTCAATCCCAAACTTTTTTAATTCTTTCCAAGCATATCATATTTACAACAAAAGGATTCTGAACTAATTTCAATCTATATTCTATAAAATCTCCTCACCAAACTCCTAAAAATCCTCTAATCCCTCTTTTAACTCAACTAATCCCCTATTCTAGGATCTCCTAATCCCTAAGATCTCTATGAGATCTACACAAGTCGAACATCTCTCATATTCTCAATTATATGAGAATATTTACAATTACAACCTCACACACTTATTTCTCACTCAATTTATTAAAATATACAAACTTCTTATTAATAAATTAAATTTCATCACATCCCCTAAGTCACCCAAATACAAACTGATTTTCTGAGTAGGATGCTCCTGCATCAGACTCCCGATGTAGAAAAAATTCATAGACTCCTGTCTATGAGGCCTGTCACTTTTCTGTAATAATGTGACAGCTACAAGTCTCAATGACTTGCTACCTCTAGGATCCCAATTCTTAAATTGTCTTTGTGCAGTCATCTTGCTCTTACTTGGATTAACAATCACCTGCTTGTTGTTGCTTTTGTTCCCTATTATCCACTTGAAAACTTTTGTTTCCAATGTTGTCTTCTTTATCTCTGTCTGTTGTTGATTTCTACCTCTTCGGTCTGAATAATTTAATCCTCCACAAGATATCTTATACTCAACCAATTTCTCTCTCAAGGTTTCAAAATATTTAAAACCTTGTTCAATGCACCTTTTATCAATTGTTTTATCTTGTGCTTCCACTATCAACATCATGGGTTGCCTCCAAGAGGTTATTTTCTGATCATGATGTATATCAGTCCACAATTCATTGGCAGAAGTTATAATATACCATTCCTCTGCTTCTCCCATTGTCCACACATCCAATGCTTTACGTGGAAGTCCTTCATCTTCCAACCCACTTGACTGTTTACTTGGTATGAAAACATAAAACCAATCTCTTGTATGCTGATTTTCAATTGTGAAAATTTTCCCTTGAATTTCTTCATCTTGCCAATTGATCTTTGCATTCACATAATATTTATCTGCACTGTCAACTTCTACACCATCAAATCTTTGGTCTTCACATCTTTTTGGACTTGTGAACAAATTTTGTTCAAATTCTGCCATTTCTCTCTCTCTACAGTCCTCCTTGGCTTCAACAATACCCTGCATAAGAGTTGTTAAAATTCTGCTTTCTTCATCCCAAATTCCATCCTGTTGGGAACATTTCTTTTCATGCAAATCATCCACTAAATTTTTCTCTAAACCTTGAACAAAATTAAAAATCAAATATTTCATGATCATCATGGTCATATGACAATGATCATACCCACTTACATCTTCAAAATTCTGATATTTCTGCTGCAACCAATTCAGAAATTCAAAATCTGAATTGTCTTCAAGCCTATCCCTTTGATCTCTGTCAATCTGCCAAACATTTCTTCCTTCCTCAAACCTAAATTTACATTTCTTGTCACCCTGAAGCAATCTTTTCCATTCATCCATCAATGTTCCAACCTTATATTGTGAGATAATTTGAAGAGTTTTCTCCCACTTTCCTTCATAAACTTCCAAAGAATATGATTTCTTTGACCATTCTCCTTTCAACTGCTCCATGGAAGGTTGATTTCTTCCATCTTCTATACCTACGCATTCAAACATTTTGTAGAAATTACATTCTTCCTGACATTCCTTGGGCTCATGCTCAATTTCCAATATACATTTCTCTTCTTTTTGGCTGCAATTTTCTATTACATGAGCTTCTTCTTGTACTTGTTGTCCATCTTCCACAACTCTCTGATCACAATCAACAATCTAATTTCTGTCCCAATTAATTTTTGGTTCTGCATACCCCTCTTTATGACTTTTCAAAGCATAGCCCTGTTCTGTCCGTCCTTGAGAAATTTCTACAAATTCTTCTCCATGATTGTCTTCATAAGTTAGTCTTCTTCTTTTCCTGGCTGCATGAGATAACAATATCTCTTCTTCTTTGGGTCCTTGGCTACTTCCTAGTCTTTGACTCTTTACAGTTTCTTTTCCATTGACAAAATTGCCTTGAGCTGCACTCTCCTTATTAGCTCTTCCTTTGCCATAATTGCACGTCTGCAAGACATACATTGTTTCTTCCTTTGCCAGTTTCCAATAGCTCTTAGTTATGCAAACAATTTCTTCAGAAATATTTAGATAAACACTCAATAAAAAAATATACAACCACCAAATTATACCTCCCACCATACTCTTCTTTTCACAAAATTGTGAAATTTTGATCTGATTTCTTTCATAACCTTCTTCAAGGTTGTCTTCATGACACAAGGTTGAACTTCCTTCTTCTAAAACAGTCCTCTGAAACTGTCCAACTCCATAATCAGCTACCTCTTGTTGTCCTTTATAAGCGTAGTCCTTCTTTTCTTGGACTACTACTCCTTCCTCCATTTCTTGCACTTGTTTAGCTCCATTTTCTTGATCTTTAGTACTTGCAATTTCACACTCATACAAACAATTAATTTGGAATACATTACAATTTCCTTTTTCACTTGATGTCATCGACATCTCCTTTCTGTGTTGCTCCAAGCACTCCATCATCCCATCACTCTCATCATCATCCTCTCCTAGTGAACTTTTTCTTTCTTCATATTTTGCATCAACTTCTTGGAAAATAACCTCATAATAGGCCACTTGACTCTTTTCCTCACATTCACACCATATTTTAGATTCTCTCTAATCTCCTTTTGTAGTAGTTGTTCCAAATGATTGAGTTGTGTCCTTAACTCCACCATCTCTCTATCAAATTCTTCATCATCTACTCCCCTTTTGCCATCTGCTCTGGCATCTTCTTTCCTCTTTCTATGGCTTGCTTCTAAGCCTTTCCTCTGACTGTCTGGAGTCATTTTACATTTCCTCTTGTGAACTTTTTTCACGTCCACTTGGGAGCTGCACTAAAGCCTCTCTCTTGTAGCCAGTTTCAATTACTGCTACACACTCCCCTATCAAGCTTCCCTCTTGTGCTTGATCTCCTGGGATCACTTGGTTCTCTTTCCTCTAGAACCCTTTTGAGCATCCCCTTTCTCTTCTCTGGCTTCTGCACTTCTTCTCCCTCTCTTCTTCTTCTGACTGTATGGCTGCCACAATTTCCTTGTCTGCTACTACCTGCATATACACATCAATATTCATCAAAATTCACCACTTAACAAGACCTTCTTTCCATGATATTGTCTTGTTCTCACTCTTCCTTTAGATGGAATGATCTCAAGTTGTACTTTTCCTCAGTCTTCAGGTACCTTCTACTAACTCTCCTCTACAATTCACTACACTCTTCTGCACTAAAATTCAATCTCCATGCACAAGTTCCACTTATGCTGCCTCAAAGAGCATTATAGGCTCTATCCCTAATCTTGATCATATTTTAGAGCAAATCTGGCTCTGATACCAAAAATGATGACCTTCTAGGTCTATGACTCCACAATCAGTAGCCTTAAAACTAAAGACTACACTACAAGTCTCTGAATGCAAGGAAACCTCTGTCAACGAATCTAATGACCAGATACAATCATGAAAATATCAACCACACAATCTGTAAGAAACTCTAAATAACAGTAAATACATCGAACTGATATTTAAACTAACAACTTCCTCTCTATCACTCAATTTCCAATCAGGTTAATGATGCATCTCAGACTCTCTCCTTTTAGCATGTAATCAAATGACTTATTGATATCGGCAATGAAACCTCATGTGTAATAAATTTCTCCAGTTCAATCTTCTTAGCCAAATACATTTCTACAAGACTTGGCAAATCAGACGGGCTTATAGTTCCCATAGAAAGTTCCTTTCAATGTCCTTTCAGTCAGAAAATTCAAGGGACTGGTTTGAAAGACTACGTCCGAATGAGGGACAGTGCCTTGTAAACTGAACCTCAACAAATTAGAATTTACACAGAACTTTATTTGCTTACAACGATTCCACCAACACTGTCTAGTCATAACACAGTTCACAATTCTGCATTAATGGTTTTGAATTTTGACTTGAAATTTCCACCCTCTCTCTTCACACAGAATCACTCCTGAGATTGAATTTCGAGAACCGACAACACAACACCCCTGTGAACAAAACAAGTCATTTTTTTCCATGCAATATGCATAAACACAATATAAATATTACTTCAGAACTCCTCAACCAACGATCTTTTTGCAAAATCATTCATAGGTTACCAAATGGACTCTATTCTGCACAAAACCCAAATGGCAGAATTTCAAAATTCGTATTCCTTTGATCAGAAATTGCCTCCCAAGTTTGATGATAGTTTCTCCATACGAATTTCCCTCTTCTGTTAAGAAATTTTCTTTCTTCTCTGTGTGAGACAAAATCTCCTTCCTCGTTCAGATTCAAATCATTGACTAGTTGAAACGTTGCATTCCATTTCATCCATTATCAATCTTTGATTTTGTTGGAGGGTAACACTATGCTTCAACAATTAAAAACACAAAGATTTACCTTTCCATCAATTGTTCAAGTAGAGAATCACATGATTTTTGCACAAAGATTTCGTTAATTTTCTTAGTAAAACCCCAACCACGTTTTCACAAGAGGAAACTTTAGTATATTTATTAACAAATGATTTCTTCATTATGGATTAACGCAGAGCCATCCTCTCTCCTACAAATACAAAATTCAATGCATTTTTAAACTTTGTCTTCTCCAAATATAAATTTCACAACCTCAAAAATAAAATAATTCTTTGTTGCCTCCTTAGTTCAACACTAAAATCATTCAAGCCAATATCAACATAATTATATATGAACCAATGGGATAAATCTATATATCTACATACACAAAGAGTAATAGAACATAACCTGAATATTATTTCATCCACACAAATTCTCTACATGTATATGTATTCGTCACTTCAACATTAAAATCATTCAAGCCAATATCAACATAATTATATATGAACCAACGGGATAAATCTATAGTTCTACATACACAAAGAGTAATACAACATAACCTAAATATTATTTCATCCACACAAATTCTGTACATGTATATGTATTTGTAACTTCTGTCTATCTTCTATCTATGGCTTCATTTTCTTTATTTTTAAATGGCCCAATTTCTCAACTCTTCACCTACACTCACTTTCTACCTCTTATTTGATCCCAACTTCTTTTAATTCTTTCCAAGCATATCATATTTACAACAAAAGGATTATGAACTAATTTCAGTCTAGATTATATAAAATCTCCTCACCAAACTCCTAAAAATCCTCTAATCCCTGCTTTAACATAACTGATCCCCTATTCTAGTATCTCCTGATTGCCAAGATCTCTATGAGATCTACACATGTCAGACATCTCTCATATTCTCAATTATATGAGAATATTTACAACTACAACCTCACACACTTATTTCTCACTCAATTTATTAAAATACACAAACTTCTTCTTAATAAATTAAATTCCATCACATACCCCAAGTCACCCAAATACAAACTAATTTTCTAAGCAGGATGCTCCTACATCATTAGTGTTAAGTGGATTGTTGAAAGATCATGAGCAATTAGTCAGTTACGATTACCTCTCATGGAAATGGTCATAGATGAATTACTTACTTAACGCAGTTGAATCCAAAAAAATGATATCTAAACTTATATATTTTAAAATTTTACTTATAATTCTACACATTTCAAATAAAAAGTAAGTTGTATTCTTAAATGATTCTTTTAGTATTACTTCATTGAATATATGATATATATAGTCAACAAAATTAATTTTAACTTCAAAATTTAAAAAATATTATATATATATATATATATGTGTGTGTGTGTGTGTGTGTGTGTGTGTGTGTGTGTGTATTGAATTATTATGTTAAATAAAACATTTTTTGAAACTAGGAAAATCTATGATTTTTTAAGTAAATTTTCCTACTAATACTTGATAAAATTATATGTTTATAAAGTTACTACCATATTCCACTCTATAAAAATTAGACCAGTGACAATGTAACATGTAACATGCTCGTTTCCACTAAGAAGGAAAAATTTGGAGGAAATAAAAAAACTATTAAACTAGTAAATTGTCATAAAAATTATGAAGAAACAAAGGGATCCATCTCAAAGGGCTCTTCACCTTGATTTCTATTAGGCAATGGAATAGGTAGCGGGGAAAGGTGCAATTTGAGGTGCTCTAAATGCTTGGTCATGCATTTCATCGACAACTACATTTCATCCAACATGAGAAAAATTTCATCTTTGGTATATAGTATTTTTTTCTACCTTTGGTATGCTTTATTTCTTAGATCCAAACAACCACCTCTATAAAAATTTCAAAATTATAAATAATTTCTTCCTAGGAACTTTCCATTTTTTCCTATTGGAGAGAATGTTGAAATTTTGATGGAGTTTGAGATTTGAATTAGCAAGTTAAAGCCTCAGATTTTTAGCAGGCTCATGGACTTCCTTTAGCTTCATAATATATGGTTCCTCTTCTACACTAACGCCTCTCCCTTGTCATGGCCATTTTTGGGATCTAGTGGTATAAGTAGGAATGGAATGTATAGAGGAAGAAAGGGATACAATAAAAGTATGGTCAGGAAATGAGATGCAAGTACCAATACATCTTCGACCACCTTCGTAGTGCATGGATCTCCAAAAGAGAAGGAGGTTATACAAAAATGCTAGAGGCCATAACCAATAAAAAATAATAGGAAATATACGATGAAGGAAACAAGAAGCTTGTGATGCAAGAGAAGTAGAAGCCACACACCACAAAAATAGAGGAACCTCTTAGATTGTGGATGAAAAATAAGAGGAATAAGTTTCCATTATAGTGTGATGTAAAGTGATGCTAACCAAATCAATAAACCACATGAGCTGTTATTGTCTGATCCTCCACATCCTCCATGCATGTGGAGGGAATGACTATTATGAATGCATGAAAAATAGTTCCTTTAGATATAGACCACTGATCACTTAAGGTAGGGACAATGTAACAAGCGCAAACCTTCATTATCGAGTGAGAAGGATCCCTTTCCTCAATCCCATTTATCACCTCTCCTACCCCTTTAATAGAAAAAAATATTATAAAATTATAAAATAATAAATATGATGTAATTTCATAAATTTCATCTAAAATATAACAATATTTAATATTTTCTCAGTTTTAAATTAATAATGCTCAATATATATATATATATATATATATATATATATATATATATATATATATATATATATATATATATGAGATAACAAACCAAATGCATGTCAATAAAAATATATTATAAATGTCATTACATTTTATTTCTACTACCCATTTATCTATCATGTAATCCTACAAACATAAAATTATATGTATTATACATTTTATATATATATATATATATATATATATATATATATATATAGATTATGGTGTTATTAATTGTTTCTCTTGAAAATATATATTTTTAATTATTTTAGAAATTATAATCGCAATGCATATCATTACTTATTTTGTTGAAGACATTTTATATTGATGTTGATTATGTTAAGGACAACTCATTTTATGTTTCAACGACATACAATTTTATCCTCTCTCTAACAACATATTCATCTCATTATCTACGTTTCCCTTTGTGTTAAGCTTATGCCATGTCAATTATATTATTCAAATTCCTTACTCTAAAATAGTCTTCCTCACAATATGTTTTAACATATTATGGTTTGGATGATTTTGTTGAGAGGTTCTTTACATTCTAGTATATGAGAGATGCTATCATGTAATGTTAAAGAGAAATGTTTGTTTAGATAAGGAATTTATGGGCAACAATCTTAAGGTATGTTTGTTCTTAAAAACATATTAAACTATATAATTAGTAACCTATAGTAATGAAATAAGTTTATTTATTTCTCATTGGGACAATAAACTCACTCATCCATAAAACATACCAACACCCCATTTGTCATTCAACTTCCCTTTTATCCATAATTGGGCATTACACAAAAATATTAGATTATTATTATTGGAGATTTCCTGAAGTGAACTTTGTAGTGTAGTGTTTGATGACACTTTTGTCACATGGAAACACATTCATCATGTGCTTGATGGCTTTCATTCTCATCTTAATAGTATTTATTCTTATATCCAATTCACTAGGGAAATTAAATCAAATAAATCCATCCCTTTCTAAGATGTCCTCATTACCCACCTCCACAATGACTCACTTTCCCAACAACTTTATAGAAAAATACCCAAACTAGCCACTATCTCCACGCCCTTTCACATCACCACCCATCTCCATAGTAATGTGTTGTTAAAACCCTAATATCTAGAGCTCTAAAAATCTCTACTCCCCAATTTCTTTCAGCTGAAAATTCCCATCTACTCCAAGCTTTCAAAGGTAATGGCTATTCATCATCATAGATTATTAAAGCCTTTAAAATTGTTTCTAACCCTAGGAACACCAATTATGATCCCTCTCTCCCTTGTGGACAAGTTACTCTCCCATACATTAAAGGTACCACTAATCTGTTGTACTATGAAACAACCCCACCATTTATAAAGAAAAATAGTTAAGGTTAGGGCTATAAATGGGGACCCTTTTAAATTTTTAGGCTTAGGATAATAATACCTAACTCTAAGAAAGTACCTAGAAAAATCTTGCAAAATGAACTAAGGTTGAAATCCACATCGCAAATCGCAAATCCGACTTTTCTGCATGACTATGTTAAAACACCTCCAAAAAATTGTGATATGCAATTAAGACTCTACTGTGATAACATCACCTTGTCATTTCACAATTTCATTTCGCACTTCGCATAGTTTGCAAGAAACTTAACCATGCCATTGGAACAAACACAAATGATTTGTGAAATGCGATATTGTGATATCCACAATTGCATTTCACTTGATGCATCTACTAGTGCTATACTGTATCTCTTTAAAGACTGCGATGCATGATTAAGAATGGTAAAATGTGTGGAATAATTACGTTTTAAATACCAAAACAAACGAGTTGACAGGTTAATAAATATTTAGTGACCTGAGGAAGGATAATCATTTTCCAGGTTATGGGTAGTTATAATCGAGTATCTCATTGAAACTTTCTCACAATCCAAAGTCATTTCAGAGAATCTTTCAGTCTTAATTACTATATATCGTATGCTCTTATATATCTTGTCTATTTCATGCACGTGACAAAAGTCATATCACTAAGAAAGGTGATGCAAAAACAACGAAAATAGAACATCGTTGAAGTTGAGATTACAGAGATGGCTCCTATCTTCACTGTTATAGTTTTTTGTGCTATTGGAGGCGCAACAACTTGGGAAGAGATTTATAATGGGCTGGAGGATGAGCGTCATAAAATCACTATTATGAGAGCAATGGCTGACTCAAAAATGCCTTCAGAACTTCAATGCAGAAATGCTTCATGTTACTTCCTTGATAGGATAGGAGGAACAACTAAAATCCTCCCCTATACAGATATGATCAGGTGGGTGATCGAAAACCTTATCATTGAAGCTAGGCAGTTCAATAATTCAAGGATCGAACTCATAGGGTCATTCAAAGTAGAGGACTTGAAGAATATGTACCACATATCTAACCTGGAAGATATCTATGACAACACATTTGTGGCTAATTTCTAAAAGAAGAATCTAGACCCCTTTAAGCTAGTTCAGGGTTTAAGAGTGTTACAAAACAAATTCAAATATGATAAATCAAGTATGTATGCTATAGCCTCTTTGGCAAATCCCTACAACTATTGAACAACCATGTTATGTAGATTGTATGGGCTACCCAATAATATTAAGTTTTCAATAGAATGGATTCCCCTAATTGATGCCTATGTTAATTACGATATCATGAATTGGTATTCCATCCTATTTGACAACATAGCCAATACCATTACCGAATATCGACAAAAGAAAGCCTCCTTTTCAGATAACCTCCCTCCCTTCAATTTCAGTGCCTACATTATGGATGCTATCTTTTTTTGCACGATATTTCGAACCATGGGTTGGAAATGGACCTTACAATATCCTTACCCAATCCATCTCAGTCATAAACAAATATGGGAATCACATTACATACCTCACTTCTATAAGATATTCCATGTCGTTGTGTTGCCCCTACATCAAATAATTTTCAATAAGAAAGCCCCTAGGTTTTCCGAAGAAGCCGCAACAGACCTGCTTACTGTCGGCAAGTATTTCATTATAGAGTGGTTCACCTACGTTAGGGTTTTTGGTAGCACACCTGATCCACATGTCCTTCCTTTATATGTGTCTAATAAGTTGTTAGCAAGAGATATTGCCTACCAGACTGTGGGAAAGGGCCTGATTAAAGTTCTCAAAGGCAAAAAGAAGTCATTATGTCCCACTTTCCCTGTCAAGTGTGGTTCTTTTTCTTTAGCCTATTTTGTTCATGCTAGTAAGGAATTAGCACCTATGGAAGCCCTTAGGCTTCATACATTACCTAAGAGGAAATTTGATCGAAAGAAAGTGGCATATAATGTCATGACTGGACTAAAGCTCAAGCCATACAATAATGAAGATAATTATTTTGAGTATTTGTTACAGTCGGTCATATCCTTCAAACAAGCATTCGAATGGGCAAAGCCAAATTTGAAACCTGAAGATTTTCAAAAATTTAAAGAATTCAAAGATGAGAGTCTCTGGGTGATCCCAATGCATCTATTAAAGCTAGAGGATAAGTCTACACCAAGTGTTACTATTGATAGTGGAGGTCCTTGCTCTCAAGTAGACTCTTAGGTGAACACTTAGAAGACACCAGACACAGGGAAACCCCAAGATTCAGAAAACACAGCTTAGTCCAGAAAAAATTCAGCTGAGAAACAAGGGATGAGCACCCCGAATACAGAGATCATTTCAGAGGCCAAAGGTGGTAGTTTGGAGCAAGAGTGGGATAATTTTAATCATAAATAGCAAGGTACTCCCAAAGCCTCAAATACCAAAGAAATAGAGGAATGAAAAACTACTCTACATATTCATAAGGATACAGAACCCAAGTCTATCGACGGGTAGTCCACACCTATGGAGGAACAAGCGACAACATCCCAACACAGTAAAACTATCCATGTCCTGCCCACATCTGAAATCATTTTGAAAGTAACTGAAATACCTCCACTTGATGTGTTCTATAGCCCTCTCCACAAGGTTGTAGTTAGAAGGCAGAGAAAAAGGAGAAGGGTAGATACACCTTAATCCCATCATGGAAATGAGTCGATGGACGTTGTTTGGAAGGACATTCCTTTCAATTCGGCTGAGAACTTGACTAGACTATCACAGTTCATGGGAGCATACGCATCAGCCACTATGGACAAGGCTACTGAGGTCTCTACTTTACTAAGGGAGAAAGAGGAGAGAATTCTGCGGCTCGAACAAGAGCTTGAGGAAGAGAAACCAAGCGCAAATATGCAAGTGGCTGAGAAATTGGCACAATTATAGCAAGACATGGAGGTCTTGATAATAAGCCATGAAGTCGATATATCGGTCAAGAATATGCAACTCTAGGAAATGCAGCAATCCATTGATCGGTACAAGGATTTTCCCACTACTAAGGAGTTCATTAAAGAGTCCTTGGAATTAAATTCCCTTTTGGTGAAACAATAGGAGTATTTATACCAAAAGATGTCACACATTTCTCCCTATTTGAGTACTAGCGACCATCTAACATATAAGGTAATCGGACAGAGAATGAAGTTTAACGATTTGAACAACAGAATCTTTGAGTTCATCGAGTGACGGGAAATAGAAGATGGAAGGAAAGCTAATCTACTAGAGATTGAGGAAACTCATAAAGAAATTCTCTTTACAGATTGGGATGCCAAAATGAAACAGGTCGAGCTAGCAGTCGCAAGGGCAGACAAAGTATCAAAGAGTATCATCAAGGTAGTGAATCACATCCTATTGGCCACCAATCTCATTAAAGAAGGCAACACGAAAGAAATGCCCGATTTAACTCCTGTATATAAAGGCTGGCAAGAAAAGGTGGGGAGCCAAAGAGAGGCAACTAAAAAACTGGCCACGACCAATTGGGAGTCTTATTGGCAGTATCTTGTTAAGCCACATAGCCAGATTATGAATCTCAACTGTTCCCTTCATATGACTCAAAGGATGTTGCCACCACTCACCAATGCGATGTTCATTGGATAGCTTAGGCCTCACTTCGGGGCACCTCCTCAAATTCAACTAATTACCAATATTTGCAATTTAAAGGACAAGCTGGTAGACAACAAGTCATCCTCTTAGTTTTGTTTGTTTAGCCTCTATTTATTTTTGGATTTAGTTACCTAGTTAAGAGAAAGGTTGCTTGAAACCTCCGCAAATTTTGTATAATCTACTTTTTCACATTTAGTTAGAATAGTATTTATACCCTTCTCATGTATTTAGAGAAGGGTCCAGAATTTTATCAAAAACATTTGCAAATATGCAGTATTATAGGTTTGTGAATGCTTTGGTGAAATTATGGAACATGATCATTTATTTTAGATATCAGACTACTTTCATTTGTTGATGCACTTTTGTATTCTTGGCAGAGAATTTGATTTGAAGAAAGAAGTTGGTCTATGTCATTTTTCGAATGAGCAGGACTTCACACATATGGTACTATTATCATGTATGGTTGATTCTGTTCACATTTAATTAGTGGCAAAACTTTACTTTCATGAATTATACGTGAGATTTATTGTTTATGTTAAGCGTTATTTGCACTTTTATATGATGCCTAGCTGAAGCTGTGATTTTCATATCTAACTCATCATATATGCAATATATTTTATAAATTCCTTTGACTAACTATTTAGTCATAGTAATTATCTTTTATTTTATCATCTCTATTTAGTTGTGTTCAATAGTTATTATCAAAGGTTAAACAAATATCTTTGTAGATCACATAACACACAGGAATACCCGAGTTTATATTGGAATAATTTAGTTAGACAAATTGCATTATAGAATAGGTCACTTAGATTATCGTTATTCTATTACAAAGCACTCATGAATTACCCACTCTCATCTTAAAACCCACACTGGGAAACTGGTCCCATTTCCCCCATTTGGAGCCACCACTTTAAATGGAAAAGGAGTTGTTTTAAGGTTCGGACCAGGTGGTTATCCCCCATGTTTCGGAAATAAAATTCTGATTGGTGCTATAAGGAGGGACTTCAACTGTGAATGGTAGATTAAGCTAAATATCATTCAACAACATTCATAAGTGTCAGAACCCCTCTGCCATTTCTACACCTTCTGAAACTTGTTTAGAATCTACTGATCGGAAGTTTGAATTTGTAGAAACATCTCCCTCATCTCCTAAAGTAGTAAGACAACCACCCTCTCCATATTACACTCCGAAATCTCCCAAAGTTCATTATTTGATACAGAAATTGGAATACATATCCATTTCCGCCGATAAACAAGAGAGACCTGAAGTGTTTGAAGAAAGTGTTACCTCCTTATTACAAAAAACTAGTGTATTAACTAGACTGCAAACTGAGAGACTTGAGGTTACCCCTTTCGACTTTCCCATTCCTCCACGACATAGAAAAGTCACTTCATGAATATATGAATCATATACCAGTGAGATCACATCACCTTTCCATCCATTTACTTCCCCATCCACTTGTATTCAATCCATGACTTCTCAAATATCCACTTCTCTAATTAGTACTACAATTAATGGTACTAATCCAGTAGTAAGTTATTCGCCATCTATACCTACTTCTAGAATGACCTTCCCATGTTCTTAGTTCCCAACTCGAGTTATGGCCAATCAACCTAGGACAAATCCTAGTGTTGTCCTACTTGCAAATCCAAATGCACTCCCAACAAACCCAGAAAAATGGCTGCCTAAGTATAATCCTGACGATGCTCTCCCGACCAAAGAACATCTAAATAATTTTATGTTAGCCATGAATCTCAATGGGGTTGCACATGAAGATGTTGTAATCAAACAGTTTCCTTATACTTTCCAAGGATCTATTGGGTCTTGGTATTTTTCCCTCCCAGCGGGTTCAATTAGAGACTAGGATACTTTTCAAGAAGTATTTCTTGCAAAATTTGGTGATGATAGGACCATAGCATCCCTGATCAACGATATTTCTAATTTGAAAGCTAATCCAGATGTAAATATCAAGATTTCAACTCCAGATTTAAAAAATTGCTAAACAAAATCTCAGTTGCCTCTAAACATGTTGTAGATGTACAAATAGAATGGTATATATCATCTATTCCTTCTAATATTGCAATTTGTTTAGATAGAGCCAATAAGGCTACCCTTCTAGAAAACATGAAAGAAGCCCAGTCTATAGAAAGAAGAATCATATATTTGGAAGGGAGATCACAAATAGATGAAAGGAAGTCCAAGAAAGTAACATTCAAGGATGACTCTAAGAACAAAACTTCAAAGAACTGTTTTGATCTTGAAGGCCCTCAAAAAGTGTTAAAAACAATGTCTAATGAAATGGTTGAAATTAAAAAATAGGTCACACAATATTCTACTCCCAAGAAACCTTTTCCATCATTCAAAAAGAACCCTTCTTTTGCATCACAACCCCCAAACACCATTTCAAATGCTGAATTTGACCAAGAAGCGTAAGAAGATTTTCCAAACAAAGAGGATGATGAAACGGAAGAAGAAATTGAACTAAATGGGATGTGGGATTTTATCCTCCCAACTGAATAAGAGGCACAAGCAATGCCAATGACTACAAGAAGTAAAAATTCTCCTGACATGTCTATCACAAATCAAAAGAAAAAATTTCCTACTCCTGCAAAGGAGAAAATAGTAGATAAGAAGTCTACGACTAGCCAAACCGATCCTACCCCTTCAGATTCCCCAAATTTCTCAAAATCACTAGTAATCTCAGATACAGTCGAATACAATATAGTGAAAGACATGAAAAATACTAGAGCTAACATCTCATTGCATGAGCTCACTAAAATCAAACAACAACAAAATATTTTATTAAGGGAGTTGAAAGTAATTCCAATATCTCCTTTTCCATATGTCATAGTTACTCAAGCTACCTACAATATGGGAAAACCTCCCTCATCCTCAAACACAGTAGATCCTTCAGATCTAGTTCTGATTAGTGATAGATCCATTTCTCATCTTCCTCAATTTCTACTCACTTATGAAATTTTCAACGGGAACGTTCACAACTACCTTGTTGATTCAAGAGTATCCTCAATTATAATGTCAAGGGTTGTGTGTACCAAATTAACGTTACACCTCACAAATTTGCAGTACACATAGTTTAGTTAGATAGGAAAAAAGTTGTGGTGCTTGGAGAAATAGCATCAGTTTCAATTAGGCTTTCCTCTAATCCAAAAGTTTCACAAATAATTTATATTTTGGTGGCCGATATCCCTAAATTTTATGGTTTAATTCTCAGTAGGGATTTGTTGGAAATAATACTGAGAGGGGGGGTGAATCAGTATTATCTAATTCTTTTAATCAATCTTCCTTATTTGTTCTTTGAATTATTTTGGCATGTTAGTACCATAAAATAATGAGCATGAACAAGGAAAAATAGATAGTCACACCAAAGAACACAAGATGTAAGGTGGAAACCCAATGTGGGTGAAAACCACCTGCTGCAATATGTCTCTATCTTCTTTCAACTTAGAAACTTCTTTTACAATGGTTTTGTACTGGTGCAGTCCTTTACCAGTACGCAGGCTACAACCTGCAGAGAGCTACAATTCTCTCTCTCTCGTTTTCTAGTCTCTCCTAGAAGGGAGCTACAGCCCCCTACTTCTTTTCATAAAGCATCAATTGAACATCAAGTACATGAAAGTTACAGTTCACTACAATTATCAGATCAGCAATAACAGAACTAACCCAGAACACCTTATCAACATAAAAATTCAATCAACAGAACTTTTTAAGACAGGTACGCAGTTTTCCCTTCTGTGGCCTGCGTCGCTACGTAGTTCACCTTCTGCTTTCATGCGTCTACCCGCAGAGATCCTTCTGCCGCACTGCGTGCCCACGCACTATTCCTTGAACTGCGCTGCGTACTGTTACTGCAGGGACGCACCCAAAGATACTATCGCGCCGCGTACTGTTACTGCAGGGACGCACCCAAAGACATTATCGTGCCACGTACTTTTACTATGTGGACGCACCTGAACCTCAGTCACTCTGCGTACCCACGCAGCTCTTCTTCTTCTGCTCTGCGTACCGACGCAGTTATCCTTCTTCTGCTCTGCGTACCGACACAGATCTCCTGTTTCTGCACTACGTCCCGACGCAGATCTCCTGTTTCTGCACTGCGTACCCACGCAGCTCTTCTGTTAAACACCTGCGTCCTTCTGATTAGGGCCGAATAGGCAGTCCACCAGAGTGGCACAGTTGCTCAGATCTGATCATGCGCTCGAGAGATCACCCTTCACAGATTCGCCTTCAACTTCCCTTTCATATAGATCAAACTTTTTAGACCATAACCCAATATTTCAGATCTAAAGATATTCAATTACAAAAGATGCTTAGCCAAGTGATCTCCTTTGCTTTATATAGGCAAGCTCCTCCTAAAATCATGGAACAATACCACGAGCCAACACCATAATAACCCAATACCGTCAGCTAAATACCAAGAGTAAAACATAAGAAACCCCACATGTGCTTTTCTCTGCCTTGAAATGTGTGCACTGGGGGGACGCACCTCCTGAACGGTTGGCCTGCGTATCTGGACGCAGTCCCTGCATGGTGTACCTGTGGGTACACACCTTCTGAACTGATTTCCTGCGTCCTTCTTAATTTTCAACAAATTGAGAGCCTTGCCACGGGAGTTGCCATCAAGTACAACATCTGTAACATATAGCCATACCAGAAACATAATGCCAACAATCTCCCCCTTTGGACTTGATGGCAACCTCACAATCTTCAGTCTTCAGCTTCATTCTCCCCCTTTGACATCAAGGGCAAAGGGGTATGCTCCCCCTGAATATGAACCAGATCTGCAACAAAGAACCATAAACCACCATGAAAGAGATAGAGACATATTGCAGCTATTTCCAAGATCTCCTTCTGACCATCCTCCATAATGCCAACAATGCATTATATGCTCCCCCTGAACCTGTACCATCAATCAGAAAAGGTTCAACAATAAGATGATGCATCAACAACCCCCAGCTTTTGCCTGAGGTATTCAAAAGTGTCCCTGGGCAAGGGTTTGGTGAGAATATTAGCAACTTGTTCCTTAGAAGGAACATACTCCAACTTGACCTTCTGTTCAAGCACTTGTTCCCGGAGAAAATGATACTTGATTGGTATGTGCTTGGTTTTTGAATGCATAACAGGATTTTTTGAGATGTTGATTGCACTTGTGTTATCACATAAGATGGGGATAGGTGGTGTACAAGTGATTTGAAAATCCTGCAAAGTCTGCATCATCCAAAGCAGTTGAGTGCAACAAGATGCAGCAGCAACATATTCCGCTTCAGTTGTAGACAAGGCAATCGAACTCTGTTTCTTGCTGAACCAAGATACCAATCTGGAACCCATAAAGAACGCACCACCACTGGTGCTTTTCCTGTCATCCACGCTTCCGGCCCAATCTGCATCTGTATAAGCATGAAGTGTAAGATCTGTATCTCTAGGATACCATAAGCCATAATTTTGAGTCCCTTGAAGATATTTGAAAATTCTCTTCACTGCCTGAAGATGAGTCTCCTTTGGATTTGCCTGAAATCTTCCAACTATTCCAACTGCATGCATGATGTCCGGTCAGGTACCTGTCAAATAAAGTAAACTTCCAATCATAGATCTGTAGGTTGGTTGATGTACTGCTGCAGATTCATCATTTGCACTGAGGCTACATCCTGTGACCATGGGTGTACATACTGGTTTTGCATCTTCCATACCATATTCCTTCAAAATCTGTTTGAGATACTTGGTTTGAGATAAAAAGATTCCTCCTTCCTTTTGTTGGATTTGCAAACCAAGGAAATATGTCAGTTCTCCTAACAAAGACATTTCAAATTCTTTCTGCATGACCGAGGAAAAGCTTTGACTCATAGCTTCTTCATTGCTCCCAAAAATAATGTCGTCTACATACACAACAAGTATTAGCAATTTGTCATTTTCAACTTTTATATAAAGATTGCTATTTGCTGATCCTTTTGAAAAACCTTGTTGATGAAGATATTTGTCCAAACGGTAGTACGAAGCCCTTGGAGCTTGTTTGAGACCATAGAGAGCCTTTTTCAATCTGCATACAAGTTTTGGATCATTTCCAAGAATGAACCCATCTGGCTGTTCAATGTATACTTCTTCTTCCAGGTCTCCATTCAGAAAGGCTGATTTCACGTCCATTTGAAATACTTTGAAGTTTTGAAAACTTGAGAGAGCAAGGAACATTCGGATGGCCTCAAGTCTTGCAACAGGAGCAAAGGTTTCTTCAAAGTCTATTCCTTCTTGTTGCGCATACCCTTTACAAACAAGTCTGGCTTTGTTTCTAATTACTTCTCCATTTTCATTCAATTTGTTTTTGAAGACCCATTTTGTTCCGATAACATTCTTATCCTTTGGTCTAGGAACCAGCTCCCAAGTGTTGTTCTTTTCGATTTGCTCAAGTTCTTCATCCATTGCTTTTACCCAACATTCATCTTTGCATGCTTCTTTCACATTTTGTGGTTCAGTAGAGGAGAGTAATGCCAAATAGCTTGAAGCTTCTGCGACTGTTCTTCTTGTTTGTACACCTGCTTCTTTCTGCCCCATAATCTGAGATTCTAGATGATTCTTCTGAACATATCTGGATGGAGTCTTTTCTTCTATTCTTGTTTGCTCTTCTAGTTCTTCTTGAGGTTCTTCTTGAGGTTCTTCTTCTTCATTATTCTGTTGTTGGGGGTAGCCTTCATCTTCTTCTTCATGATGTACTTGCCTAGGAATGTATCCCTTCTCATCAACCACTACATCAATGCTGTCAACAATTCTGCAAAGTCTTTTATTGTAGCATTTGTATGCTTTGCTATGTGGAGAGTAACCCAGAAGAATGCCTTCATCTGCTCTAGGTTCAAGTTTGCCAAGTTGCTGATCAGTATTCTTGATATAGCATTTTCTCCCAAAGATTTTGAAGTGCTTTACCGAAGGAGTCTTACCACTCCAGAGCTCATGAGGAGTTTGAGTGCTGTTCACCCGGACATTTGTTTTGTTGAGAATAACAACCGCAGCATGTGCAGCTTCACCCCAGAAAGTTGCGGGAGTTCCTGAGTCATCAAGCATAGCACGAGCCATTTGTTGGACTGTTCTGTTCATTCTTTCCACAACTCCATTTTGCTGAGGAGTTCTAGCTGTAGAGAATTCTCTTCTTATCCCATGTTCTTCACAGAAATCGAAAAATTCATTTGAGGTAAACTCCCCACCTCTGTCGGATCTGAGGCACTTAATTTTGTGACCTGATTCATTTTCAACCAAGGCTTTGAAGGATTTGAATTTTTCGAATGCTTCATCTTTGTGCTTCATAAGCCCTAGCCAGAAAAACCTGGAGAAATCGTCAATGAATAATATCAAGTATTCTTCTCCTCTAGGTGTTCTTTTCCTGAATGGACCGCATGTATCTGTATGAACTAACTCAAGAGGCATGCTAGCTGATCCTTCCTTCTCTGGAAAGTTAGTTCTGGTTTTTTTTCCAAACTGACATGATTTGCATATGGTGCTGTCAGGAATTTTGATATCTGGAAGATCACGAACTGCCTGATATTTGCATGCTTTCCTTATTTGTGAAAAGCTTAGATGCCCCAACCTCCGATGCCATAACCAGTGCTCATCATCCTTGCTCAGATAGCATTGTTGTTGTCCTTCTTCAAATATGTACAGATTATTTGGAGTTCTTTTGCCTTTGATCACTGTTTTACCTGTATCAAGATCACGAACAAGACATCCATTTGATCTGAATATAACCTTGGTTCTTTGATCACACATCTGGCTGACACTTAGAAGATTATGCTTCAATCCATCAACATACAAAACATTTCCAGCCTTGACCTTTTCTTTTAACAGAGCAATGCTGTTGTGGGGAAAAGTATCCAACACGGAATGACCCTATCCCACTCTAAGGGTGATAGTTCCTTAGCAACAGCCGAAGCAAAGCTATCTAAGATTACTTCTTTATGACATGCAAAAGAGGAAAGGAAAAGATCCACTTACCGATGTCTTGCGCAAATGGTCGATCCAATCTTCTCTCTTTGCCGCTTGCTCCCAGCTCCTTGTCTTCTCACAGGCCCAGCTACACAAGATCCTGCAAACAAGACGAGAAAAGGAAACTACAAGAAGCATGCATTCATAATTGATTCAAGGATTAGCATAAATCAAATACGCAAGTAAGACAATACACCATTGAAACACATGTGAATAGAAGAACCTCAAATGCTTTATTAATGGAAGAAAGTAAGGTTCAGGTGGTGATACAACCATAAGAGGTCCAATCCAGCATCACCTTCCCGACGGAAAGAAATCTCCTCTTCACCTCCCTCAAGCAATCACCCAATACTCTCAACTGTAAACCAACAGCAATTCTTTGCACAAAATTCCGGCCTCCAGATCGCATGGGATGAGATCCTTATATAGAGTTTTGGAGTGAAGATAAGTCAGCCTTGATGTGTGACTGTTGTCCTCTTCAACCCCAGTTGTTCTTTAGTTCTTGAGTCCACTCGGAGATTGTACCTTCCACTTGGAGTTTTAGAACCTCTTTACTCATCATTAGGCGAATCTTCTGATCCAAGTGTCAATTTGGAAGCTTCCTGGGCACTGACACATTGAGGAAAGATTCCTCCACATGTCCCAATTCGCTCAGCGCAGGTAGCCTTTGATGAAGTTGACATTCAGCGCAGGTACACCATGGAGCAGTTGACATTCAGCGCAGATGCCCAGTGGGCAGCTGCTTTGATCCAAAATTGACCTGTTTTTGAGTGTTTTTCAGTGGAGAACTGATCTGAAGTGCTGTGGTTTGCTGACCTTGTTCCTCTAGGGGTAGGAACAACATGTTTAGGGACTTTGGATCCCTCAGATTATTGACATTTCATGCTCTATGCTGTAAGGCACAAAAATGTCTATAACAGTTGCCCCCTAAAGTATGAGGTCGTTTATCGGGTGAAATGCTTTATTAGGAGGATCCGAAGTTCATTCAATCGTCGGGAGGTGACCTGTAACAAAATACAATACAATACATTATTTTTCATATTGCTTTCATGATCTAGCTGATGCGGGCATTTCCCATGCTCAGCTTTATAAATACATTTTCTGTACATAAACAGACGATCGTCTGATAGTAGACTGATAATTCTATGCTTAAATTATCATCCTTTTAGTAGGATGATCATCTGCTGCACATGTCTATGTCTTTATCTCCTGAATATATATCGCAGCCCGGATGGATGAAACTAGATCCGGGGTCTTCAAACTTGTCCGATCTTCACTCTAAGTACAGGTCGATCCATGTGAGAATTTCTTGGAGTCGAACATGGAAAGACATCGCTTGATTACCAGTCAATAATGTAAACTGTTAACAAGCGCGAGAGGAATCACCGATAATGATGATGACCCTCAAGGTACTGCAGCAAAATTCACGTGGCATGAATATAGGATTTGGCGTCGAACACCACGCAAAGTCTCCCGGTCGAAGGTCATTAATGTATACCTGTCGCCGGAAGTGAGAAACTTGCCATTGAGGCATGCAAGCTTCAAAGTACTGAGGGGGTGTTCCTAGATCAACTTCTTGGATAATGAGCTGATGTCGACAAGAAGCGATCTGTCAAAGGAGGGCCTTAATGAATCCCACATCAGTGACATGGAACGGAGCTAGTAATTGTGATAATGGTGAAAACGATCTGTGAAATATGATTCAGGGTGGCGGTCATGAAAGGATGAAAGATGATGTATGGCAGTGGATGGGACCCGGTTGACACTCTCTGAATGACATCTCTTGAACATATAACGACACTGATGTGATGGATCGGTAGCATTACCCCAAATGTGGATGGTATGGCGAGTCCATGGTGAAGGGACTGGTGAATGAAAACAACACAACCCGATGTTTTTACGGAGGCAAAAGTGTCATGTTCAAGAGCGACTTGCTACCATTAAGCTTTGAGGTTCTCCCAATTTTTCCCCAGTCATTTCTGACCAGTACCTCTTTATTTTTGTCAAGCTTGAGGAGGATAACATATGCTTGTTCTATAACCTGCCCTTCGGGCAAGCCCATCGCTATGTTTTAATGAGCCTAGCGATAGGGAAACTCGTTCTCGTCTAAAGACAAGTTTGTCGCTATTCAATATTTAATGAGCCTAGCGACAAAGACAACTCGGTCCTTTTCATTTTTAGAGAGTCTAAAAAGGGTACATAAAGTTAACTCCAAAGGTCCTTTTTCGTCATCTAATCCCTTAAGTCCGAAAAAGTATAAAACAATACAGAAGGGATGAATGTTCGATAGCTTTATCGAGCCAAACTAGACAAGCGCTCGATCTTTTTGTGCAATAATCCCTCAGGTCCAAAAAGATTAAAATTTAGAGGAGGGATAGCTCTTCCGGTCCTTTTAACGAGCTGGAAGGCCAAAACTCAGCAAACTTTTTAGTTTTTACGAGTCAGTGAAAAGAGCTCAAAGAAGACTCGTATTTTGAGGAACGAGTGATAAACAGGGATAGCAGCAGATTCCAGGTACAGGTTGGAATTTTCCAGTCACGGCAGTGTCACAAGGATGGCTAGGTGAAATCACTCTTTGCAGCTGTTCCTCAAAATAGGTAAACAATCAAGTGGATGTGAATGATCGGCCAAATGAAAAGTGGAGGTGACGGTGCAAACACGACCAAGGCTTTTATGGTTGATGAATTTACGGTCTCAAATGGTTATTTACCGGTTCATTTTTCCGGATGAGCTTGAACTCTGGGGGAAGCTTGCTCACATGTGCATTTATTTTTTAACGAGCATGAATCTCTTGCTAAAACTGCTCGGTTTTGTGTTTATTTTTTAACGAGCATGAACTTTGCCAAAACTGCTCGTTTTGCGTTTATTTTTTAACGAGCATGAACTTTGCCAAAACTGCTCATTTTTACCAGTCATAAAGTAGGAAGGTCTCCTGGTAGATTGCTCGCTATTTTTTAAGGAGCTTCATCTCGCTATGCTTTGCTCCATATACTCTCTTTATGCAAGCTGGGTATCGACTTATCCTACAGGTTAGAGGGGTTAGACCTACCTAAAAAACTAAAAAGCCGCCCGTGCTTGCATTCCAAGAGGTTCGCATGCCCCCAGGTATAAAGTCTAATTTCAAGGTCGCCCCTACTTGTCCGTCAAAAACCCTTGTTTTCAACGGGTGAGGCTTACCTCTTTCAGGTTATCCAAAGATCGTTCTGCTAATCCTTTCAAACAGAAACTTTCTTCGGCGATGCCTACCTAAGATAGACAAGGGTGAGTAACGGGCCCCCGTCCTCCCACATAACTTTAACAAAAGAATCTTTTTCCAGAACAACCCCATTCCTAACTACCCCTTCTTCCTCATGAGAGCCGGACTCTCTTGCCGGCTCTTACTCTTACGAAGATGAAGGAGGGGACGGGGTATGGACTAGTCATATTCTCCCGCGGAAATTCTACTTTAAACCCAAGGTTTTTTCTGACCCCAACAGACCAGGATGCATGCCCCCTGGGTTCCGGCCATACTTTCCCGAATCACTCGTACTCATCAGGAAGAAGAACCAGAGGTAGAGACCTTTCTTGATTGAATAGACCATTCAGGATAGGTATGTGACTATTTGCGATGCGTGATCCCGGAAATGAAAGTTGGTCTACGAGCTTGACCATTCTTCCTTCGTGTGGAAAACACATTATTCGAAAGAGTGAGGAGACTATTGCTTCCATGCAATATATGTAGTCTCGTCCAAGGAGTAGGTTATAATCCAAGGGTCCTTGGACGACCATCAAGTTCATCTTGACAGCCTTCCCTTTCAAGGTAATAGCCACATCAGGTAGAATCCCTAATGGTCGACTGGTTTCCTTATCGAAACCCGAGAGATTCCTTATCTCAGGCAAAAGCGCCGGGCAACCCAGTGCTTTCCAAGCAGTAGAGGATAGGATACTCACAGATGCCCCTTCATCAATGATAGTTCCAGCCATCACCATTTTGTATATTTGGACTATAATTCTGAATGGTATACTGGCTGGTAACCGGGGTCTGCCTAGTTGGTTCCAATCAAAGGACACAACCAGGTTGCTTGGTGGTGGGACCGAATATACGGCCGGATATGATCCTGATGATGCTCCTTCCTGCGGTAAAGGAGTGGGCGCATTGCCCTGATGCTCATCAGAATCGGTGTTGATGAAAAGAATCTGGATGGTGTCATCCTTACTCTCTTCGGTGAGGGTGTCAGCTGAGGATGAATCTTCAGTGACGGTGTCATTTGAAGACGAAACTTCTGAAGGGAGAACCGGGTCAACTGCCGTTTCGACCTTTGGACTTTCGTCCGGTCCGGATTCAGTAGGTTCATTTTCAGTGACTGACGCTTCAGCTGGCCCCACGAGCGGGGCAGCTGTGTTTTCAACCAACGAAGGACTTGGCGTGAGTTTTTGATATCCAGGAGGAAGTAGCAACGGTGCAACTGGTTGATCTTCCAAAACTCTCTTTGCTTCGTCTAAAAAGGGACAACAGCGGAGGGTGTGATTGCCTTCACACAGTTCGCAGGGGAATCTCATTCCCCTTCGTCGTCTAGAACCTTCACTTTCGCTGATCGATGGTAAGCATTCAGCCTGGCTGTCAGAGGTTGATGCTTCCGAACTGTGCAAACGAGGGGACCAGTCCCTTAGTATTCGGGGGATACTGGGACAATCACGGTGGAAGTGGTCTCCTTCACATATGACATATGGTGCCTTAGGCCCGGTCTTTGCTGTGTGTGGATTTTGGTTAGATGTCCTTTGCTTGCCCCCAGCCGCCTTTGGCTCCTTCTGCTTCTTTTCCTTCTTCTTCTTCTCCTTTTTCTTCTCTATGGGAGCTCGGCTTTCGGCGGCTCGACCTTTCGAAGAGGAAGGATCGGAATCCTTCTTCTTCTCTATGGGAGCTCGGCTTTCGGCGGCTCGACCCTTCGAAGAGGAAGGATCGGAGGAAGATCTATAAGAAGCGGAAGGCTGGAGGGCAGCTCTAGACTGGTCTAACTGTTGACTCGACTGTTCAGGAACCGTGGTGGTCTGAACTACAGTGGTTGAGAATAGCCAAACTGGCAGGCCAATTGTCAGTCCTGGAAGCGACAACGTGGCCATGTGGGGCACACCAACTTCTCCCCAAGAGGAGAAAGGGCAAGGGTTCCCATCATGTGGAATCCCTTGGTTGGCGTGTTCCATGTTCTCAACCTCAAGATCAACGCAGGAATAAGGGGTGATTATGTTCCGTTTAGAATGAATTTTATATGACGACGCTTTAGACACAACTTGCTTTTTTAGTTTTTAAGAGTCGAGAAAAAACTAAAGATGACTCTATTCTCCTTCGATGTATTAACGAGCCCGAAGTGACAAATGCTCGGATGGACTTTTTCAGTTATAGAGTTTGAAAAAGGCCAAAAGAAACTGCTCTGGAGTTCTAGGCAGAGGGTGTGCCAAACCTTTCGTGAAACCACAGAATACGTTTTACGGTACGAGTGGTCGATCTTCGTGAATGCTGTGTTCACTGCATCGCGATCAGTAGGGCGGCCGACACGGCTTCCTATGGATAAAGGCTTTGTTCCTATAGGGGTCTCCCAATATACGCGACGGTACGCGGGAGCACAAATCCGTATTAGTGCTATCGTCCCTCAGGAGGAATCACCCACCTTCGTAGAGATTGACAGTCACTATGTTTAACGACGCCGGAACACGTCTCTACCTAGACCTCTACTGTGTTTCGTTATGTTTCAAAGCGTTGTTATATAAATTCAGTTCGTTTTAGGTTGATCTTGCTTAGCAGTTTGCCTTTATGGATCACCACGTGATGTATGATACAACTCCTAAATGCAGTCTAAGAATGATAAGCAAGCTTTTTTCAATTCTTTCAACTTATGAAAATCTTAACTACTGAGGGAAAAGAAAGACATCATCTTTTCAAACAGATCATAGAGCACACACTGATGCACTTTTCCTAAATCGACATGCAAACTGTCAAAATGCACATGCACAATGCAAGTATTTCTTTTGTCCTTCCTTAATGTTGATGTATTACAAAAAGAAAGCTGTTGTATGATTTTGAATTCAATTTCAAGTGAAAGCAAACAAGTTTTTGTCCAATAATCAAAAGAACACCTTAAGATTCATTCGTTTCAACACAAGAAATACTGAAATTCGAACCATATAACGAAAGCAAATGCTCAAGCAGCTATGAACAACAATAAACTAGCTCTTAGAATCACAACGACACTTTATCACAGGTCTAGATTCAAGAGGCCACAACAAGACTAGTTCACTTTCGTTATGGGAAACTGTAAATGAATATAAGAAATACAACAAGAACAATCACAGTTTCTTCATACAACTGAGGCGGAATGATGGCAAAGAAAGATAGTTTCAGATGGGTATACAGGTTGACAACAGGCTGCAAAAACAATACTGAAAACTGGGCAACAGAAAGCAGGGAACCCCAGTTGCACAATGCAAAATTGGTTCAGCACAGGTAGAACACTGTCAGTTTGACATTCAACGCAGGTAGCCCCTTCGGGACCTGCGTTGCAGCGCAGGTAGCCTTCACTGCAGCTGCACTAAAGAGAAAACTCTCGTCTCTCTTTGGTTCTGGGTCACAGATTGCTCAAAAATCAATGGTTTTTGGCCAAATCAGAGGCTATCAGTCAAGTATACACTAGAGGATGATTAAAGGAAGATGAACACTATCACAAAGAGCTAATAAGAGTCCTTGTGGATCAGCTCTTCAAATCATAAACATGCCCAGAACTGAGCTAGAGTAGCTGCCCTCTACTTTGCCTTCGAATGATTCGAATGCAGTTCGATTCGGTACTCCCTTTGTTTAAGAAATGAATAGCAAGAAACACAAGCTACCAACAAGACACGATCCCCAGCGGAGTCGCCAGTCTGTTGTGGGGAAAAGTATCCAACCCGGAATGACCCTATCCCACTCTAAGGGTGATAGTTCCTTAGCAACAGCCGAAGCAAAGCTATCTAAGATTACTTCCTTATGACATGCAAAAGAGGAAAGGAAAAGATCCACTTACCGATGTCTTGCGCAAATGGTCGATCCAATCTTCTCTCTTTGCCGCTTGCTCCCAGCTCCTTGTCTTCTCACGAGCCCAGCTACACAAGATCCTGCAAACAAGACGAGAAAAGGAAACTACAAGAAGCATGCATTCATAATTGATTCAAGGATTAGCATAAATCAAATACGCAAGTAAGACAATACACCATTGAAACACATGCGAATAGAAGAACCTCAAATGCTTTATTAATGGAAGAAAGTAAGGTTCAGGTGGTGATACAACCATAAGAGGTCCAATCCAGCATCACCTTCCCAACGGAAAGAAATCTCCTCTTCACCTCCCTCAAGCAATCACCCAATACTCTCAACTGTAAACCAACAACAATTCTTTGTACAAAATTCCGGCCTCCAGATCCCATGGGATGAGATCCTTATATAGAGTTTTGGAGTGAAGATAAGTCAGCCTTGATGTGTGACTGTTGTCCTCTTCAACCCGAGTTGTTCTTTAGTTCTTGAGTCCACTCGGAGATTGTACCTTCCACTTGGAGTTTTAGAACCTCTTTACTCATCATTAGGCGAATCTTCTGATCCAAGTGTCAATTTGGAAGCTTCCTGGGCACTGACACATTGAGGAAAGATTCCTCCACATGTCCCAATTCGCTCAGCGCAGGTAGCCTTTGATGAAGTTGACATTCAGCGCAGGTACACCATGGAGCAGTTGACATTCAGCGCAGATGCCCAGTGGAGCAGCTGCTTTGATAAAAAATTGACCTGTTTTTGAGTGTTTTTCATTGGAGAACTGATCTGAAGTGCTGTGGTTTGCTGACCTTGTTCCTCTAGGGGTAGGAACAACATGTTTAGGGACTTTGGATCCCTCAGATTATTGACATTTCATGCTCTATGCTGTAAGGCACAAAAATGTCTATAACAAATGCCCTTTCCTTTTATAGTTGCAGGAGTATCATTTCCAAAAGAGACTTTCTTTCCCTTTTCTAGAGCAGAATAAGACTCGAGTTTTTCTTTATCACCTGTCATATGCTTCGAACATCCACTGTCAATATACCATAGATTTTCCTATCCCTCTGCATAAAATGCTATCCCACATCTTTCTGTTTGAGGTTCCTTTATTCTCCATGTTTTGGTGCTTGAGGCTTGTTCCTTTTTCTGCTCAAACCTGCTCCTGCATTCAGAGTCTTCATGACCAAAGTTATTGCAAATAGAACATTCAACTTCATTTTCAAGAACCGAAAAGTTGTTATAGGTCCTTTTTGTAATCCCTGTCATACTTCTTTGCTTTTGAGCTTCCCTAGTCATGATCGTTTTATATGCAACACATTGAGCTGCTTTGTGACCAAAGTTATGGCAAGAAAAACATTGTCCATTGAAGAAACTTCTGCGGTTATTGAATCTACCAGCCAACTGATTGTAGTTTCTATTTTCATCTATTCTTGAACCAAATTGAGAAGATTTTACCTGTGGCTGGTTGTAGCTTTTGTTCACCCTTAAGATGGATTGCCCTTGATAGTTTCTGTTTGTAATTCATTCCTGCTTTACCTGTTGATCTTCTTTGTTCTTTTTCTCATTTCTTCTTGCTGCATCAAGATAACTTTTTGAGGTGGATGCTTGAGAAGTTTCTCCATTATAGCCCAGACCTGTCTTGTTTAGAGGAGACCGCTGCACATTGATAATCTCATCCAAAGTTTCAGATCCTTTGACAAACTTGAGATTAATAGCTTTTGTTTTCTCAATCTCTTTTCTAAGACCAACAATTTCACCTTCTAATTTTTCAAGATGTTTTTCCTTTTCATCAATTTGAAATTGTAGAGTATCAATGATCATGTTCTTTTCTTCTATACATCTCTTGAGTCTAGTAATTTCATCATAAAGGTTATCCACATCTACATCATCCATATAATCATCATCTTCAAATGCCATTAACAACTTATATTCATTACCTTGTTCATCTTCATCACTGTTTGATAGACCATCACTATCTTCATGAGTGTAGTAGCTTTTGTTATTTGCGTTCTGTTTCTTGTTCCATCTAGCAGGTTCCTTTCCTTTATCCTTATAAGGACATTTTGCAGCATAATGACCTACTCTTCCACAAGCTAAGCATATAAAAGGTAACTTACCTCTGAACCTTCCAGAACCCCTTTGAAGATTTCTAACAAAATTTGATTCTTCTTCCTCTTCTTCTGGGACGTGGCTTGTTTCATAATAATCTCCTTTGCCTGATGCCTTGAAAGCAGCTTCTCTTCTGTCTGATGGACCTCCCTTTCTCATTTCATAAGTAGTTAGAATTCCATGTAGCTGAGACATAGTAAGAATTCGTAGATTTTCCTTTTCTTCTATTGCAGATACTTTAGATTCAAACTTGGGGGACAATGATCTTAGGACCTTTTCAACCACAATAGCCTCTTTTATTTCTTCACCCAATTTTTTCATACAATTAACAACCTCATCTACCCGAAGAAAATAGTTAGCCACACTTTCATCATTATACATTTTGAGAGTCTCATACTGAATTCTGAGAGTTTGAAGTTTAGCATGCTTTACCTGTTCATCTCCTTCATAGCTCGTGACAATTTTGTCCCATATCTCTTTTGCGGATTTATAGTGCATTACCTTCATGAATTCTGATTGAGATATACATCCTAATAGAGTACTGACTGCTTTCGCATTTGTTTCATACTTCTTTTTCTCGGCTGCATCTGTAGGAGTAGCTGAAGGAAAAGCATAGCCTGTCTCTACGATGTCCCAAACTTCTATACCAAGAGATTGAAGATAGGCAGTAACTCTTACCTTCCAATAATTGAAGTTTGTCCCATCAAAAACCGGTGGCCTGATTGATGCTTCTCTCTCGTAGTTGCTCATGATGAACGATCTACCTTCAAGCGATCAAGCTTCTCTGAAGGACCTGCTCTGATACCAATTGTTGGAAATAATACTAAGAGGGGGGGTGAATCAGTATTATCTAATTCTTTTAATCAATCTTCCTTATTTGTTCTTTGAATTATTTTTGCATGTCATTACCATAAAATAATGAGCATGAACAAGGAAAAACAGATAGTCACACCAAAGAACACAAGATGTAAGGTGGAAACCCAATGTGGGTGAAAACCACCTGCTGCAATATGTCTCTATCTTCTTTCAAATTAGAAACTTCTTTTACAATGGTTTTGTACTGGTGCAGTCCTTTACCAGTACGCAGGCTGCAACCTGCAGAGAGCTACAATTCTCTCTCTCTCGTTTTCCAGTCTCTCCTGGAAGGGAGCTACAACCCCCTACTTCTTTTCATAAAGCATCAATTGAACATCAAGTACATGAAAGTTACAGTTCACTACAGTTATCAGATCAGCAATAACAGAACTAACCCAGAACACCTTATCAACAGAAAAATTCAATCAACAGAACTTTTTAAGACAGGTACGTAGTTTTCCCTTCTGTGGCCTGCGTCGCTACGCAGTTCACCTTCTGCTTTCCTGCGTCTACCCGCAGAGATCCTTCTGCCGCACTGCGTGCCCACGCACTATTCCTTGAACTACGATGCGTACTATTACTGCAGGGATGCACCCAAAGATACTATCGCGTCGCGTACTGTTACTGCAGGGACGCACCCAAAGACATTATCGTGCCGCGTACTTTTACTATGCGGACGCACCTGAACCTCAGTCGCTCTGCGTACCCACACAGCTCTTCTTCTTCTCCTCTGCATACCGACGCAGGTATCCTTCTTCTGCTCTGCGTACCGACGCAGATCTCCTGTTTCTGCACTGCGTCCCGACGCAGATCTCCTGTTTCTGCACTGCGTACCCACACAGCTCTTCTGTTAAACACATGCATCCTTCTGATTAGGGCCGAATAGGCAGCCCACCAGAGTGGCACAATTGCTCAGATCTGATCATGCGCTCGAGAGATCACCCTTCACAGATTCGCCTTCAACTTCCCTTTCATATAGATCAAGCTTTTTAGACCATAACCCAATATTTCAGATCTAAAGATATTCAATTGCAAAAGATGCTTAGCCAAGTGATCTCCTTTGCTTTATATAGGCAAGCTCCTCCTAAAATCATGGAACAATACCACGAGCCGACACCATAATAAACCAATACCGTCGGGTAAATACCAAGAGTAAAACATAAGAAACCCCACGTGTGCTTTTGTCTACCTTGAAATTTGTGCACTAGGGGGACGCACCTCCTGAACGGCTGGCCTGCGTATCTGGACGCGGTCCCTGCATGGTGTACCTGTGGGTACGCACCTTCTGAACTGATTTCCTACGTCCTTCTTAATTTTCAACAAATTGAGAGCCTTGCCACGGGAGTTGCCATCAAGTACAACATCTGTAACATATAGCCATACGAGAAACATAATGCCAACAGGATTGGTATGAAAAGTTGCAGGGTTATTTCACGACTGATTTCTCTCACATGTGGTTGCCACATAATGGTAAACCAAACCAAATCAGGGTAGACGGAGAGAAATTCATGAAATATACAGTCACTGACCTCGAGGGAAGAAACATACCTATTTCCTTCACTAATAATATGACTGTAAATTACTCAGCCGAGTCCTGTTTAGGATCCTTTAATGCTCAGAGATCTCCCTTTTTAGATAATGTCGTAGTTTCTCAAAACGAGAATTTTTCACAAATAGATGCTTCCAAATGTTTAAATTTAGTAGATACAGCTTCTAATAACTCTCTGTTCTAGACTCTCTATTTTGATGGATCTAAATCAGAAGATGGCACAGGTGCAGGATGCATTTTGATCAATCTGCAATGAGAGAAAATCATGCTTTCTTGCAGACATGAATTACGGTGCACTAATAATCTCATTGAATATGGAGCACTAATCCAACGACTATATAAAGCCATTAGTCTTAATGTCAAACACTTGCAAGTCTATGGTGATTCAGAAATAATAATTGATCCATTGTGTCTTTGGGCACCTTAAACATTATTAATCTTTAGCTCAGAAATTAACTTCTCATTTTTCTGCTTTCAGCATATCTTCAGTCCCTAGACTACAAAATGCAAGTGCTAACTGAATTCCTAATGTGGCATCCAGGCTTATACTCTTAGAAGAATTTAGTCTAGACAGATTTTCAATAGTGTTAATACTTAGGCCGTCTTCCCAACAATGTAACAAATTGGAGAGTATTCAACAGGGATGTGGATATAGTTAATTTCCTTACATTAGAGGGATCATATGAAGAACAAACCATAGATGAACATGAGCATGATCTAGAAATCAAGCATAATCATGATCAAAACCCAATCCCAAAGTTTGTGGTTAAGATGAAAGATCTTTAGGATCTAAATTATAGATTCAAGAAAATTACTAACTCCAAAACTCAAAGTTCTACTTTGAGATTTGAAGTAGTAAACCTAGGGTCAAATGAAAAACCTCAAAATGTCAACCTAGGTCTTGGCCTATCATCTGAAGAAATAATATCATTCATTATGTTATTGAAAATATATAAAGGCGTATTTGCTTGGGATTATGCATATCTCAAGACTTATGATGCCTCTATAATTCAACATACCATACCCATGACTTCAAATGAAAAGACAGTTCAACAGAAGCTTCGCAAAATTCACCCAAACCTTGAAAGTCAAATCAAATCTGAATTGAAAAACCTTATGAAGACAAAAATAGTATTCCTTGTTAGAAATTCTGAATGGGTATCAAATATGGTACCCATAAGGAAAGAAAACGGAGACATTAGGATTTTTATTGATTTTAGAAACCTGAATCAAGCTTGCCAAAAATATAATTTTCCCTTGCCTACTATGGAATAGATATTGCAATCAGTTGTAGGTTCCGAATTAATGTCCTTTCAAGATGGATTCTCAGGATATAATCAAATTCTTGTTCATCCAGATGACAGATTAAAAACAACATTCAAGACCAAGTGGGGAACATATGCCTACCAGAAGATGCCTTTCAGACTCATTAATGTTGGTACCACATTTCAACGTGCTATGGACATTGCCTTGAGAGGTCTAGTCAATAAACCATTGGTTATTTACTTGGATGATATCACAATTTATTCCAAGGATAGGAACAATCATTTAAGTGACCTAAAGCACATTTTTGAAAGATGCAAGAAGTATGGCATTTCCTTGAATCCCAAAAAATCTTATGTTTCTTTACCAAAAAGAAAACTCCTGGGGTTTATGTTATCCAGGAAAGGAATTTACATTGATCCTGATAGAGTCCAAGAGATTGAAAAAATTCCCCTCCCACAAAACAAAAAAAACATGGAATCATTCTCGGGCCAAATAAATGTTGTAAAAAGGTTTGTCATAGTCTTTTCACAAATTGTCCTACCCCTTCAAGTAGTGATAAGAAAAAATGTAGTTTTCAGATGGAACAAATATGAAAGAAATTCATTTGAGTTGATTAAAAAATCCATTATTAATGCTCCCTCATTGACAACCCCTGACTTTCTCAAACCTTTTCTATTATGTAATTTTTCATCTAATACATCATATGTAACAGCTTTGAAATAGATGAACGATGAAATATCGAGGCACCCATCTCCTTTTTCAGTTCTAACTTGCAAGGTGTTGAACTAAATTATTCAACTGCAGAGAAACAAGAATTTGTTGTTTTTAAACTTTGAAACATTTCAAACCTTTTCTTCTTAAAACCCATACAAAAATAGTTTTACCCTACCCTACAGTAAGACAACTATTGATCCAAAGAGAAGTAGGGAAGAAAAGAGCTAATTGGGTAACTGCACTCCAAGGATATGATGTAGAAATCCAGCCAACAAAATTGTTAGGGGCCAAGGTTTCTTTAGGATGTTTACAAGATCTTCCCAGTTACCACTAGAAGAAGATCAAGGTAATTAAGTGCAAATATCAAAGGTAAGCCTCAATGACACACAATCACAATATGCTGATTTGAAACTTTATCTAAAAAATGGATATGATCCTATGCATCTTAGTTATAAAACAAAGCGAGCTTTAAGATTGAAATAAAATTAGTATGAAATAGTTAATGATGTATTGTTTAGGAAGAATTATGATTCAGTATTGTTGATATGCCTAGAGAACCCTGAAGCCGAAGAGGTCCTGTAGGAATTACATGATGGACTGGCTGGAGGAAATTTTGGAGGAAATACCACTACTCACAAAATCCTACATGCATGATATTATTATCCAATGATATTTAAAGATGCACATGAATATGCAAGGAAGTGAAAAACTTGTCAAACCACATGCTGAAGAGAAAGAAATCCAAAATTCCCTTTACAACCAGTTAACATCCAACAACCATTCGAACAATGGGGGTTAGAAATAATTGGTGAGATTGTTCCTAACTCTTCCAAACAATGTAGGTACATCCTTACAGCTACTGATTACTTCACTAAGTGGGTAGAAGTTGTTCCATTAAGATAGCTAATACAAAAAACATTACAGACTTCATTGATAGTACATAATTACCAGTTTTGGCTTACCCTCAACTTTAACGTTTGACAACGCATCTTACTTTTCTGGAAATACAATGGTAGAATTTTGTCTTAAGCGAGGTTTGAAGTTGGAATATTCAGCCAATTCTTATCCTCAGGGTAATGGATTAGTAGAATCAATAAATAGGAACCTCATCAGAATTATCAAAAGGAATATTGATCAAAATCATAGGAATTGGCACAAAGCATTAATATTTTCTCTGTGGGCGGCTAGGATTACTCAGAAAGCCTCTATTGGTTGTTCTCCTTTCGCTTTAGTTTATGGAAAAGAAGTTATTCTTCCCATAAATGTAGTGATCCCATCTCTTGCCCTAGTACATTTCATTGATGAAAACCCTTCATCTTCTCTCCAAGCTAGACATTTTCAAATTCTCAAGCTTGAAGAAGAAAGAGAAAAGGATAAAGAAACCCACTTTCATCATCAACAATTAGTCAAAGATTCTATTGACACAACTTCTACCAGTCAAAAAGCTCTTGAAGTAGGTGAATTGGTTCTGAAATGGGACAAAGCACACAAGGAAAAGGGTAGACATACCAAATTCCAAAGACTATGGCTTGCCCCTTTTCAGATCATTGAAAAAATTGGACAATTAATGTTTCTTTTACAAGACTTGTTAGGTAAAAAGGATTCTTTTCCTATTAATGGGAATATTTTGAAAACATACTTCTCCTAGTAGATAATCTCTTCCAATTTTGTAACATATTGCTTTCTAGGAAAATAATTGTTAACTAGTATTTATTTTTGTCTTTTCAAAACAAAATATTTGATAACATTTCTATTTTTCACTTGTATAAGAGAGTAAGAGTTAAAAGGAATAATTAGGACATTTGAGTACTAAAGTAAACTTGGTTTCTTTGGAAAAACTTGATCTTGCTTAAGACATTTATTTTACGAACAAACCCTTATCTTCATAGAATATGAAGGTATTTTTATCAGTTAAGAAAAGAATCTTTAACCTAGTAAGGAATTTCTGCAGATCAATATCTTGAAATATCTATCATTATCACCCAAAACTCTGGAAAGAGCCAACGATCCACCCCATCTGTTAAAATTTTCCTTTTTCAGAGTGTAATTCTAAAATATATAAACTTAAAAGATAAATAGTCTCATTATGAGCTTGTTTACCATGTTCATCACAAAGCGATTCAAACTGATTTACCAATACTACATATCAATAATGGTAATAGCTAATGATCTCCTCGATTAGAAGACAATGGGTCTCATCAAGAGCCAACTTGTTTAGTTTAGTTACAACCAGTGAATGGCATTGTCACTAGTAGGTTACCACGCCTAGACAATGTCTTTTAAGAAACCACAAAAAGAAAAAAGATTACATTCAAAAGGGAAAAAAGGGACAAAGTCCAAGTGAGATTCAATCCAAGTGAATATCATTTTGAAATTTGAAAATTCATACAGATGGGATAATGAATCATTGTTGGTTAAAATATAACCTTGTCGAGGCTATGAACCCTTGCTGGCAGTAGAGGCTCTATCTGTGATAAATGAGTAAACACCAAAAAAAATAATCTGCAGAAGACACCTGCTATATTACTTTAAAACTTATCACTGGGTGATGTGAATGTTTATAATTTTATCATTACAAGGGTAAAGTAATTAAGTAAATAAGTTGAGCAAGTAATGATGATTCTAGAGAAATGTTGTCTACCTTATAAGTCATGTAATCATTATTCTTATAACTCTAATTACTTTGAAAGTTTTTTAGAAATTTCAGAAAACTACTCAGAGATAACTGTTTCTCCCAAGTGAATCACCAATTGTTGTAATATGAAACAACCCCCCCATTTATACATACAAATAGTTAAGGTTAGGGCTATAAATGGGGACCATTTTAAATTTTTCAGCTTAGGGTAATAATACCTAAATCTAAGAAAATACCTAGAAAAAACTTGCAAAATGAACTAAGGATGAAATCCACCTCGAAAATTGAAAATCACACATTTCCGCATGACTGTGTTAAAACACCTTTGAAAAACTGCGATATACAATTAAGTCTCCCGCTGTGATAACATCACCTTGTAATTTCGCAAACAAATTTCGCACTTTGCATACTTCGCAAGAAACTTAACCATGCCATTATAACAACCACAAACTATTTACGAAATGTGATATTGAAATATCCACAATCGCATTTCACTTGATGCATCCCATAGCACTATAAGGTATCCCCTTTAAGACAACGATGCACAATTAAGAGTGGTAAAATGTGTGGAATAATTATGCTTTAAATACCAAAAAGAAAGAGTTGACAGGTTAATAAATATTTAGTGGCCTGAGGAAGGATAATAATTTTCTAGGTTACAGGTAGTTATAATCGAGTATCTCATTAAACCTTTCTCATGATCCAAAGTCATTTCAGAGAATATTTCAGTCTTTATTACCAGATATCATCTGTGATGATATATCTTGTCTATTTCAGGCAAGCGACAAAAGACATGTCACTAACAAAGTTGATGTAGAAACATAGAAGATAGACCATTGTTGAAGCTGAGTTTACAAAGATGGCTCCTATCTTTGCTAATACAATTTGTGATGCTGCCAGAGGCACAACAGCTTGGGATGTGATTTACAATGGGCTGGAGGACAAGCATCCTAAAATCATTGTTACGAGAGGAACAACTAACTCAAAAAGGGCTTCAGAGCCTCAATGTAGAGATGCTTCCTGTTCTTTCCTTCATAGGATAGGAACAATAGCTAAAATCCTCCCCTATACAGATATGATCAGGTGGGTGATCGAAAACCTTATTGTTGAAGATAGGAAATTCAAGAATTCAAGGATGGAGCTCATAGGGCCATTCAAAGGAGAGGTCTTGAAGAAGATGTACCACATACCTGACCTACATAATATCTATGACAGCACATTTGTGGCTAATTTCGCAAAGAAGAATCCATACCCCTTCAAGCTAATTCAGGGTTAGAGAGTGTTGTACAACAAATTCAAATATGACAAATCAGGTATGTATGCTATAACCTCTCTGCAAAACCCCTACAAATATGCAACAACCGTGTTTTGTAGATTGAATGGGCTAACCAATAATACTAAGCTTTCAATAGAATGGATTGCTCTGATTAATGCCTATGTTAATTTCCATATCATGATTTTTACTTCCATCCTATCTAACAACCTAGCCACCACCATTACCGAATATCGACAAAAGAAATCCTCCTTTGCAGACAACTTCCCTCCCTTCTATTTTAGTGCCTACATTATGGATGTTATCTGTTTTTGCACAACATTTCCAACCATGGGTTGGAAATGGACCTTACAAGATCCTTACCCAATCCATATCAGTCATAAACAAATATGGGAATCACATTACATACCTCACTTCTATAAGATATTCCATGCCATTTTTTTCCCCTACATCAGATAATTTTCAATAAGAAAGCCCCTAGGTTTTCCCAAGAAGCCACAATAAACCTGCTTACTATCGGCAAGTATTTCATTGAAGAGTGGTTCACCTACATTAGGGTTTTTGGTAGCACATTTGATCCACACGTCCTTCCTTTACTTGTTTTTGATAAGTTGTTAGCAAGAGATATTGCCTAACAAACTGTTGGAAGGGGCCTGACTAAAGTTCTCAAAGACGGCGATAAGTCCTTACGGCCCACTTTCCCTCTCAAATGTGGTTCTTTTGCTTTAGCCAATTTTGTTCATGCTATTAAGGAATCAACACATACAGAAGCCCTCAGGCTTCATACATTGCCTTAGAGGCAATTTGATACAAACAAAGTGGCTATAATGTCACTACTGGACTGAAGCTCAAGCCATACAATCATGAAGACAATTATTTTTAGGATTTGTTATAATCGAACATATGCTTCGACCAAGCGTTCAAGTGGGCAAAGGAAAATTTGAAACCTAAATATTTTCTAAGATTTCAGGAATTCAGAGATGAGAGGCTCCAGGTGATCTGAATGCATCTATTAAAGCCCAAGGATAAGTCTACGACAAGCGTAACTGTTGATAGTGGAGGTCCATCTCTCAAGTAGACTCTCACGTAAACAATGAGAAGACACTAGACAGAGGGAAATCCCAAGATGCAGACAACACAACTAAGTCCAGCAGGAAGTTAGTTGAGAAACAAGTGATGAGTACCTCGACTACAGAGATCAGTTCAGAGGCCAAAGGTAGTAGTTTGGAGCAGGAGTGGGATCAATTAAATTAGAAATTGTAAGGCACTCCCAAAACCTCAAATACCCAAGAAATAGAGGAATGCAAAACTCCTCTACATATTCATAAGGATACATAGCCCAAGTCTATCAGCAAATAGTGCACATCTATGGAGGAACAAACGAAAATGTCCCAACACACTAAAATTATCCCTGCTCTGCCCACACTCAAAATCATTCTAAAAGTAATTGAAACTACTCCATTTTATTTGTTCTATAGTCCTCTCCACAAGGTTGTAGTTAGAAGGTAGAGAAAAAAGAGAAGTGTAGATACACGTGAATTCCCACCTGGAAACGAGCCAATGGATGTTGTTTGGAAGGACATTCCTTTCAATTTGGCTTGGAACTTGACTAGACTATCACAGTTCATGGGAGAATACGCATCAGCCACTATGGAAAAGGCTACTAAGATCTCTACTTTACTAAGGGAGAAAGAGGAGAGAACTGCGCAGCTCGAACAAGAGCTTAAGGAAGAGAAAGCAAGCACAAATAGGCAGATGGCTGAGCAATTGGCACAATTGCAGCAAGACATGGAGGTCCTTAAAATAAGCCATGAAGCCGATATATCTGCCAAGAATATGAAACTCCAGGAAATACAGCAATCCATTGATAGATACAGGGATGTTCCCACTACTGAGGAGTTCATTAAAGTGGCCATGGAATTAAATTCCCTTCCGGTGAAACAACATGAGTATTTCTGCCAAAAGATGTCACACATTACTCCGTATCTGACTATTAGTGACTAGTTGACAGATAAAGCAATCGACCAGAGAACGAAGTTTAACAATTTAAACAGCAGAATCTCCAAGTTCATCGAATGGTAAGAAACATAAGATGGAAGGAGTGCCAATTTACCCGAGATTGAGGAAACTCATAAAGGCATTCTCTTCATAGATTAGGATGCTAGAATCAAAAAGGTCAAGCTAGAAGTCGCAAGGGCAACCAGAGTATCAAAGAATATCATCAAGGCAGTGAATCACATCCTGTTTCCCACCAATCTCATTAAAGAAGGAAATACGAAAGAAATGCCTGATTTAACTGCTCTATATAAAGGCTGGCAAGAAAAGGCAGGGATTCAAAGAGAGGCAATTACAAAGTTGACCACGACTAACTGAGAGTCGCATTCAAAGAATCTTGTTAAGCCACATAGCCATGTTATGACTCTCAATTGTTCGCTTGTGCGACTCAAAGGATGCTGCCATCAGTCCCCGATGCGATCTTCACAGGACAACTCAGGACTCACTTCGGGGCACCTCCTCAAATTCAACCAATGACTGATATTTGTGATTTAAAGGACAAGTTGGAAGACAACAGGTCATCCTCTTAGTTTTGTTTATTTATCCTCTGTTTATTTTTGGAGTTAGTTACTTAGTTAGGAGGAAGATTGTTTGAAACCTCCTCAAATTTTGTATAATCTATTTTTTCACATTTAGTTAGAATAATATATATTCCCTTCTCATGCATTTAGAGAAGGGTCCAGAATTTTATGAAAAAACTTTTACAAGAATGAACTATTGTAAGTTTGTGAATGATTTGGTGAAATTATAGAACATGATCATTTCTTTTAGATATCAGGCTACCTATCTTTGTTGATGCACTTATGTATTTTGGGAGACAATTTGATTTGAAGAAAGAAGCTGGTCTATGTCATTTGTCAAATGAGAAGGACTTCACACATATGGCACTATTATCATGTATGATTGATTCTGTTTACATTTAATTAGTGGCGAACTTTACTTTCATGAATTATATGTGAGATTTATTATTTTCGTTAAGCGTTAATTCCATTTTTGTATGATGCCTAGCTGAAGTTGTGATTTTCATATATAACTCATCATATATGTGATATATTTTATAAATTCGTTTGACTAACTATTTAGTCAAAGGAGTTATCTCTTATGTTATCATCTCTATTTAGTTGTGTTCAATCTTTATTATCACATTTTAAACAAATATCTTTGTAGATCACATACCCCACATGAATACCCCGGTTTATATTAGAATACATTAGTTAGAGAAATTGAATTATAGAATAGGTCACTTAGATTATCATTATTCTATTGCAAAGAACTCATGAACCACCCTCTCTCATCCTAAAACCCACACTGGGAAACTGTTCCCATTATCCCCAGTTGGAGCCACCACTTTAAATGGAAAAGGAGTTGTCTTAAGGTTCGGACCAGGTGGTTATCCCCCATGTTTCGACAATGGAATTCTGAGGCAACAACATGATCTTATAGAGAAAATCATGCCCAAGAAGAACATTAAAACCATTTTTGAGCCTCATAAAACCCTTGAGACATTATTTTGATCTTTCCAAGACAAATTTTATCTCATGCTAGGATCAAGTGTCTATCATATTCCCTGTTCATGTGGTAAATTATATATTGGACAAATTGGTCACCCTTTCAAAGCCCGCCTCAAAGAACACACAAATGACACCAACCATAACTTTCCTACTAAGTTTGTTATCGTTGAACAGTCTTCTCCAAGGACTTGATTTGTTTTGATCAAGTGAAAATCCTAACATTTGTTCCTTTTTATAATTCTCAAATTATTCGAGAGGCCCTCAGAATCAAGAAGAACCACAATAACTTTAATAGGGAGGACGGAGCTAGGCTTAGCAATTCATGGCAATCCATTATCTACCATCTCACCCACTAAAATTCTCACTCCCTTGGTGGCCTACTTTCCTTTTGGTTAACCTTTTGTTTTGAAACCCCCTATTTCTCCTTTCTTATATATTTTTCATCATTTCCCATTCAACCCATTTATTTATTATTCAATCCATCCTTCACTTATAACCTTTCTAACCTTCATCATAGTTGTTTTTAATGTTTTTATCTTCACCTCTATTCTATTTCTGTGTTAATTTTCCTCCAAAATTTTATTCTTCCATCTTTAATCCACCCTTTCTATATTATTTTAGTAATTATAATTTTATTTATTTAATTTTTTGATAACCTAATTTAAATCATTCTAATCAATTTAACAATTTTTTAAATTTTTTATTTTAAATTCCTAAATATCAATCTCACATTATTTGAATTTAACATGGTTTGAATTTGAAAAATAACTGATTTAATATTTAATTACTTTAATCTAATTTAACCATTATTTCCAATTAGTTTATTCTAAGTTCTTGTTTAACCTCAAACTAAATTTATTTTAAATCCTTAAATTTCAATTTGACCTTGTTTAAATTTGGTCAAATAATTATTTTAATCATTAATTACCTTAAACCAATTTTAACGACTATATCTAATTACTTTATCCAATTTATTTTAAGTTCTTAAATTTAAATTTGACTATGTTTAAATTTGGTCAAATATTTTTTTTAATTCATTAATTACCTTAACCTAATTTTAACCACTATTTCTAATTATATTATTTTATATTATTATTTTTCATCTTAACCTTTGACCAAATTTATTTCTCTTTAATCCTTACCCGTGTCCACCTATAAAAATGATCTTCAACACTCATTTAATTATGTATATTTTTGGTCCTTGATGATGGATGGAATAGCCATCCAAAATTAAAAAACACTACAGAGTTCGTTTCGGGAAATCTCCATTAACAATATGAATAACTATATAATTCTTTGATTTCTTATATTAGATAATATTTTCCCGTAATGTAAAAAATCATATAATATTATTTGCTAGAATGTGAAATCGATTAAACACTAGTCAAGTCTTATTATGTGTAATGTATGAAATTCGAATACTTACAAAACTAAAATGTTTATTTCGGCAAGACTTACATAAATTAATATCATAATTTAATATTTTTGTATCAGATAAAGTTTTATGTATTTTTTATATCTAAATGTACGTAAATTAATATCATATTTAAAACAATTTTGTGTGAGATAGATATTATTTAAGTAAATATTTTTAAGTATTTTAGATACATAAATTACATAAATTGATATCATAATTAAAATGTTTTTGTGTAAAGAAAATTTTATGGAAGTAATAATTATTAGTGTTCCAAATATATAAAAGGAATATATATCTGTGTGACATAAAAGTACAGATAGATTCATATTAACTGAATATCTACGAAGAGGTAAGAGGAATCATGTCTTTCATAAAGTTTTTTTTTCTCAAAAAGAGGTTTGCATCTCTAGAGATTAGATCCCTCTAGGAGATAGGTAGACAAGATGGATCTATGCAATAATAGTTTTTTTTTTAATTATTAAAGTAAAAATATTTGCACCAAGATGGTTTACAATAAAGAGATGTTGCCACTTAATTTAAAAATATATGTTCTTTCATTAAGAAAAATAAAGTATAATATTGAATATGTCAGAATGTGTTAAAATTTTTAAGTAACACAGACACTAATATTATTGACTGCAAAAGGAATTCGATATGGACAAAATTTGACAAAATTTAATAGAACAAAAAGATAAATTTTTGTTTAGATAAATAATATCAATTCCCAAAAACTTTAATTAAGGTTGTTTTTTTTTAAAGAAAATTTTTAAACTATATAATGTGTACTCTATAATAATGAAATTAGATTATTTATTTGTAAATTGAATCTCGCTTCACATTGGGTCAACAAACTCACTCTGCTATAACACTCATAAGCACCTCATTTCTCATTACATTTCCCTATGATCTGTGACAATGCATTACACAAAAGCTATTAGATTATGTTTTCCCTCTAAAGTAAAAAATGATAGAAGATTATTTGACAAAAAGTGGAATGGACTAAGCAATGTTCAAGCCTTATTATATGTAAAATATCGCATGACATTGAAATACGTACAAAACTAAGATATTTCTTCCTGCAAGCAAATTTTAGCAAAGTAAAAAAAATTAGTGTTTAAGATATATAAATTAAGTAAATTGATATCATAGTTAAAATGTTTTTTGTCAAGTAATTTAATGGAAGTAAAAATTATTAAGTGTTTCAAACAAATAAAACTAAAAAATAATAAGTGTGTGTGAGACATCTTGATAGAAACTAAGATGCATCTATAATGATATTGAAAGTAATGGAAATGATAATTTATATATACAATTTCCCTATTTTTAAATATTGAGTGACATTATGAATTATAATTGAAAAAAGAAAATTTATATATAATAAATTATAATAAAAATATTAAAAACTATATAAATTTATTTAATTTAAAAAATAAAATATTTTATTTTTTAATATCCAATAAATTCACAAAAAATAAATAAACGGTGATACTTACATCATCGAATAAAATTGTGTATTTATTTAAATAAATTTAAAATCAACAATGGATTACTTTGACACGTGTGAGGAGAGATAATGAACACATATATTTGATTGAAGAGGCACTACCATGTTGATATAAGGTGGAAAGAAGGAATGGACTAATTTTGATTGATAAATAAATAATTAATATTATAATATATATATATTTTTTTCTCAGTAAAACTATTTCTATTAAGAGAACGTATGGTACAATATGAAGTTACAACCAAGAGAGGCAAGAACACAGGCTACCAGAAAGGATAGGCTATCCACCTCAGCCCCTACAAGAAGAAGAGAAGAGAGATGAACTGATAAAAAAGAAACAAGAAGAACATAGGAGCAAGAATAGAACAGAGGATTCTACCCAACATGTGTAGAATCAACTATTCGGCATTTTTTCCCTTTCTTTTTCCAACTTTGACCCAATCAAGAGGACACTGTTGAACCGGCGTGATTCGCAAACTGCGTTGTGCTGGCGGGGAGGGTTCCTTGTCTGAATCTGAGGTGGAGGATTCATAATTTCCTTTCTATGAGATTGGTTGGAGAGATAAATCCTTGGGATCGGTCGAGGGCGGATCCTGAGCTAGCTTTGCTTCCATTCCTTTCTCATCCTCTTCCTCTTCATCTGAGCTAAAATCAAAGTCATCCATGGGGGGAGGATCATGAGGCTTCCAGCTTTTTGGATTTCTGCTTAGGCTTGACTTTCTTCTTTTGGTCATCCATCGTGGGACAAGAACTCTGAAGGTGCCTTGTGAGATGGCAATTTCGACAGCGAAAGGCTGTGTTCTCGTAATCCAAGGTCTGAGTCCAGTGGAAGTCTCCAATTTTGAGATTGATTTGGTCAGGGAGACCTTTGCTCATATCTATTTCTACACAGATTCTACCGAAGGCGTATAGGCCCTTTTCCCCTCTAGAAATGTCTATGTCTAGAAGGCGGCCTAGAGTATCGTCGATCCCTTGGAATACAACAAAATGCCATAGGTGTGCCGGGAGATTTGGAAGTCTGACCCAGATAGGAAGCTTGGTGATGATTGCTGTTGCGGGATCAAAATCTAGGAACCAAGGGGTCAGGAATAAACCTGCTGAGCCCCATAGCCATGGGCCTGCAGTTAATGCCTTTTGGTAATCCTCCTCAAAGGCGAACACTACAATGAAGAAGCCTTTTGAGCATAACAACACCTTGCAATTGTTGGTCCAGTTAGAGTGAAGCCATTGGTCGAGGTCTGTTGTGCGTGGCCATAGCCCATTGAACCCGCAAATGATGGCATGATCTGCAAACTTTTGAGTTTGTTCATCTAGCGATGGATGCGTGATTTCAATGGAGGGGGTTTCCTCCAGTTTGTCCACGAGAGAGGGCTTGGGAGCTTGAGCTGGTGGAGCTGTTTTCTTTGGCATTTGAGCATGGACGGTGTCTTTGTAAGAAAACGCCTTAGCTGAGGATGACTGTCTTTCAGCTCCCCCTCTCGGACGAAGGGTAAGAGTAATGGATGTATTTCTCACAATGTTGTAAAAAGACAGTGGGAGTTGATCCTCGAGTTGTTTACCTTCATGGAGAAGTCGTTGAGCTGCATAGGGAATACCCAACTTGAGATCCAGAGCATGCTTGAGGTCCTGCAGAAGATCCGACGGGCTAACCCACTGTAACAGAGTTTTGCCAGAGATGAGCCTGATCTGGATCTGGAATGCGACATGATCCAATTTCTGCTTTCCTCTATAGATCTGAGATGTGAGGAAACTAGTGCATGTACAACTTGCTGAGAGCCCAACCTGTGCCTGTTCCTTTTTTTTTTTTGTGGCGCAATCTTCTGCAGGACTGAGCAGGGGCTGGACGACGTCTGAACACTGCCTCTCACGAGGGTTTCTCAAAGCCTCTCCAGAAGATCCATTCTATGCGTGGCTTGAGTTCAGGCCACTCCATGAGCCCAAATCTTGGCGATGCCTTTCGTTAAACACTTGCCGCACATCCTCCCATATCCCTACCCATAAATGGTTTGGGTGAGAGCAGAGGATATTCACAAACTTTGAAAATGATGTCTCAAGCAGTGGAAGCCATTGCTTCTCCTTTAACCAGAAGGCGTATCCATTTGTGCCATCGATTACGGTTCTATGGGGTTTTTGGGAGGCACCTTCATTCGTTAAGTAAACCTGGAATAAATCATTTATTCCAAAATCTTCTCTCCCGCCAGGAATGACCTTTTTTGCACCTGAGCTGAGCGGATCCCGAATGGTGAACAGGTCCACAATAAGATCGGAGCCAGGGGTTCCAGATGCAAAAGAGTTGAGTCTTGCCCATGCTGCGCCGTCCAGGGAACCATTGGAACACAGGGAAAACCTAGCCGAACACGCCATTTCTCTTTTCAATTATGCCTAAGAAGTTCGATCGGTCTTTATAATATTATATATATATATATATATATATATATATATATATATATATATATATATATATATATATATATATATATATATAATTATTTTTGTTTGTCCATAGGGATATATATTTTAATTTTAGGTGAATAGAGATTTACAGAACTTCATTTCTTTTTATTAAGGGCCAGGATCGAATGTTCTCCAAATATTTTTCGTCTGATAATTTAATCTACAACTGCGATGAGAGGGAGTGCAAAGAAGCATGGAAACGTGATAGTGGAGGTTGTTCGATGCTTCACAACAATCATAATGTGGCATTTGAGGTAATGGAAAATGCAATAGAAATGTTTAACGGTGGCAGTAATTATTGTTTCCTGCAACGTGGCTGTAGCGAATTATTGAATTGGTTTGAGCATGCTGGTATTGAAAACATGACCTCTATGGTTTCGCTGGGCTCATTCCGGCTATGTTTTGTTTCTATTTCTCTTAATTGGTGGGGTCTACTAGTTGCGTTAGATCAAGGAAGTCTTTTAGTCAAATTAATGTTCTTAAATTGCTTACATAAATTATTGACTGGAGTTGGCAAACTTTTGAAGTGCAAGTGCACTATATATGTTAGAAGCCTTTTTGTGTTTATTACAATGATGATTGTGTTTGTTTTAAGGATTTCCTTTATTTTTATGTTCCTAATGAAATTGAAGATTTATAATTAAATTACTATGGTTAATCTTGAAAAGAGAAGTAAAACAATCTATCATGATCCTATTTAACTGATTGTTGTTAGTTTCAAAAGAACTACTATGCAAGGTAATCGAAAAGAAAAACTATTTTTTTAACTCTCTGAAAAATTCTCTAAGATAAATTGTGTTTTTGAAAAGAAACTTAAAAAGAAATTTATTGTAAATTCTATGGATAAACAACCTGTGTTCTAGAAAGTCAATTGTTTATTCTCTAGAAGAAAATTGCTTCTATTTTAGAACAAAGCTATAAACCATACTATGTTGAGATCTCCATACTGCAATTAACAACGTTACTTGAAATAATAAAACGAAATGAAAAAGAGTGTGATCTAATTCGAAGTATTTACTATGAAAAGAAGAAGATTTATATACAGGTTTCTATTTTAGAAAGCATATAAACAATTTAAATTGGTAAATAGCAAGCGAAAAGACTATAAAGAGATAACTACAAAGAAATTGAAGTTGTGATAATGCAATTCTGGAAATAATGAAATCAAAATGAATTGAGCTAAAAATAAAGGATTGAACCTCAACTGTCTGTAGGGGCCCTCCACAAAACAACAGGTTTAGAACTTTAACTCAACAGCTAACTATGCATCAGATTGATGAACATACTTCCTCAATTAGAAAGAACAGTGTTATAAAACTTCAAAATATCAATTAATGTTTACTTATATGTGCTTTTTCTTTATGTTTACAAAGTTATATATATAGAATTCGTGCTCAAAAAATTGAGATTTTTATGCCTTAAAAACATAAAACAATCCTAATCTGAATTCTAATCTATCATGGAGAAATATTGTTTCTCGGCCATTTTCTATTTGGAAAGAAAATTGGAGAGTCATGATCTATTTGAACTCTCGCTACTGGGTGATTACCTTGATTATTTGGCTCGGGTAAATAGGAGGAGATCCATGAGGAGATTAATCACCATCTATCCATGTTCTTCTTTGCTTGGTTGGCAAAATCATGTTAATTCCGTAGCTATTACAATATTTTAACTTAATAATAAGGAACATTAACAAATATGATAAATAAGACATCTAACTACCTTACCATGTCAAAATATATAGTTTATTGTTTATCTGAGTTGATATCAATGATGAAAAGAGTGTTGGAAATAACACTGAGAGGGGGGGTGAATCAGTATTATCTAATCAAAATAACCTTTTCAATTCCATATTTAGATTCATATATGCTACTTCAGTTAAGGCAAACCGCGTGTCTATGCAACTGTGTTTAATGCAACAAGCGTATATCCAGTAAACTTATGATTCAGTTAGTTGATCCTTAATGAGTGCATCAGAGCATTATTAACCATATGAACAGTAAACAGGAGCAGTAAAACAAAATAGATCATCACACACAAGAAGCACACATGAACACCATGATATAAGGTGGAAACCCAATGTGGGTGAAAACCACCTGCCGCAAGTCGTCTCTATCTTCTCTTAATAAGAAACATCTTCTTACAATATGTTTGTACTAGTGCAGTCTTATAGTAGTACACAGGCTTCTACCTATAGAAGGCTACAACCTTCTCTCGTTCTCCAGCTTCTCCTGGAAGGGAGCTGCAAACCCCTTATCTATTGTACTAGTCGAACCTTTTACTAGTATGTAGATGTCAGCCTACTGAATGCTCAAACCTTCACTCGTTTTCCAGCTGCTACTGGAAGGGAGCTACTACACCCTTAGCTCTTGTACTAGCTGATGTAATAGTATCTAGGTGCCGACCTATAGAAGGCTACAACCTTCAATTTCTTCCTCCAAGTACCACATTTCATAAATTTTCATACTGGATACTCCTGAAGCACAACACCATAATCTGAAAGGCCGCGTTTCATCCAATTTTCATATTGGACCCATCAATATCATTGAAGCACATAATTAATCAACATTAGCATCATCAATCTTTGAATCACCCAATGCAGAATCACTGAAACCCTGTCAACAAACTACAATCACCAGAACACAGAACTCTGCAACAATGTTCAGATCTAACAGTATCATCAAAAATCATGCATCAGAGTGCATACGCTACTTGTAAGAGCCGAACCAGCGTATATGTCATTAATTACTTACTTATGTCTTTGTTGCACTTCCTGACTTCAAACATAACTAGATCACTACATATACAAGGGTAATACGCATGTTAGCAACCAGATCTAGTCCATCAGATCACATAAAGATAAGTCATTATGATCCTGATCCATTATGGATCTCATCAAACAACACTGAAGCTAAACATAATCAACCAATCTGAATATGCAGAATACTGACACCAGTAAATAGTCACCAGAACTCAAACTTTGCATCAACTACCAGAACCACTTGTAACTTCAAATATGATAGTGTATATGGTATACACTACTTAGATGTATATAACCTACGTATGTACGTGCTTTTATCAAAGTCAACCAGCGTATACATATGTAAATATTCATTCATGACTTGCAGCTATTTCAAACTTAAGTTATACCCAGATCAGGACATTACATGCGTGAGTATATGGATCTAGAATAAGCATAATCAAACCATATACATATGATTCATTCCAAACCATTTGATCCTGATCTATCCTTAGATCTTGTTCTCCATCAACTCGTGAGAATCCTCCTTAGCTCAGATCAAGCAAAGCATCATGACCCATAACCTGCATACTAGATCTCATACCTCATCAGATATTCAAGACTTTCTCAATGCATTTGCCTAATGATCTTCTTCTCCTTTTATAGTCTTAGGCCTTACTCAATACCATGGTCCAAAACCATTTAGAACCAATACTATGGACCCAATACCTGGGTTTAACACTTCGGACGCAATACCAAGGTCCAAAACCATAGGTCTAAATACCACGTACCTAAAAATAAGTTTTCCCACATGTACGCGCTTTTCCATGCATGAAAGTGTGTGCATACACATACGCGACTTTTGATCAGAAGTCCCGCGTGTATATGTGCCTTTTTATATAGTGAACTTGCATGTATAACCTGCGTGTATACACTACATGGTATATAGCGAACCTACGTATATACGCGACTTGGTATATAGTGAACCTGCGTGTGTACATGACTTGGTATATAGTGAACCTGCATATATACTTTTCTTTCTTCGTTCTTTGTAGTCTGATAATAAATTCTTTGCTACTGACCTGCTGCACTATGATCTGTCATCTGTGTGAGTTGCCATTAAGGAAAACACTTGTATCATAATGCCAACAATCTCCCCCTTTGGACTTGATGGAAAAGCTAACTTTCCATACTAAGAACTGTCAACTTAATGAGTTGTCATTGTACATTACATCTAAACTAATTCCTTTGCCTTGCATCCCATGTGTTCTATTGCATCTGATATCTCTTTTGTAGATTCATCTAGTTATGTATAAGTGAGATTTTTTGCTACAAGTGGGTCTCCATCAAGTACAACACATGCATCATAATTCCAACAATCTCCCCCTTTGGACTTGATGGCAACAATCATACCAAGTCACTCTCCCCCTTTGACATCAAGGGCAAAGGGTGGACCAAGATATTCTCTTCCTTGATATACATTCCACTGTCCATACTGCCCCTGAGTACCTGCTGAAATCTCTGATTGAGCTCCCCCTTTGTATATGCCAAGTTGTACCAATCTCTCCATGCTCCCTCTAAGTACATGATGAAATCTTTGCTCTGCTGAAGAGTGATGTTCATGCTCCCCCTAACTGTAAGAAAGGTCTACAAAAAGATGTTCTACAAGAAGAAGATGATGATATCATAAATGACCTTCCTATCACCAAAGACTCAAACATACATCCATCTCCCAACCAAGTGGGGATATACCAATATTGACTCATCCAGCCAACCAAGTGGGAATACACCAGATACCAAATGTTTATACATGATTGAAATATTACATCATCTTTACATGCATAGTGGGGGTACAAATTACATCATATGACCAAAAAGGGATTCATCAAATGACTACAACAGATAGAGACAAACTATTACATCATGAGTCTTGATATGACCTTTACATGACATTTATAACATAGACTAAACATCTAAATAAGACCATGATAGTCATGAAAAACCATCACACACAATGTATGATCTGCTCCATAAGCATTTGTCAACAACATCTAGACCAGCAACAAAATCATTCACATTATATCATATGTGAAAAACACCATAGCGGTCTCATCAAGATATGCATGATCCAAGTATCATCTCTTTGGAACATCTGCATCAATCAACATATGTAAGTATCAACCTATCATCATATAGGTAAGAACTCATCATCATCATGTCTCCATCAATGCAAATTTGAGTAATCATTCATGTATCCAACACTATGTATCTTGAGCTCAAGATCATTTGTCAAGACTTCTTGATATCATCAACAATCCTCATCCACATGAGCACCAAGAACTATAGGAATCCTGCGTCATAACTGTATTATATGATCTTTATGCATATGACGACATCAGCATATGAGTGACTCATCATCAAGTAATGAAGATGTGTATTCAAGCTTTGTACTTCTCCTTATCCTTATGAAGATCACCATGTAAGAACCATATATGCATCATCAGAGAATCAACCACAAATCTGATCTGGACATCAACTATGTAACCCCAAGAATCATATGAGATTTTGTCATGGAAAACTCATAACCATATCATAGCAAGATGTATCATTTAGCCATATAAGCATCACTACCAAGGACTACTAACCATAATGCCAACAATGCATTTTTAAAAGCATATGCTCCCCGTGAACCTCTGCCATTTGTTCACTGTCAGATCTGGTCATGCATATATCAGCAAGAAGTATCAGGGCATCATCATCATTAATTTAGGATCAAAACACTTTAAAACATCTTACGAGTGTCAAGAAATTTTCACACATCATCAACAGATTGTAACCATTATCAAACAGAGCAAATAATGGACTGAATCATATCATACCCTTTTTCCTGAGTCTGTCCCACTGCTTTTCCTCAAACTAACATACACGTGACTGTTCAGTGTCTAACTTGCATATATACGCGACTTACCTTTATGAAACTTGCGTATGAGATTTAGGACACTAAATTTTTACACTTTCAGCTCCCTCTAAGTCTGTTATGTCTACATATTGTGCTGTGCCACATCTCTCTGACTGTACTTCCTTCTTCTTCCATATCTTCAAGTGTGGTGATGTTTTCTCCTTTTGGTATGGTGCCCGTACTTTGTTCCTACAATCCTTAGCTATATGTCCAAGCTTGTTACATGCACAACATCTCACATGTTTCATATTCCTTCTGTAGCAATCAACAACTTTGTGACCAAACATATTGCAAGAAAAACGATATCCCTTAAAGTACCTGGAACGTGGTGATCTTGAACCATTCTGCTTCTGCATTTCGTTGCATTATGTCTAAGATTATGACATACATAAAAATCAACATTATTCATTGGAGGAGTAAAAGATTTTCTTTCTTTGGTTGTTGATGGGATTGACCTCTCATCTCCTTGTTGAGTATTTCACATTGTGCATTAGAGTTCCTTGTCTTATTTTGAGAGCTAGATTTACCTTCAACAGATTCATGGAAACCAAGACTATTTTTGATAGTAGGAGACCTTTGACTACTAAGAATATCATCCAAGATCTTAGTACTATCTTGAAATCGTAAGAGCTTATCCTTTTCTTCTAAGTTATCATTTAGAATATTTACCTCAACTTGAAGTTGCTCTTCCTTTTCATGATACTGCTTCTTCATGTTTTCTTCAGCTTTTCTTCCTTCTTCCAACTGATGTCTTAGTTCAAGAACTTCATTTTCCTATTTTTCAAGAGCTTGGAGTAGTTCTTTATTCTTCTTATTTAATTCTTCAAGATCTTATTTTAGCAAGAGGGTCGTAGCTTCAAGAATTTCATAGTAACTGGATCTATCTCTGAGTTTATTGTTGTGCTCCTTTCATTGAATTCATTTCTTAATGATGTCACTTCATCCTACAACTTTTTACATTGATCTTCCTTGTCCTTGAATAACTTCCTTACATTGTTTCCTTCCTCTAGTTGAGCTTTTAGTTTGGTAGCTTCTTCTTTGAAGGCACATTCCCTTTTGTTCCATAGATCTTGTTGATCCCTAATTTTTTCTGTAAGCCTTTTAAATTCTGCCTCTATTTGATATCCTTCTTGCTCACCCTTAAGAGAAAATTCAGTTGTTTCGCTATCACTTTCATCATCTTCAAATGGATGGATAAATGTATCACCAGAGGATAATAAATTCATACCTGATAGAAGTGATTCTGAATCTGAAGTGCTTCTTCCACATATTCCCCAATTGATTCTCCCACTGTCATAGCTCTTCTGAGATGTATTCTTCTTCTTAGGCACTTTCTTCTTCAGCTTCTTTCCCATTGTTCTATGGATCTTCTTCGAGAGATCAAGCTTCTACCAAAGGACCTAGTTTGATTCCAATTATTCGAAATAATACTGAGAGGGGGGGTGAATCAGTATTATCTAATCAATATAACTTTTTCAATTCCATATTTAGATTCATATATGCTACTTCAGTTAAGACAAACCACGTGTATATGTAACTATGTTTAATGCAACAAGCGTATATCCAGTAAACTTATGATTCAGTTAGTTGATCCTTAATGAGTGCATCAGAACATTATTAACCATATGAACAGTAAACAGGAGCAGTAAAATAGAACAGATCATGACACACAATAAGCACATATGAACACCATGATATAAGGTGGAAACCCAATGTGGGTGAAAACCACCTGCTGCAAGTCATCTCTATCTTCTTTTAATAAGAAACTTCTTTTTACAATATTTATGTACTAGTTCAGTCTTACACCTGTACACAGGCTTCTACCTGTAGAAGGTTACAACCTTCTCTCACTCTCTAGCTTCTCCTAGAAGGGAGCTGCAACACCCTTAGCTCTTGTACTAGTCGACCCTTTTACTAGTATGTAGATGTTGACCTACTGAATGCTCCAACCTTCACTCGTTTTCCAGATGCTAATGGAAGTGAGCTACCACCCCTTTAGCTCTTGCACTAGCTGATGACTAGTATGTAGGTGCCGACCTACAGAAGGCTACAACCTTCTCTTTCTTCCTCCAGGTACCACATTTCATAAATTTTCAGACTGGATACTCCTGAAGCACAACACCATAATCTAAAAGGCCACGTTCCATCCCATTTTCAAACTGGACCCATCAATATCATTGAAGCACACAGTCAATCAACATTAGCATCATCAATCTCTAAACCACCCAATACAGAATCATTGAAACCCTGTCAACAAACTGCAATCACCGAAACACAGAGCAAAACACAGATTTCTGCAACAATCTTTAGATCTAATAGTATCATCAAAAATCATGCATTAGAGTGCATACGCTACTTGGAAGATCCGAACTAGCGTGTATACGCAACTTCACCAAAGCGAACCAGCGTATATGTCATTAATTACTTACTTATGTCTTTGCTGCACTTCCTGACTTCAGACATAACTAGATCATTACATATACAAGGATAATACGCATGTTAGCAACCAGATCTAGTCCATCAGATCACATAAAGATAAGTCATTATGTTCTTGATCCATTATAGATATCATCCAACAACACTGAAGCTAAACATAATCAACCAATCTGAATATGCAGAATACTAACACCAGTAAACAATCAGCAAAACTCAAACTTTGCATCAACTACTAGAACCACCTGTAACTTAAAATATGATAGTGTATATGGTATACGCTACTTAGATGTATATAACCTGCATATGTACATGCTTTTATCAAAGTCAACCAGTGTATACATTTGTAAATATTCATTCATGAGTTGCAGCTATTTGAAACTTAAGTTATACCTATATCAGAACATTACATGTTTCAGTATACAGATCTAGAATAAGCATAATCGTACCATATAGAGATGATTCATTCCAAACCATTTGATCCCTATCTATCCTTAGATCTTGTTCTCCATCAACTGGTGAGAGTCCTCCTTAGCTCAGATCAAGCAAAGCATCATGACCCATAACCTGCATACTAGATCTCATACCTCATCAGGTATTCAAGACTTTCTCAATTCCCTTGCCTAATGATCTTCTTCTCCTTTTATAGTCTTAGGCCTTACTCAATGCCATGGTCCAAAACCATTTAGAACCAATACTAGGGACCCAATACCTGGGTTCAACACTTCGGACGCAATACCAAGGTCCAAAACCATAGGTCTAAATACCACAGAACCAAAAATAAGCTTTCCCACATGTACGCGCTTTTCTGTTCATGAAAGCGCATGCATACATATATGCAACTTTTGATCAGAAATCCCACGTGTATACATGACTTTGTATATAGTAAACTTACGTGTATAACCTGCATGTATACACTACTTGCTATATAGCGAACCTGCGTATATATGCGACTTGGTATATAGTGAACCTATGTGTGTACACGACTTGGTATATAGTGAACCTGCGTATATACTTTTCTATCTTCGTTCTTTGTAGTCTAATCATCAATTCTTTGCTATTGACCTGCTGCACTATGCTTTGTCATCTGTGTGGGTTGCCATCAAGGACAACACTTGTATCATAATGCCAACAATCTCCCCCTTTGGACTTGATGGCAAAGCTAACTTGCCATACTAAGAACTGTCAACTTAACGAGTTGTCATTGTACATTGCATCTGAACTGATTCCTTTGCCTTGCATCCCATGTGTTCTGTCACATCTGATCTCTCTTCTATAGATTCATATAGTTATGTATAAGTGAGATGTTCTACTCCAAGTGGGTTGCCATCAAGTACAACACATGCATCATAATGCCAACAAAGAGGAAAAATGGATGGAAATGGTGTAAAAAACAAAATAGTCATGAGACTCTAGATTCCCCTATGCTGAGGTCCTTGCATGTCCTCATGCAAAAGACAAAACTAATGTCTTATGTTTAATTACTGCATTTCTTTTGAGACCTGTACAAGTACATCCAACTTCATAGTTTTCCCTTTATTTCTAGCTATTGCCATCCTTGGCTTCTTCATGAGAATCTTGTACTTCAGGTTTATGACTTGTCTCTGTAGAGCTATATCTTTTTGCCTTAGCTTCTTATTTTTCTTAAACCACAGACTTAGGTGTAAAAGGAGATTGTCACTCTTAGCTATTTCAATTTCACTCTGCACCTTTAGGGTTTGACTATCCTTCTGAACATACCTATTTAGTGTCTCCAACTTGAAAATTTCTTGTTTTAAAATATTTATCACTGGATGTTCTTGTGGTTTACTAAAATGTAATTTTTCCTGATTTAAATTTGGTGTTCTTACTGCATCTCGTTTCTCCAGAGACTCAATATAATCATCAACCTCCTAATGTACAGGATCAATTTCAGGTGTTCTTCAACTTGGGCTCTGAGGAGGTGTGATGAAAGTTGGCATAGAAACCCTTGAATCTTCCTCTCCTAATTTTATATCCTCCATACTTTTTTAAGGTAGTTCTTTTGTTACTGAATTGAGTCTAGTAGTCCTGCTTAAGCTTGTCATAGGACGCATTAAAATTTTTTCTTTCTTCCTTTCTATCTTAGGATTTTCTGTTTTGGGTGTGATCTCTATATTTTTGTTGGATTTCTTTCTTCTAACATCTTTCTTGTTTATATTATCTATAATTTCTTCAAGAGGAATGTCATACTCTGACGCTCATGTGGTTGTTATTGTTCTTATTCAACTAGTTCTTCAATTTTTGTTTTTCTCCCTCTCTTGGCTTTGCTGCTACTTGGTTGTTCTTGTTCCATTGGTTCTTCATTTTTTCTCTTTCTCCCTCTCCTGGCTTTGTTGTTGCTTAGCTGTTCTTGGGTGTCTTCCTTAAAATGATTTCTCACTAAAAATATTTCCCAATTATCACCCATGTTTTTAAGATGAAATTTAATGAGGATTTGGACAAGACCATGGTGATACATCGTGCTCTCTATCAATGAAATTTACTTTTGAACACTACCTGAATATTTCTTAGACAATTATATAAGAAATATGGAATATTTATTTCATTATCCTCAATAAAATTCATCAGCAGTTGAATATGATAGGAGAACATCAATCCAAACCTTTATTTCCAAGATTGTTTTTTAATTTTTTAGAAGTAAATTTCTCCACTTAATTGTCAATGTTTTGCTTGGAATGCCTTTCATGAAAATGGTGGTTTCGATGCTAGGGTTTTTCAGAAAAACCTTCCAGTCCTCCCTCTCAATTCCTCTGTTTTGAACCATTTTTATCAAATTCGAGGCAATCCAGTGGCTTCAGCAACAAAATACTCTGTGACTGTAAATTTTATGTCTTCGATCTTGACTTCCACCCAATCAAAAGCTTTGGTGAAGCATTTGGTTACTTATTTGTGGAAACCATTGAGTTTCTCTACAAACTCCAACCACTGTGCTTCCTGTAATAATTATGTTTTCTGCAGATATCCTTCTAAAACTTTTCTCCCTACTAGTTCTATTCTGAATATAACCCCTATGGCTGAGAAGCTTTGTTCGAAGACTACTTTGTTTGACAGGGTATTAGGGTTTCAAAGGGTTTCAGAGAGATGAGGAAGAGAGTGTGAATGATGGGAGTATTAGTGGTAAGGGTATAAAGAAGTGCGACAGAATCTAACCGTTGAGAGCATAAATGAGGATGATTTTGGCGATCAGATTAAAACAATCGAGATTTGGGTTGGATTGTAAGTATAATGATGAGGAGTGAATGGCGGATTAGATCCAAATTGACACAATACTATCAACTCTTAGTAATAATGATATTGAATTTTGGTAGTACAATGTCTATATAGTTCATATATTTAATGTTTTTTATTCCTATTATCAAATTAAAGAGTTGCATACCTTTGAATTATCACTTTGTAACCTTCGGTTTTTATCCTTTGCATGGTCTTCGGGTGCTTTATAGTGGATGGAGTCAATCATTCTTTCAATTACTCTATCATAAATTTCTATCAAGTAGGTTGCAGAAATCTGTTATAATTGTAGAAACTCAATAATTTTGTAGCTATTTTATTTCTCAAAAGAAAAGATTAGGATATAAAGAAAATGGGTTTAGAAAAGATGTGAAGAAAATTTAGGGTGTCAAAACTTTATTTTCACCTTATATATTTCTTATAAACATGCCAACATTGTTGGTTTTCAAGTTTATACAAATTTTTATTTTATTTTTATTAATTGTTTTCAGAAAGAAAAAGCCTTTTGGAGATCAAGTTGTGGAAGAAGAAAAATCCTTCTTCACCAAGATTAAATCAGTATTATCTTGCAAATATTGGATAAATTATTCCATGGTCCATGGCTTATGATAGATTCTTAGTTGATGACCATTCATAAGAAAGGTGGTCCTTTCTTCATCAATATTTCTGATCCTAACTGCACCATTGTGAAAGACTATTTCAATCTCATAAGGTGATGCAAGATTACCCCTACTTACACCCATAGTATGCATTTAAAATGCATAAACACATTTTCTCAGGAATTTTAACTCTGTAAGGAGTCAAATCTTCATTTGCCAAGGTTTTAGGATCCCTTCAACGGTATCATTCATTACAATAGCCCAATCTTTCATTTCCTTCTATCAGGACTACATCTACCCTTATAAACCTTAGTTTAACTTTACCCACACATTAGGCCTTCATAACATTGTTGCCTCATATATATAACCAACCCCTCTTTAAACTTTGGTTAATGTGGACCTAACCCATAAAACCCTCTATAGGTGCTTTATTTCTATTATACATAGAAATATGCATAAACATGCATAACTTACCTTTTCACCTTTTTTAAAGCCTTGCACAGTTTCCAAGATTTCCCCTTTATCATTGATCGCAATCGAGCTCTCCGTGGTCACATTAACACACACCTCCTCCACATCTGATATGTTATTACACTGTCAGATTCCAAATATTATTTAGTTGTGCTTATAAACCTTCTCGGGTCTGTTTCTTGTCGCTCATCGCATTACTTCTCTATTTTTTGCATTACATAGAAAACACATGGAACTCTACTCCAAAGCTTAAGGTGGGAACTCAATTGGAATTGAGTCCGCCTCTATAAACTTTCAGGGATGCGCTTTTCAACCATTTCTAAAGGGCTGATCTTTCCTTCCACCGATATCTGATTAAATCAGGGCCATAGATCGAGCTTCTGATTCGACAATCGAGATCACCCCATTCCAATAGTCGCTTGACAGTCCTCCAGCGTTGATCTACACTTAGTACATCCAATGGTCGAGGATGATGACTTCGGATAGACTATAAGCATGTAGAATAACCACTGAAAAAGTGGTTTCCTCACTCTCCTCCACTGCTACGTGTCACTCGATAAGTGGAATTGGGTGCTCACCCCTCGATACCACTTACCGCTTCTTCACTGCCCGAAATACCACTTAAGGTTTGCGAAACCACCTCTTCCTTGTGTTATTTCCTGCGCTCTTTCATCGTGCAATGACCGTTGATCTATGAGAGCTAACAGTTCCTGTGCATCACCTCTTCACTTTCCCCTCGTCACTTTTCTTTGACCTTAATTCATCCTTCAGTGTTTTCCTTGTGGGTTTGAATTTTTCGTCAGGGGTTCATTCTTCCTACTCTTCCGCTGCTCAACTCTCTTTGATCTTTGCTCTGTGAATTCTCACTTCGCTACCTCTCTACAGCTTCACTCTAATCCTCTAATTGGATTCAAAGACCCATTATGATTCTTCTAAATCATTCTTCTCCTATGTGTGTTCTATAGAACTCTTCCTGCAACCCTTGTTACAAAACCTACAAATTCACATATAATTAAACACTCGAAACACATGTTTGAAATCAGAATTGAGTTGATTATATTAATAAATAAAAACAATGATTACAGAATGATATCTCTACCTCTCAGGCCTAATCTTCAATATCAGTGTCCTCCTCATCTTTTTACTTTGCCCATAGGTTTACATTTATACCAGAAAGGTTCTTTTGAACTAATTCTGGTTCAAATCCTAGATCTACTGAACTGACTCCTAAATGTCCTCTATGTCCACTTCTAACTTCAATTAATTCCTAAGAACTTTCTCTAGTTCCTTGAATCATGAAACTACCTCTAGAGTTATAATTGACCTCTAACTCTCTTGTCATTATTAACCACTCATGTTCTCCTTTATTCAAGAGAATTTACAAAGATCCTCACACATCTAATTAATTCCTATTATAATCACTTAAAACCCTAAATATTACATTAATTTTAGACTTAGGCATCCAACTTCCTTAAAACACATGACCCCCCTATGTCTACTAAAATACAATGATTTTATCTTTGGTTGAATGCTCCTCCATCAAACTACCAAAGTAGAAAATATTCATGATCTCTTGATCATGTGTCTTCGTAAGTTGATAGAAAACCCCCAGGGTCCCAAACTTTTGACTACCTGAAAGCTTTGCACATTTTTTGTTGTTGTATGTCTGCTATTTTCTGTTTCATCTTCCTCTCCTTGTTAATTAGGTTAAAGTTCTGATCGATCATCCCTCATGCTGCTATCATTTTCCTCCATATGGATTGTTTCATCATTAACTGCCATAACTCTTCAATCTCCATCTCTAGCATATCTTTGGGCTGGTCCATATTTTTCCATTCATTGTTACCTCTTTCTCTTTGCTTCAGGTTGTTGTTGTTGTCTACGAACTCTTCAAATTGTTGTTTATTTTCTTCTACTTTTTCTCTTGCTATCATTGTAGACATTTCTTCCACCCAAACTTCCTGGATATCTTTAAGGATATCTCCCTCTGCAACATCTAATTTCCGCATTGACTTATGACTTTCCAGCATTCTCTCCAACAATTGAACATTTATGTTCCATGTATTAAATTCTTCCATAGAATCCTCTTCTTTCATCTTTATTTTGCTGCTCATTTGTGCCAAATTTCCTCCAACATATGCAACTAAACTTGCATTAACAAAAAATTTGTTAAAATAAAGAGAATAAGGCTTCAGTGCCTTATTTTCCCTTTGGCAACAATTCAGGATGTTGCTCTGTTTCTTTCTCCTCTGTCAGCACATCAGTATGCTGTTTTGAATTCTCAAAAGAATTCATGAGCCTGTCAATTAGCCTCTCCTTCATACCATCTTCTTCAATGATATCTCTCTGCTTTTGTTCACAGTATTGAACTTCTTCTTCCTTAGCCTACTACTGGTTAACTCTTATTTGAAATTTTTTGATTCCTACTACCTCGCTTTCATCGTTACCCTCTTGTTCTTTAAGAACCTCCATATCATCTTAAAATAATCTCTCTCCTTCCCCAATGAAATTCATTGGATCATTTCTTTGGGACAACATTTCTTTAGTCTTCACTGGAATAAGACTACCATCTTCCTGCTCTATGATAGTTCTAACATTCTTCTGCCTACTCCCAGGTGACTCTTATGTCTCCTTCTGGTTCTGAGATCTTGCCATCTCAGTCTTCATCTGAACAAATTTCAAATTTTTCTCCTTCTCTCTAACAAACTCTAAAGTTTGTTCATCCTCTTATGATGTACCTGCAATCATCCACAAATTATTAATTTTAAATTCATAAGACCTGGCGGTCTCACTTGACTCTCCAGTCATCACATTTCCTTGTTGCTCTGAGTCTTCTATGTGATTTAGCTCCTCAGGCTCAACTTCATCTCCTTCCTTCGCAAGGAATGGTTATTCTCTTGTAAGAGGTCCAATTATTAATTTTTCAATGTGTTCTTTCTGCTATAACAACTCAATACTTTCCTCATTTGAGAGGTCTTCTTCATCATACGCTGCTGCTCTAGAGTACCTTTTATCCCCTAAAACACATTGCTCCTCATACTTCAGTTCAAGAGCTTTATTCAGGTTCACTTCAGATATTCATCTTCTGTAAGATACTCCTCCATGCCTTCGACAGGTTCACAAGACTGTCTATCTTGTGCTATGCATCTTGCAAGCACACCAAAACTATTGGGTTGAAAACCACATGGCTTGATGGCCTTATACATCAGATCTTCATCTTCAGTCAGCATCTCCTCATGTTGTTTTGAACTATCCTGATAGTCCATGAGATCTTCACTTGATCTCAATTCTTTAGCTTCAGTGTAGTCCTCACCTTCTCCCAGAATTTCTCCTTGTTCTAGATTACAAAAGGACTCTTCCATTTCCAACTCAAAGTCCTTGAGTTTCTCCCTCAGCCACATTACTTGCTTTTGTTGTAGCCTTCTCTGCATCTCATGCCACTCCATTGACTTCTTCCTTAATACCCAACCTTGTCTCTAGTTTTCTTCTATCTGCATTGTTAACACATCAAGTTTTTTTCTTATCTCACGCAACTCCTTGTCAATATACTCTTGACTTAGTCTCTTGCCATCTACTTTGGCCTTCTTCATCGAATATCTTCCGTTGTGGCTTCTCTCTAAACCTCTACTATGACTATCAGTAGTCATCTTCTTCTCCTCTTTCTTCATGATCTCTTCACTCATCTGCAGCAACCCTCTGCAACAACTAGTCCTTCTCACTACAATCTTACCTCACTCAGTCTTTTGGTAAGCACAACTCCTCTATCTAGAACCTCCTCTTGAGCAACACCTTTTCTTCTTCTAGGCTTCTACAATATTCCACTCTCTCTTGAGAACACTTCAGCTGTCCTCTTTGTCCAACCTCGTGTTGGATTCTTCAAGTTCACTGCCACTTCTCCTTCAGAGTGTTTTCCTCCTCTCATAGCTTCTCTTCCTGTATTTTGCTGAGAGGTTTCATCTACAACCACAATCTTCGATTTTAATTTGAAACAAAACACACTAACTCACCTCCAAGATCGATGTATGATCTTGTTCTCCCATTCTCCTGCACTTTGAATGGATTGTCCTTTGTTTGGTCTCCAAGTCCTCTTTCCCTCAAAAATTGTACGAAGCAATCTTTCTCTCACTTTTCTTCAAGGAATCCTCTGTTCCTGTCTACTCCAAGCCTCTGCTGGAACTGCTACAATCTCCCAGGAACTTCAAAAGTTCCCCTTACAATCTTTTGTTGTAGTCTCTACCATTCATTCACTTAACTTATGCACATTACCTTCTTCTATGTGCAAACTCCTTTTCATAGGAAATCTTTCCCCGCTCTAATTACAATTATGCTCTGATACCAAATGATGCAGGGTTACCCCCGCTTACACCCACAGTATGCATCTAAAATGCATAAACACACTTGTCCCAAGATTTTTAAATCTCTAAGTAGTCAATTCTCATTTACCAAGGTTTTAGGTTCCCTTTAACGATATCATTCATTACAATAGCCCAGTCTTTCATTTCCTTCTATCAGGACTCCATCTACCCTTATAAGCCTTAGTTTAACTTTAGCCGCACATTAGGCCTTCATAACATTTTTTCCACATATATATAACCAAGCCCTCTTTAAACTTTGGTTAATGCCGACTTAACCCATAAAATCCTCTATCGGCGCTTTATTTCTATTATACATAGAAATACACATAAACATGCATAACTTACCCTTTCGCCTTTTTTAAAGCCTTGCACAACTTCCAAGGTTTCCCCTTTATCACTGATCACAATTGGGCTCTTTGTGGTCACATTGACACACACCTCCTCTGCATCCGATATGCGATTACATTGTCAGATTTCAAATATTATTCTGTTGCACTTATAAACCTTCTCGGGTTCGTTTCTTATCGCTCATCGCATTACTTCTCTGATTTCCACATTACATAGAAAACACATGGAACTCTGCTCCAAAGCTTAAGGCTGGAACTCAAATGCAATTGAGTCCGCCTCTATAAAATTTCTGGTCTACGCCTTTCAACTATTTTTGAAGCCTTGCTCCTTCCTTTCGCCGATCTCTGACTAAATCAAGGTCATAGATCTAGCTTCCGATCCGACGATTGGGATCACCCCATTACAAAAGTCGCTTCACGGTCCTCCAGTGTTGATCTACACTTAGTAGATCCAATGATTGACGATGACTTTGGATAGACAATAGGCATGGAGAATAACCACCCGAAAAGTGTTTTCCTCTCTCTCCTTTGCTGCCATGTGTCGCTTGATAGGTGGAATCGGGTGCTCACCCCTCAATACCACTTACAGCTTCTTCACCGCCTGAAATACCAATTAAGGCTTTCGAAACCACCTCTTCCTTGTGTTATCTCCTACGCTCTTTCATCGTGCAATGACTGTTGATTTATGAGATCTAACGGTTCCTGCGCATCACCTCTTCACTTTTCCCCTCGTCACTTTTCTTTGACTTTAAATCATCCTTCAGTGTTTTCCCTGTGGGTTTGGGTTTTTCTTCAGGGATTCATTCTTCCTACTCTTCCACTACTCAACTCTCTTTAAGTTTTGCTACGAGAATTCTCACTTCACTACCTCTCCAGAGCTTCACCTCGATCCTCTTATTATATTCAAAGACCCATTATGATTCTTCTGAATCATTCTTATCCTCTATGTGTTCTACATAACTCTTCCTACAACCCTTGTTATATAACCTACAAATTCACATATAATTCAACACTCGAAACACACATTCGAACTCAGAATTGAGTTGATTATATTAATAAATGTAAACAATGATTATAGAATGAGATCTCTATCTCTTAAGCCTAATCTTCAATATCAATGGCCTCCTCGTATTTTTACTCTACCTGTAGGTTTACATTTATACCAGAAAGGTTCTGTCGAACTAATTCTGGTTTAAATCCTAGATCTACTAAACTAACTCCTAAATGTCCTCTATGTCCACTTCTAACTTCAATTAATTCCTAAGAACTGTCTCTAGTTCCTTGAATAATGAAACTACCTTTAGAGTTATAATTGACTTCTAACTCTCTTGTCATTATTAACCACTCATATTCTCCTTTATTCGAGAGCATTTACAAACATCCTCACACATCTAATTAATTCCTATTCTAATCACTTAAAACCCTAAACATTACATTAATTTCAGACTTCGGAATCCAACTTCCTTAAAACACATGACCCCCCTATGTCTACTAAAATATAATGATTTTCTCTTGGGTTGAATTCTCCTGCATCATAAGTCCCAAGACAATGAGTTTGAAATTTCCCTTGGAAATATTTAAACTTTGAATCAAAGAGTAATGCCTAATCTCCTAGCTAGAATTTTCTCTCTTTCATATACTTGTCATGCCATCTGGATCTCTGTTGTTGAACTAGATTGGTTCTTTGGATTGCATCTTGTCTTATCTCATCTAGTTCATTTAGCTGCTCCATTCTTTGTTTTTGTGCTTTTGAAATATCAAGACCCAATTTGATTACTGCCTTGAGAGTTTTGACTTGAAACTCAATAGGAAACATGACTTGTTTTCCATAGACAAGCTCATAAGGAGTATGTTCTGTAGTATTTCTTCATGTCATACAGTATGCCCATAAAGCTTCTGGAAGCTTTTCTACCTAATCTCTTCTATGAAAATGCACATTTTTGGTGAGAATTTGCTCAATGACTTTATTGGTGGACTCCACCTATCCATTTACTTGAGGATGATATGGAGTAACTTCTAATGTTTGGTTTTGTATTCCTTCATTATCTTCTATACCAACTTGGATGTGAATTGAGTACCTTCATCTATTACAATTTCTCTTGGGACTCCAAAACGAGTAAAGATATCCTCAAAAAGAAATGAAACTACAACATTTTCAGCAGGAGAATGAAGTGCTTTAGCTTCTACCCATTTTGTAACATAATCAATAAAATAAGAATGTACCTTTCTTGTCTCAAATGTGGATTCATTGAACCAACAAAATCTAGAGCCCATTTTTCAGAAGGCTCAATAAGTACCTGAGGTTGTAGAGGCATGTCATTAGAAGGAATAGGTTTCCCCATCCTTTGACAACTATCACATCTTTTAACATACTCCTTGGCATCCTTAAAAAGGGAAGGCCAATAATATCATAAGAGAAGGACTTTGTAATAATTTATTTTGTTAGTGAAGTGTCCTCCACATCATGACAAGCTTTCAGTATCTCTGGTACTTCATCTTCTCTAACACACCTTCAGATGATCATATATGGACCTATTTTATACAATTCTTCATTTATCCATGAATAAGATGCACTAATTTGAATTACCTTCCTTTTTTCTCGAGGACACACATATGATGGTGATTTTCCTATAGACAAATAGTAAGCAATATCTGCAAACCATGGAAATTTAGTAAATACTGCAAAAATATATTCATGAGGAAAATTATCTTCTACAAGTGTGTCATTGTTATCATTTTGAATCCTTTATAAAAAGTCAACAACTGCATTTTGTTTTCTAGGTCGATCCATAATAGTAATCTTAAACACTTGCAACAACAACAACCATCTAGTCATTCTGCCATTAGTGATTGATTTATTCATTAAGTATATAATTGTAGAATGATCAGTATATACAAAAAGTTTCATAGCCAGTAATATAATGTCTAAATTTATTGATGGCATGAACAACAACTAAAAGCTCCTTCTCTGTGACAATATAATTGAACTCTACAGGAGTCAGATTTTACTAATGTAATAAATGGCATATGGAGTTAAGTCTTTTTGTCCTAGTACAACTCCTAAATCTATGTCTGAAGCATCAATCAAAATATGAAAAGGTAATTTCCAATTTGCTCCTCTCATAATGGGTTCTTCAAAAAATTTCTCTTTTAATGACTCAAATGCCTTTTGGCAATCAAAATTCCAATTGAATTCATTGTCTTTTTTGTGTAGTTTGAAAAGTGGAGATGCAATTTTTGTAATGTTTTCTATCAAACTTCTATAATAACTAGTGAAACCAAGAAAAATCCTAAGATCTCATTGACAGGATGGAATTGATAATTTAGAAAGAACTTCTACTTTAGATGTGTCCACTATAATTTCATTTCCTGAAATATGGGGTCCTAAAGCAATTCCCTCAGTAAACATAATAAAACATTTTTCATGACTTAATGAGAGATTTGCCTCTTTACATCTAGTGAGAACTTCTTCCAAATTTTTAAGAGCTTATTTAAAAGAATTTCCAAAACTGTAAAATTGTCCATATACACTTCCATACAATCATGAATTAGATTAGAAAATATGCCTAATATTTTTCTTTGAAATGTTGTAGGAGAAGTACATAATCTAAAAGGAAGTAGTCTTCTGGGGCTACTTGGATTTGATTATACCCACTAAAGCCATCTAGAAATGAAAAATATTTATTTCCTGCCAATGTATCTAAAAATTGATCTATGAAAGGGAGTGTAAAATGGTCCTTTAAAGTGGCTTTATTCAATTCCCTATAGTCAATACACACTCTCCATTTTCCATTATCTTTAGGAACAATTACTAACTTGGGTGAAACCCACTGGCTATCTGCTATTGGATAGATAAAATTGACATTCAATAGTTTTTGTAGTTCTTCCTTAACAATCTCCCTTAGATTTGGATTCTTTCTTATTTGAGGTCGTTGAATTGGTTTGGCATTTTATTCAATGTAGATATGATGTTTACAAGTATTAGGATCAATTCCCTTCATGTCAGTATATTCCCATGCATAAGCAGGTGAATGTTCTCGTAACATCTTGATTAATTCTTTCTTTTCAAATTCTTCCAAATTATTATTGATATTCAAAGTTTTTCCTAGAAAAATTTCAATTGTAGAATTGTCAAAATTTTCCATAGAGTGCAAGGATAGTTGACGAGATTATAAATATTCAATATTGCATTGCTCTTGAAAACTCTAACTAGATTCACAATATCATGAAGATTCATTATTTTCCATTAAATTTAAAATTTGATCTTCTTCATCTATTTGTGAAGTAGAAAAGATAGTTATTATATCAAAGTCATCATCTATCCATTCTTCATTTTCAACCTCTACTATTGTTTTTGTTGGTGCATACAGTGTGAATTTATTTTGTGCACTCCCTCAAAAAATGAACATGTCACTGTATCTACAAATTATGGAAGCATCGACTGTAGCTAGCCATGGTCTTCTTAGAATCAATGGATGCCCTCCTAAGTTACTATTGGGTGTTAAAATCATAAAATCAAAAAGATATTCCTAAGAATATAAGGATACATATATGTCTTCTAATACACCATTTGGTTTGATTACAGATCTATCTTCCAATTGTAATAATGTAGGTGTATATTGAAGATTACAAAGTTTTAATTGATTCATAGTCTGTTTACCCATGATATTTATGGTTTGTCCTAGATAAATCAATGTATTTGTGATATCTACACCATTGATGTGCTTTGCCACAATGGGAATTCTTGGATCAATATATTTCTGAATTGTTGTTTTTCCCATCATGATATCTACAACTTTTCTAACAAGTTGGATTCTTTTGATTTCTTTTATTTTTCTTTCAGCTCTTTTTGTGCTCAAGTCCCTAATTTGTTTTGTGAAAATTAATATTTCCTTAATGACTTGAAGCAAAGGAATCTTTATGCAAACATCCTTCAGTTCATTTAACATGTCCTAATCAGGAAATAAAATTTGTTTCTCTAGTCCTTCATCAACTTTTAATCTTTTAGGGAAATGTGGTTTCGAATAGATACTGAAGGTTGTTCCATAATATGAGTTATATTATTTGAATGCGTTGGAGTAACTTGTTTTCGAGTTTTTTCTTTTTCATTAAGAGACTTTTCTTCGTTAGAGATCTTTTCGTTTTCACTTTCTTGAATAACAACTCAGGGGGACTTATTTTCTAATAGTATACCAGATCTAAGATGAACATTTTTTAGATCTATTGGAGTTATCATGTAAGTTTGAAAATTTTGTCATCCCATAGTATAAATAGGTTGTGAATTTTTATTATTATTTCGATTTGGAAGTGGTTGGACAAGCAACTGGTTTGGTCTTTGACGAAATGTTAATGAAAGTTGTCGATTCACATTGTGAGGTTGAGTTTGTTGAACACAATGTGGATAATATTGTGGAGGAAAAGTAGGGTATGGCTCTTGAAATTGTGGAAATTACGGATATTGAGGGAATTTTCCATAAGGATTTTTTCATCCTTCTCACCAAGGTTGTGGCCAATATTGCCAACGCATTGGAGTACAATTATTTTGCGAATATTGTGGAAATGGTTGAGGATTAAAACCTTGAGCCGTATTTGGTTGTGGATTCTGCCAAGGTCTTTTAGCAATAAAATAGAGAGGATCTACTTGATTTGGTACTCTATCTTGGTAAACAACTTTAAGACTTGCTATTGAGGGACATTCTTTTGTATCATGATTTTCCGCTCAAATAACACAAGTTTCTACACTTTTTAAATTAAGAGGACATTCTCTCAAGGTAGGTTTGTTTCTGCAATTAGGGAAAAAAATGGACAATGCAACATTTTCATATTTTTTCTTGTTTTGTATATTAAGGGTGTCAGTTTGTTCACTAATACTCCCTAAAAGATCTATCTTAAAATTATTAAGCAAATTTTCTAATTCTACTCTAGTTACTGTCCCAACTGCAGATTTATTAATCCTTGATAGAAGAGGATCTCTTGAATTTTTCGCGGTTCTTGCTTTGCCTCTTGAAATGTGTATTCATAAATCATAAATTTCACCTAGTGATAACTGTGAAATGTCTCCCTTACCCATTAGATTGAAAATATCAATCCATTCATATCTAATTGATTTCAATAAGAGAGCTTTCAGATTTTCCTCATTGATATCATTCATGTTTGCCCTTTTTACATTGTAAGAAAATCTTTCGGCGAAATCTTCAAGATTTTCATCTTCCTTTTGTATCATTTAAAGACCTCATCTTTAATGTTATGAGGCATACAATAATCCTTATATTTCTCTAAGGATGTAGTGTTGATTTGTTCCAATGTTCTTATGGAGTTTATTCCTAAGCCCATTAACCATTTTAATGTTGCATCTTCAAGGGTTGCAGGGAATAATTTCAACTTTTGAGCATCATGTAGATAATCATATGATCTACACAAGATGAAAAATTCAAAGAGAAATGCCTCAGGATATTCACTTCTTAATCCATGAAATTCTGGAAGGATATAGGGTGAGATATTTTTCATTGCTATAGTTGTATCTTAATCAAGTATTGGAAATCCAAAGGTTTTTGGATTTATATCATCTCCTATTCCTCTTCCTCCACCTCTTTCACCTCTGCTTCTCCCTCCGGTCCTAGGTTGTTCACCATTCAAATTATGTACCTCTACTTCCCCTTATCCAACCATTGTAGATACTTTAGAACTAATATATGGTTCTGGTTCTGGTTCTAAGATTTTGTTTTTAGCTTCCTTTAGCTCCTTTGGTTCTTTTATTAATGGATTGTAGTGGGTTTCTTCTTCCTCTTCTACAATATGAACTTCCAACTCTTGAGCTAGAAGTTGTTCTCCTATTGAAGATAGGAAAAATATTCATGTTTTTGGGGATATGTGATCTTCTTCTATTACGACTTCCTTTGATGAAAGTGGTGAATCTCTAGGCTAGATTTCATATCTTAATACCTCAGGAAGTTTATGTTTGCTTGCTATGGATGGAATTCGAGTTTGTGTGGGTGGTGTGGCAATGCGAGGCCATGGTGGGGTAAGTGATGTTGTTGGAATTAAGATCTTTCCTCTACCTACAAATCTACCCCTAATATCTCTTTCCCTATGCATATCATGCCATTTTTTTATTATCTAAAAGAAATTAAGACTTCTAGTTACACTTCCTCCACAATGGTGCCAAAATGTTTATTCAATTTAATGTTCTTAAATTTCTTACATAAATGATCGACCGCAGTTGGCAAACTTGTGATGTGAAAGTGCACTATATATGCTAGAATTCTTTTTGAGTTCATTAGAATGATGATTGTGTTTGTTTTAAGGATTTTATTTATTCTTATGTTCCTAATGAAATTGAAGATTTATAACTAAATTTCTATGATTAATATTGAAAATTGAAGAAAAACAAGCTATCATGGTCCTATTTAACTGATTTTTGTTAGTTTCAAAAGAACTACTACGTAAGGTAATGGGAAAGAAAAACTAATTTTTTAACTCTATGAAAACTTCTTTAAGATAAATTGTGTTTTTGAAAAGAAACTTAGAAAGATAGTTATTCTAAAATCTATGGATAAAGTACTTATGTTCGAGAAAGACAATTGTTTATGCTCTAGAGGAAAATTTCTTGTACTATAGAATAAATATATAAAGCATACTATGTTGAGATCTCCCTACTTTAATTAACAATTCTACTTGAAATAATAAAACGAAAACAAAAAGAATGTAATGTAATTGAAAGTATTTTCTATGAAAAGAATAATATTTGTATACAATTTTCTATTTTAGAAAACATATAAACAATTGAAATTGGTAAACAACAAGTGAAAACACTATGAACAAATAACTACGAAGAAATTGAAGCTGTGATAATGCAATTCTGGAAATAATGAAAGTGAAATGATCTGAGATAAAAATAAAGGATTGAACCTCGACTATCTGTAGGGGCCCTTCATAAAACAACAGGTTTATAACTTTAACTCAACAGCTAACTGTGCATATGATTAATGAAAATATTTCTTTAGCTAAAAATAACAGAGTTATAAAACTTGAAACTGCCAATTAAATATTACATATAGGTGTTTTTAGTTTCTATTATACAATTATATATATATATATATATATATATATATATATATATAATTCATGCTGAACAGATTGAGACTTTTATGACTTTAAAACTTAAAACAAGCCTAACCTGAATTCTAATCTATCACAAAGAAATAAAGTTTCTCGACGATTTACTATTTGGAAAGAAAATCGGAGAGTCATGATCTATCAGAATTCTCACTGCTCCATTTATCCACATATTGAATTGCCTCCTTAACTGCTCCACTAGGCGATTACCTTAATGATTTGGCTCGGGCGAATAGGAGGAGATCCATGACGATATCAATCCCCATTTGCCCATGTGTTTCTTTACCTGGCTAGCATATTGGAATCTGGAAAACCATGGAGATCACTGCAGAATCATGAAATAGCTGGAGAATCATGTTAATTCTGTAGCTATTATAATATTTTAACCTAATAATAAGGCAAATTAATAAATATGAAAAATAAGACATATGAGTACCTTACCATGTCATATTGTTTTACTATTTATTTGAGTTTATAACAATGAAGAAAGGATGAAAATGGATGGAACTGGTGTCAAAAATAGAAACAGTCATGAGACTCTATAGCAATGTCCATTCTTGTTCTTTTCATTTCAGCGCGTCGACTCAGGGTGGTCAATGTCATACTGAGTAAGATAACGAAAACATGTATGTTTTAATATTGATTTTGTTCTGAATTATTTAGTAACAGTAAACATTGAACAATGAATTCTTTGCTTCCTTATCGATCAAAATAATCCTCTAGTTTTCGATATTATAGTCACTTTAGTCATTCCTTAATATGTCAAACAACCTTCTTTCATGAGGAAGATTTAGCTTTGTTTCCCATCTTATATCATGAAAAACAATTAAAACCAAATTATCTTTATTAAACGAGAAATGTTAGGATATTCAGACACATAGGAAATAGTTAAGTACAACTTGGTCTAGTATAGAGTTAGGTATAGAGTTAGGTAAAGTGTGTTTCTTTACCGTTGTACATTTTGTAACTTACAATCCGACGGTCACGATATGTAGTGATCCGACGGTTCATTCTCTCCTCGGTATTACCAACACTTGATCCGTGGCTTGACACCCAATTGGTCCATGAATTCTATTTAAAGCGCATGGAGGGTCATTTGTAGGGTAATCCGTGCATGAGAGAAACATATGTAAATTTTCATTCTTTTATTAATAACTTGCCTGAATTGGCCGCGTTGGCTCAGGCCGTGGACTGTTTCCCTCTTTGAGGGTTTTAACCACGTCAAAATACTGGTGTATTGATCTACGATCTAGTTGTGAGTGGTGTCCTTTTGGTGTTCTGTCTGAGGAACTTACCCTGTAAATTCCTACATGGTATCAGAGCTATTTGAGGGCCGCGTCCGTTGGTGATCCAAATCTGAAGCCGGTAGAACTGCATCCGACTTTCGTTTCCTAGATCTACTGTTTCTGACTGCTTTTGGGCCGAGAGGACTGCTCTGTTGTGTTGGGAGCATCTTTTCCAGTGAGGAACCCCTTTTGTTTCACGTGAAAAGGTTTCCGGTAGCCCTAGCTGCGTCATTTTTAAGATCTGGAGGTATACAGTGTTTATTTGCAGTTTACTATTATTTTCTCTCTGTTTATTTCGGTTTCGGTTTATTTAGCCTTTTTTATTACTGGATCTATACCTTTCATTTCTGCGTATGCTCTTTGCCCTGCGACTCTGTGCGATCTGGGCAAATCAGAAACAGAAAGGAAGGATTTTTCTCATGCGTATGCTCTTTTCCCTGCGCCTTAGGGTGATCTCGGAAAATCAGAAACATTGAGGAAAATATTTAGTTTCCGGCCAAAGCTAACTTTGACCCGCAAGGTTCATTTTTGAAAATATTTAGTTTTTCGGCTAAAGCTAACTTCGAGCCATAAGGTTCGTTTTCTTTGCATGTCCGTGTTGGGTTTTCTGTTTTTTGTTTTGTAGGGAAAAAGAGCTTTCTCAAAGCAAGCACGCAACCCAAAGCACCCCCCCTCTCTCTCTCTCTCTCTCTCAAATTTTTTGTATAGATCAATTGGTTCAAAGCTATTTTAAGAGAGTAGAGGTCTTGGGTTCAAGTCTCCATTTTGTGGGGGCAGACTTTTTCATTTCCGCACATTCCCGCACTTCGTCAGCAACTTCAACAACGTTTTTTTCAAAAATCCATAACTTCTTCATCCGGAAGCTGTTTTTAGAGCCGTTTTTTTTAAACCAGCCTAATTTTTCGAGATCTATCCATTGGAACACTTATTTTCAGCATCTTTAGCTTCAGTTTCCATTGAAATGGAAAGTCAATACCAAGTTACCCTTGACAGCACCAACTACTTCCAATGGTTGGCTTACATTGAGGATTTACTTAGAAGTAAAGGTCTCTACAGAATAGCCTCAGGCCAAGAAAAGAAACTGAAGGATGAAGAAAATACTGCTAAATGGGAAAATAGGCAAGATCAAGCACGTGGATTGATAGGGATGTCTATTTCTCCAGATATTAGATTCCATATTGCAGAAATTGATACTCCTGATGAAGCAATGAAACAAATCAATAAATTTTTTGGGATTAAGAATGAAATTAGAGCCCATCAACTTGAAAATGAGTTGCTTACATTGGACCCTAATAGTTTTTCTTGCATTGAAGATTTCTTGTCCAAGTTCAAGACCCTTAGATATCTTTTGGAAGGTGTTAAAGTTAAGAAAGAAGATAGTAACCTTATCTATTCCATTCTTACAAAGTTGGGACCAACCTACTCTGTGTTTGTTTCCACCTTCCATTCTACAAGAGAAGCCTTCATTTCTCAAGGAACAGACTACAAGCCCCCTTCCTTTGACTCTTTTTGTGATTCTTTAATAAGAGAACAAGAAAAACTCTTACGCCTTGGTCTTCTTAATCTTGGAAACTCTTCCAAGAAAGCGTTAGCCGCCCAGCAGCAACCAAATTCAAAGAATCCTAAGAAGTCATATCCTAAAAAGAATGGTCCTAAACCAAACAAGGGTCCTAAGCAATTTCAGCCCCAAAATGAAAAATCATTTCAACAAAATGATAAGACAAATAAAAACAAAGGGAAGAAGACTGATAGACATTGCAATTTTTGTAATCGAGATGGCCACTTAGAATCAAAATGCTTTAAGAAGATGGAAGCCTTGGAAGCAGCAATGAAGAAGCATAACATCCATTTGGGGTAATCTTCAACTTCAACTTCATCTTCAGGAATGGCACTTTATGCATGTGGTTGTCAAGCATCTCGGTCTGGCTATGCATTAAATGTATCTTCTTCTTCTCATTCTCATGAGTGGCTCATTGATTCTGGAGCTTCTTATCACATGGCCAAAAACAAAGCCATGTTTTCTTCTTTAAATGATTGTAACACCAAAAATATATATGTTGGTGATGATAGATCTCTTAGTGTTGTAGGGACTGGAACTGTTCATCTAGACAATGGTCAGTTTAATGATGTATTATGTGTTCCAACCTTATCCTACAACCTTCTATCTGTATATCAGATAACTCATTCAGGTGAAGGTAAAATCGTTGAATTTTCACCTCATGATGTTGTAATCAAGGACTTAAGAGATCCTAAACAGATTTTGGCTACTGGCATTGCTGATGATTCTACAAGGTTGCATAAGTTTCACAACTTTGGGTCATCAAATCTTCCCTCAGTATTTGTTGCTCATAACGATGAAGTGAGAAAACTTTGGCATGAGCGATTTGGTCACTTAAACTATCGCTCCCTTCAGCATCTATGTAAAGAAAATATGGTGACAGGTCTTCCTATGGTATCTTGCAGAGATGGTGTTTGTTCCGGATGTGTACTCGGAAAACATCATCGGGACAGTTTTGAAAAACGTGCCTCTTGGCATGCGTCAGCCCCTTTACAGCTTGTGCATAGTGATTTATGTGGTCCACTTCTAGTTGTGTCATTCTCTGGCTGCAAGTATTTCTTAACTTTCATTAATGATTTCTCCAGACGCACTTGGGTATACTTCTTAAAACTCAAGAGTGAAGTATTTAACACTTTTTTGGCCTTCAAGGCCTTTGTTGAAAAACAATCTGGACATCAAATTCTTATGTTAAGATCTGATAATGGTGGAGAATATGTTAAAAAAATATTCATCAACTATTGCACTGAGAATGGAATTCAAATGCAACATATTATTCCATATACTCCACAACAAAATGGCGTAGCTGAAAGGAAGAATCGCACCTTAAAGGAAATGGCTAATTGTATGCTACAATCTAAAGGACTTGGTCTTAGTTTTTGGGCAGAAGCAATTAAATGTGCAAATTACATAATAAATCGCACTCCTACTAAGGCTTTAAAGAATATCACTCCAGAAGAAGCATGGAGCTCAATCAAACCAGATGTAAGTCACTTTCGTGTTTTTGGAAGTGAAGCGTGGGCCCATATTCGAGATGAAAAGCATAAAGCTTTAGAACCTAAGAGTGAAAAATGTACTTTTGTTGGATATTCTGAAGATGTCAAAGGCTATAGACTTATTCCATTTAAGTCCAAAAATGTTATCATTAGAAGAGATGTAAAATTTGATGAAAATATATCGGCCTGCGAGCCTAGTCCGGCGGTTGTGCCACCTCTCCGTATCTCTTCTACTTTTGAAAACATTTCTTCTTCAGATGATGAAAGTGAGGATGACAATCCTCCCCCACCATCTCAGGATCTTCCTTCAGCTCCTCAGTTTCCAAAATTGGTTCGTGCTACTCGAGATGCAGCAGGTGATCTTGCCGGTGATCCTACAGATCAGCGACGTACACGTTCTCAGTTCGAGAGAGCCTCTTCTTTACTGGTTGAAGCTCCAGTAAATTATGATCCTGACACCTTTGCAGAAGCTTCAGGCCATCCATATTGGGAAGCAACTATGAATGAAGAATATCTTTCATTGTTGGCAAATGATACATGGGATCTGGTTCCTCTACCAAAGGGATGAAAACTTGTTAGATGCAAATGGGTTTACAGAACCAAGTATGGACCAGATGGGAATTTGATAAACATAAAGCTCGTCTTGTTGCTAAGGGTTTTTCACAGGTTGAAGGCATTGACTACACTGAAACCTTCTCCCCTGTTGCCAAAATGAACTCTATCCGCCTTGTTCTTTCCCTTGCTGCCTCTTTCAAATGGGAAGTCCATCAGATGGATGTTAAATCTGCCTTCTTGCATGGGGACTTGCATGAAGAAATCTATATGGAACAACCCATTGGCTTCATACAAACAGACTCCAGCCTTGTATGTCGACTTAAGAAATCCCTTTATGGTCTCAAGCAAGCTCCTCGGGCTTGGTATGCCAAAATGGATAGCTTTCTTTTAGAATCTGGCTTTTCTAGGTGTCATTCTGACAATACTGTCTACACCAAGAAAGTGGGCAACTCTCTTATCATCCTTGTTCTTTATGTTGATGATCTTATCCTTACTGGTAGTGATCCCAACCTTATAAACCATGTGAAGTCTAGCCTTAAAAGGAAATTTGAAATGACAGACTTAGGAAACTTTCATTATTTTCTCGGTCTTCAAGTCTTGCAACCCAAGGAGGGTATTTCCCTTTCCCATTCCAAGTATGCTTGTGATATTCTACGTCATTTTCACATGGAAGACTGTAAGCCAGCGCCTTCTCCCTTTCAGTCTGGAGTCAAACTTTCAGTCACTTGTACTTCTCCTGAAGTTGATGCTACCTTATACCGTCAACTTGTAGGAAAACTTTTGTATCTAACCCATACTCATCTTGACCTTTCCTTTGCTGTTGGCCTTGTTGCTCGGTTCATGCAGAACCCCCGTGAAAGTCATTGGAAAGCAGCTAAAAGAATACTTCGTTATGTTCGAGGTACAATTCAGTTTGGGATTGATTACAGTGCCGAAGCATCTCCTCTATTGGTTGGTTTCACTGATTCTGATTGGGCTGGTGACCCTGATGATCGGAAGTCTACTGCCGGTTATGTGTTCACTCTTGGTTCAGGACCTATTACATGGGCTTGCAAGAAACAAGGTGCCATTTCTATTTCATCAGCAGAAGCGGAGTATCCTGGTGCCGTATAAGCTAGTAAGGAAGCATTGTGGCTTCGTCAGATCCTATCAGAGTTTGGCTTTGAGCAGTAGCATCCGACTACACTTTGGTGTGATAATCAAAGTGCCATTCAGCTATGCAAAGATCCAGTCCAACATCAGCGCAGCAAACACATTGAACTGCACATGCACTTCATCAGAAATCTCATTCACGACCATGTTCTTGAAGTGCAATATTGTTCAACAGATGATCAAGTTGCATACATCTTCACAAAGGCTCTCACAGAGGCGAAGTTCACTAAACTTCGATTTATGGTTGGAGTTCAGGAAGTTGTCACTAAGGGGGGATAGGCTCTAGTGCCTCCTTTCTTCTCCTATTGTGTCATATTTGTAAATCCTTCAATCCTATCCCAAGTTGTTCTTAAGGGGGGATGTTAGGATATTCCGACACATAGGAAATAGTTAAGTACAACTTGGTCTAGTATATAGTTAGGTATAGAGTTAGGTAAAGTGTGTTTCTTTATCGTTGTACATTTTGTAACTTACAATCTGATGGTCACGATATGTAGTGATCCGACGGTTCATTCTCTCCTCGGTATTACCGACACTTGATCCGTGGCTTGACACCCGATTGGTCCATGAATTCTATTTAAAGCGCATGGAGGGTCATTTGTAGGGTAATCCGTGCATGAGAGAAACATATGTAAATTTTCATTCTTTTATTAATAAATTGCTTGAAGTGGCCGCGTTGGCTCACGCCGTGGACTGTTTCCCTCTTTGAGGGTTTTAACCACGTCAAAATACTGGTGTATTGATATGCGATCTGGTTGTGAGCGGTGTCCTTTTGGTGTTCTGTCTGAGGAACTTACCCTGTAAATTCCTACAAGAAAGACATTATGTAACTTAATCCTTTAGCACATTTCATGTTTACCTTATATTATGAGCGTCATAATGAAATTTAAGTTATTTATTTGTAATCATAAAATTATTTAAAGAAATAGTGTAAAGAGGGGGTGAAGAAGACCCTCGGAAAAACAATAATATATATTCATGATAGATAATAATTTTTCATGAAAGTGAGAGACATTTGAACTATTTTTTTTTCAAAAATGGAGGTGAGGTAGAATGATGGGAGCTCAAGGTACATTTAATTGAAATATAAGCCATTGAAATTTGTGAATTATTTAAAAATAATAATAATAAAAGAAGAGTAAAATAAAATGATGCTTGGCATAGAAATTGATGCAAATAACATTTTATTCGTATTCAAAGCTGAAGACAGTTGGGTAGTCAGAAGTCAAGATGATATTACATAGAACTTAGCTGCAGGGGTGGCCCTTGCTGAAAAATTAGAAAGGTAGTAAATCTTCTCTCAATCTTGAAGATTTCTTGTGATGTTTCTTATTATTACAATTATTTATATATTCTTTCTCTAGTTCATCAATCAATTACCAAAAGAAGCAATAGATAAACCAATGAAGAAAAGATGTAGGCACATGCCAGGGAAAAATGCCCCTTTAGGGGAAAACCCAGTCAAAGTAATTCTTCAATAGTATTCTTCAAGACTCTTCACCCTAGACCTTAATCATACCTTCCCTCCACACCAGGTTAGCCTCCAGAAGATTGACCTCTTCCCAGCAACTTCGACTATGCAACAACTCACAAGAGACAACAACTTCCAGTAGTAGTCCAAATTGGAAGACTTCATTCTCCTAATACAGATCACGTAACAGAGTGAAACCACCAACAAAATTTATATTTTTCTCTTCCCCTTATACTCCCCAAAACTCTCATTCACTTCAGCTTCTCGACAACAAACATTCCCAGCTATCCACTTTGCACTTCTGCCCAGCAACATGATTTTCGCACTTCTACCAGTAGATAGGAAGATGAGAAGTGATGCTTCAAATGAATTCGTAGTCTTTCATTTTATAGGATTCTTGTGGGGTAGAATTGATCCTTAGGCTGACATGATCTTCTCTTATCCCGACAGGCTATGGAGGTTACATAATTCATATTTGACTCAATAGTTAACTGATTTACATGATTCAAAATCCCAAGAAGGGTCTCTTTAAATGCACAATAACTCTATAGTCCTAGAATAAATCATAGAAGTCATCAATGGGGACTTTAACCTAAAACATGGTGACCCAAGCACGAAACCCATGCTTTAATAAGTCATAATAATAATAATAATAATAATAAATATTTTCTTTATTCTTTTGACAAGTACATTACATAATGAGTCAAGTACATTATTGAAGACCAAACATAGTTACTTTTTCCAACACTCCCTCTTAGCTAGGGAGGTACTCATAATGTAAATATACAATGGAAGATGTCAAACTATATGAACCATGAAGAAATTTAGGCACTGCAATGCCATGGACTAGATTACTCACTAGGGAAATCTATCCAATGAGTCACTCAGCAATTTAGGCACTGCAATGCCATGGACTAGATTCCTTACCAGGGAAATCTATCCAGGTAGGACTAATATGGACTCAAGCTTTTATCCCCTCTAACTACCATCAAGTTTACTTACTAACCACCATCCCAAAATCTAGGTGCGTGTCAAAGCTCAATGACCAACACCACCATTCGAACTTCGGGGACTCAGGCATAAATACAAAGTATTAGCCACATGTCTCCCTAGGCAATGATTCATTCACAAATCCTCAACATCCTTCGATCCAGTAGATCAAGAATAACAAATCTCTACCAATGAAATTGATTGGTAACCAACATGCTTTCCTTCGATACATTCATCTGTACAAACACAACCATAATTAATAACATACTTTGACATGTACATAATCAATTACAAACCTCTGAGGTGTTATAGGCAACAAATTTTTGTTCTCATCTTTTCATAGTAGGATTATCAAATAAATATTTTACAAAAGATTCCTTGATCATATATTTTCCTTCTTACTTGATATGCATCAACATATTCTTTAATTAGATCCTTCTTTCCTTCTTTCAGCAACACTACAAAATGCATTCTCCAATTTCATTTTCCTACTCATGTCCATCACTCACACTTATGACTATTATTCTTCGTCTAGTGCATGACACATGAAGCAAAGAACCATATATGTCACTCCCTCTTAATGAGGAGGCACATCTTTATTTGAAATCCACCTTAACATTAGGGAGATCTCGTTGATACATGCTTCCTCTGGGATATCAACTTCTGCTTTTTGACATCGAAGAATATTTCATGGCTTCCAACAATTTCATCAAAGTTATGATCATCCCCATCATGCTTATCACATCTTCACAAAGTTGAAGGTCGTGTACCTGCACAACTTGATTGTCACATCGAGCATCTTCACCAAGTTGAAGACTGTGTACCTACACAACTTAATTAGAAAGTACAACCAAAACTATAGAAGCATGATTTTAGCCATATTAGAATCATGAAACCATTTCAACTTTATTCATATCATATACCTAGTCTTAATTATGAACAGGAGACATATGCTCTTCAACATCTTGCTAGGGACTTTATACACCCTAGACTCCTTCATAAGATCATTCATTCCATATATGATTTCAATGTGTCTTCCAAAAGTATAACATAACTTACTACCACATATATCAAACCCTAGAAACAATTAAAAACAAATATAGACCTTCAAAGCATATAACAACCTTTCCAAATACATATGTTATTTTTCTCACTAGGGATTCATATAAATCCTATATTTCATAAACTTAATCAAAGTCAATCACAACTTAGTCGTCAACCTGACCAGCTTCCACTATGGTTAGTTCCAAGCCCCTATATTTTCAATAAACCATCAATTAGTAAAATGACCAACTACTACTAATGTTACTTGCAAACCCTAGATTTCCATTTTCACAATTTCAACAATCTTATACAAATATCAAATCATTATATTCAAGATATTTTACTTTAAGTAAGGTTTAATTCCAAAACCTTAAATTTCCATTATCAACAATCATTACATGCATAAATCTCAGTTTGTTATATTTCACACTAGATAATGTGACTACTAGGGTTTAACTATAACACCCTAGATTTCCAAACATCAACATCTGAGAATTTCAGACGATGACTTCATTAAATCCTAGGACTCATGACCATCAATGATTAGGTCATCACACATATCTAGGAATTCATACCCATGCATAAGCATATCATATCTCCAATAACATGAATACAACTAGAGTAGACCAACCTAGGGATTCAATCATAAAGGACATATTTGTATATGCCTAGATTTCATTATCATGCAATGACATTTCATATCATTCTTAGTCAAACCCAACTTCTTAACAATATCAAATAACATTTAGACAAACAATCATTGAATTATACTAGGGTTTGACCAGACAACACACACATATCAAATAAATCAATTCTAAGACAATATAAGGGTCTTGCCCACACATTTCACCAAGCCTCAATGAATGTAGAACATATATTCCACCAAATCGTAATGAAAAAGGGTTCTAATGAATAAACATAGAAAATGCTATATTACCATAACTTCAAAGGTTCTAGGATTTTATAACTTATCATTCCATTCTAACAAGTTAGGATTTCTCGATCATACCAAAATCCCAAACATGAAATCATCAATAAAGACTTCAACTAGTATTTCACAATATCCCAAATTAGTATAATGTTTCATACATTCACAACAACATACCCTTCGGTTAGGGTTTTCTAGAACATGTCTAGGGTTCTACCAAATTAAATAAGAGTGGGATGGGTAGATTTATCAAGAGATGAATCACCCAAACGAGAATCACTCAAATTTAATACTTCTAGTCATAACAAGGTTAGTAATACATCATTAAATGAATAATTGTTTCAAGCAATGAATTCAAAGCATACCATTGTTTCTTGACTAACATTGTCTTGAGAGATCCTCCTTCTTGCAAATGTTTTTCCTAATCAACACAACAAAGGGAGAAAGGTGATTAGTATTCAATATAATCAAAATTGAATGAGTACATAAACCCAAAACTAAAAATATGTGAACTTGACTTTGTTTGAGTCTCCTTCTTCAACACAGTTGGCTTGATCTCTTACTCTCTTCTTATTCCTTAGATTCTCAGGGAAGTCACTCTTGTAGTGACCTTTCTTATGAAATTGATAGCACTCTATCTCACACATGTCTAATTTCTTCCTTTTTCCCTTCAATCTATGTCCTTTATGATAAAAACCATAAGAATTTTGATACTTCTTCAATATTTGTAACCATTGAGATCGTTAATTATTCTTGACTACACGTGGTCCATAATTCTTCAAAGGTGGGAGCTACCTTCCAACTGTTGATACCTGAAGAAAAAGAACTCCAAGAGGGTGGAAATCCTAATATAGATTTTATCACCAATTCTTTGCTTGGAATAATCTCATTGATGGCCAAAATATCATCCATGAGTCTAGATATATTTACAAAGAAGGTTGTAACAATATCTTCTTTAGTTATCTTTGTATTCCTCGGCTCATTCTTCAAACTTGCTATTTGACCAATGTTCTTAATAGTGAAAAACTTTGACAAGGCTTCATACATCTCCTCAGCATGATTGATGTTAGCTATGAATGGTAGAAGATTTCCTTTTATCAATTCTACCATTAGAGTGATAGTTGCCAATTCTAAATCCCTGAATTTCACTTTGACAACATCATTGGCTTCTTCGGTGGGCTTCTTTACATTTCCTTTTACCAAATCTAGCACCTTGTTCTTCTCGGGGATTAGATCAATCCTCTTCTTCCAAGATCTGAAGTTAGATGCTCCTTCAAGCTTGTTCTGACCTTTGATAGAGTTAAACATATTCCTTGAATACTATTAGGTCCCTAAAATACTAGTGTAACCCCTTATTGTTATTAGTGCAACCCCTTTATTATATTTTTGGGCCCATGTAGTCCCCATATTGTTATTATGGTGCCCTATAGAAGCCCACTATTGTTATTGTTGTGCCCTTACATTATTATTGTTATTTTGGCTCTGATTATATTATGACCCGTTAGACTCCTATATATAGAAAGGAGATCTTTTCATTTGTATCAACCAAAAATTGGTCATTTGCGTAATGTAAATGAGGTTTCCCCTTTGACGAGGTTTATTTCTAAGCTGTCCGTCTACCTTTTCTATATTTTTTTGAGTGGGTTTCATAACATTTGGTATGAGAGCTTTGAATTCTAGAGTTTCGCCGCTCCAAAACAGGTCATCATGGATTTCTCTCTATAAAATTTTCTCAAGTCTCAAAAGCTAAGAAAAAACCCATTTGATTCGAAGTTGTTCTATACCTCGGGTCTGAATTTTAGATCTAGTCGTGCTATAGTTTCGGGGATATGATCTGAGGAAGTTAGGCTTTTTGCAAGCTCCAGAATTCAATCTCAAATAGGTCATCATGGAAATTTCTCTATAATTTGTTTTCTATGAAGGTTTATGTTCTTAAATTAAAACACATTTGGGCCGAAATCTTGGTGAAGCTCAAACCCACATTTCAGATATTGTTTCACTATATTTTTGGAGATACCATCCAAGATATTTAGGGTTTCTGCACCTCCCGAATTACATTCCAAATAGGTGACCTCGGTAATATCTTCATAACACTCTCTATGAGCATCTAATTCAAATTTCGTAAAAAGTGAAAAAAATAAGTCAGATGGTAGTTTTTTGGGTATCATTTACAGAACCTAAGTTCAAAAAAGTGACGCATGGCACATCATACATGTTTGTTCTACTGAACCAGTCTATAATTAGGTCATTGTAGGAGATTGGGAATAACTCTTTCATTAGGAATCCAATTGTGATCATAGTTGTGGGGTTAGAAAGAGGACACAGAGGGCTATCACAAGCCTACATGTTAGAACTTAAAAATCTGATATTACAAAGTTACAATCGTTTCAAGATCGAGCTCCTAAAATCAAGAAAAAGTGATATGAGGAAGTTTGATGGAAAGGATTTGGTAAATTGGATACTACAGATGGAGCAATATTTTGATCTGCATGGTGTACAATTGTTACAAAAAGTACATATTGCATCTTTGTATTTAGAAGCAAATCAAGTTTTATGGTATAAAGGGATTTTTCTAGTAAATAACTTGTCACTTGGTCAATTTTCATGGAAGCAATGATAACACATTATGAGGATACACAGAGTAACACTTTCTTTATCCAATTGATAAATCTCAAACAAAACGGTTCAATGGAGGACAAAATTGAGGACTTCCAAAAATTGAATATAAGGGTAAACGATATTCTAGAGAAGCAAATGGTTGATGTCTTCATAGGGACTTTAAAGGATAAGATTCAACACGAGTTTCATCTTTGGGAACTTGATTCATTGGAGAAGGCATTCACGTTGGCAAGAAAATTTGAAAGCGGAATTATGGAAACAAGGAATCCCACCACTCACAACTATAAATATGGAAGTTTTTTTTATCCTAGCCTTCCACAACCTAGAATGTTTACATGACAACAATTGGAAGAAAAAAGAGAAAAAGGGCTTTGTTACGGTTGTGATAGCAAATACACGAAAGGTCATAAGTGTGACGAGAATAAATTATTTTACTTAGATTGTGAAGAGGAGGAAGAAAAGGATCAAGAAACATCAAAAGAAGAGGATATACACCAAGAAACAACCCAGGAGAAAGAAGAAATGAATCCGACCATATCTTGTAAAGCATTGGTAAGAATTACCACTCCTCAAACTCTCAAATAGAAGGACATATCAACAAGGAAAAAATTCAAGAAGTGAAAGATCACATTGATCATCAAGAAATGAATCTGACCATATCTTGTAATGCATTGGTAGAATTTATGACTCGTCAAACTCTCAATATAGAAGGACATATCAAGAAGAAAAAGGTTCAAACAATGAAATATCACATCGAGCATCAACAACACATTCTCCAACTTTTAAAGGATAACGCCACTTTGGTGCAAAATCAAATGAAACAATAGGCAGATCAACATTGCAGTGAAAGAAGTTTTGATGTCGGTGATTGGGTATTTTTATGGCTACATCCATACAAACAAATGTAATTCAATCAAGCTATTTATGAGAAGGAAATTTTGTAAATACTACATGCACTTAAGAAATGGTGACCTTACCTAATGGGAAGACACTTCAAGGTAAAAACAGATCCTGATAGTCTTAACTAATTTTTAGAACAAAGATTATCTTTAAAAGAACATAGAAAATGGGTCACAAACATGTTGAGTTATGAATTTGAAATCATCTACAAAAAAGGGAAGCAGAATGTTGTTGCAGATGCATTCCCAACAAAGGATGAGGATGTGGAAGCATTGTTTTGTGCTATTTCTATTATCCAACCAGATTGGATAAACGAAGAAATGGATGAGTGGAAGAATGATGAAGAAGTGTGGCCACTAATCCAAAAGTTGCAAAATTTACCAGTTCAAATAACATTTCCAGAACTTGACGAGGAAGGAAAAAACATATTGGAACCTAAAGCAGTCATAGAAACAAGAAACCGACAGCTATGAAATTGATCAATTTCATAGTATCTCATCAAGTGGAAGAACTTACCTGTTGAAGATTCCACATGGGTGTTATAGACATATTTGATCGCTTCAACCCCAATCTTATATGCCGATAAACTAGGGATCTTTGACCCATAAAAGTGTTGTTTCATACCCTAAAAGATCATGGTCAACTGATTACATCATTCCCCAAAAGTTCCAATTGAAAAACCATCCAGAATAGGCCTGAACTGGACCATACTGACTGCTCCACCATCAGGGTGCAATGCATACTGACTTCTACACTAGCTAGGTGCGATGCATACTGATGAGGCCTTCTGTAGGGTGTGATGAGCGAGGATGGACAAATGTTCAAGACAATTTGGTAAATGGATGCTCATGGAATCTTCTAGAAACTTCTCCTATGACACTTGCCTCTCTAAATTCACCGAGGGATGAGCAAGAGATCTAAGAAATCTCCAAGTGGAACCAAATGCAACAAGTGGAATGACACTAATCAAAAACCCAGAGATGACTCACACCCTTGCGCACATCTATAAATGGATCCCTCATCTAAGAGATCCAGAGGCTGGAATATTGTGAATTGCAAGTAGACACTGATAGTTTGTAATTGAGGAAAGAGCAATGTATTTTTTGTGTGATATTTCTATTTCATGAGGAGAAGAGGGCTTGATGCCAGGAGGATGATGTTGGATCAAACAACTGGGTTGTAATTCTCCCTTATATTTAATAAAGTTCTTCGAGTTTTCTTCCATATAATTGTGCAATTGTGAATGTATTATTTGTGAATTCCATTGTATGTTCATTATATGTTTGATTCCATAATGATTATTATGTAATAGATCAAGATTCTTTGATGATTCTTTGTTACTGTGTTTCTACAGGTACTCTCCAAGCGGGATAAGTATAGAGAGGAGTTGAAAGTTCCATCAAGGAGGAGAGAGATTAAGCAAGGAGTTAATTGGAAGATCCAAGTTGGTTCCTTTGTCTTTCTCTTATCTATTATACATAGAAGAGATCACGAATTGCTTTAAACTATTGTTTCTAGGATAATTGCCAAACCTAGAGGGTTAGTCGATCGAAAAGACACTAGTTTTTCCACAAAAAAATTGGCGACTCCACTAGGGATCAAATAGATATTTGTTTGTTGTTATTTCTTGTTTTATAAACTACAGATGGAGCCTAAAGTTAGCCAAGTAGCCTTCGAACTGCTCTTGCTTTGCAATTGCATAGCAGATGAATGCTACTATAGTCAATCTCCTGTTTAGTTTATGAATTAAACATTTGATTTACAAGCATTCTAGATTCCCTTTTGGTAGCTCAGTAACCTCTCAATATCACTCCTCTGTACTTTTCTCTTTAATGTCCATCATAGCTCAGCTTAACCCACTGAAGTCAGCTGCAAATTTGAGCCAAAACCCATTTTAGTTATGCTTCCTGTCCCATCGCATTGTTTGTCACTGTGAACCAGTATGCATCGTACTTCCCGAGTGTAGCAGGTGCAATGCATCCTGGTTTCTGTGAAGCCCATGTGCGATGACTGACTAAACCTATATCCATTCTTGAAATTTGGGTTTTTTGTCCTTGTTTTCAGTTCTGTTTTGTTGATTTTTTGCTTACGAACAGTGCCTCCTTATTGAAGCCTTCTTGCATCACATTGACCAGCCTCCATTGATTAGGATTAGTAAACGTTTTATGTATTTTTCCATCATTTACAATCCTTTGTTGAAAAGTTGCTTAAATCGATTTGTCGTTTTGGTACAAAAAGTATCATAACTGTCTTTTTGTGTCAAAAAAAGATGTGTCATTGAGTCTTCCTTCCTTGGATAGTCGATTGAACTTTCTGTCATGTACTTGGTTTGATTTGTTGATATTTGAAGTGTCAAAAGAATTTTCTATTTGAAATTGAATAGTGTCGTTTAGTCTTCCTTTCTCTTTTGAAGAAGAAATTGTCAAAAATGTCGCTTGGAGTGAAATATTTCAGGTCTTAGCTATACTTAGTTTTCCTTTTTGGAATTTTTTAACATTAAGGGGAACGAAAAACAAATACATGCATTTGCATTTGCATTCAGTTTGTGTGCAAAATATGATTTAGGAAGAATGCACTAGTGTGTGCTCTTTGCTCTTTGTTTGAAAGAATTGTAATCTTCTTTCCCTAGTAGCTAGGATTTTCTTTGATCGAAATAAACAACGATTGTTTATCATTGTAGATTGCATTTATATGAATTTCAAATCAACATCACGTGGTGAACCATTGAAAGGCAAACTAAAAACAAGATCAACTTTAAAATAAATTTCAATGAACTTAACAACGCTTTGGAACCTAATGCAACACATCTAGAGGTCTAGGCTAGAGACATGTTTTGACGTCGTAAAATATAGTAACTATCATTTTCATTGAAGGTTGGGTGATTCCTCCTCCTTGATATGACAAGTGCTAGCACGGACTTGTTCTCCCTGTCTCGTTGCGTATATATAGGGAGACCACAATAGGCTTATATCCTTTATCCATAGGAAGCTGAGTCTCCTGCCCTATCGATCGCAATGCACTGAAGACAACATTTGGGAAGACTGACTGCCATACATAAGTCCTTGGTAACTTCTCTTTAATTTATCACCAAAGTGTATATTGCAGTTTTGCGACTGGTTTGGTAATCCCTCTGTCTAGATTTCGAGAGTAGTCGCTTTCGTTCCTTTTTGCCTCTTTAAAAGAGAAGGTCCATCTGAGCACTTGTCACTTCAGGCTAATTAAAAATCGAAGGGGACTGGAGTCATCTTTAGCTTTTTCTCGACTCTTAAAAATTGAAAAAGGAAAGTTGTGTCAAAGCGTCATTAGAATTTATTAAATTCAGAATAACATCCCTGTTCCTTCATTGATCTTAGGTTGAGATAATGGAGTTGACCAGTCAAGGGATCCCTTTTGAGGGGAATCCTAGTACTTTTACTTCTTGGGGAAATATTGGTGCTCCTCATACGGCCACATTGTCCCTTTCGGGACTTACCATTGGCCTGCCAGTATGGCTGTTCTCAACCTCTTTGGTTCAAAATATCGTGATTCCTCCACAATCGAATCAACATCCAGTTGATACTGAAGTTGACCCTTCACCTTCTTCTTCATTTTTTTCTCCCTCCCCTTCTTCCTCTTCACTTGGTGAAAATAGTGATGCTAGTAACCAGGTGGCTGAGAAGAAGAAGAAGAAACCGATTCAGCAAGGGGGCAACCATGAATGATCTGGTGAAAATCCACACATTAAATCTCCTAAAGCTAAATTCCCTTGCATAATTTGTAAAGGAGACCATTTTCATCGAGACTGTCCTTGCCTTCCTCGGATCTTGAGAGAATGGTCTCCTCGTTCGCACCGTCAGGTGTCATCAACCTCTGGTGATCATGTTGACAGTACACCATCAACTAGTAATAGTGAAATTCATGGACAAAAAGGAAAGGTCAAAGTTCCATGTAGGTTATGTGAAGGAGACCATACCCTTCACCATTGTCCTTTTTTGGATGAAGCCAAAAGAGTCTTGGATAACCATCCTGCTTCACCGCAATGACTCCCATCTGGATACAGGAAACTCTCCCCTAGTCCTTTACTAGTTGAAAAACCGACTGCCTTAAATCAACCGTTAGTCAAAACACCTATCACTAAAAGTGAATCTTCTGAGTCCATACCTGACGAAAGTCAATAGGTCAAGGTGACAGTTGACCCCGTTTTACCTTGAGAAGATCATACCCTTCCTGACGAGAGTAAGAAAGATACCGTCCAAATTCTCTTTGTTACTTTAGAGTCAGATGAACTTGGGGGAAATCCACCCATTCCTTCACAACAAGAGGAAAATCCCCCAGTTCCCACTACTCAAGGGGTTAATTCAACTGTTTATTCGGTACCCCCTCCAAGTAGTCTAGTCACTACCTTTGATTGGAATCGACTAGCAAGATCCCACCTTCCATCTTATGTGCCTTTTTGGATCATAGTACAAGTTTACAAAATGATCGTGTCTGGCACTATCATAGATGAAGGGGCATCAATGAGTATCCTTTCCTCAGCTAGTTGGAAAGTCCTTGGTTCGCCATCGCTTATGCCTATTACATAGAATTTTTCAGGCATTAACAAAGGAAACAGTTGACCATTAGAGATCCTTCCTAAGTTACTGATAACTTTGGGATGGAAAGCAATTCACCTGAACATGATGGTAGTCCCAGGACCGTTAGATTACAATCTACTCCTTGGACAAGACTATGTTTATAACATGGAGGCTATCATTTCAACACTCTTCTGAGTGATGTGTTTCCCGCATGAAGGAAAAATTGTCACTGTTGACCAGCTTTCATTTTCTGGTTCAAGCATAGCTCCAATTTGATCATCATCCCTAAATGGTCCTTGTACATCAGTAGTGTCTCTCGAACCTTCATTCCATCCACCTAATTACCGTGAGTAGTCTGGTGAATGTAACGAAGCTTAGGGGGCATGCACCCTTGTCTATTTGGCGTATGAACCCAACTAAAAAGATAAGTTTCACTGTAGATATAAGTTTCCCTGTAGGTTGTGTGATTGGTCTAACACACCATTCACCTTTGTATATTCTGCAGACGAAGCCAAGGAAGTGTTTTGTCTATTCTGCGAATGAAACCATCCTGCATAGCCACAGTAAGTTTCCATATAGCTACTGGAGACTCTCCTTTTCACCATGCTAGGGGCATGTAAAATTTTCATTTCTTTTTTCGTTTTCTAGCTTCTTAGCTTTGTCATTTTCTAGCTTTTTTATCTTTGTTGTTTCTAGTATTTTAGCTTTGAGCTTGCGTAGAAATAGAAACTTAACCAAGCATATGTTTGTTCGTTTCAAGCCTGTAAACACAATGAAACCCACACTAAGCATATGCTATCACATGGTTCAAGCTTGTTAAAAAATGAACCTACCATCGAGAAAATGTTATCACATGGTTCAAGCTCGTTTAAAAATGAACCTACCACTGAGCATATGCTATCGCATGGTTCAGGCTCGTTAAAAAATGAACCTACCACCGAGCATAGTTCCCCCCACGGTTCAAGCTTGTTAAAAAAAAGAACCCACCTTTAGTAAATGCCCTCTGTGATTGCCATGCTATCAACCTTTTGAGCCTTGGTTGTGTACATCTCATCACCTCCATTCTTTTGGCCAATCATACGCTTCCACTTGGTTGTTTACCGGTTTCTGTAACAATTGCAACGAGTGGTCTTGTTAGCCAGCCTCTTCCTCGAAATCACCCTTTTTGAGAATTTCCAAGCTTACCCAAAACCATTTGCTACCCTAATCACCACTCATTCCTAAAAAATCGAGTCCCTGTTAAACTCTTTTCAGACTCGTTAAATATGAAAAGATTGTTGAGTCCTCTTTAAACACTTTTCAAACTCGTTAAATATGAAAATATTGTTGAGTCCCTATTAAACTCTTTTCAGACTCATTAAATATGAAAATATTGTTAAGAAATTGGCCTTTCCAGCTCGTTAAAGTGATTGGAAGTGCCATCCCTCCTGTATATTTTAAACTTTTTCAGACCTGAGGGATTATCTCACGAAAAAGTTCGAGCGTTTGTCCTTTTCGGTTCGTTAAAGTGATCGAAAAGTCATCCCTTTTGTATTATTTTAATCTTTTTCATACCTAAGGGATTATTCTACAAAAAAGAACATCTGGATTTTCTTTTCGTCCCTTTTCAAACTCTCTAAACATGAAAAGGACCGAGTTATCCTTGTCGTTAAACTTGTTAAAACAATAGTGACAAACTCATCCACCTGAGATGAGACAGAGTCCCCTTTTTTTATGAAACCAGCTCACAAAAAGATGGAAAAGAGAGATCCACTTCTTAGAATTCAGCCTCTTCGATAGGGCAACCTCCTTTACATTACATAAATGAGCAATTCTTGGATGATTCAAGTGACAAAACCTCCTTTCTATATATAGGAGTCTAAAGAGTCACAATATAACCCAACCGACCTAATAATAATAATATAAAGCCACAAAAATAACAATAGAGGGATTCTATGGGGCACAGTAATAACAATATGGGGACAATAGGGGGACAACAATATTAATAAGGGATACAACTACAATAGTAATGGGGTAATCACTAGTATTATAGGGACCCAACATGCCCCTCTTCTTCAAAAAAGTGTTCTCAACGCTTCAGTAGTTCTGGATGCTTCTATATAAAATTCTCATCCTCCCATGTGGAATCTTCAGCGGATAAGTTCTTCCACTTGATAAGATACTCCGAAATTGATCGATTTCGTAACTGTCAAGTTCTTGTTTCTGTGACTGCTTCTGGTTCCAATATAATTTTTTCTTCCTTGTCAAGTTCTGGCAATATTGTTTGAACTGGGAGCTTGTTGCCTATAACCTTCTTTAAACATGAAACATGGAAATTTGGGTGTAATCGAGAAGCTGCAAGAAGCTCCAATTTGCATGCCATAGTACCAATCTTTTGCAACACCTTGTACAGACCATAATACTTTGGTGATAACTTATTATCCTTCTTAGCTTGCTTGAGGGACATTTGCTTATATGGTTGTAGCCGTAGGAATACCCAATCACCTACATCAAAAATTCTTTCACTGTGATGTTGATCTGCCTATTGTTTCATTCTATTCTATGCCAACACGAGGTTATCCTTTAAGAGTTGGAGGACATGTTGTTGATGTTCGATGTGATGTTCCACTGCTTGAACCTTAGAATTTTTTCTTAAATATGATGTGATGGATGGTGGCTGATATCCATAAAGTGCCATAAATGGCGTCATTTTTGTTGTTGTATGGAAGGAAGTTTTATACCACCATTCAGCCAGAGGCAACCATTTGACCCATTGTGTTTGTTTATCAGATACAAAGCAACGGAGATATCCTTCCAAACATTTTTTACTATCCCAATTTGCCCATCAGATTGAGGATGATAAGATGAGATATGAGCTAACTGAGTACCAAGACAAGAAAATAATTTTGTCCAAAAATTTCCAGTGAAAATGGGATCTTTGTCACTTAAAATAATCTTTGGGTTTCCATGTAGCTTTTGAATTGTTTCCATAAATGCAGTAGAAACTGTACTAGCTTTAAATGGATGTGATAATGCACAAAAGTGTGCATACTTGGTAAGTCTGTCAACTACCACCATGATTGTCATGCGGAAAGAGTCAATATTGCAGACAAAACCGACCTCCCTAGAAGCAAAGGTTTTCTAGTGACAAACAAGAGAAATAAACACTACCTTTCTCTAAACATGCATTTAGAATACAAGTAATCAGGTGATTTTAACATACCTTTAGTCCAACGCTTTGTAGTAGTCCAGCCTCGCCGATCCGGATGAGCTCCTCCTTCTCTTCGAAACCTGCATTCACTAACAAGCCAAAAGATTAAATAGCACCTGATTAACTTATAAAATAACACATATCCACCATACAGACCAAGGAGTATATGAAACAAATCATGAATAACAATATGTTGAGAAAAATGAGTTCATTTGTATTAAGTGGAAACAAAAGAAACCATTACAACCTGAGCCTTGGTGTTGTGCAGGTCCCTCCTAGGGTCCAGCAAGAGTTTTCCTTTACTTTGATCAGCTCACCCACTTCCAAATAAGGCTAGGAAAGGATGGGAATCTCTCCTCTCAAGCTTTACAAGGGAGTCCTAATTCTAGCAGCATCTACCCTTAGGAATGTTCAGCTTTCAACCTCTCCTCCCTCTGGCCCAATGCCTGTATTTATAGTGCTCTAGAGGAAGTTATTCAGGTCCACCATCAATGGGATAAGCCCCTCTTTGGATGGGATAGCTCCCCTCTTGATGGGATAAGTTCCTCTTTCATAGGGATACATGAACCATCTGGAGGCGCTCCATACACGTCAAACAAGCTTCTAGAATGCTCTAGAAATGACTACAAGTAACTCTTTTAGAGTGAAACTTGCGCCTTTTGACCTTTACAGGAGTACGCACCCTCCCCTTTATAGACAGAGCGTACATGTACGCAGGTATTGTGAACTTGGGGTGCGTACACGCAGGTAAGGCTAAGAGAAACTGCGTACCCAGAGATAGATAGATTTTTAAAGACTTTCTCTCTTTCTTGGAGTTTGACATGGAGAGCAGAGGTATGAGACTTGCCAAGGAGGATAGTATGACAGTTGATGGAGCCATACTAACTGCAAATAGTCATGGTGACAAATTTTAGTGTAACAGATTGCCCCCTAAAGTGCGAAGACTGTAATAGATAAGGGTTTCATATCATCTAGGAACGGTGAAGTACTTTATCATTTCAAGGATTATCTTGTGGAGAGCCCAGTCAGAACCTGCAAGTATTCAACACAAAATACATATATAAGATCATATCATCGCTGAGGTAGGAGTTCCCATGCTCAGATTGAAAACTTTAACTAACAAACTATCTACTGCTCTGATACAGGAATGATTTTGCAGTACATCATAATCATAGACTTCGTAGACACAGTATGGGCGCAGCCATCTGTTTATGGTTAGTCTACTCTATAATGAATACAAAACCCCTCGCAGCCTGGATGGTGGAAACTAGATCCAGGGTCTTCATTTCTACTTCCCGAACAGGTATGATTCTATCCATGCGAATAAATGAGTTGATGTCGAACATGGTAGAAACCACTTGATTACCAGTCAATGATGTAAACTGTTAACAAGCGTGAGAGAGACCACCAGTGATGTCAATGGTTCTCAAAGTACCCAGTACAATCCATGAGATGTGAATGAATGAGTTGATGTCGAACATTTCATGGAATCCTTCGATCGAAAGTCAATGATGTAAACCGTCGTCAAAGGCGAGAAACCTGCCATTGATGCATGAAGATTTCAAGGTACTGACGATTTCTAGGTCATCTTTCTAGATAATGTGCTGAAGTCGATAGAAAGCGACCCGTTGCAGGCAAACCCACAACACGAAATCATAGATCAAGTTGAAGAAATGTAGCTGTAAGGACTGACTCAGGGATGGTCGAGATGGATGACGGGTATTTTGCAGATGAATGGTTTATATGCAGTGACCTCTTGAACACATAACGACACAACAGATGGCTTGGTGACATTTGACCCAAAGTTAATACCCGGCTGAAGACTTTTAATGTGGTTTGATCAACTGTGAGGCAAAGGATTTCCCAACCCAGGTGAATGAAAAGTGTCGTGTTCAAGAGTGATGATAAGGCTTCTTCTGAGACAAAGGATAACAAATAGGCTCATTTTTCTCTCTTTTCCCCCACCATTTCTGGCAAGTACCTCTTTATTTTTTACATACTTGAGGAGGATAACATATGCTTGATTATAAGCTCATCCTTCGGATGAGTCCAACTTAGTTTTGATTCGAACACTAAGAAGGAGTGGTCCGTTCCTGCTTGTAATCAAACAGGTCCTTTACTGTGAAATTTTAACGAGTCCAGTATAGGAGAAACTCGGCGTTTTTCAATTTTAGAGAGTCTGAAAAACTTAAGAAGACTCCAGGTTGAACTTTTTCGTAAAGTTGTGTCTCCTAAGCCCGAAAAAGTATAAAATAATACTTGAGAGAACCGCTTGATCTTACGACCAAGGAGTACTTTCATGAATAGTGTCTTTGACCTGAAAAGTAAAAAGCGATCAAGGACACATCGTTTTATTTCCAGTATCAAATTTGAAACGACAAAAATCCCGCAATCTTTTCCTGTTTTTACGGTCAGAAACGGGCTATAAGGGGACCGTCTTTTAATTCCGTTTTAACGAGTGTAAAAGAAACGCTCGGCAATCTTTTCATATTTTAGGAGTCAGAAAAGGGCTTAAAATATGACTCTGATATTTTTGTTTGTGAAAAATGATTTTTCCCTGAAAATCCTTTTATCCTACGCAAAATCCAACACATTACTCATACCTGTTTAAAGATAGATGAAAATACTTGAAAAATACCTTTTCATGGTGGAAAATAAACAAATTTGACATTCATTTACTCAAAAAACCTATAAAAAGGGCTTTTACCATTTCATTTTTACCATTTTACTGCTGACGAGAGAAAAAGGGCTTTTGGCAAGAAACTTCCTGTGGAGATTGCAGAGAATCCGACCGTCGAAATCGAACGCTATCTCATCAGGTATTCTACAACATCCTCCCTTGCATTTCCATCCGTTTAGAATTTGTTTTTAGGCTTTAGATTTATTTTTTGGAGGCCTTGGGGGTTTCAAGGTCCGCTTTTCGGGGTACGCAGGTGCCCCATGGGTGACCTGCGTACCCCGACATTTTCTCCATTGGGAAAATGCCGGGCATACGTAGCTTGCGTTAAGAGAAACTGCGTACATACGCCCTGTCTCTAAAGGGCTGGCTGCGTACGCCGCGGAGTGGATTTTTAAACTCCAATTTTTCCAAAATGAACCAAAAACTTTCAAATTTATGGACTCTAACAAATGTTTTATGGTGTGTAGATTGCCCACCATGCTTGATTGGCGCGAGAGGGAGCACGAAGATGTTGATTTGGCCGCGATTAATCACCAACCTTACATTGATGCTTTGAAGGCATGCGGTCTTTACAAATACTGGGCCATACCTGGCATGAGGGCCCAGGTGCGCTTTCTAGAGTGGCTGGTCGAAAGGTGGAACGTTCAGGATCAATGTTTCTACATTGGAGGGCACCAGCTCGAGATAGAGCCCTCTAATATTTACTTTCTCACTGGTTTGCCCAAGAGGGGCGAACAATTGACTCTGTTCGGGACTAGGCCGGGTGGCCAGTCCATTGCTAGCCTCTAGCTAGAGTGGTGTAATAACCAAAACCAGGATAAGGGGATAGAAATCAAAAAGATATCCCGACCTGAACTTATGGTAATTTCCTTTACAGTTACCAGACTTTGCGGGGCTGCCGATTTGCACATTACCACTGGATCCCAGATGCGGATGGCGATTGATTGCTATCAGGGTTCACTCCTTTCCAACTAGTTTATGGTTTGGAAGCAGTGCTGCGCATTGAATGTGAAATCCCGTCACTTCAAATGGCTGTCGAATTACTTCCAGCTACTTCCGAAGAGGAGAAGCATCTATTATACTTAGCTCAATTAGATGAGACTCGACATGACGCTGCATTAGCAATCGAGACTAACGCAAAATGGATGAAAGCTCAGTATGATCGCAACGTGACCCCTCGAAATTTTTCGGAAGGAGACCTAGTGCTATTATATGATCAAGCTAACGATAAATTAGGTGTTGGAAAATTCGTTCCTATGTGGCATGGGCCCTACATTGTCAAGCGAAAGCTAGCAAAAGGGGCCTATGAGCTGGTAGATTTTGATGGGGACTCTTTGGGTAAACCCAGAAATGGACTTTACCTAAAGAGGTATTATGCTTAAATGATGGGTATGGAGATTTAGTTAGGTTAGATTTTTCTTTCTAGCTGGTGTGTTTGTTAGTATAGACAGTGTGCTTAGCTTAGAGAGTGTGTTTTTCGTCGTTATTCTGGCTTATCTTGGTTTTACTCTTGATATTGCAGATGTCAATGCCTCTCCAAACGTACATTGGATTTGCTGATGGTGCTTGTCGTAGTACATGCAATATCTCTTCCGCAGCTTGGGTTATCTATTCGCCCTCTGATGAGTTAGTTTCTATGCATGGGGTGAGCCTCGGTCAAACAACAAACAACATTGCAGAATACAGTGCAGTGATTGAGTTATTGTCTGAATCTATTTTGTTTCCAAATAAGGCTAGGAAAGGATGGGAATCTCTCCTCTCAAGCTTTACAAGGGAGTCCTAATTCCAGCAGCATCTACCCTTAGGAATGTTCAGCTTTCAGCCTCCCCTCCCTCTGGCCCAATGCCTGTATTTATAGTGCTCTAGAGGAAGTTATTCAGGTCCACCATCAATGGGATAAGCCCCTCTTTGGATGGGATAGCTGATCAAAGTAAAGGAAAACTCTTGCTGGACCCTAGGAGGGACCTGCACAACACCAAGGCTCAGGTTGTAATGGTTTCTTTTGTTTCCACTTAATACAGATGAACTCATTTTTCTCAACAGATTGTTATTCATGATTTGTTTCATATACTCCTTGGTCTGTATGATGGATATGTGTTATTTTATAAGTTTATCAGGTGCTATTTAATCTTTTGGCTTGTTAGTGAATGCAGGTTTCGAAGAGAAGGAGGAGCTCATCCGGATCGGCGAGGATGGACTACTACAAAGCGTTGGACTAAAGGTATGTTAAAATCACCTGATTACTTGTATTCTAAATGCATTTTTAGAGAAAGGTAGTGTTTATTTGTCTTGTTTGTCACTAGAAAGCCTTTGCTTCTAGGGAGGTCGGTTTTGTCCGCAATATCGACTCTTTCCGCATGACAAAATGGCGACTCCACTGGGGATAACTCCATTGATGTGAATGATTTTTCCTTTGTGTGAAACTTTGATTTGAGAAAAGTCGTTTGTTTCTGTTTTTGACTTGATGATTGTGGGATTGGGCGAATTTAGTTAATTTTGAGTTAGTTTTTATTTTTCATACTTTTGGGAGAGGTACGCACCCTCTGAGTTAAGCACAGTGCGTACTAGTACGCACTTTTGCTTTGTGCACAGAGCGTGGACGCACCTGTGTAAACAGCTTGCCTGCGTACCCTGTCAAAAATTTGAAAATTTTAATTTTTTCTCTTTTTTATCAGTTTAGAATTTGTTTATAGGTTTTAGCCATTGCCCAGACCTGCTTGTTCCCTGTCAAAAAACTTTCCTTGGATAATTTCATTGGCATTTCTACTTTAAGCTTTCATCAATTGGGTGTTTTCAGTCTCTTTTTTGAGGAATTCTTAATTTGATTTCCTTTGGTCATTACTTGGAGGTTTGTCTCAGTCTTTTCATCACTGGTGGTCTCTCTCACACTTGTTAACAGTTTACATCATTGACTGGTAATCAAGTGGTTTCTACCATGCTCGACATCAACTCATTTATTCGCATGGATAGAATCGTACTATTTTGGGAAGTAGAAATGAAGACCCTGAATCTAGTTTCCACCATCCAGGATGCGAGGAGTTTTGTATTCATTGTATAGTAGACTAACTATAAACAGATGGCTGCGTCCATACTGTGTCTACAAGATTCTATGATTATGATGTACTGCGAAATCATTCCTGTATCAGAGCAGTAGTTAGTTTGTTAGTAAAGTTTTTGATCTGAGTATGGGAATGCCTACCTCAGCGATGATATGATCTTATATATGTATTTTGTGTTGAATATTTGCAGGTTCCGACTGGGCTCTCCACAAGATAATCCTTGAAATGATAAAGTACTTCACCCTTCCTAGATGATATGAAACCCTAATCTACTACAGGCTTCGCACTTTAGGGGGCAATCCGTTACACTAAAATTTGTCACCATGACTATTTGCAGTTAGTATGGCTCCATCAACTGTCATACTATCCTCCTTGGCAAGTCTTATACCTTTGCTCTTCATGCCAAACTCCAAGAAAGAGAGAAAGTCCTTAAAAAGTCAAATAACTCTGGGTACGCAGTTTCTCTTAGCCTTACCTGCGTGTACGCACCCCAAGTTCACAATACCTGCGTACTTGTACGCTCTGTCTGTAAAGGGGTGGGTGCGTACTCCTGCAAAGGTCAAAAGGCGCAAGTTTCACTTCAAAAAAGTTACTTGTGGTCATTTCTAGAGCATTCTAGAAGCTTGTTTGACATGTATTGAGCGCCTCCAGATGGTTCATGTATCCCTATGAAAGAGGAACTTATCCCATCAAGAGGGGAGATATCCCATTCAAAGAGGGGCTTATCCCATTGATGGTGGACCTGATTAACTTCCTCTAAAGCACTATAAATACAGGCATTGGGCCAGAGGGAGGGAAGGTTGAAAGCTGAACATTCCTAAGGGTAGATGCTGCTGGAATTAGGACTCCCTTTTCCCTCCTAGGGTCCAGCAAGAGTTTTCCTTTACGTTGATCAACTCACCCACTTCCAAATAAGGCTAGGAAAGGATGGGAATCTATCCTCTGAAGCTTTACAAGGGAGTCCTAATTCCAGCAGCATCTACCCTTATGAATGTTCAGCTTTCAACCTCCCCTCCCTCTGGCCCAATGCCTGTATTTATAGTGCTCTAGAGGAAGTTATTCAGGTCCACCATCAATGGGATAAGCCCCTCTTTGGATGGGATAGCTCCCCTCTTGATGGGATAAGTTCCTCTTTCATAGGGATACATGAACCATCTGGAGGCGCTCCATAAACGTTAAACAAGCTTCTAGAATGCTCTAGAAATGACTACAAGTAACTTTTTTAGAGTGAAACTTGTGCCTTTTGACCTTTACAGGAGTACGCACCCTCCCCTTTACAGACAGAGCGTACAAGTACGCAGGTATTGTGAACTTGGGGTGCGTATACGTAGGTAAGGCTAAGAGAAATTGCATACCCAGAGATATATAGATTTTTAAAAACTTTCTCTCTTTCTTGGAGTTTGACATGGAGAGCAGAGGTATGAGACTTGCCAAGGAGGATAGTATGACAGTTGATGGAGCCATACTAACTGCAAATAGTCATGGTGACAAATTTTAGTGTAACAGATTGCCCCCTAAAGTGTGAAGCCTGTAGTAGATAAGGGTTTCATATCATCTAGGAAGGGTGAAGTACTTTATCATTTCAAGGATTATCTTGTGGAGAGCCCAGTCAGAACCTACAAGTATTCAACACAAAATACATATATAAGATCATATCATCGCTGAGGTAGGCATTCCCATGCTCAGATTGAAAACTTTAACTAACAAACTATCTATTTCTCTGATACATGAATGATTTTGCAGTACATCATAATCATAGACTTTGTAGACACAGTATGGGCGCAGCCATCTATTTATGATTACTCTACTGTATAATGAATACAAAACTCCTCGCAGCCTGGATGGTGGAAACTAGATCCAGGGTCTTCATTTCTACTTCCCGAAAAGGTACGATTCTATCCATGCGAATAAATGAGTTGATGTCGAACATGGTAGAAACCACTTGATTACCTGTCAATGATGTAAACTGTTAACAAGCGTGAGAGAGACCACCAGTGATGTCAATGGTTCTCAAAGTACCCAGTACAGTCCATGAGATGTGAATGAATGAGTTGATGTCGAACATTTCACGGAATCCTTCGATCGAAAGTCAATGATGTAAACCGTCGTCAAAGGCGAGAAACCTGCCATTGATGCATGCAGATTTCAAGGTACTGACGATTTCTAGGTCATCTTTCTAGATAATGTGCTGAAGTCGATAGAAAGTGACCTGTTGCAGGCAAGCCCACAACATGAAATCATAGATCAAGTTGAAGAAATGTAGGTGTAAGGACTGACTCAGGGATGGTCGAGATGGATGACGGGTATTTTGTAGATGAATGGTTTATATGCAGTGACCTCTTGAACACATAGCGACACAACAGATGGCTTGGTGACATTTGACCCAAAGTTAATACCCGGCTGAAGACTTTCAATGTGGTTTGATCAACTGTGAGGCAAAGGATTTCCCAACCCAGGTGAATGAAAAGTGTCGTGTTCAAGAGTGGTGATAAGGCTTCTTCTGAGACAAAGGATAACAAACAGGCTCATTTTTCTCTCTTTTCCCCCACCATTTCTGGAAAGTACCTCTTTATTTTTTACAAGATTGAGGAGGATAACATATGCTTGATTATAAGCTCATCCTTCGGATGAGTCCAACTTAGTTTTGATTCGAACCCTAAGAAGGAGTGGTCTGTTCCTGTTTGTAATCGAACAGGTCCTTTACTCTGAAATTTTAACGAGTCCAGTATAGGAGAAACTCGGCGTTTTTCAATTTTAGAGAGTCTGAAAAAACTTAAGAAGACTCCAGGTTTAACTTTTTCGTAAAGTTGTGTCTCCCAAGCTCGAAAAAGTATAAAGTAATACTTGAGAGAACCGCTTGATCTTACGACCAAGGAGTACTTTCATGATTAGTGTCTTTGACCTGAAAAGTAAAAAGCGATCAAGGACACGTCGTTTTATTTCCAGTATCGAATTTGAAACGACAAAAATCCCGCAATCTTTTCCTATTTTTACGGTCAGAAAAGGGCTATAAGGGGACCGTCTTTTAATTCCGTTTTAACGAGTGTAAAAGAAACGTTGGGCAATCTTTTCATATTTTAGGATTCAGAAAAGGGCTTAAAATATGACTCTGATATTTTTGTTTGTGAAAAATGATTTTTCCCTGAAAATCCTTTTATCCTGCGCAAAAACCAACACATTACTCACACCTGTTTAAAGATAGATAAAAATACTTGAAAAATACCTTTTCATGGTGGAAAATAAACAAATTTGACATTTATTTACTCAAAAAACCTATAAAAAGGGCTTTTACCATTTCATTTTTACAATTTTACTGTTGAGGAGAGAAAAAGGGCTTTTGGCAAGAAACTTCCCGTGGAGATTGCGGAGAATCCGACCGTCGAAATCGAACGCCGTCTCATCAGGTATTCTACAACATCCTCCCTTGCATTTCCATCCATTTAGAATTTGTTTTTAGGCTTTAGATTTATTTTTTGGAGGCCTTGGGGGTTTCAAGGTCCGCTTTTCGGGTTACGCAGGTGCCCCATGGGTGACCTACGTACCCCGACATTTTATCCATTGGGAAAATGCCAGGCGTACGCAGCTTGCCTTAAGAGAAACTGCGTACATACACCCTGTCTCTAAAGGGCTGCCTGCGTACACCGCGGAGTGGATTTTTAAAATCCAATTTCTCCAAAATGAACCAAAAACTTTCAAATTTATGGACTCTAACAGATGTTTTATGGTGTGTAGATTGCCCACCATGCTTGATTGGCGTGAGAGGGAGCACGAAGATGTTGATTTGGCCGCGATTAATCACCAACCTTCCATTGATGCTTTGAGGGCATGCGGTCTTTACAAATACTGGGCCATACCTGGCATGAGGGCCTAGGTGCGCTTTCTAGAGTGGCTGGTCGAAAGGTGGAACGTTCAGGATCAGTGCTTCTACATTGGAGGGCACCAGCTCGAGATAGAGCCCTCTGATATTTACTTTCTCACTGGTTTGCCCAAGAGGGGCGAATAATTGACTCTGTCCGGGACTAGGCCGGGTGGCCAGTCCATTGCTAGCCTCCGGCTAGAGTGGTGTAATAACCAAAACCAGGAAAAGGGGATAGAAATAAAAAAGATATCCCGACCCGAACTTAAGGTAATTGCCTTTACAGTTACCAGACTTTGTGGGGCTGCCGCTTTGCACATTGCCACTACATCCCAGATGCAGATGGCGATTGATTGCTATCAGGGCACCATTTTCAACTGGTGCGATGCTGTGTTGGCCAACTTAAAGGGCCAACTGACTAGGACCAAAAACGAAAAGCTGAAGACTTTTGGTTATGGGCCTTTAGTTGTGAGTTTTGCCCTAGAGAGGGTCCCGATGCTGATCCCACAGCAGCTCACTGTTGAGATTAGGCCTCCTTGAGAGCCTAAGTTGATGCGATCGGTTGCGGTGATGGCTCGTCATCCTGACGAGGGCACGGAGGTTGTCCGATTTAGATCGGAGTATTTTAACTGGTTAGAGAACCAGGTCTTCTCGATACAGTATTTTCCGTATGCCGGAGTTGATTTTCGCGGAGATCCGGACATGATTCTTCCACTGGGAGAACAGTGGGACGACACAGGTACTTCATATTCCACAAGTTTTTAAATTATTTACTTTTTTTTTTGTTTTTATATCGTCTCAAAAATGATAGTGACAATTTTCAAAATGCAGATGTAGGCCCACAGCGTCCGGCCAATCTCTGGCCTTTCGAGAGGAGAGTACCAATTGCACCAGCGCCGGCCCCACAGGATGCAGCCGCAGAGACCTTAGTCGAGTTGGAACAAGACCTAGAGCGTCTTACAGCGAACATACCAGAGACGACTATAGATGATATCCCTATCAGACTTCAGCGCTATGTGGTCGCAGTCCCTAGACCTTTTAGGAGGTTCTTGTGTAGGGTAGCGCGTGCAGTGGTGTTGTATAGAGAGCACCACCAGTGACTGGCTGGTCACTTTTGTAGACACATATGACAATTTGGTTTTTTGTACTTATCATTTTTTCCGATCATAAGGTGTTTTTCAACCTATGATCGAAGACGATGTATTTTTTGACACACTCCTATCTATATATATCATTATTACGGGCTTATCTTGTTAAACATGTGTGATGAAATGTTTTTAAATTTACATGTATGATTATCGCAAATGTCTGTCTAACATTCGAGAAGCAATTGCATCTGCTAATGTATTTAATGACCTTGGAATATACTGATATTCAATGTAATCAAATTCACGTTCCAAGAGGCGCACTCTCAAAAATAACCTTAATAACACTGGATTTCTAATGGCATAAACTCTATTAAGCTGTAATACAACGAGTTAAGAATCTAACCTCACTATCAAACTCCGAATCCCAAACGAAATAGATTCAGACAATAACTCAATCACTGCACTATATTCTGCAATGTTGTTTGTTGTTTGACCGAGGCTCACCCCATGCATAGAAACTAACTCGTCAGAGGGCGAATAGATAACCCAAGCTGCGGAAGAGATATTCCGTGTACTACGACAAGCACCATCAGCAAATCCAATGTACGTTTGGAGAGGCGTCGACATCTGCAATATCAAGAGTAAAACCAAGATAAGCCAGAATAACGACGAAAAACACACTCTCTAAGCTAAGCACACTGTCTATACTAACAAACACACCATCTAGAAAGAAAAATCTAACCTAACTAAATCTCCATACCCATCATTTAAGCGTAATACCTCTTTAGGTAAAGTCCATTTCTGGGTTTACCCAAAGAGTCCCCATCAAAATCTACCAGCTCATAGGCCCCTTTTGCTAGCTTTCGCTTGACAACGTAGGGCCCATGCCACATAGGAACGAATTTTCCAGCACCTAATTTATCATTAGATTGATCATATAATAGCACTAGGTCTCCTTCCGAAAAATTTCGAGGGGTCACGTTGCGATCATACTGAGCTTTCATCCGTTTTGCGTGAGTCTTGATTGCTAATGCAGCGTCACGTCGAGTCTCATCTAATTGAGCTAAGTATAATAGATGCTTCTCCTCTTCGGAAGTAGCTAGAAGTAATTCGACAGCCATTTGCAGTGACGGGATTTCGCATTCAATGGGCAACACTGCTTCCAAACCATAAACTAGTTGGAAAGGAGTGAACCCTGTTGATGTTTTCACTGAGGTTCGGTATGCCCAAAGCGCGGAAAATATCATGTTGTGCCAATTCGACCGATGAATACCAATGATTCGTAGGATCATGATAACTAAAACTTTGTTGATAGACTCAACCAGGCCATTGGCTTGTGGATAATAAGGAGTTGAGCTATCGTGACGCAAACCAAGATGGCCTGTAAGTTCTGTCATCATAACGTTTCGAAAATGGCGCCCATGGTCAGTGATTATCGCTTGTGGGACACCAAACCTAGCAATAATGTGATTGAATATGAAAATTGCAGCTGTCTTGCCGTCTGCCTCGAATGTAGGCATCGCCTCGTCCCACTTAGTAAAATAATCAACCACCGTAAGGATGATATACGCATGCCCCCCGGCCGAGTGAGGGTTACATGTAATAAAATCGATACACCATTTAGCAAAAGGACCAACGACAATTATAGGGTGGAGAGGAGCAGGTGGTGCACGCATCTTGCGATCAAACACTTGACAGTTGTGGCATTTCCGGACCGCAATAATACAGTCTTTAAACAAGGACGGCTAGAAGTAGCCAGCGCGCAATATCTTTTGGGTTGTGGCATACCCAGACATATGACCGCCACACGCTCCAGAGTGACAGTCATTCAAAACCCTTTCAGCTTCCTCATGAGTTAAGCAACGATGAAAAACCAAGTCCGCCCCACGGCGATAAAGAGTATCTCCAATAATTTTGTACTGTTGGGACTGAAATCGAATTTTCCGGCGTTCCGACTTTGAAACTTCGGGCCAAAAGGATTGGGTTTGGAGATAGACAATTATATCCCCATACCACGGATCTAAAGTGCTGATGAGAAACAAAGATTCGTCCGCAATGGGTTCCTCTGCCACAATTTTTGTGTCAGCACGCGGGAAATCACACATCAACTCTGCAAAAACTAAAGATTTCTTAGACTTAGACTTTTCAAATTCTAAGTCGAACTCCTGCAGGATAATGATCCATTTAGAGTACTTGCCCCCTAACAATTGCTTAGTCAAAATGTAGATCATAGGGTTGCAATCCGAAATGACTGTAGTTTTACGAAGAAGAATGTAGTGACGAAAACGTTGGACAGCTTGAACAGCTGCCAAGGCCAATTTCTCCACATGTGAGTATTTGAGCTCAGTGGGATTTAACGTCCGACTAAGATAATATATCACATGTTCCGTTCCGATTTCGTCTTCCTGGACTAAGACCATTCCAATGGTGGAATGAGCGGCGGCGAGGTACAAAAAGTAATCCTAGTTGTAGTTGGGAGGATGCAGCAACGGTGCATGGGTCAACGCGTGCTTGAGCGCATCAAAAAATTTCTGAGCTATCTCATCCCAAGAGAATTGAGCGTTCTGTTTCAACAACCGGGTAAAACCCTTGGTAATCTCGTCGTAGTTCGTAATGAATCGGCGTAAAAAGTTTGCTTTCCCTTGCAAACTTTGGAGTTGGCGAAGACTCGAAGGAGGAGGCAATTTGATGATAGCTTCTACCTTCGAGGGATCGACGCGGATGTCGGCTTTTGAAACTACAAATCCCAGCAATCGTCCCACTTCAATACAGAAGACACATTTGTGTGGGTTCAACCATATACGATAATGCCGACACCTCATAAAAATTGCTCGTAAATGGACAAGGTGATCAGCTCAATGTAAGGAGTGAGGGGGCAAATCATCGAGATACGGTTGCACAATGTGCTTGATGTCATGAAATGCATAAGACATCGCCCTTTGAAAAGGGGCTCCGGCATTCTTAAGACCAAAAGGTAATTTGCAATAAGCAAATGTCCCCCATGGACAAATGAAAGCCGTTTTTGGTTGATCGGCAGGTAGAATATTGATTTGGTTGTAACCGGAAAAACCGTCCATAAAGGAAAACATTTCACTGCCGGCACAATCATCAATTATTTGATCGATATAGGGTGTTGGATAGTTGTCCGTGGGACAAGCACGATTGATATCCCTATAGTCGATACATATTCTTATTGTTCCCTATTTTTTGTTAACCGGAAAAATATTCGATACCCAATCCGTTAACGGGATCGGATAAATGAAACCTGCTTTCAACAGCTTCTCAACTTCTGCTTTAATCGCAGCCGCTTTTCGTGGGTGAATCTGACGCAGACGTTGCCGGACAGGTTTAGCGTCCAGGTAAGTCTTGATTTCATGGACAACAATGGCGAGATCAATTCCTGGCATTTCCTCGTAAGACCAGGCAAACATGTCGTGGAATTCTTGAAATAGGGCCTTATATGCTTGAATTTCATCATTTGAACACGAGGCACCTATAGGAATGTGTTCAACAACTCCGGACTTGACTGAAATGTCAATGGGAATAGTGCGAGAAATATTTCCCAAATTCAGCTCTGAATCAGGATTTTTCATTGGACTCTAAGCTTCTTTGACATATTCAGCTGTAAAGATTGATGAGAAATTGTTTTCAAAACGATCATCCTCAGGTAAAAACGAAGATCTATGATGGAGATCTTCCCATGGTAAATCATCTACGCACAGGACTTCACAAAGTTGTTCGTCAGATGACACAACTTCGGGAAACATTATTAATTCTGAGGTTGACGCGAAAAGGGATTCCTCACGGACCACATTCATTTGGTCGATTTTGGTTGAACTCGGGTCGGAAAAAGACTGCACGGCTTCATAGGCAATTTCATATGGACTCAAAGGCATTGCATCACCAAATGAGTCTATCTCAGATTCAGAAGGAACGATCCAAGGATCATAATAAACAATGGTGTCTGAAGTAATCATATGAATAGATGCAAATGAAGACACGACATTGATTGGAGGAAAAGGAAAAGTTCCCAGTAAACCGACATCTTTAACTAATCCTACGCCAACATCCTTGTAAGGGATAGTCGTTTTACCGACATGCTAGATACTCTCTGAAGAGGCTGGGTTGCATGACAAAATGGCGACTCCACTGGGGAATCCATTGATGTGAATGATTTTTCCTTTGTGTGAAACTTTGGTCTGAGAAAAGTCGTTTGTTTTCTGGTTTTTGGTTGTTTGACTGTGTATTTGGGTGGGATAGCTTAGGGTTAAATTAGATTTTAGTTTTTCTTAGTTTTGCTAGAAGTACGCAGCCTCTACGTTGAGCACAGTGCGTACCTGTACACACTGCAGCTTTGTGCACAGAGCGTACACGCACCTGTGCAAACAGGTCGCCTGCGTACCCTGTCAAAATTGAGAAAATTTCAATTTTCTCCTTTTTTGCCTTTTAGATTTTGTTTTTAATTTGTTTTTTCTGCCCAGATCCACTGGTTTTCTGCCATAAATCTTCACCTAAGCTTGTTTCGTCAGTGTCAAGAGTTTTAGTGAAATTCATAGAGATTTTGCCCTAGGGTTTGATTTTTGCACTGGTCCTGTAGTGACTTTGGCTTTAGAAGTTGTAAAACCTTGGATCTCCCTGGTTTTGTTCAGTCTTCTTAGGAGTCGGGCCTTTCATAGAATCCACCCTTGTGAGAAACCTACCTTTGTGTCTTCTCTTTGCGAATATCGAAAAATTTTGTTGATTGAACTTTGAATTTTATTCTTAAGAAAAAGAACAAAAGATTTTGATTTTTGTTTTTGACTGGTTTTTGATTCTGCATTAACTAGTCCTTAGTTAAATTTTGACTGAGTAAAACATCCTGGAATCATTCTTGGTAGGCTTTTGCCTCATTAGATTTACTTTTACGTGCATTTCTCTTAGATTTGCTTTTGAGTGAAATTGAGTTGATTTGATTGCCATAGATTTTTTAACTTTGATTTCTGTTAAAGTAAGTTTTACATGCTTTGTTAATTAGGAAAAAATACAAAAAAATATCTTTTGAAGGAAAGTTTTCTTTGGTAGCATTTGAGTCTTTGAAAGGAAAAGGAATTTTCGTGAAGTAATTAGTGGTCATGTGTTGTATGTTTTTGAAAAGATAAAGAGTTTGTTTCTTTGATTTTCATTGCCAAGAAAGTTGTCTTTATATCAATTTTGCATTTTCCAACTCTCTTAGCTAGGAAATTCATCGAAAAAGAAAATTAGTATACATCATCCTAAGTGCATCTTTTTAGTGGATTTGAGTCGAGTCTACACACCATCAGTTTCATCTCCACTACCTTTTGTCTTAAAGAAAAGCCATAAAATTAACGCTTAAAGTAAAATCAACTTAGTAACTTTTTATTTACTAGGGCTCTGAAACACCAATATAGATCAGGCTAGTGTCTTGGAGTAGGAGATTAATTAACTCTCCAAGACAGTAAAACCAAACAAGTAGCTCATCTTGTGGTAGGATAAATCCAACTGTTTCATTTGTACTCTGGGAAAGCTCCTCTTAAAGGAGAAGCACGAGACCGTGTTTGAACCAGTGAGGGGATCAATCCTCCTTCATTGGGAAAGACGCCAGATACGCACGTACTACAAACGGTAAACCTCGGATTATTGTCGAGGAGCCTGGGGTCACTTGTCGGTAAACCTTGGATTATTGTCAAGGAACCGGCAAGGGGATTGAGCTTGTTACTCTGCCCTTGCGTCCTATCGGGTCGTAGACTGTTCCCCCAGGTATATTTGTTGCTGTTGGTAACCTTAGTGACCATTATCTTTAGGATTCTACCGAGGTGACGGTGGAGGGAAGATCCCACTATACCTGGAGCAGACGTCGGCTAGACTCACTTGGATTTTCCGGGGGATTCACTTCACTCGAGACGGTTAAAGTGGAGGAACTTGTGCCGGTCTATTCATTAAGTAGGTTGCCGGGGTAACTGTTCCACCCACCACTTCTGTACTGAATTCAGCGATGTTGGGTTTCATCTCCAACTAGTGTTTTTGGTCAGGAAGGCTACTGTTTGTGTATGGTTTGACGCCCTAGATTCTTTAGGCGTGTGATTCGAATTTGTTTCGTTCTTTAGAGACTTTAGGTGGTTTGCTTTGAGATTTTACTTTGTTTGTGTGTGCAGTAGTTAAACGTTTTTAACTGTGGCTGAATTACCGAGACAGTCTCGTAGACTTCGGGGCAAGTCTCCTGAGATTGTTACCGTGGCCGATTTGTTAAGGAAGTCCCGTAGACTTCGGGGCGAACCTCCTGAAGAGGTCCCGGGTCATTACGAAGGTTTGAAAGTCCTTGTAACTCCTAGTGGCAGTAAAGTAGGTTCACCTGAAGAAGGAGATTCATCATTGGTAGTCCATCCAGATTACCAAGGTCTAGAAACAGGTTATAATCCCGAAGTTGTTGCAGTTTCTGAGCTTGCTGGTAGTTTTTCATCTACTAGTGATATAGGCGAAGAACCTAAAATATCTGAACCTGTTACTCCAACTTCTAGTGCACCTGATTCACCTAGGGTAGAAAGAGTCATCACCGAAAATCTTCCTGCTGGTTTGATATCTATTGAAGAACTTGCTCTAGAGGAAGAATTTGGCGTCTCTATCCTTGAAGATCAACCTACTATTGATCTAAGGGAGCGTGAATCCATCTTTTACAGTCCTCCTAGAAGTACTACTTGGTACCTTTCGTTAACCAATTATTTAGACAACTCAGGGATAAGTTTTTCTCCACATCGTACTCCTTATCCACCTGGAGGTATTTATACTCCCGTAAATATGTCTGGTCAGTCGTCCGTGTTTACTCAATCTCCTGAATCTTTCTTGTACGGCGGTCCCTCTGTTCCCTCTGGGTATCAGTCACTTTCTGGTACTTTTGCGGGAGCATCTCCTCAACCCATTGAACATGGGTTATTAGCTGGAAACAATGGTAATAAACCGTTGGGTGTAGGAGACATTTACATGATGTCAGGTTCAGTTCCCGGTTCTCAACCTCAAGGTGGCCAATTACCGCCTGGGGGGCAGCCTCAATTAACGCCTGGGGGGCAACCTCAAGGTACACAAATTGCGTCTGGGGGTCAACCTCAAGGACAGTATGTACCCATAGTACAATACATTCCTCAAGGTCAACCCTAGCCTCAACATGTACCCCAAGGTCAACCTCAGTATTAATTTATAGCTCAAGGTCAACCCCAGTATCAGTACTTACCTCAAGGGTATCTACCTCAAGGTCAGTACTCGAGTCAAGGTTATCAACCACCTCAAGGTCAATCTTATGTTCAAGGTACGGGAAATGTACCTTTCAATTATCAATCCTACCCTCAATCCGGTTATGGATCTCAATATCCTCAATCTGTCATGGCTCAATACCCCGGAATGAACATAGTGTGGGATCCATTGCAAGTTCAACAGGTATTGCAGCCAAGCGTACAGTTGTCATCTCAAGCTAGACAACCCTCAGTTGCTGGTTCACCCTAGCAACCAGTCCAGTCTAATGTTCAAACTTTTGTACCTTCGGTAGTTACTCAGTCGCCCATTGCACCTAGTACTCCATCTCAAACGACTGCTGCAACTACCGCAATATCTGTTCCTTCCACCACACTTACTTCTAGAGTATCGACAGCTCCGGTTTCTACTGTCTCTACAACTACTCCTCAGACATCTTTACCATTGTTTGGATCCACGATTCAAACTACGGTTCAGATGCCTGTAGGACAACCTGGTTTAAGTACGGTTGTCACTAGTCAACCATAATTAGCTTATCAACCGTACCAGGGATGGTACCAATACGGGCCTGGTGTCCAACAGCCAGTTTACCAGTATCAACCGTATCCTGGGTACACTTATCAACAACCTCAGCAACCCCAGTACGGTCCAATTAATCCTGGTTTTCCAGGAGGATACAATATCCCAAATGCGATTCCTATTCCAAGTTATCCTGGATATCCTCCTCCTGGGACTGGTATTGTGACCCAGAGTTTTCGGGATCCTAATTGGCAATTACCGTTTGTCGCAACTTTGGATTTACCGGACTTGTCGCACCTAACGAATGATCCAATAAATTATCTTCCGTTCTGGCCGCCAATGCCAAATAAGTTTCCCAGTGATATTCCCAGTGGAGTCGCCATTTTGTCATGCGGAAAGAGTCGATATTGCGGACAAAACTGACCTCCCTAGAAGAAAAGGCTTTCTAGTGACAAACAAGACAAATAAACACTACCTTTCTCTAAACATGCATTTAGAATACAAGTAATCAGGTGATTTTAACATACCTTTAGTCCAACGCTTTGTAGTAGTCCAGCCTCGCCGATCCGGATGAGCTCCTCCTTCTCTTCGAAACCTGCATTCACTAACAAGCCAAAAGATTAAATAACACCCGATTAACTTATAAAATAACACATATCCACCATACAGACCAAGGAGTATATGAAACAAATCATGAATAACAATCTGTTGAGAAAAATGAGTTCATTTGTATTAAGTGGAAACAAAAGAAACCATTACAACCTGAGCCTTGGTGTTGTGCAGGTCCCTCCTAGGGTCCAGCAAGAGTTTTCCTTTGCTTTGATCAGCTCACCCACTTCCAAATAAGGCTAGGAAAGGATGGGAATCTCTCCTCTCAAGCTTAACAAGGGAGTCCTAATTCCAGCAGCATCTACCCTTAGGAATGTTTAGCTTTCGACCTCTCCTCCCTCTGGCCCAATGCCTGTATTTATAGTGCTCTAGAGGAAGTTATTCAGGTCCACCATCAATGGGATAAGCCCCTCTTTGGATGGGATAGCTCCCCTCTTGATGGGATAAGTTTCTCTTTCATAGGGATACATGAACCATCTGGAGGCGCTCCATACACGTCAAACAAGCTTCTAGAATGCTCTAGAAATGATTACAAGTAACTTTTTTAGAGTGAAACTTGCGCCTTTTGACCTTTACAGGAGTACGCACCCTCCCCTTTACAGACAGAGCGTACAAGTACACAGGTATTGTGAACTTGGGGTGCATACACGCAGGTAAGGCTAAGAGAAACTGCGTACCCAGAGATATATAGATTTTTAAAGACTTCCTCTCTTTCTTGGAGTTTGACATGGAGAGCAGAGGTATGAGACTTGCCAAGGAGGATAGTATGACAGTTGATGGAGCCATACTAACTGCAAATAGTCATGGTGACAAATTTTAGTGTAACAATGATGACACTCTTTCCCTTAGACTTGGGTAAACCTGTGATAAAATCCATTGAAACCTCCTCCCAACGTTGGCTTGGAATTGTTAAAGGTTGTAATAGACCCGATGTCTTAATTGTTTCAGCTTTATTTTGTTGGCAAACCAAAAATTTTGCCACAAACTTTTGAATATCTGATTTAAGGCCCTCCCAAAAAAATTCCTTCTTAACCTTGTGGTAAGTTTTTAAAAATCCTGAGTGCCCTCCTAAGGGAGAAGTGTGCAATTCCATAAGAATATTTTGTTTTAGCTGAGAATTCTTACAAAGGTATATGTGATCTTTGTACCATAACGAATCATTTTTCCAGCTAAATGTATTAGATGTACTGGAGTCTTGTTGTAACTTTTAAATAAGTGCCCACACTTCTTTGTCATTCTTCCATTCCTCCCTTTCTTTGTTTATCCAATCTGGTTGGATAATAGAAATGGCATACAACAATGCTTCCACATCCTCATCCTTTCTTGAGAGTGCATCTAACACCACATTTTGCTTCCCTTTTTTGTAGATGATTTCAAAGTCATAACCCAACATCTTTGTGACCCACTTTTGTTGCTCTTCAGAGGATAATCTTTGTTCTAAAAAGTATTTAAGGCTATCATGGTCCATTTTTACCATGAAGTGTCTTCCCATTAGGTAGAGTCGCCATTTCTTAAGTGCATGGAGTATTGCCAACATTTCCTTCTCATAAATAGCTTTGTGTAAAAACTTTCCCTTGATTGGACGACTTTCAAAAGTAATGGGTCTTTCATATTTCATTAAAATGGCACCAATTCCATTTCCTGAAGCATGACATTCCACAATAAAGGTTTTTGTGAAGTCTAGTGTAGCTAAGACCGGTGCTTGGCACATTGCCCCTTTAAGATGCTCGAAGGCCTTTGTTTCTTCTGGAGTCCACGAAAATGCATCTTTCTTCAATACTGTTGTTAGAGGTTCTACTATTCTCCCATGATTCTTAACAAACTTGCAATAACACCCTATCAACCCGAGAAATCCTCGCAGATGCTTTATGGATGTGCAGATTTTCTATTCCTTAATGGCTTTAACTTTGCTAGGGTCTACCTTAACACCTTCATGAGATACAATATGACCCAGATATTCCACCTCTTGTACTCCAAAGAAACATTTGGATCTTTTTGCATATAATTGTTTCTCCTCCAATAGTTGTAGCACCCTATCAACATGTTCAACATGATCCTTCCAAGACTTGCTGTAGATTAGTATATCATCAAAAAATACTAACATAAATTTTCTAAGGAATGGTTTGAAAATGGAAATCATCAAACCTTGAAATGTTGAAGGTGCATTGGTAAGGCCAAAAGGCATCAACAAAAATTCAAATGACCCTCATGAGTTCTAAATTCTATTTTCGGAATGTCTTCAGTCTTCATTCTGATTTAATGATATCCTGAATGAAGATCCAACTTGGTGAAGTAAATTGATCCATGCAATTGATCCAGTAATTCATCAATGACAGGAATGGGAAACTTATCTTTAATAGTCAGCTTGTTGAGCTCCCTATAATCCGGACACATGCACCATGACCCATCCTTCTTGTGCACCAATATTACTAGAGTAGAGAAAGAACTTTGACTCGGTTGAATTATACCAGCCTTTAGCATTTTTGTAACCATACGTTCAATTTTACTCTTTTGGGCATAGGGATATATGTACAGCCTGATGTTTGGAGGAACACTTCCTGGAATCAGATGAATAGCATGATCATGATCATGAATAGGTGGGAGACCTTTGGGAGTCTCAAATACCTTGGAATGATTGTCCAAGACTTTTTGGAGATCTTGAGAAATAGATGATTCCAATGTGGAAACATCTAGCAAACATAATTGTACAATTTCACCTCTTTGTTCCTTTCTTAGAAGCTTTGTCATACCGTTAGAGCTAATTATCTTTCCCGATTTCCCTGCAATACCCCTTAATTCAACTTCCTTTCCTTCCACAGAAAATTTCATGAAAATTTCATGAAAATTAAAAGCTATTGTACCCAAGTATTGTAGCCATTGGACTCCTAGTACAACATCAGCACCTCCCATTGGAATGGAAAGCATTGGGCTAGTCAATACATATTCTCCCATGGATAGCTTGATATTATGGCACTTTCCAAAGCAATTTATTGTTCCTCCATTTGCAACCATCACTTAACACTCTGGTGCTGGATATAAGAAGAAATTCAATTCTTTTGCTACCTTACAATGAATAAAATTGTGGGTACTTCCTGAATCAATCAACACTATTACCTTTTTCTTCTTGATTTGTCCTTCTATATTGATGGTTTGAGGAGTGGTAATTCCCACCAATGCATTACAAGATATGGTCGGATTCATTTCTTCTTTGTCTAGGCTTTTTTCCTGGAGTATATCCATTTCTTTTGACCTTTCTTGCTCCTTTTATTCTTCCTCTTCACAATATATGTAGAATAATTTCTTCTCAGCACACTTATGACTTTTAGTGTATTTGCTATCACAATTGTAACAAATCCCTTTTTCTCTTTTTCTTCCACTTGTTGTGGCGTCAACCTTATAGGTTGTGGAAGACTAGGGGCAAAAACACTTCCATCTTTATAGTTGTGAGTGGTATGCTTCCTAGTTGCCATAATTTTGCTTTCCATTTTTCTTGCTAACCTGAATATCTTCTCTAATGAATCAGGTTCCCAAAGGCGCACACCATGTTGGATATTATTCTTTAAAGTCCCTATGAACACATCAATCCTATTCTCCTCTGGAATATTTTTTACCCTTATGATCAATTTTTGGAACTCCTCAATGTGCTCCATTATTCAACCCTTTTGTTTGAGGCTTATCAATTGGCTAAACAAAGTGTTGATTTTTGTATCCTCATAATGTGCTGTCAATTCTTCAGTAAAAATTGCCCAAGTGATAATTTGTTTACGAGAGAAAATCCATTGATACCATACAAACTGATTTGGTTTCAAATATAAAGTTGCAATACGTACCTTTTGTGTGTTTTGCACATTATTGAGATTGAAAAATTGCTCCATCTATAATATCCATGTTGCGGGATCCTTGCCATCAAACTTCCTCATACTGATTTTTGGAATATGATGGGTCTTAGATCCAACATTAGAGTCTATGGAATCATGATTAACATTTCTTTTGTTCTCATCATCAGTTTCTTTTACTACCCTTTCACCATTAGTGACAATTTATTGTAGCAACTTATTCATATTTATCTTCAATTCCTCCATCTTATCATCCATGCCATCAATTTTAGCGTCCATGCCATTCATCTTAGCTTCCAAGCCATCCATCTTAGCTTCTAAACCTCTCTTTAAACAATCCATCTTAGCTTCTACACCTTTCTTTAAACCATCCATCTTAGCTTCTACATCTTTCCTTAAACCATCCATCTTAGATTCTGTTGCTTTTTGTACAAGTGACACTTGTTGCACTTGGTCTCGTAATTTTGATATATCATGTTGCATTTCCTCCTCTTCTTCATAATTCATGCTAGAGGTTTTAGGTTGCTTACTAGGTGTTTGCTTACACACCTTTTTTCACTTTGTACAAGCTTGATATTGAATATGATGTATCTCTGCAATTTTGGATCATCCAGTTCTGAAATTGGGACCTGTAGTATCCCTCTGTGTCCTCTTTCCAATGCCACCAGTCTGATCCAGGTTTGATTCTCCAAGGAAGAGTTATGAACAATCTCCCAAGATGACCTGATTATAGACTAGTTCAGCAGAGTGAACTTGTACGACATGCCACGAGTCACTCTCTCGACCTCTGGATCTGAAAAAGATATACAAGAAACTATAGTCCGTCCTATTTCTATAACTTCTTACAAAATTTCAATCCGATGCTCAGAGAGAAGGTTATGATGATTTTCCCTAGGTCACCTGTTTGGAATGTAATTTAGGAGTCTACAAAAACACCAACTTCCTTAGATCATATCTCTGCAAATATAACACGAAAAACTCTGAAATTTGGACTCGAGATTCAACACGATTTATTCTCAAATGGGTTTTTCTTTTTAGCTTCTGAAACATTGCAAAAAAAAAATTATAGTGAAAATGCCACGATGACCTGTTTGGAGCAGCGAAACCCTAGAATCTAAAGCTCTGATACCAAATGTTATGAAACCAGCTCACAAAAAGATGGAAAAGAGAGATCCACACTTTAGAATTCAACCTCTTTTGTTGGAAATAATACTGAGAGGGGGGGGTGAATCAGTATTATCAGATCAATCAAACCTTTTCAATGCTCAGAAACATATACGCTACTTCAGTTAAGTAAAACAGCGTGTACACGCTACTGTGACTAAATAAAACAGCGTATAAGCAGAAAACTCATAACTTAGTTAGCTTATTCTTCAGTTAAGTTCATCAGGACATTATTCAGCACATTAACAGTAAGCAGATGCAGTATAACAGAACGGATCAAAAGTCACACACATGAACACCAAGATATAAGGTGGAAACCCAATGTGGGTGAAAACCACCTGCTGCAAGTTATCTCTATCTTTCTTTAAGAAACTTCAGTTTACAATCTTTTGTACTGGTGCAGCCTTATACCAGTACGCAGGCTACAACCTGCAGAAGGCTACAACCTTCTCTCGTTCTCCAAACTTCCTTGGAAGGGAGCTCCAACCCCCTTTGTTCTTGTACTAGCCAAGATACTAGTACGTAGGTGCTGACCTACAATCTTCTTTTCTTCAGGTATCACCTTTCATACATTTTCAGACTTGAATATTCCTGAAGCACAACATTACAATCTGAAGACCACAATTCATTCAATTTCCACAACAGATCATTGAAGCATAAAACAACCAAACTCTGAATCACTGAACCACTGAACCCTGTCAATCACCAGTTATCAGAACACAGAGCAGACTACAGAACTCTGCAATAACTGTCAGACCCCACTGTAAACCCAAAAACAAGCTTCAAAAGATATACGCTACTTCAAGGAGCCAAACCCGCGTATACACGCTCTTTTACCGAAGCCAACCTGCGTACAGATCTAAAAATAAACTTTCTCAATTTGCAGCTGTACCAGACATTAGTTAGACCCAGAACATAGCATTGCGACAATATGCAGATCTAGAAATAAGCATAATCAACCATATCATGATAGTGCATTTCAAACCATTAGATCCCGATCTATCCTTAGATCTAGTCTTCCATCAACCAATGTGATCTCTCCTTGGCTTAGATCAAGCAACCCAGCACCTGCAAATCAGATCTCTTTCACTCTTAGATATTCAAGCCCTTGTCGAAAGATGATTTTGCCTAATGATCTTCTTCTCCTTATATAGTCTTAGGCCTAGCTCAATACCAAGAGCCAAAACCATAGTAACACAATACCATCAACTTCAAAACTAGGGATCGACACGCCCGTCGAGACACAATGGTCCGAAATCATAGGCACAACTTCCAAGGACTAACCACCATGGACCAAAGGAACCTTTCCACATACACGCGCTTTTTATGAATCGAACTAGCGTGTACACGCGACTTGGGCTTAACGAAACGGCGTGTATGAGCTTCCTTGGCATGCTGTACTGAGATCTGTCTTCTGATTAAGATGCCATCACTTGTACCAACCTCTGAGCACTTGTACCATCCTCTGAGTGAGTTGCCATCAAGGACAACACTTGAATCATAATGCCAACAATCTCCCCCTTTGGACTTGATGGCAACCACCACACCAAGTCACTCTCCCCCTTTGACATCAAGAGCAAAGGGCTGTGCTCCCCCTGAGGACATGCTGATACCTCTGCTTGGCTGTGCTGACTCGTGCTCCCCCTGACAGTAGGCCAGATCTGAAAAAGATGTTCTTCAACAAGAGCCAAGATTTATACACCATAAGGGACCTTCCTATCACCAAAAGACTCAATACATACATCCATACTCCCTACCAAGAGGGGACATATCAGAAACAACCAATTATATTACAGCATTCATCCCAGGCATAGTGGGGAAACCAACATAGGCCGTTACATGACCTTGACACCATAAAAGAGATATGACAAGAGAGATACATGACATAGAGACAACAGATCTAGACCAAGACTTAGGAAAGACACCAGCAACATCTGATAAACATCTTGTTAGATCAGCAACCAGAATTTCTTTCTGAGCTCCTTCTCCTGAAACCAACAACCAAAACATCTGAATGCCAACAATGCTTTATGAGACTTTTGAGCTGCTCCCCCTGAACCTGTGCCTGTTGCACTCCCTGAAACTGTGCCTGAAGAATTCTGACATTCCTATTGCTTTTCAGAACTTCAGAGTTTTCCCTTGCTGTTCAGAACTTCATATACGCGTTTTATCCTATATAAAACAGCGTATGTACGCGGATATTCTTTCTGCAACAAGCGTCCAGCATACACGCGACTTACCCACCATAAATCCGCGTGTATACGCTCATATCCCTTCCGTAACCTGCGTATACCAACTTTTCTGTAGAACAAACAATCTTCAACAACAGGATGAAGCATCAACTACTCCCAGCTTTTGTCTGAGATATTCAAAAGTTTCCCTGGGCAGTGGTTTTGTGAGAATATCAGCAACTTGCTCCTTAGAAGGAACATACTCCAACTTGACCTTCTGCTCAAGCACTTGTTCCCGAAGAAAATGGTACTTGATTGGTATGTGCTTGGTCTTTGAGTGCATGACAGGATTCTTTGAAATGCTGATTGCACTTGTATTATCACATAAGATAGAGACAGGTGGAGTGCAAGTGATTTGAAAGTCCTGCAAGGTCTGCATCATCCAAAGAAGTTGTGTGCAACAAGATGCTGCAGCCACATATTCTGCTTCAGCTGTAGATAAGGCAATCGAACTTTGTTTCTTGCTGAACCAAGATACTAATCTAGAACCCATGAAGAAAGCACCTCCACTTGTGCTTTTCCTATCATCCACACTTCCAGCCCAATCTGCATCTGTGTAAGCATGAAGAGTGAGATCAGTATTTCTAGGATACCATAAGCCATAGTTTTGGGTCCCTTGAAGATATTTGAAGATTCTTTTGACTGCCTGAAGATGAGTTTCCTTTGGGTTGGCTTGAAATCTTCCAACCATTCCTACTGCATGTGTAATATCTGGTCGAGTACCTGTCAAATAAAGCAAACTCCCAATCATGGATCTATAAGTGGGTTGGTGAACTGCTGCTGATTCATCATTTGCACTGAGGCTGCATCCTGTAACCATGGGTGTACATACTGGTTTTGACTCTTCCATGCCATACTTCTTCAAGATCTGCTTGAGGTATTTGGTTTGAGACAAGAAGATACCTCCTTCATTTTGTTGGATTTGCAATCCAAGAAAATATGTCAATTCTCCAAGAAGTGACATTTCGAATTCTTTCTGCATAACCAAGGCAAAGTTTTGACTCATGGTCTCTTCATTGCTGCCAAAAATAATATCATCTACATAAACAACAAGGATTAGCAATTTGTTATTTTCAACTTTTATATAGAGATTGCTATCTGCTGATCCTTTTGAAAAGCCTTGTTGGTGAAGATATTTGTCCAAGCGATAGTACCAAGCCCTTGGAGCTTGTTTGAGCCCATAGAGTGCCTTTTTCAATCTGCATACAAGGTTTGGATCATTTCCAAGAATGAACCCATCTGGCTGCTCAATATATACTTCTTCTTCTAAGTCTCCATTTAGGAAGGCTGATTTCACGTCCATTTGAAATACCTTGAAGTTTTGAAAGCTTGAGAGAGCAAGGAACATTCGGATGGCCTCTAGTCTTGCCACAGGAGCAAAGGTCTCTTCAAAATCTATTCCTTCTTGCTGTGCATACCCTTTACAAACAAGTCTGGCCTTGTTTCTAATTACTTCTCCATTTTCATTTAACTTATTCTTGAAGACCCATTTTGTTCCTATTACATTCTTATCTTTTGGTCTAGGAACTAATTCCCAAGTGTTGTTCCTTTCGATTTGCTCAAGTTCTTCATCCATTGCTTTGACCCAACATTCATCTTTGCATGCTTCTTTCACATTTTGTGGTTCAATGGAGGAGAGTAGAGCCAAGTAGCTTGAAGCTTCTGCAAGTGTCCTTCTTGTTTGTACTCCTGCTTCTTTCTGCCCCACAATCTGAGTTTCTGGATGATTCTTTTGGACATATCTGGATGGAGTCTTCTCTTCTATTCTTGTCTGCTCCTCTGGTTCTTCTTGAGATTCTTCTTCTTCATCATTTCGCCTTTGAGAGTAACCTTCATCTTCTTCAATGTCTTCATGATGAACTTGCCTAGGAATATATCCCTTCTCATCAACCACTATATCAATACTGTCAACAATTCTGCCAAGTCTTTTATTGTAGCACTTGTATGCTTTGCTATGTGGAGAATAACCAAGAAGAATGCCCTCATCTGCTCTAGGTTCAAGTTTGCCAAGTTGCTCATCAGTATTCTTAATATAACATTTGCTCCCAAAGATTTTGAAATGCTTCACGGAAGGAGTTTTACCACTCCAAAGCTCATGAGGTGTTTGAGTGCTGTTTACTCGGACATTTGTTTTGTTAAGAATGATAACAGCAGCATGTGCAGCTTCACCCCAGAAGGTTGCAGGAGTACCTGATTCATCGAGCATAGCACGAGCCATTTGTTGGATAGTTCTGTTCATTCTTTCCACAACCCCATTTTGCTGAGGAGTTCTAGCTGTAGAGAATTCTCTTCTTATCCCATGTTCATCGCAGAAATCGAAAAATTCATTTGATGTGAACTCCCCACCTCTGTCAGATCTGAGGCACTTAATTTTGTGTCCTGATTCATTTTCAGCCAATGCTTTGAAGGATTTGAATTTTTCGAATGCTTCATCTTTGTGCTTCATAAGCCCTAACCAAACAAACCTTGAGAAATCATCAATGAATAATATCAGATATTCTTCTCCTCGAGGTGTCCTTTTCCTAAATGGACCACATACATCTGTATGGACTAGCTCAAGAGGCAAGCTAGCTGATCCTTCCTTTTCTGGAAAGTTAGTTCTGGTTTGCTTTCCAAACTGACAAGATTTGCATATAGTGTTGTCTGGAATTTTGATATCTGGAAGATCGCGAACTGCCTGATATTTGCATGCTTTTCTTATTTGTGAGAAGCTTAGATGTCCCAACCTTCGATGCCATAACCAGTGCTCTTCATCCTTGCTAAGATAGCATTGTTGTTGTCCTTCTTCAAATATGTACAGATTATTTGGAGTTCTTTTGCCTTTGAGAACTGTTTTACCTGTATCAAGATCACGAACAAGACATCCATTCGATCTGAAAATAACCTCGGTTTTTTGATCACACATCTGACTGACACTTAGAAGATTATGCTTCAATCCATCAACATACAAAACATTTCCAGCCTTGACCTTTTCTTTCAAAGGAGCAATACCTTTTCCTTTTATAGTTGCAGGAGTATCATTTCCAAAAGAAACTTTCTTTCCCTTTTCTAAAGTAGAATAAGATTCAAGTTTTTCTTTATCACCTGTCATATGTTTCGAACATCCACTGTCAATGTACCATAGATTTTCCTGTCCTTCTGCATAAAACGCTATCCCACATCTTTCTGTCTGAGGTTCTTTTATTCTCCATTTTTTGGTGCTCGTGGCTTGTTCCTTTTTCTCCTGAAACCTGCTCCTGCATTCAGATTCTTTATGACCAAAATTATTGCAAATAGAACATTCAACTTCATTTTCAAGAACCGAAAAGTTGTTATAGGTCCTCTTTGTAATCCCTGTCATACTTCTTTGTTTTTGAGCTTCCCTAGTCATGATTGTTTTATATGCAACACATTGAGCTGCTTTGTGACCAAAGTTATGGCAAGAAAAGCATTGTCCATTGAAGAAGCTTCTGCGGTTATTGAATCTACCAGCCAACTGATTGTAATTTCTATTTTCATCTATTCTTGTGCCAAACTGAGAAGATTTTACCTGTGGTTGGTTGTAGCTTTTGTTCACCCTTAAGAAGGATTGTCCCTGATAGTTTCTGTTTGTAATTCGTCCCTGCTTTACCTGATTATCTTCATTGTTCTTCTGCTCATTTCTTCTTGCTGCATCAAGATAATTTTTGAGGTGGATGCTTGAGAGGTTTCTCCATTATAGCCCAAACCTGTCTTGTTTAGAGGAGACCGCTGCACATTGATAATCTCATCCAAAGTTTCAGATCCTTTGACAAACTTAAGATTAATAGCTTTTGTTTTCTCAATTTCTTTTCTGAGACCAACAATTTCACCTTCTAGTTTTTCAAGATGTTTTTCCTTTTCATCAATTTGAAATTGCAAAGTATCAATGATCACACTCTTTTCTTCTATGCATCTCTTGAGTCTAGTAATTTCATTATAGAGATTATCCACATCTACAGCATCCTCATAATCATCATCTTCAAATGCCATTAATAGCTTATATTTATTACCTTGTTCATCTTCATCACTGTTTGATAAGCCATCACTATCTTCATGGGTGTAGTAGCTTTTCTTATTTGCACTTTGTTTCTTATTCCATCTAGCAGGTTCTTTTCCTTTATTAGGACATTTTGCAGCATAATGACCTACTCTTCCACAAGCAAAGCATTTGAAAGGTAGCTTACCTCTGAACCTTCCAGCACCCCTTTGAAGATTTCTAACAAAATTTGATTCTTCTTCCTCTTCTTCTGGAACATGGCTTGCCTCATAGTAATCTTCTTTTCCTGATGCCTTAAAAGCAGCTTCCCTTCTGTCTGATGGACCTCCCTTTCTCATTTCATAAGCAGTTAGAATTCCATGTAACTGAGACATAGTGAGAACTTTGAGATTTTCCTTTTCTTCTATTGCAGATACTTTAGATTCAAACTTGGGGGATAATGATCTTAGAATCTTTGAACTACTATAGTCTCTTTTATTTCTTCACCCAAATTTTTCATACAATTAACAATCTCATCTACCCGAAGAAAATAATTTGCCACACTTTCATCATTATACATCTTGAGAGTCTCATATTGAATCCTGAGAGTTTGAAGTTTAGCTTCCTTTACCTGTTCATCTCCTTCATAGCTAGTGATCATTTTGTCCCATATCTCTTTTGCTGATTTGAAGTGCATGACCTTCATGAATTCTGTTTGGGATATACTTCCTAATAGAGTACTGACTGCTTTTGCATTTGTTTCATATGTCTTTTTCTCAGCTGGATCTGTAGGAGTAACTGAAGGAAAAGCATAGCCTGTTTCTACAATGTTCCAAACTTCTGTACCAAGAGATTGAAGATATGCAGTAACTCTTACCTTCCAATAATTGAAATTTGTTCCATCAAAAACCGGTGGCCTGATTGATGCTTCTTTCTCGTAGTTGCTCATGATGAATGATCTACCTTCAAGCGATCAAGCTTCCCTGAAGGACCTGCTCTGATACCAATTGTTGGAAATAATACTGAGAGGGGGGGTGAATCAGTATTATCAGATCAATCAAACCTTTTCAATGCTCAGAAACATATACGCTACTTCAGTTAAGTAAAACAGCGTGTACACGCTACTGTGACTAAATAAAACAGCGTATAAGCAGAAAACTCATAACTTAGTTAGCTTATTCTTCAGTTAAGTTCATCAGGACATTATTCAGCACATTAACAGTAAGCAGATGCAGTATAACAGAACGGATCAAAAGTCACACACATGAACACCAAGATATAAGGTGGAAACCCAATGTGGGTGAAAACCACCTGCTGCAAGTTATCTCTATCTTTCTTTAAGAAACTTCAGTTTACAATCTTTTGTACTGGTGCAGCCTTATACCAGTACGCAGGCTACAACCTGCAGAAGGCTACAACCTTCTCTCGTTCTCCAAACTTCCTTGGAAGGGAGCTCCAACCCCCTTTGTTCTTGTACTAGCCAAGATACTAGTACGTAGGTGCTGACCTACAATCTTCTTTTCTTCAGGTATCACCTTTCATACATTTTCAGACTTGAATATTCCTGAAGCACAACATTACAATCTGAAGACCACAATTCATTCAATTTCCACAACAGATCATTGAAGCATAAAACAACCAAACTCTGAATCACTGAACCACTGAACCCTGTCAATCACCAGTTATCAGAACACAGAGCAGACTACAGAACTCTGCAATAACTGTCAGACCCCACTGTAAACCCAAAAACAAGCTTCAAAAGATATACGCTACTTCAAGGAGCCAAACCCGCGTATACACGCTCTTTTACCGAAGCCAACCTGCGTACAGATCTAAAAATAAACTTTCTCAATTTGCAGCTGTACCAGACATTAGTTAGACCCAGAACATAGCATTGCGACAATATGCAGATCTAGAAATAAGCATAATCAACCATATCATGATAGTGCATTTCAAACCATTAGATCCCGATCTATCCTTAGATCTAGTCTTCCATCAACCAATGTGATCTCTCCTTGGCTTAGATCAAGCAACCCAGCACCTGCAAATCAGATCTCTTTCACTCTTAGATATTCAAGCCCTTGTCGAAAGATGATTTTGCCTAATGATCTTCTTCTCCTTATATAGTCTTAGGCCTAGCTCAATACCAAGAGCCAAAACCATAGTAACACAATACCATCAACTTCAAAACTAGGGATCGACACGCCCGTCGAGACACAATGGTCCGAAATCATAGGCACAACTTCCAAGGACTAACCACCATGGACCAAAGGAACCTTTCCACATACACGCGCTTTTTATGAATCGAACTAGCGTGTACACGCGACTTGGGCTTAACGAAACGGCGTGTATGAGCTTCCTTGGCATGCTGTACTGAGATCTGTCTTCTGATTAAGATGCCATCACTTGTACCAACCTCTGAGCACTTGTACCATCCTCTGAGTGAGTTGCCATCAAGGACAACACTTGAATCATAATGCCAACATCTTTGAGGGGTAAACCTCCTTTACATTACATAAATGAGAAATTCTTGGATGATTCAAATGACAAAACCTCCTTTCTATATATAGGAGTCTAAGGAGTCACAATATAACCCAGCCGACCTAACAATAATAATATAAAGCCACAAAAATAACAATAGAGGGATTCTATGGGGCACAGTAATAACAATATGGGGACAATAGGGGCACAACAATATTAATAAGGGATACAAATACAATAGTAATGGGGTAATCACTAGTATTATAGGGATCCAACACCTTTTCATCCCTTTTCAAACTCTCTAAACATGAAAAGGACTGAGTTATCTTTGTCATTAAACTCGTTAATACAATAGTGACAAACTTGTCCACGCAGACAAAAATGCGTTTCACTGTCACTAGACTCATTAAAACATAGCAACAGGTTTGGCTGAAGGGAAAAATATAGAACAATCATATGTTATCCTCCTCAAGCTTGACAAAAATAAAGAGGTACTGGTCAGCAACGACTAGGGAAAAAGGGAAGAAAACTTGAAAAATTTATCGTAGTAGGTCTCTCTTGAACATTACACTTTCACTCCATCACCATGAATGAGTCAGGTTGGGTTATTCCGTTCACCCGTCACTTCACCATTGGTCTTTCACACCATCCATTTTTTGGGTTAACGCCACCAATCCATCTCAGCGTCGTCGATATGTTCAAGAGAAGTCATTAATTTGAGAATTCACCATCCAATTAATGCCTCATCCACTGCAATACCTTAAACCTCCATTTTTCATGACCTCCATTCCTAAACCTTGTTTCTTCAGATCATTTTCACCTCCAGAAAATCATTTTCCTAGTTTCATGTCGTAGATGTGGGATACATTAAGGCCCTCCTACGATGAGTCACTTCTTGTCCACATCAGCTCATTATACAAGAAGTTGACTTAGAAACAACCCTTTCAGTACTTTGAAGCTTGCATGCCTCAATGGCAAGTTTCTCACTTCCAGAGATAGATTAACATCAATGGCCTTTGACCGAAATATTTTGCATGGTGTTCGACATCGGATCATATATTCACACCACGTGAATTGCACTATAGTACCTTGAGGGCCATTATCATTATCGGTGATTCCTCACACATCTATTAACAGCTTACATTATTGGCTGGTAATCAGGCGATGTATTTCCATGTTCGACTCTGGAACATCCCTTTACATGGATTGACATGTACATCGAGTGAATATTGAACGAGATTGAAGACCCTAGATATAGTTTCATCCATTCGGGCTATGATACATTCAGGGATATAAAGACATCAAATGTACACAGAAGCTGCACAGATAGTCATCCAAGCTAGGGATGATGACTCTACATTTGAAGAATCACTAGTCTGAAACTACAGATGATTATCTGTTCTATGTACATGAAATGAATTTATAAAGCTGAGAATGGGAATGCCCACCTCAGCTAGATCATAAAAAAAAATATTTTGATGATGTATTGTATTGTATCTTATACAGGTCACCTTCCAGTTTTGAAACCTCGAATCCTCATGTTAAAGCATTTCACCTGACATCAAGATGTATGACTTCATGCTTTAGGGGGCAACTGTTATAGACATATTTTGGCACTTCAACCCCAATCTTATATGTCGATAAACTAGGGATCTTTGACCACTAAAAGTGTTGTTTTTACCCTAAAATATCATGGTCAACTAATTACATCATTCCCCTAAAAAAACCATCTAGAATGAGCCTAAATTGGACCATACTGGTTGCTCCACTGTCAGGGTGCGATGCATATAGACTTCTACACTAGCCAAGTGCGACGCATACTGATGAGGCCTTCTGTAGGGTTCAATGAGAGAGGATGGACAAATGCCTGAGACAGTTTGCTAAGTGGATGCTCATGGAATCTTCTACAAACTTCTCATATGACACTTACCTCTCTGAATTCACCCAGGGATGAGTAAGAGATCCAAGAAATTTACAAGTGGAACCAAATGCAACAAGTGGAATGACACTAATCAAAAACCCAGAGATGACTCACACCCTTGCACACATATATAAATGGATCCCTCACCTAAGAGATCCAGAGGCTTGAATATTGTGAATTGCAAGTAGGTGTTGATAGTTTGTAATTGAGGAAAGAGCATTGTAATGTTGGTGTGATCTTGCTATTTCATTAGGAGAAGAGGGCTTGATGTTGGGAGGATGATGCTAGATCAGACAACTGGGTTGTAATTCTCCTTTCTATTTAATAAAGTTCTTCGAGTTTTCGTCCATATAACTATGCAATTGTGAATGTCTTATTTGTGAATGCCACTGTATGTTCATTATATTTCTGATTCCATAATGGTTATGATATAATAGATCAATTTTCTTTGAAGGTTATTTGTTACTGTCTTTCTACAGGTACTCTCCAAGCAGGATAAATACAGAGAGGAGTTGAAAGTTCTGTCAAGGGTGAGAGAGATCAAACAAAGAGTTAAGTGGAAGATCCAGGTTGGTTCCTTTGTCTTTCTCTTATCTATTATATATAGAAGAAATCATGAATTGCTTTAAACTGTTGTTTCTAGGATAGCTACCAAACCTAGAGAGCTAGTTGATCGAACAGACACTAGTTTTCCCATAAACAATGGGAGGATGAGAATTTTATACGAACGAATCTAGAACTACTCAAGCATTGAGGACAACAATTTTTGAAGGAGAGGAACATACTAGGTCCCTATACTACTAGTGTAACCCCTTATTGTTATTAGTGAAACCCCCTTATTATATTGTTGTGCCCATTTAGTCTCCATATTGTTATTATGGTGCCCCATAGAAGCCCACTATTATTATTCTTGTGCCCTTACATTATTATTGTTATGTCAGCTCTGATTATATTATGACCCCTTAGACTCCTATATAGAAATGAGGTCTTGTCATTTGTATCAATGAAGAATAGTTCATTTGTGTAATGTAAAGGAGGCTACCCCCTCGAAGAGGCTTATTTCTAAGGCGTTGATCTATCTTTTCTATCCTTTTGTGAGCTAGTTTCATAACAAATACGATAGATTCCTTCCATGAGATAGTGCATATGAATGGATCTACCCTTTTCTTCTTTCTTCACCAAAGATTTGATACTATGCTGGAAAATTAGAAAGGTAGTAAATATTATGTTGATCTTGATAATGACTTGTGATGTTTCTTGTTATTATAATTATTTATATCTTCTTTCTTTAGTTCATCAAGTAGTTACCAAAGATAGCAGTGAAAAAAAACAATGAACACTAGATGTAGGCACATGTCAGGGAAAAAACCCCCCTTGAGGAGAAAACCCAGTCAAAGTAATTATTCCTTTCAATAGTATTATTTGAGACTGTTCACCCTAGACCTTGATCAGACCTTTCCACACCAAATCAGCCTCTAGAAGATTGACCTCTTCCAAGCAACTTCAATTATGCAACAACTTACAGAACCCAACAACTTCTGGCAGCAGTCCTTTGTTTTCCCAGTCCAGAGAACGAAACAAAGTGAGACCACCACTAAAATTTTGATTTTTCTATTCTCCTTAAACTCCCTCATACTTGCATTCACTCCAGCTTCTCGGAAATAGACTTTCCTAGCTACCCGCTGCGCACTTCTGCCTAGCAACCGGATTTTCACACTTCTGCCTAGTAGATGAGAAGATGAGAAGTGATTCTTGAAATGATTTCATAGCCCTTCATTTTATAGGCTTCTTATGGGGTATAGTGGTATAGTGGGTCGAGGTTACATAATTCATATTTGACTTAATACTTAACAGATTTACATAATTCAAGAGCCCAAGAAGGGTCTCTTTAAATGTACAATAATTATATAGACCTAGAATAAATATTAGAAGTGCTCAATGGTGACTTTGACCTAAAACATGGTGACCCAAGCATGAAACCCATGCTTTAATAAGTCACAATAATAATAATAAAAGTTCTTTTATTTATTCTTTTAACAAGTACATTACATAATGACTCAAGTACATTATTAAAGACCAAACATAGTTACTTTTTCGAATAGCCATGACTGTATCGTACAAGTTAGTATAGGTAAGATGTAAGTCGACAGTCGGAAGGTCGGGTGTGAAAAATTGAATTACTTTGGAGGAGAGGGAAAGAATGAAATGATAGAGAAGGTTAGGAATGGAGCTTCGCTGAGAGCCTATCACCCTAATGGATGCATAAAAATCAAAATCAAAATCCATAGGATCATGGCATAATGAAAACCCTTTCAATTAATGCAAAAGAAATTTTAACCTTGCAGCACAATGGGAACTACTAGAAATCAACAAAAATGGTTTAGGCTCAAAGAAGCTTCAAGGTTTTTTACATGTAATGTTTCCAAAAGACATTAATAGGGCCTTCAGGTGATATAGTTGTGTTGACAGTGTTGGATACCATCAACATCTTGATTTGTGTAGCTTGGGAGGTACTTCAAGCCCTAGGGATGAAGGTTTGGAGGGAAAATCACGACAAGGGTCACTTGTGGGCTTGGAACCCAAGGTTAGGGTTTTGCACCCATCAGGATTTGGGCCAAAACCATGAATAATTTGAGCATGAGAAAATTTGAGGTGATAGAGGTTTGCGTGCTGATTTCAAAGCTCCAAAGGTCACTCAAATATAGGTCTAGAAACGATGATATGAATTTTTTAAGTTGACAATTAATTAGGGATTGTAAAGTCATGTAGGCTTGGTCAAAGACACATGTCTCTACATCAATTCATAGAGTCTTTCATTTATTGTATAAATAGAAGGTGGAGAGGAGGCTAAACAGCATCCATTTGTGTAACAGAACACAAGACAAGAGCGTGTTGAGGAGAAGACGATCTATGTTTTGGACAAAGCAACGAGGGAAAAGCCATCATGGAAGTTGAGGACTATTTGAAGGGAATGTTAGGGGTCTGAGTTACTGGAAAGAGTTCTGAATTGCATTGCTGGAGGGTCGAGGAAGAGGAGGTTAGTTTCACGTTGTTTTAGGGGTCATTGGAGGTGGGATAGTCACCATGAATGGTTTTCATAGGCCTTTTCTGAGGTCCTCTATGATGTCGCAGTAATAAGAGGAGGGTTGAGTGTGTTAAGGGCTTAGAAATACCCAGTATTACACTGAATAGGGAAAACCTTCCAATGGAGAACAGCCACACCAATTAAGGGCAAATATAGGCATATTTTTGGGTTGTTAGGGGACTGTGTTTTGTGCCCTAATTAGGCCCAGACTTGTAGCACTTAAGTAGACCTCATACAATGAGTTTATGATAGTTTTCTTGCAGGTGTTGAATCATGGAAATTGACCAGACTGGATCAGATTATATTGCAACTTATAAGTGCCATGTACTGAGGCCAACTTGGGATGTTGGAGACCTCAATTAGGAGTAGAAATTTTAGAGAAGGATTGGGCACCATTGTTCTGGTGGAGGTAAGCATGTTGATAGCCCAAAGTAGCCCTAGATGAGCTATATTGAAGTGACAAAGAGGAGCTAAAGGTTGGGTGAAGATTGGTGCCAAAGAGCAACACCTTGATGGACAAAGGTGAATGCTAACCTAACAGTTTGAAGATCGGGAATTAGGCCTAGCCAAAGAGTAGATTGGATCTACCTGTGTACATTCCACACATGTGACTTGTAGTAGTGTTAGGTGGAAGCCCTCTTGGAGTATTGATGTGTTGTCATTTGAAGGACTAAGGGGAAGCTAGAGAGAAGTATGGGAGAGAAGGACTGATGGGACAAGATATGACATTGATTTTGTGCATGTTGTTTGTCATTGTAGCTTGTATACCATAGACTATTGTATTATTCAAAATTGGTTTAATATAATGAATATTGGGTTGTACATTATTGGATAATTTTGTTAAAACTTGTGTATACTTGTGCATATGTGATTTACTACTTTATATTTTTTGTTGTGTAAAGTAGTTCTTGTTGGGTTTTTTGTTTCGATAGTGTTAGATATTTTAATATTCTAACCTAGACCCAAGATTTTGGAAATTCAACATGGTATTAGAGTGTGCCTGAGATACTTTAGAAGTCATTTAATCAAAGTTGTGCACAATGAAGTACATCTTAAGAGAGAGTTGGCCTGAGTGTAGGTGACAATGTCGAAGTTGCAAGCTCGTATCTGGTATGAGGGTAGGTTGGAGGGGTTGTCCAATTATAGTCCATGGAAGGGAAGGATCAAGTTGGTCTTACAAGTCAACATCATATAAGAGTTCACCGAGAAATCCATCAAGAAGCTAATTGGCCCAAAGGAGCTAGAAGTGTACGAGGATTTGGATACGAGGGCAAGAATGATCATCCTAGATGGTGTGAAGGATGCCCTAATACCTCATTTGTCCTAGAAGAACAATCCACATGAGATGTGGATGGATCTTTAAAATTTGTTGAACGAGAATCAGGTATTGGTATTAGAGGATATGTTTAAGTTCACCAAGATGATAAACGGTGAAAGTGTGACCCCGCATCTGACAACATTATGTTAGGTTAAATATGTGCTTGTTGCCATCGGTGTGACTATTTGATATGGAGCTATGGTAAGGATTGCCTTGAAAGGGTTGACCAAGCAATGTAAGCCCTTCATCAAAGGAATTGTTGCAAGAGAAAAGTTACCAGACTGGGATAGGTTGTGGGATGACTTCACTCAGGAAGAGTTGCAAGATGAGGATCTTCATCCAAAGAAGAAGTCTTTCGATGATGACATGGCACTTGTAATCAATTAAGCGTAAGAAAAAGAAGTACTTGAGTAAATTCAAGTGTTTCAACTCTAGCGAGATGGGTCACTATTCGTTAGGATATTCAGTGAAGAATAAGGGAGATGATGAGAAGAGGAAAGGAAAGAAGGTCGCTCGTCTTTCCACTTCATCTGAGATAGATGATCTCACTAGGACATTAGAAGAGGAGGACTTTGCTATGATTTCTCATTTCTTGTAGGGTACTATAAATGAGGATGGATGGTACATGGACAGTGGTGCGATGAAACATATGACAAGATCAAAGGAGGTTTTTTATACTCTAGCTGAATGGGACTCAAAGTTGTACATGGTGTTACATGACAAGAGTCAGTTGGAGATCTTAGGATCAGGTGTTGTGCCATTCAATATGGAGACATGATGTGTGATGCATGTCTAGGATGTACTGTTTGTACCAGGACTCATATATAGCATGATTTCCATCTCGATGATCAAGAGAAAGGGGTTTTAAGTCTTGTTATAGGATGGGAAGGCAAGACTCATGCCCAAAGTCTTTAAATGCCATGGTATTGTACTCAAAGCTAGAGAGCATGGTCACTATAGGTTGACGGGAAAGCCTATGGATCAAGGAAAGAAACAGGCTTTAGAGTAGTAGGTACAAGTTCCTGAGAAGAAGGTACACATTCCCAAGAAGAAGGGCCATGTTGTAGAGACTCAGAGGGAGTCGAGTTCGAGATGGAGCTTGCAGGCTCAAAGGGGGACTCTGCAATCCTAGAAGAGCATGAGGTTAGTGGGGAGAAAAGGTGCTCCTACAAATTCCAAGAAGGAATCATGGAGAGAGTGGAAGACATTATAGGAAAAGAAGAAGAAGAAGAAGAAGGGTGTTTCTAGAAGTGACAAAGACACTTTTGAGAAAGACGTAGTTCACAGAACATGGATTGTTATGATTGTGAGTGTTAGGAGTTGGGAATGTGTTGTGACTAGTGATGCTAATGATGAGTTACTTCCTAATCTTGGAAGTACTTCCATCGCTAAGAGAAAGTGTTGATTTTTGTATCTTCGGAGGTACTCTAAGCACTAGGGTTCAGAGTTTGGAGGGAAAGACACCACAAGGGTCACTTGTGGGCTTGGAACCTAAGGTTGGGGTTTTTCACCCATTAGGATTTGGGCCAAAACCATGATGAATTTGAGCATGAAAACTATTTAGGTGAGCTTGGCATCTAGATTCCAAAGCTCCAAATCTCACTCAAATTGGGTCTCTAGAAATGAAGATATGAATTTTTGAAGTCAACAATTGATTATGGACAATCAAGTCATGTAGGCTTGGTCCAAGTGGCATGACTCTTCATAAATTTGTGGAGCCCTTTATTTAGTGTATAAATAGAAGGTGGATATGAGGCTAAAGAGCATCCATTTGTGTAATAGAACACAACATAAGAGATCATTGAGGGGAAGAAGATCTATGTTTTGGACGAGGAAAGAAGGGACAAACCAGTGTGGAATTCTTAGACTATTTGAATGATTTTTCAGAGGTCCAAGTTGCTAGAGAGAGGGTCTAAGTTCCTTCTTGGATGGCTAAGGAATAGGAGTTCAGTTTCAGGTTATTTGAGGGCTTGTTAGCGGTGGGACAATCCCTAAGAAGGGTTGTAGCAAGCTTGTTATGAGGTCCTGTAGGATGCTAGAGTAATAAGGGAGGGGAAAGTCTGTGTTAAGGGCTTGGATCTATCCAGTATTACAGTGAATAGGGACAAACTTCTATTGGAGGACAGCCGCACTAATTAAGGGAAAATCTGGGTTTATTTTGAGGTTGTTAGGGGATTGTGTTTTGTTCCCTAATCAGGCCCAGAAATGTAGCACATGAGAAAACCTCATATAGTGAGTTTATGATATTGCTCTTGTAGGTGTTGGGTCATGGACATTGACCAAGTTGGACCATATTATATTGTAGCCTATAACAGCCATGTATTGAGGTCAAATTGGGCAGTTGGAGACCTCAATAAGGAGAATAAATTATAGTGAAGGATTAAGAATCTTTGGTTTGGTGGACAATAGCATGTTGATATCCCAAAGTATCCCTAGACAAGCTATCTTGAAGTGATAAAGAAGAGCTGAAGGTTGGGTGAATATTGGTGTTGAAGTGAAGCACCTTGATGGACGAAGGTGACTGCCAGCATGATAGTTCAGAGCTCGGGAATTAGGCCTGAGAGATAGGATTAGATCAACCTACGTACATACAACAGAAGTGACTTGTAATAGTGTTAGGTTGAAGCCCTCTTGGAGTCTCGATGTATTATCCTTTGAAGGACTAAGGGGCAGCTAGTGAGTAGTATGGGAACGAAGGAAAAGAAGGGAAAGATATGACATCGAGTCAATGCAACATGTTTGTTATTGTATCTTATATACCATATAATGTTGTATTATTCAAAATTAGTTTAATATAATGAAGATTGGGTTGTACGTTATTGTACAATTTTGTTAAAAATTATGTATAGTTGTGCATATGTGATTTACTGCTTTATATTTTCCATTGTGCAAAGTAGTTCTTGTTGAGATTCTTCTTTTGGTAGCGTCAGATATTTTAAGATTCTAACCTAGACCCAAAAACGTTGAAATTCAACGCAACATACAAGGGATCTCCCTGATATAAGGTCCTAACTAGACATCACATAGTTTAGTGTAGGAGTCTCATCAAGATTATGACTAAGCTATAATTTACATAAATATATTCATTGGCTTTAACTATCGGCATGGGAGAGAAGTGAAAATGTCCTTTTGAATGAGAAAGTGAGTGTGCCCTATGAATGTTCGATTGCAGGTGTATCAAGGTTCTCTTACTGCAAAGGGGAAAACAAAGTGAGCCTCTAAGAGAGAAGTAATAGTACATCACTAATGGAGACACACATGAAAGAGAAAGGGTCATCTAACATCAAGTGAAATATTTTACAAACATGTGACGATCATCATATACATAACAACACATTTCCAATGAGCAAGCATGGAAGTCACCCAAATAGTTCAATTACTCCAGTATGGATGAAAGAAAACATGAACCATAAACATTCAAAGAATATTCTTAGAAAGATTCACAAACCATGTGTGAAAATGTGCTAGCATGGAAGGCTTTGATATTAACCAAAAGTCCCAAGCTACATAAATATAATGAACATCACTAGCTCCAATAGTGGAGCATTAGAGCCAGTACTTGCTCCCAAAAAGTATTAACTCTATCTCTCTAATGCCTTGTGGGAGAATCCAAGGTTAAAATTCCTTTACATGAGAAATGAGGATCCTTTTATAAATTTTAGGCATAACCTTTCACATCCTCATGAATCTTGACTCTCCAACTCCTAGTTACCTTTGGACTTCTACAACCTTTGGAATTCTAAATGTATTTTGGAACTACATATGACTTTTGGTATTAGATGTCCATTGGACTTCCATGACTCTTGGACTTCCACTTATTTGACTTTACAATGATTACAATAATACATCATGACTCCCACATCATCATATGACGAGATTGGACATGTCATTATCTATTCTGATTGGTACTAATAATTACTGATGACATGGACTTCTTTAGTATTGAGATGGATGCCAGTTATATGATCATTCTTTAAGCAGCTTTGATCGTTGATGTCTCTACCCTCAAAATGGTTTTTGTTCTAATGGGGTCTTCGAGGTTCTTTGACCATCAAGTTTCAAGTGTGTTCTTCTTTCTTTCAACGCTTCATTTGTATATCCTCTTTTCCCTATCTTCCTTGTGCATGCTTTCCATGTTACTCCTTCAATATTTATATATGCAATCACTCATGAAAAGAAACCATCAGTGTAAAAATATCCTATTATCCAATGTTTTATGTAGATTTAATTTCCATTCCTTTATAGTGTGCTGAAAAGGGGCAAAGGGAGTTTATGGTTACATGGGTGCACTTTCAAAGGATGAAGGGCTAAAGGGGACAGGCTTCACGACTTTGACATGCACTCATTAGCTCAAGAGAGAGAGGTAATCAAGGCAAAGCATAGGGTGCAAGTCTAAAGGATGAAGGGGAAGGCTTTGGGCTTCCTAATTATGCGGTGTGATCAAGGGAGAGATGGAGGGCACAGGTCACACTCCTTAAGGTTGGAGGGTGAAGGATTCAGGCCTCTTAGGTGCACTCATGCGCTTAAGAGGCCTAGGAGGGCACATGGCACATGTTTAGAGGCTGGAGGGAAGAGCTTCATGCCTTTGGAGTGTGCTCATTTGTTCAAAGGGTCTGGAGCATGCATGGAACATTATGGAAGTTTGAAGGGTAAATATTAATGCCTTCAGAGTGTGCTAATGTGCTTAAGGAGGATGTACTTATTCAAGTCAATGGAGTGAACTCATGGAAGACTTAGTCTCTTGAAGGGTGTAGTCCAGAGAAAGGAAGGGGAAATATGCTTAAGGAGTGTTCTTTGCACTCTTGGAGTGTGTATGGCGCACTTACAAACTACTAAGGATGCTCGATTGAGGCTTCAAAGTGCGCTCATGTGCTCTTAGCCTCAATGGGTTTTCTTTGAAACCCAAATTTGTCTAATTTTGGAAGATAGAAAAAGACATGAACATGATGAGTCTTAGACATAAAAACACGTGTGAAACATATCAAATCATTGAAAAAACTTAGAAAAAGTTGAATAATGATACATACACATTAAGATGCCACTTTGTACACATTCCCCAAGTGCAACGAGTGAAATTTGTGTGAGTGCAACCATAAAGTGTCATTTTATGACAAAAATTATGTTGTGACCATGGAATGCACTTAAATATCTTCTAATAAATGTGATGACACTTGATAACGTTGAAGGAAACTTGAAACAAATAGAATAATCCAAGGAAACACTTGGCAATCAATGTGACACTAGATACAATGGTGATAGTAGGCTCCAAAATTTGAATCTAGTGAAAATTTTAGAGGGTATTATTGCAGCGACAGCACTTGGGTATAAACTAGGTGGAATTCAGCTTCTCTATCCTGGAATAGATTTAGGTTGAAGGTCATACCTTCAATAATTATTGATTGCCTCAATTTTCCCTTTCAACCTAGTTTTATACATATCATCTCACTTTTGTCTGCTTGGTTGAACACGCATGAAGATACACCATATCACAATTTATTCAATTTAGGAAAGGATAATGTGCATGGTGAGTTTATGATATTCAGAGAATTGGTTTTCATATCTGGTGTTGCTCTGCTTCCAATAGGCCTGTATAGTACCCTAGTGGAGTCCCTTCATGAGAAAAAACATTGCTTTGCTACCACTGAGACTGGAAAGTATCCCAATGAAGTCACTTGATTTACCTCCATGCGCAGGAAGAATTTCTCTTCTTTCAGCCTTTCTTTAGTTATTTAATAGAACTGTGCATTGGTACTTAATATTTTCAATAGGTGGAAGACGGATCTAGGATTATTTAGAGAAGAGGAGGTTACCCCTTCAGAGAATTATTTATAGACCTATGATATTATTTTGATCTCTTTAGATTTTCTTGTTATCCCCTTTCTACTATATTGGAAAATCATTTACACATAAGTAGATTTACACCAAGTTGAGTAGTTTAGGTACTAGCATAGGAACAAATCTAATAGGTTCCCTCAAGACTCTCCTATTGGAAAAATCATATTTTCCAACTAGACTTAGCTCAACCTATGGAATTTTCCAAAAAAAAGGAGAACAATAGAAATTCAAGCGTTGTGGCTGTCACACTTATCTTTCACTATACCATAAAGTCTTCTAAGCCATGCACTTTTACATAAGGGTCTTATTTATGTAAAATGACCAAAAAAGAAGAAACAAATAACATAACACACAAATAACTGACATAGATGAAAATACGAGAAACAAGATAAAATTTACATGAAGCACAACTCACAACTACTATTGAAAGTAAAGTTTTAAATTTCGGATATTTACAGGAAAGGGGTTAATCCTTCTGTCTAAGGATTTTAGCTTGAAAGTATTACAATTGAGATTTTCATCAAGAGTGAATGGTCCAATCCACAAAGGTTCGAACTTTGTGTGTTTTCCATTCTATTTGTGGGGTTTATTGCAATTTAGTACTAGGTCTCCCATATTAAAGATCTTTTACCCTATGGACTTCTTATCAAACCAACACATTACACACTTATGATGAAGAAGAAAATTTTCCTCAGATTTGAGCCTTTCTTCCTCAAGTTTGAGTAAAGTTTATATTGTGCTCTGAACTAGAAGGAAAGGTCTACCTTATGCCTCATGAGAGAGTTGCAAGGTTGTAAGATACAGGCTTGGAGGAAAGATAACTTCTTTACCATAGACTATAAAATGTGCCAAGGTTCTCTAGAAAGGATTCAAAGTTACACGATCAACCCAAAGTGAATTATTCAAATCTTTATGCCAGTCCCTTTATTAAAAAAAGATGGTTTGTTGATTATGCATATATGATTCTTAATTGTTCATTCAACCAAACCATATCTTTGTAGATAATAATTAGATGCGTGTTTCAATACAATCCCATTTTCTAATGTCAATTAATAAATTTTTAATGATGAAAATTAAGTCGCATTATCAAATACAAGTGACGTATGAACACCAAAGCTCGTTATAATATTCTATTGCAAGAAATGGATGACTTCATGGTCATTTAATTGTCTGAGAGAAATTACTTCTGACCACTGAGTTAACTAATCTATCAACATCGAAATATATCAGTCTTACTTTTATGAATAAGGAAAAAAATATCTAATAATATCTAGCCCCACCATTGGAATGGTTCCTCGACTGCTATTGGTAGCAGTGGGGCAACTGACCTTTGATCACATCTCTGATAAGCTTGGCACTTGTAGACATAGGCGTCGGAATCCTTAAATAGTCTGGGCCAATAATAACGAACCCCCATAACTTTATGTGTCATAGTGTATCCCACATAGTGGCCACCTATCAGTCCATTGAGTAAATCTCTAAGGACATTTTTTGTATCATGTGACTCAAGGCACCTTAGTAGGACACCATTGTGGTGCTTTCAGAAAAGCATGTTATGCATAAATACGTAAGATAGATCTTTTAAATAGATACCCTCTTTTTTTTATTTGATAAATGCATGGGCAAGGTCTCATGCTATAGAAATTATCATAAATCTGAATACTATGGTGTTCTAGACATGGAATGAGGTGTTGAGAAATCTAGGGCACAACAATTATGTGATTTCTCTTTTAACGATAATTTCTTATGAATACCTTTTCCTCTTTAGATTCAGATCTTTCATTTATTTAGAATATTATAGTGTTCTTGTTCATCAAACAACTACCAATGCATAAACAATAAAGAGACCAAAGACATTGAATATAGGTAATCAACCACGATAAAAAACATGCCAAACTGAGAGGAAAACCAAAACGAATTCTTCCTCTTTTAGACACTTCAATTGCAGAATACCAAGACCAATACCCTTGACCTCCTTAACCTCTCCAAGACCAAGTCACAAGACCTATTTTGTTTAACATCTTCTTTCTTGAGCCAATGATGGTAAACTACTTTCTTCTTGCTCCTTCTTAGTTATCCTTTAGATATCAGCTTCTTAGACCAAACCTGCAACCCCCAGCCTCTTTAGAAACCCTATTTGTAGCATGTGTGATGGATATTTACCAACTTCTGCACATTTTTACCTTTTCAATTGGATGGAAAGACGTCCTTCTACATTTCATCTTAATGAATGTAATATCTTTTGTTTTTATTTGGCTTCTAGAGTGAACTTACTAGTGTGGACCCTTGTTCGCAGTGTATAGCAATATATTATTGCACGTGTGGAGGTGAGAGACCAAAAATAGATCTAAAATAACTTTGGTGATGGTCATCCTTCTTTATATTGGTTATAGGCTTCCTTTCTTGTAAACTTCACACTTATTTCTCTGTTTTATCCTTGATTGAAAAATATGTCTCTAGAATGAAGGTCGAGTTGCCTATTTATAGTGGTAATTGCATTTAGAATAAGCCGATTTGAACCGATGCCTCAGTCAAAATGATTTTCCCAAAATCACCCTTAGGCCAACTTCAAGGAGTGTTTTTGAAAAGGTCTTGGAGGGTTTATTAGATAAATAAATTATCTTTTACAATGTGTAACATACCCAAATTGGTCCTTCATCTTTGATATTGACTCTATAGAATTTTATGACATGATGACTAATCCTAAAGGCTCACAATGGGAGCCTTAACTAAAAATAAAATTCCTTGATCATAAAGCCCATGATTCAAGCATTACAAAAATAATTTTATTTTTATTCTTTACATCAATTACATAAAATCATAATTACACATGTCATTATGAATACCAAACCTAGTTACACTTTTCAACATCAGGAACATGTTAAATGTTGTACATTTCTATCTCATGCTCCCATCCTAAAACATCTTGCTCAGGAGCATCTCTTGATTCATTTGCTAGCTTACATAGGCCATGAACCTTTATGGTATGAACTGGTTTCAATTTCAGATCATATTTTCTTAGATTAGTCATCTGACTAGCCCTCTTCCCACCGAACTCTTGCTACATGAACGTTGTTCTTACCACTTGATGAGGTACAAATATGATTATGTGAGCTTTTAATAGATAGTGCCTGAAGTACTTAACTTCCTTATATACAGTATATGCTTTTTTTCCAATGGCAAGATAATTTATTTTTTCCCCTTCTAAACTAACACTCATAAAAGGGATAGGCCTCTAATTTCCTTCAATATCCTTCTGAGTCCACATGGCTATAATCGATGAATCTGAAGAAAATATATAAAGAAGTAAATATTTTCCATAGTCTAGACTGAATAACGTGGGTGCACCAGTAATATAATTATTTACCTGACAGGAAGGGTCCTTCTCTCGTTTACCCCATTTGTATACTACATCTTTCTTAATGATCTCACGTATGGGCTTCACTATCTGAGCATAATTAGAGATGCATTTTCTTAGGAAAATAATTTTCCCTAACAAAGGTTGCATGGACTTATTATTCACTAGAAGCAAGATCTGTGTGATGGCTCTCACCCTCTTAGGATAAATCTTGATTCCTCTATCAGAAATTATATGCCCCAATAGGATCCCTTTGGACACACCAAAGACGCTCTTCTTGGGATTATGAGAAATCCCATAATTTCGACATCATTCAAATATTTGTTTTAGATGACGTACATGATCTGATATTTTCTTCTAAAAAATAGTAACATCATGCAAATAAATTGTGACACTAACATATAAGGCCCCGAAATGTGATCCCCATTTCTCTTTGGAAACTTGCACCGAAGTTGATAAGCCCAAATGGCCACCTCTTGAAGGTGAATGTTCTCCATTTTGTTAGGAATGTAGTCTTCAATCTTTTTGTTTTCATTACTAGCCCTTGATTATAACTAGAGAAACCATCTAATAGCAAAAACATCTCAGACGCATATATTGTCTAAAGGATTTGTTCCATGGATGGCACTGGGTAATTATATTTATCTGGATCCCTTTTGAGATTTTAGAAATCAAGAAATAGATGTATTTCACAAGACTTATTTATAACTGGGACTAGGTTCGAAACCCAAGTGGAATGCCTAGCATTAAATATGATTTGAGCATCCAACAACTTTCTCAATTCCTTTTGGATAAGGTGTTCCAGTGTCAGATAAAATTTTCATAATTTTTGCTGGAAAGGATTTTCCCTTATTTTATAGGAATAACGTGTTGGATAATACTAGTTTCATATGTCTTTAAATTGTTGTATTTCCATGAAAATACTTTGTTGTACTATTTGAATAAGTGGATAAATTCTTGTTGTTCCTATGGCGAACAACACTTTCAGAGGTTTGCATATTTAAGATATTCTTGTGTTTCCAAATTGACTTGTTCATATGACAACTTTGAGCTTTGAGTCATCATGTTGGTTCATCCTCTAACATGATTTTGCAGGTCATATAACTTCTCTAATGACACAACAACCTTAGTCATAGTGTTTCCTTTCATTGTGTCAGATGCATCTTGGAAATATTGATCGTGCTCATCCTCATCTATGGTATCATACTCGAATATATTTGCATTATAAAGTGCAGTATTTGTTAGTCATCATTGAAAACTCATAAATTAGTGATGTTGTTTGGCACATATAGTTTATATGTAATTTTGATAGAAAGATATTTTTTAATGGAGGCGTCGTAGCAGTTGCTTTTTCTAATGCATCTACTACAACATTTCTAGCTTTAGGAATAGAAATAATATTGAAAGATTTGAAATGATTAATTAAACACCATACCTCCTAGTGGTAGCTTTTTATATTCAATGAAACACAATGTATAGTATCTCTTACCTTATGACTGACCACCTCTGAGTCAACTACTATCTTAAGAATTTCTACCTATAGGTCAATAGCTCTCTTTAATCCAAGTACAAGTGCTTCATATTTGGTAGTATTATTAGTGCACTTGAACTCCAAACAACATGAAAGGATATGCTTGTTGTTGCATGGATTTGTATATCCATAATGAGTTCTAGAGACATCATGCATCTTTGAACCATCAAAATAAAGAGTCCAAATATCATGAGCTACTACACTGCTTCCTATACTATTACTACTACTAGTATTATGTACATCTATATTACATGATTCTTTCCCACCAACTAGAGAACAAGGAAGGAATCTAGTTGTTTGCAGTAGATAATGGCATTACATTTACATATGCACCAAAACTACCTAAACAATTGTGGACATTATAATTAAAATTTTCAAAATTTCATAATGGAGGGAAGAGAGTCTTATCTTCTAATGTTACAACATTAACTATGGATTCGAGGGGACGAGATGACTTACCATACACCTTTTCAGAGGAATAAGGTTTATCACCTGGCAAAGGTTTTGAATGGATTGGAAAATTAATTCACTCTATTTTGCGATCCTCACGAGCTCATATATGGAAATATTGGCAAACATTCTCATAAAATATTCAATAATATTATAATAAATTGTTTCACCTTTAGTAGGTTGTGTTAAAGTGTCTATAGAGTAGCTTTGTTTGACTCTTATAGATTGGTAGACTTACTCCTATTGCCGGAGAAAGTGTAATTGGAATTGGTCTCATTTCCAGACTTACTCTGTGGATTTTGAGCAGGATTAACCAATGGTGAAATTCTCCATTAATGATTTCTCACTCAATTTTTGTCTCGTAACCTCTTAATTAGAAATGGGTTCTTTATATTGACCATTTTCTTCATAGGAGGGGCTTCACTTTGTGGTTTTTCTTCAACATTCTTCTTGTAAGCATTATAAATACAATGAAATGCATTCACTACATGTCTAATGTTTTTTATTTTTTCAGCTGTTGCAGGTCCTTCTATTTATTTTGTCCATTCCACCTACTTTGTTAGGAAGGAAACCACAATTTGGATTGCCAAAGCATTCATGTTGTGGCTCCATTGTTGGCATGTATTTTCTGAGTGATATTCCTGGTGGAAAGAACAATAAGTATTCATGTCGATACTTTCTATACTCATCATAACATTCGAGCTTTGGATAGACTTGGTAGGTTTATTGTTGTTGTTATTGTTATTCCTTTGAAAAGGGAAGGACATGGGAGTCTTGATACTAGTATAATTCTCACTTGATCTGTTCTTTAGCTTAGAAATTTCATTGGGAAGGGTTTTCACCATCTTGCTCAAGATTTCAATATTTGATGATTCCTTTTATTTAGCCTTACTAGAAGAAGGTTGAGACTTACTACTAGTTTCTTTGGACTATTTTGATTCCTCATAATCAATGATTACTCCAATAGCACACAATTCCTTATCGATGACAATAACTTCTACAAAGACTGATGCATGTGTTCCCTTTGCATCCCTTTAAAAAATTCATAAATGTTAGTGGGCAAGGAAGTTGTATATTAATTTATAGTAATTGAATCGTGTGGTTTCATGACTAGGGAAAGCTTATTTGTAGGTTTTAACCCCATACAAAAATTACCTGCATACGAATTCTAAAACACAGAAAATAAAAAATGCGAGAGCATAACACATAAAACACAAATATTTTCCCTTGGATCCCAAAACCGAGACTACCAGCTTGATTCTTCATTATGTTCCTTTCCATGTTATAATACATATTTATACATGCCGAATCATCCAATACCATGGACTGAAAACCTATACCGTGGACCGAAAACCATCGCGTCCAAAAACATGTGCGAAAATCATGCACAAAACCATAGGTGGGTCTGCCCAACCTAACATAGGGTCCAAAACCAAAATTTTCCTGGGCGTTGCCCCAGACCTCATAAAGTGGGGATACAGGTACACCTCAAACCCCTTGTGACCCCCCCCACCCACCCCCCCGGCCCCTGCTACACAATCGGTGCAACAAAAGGGGGCTCTGCCCCCCCTCTAACCCCCCCGGTTAACTACGTGGGCTAGTCATTGAAAGAATATAACACAACCCAACATTCTCCCACTTGTTGTTTTCTTTCCATACGGGGCCACAAGAGAGCTTAGTCATTTTTCCAGCCCTGAAATGCCCATTGTCTCTCTACACCAAGAGAACTTCTCAGAGCTCATAAATTTTGTCAATGCATTTGCAGCATTCTTAAAAGTGTCCAACTTTACCAGCAACACCCTTTTGTCTTCTATCATATCCCTCACAAAGTGATAATGAACATCAATGTGCTTTGTCTTTGAATGATATGCGGGGTTCTTTGCCAAGAAAATTGCACTTTGGCTGTCACAGTCTATCCTTATAGCTCCCTGTACTAACCCCTTACTTGAACACAATCTCTACAACCAAACTACTTCCTTGCTTACATGAGTGGCTTCCATGTATTTTGCCTCTGTAGTTGATAGTGCCACTACAGATTGTTTCTTACTCATCCAACGGACTACACCTCCAAATAGGTTAAACACATACCCACTTGTAGATCTTCTCTGATCTAGATCTTCAACCCAGCCTGCATCAACAAAGCTACAAATATCCAACATTCTGTCCAATCCTTATTTTTCGTGGTAGCACAAATCATAATCATTAGTGCCATGCAAATACCTGAAAACCCACTTCACTACTGTCTAGTGCTCCTTCCTTGGTCTCGACATAAACCTGCTCAATACTCCCACTGCATGTGCAATGTCTCCAGGGTCTAGTACAGACCATTACATACATCAGGTTACCGACTGCACTTGCACATGGAACACGAGACATGTCCTCTTCCTCTTCTTGTGTCTTAGGACACTGTTCAGCTGAGAACCTCACACCTACTAGAATAGAAACCTTCATTGGTTTATTATCCTTCATATTAAACCTCTATAGCATTCTCTCGACATACTTCCTCTGGTTTAACCATATCTTCCTCTTTGTAAAATCTCTTTTAATTTCCATGCCAAACATATAGTTTGCAGAACCAACATCTTTCATGTTGAATTTGGAGGAAAATTGGGTCTTCAAATCCTTGATAATTTCTTTGTCATTTCCAACTAGCAACATATCATCCACATACAAGACTAGATAAATAACACGGTCACCAATTAATTTAAAGTACACACAATGATCTACTTTGCTTTTGGTGAGGCCAAGTCCCCGTATAAATGTATCAAATTTTTGATAACACATCCTTGGCGACTGTTTTAACCCATACAAAGACTTCTTTAACTTGCATACTAGTTCTTTCTTACCCTTCACCGAAAAGCCTTCAGGTTGCTTCATGTATATTTCCTCTTCCAAATCCTCGTGAAGAAATGTTGTCTTCACATCCATCTATTCTACCTCAAAATCAAAAGTAGCAGTAACAAATAAAAGTAATCTAATAGAAGTTAGCTTGGCAATAGGAGAAAAAATATCACCAAAATCAATTCCTAGCACCTGGGAATAACCTTTTGCTACCAACCAAGCTTCATATTTCTACACTTTTCCTTTTGCATTTGTATTCTTTTTTAACACCCATTTGTTGCCAATGTGTTTCCTTCTAGCCGGCAACTCCACTTGATTCCAAGCCTAATTTTTGTGTAGAGATGCCATTTCATCAACCACGGCCTCTTTCCAGAGTTTTCCATCCTTTGAATCTACTTCTTTCTTCACAATTTTGGGATCATCATCAGTAACAGGCAAAGTAAAATTTAAAAAGAAAGCAAATGGACTATACCTTTCTGGCTGCCTTCTTTCTTAAACCGATTTTATCATAGCTGGAGTTTGTGGCTCTTCATCTTCTGATTCCTCCTCTGTTGTAGAGTCTGATTCTTCCTCCTTAACCTCAAACTCTATCTTCTCAGGTTCCTTTGGTTGGACTTCATGTTTAGTAACATATTTTACCTCTTTGAACAACACATCTCAGCTATACACAACCTTCTGTGTGACTGGGTTCCAAAGCTTATATCCCTTTAAACCATTCTTATACCCTATAAATATGCACTTTTCATATTTACTATCCATCTTGGTTTGTTTCTCCTTTGGAACATGTACATATGCATCACATCCAAATACCCTCAGATGTGAAAGAGAGGGTTTCTTACCAGTCCATACCTCTTGTGGAGTCTTATCCTCCAATGCTGATGAAGGTGACCTGTTGACTAGGTAACATTCAATATCCATCACCTATACCAAGAATTCTTGTCCTAACCCAACACCACTAAGAATGCTTCTTGCCCTTTCCATCAATGTCTTGTTCATTCTTTCTGCAACTCCATTTTGCTGAGGTGTATATGGAGTAGTCTTCTGCCATGCTATACCACACTTATTACATAATTCTTCAAGCTCCATACTGCAAAACTCTCCACCATTATCTGTCCTCAACACCTTTATCTTCTTCTCTGTCTGGTTTTCCACCAGAGCCTTAAATTCTTTAAATCTGTCAAATACTTCAGATTTCTTCTTAAGGAAATATATCCATGTATTCCTTGAGAAGTCATCTATAAATGATACATAGTACATAGACTTACCTAGTGATGGAACCTTCACAGGTCCAAACACATCACTGTGCACAAGCTCTAATATTTGTTTCGCCCTCTTACTACTAGAGGGGAAACTCACCTGATTCCACTTCCCATATACACAATTTTCACAGAAATCAAAATCTAGAGGGCTATTACGCATACCTTCTACCATACCTTTACCATGAAGTATTTGAAGGCCCTTCCCTCCGATATGTCCAAGCCTTTGATTCCATAGGATGGTCTTTTCTCCAGAGACCACTAGATTTTCTGCTCCACTTTCAGAAACAACAGAACTGTTGCACCCATCAATAGTAGTGCTACCTTGTAGCTTGTACAGAGTTCCAATCTGAACTCCCTCCATCAATACCAGCGCTCCCCAAACCATTTTGCAGGTATCCTTCTCAAACACTCTTTCTACACCTGCATCATCCAACTTTCTTATAGAAATCAAATTTTTGGCGAATGCAAGAATATGCAGAACACTTAGAAGTGTTCTAACCCTTCCACTTTGCAACTTCAACTTTACTTTTCCACAACCAATGATTCTAGCCTTCCTATCATCCCCTAAGAAGACATCACCACCATTGTATTTCTGATACTCTCAAAACCATTCTCTATGGGGAGTGAAGTGAAAGGATGCACCTGAGTCAATCAACCATGCCTCATGATCTACATGTGTACTTGAAGAAGGAATGTACACATCCCCACCTTCATCGAAGGTGGTTTTCACCTCTCCAGAAGGAGATTCATCAGATCCCTTTCCTTTATCGGGAGCTTTAGATTTACATTCCCTTTTGTAGTGCCCTTCATTTTCGCATTTCCAGCACACCACCTTTATAGGTTTTCCTCAAGATTTATATCTCCCTCTAGATTTAGATCTCCCACTCGATGACTTATTTTTGTTTTTGTTGTGGGACCGTCCTCATATAGACAAGGAATCACCATTCTGGTTCTCCATATTTTCCATCTCATCTGCTCCATCAGCAAGGATGAGACTATTTCATCAAATTTCAAGGCAGTTGCATTGCTATCTTTTGCAATAACTAGACTATCCCATGAATCTGGTAGAGAACACAAAAAACTGATGCACTTATCTTCATCTAAAATTTTAATATCAACAAAAGCTAACTGACTTACCATAGTATTAGATGCATTCAGATGCTCTGTCACTAAGTCTCCATCATTTGTCCTCAAGTTATACAGCTTTTTCCATAGGAACAGTTTATTCACGAGAGACTTAGATTGGTACAAAGTCCCTAACTTGTCTCACAAAGCCTTCGCCGTAGCTTCACTAGATACATTCAACAATATTGAATCTAAGACACACAATCATATTGTGCTCTTTGCCTTCCGATCCAACTTCTTCCATTCTTCATCAGTCACTCCCGTCGATTTAGTACCTGGATCTACCATGATCCACTAATCTTTGTCCACCAATAGATCCTCCATCTTGAGTTTTCACAACTCAAAACTCTGACCATTAAATTTCTCGATCTCTATCTTTCCATTGCTCGCCATCTTCTTTCACCACCAAAATTGATATTGAAGATCTCCCATTGAACAGGGTCTACCACAGGCCCAAGCGAAACCCCTCAGCATCAAAGTCATTCCCTTGAAGCCAAAAACAGCTCTGATATCAAATGTAGGTTTTAACCCCATACAGAAATTACCTGCATATTAATTCTAAAAGATAGAAAACAAAAATACGAGAGCATAACACATAAAATATAGAGATTTTCCCCTGGATCCGAAAACTGGGACTACCAGTTTGATTTTTCATTATGTTCCTTTCAATGTTATAATACATATTTATACAAGCCGAAGCATCCAATACCATGGACCAAAAACCCATCGTGTCCAAAACCATGGACCAAAAACCATCACATCCAAAAACATGTAAGAAAATCATGCTCAAAACCATAGGTGGGTCCACCCAACCTACCATAGGGTCCAAACCCAAAATTTTTGGGGGCGCCGCCTCAGACCCCATAAAGTGGGGTTACAGGTACACCTCAGACCCCTTGTGACCCCCCCTCCCCGCCCCCCGCTACACAATTGGCACAACGAAAGGGGGTTCTGGCCCCGCTATAACCCCCTTGATTAACTACGTGGGCTAGTCATGGAAAGAATATAACACAACCCAACATTATTTAATATATAGTTGAATCTTTAATTAAAGTCTTTCACTTTCTCCTTGTTTCCAAGAAAACTAGTGTCTTTTCAATCTTCTAGTCCCACTAAGACGGGTAGCTATCTTAGAAACAAACAATCAAAGCAATTTGCGATTTCATTTATGTATGATAGATAAGAGAGAAGCAGAGGGGACCAACCTAGATCTTCCCCTTGGCTCCTTTCTTAATTTCTCTTTCCCTTTGATAGAGCTTGCCACTCCTCTCCTACTTGTCCCGCTTCAGAGAATACCTATAGAGTCAAAGTAACAAAACACCATCAAAGCATCTCGATGTATAATATCATAAACAATGCAGAATCAGAAATACATTGACTGTACAATTGCATTCATAAACAACAAGATTCACAAATACAAGATTATATGGAGGAAAAATCAAAGAACATTATTAATAGTATAAGGGAGGATTACAACCCAGCTGTATGATCCAACATCAAAGCTCTCTTTACCCCATGAAAAGAAAGATCACCCAACAATACAATGTCTCTTCTCATAGATAAACCAACAACACTCCCTTACAAATTACAAAATTCCAGCCTCTTGATCTCCCAGATGAGGGATCCATTTACAGATGTCTTGCAAGGGTGTGAGTCAGCTCTGGGTTTTTTATTAGTGTCATTCCACTGATAGATCTTGGTTCCACTTCAAGATTTCATTGGTCTCTTACTCATCCCTGGGTGAATTCAGAGAGGGAAGTGTCATATGAGAAGTTTTTGGAAGATTCCATGATCATCCACTTAGCAAATTGTCTCTGCCATTTGTCTATTTTTGCTCATCACACCCCACAGAAGGCTCTTTCAGTATGCATTGCACCTGGCTAGTGTAGCAGCCAGTATGCATCGCACATTGACCATGGAGCAGTTAGTATGGTCCAGTTTTGGCCAATTCTGAGTGGTTTTTCAGGTGGAACTTCTGGGCAATGATGTAATTAGTTGACCATGATCCTTTAGGGTATGAAACAACACTTTTAGGTGTTAAAGAGCCCTTGGTTTATGGACATATGAGTTTAGGTTGTAGTGCCCAAATATGTCTATAACACTCCTTTTACCCTATTTTACTGTTTATGAGTTCTTTCAGTAACATGGTAGGATTTTCGTCATTAGAAAATTTCTCTAGAATTAACTTCTTAATCTCCCTCCAACTTTGGATGAAATTGACAAGCAGACTATGGTACCATGTTGCTATACTACCTTCTAATGTATAAGGGAAAAGTCTCCAAGAAACATCATAGTAGCTTACCTCTAACATCCGTATATACATGTAGAATTCATCGATGTCATATTATGTATTTGTCTTCTTGCCTGGATCGAACATTGATAATAACTTTTTCGAATGTCTAAGAATCTCATGGAGAATGTATGGAAGAGCGAGAATCCCTTGGGCCATCCAATGCAAGTCTTTTTTGTTCTCCTCTTCCTTTTTAGAATTTGAGGAGTCTTCTCATTCACCATCTAATCCATAAAAAATATTGTCAAAAAGAACAATGTCATCCTCATATCCTTCATTAAGTGATGGAAGATGATCTTGATACACGATATTTTCTAAAGATTCTGCTAACTCTTCAAGAGTGGCACAAACCAAATATTCTTGTGTAAAAGCTAATATATCAGTAGAAGTTGTTTCTTTATTCCTTGGAAAATGTGGGAGGTCCTGCATTCGAAGAATTAATCCGATGACCTTTGAAGACCGATGGGTTAAAGGTCAAAAGTGCTGAGATTTTTTCATATGTAACTTTGTATGCCAACTATGGGCCAGGTTAAGAAGATCCTCCTACTTCTAGAATAGGATTCGAAGTGTTGCTAGAAAATTTTCTGCCTTCTCTAGAATAAGAATGACTTGGGTGTGTAGTTTATCATCCATAAAAAAATTCTACCCTCCTTCTAGTGCCAGAATCTTGACGATGTTGGATGCCTCCAACATATTGCAGATCTTCCCAATATAATGTCCCGACTAGACCTCACAGTGTTTGGTGTAGGAGTCCCATCTAGAATATGACCCTATTTTTGTTTACTTAAATATATGCCTTGATTTTAGTTGTCAGCATGAGAGACAAGTGAAAAATTCCCTTTTGAATGACCATGAAAGTGCACCTTGTGAATGTTTGATTGCAAATGTATGAAGGTTCTCTTACTGAAAAGGGGAAAATAAAGTGAGCCACTAAGAGAGAATTAATAGTAGTATTGTAAGGGAGACACACATGAAAGAGAAAGGATCATCTAACATCAAGCAAAATAGTCCACAAGGATGTGATGATCATTATAAACATAACAACACATATCCAATGAGTAAGCACCAATGTCACTGAAATAGTTCAATTACTCTAGTACGGATGAAAGAAAACATGAACCATAAACATTCAAAGAATGGTCTTACAAAATTCACAATCCATGTGCGAAAATGTGACGAACTAGAAGGCTTCAATATTAAGCAAAAGGCCAAAGATACATAAATACAATGAACATCACTAGCTCCAATAATGGAGCATTGGAGCCTCTACTTTCTTCCCAAAAGTACTAACTTTGTCTCTCTAATTCTTTGTGGTAGAAGGCAAGGTTAAAAATCCTTTACATGAAAAATGAGGATCCTTGTATATCTTTGAGGCATGACCTTTCACATCCTCTGACTCTTGACTTTCCAACTCCTAGTGACCATTTGACTTCTACAACCTCTGGAATTTAAAATGAGTTTTGGAATTACATATGAATTTTGGTAGAGTGATTTAGATGGAAAAGATCCCACTCTACCATATTTTATCCAAATTTTATATTCATTCCTTTTCAGCACATTTGAAAGGGACAAAAGGAGCTTCTGGTCGCATGGGAACAATTTCAAAGGATGAAGGGTTGAAGGGAAAAGGCTTCGAGGCTTTGACATGCACTCATGCACTCACAAGAGAGAGGAAGTCAAGGTAGATCGCATGGCACAAGTATCAAGGATGAAGGGGAAGGCTTCAAGATTCCCAAGTGCAATGTGTACTCAAGGGAGAGATGGATGGAATAGGGTGCACTCCTAAAAGATGAAGGGTGAGGGATTTATGCCTTCAGTGTGCACTCATGCTCCTAAGTGCCCTAGGAGGGCACATGGCGCAATTTTGAAGGCTAACAGGTAGGGCTTCATGCCTTTGGAGAGAGCCCGTGTGCTTAAATGGTCAATAGGGTGCATGGTGCAATGGGGAAGGATGAGGGGTAAAAATTAATGCCTTAAGGGTGTACTCATGGGCTCAAGGAGGGTGCACTTATTCTAGTCGAAGGAGTGCACTTAAGGAAGACTTAGTCTCTGGAAGGGCATAATTTGGAGCAAGGAAGGGGAAACAGGCTTAAAGTGTGTGCTTTGCACTCTCGGAGGTTTCATGGTCCAGTTGCAAACAATAAAGGATGCTCGATCAAAGCTTCAAATTGTTCTCATGCGCTCTTGGCCTTAATGGGTTTGCCTTAAAATGAAAATTTGTCTATGTCTAGAAGATATAAGTTAACATAAAAACATGTGCAACACATATCAACTCGTTAATAAAACTTATAAAAAGTTGAAGAATGTTAAATATACATTAATACACCACTTTGTACACATTTCATAAGTGAAACAAGTGGTATTTGTGCAACTGCGACCCAAAAGTGTCGTTTTACAACAAAAAATATGTTGCGGCGATGGAATGAACTTAAATATGTTCTAATCAATGCAACAATACTTGAGACCATTGAAGGAGACTTGAAACACATATAATAACACCAGGAGAGACTTTTTTATCAAGGAGAGACTAGATACAACAGTGATAGTAGGCTCCAAAATTCAAATGTACTTTTATTTTTGGAGGGTGTTTTAGCAGCAACAACAAGTTGCATGGTGGAGAATTTATCTCCTTAACAATGAAGGTGGTGGAAAGAATCCTACAAAACATGCCTAGTTTATTAGTGGTCATAATAAATGTGAAAGAAATCAAAGAGAGGAACAAAAGTTATAGATATGCAGAGGGCTAATTTGGCTCTGGAGTAGAGGGGAAAGGAAAATTGTAGCAGAGGTCGGGATTGGAGCTTCAGTGAAACCCTAATAGCTCCAATGAATGTGTAAAATAAAAAATAATGAAAACATCATAGCATAATGTAAACCCCTTTTAATGAAAAATGACACATATATTTCAGCGGTCTTCAAGCACTACGCTTCACGTCGTGGAGGATTTCCCTACAAAACAATCACTTTGTTAGCAATAATGTTATAAGACAACTGTAATTTAGTGTCGAGCATAGTGAATCTGAAAGATATGTAAGACACGAATGAAAGTTAGAGTTGTGCAAAGGGTTTTATTTCCTTTTCTATTATCAAAAAGAGACTAATTTCATGAACAGGGTTCTAGCAATGTCATTGTTAATATGGTTGTGGAAAGAACCAAACATGTTGTAGGTTGGAAAACTAGGTCGACTCCACGAGCAAAAGAGCTGATAATGAATGAGTCAGAAATCATGCAAGACAACTGTTATTTAGTGTCAAGAATAGTGAATTCGAAAGAAATGTAATACATGAATGAAAGTTAGATTGAGGAAGAGGGTTTCCTTGCCTTTTCTATTGTCAGACATAGACCAGAGCCATTAACATGATTCTACCAGTGTCATTCTTAATATATTTGTGGGCTGCCGTACGTCACAAACCTATCTCGGCTCTAAAAGGAAAAGATTTGAAAATGAATGAGTCTGAGTCGATTACCCTTGCGGTAAGTAGGTGGAAACCAAGGCGAGGATCTACAAAATTGCCAGATGTAAGGTCATGATTGAGAGAATTGAATAAAAAATTAACATGAATTCAAGAATCATAAGAAGTAAAAAAATTAATCCCAATTCGATTGAACTTCCAATTTAACATCTCACATTTTTCATTTAACATTTTACATTTGTCAAAAAAATTTATTTTTTAAAAAAATGAATTTTTTCCGAGTAATATTATTTTTGAGGCAATGTTAGTTGAAATAATGTTATTTTTTTCAACAATTGTTTTTTTTTCAATTATATTAGTTTTTCAATGTTAATTTTCTTGAATTATGTTAATATTTTTAAATAATGTTAATTTTTTAAATAATGTTTTTTTTTAATGTTCATGAAGCATGTTTTTAGCATATTTAATATGATAATTTTCATGTTTAATAATATAAGTATTTTAAAATATTCTATCCTTTGCAATGTAACATACAATATTTACTTGGCGTTCAGGAAAGTTGTTGATTTTGCCATGGATCCAAGTGTTTGGAAGTTTCTTCCTTTTGAGATTATAGCAATTATATTTTTTTGGATTCCTTTATCGTCGGTGATAAATTTTGGTTGTTTTGTAAAGAATGTAGTGTTCTATTGAAAAACCTCACTTTTCTTGTTGCTTGCAATCGATATGCCAACAAAGAATTTGGATTTATTTTTTTTCCAGTTGATATCGAGCATAATTACTTTGTTGGATCTTACCTTAATGATAAAGGACACATATCTCTCTTGATTTTTCCTTTTCTTCATTCTATATACAAAATTGAATGTACAGTAGAATCGAACATTATGTTCAGTGTTCCTGGAAGTTCATTTTAGGATAAGAATTATTTCATAGTAAACCATTTTACAAAGACCTTTAAAAGTATTGGAGGACATAATGTTGGTGAGTGGGAATTCTTCTCTTTTTTAGAGAGATTGAGTCCACGAAAATATGATTGGTCTATGCTAAAACATGTGTAAAAATATGGAATCACATTTTTTTATCCACACTAGTGTAGAAATGGTTTGGAGAACGACGAACCCTCCTTTTGGTGATGCAACACCGCCAAAGGAGGTTATCTTTCATAAAGTGTTTTTTTTTTTGGCTTTATTTAGACAAATATTATGATGATTACCCTTCTTATGGTTACCTTATTTATTGGTTGGATCTTATAAGAAAAGAGTGGAGTTTTTAATTTGTTCATATCGCTGACATTTGATGTATGTCATTAGGATTGTATGGGAACCAAGTACTTTGTCTTGTACAAAATGGTTCTATGTGTGTTTGATTACTTGAAGAGATAGAGATTTTTGAATTTGGCCAAGCTTTGAATAGACAAAGGTTAGAGTATTTTAAAGTTGACTTGGGGTTAAGATGGAGATTGCTTGATACTATACCAATGGATAGAAATAGTAAATGCCTAGGCTACCTACCTTTTTTCGTAGTTGAAGGAAAATTTCTTATGTTGGTTGCATGGAAGTGCAATTAAAGATATATGATTTACATATTATATTATGCACAACAACAATTGTCGATGGTGTCTCCCTCTTATAAAAAATTCAGTTCCATGTGCAATTGGTTGAAGGTTTCAATGATGTTATTGAAAACATAAATGTTTTCACACCTTTTCCAAATACATATTATATTGCTGATCTACCACTACTACCGGTGGATATCATAATTTAGCCTTTGAGGCTTCAAGATGTTTTCTTATAGACATTGTTCAAGATGTAATGTTTTTTGAATCTTTCCAAACATATTTTGAACATTATTATAACATGAATATGGATTTTTTACTGATATTACTTTCGTTGATATGTTATTTTGTAGATCAAACAACGCACTTTAGTGTCAACTTTTGTTATCCATTTGTGGATTGTATAGAGTCTTTTGATATTACTTATATGAAATTACACAATTTATGGTTCTTTTTATATTGAAAATTTTCAAATATTGTTTATTTATGTATATCTTTATGATTTAAAAGGCTAATTGTTTGTATTTAAACTTATTTAGTATTGAAATTTATTTGAAATTTAGGTAAACTTGTTCAAGATGTAAGATTTTAACTTGTTCAAGATGCTAAAATCATTAAATTATCCTATTGCGAGGTGTGTTGTAGAGCACACCAAAGCATAAATAGTTGACAATGATGGTGATGTATTGGACAATGAGGTCTTGTTATGCCATGGAGAGAGTGTCATGTTGATGTGTAATTTGTGGGTTGAATATGGGTTGGTTAATGGTTCCCTTTGATATATTTAAGATATCTTCTATATGCCTAGTTCAAAACCACCTGATGATGGGTCCCATTAATAGGTATATCTCGAGGTTCATTATGCTATCCTCCAACCCTTAGAATTGCCCTTTTCTTACATTAATTCACATTTTTAGTCACAATATGCTTAGTAAGAAGAGTAAAAGGTGTTTTTCATAGTATGTGGCCCAGTGTGATTAAATTGCAGGAAAAATAAGAACCTTTGAAGCAATTACTATGCAGGGGCTTGATGGAGACAACTAGGAGAGAATCAATGGAAGCTTGTCCACCTCCTGAACTCTCCAACTCAACTTGAGATCACCAAATCCTCACTCACAAGCTTGAATTCCCTTACAACTTAGTAAATCCAATTGAAAGTGAAGATCAAGGAGGACCAGATCCAAAATTTCCGAGATATTGAAGGGAACCACTCCTATTTTCAAGGGAGATTCCATCAACTACCCTTTTGTATAAATAAACCAACTAAAAGGCTCATTAGGATTCAAATTTTTTATTCAGCTATGAGTAGTTATTGAGCCCAAGGCTTGACCTTATTATTGTTAAATTTCATGTGATGTATGAGACTACTATTTTCTGCTAATGAGAAGTTTGTTATTGAGCTACTAAACCAAAGATTTTAGTACCTCTTTTGTATTTCTGTGTTGCTCTTGTTTCCAAGAATTTCATGTCTTTCTTTTGTTGAAATAGATGTTAAGCTATAAGAACTTTTGATTACAGGCTTCCTTATCACCTCGCTTATGGGAATAGTGATTGGAAGGATTTACAATCTTAGCCGAAAAACATTTGTTTATGATTTCTTGGAAATTGATAGATGTTAGTTATTTGTTTGCATGATTACTTTATGCAACTTAGGATTTAGCTTAGTGATCCGAGTAGTGTTTTGAAATGGAATAGAGGTTAATCAAATTCAAATCATATTTTCAATGAAAGTTTATCTCACCACGTCATTTATCATTTGATGCATGCATTTGGCTAGTTGTAAGGGAGTGATTGATCTATAGGGGTGGGAACATATTTTCATCTCCACTTAGTGTTCTCCATCTCCTCCCTTTACCCTTCACACTACTGTGAAACTCTATTTACATAGTCATTATGTTTAGGAAATTAGGGACACTGTGGGCATTCACCTTGGTGCAAGGCAGATCTCTGAGAGGCATTGGGCTTGGCTACGAGGCTTCTCCAAAATTCATTCACTCCCTCCTACCTTCATCAATCTTATCCTTCCCTCAAAACACGATCACCATCCTCAAAAGTCTTTCAGAACCCCTCCTTTAGTAATAGACAACTTCCTATAGCAATACAGGGTCTCCTATAGCAGTACAGGACCTCATGTAGTAGCACCTATAGAATGCTTGCAACACCCTTTTCCTCCACTTGCTTTGGTCCTCACTTCAACCATAGCTTGGATAAGATGAATGATGACCCGCAGCTTGTGATTTGGTGATCTAGAGAAGCTCTTAGACCCCTCCAACTTCCTCTTTTCCTCACTGCAAAACAAATAGAATTAATGTATTAAATTTATGACCATGTTACAAGTTAGATTTTTTATTTTCAAGGAAATGTAAAGAAGATCAACGATACATGCTAGTAGATTATTGGTTTGATGAAATGTGAAAAATAGAGTTGCTTCACTTCTGCAAGTAGACTAGCCATTTTCTGTCACGTAATGTTAATTAGTATCTACAAGTTGAATGAATGACATTTTCACTTCCATATTTAAAATTAGTTTCATCAGGAGTTTTCACTATAGTTAAGTTGGATGAGTGGTCTCTGAAAACCCATATTTTATGTCATGACTCAAGGTGGCATGAGTATAACCTAACCTACTGTGCATATAACATTGTCACGTCTAAGTTTGTATGATACCCAAGTTGATAATTTAAATTGAGGAGCCCTTAGAAGTTTCAACACTCTTGGTGCAAAACTATGGCTGGCCACCTGAGCTTCCAGTGTTTGGTACAGTTATTTTTGAAAAGTACACAGGTGCACCATTTGATATAAATTTTCTAATAATTGTGCCCATAACAGCTGTTGTTAGGGAGAATATTGAACATATTTCTTTAAAAATGGTGTGGGCCTTCACTATACACAAATTGTAGGGGATGAATTTGCAACGAGCTACTATAGCTATTGGAGATAGAGAGAGGTATGGTTCGACATTCCCATCTATATAAAGAGTGAAATTGTTAGATCATTTAGAAATTTCACCACCATTTTATTTTCAACGTTTTGCTAAAATGAAAAACAGCGCATATGTCACACTTAGGAAGAAAGAGGGGGAACAATTAAATTCCCTCTCATTATAACATATTTATTTTCTTTATTTATAATATTTTTTCAAAAACATATTTGCATGAAATGTTAGAAATAAATTACATGAAAATAAATTTTGTTAAAAATGAGTAGAAATAGCTACACTATAATTTGAGTATCGAGCTTCACTATCAAATAGATATGCAATCGTAGAATAAATCACAATTTTCTTTGATAGAGAAAATAAACTATAATATATCCTAAGAAGTGTTTAACATAAAATCGCTATATACAACCACAAATAAACATGAATAAAATTAAGAATTGTGTACCAGATACACCCATTGAGAAATTAAAGTGATGATAGGAAATCAATGTCATAGCTCAATACAAATTCAACTCCAGATTTTGGTCTCCAAAAAAATTTCAATTCAAAAATTGATTGAGAAATACAATTCTTTTTTAAGATTATATTTTCATGTAATGCGAGAGACAAATAACTAAAAAGAACCTATCTAAAAATTGAGAGAAATTTGTTGCACTACAGTTTGAATATGAAGCAATGCGAGCAGAGATAGAAAATTGCTTTGATAAAGAAAATAATATGCAACATTTCCTAAGAACTCTTTAATAAAATATCCTAATATATGGCCATAGATAAAAATGAATAAAGTGAAGAATTGAGTAGAAGATATATCCATTAACAAATTAAAGTAATGACAGAATTCAATCTCATAGCTCAACACACATTCAACTTCGAGTTTTCGTCTTCAGAAAGATTTCACTTCAAAAATACATTGGAAAATACAAGCCTTGAGCTTCATTCATACAAATACTTATGAAAATATGAAAGTTCGTTTAATTATCTTAAACCACAAAACATAAAGGATTTTATATGATAAAAAAAAATTGCTTTTAAAAATTTAATCCTTGTTTAAAGGATTTTGTCCATAAAAAGTTGTGAGGCTATTCAAAATTCCTCCTCATCATCGAAGCCCCTTTTCTCCATTATGAATAGATGTGGTGAATTTATCTTGATATAATTAGCCTAATCCAAGAACAATTGATAAATTTTTGAGAAGTGCATAGGATGAAATGATTGATATTGACTTGCCACATTGATATTAGATTTTGAACAACTATCCTTTTTTTAACAATTAATACTAAATTAAGAAATCAACTTGATTTGCTCAAACAAAAAATGTAGATATCACTGAAAACATTCTCCAGTCCATATTTTAATGACATCTATGACTTTCTAGTCATCTATAGCACTGCCTTTTAGATGATGTTTCATTGACCTAGATATTGCTTCTTTTAATGGTTTGGATACTGATAAATTGAATTCTTCTATAAAAAAAATTCCCATCTCCCATGCTCATAGACACTGTTTAGTGGTCCTTTTGATGCATTCATTGATTTATTTGGCCTCAAAGTATCATTGATTGAAAGAAACATACATTAGTATTTTATTCAGTTTATAGAATTAGAAATGTTCTCAAGATGAAGTTGTGTTTCCCATTCAAGAATTGATGTAAATTTATCTTTAATGTACTTATCTTCTTCGACTAAAGATTCAATTCCCTCTTTAGGATCCAAAGTATCTTGATAAAATTTACAAATTTTATATATTTTTTTATAAAACTTTGCCTAGTATTTCCTCAATATTTGACTAACTTGTATTTCTTACACCTTAAAAATATTTATACTATATTCTGGTTCATGACTTTGACTTGATTGAGACTTAAGTGTTTCAATTTCTTCCCTCAATGCTCTGGTCGTGGTTTCAATGCTGTTCTCATATTCTTCCTTCAATATTTGATTATGGTCTTCATGTGCCCTTTTGATTGCTTTAATCTCTGTAGAATGCTTTAGTTTCAATTCATTTTGAAATTGATTATGTAAGTTTTCTGTTTCAATGGTGAACCCTTGTACAAGTGATGAAGAACGATTTTTCCAACTTTCTTCGCTAAATGCTTTATTATTTTTTATTTCACTTTATAAAACTTTTATCTTTGGCATACATTTCTTATAGGCCATGGAAAGTCTACTAACATGGTGTTGATTATAATTGACAACAACTCCTAGATTCTATGTGGATCCTTCAACGTTTTCATCCACATTTCGTCTTACTTGCCTAAATTCTGAAATGGTTTCAAAAATTCCATTCTTTCATTTCTTAGTTCTTCTCACAACTGAATTAGTTTGAGCATTAAAGTAATACTTAGTCAAGGATGGAACAATTTCAGCATCCATTTCAACCTTAGTCATAGGTTTAAATAAAAGAGAATCAAGAGGAATTTTAGTAGAAATAAGAGTCATGGAAGTGTCATGAGAATTATGTGGAATAAAAATTTCAGTATTTTTCTCTTACTACTCAAAAAACTATTTTTCTCTGGTAGAGAAACCGATCAATGTTGACTAAGGGGTGCTAGTAATATGCTCATCATTATTTGTATCAATGAACATATTTTTAACTTGCCCATCAATTTTCTTGGACTTTGTATCTACCTGAGTGGTTTCATCTAAACCAAGAATAATAATTATACTCTTGGTAGAGGATCTATATCTTTCTATTGCTTTTTATTTCTCTAGTTTTTGTTGTTTCTAATATTTGACTTATGTGATCCTTCCGCCCTGTTGTTCTATCTGGCTATCTAGCTCTATTTCTTTAATAGTGTTTTCTTTGGATGTGCTTGTCTCTAGAGTTGTAAAATAAACATTAGGAGCATTTCCAATTAGAGATTATGTTGTTTTTATAGAAAAGGAAAGAGGGTTTTTAAATAATGTGATTGAAATTGTATTTCAGAATGCCAAGAGATTTCATCTATTCAATTCCAATGTTTGTATATAGAATTTTTTATTTAAGTAATTCCTCATAAATATTTTCTCTAAAATATTACAGTTTACTTCGATCCTTCCTACTAACCAGGTGTCCTCTTTCACAAGGTTGCTGAAAATTATCAATAGTAATGAAAATCTTATCAAAAAGAGGCATTTGGTGTGTGAAGGTTTCGATGAATCTGACAACCTTATAATGTTAATTAATGATTCCTCTAAGGTCATAATCATAAAGGGGCTATGAATAAAACCAAACATGATGGAGTTCTTTAACCTCCTTAAATTCATGTCCACAATCCTTCAGGCAAGTTTTTCCAAAGCATATTGGGAAGTTTGACTAGACTTTCTTCAGAAGCTTTCTCATTTTTCTGAGCTTGACCATTCAAAGAAGTTTGATTGGCTATCTCACCTAAAGAAATCCTCTCTAGAATATATCTAGGAATAATATGAGGGACAAGTTCACTTCCATAGACTCTGATATATGTGAATAATCCTTCCACATACCAATCTCTTATTTCTTCTAACACCTCCTTAAGGGCTTAACTAACCCTAGGAGGGTTTTTTCAAAACATAACCTCGTGGAAAGGTATTATCATATAACTGAAAATGTGATAAAAATGGAATTTTAAGTTATTTTCCCACAAAATACGGGCATAATTTTGAATAAGCAGTTGTTGATCTAGTGGGTAATTCCATTTCATCAAAGGAAACTGAGCATAAAAAATTATAATATCCATAATATAGGTTGACATGCAAAACATATGTTCATATACTGGAGAGTATAAAATGGATAACTTTGGGGAATCTATTAAATTCTGAGAAATAATATAAGTCCAATTGAAAATTTTGAATAATTGAGTAGACTATGTATTAAATCCATCGATTGCAACTTGCAATGCCTAGAGTCTTTCTCTCGATATAAGTGGGACAACATTTTGATGAGGAACCTAATAGGCCTTTTTGAAATTAGAAACAAGATATTCTTTTGATGACTCAAGTTTGAACCCTTCTCTATCTTCTCGTAACCAATATCTAACAAGTTTATCATAATACCTTTCATAGTTCTTGAACAAGGTTTTGCTGAAATTATCCAGAAACTAGGCAGTTAAGAAAACTTCGAGAGGACTAAGCTTATAAATTGATGAAAGTATTTCTGGTTTTGAAGAGGCTATAACATTTTTATTTCAGTCTGCTATAGTGTGGGTAGAAATATGCACATGTCCCATAACCCATGAAATCATGTCATAGTAAGGAAAACTGTTAGCTCTAGCAATAACTCTGTGCAATTCCATACCTCTAATTTTTTCAAACTGCTTTTCCTTTGTGGTCGAAGTTTCTAAATTTAACCAACTTCTATTCTCAGAGAAATTATAAATTTCTTCTCACTTCATCATGCCTTCCATATGAGTTTTGAAGCTCGTGTCGAAAATCATAGTTGTGTTGAGATTGTAATCTTATGGTTTCATTTTTTCTTCTCCCTTTAGTCATTCTTTAATATGTTGGATAACTTGCTTTGACATGGTAGATTTACCTTTCTTACTCATCTTATGTCTTGGAAAAAAATTAAAAGCAATTCATTTTTTTGTAAGGAATATCGAATTTACTAATGGAATTCTCTATCAAAGTGCATGCTTACAAGAAATTAGAAGCCTTAGAGTGAATTTCAACTTCTCTCTTTGTAATCACAAAGAAGCTTCAAACAAGTGGTGTAAGCAGGGTGTGACAAACATGTTGGAAAATAGAAAGTGGAAAGGAGGAAATTGCTAAATATTGTTTAAAATCTCGGGATGAGCAACAATAAATTCCCATGAAAAGTGTTAATTCTCCGTTAAAGTGATGAGATGTTTTAACTTCTTTCATTCGAAAATGGAGGTGAGGTTGGATGTTCGGAGTTCGGGAATAGTTGTATTCAAATATAAGTGATTTCAATTTATGAGCTAATTTAAAAATAAACAAAATAAAACTAAAAGAAAATGATGGTTGGCATGTAAACTAATAAATACAATATTTTACTTGTAGTCGCAGTGGAAATCAGTCGGGTAGTTGGAAATCGACATGATATTACATATAACTTTGTGGCAGGGGTGACCCCTACCTCGACATACATCATGTTAGGGGTAAGACAAATGTCGAGAGATGGGATTTGGGGTAAGATGGATGTCAAGAGTAAGGTGGATGTCAAGAGTTGGGGGTAGGGACTCGAGAGGTCGGGTGCCAAGGAAGGTATTTTAATATGTTTGAGTATGAAGGTCGACCTCGTGATAGTCAAAAGTTCAGGAACAGGAGTTTTGTTTTTACCAAATACATAAGTCCAACCTCTAACTCTCATATTTTATAATTTGTTTTTTGACTTTTTATGTTATAATTTATTTTTTATAGATTTTTTGAAAAAAAGAACTATTTACAAGAAGAAAGGGTTCATTTTAAATAATATATTTCTTTTATATAGTGTCCTTTTTATTTTCTTTCTTTTATAGAAATAATAATGAAAAGGAGGTTGATGTAGTCATAACAACACCATTGTACAATGCCACATTGTGAGAAAGATTTTCACAATATGAGAATCAACCATGCTCAGATATCACATTATGAGAAATATTGTCTTGATATGCAAATCCATCATGCCCAACCAGGGTCAGACATGGTGGAACATTGCATTGTGACAAAGATTGTCTCAATATGGAAATGAACCATGGTCAACCATGGTGAACCATGTTTATTTAAGGGTTTATAATTTTTATCTTAGGATTTATATACCTTGGGTTGATAATATAAATCACTTGGGTTTAATATTGTTCCCTTTGGTTTGCAATCCCTTGGGTTTTTAGTATTGATCCTTTGGGTTTATTATTCCCTTGGGTTTTTAATACGAATCCCTTGGGTTTATTAATCTAAGGGTTCATATTCATATGGTATACTATTATTCATAGGGTTTATAATTTGAATTCTAGGGTTTAATATAAATCCCTTAGGTTTATAATCATTTTCAACCATGGTTAACCATGGTACAATGTCACATTGCGACACAAATTGTTAGAGTATGAAAATCAACCATGGTCCAATGTCATATTGTGAGAAATATTGTGCTAGTATGAAAATAAACCATGCTCAACCATGTTTATTTTATGGTTTATAATATTTATCTTAGGGTTTGTAATATTTATCCCTTCGGCTTTTGTATTAATCCATTAAGTTTATTAATCTAAAGGTTCATATTCCTAAGGTATAATATCATTCATACATTTTATAATGTTTATCCTTGGGTTTAGTATAAATCCCTTGGGTTTATAATCATGGTCAACCATGGTTGAGCATCACATTCTCACAAAGGCGTTCTCAATATTAAAATCAACCATGGTCCAACGTGGCATTATGACAAAGATTGTCTCCATATGAAAAACAATAATGATCAACCTTAGTCAACCATGGCCGAACATCACATTGTGATAAATATTGTCTCAATATGAAAAAGAACCATGGTTCATCATGGTCAACGACGATTATTTTAGGGTTTATAATATTTATCTTAGGATTTATCATGTTGATTTTGTAATATTAATCCCTTGGGTTTAATATTATTCCCTAGAGTTTTTATTGTTAATCCATTAGATTTATTATTCCCCTAGGTTTATAATATTAATCATTGTGTTTAATATAAAACCTTTTGGTTAAATTAAGTAGCAAAAAATAATATAAATTATAAAAAAATATTTAAATTATTGAATAAAGAATAACAATAATAAATTAACAATTAAAATAAAAATGAATTAATTATTTTTTGTTAATTAATAATGATATTAAATTTAATGAATAATTTTATTAAATAATAATATTAATTAATAATTATTATATATTTATCAATATGAATATTAATATTGTCATTAATATTTGCTCTATACGATTAATGCTTATTCCATTTTTCAATCACATTTACTGATGTGGTTGTGCATGTGATTAAGTATATCAACAATATTTATTAATTAAATGTGGTTATGCTAATATCTATGAAAAATGATATATTATTGATTAAAGTAGCTAAAAAATATGAAATTATATAATATGAATATGTTACTAGTAAATTTTAAATTTAAAATAAGGAGCTCACCATTTAATAAATCCAATTGAAACTTTTATTATAATCTTGATAGAAATATACTTAAAATTAAAAAATTTGCTTAAATATTAAAATAATAAATTAAATTCCACAAAATTGATATAAATTACTTTTAATTATATAAATATAAATATTTCTATTTAAAAACTACCCAATTTGCATAATAAATATTCAATAATATATAAATATAATTTGACGGTTGAATAATGATCTAACAACGAAATAACCATTATCAATTTTATCATGTTCAATTATTCTACCAAGTAGCACATATTATGAAGTCATGTAATATATATGTAATATAAGTGTGTATATATTTTTGAGTTTAGAGGTTCATTCTGCAACTCATTATGATGTGTAATATTGTCTTTTTATTATCAAAGTTGAAAATTTTCTCATGTCAACTAAAATAAAAAATTTAAAAAATTTAAAAATAAAAAAATTAATTAACCATAAAAAACATTTAAATAAAAAAAAATTTAAATAATATCTGCTAATAAAAAAATTTGGAAATAAAGATATTAAAAATTTGGAAATAAAGATATTAAATCCTTCTGCACTCCTATTAGATCCGTATTTACCGTAATTCAGGTTCATTCACTCCAGTGTTATGTTTCCATTAAAATCATGTTACACAAGTTCGCATTATTTTTCTAACAATGTTACACAAGTACGCATTATTTTTCTAACAACTAGTTGCACGATATGGTGCCCAAAAGTGTTTTCTCGATTTCTATTTGCGAAAGTCCAATTTTTTATTTTCATGTATGGAAGCAAACACGATTTTCAGACTTGTGCTCAGGTGTTTGTCTCTCCGATTTGTACGCATGAAAGAAAAATGTGATGGAGCGTTTTCTATTCGACTAACGCACACGAAAAATAAGATTACAAGTTTATCATCCTCAGCAATCACCAATCACCAGCACACTCCGAATAAATCATTTTGTCTCCCATTTGCATAAAAAAGTGGTGAAGTGTTTTATATTTTAGTCGCGTAAATGAAAATAAACAGATTCAACAATTTATCTTTTAAAGCATGCAATGCCAGTTGACACATTTTGTCGAGTACGGGAAATTGGAATCCATTTTCGAGTCTTTTCGTACTTTCTCGGCTATAATCATGACTTCATTTCAGCGTCTTTGATAATGACAGCATTAGTGTCTCCAGTTCTCTGCATGAAATATATTCAACCCTTAGAGGTCCCAAATATTCATCGTACGATAATTTGAAAAGGATGGAAAATATGTCACGCCACTAAAGCATTTGCACTTCCATTCATTCGCTTAGAATATATATGCTGTGGCCCGGGGGTAATGCGGGACATCGCCTGTCGCCTCCTTGGGCCCTATCTTTCTCACCTGACATCCAGACGAGCGGTAACGGGTAGCCATTGCTTTGATAGCATTCACGTTACCAACGGCTGGCTTCAAAAGTTGGTTTGCCCTGAGTAGTATCGCATGCATGGGTGTCCGTCACATCCAGGCACCTGATTTGCTCAAATTCATAGTCGTTCTTGGAGCCCATTCCGCTTTATTACTTATTATCTGCCCAAAGCCCAGAAAGATTCTACCACTTGCGTTTTTGATAAGAGGAAATCTCTATATATTGTGTAAAATTCGTACCATGGAGACTATGCAGAAAATGAATTTTTTCGTTTGGAATGAATTATATACGGGGCTACATCAAATAATTCATTAACAGTGCCACCATCTTTTTATATATATATATATATAACAATTTTTTCATAGTTCTTTTCATTTCTATCTTTCGTATGAAAGCATCATGAAACGTTTAAAAACCTCGAAATTACAAAATAACGAGGTTAATGTTATTACATCTATGGCCATTGCCTTCTATAATTAAGATGTATGATATGACTTTAATCGTTAACATAAACATACTTGTAGTTGCAAAATTAATCTCTCGTTGCATTTCTTAAAAACATCTTCATTTTCTAACGTGTGCCATTCATATTATTGATCCACCCATTAGTATATATGATGTAGCCTAACTGAAAGCTAGATACAAATAAAAAAAAATACAGAATAATATACAGTATCAGCATTACAAATCACAAAAATACAGAATAATACATAGTATTAGTATGGCGGATAATCCCCTTCCTTCCTACAACAAACTCTAGCAATCTTTTTTTTATCAAAGGAATTGCTATTTAAAAAAAAAAAAAATACTATTTTTTAGGAAATTACTATTTTTTAAAGTTATGGTATGTGGAAGTGGCTGCATCATTCTCCTCTAATTGAGAAGAATGCAGCTCTTGCAAGTCATTGTTCTAAAACTATTGCAACTGAACGAGGTCCAAGGCCTGCAATTCCCTCTCTGTGATCCATGTACTTTCCTCGAGTGCGAATCCTTCCCACTGTACCAAATACTTGTTATATTGTCCTTGTTGAGTCTGAACAATCTTGTTATCTAGGATATGCACAATCTGTTCCTTTTCCCTGATCCGGCCCGTGGAATACATATAAATAAGAAACATTGAACATAGGTGAAATAGCAGGATCTGTTGGTAAATCAACCTTATAAGCATTATCATTGATTTTCTTAAGAATCTTGCAAGGACCAACCTTCTCGTACGTCAACTTGTGGTAGGTTCCTCTAGAAAACCTCTCTTTCCTCAAATAAACCATCACCAAATCACCCTCTTTAAAGACTTGAGGGCGTCGACAAACATCTGTTAGACTTTTGTACTATTGGTTACTGTCTTGAAATTTTTGTCTCACAGTCTATTGTAATTGTTGAATGTGTTCAGCAAATGCTTCCCCATCATCACTAATTCTGTCCCCAAGTGGTAGCTGCAACAGATCGAGGACACCTGAAGGATTTCGACCATAAACAATCTGAAATGGATATTTACCTATGGATCTATTCATAGAACTATTGTAGGCAAATTCTCCTCGGGTAAAGCTAAATCCCACTACTTAGGCTTTCCAGCAACAATGCTTTGTAACAGGTTTCCCAACCATCGATTCACTACCTCAGTTTGTCCATCTTTTTGGGGTTGATAGGCACTGCTGAACTGTAACTTAGTCCCCATTTTCTTCCACAAAGTTCGCCAAAAATGACCCAAGAACCAGGTATCTCTATCAGAGGTAATGGTTTTGGGTACACCATGCAATCTAACAATTTCTGAAGAAAACAATTGTGCCACCCTCGATGCATCACTAGTTTTTTTGCAAGCGATGAAATGAGCCATTTTGGAGAATCTATCAACAACCACAAAAATAGAATCATTACCTCATTGTGTATGTGGGAGCTGCAATACAAAGTCCATGCTCACATCAGACGAAGCATTCATGGGTATAGGTAATGACATGTACAACCCTGTATTCTGGGAGTGCCCTTTAGCCACTTGACAAATCCTACACCATGCCACATACTTGGTGATGTCCTTCTTCATCGTCGACCAGTAATACTTATCCGCTATTAAGGACAATGTCTTATCCTTCCCAAAATGCCCTGCCAAACCCCTATTATGAAGCTCTATGATAATATGTTCTCGCATAGAGCCAGTTGGGATGAAAAGTTGTTTTCTCTTGAAGAGGTAACCATCTTGCAGGAAATATTCATCACGAACAAGGCCCACATTCCCCACATCTGGATTCTTTAGATGTTCCACAATCTTTCCAAAAGCAGGATCAGACAAATAGAGATCCTTGATTGAATCAAACCCAATTACCTGATTTTCCATAGTGGTTAAAAGAACAACACGCTGGCTGAAAGCATCTACAACCTGATTTTGTTTTCCAGATTTGTAGCCTTGCAAGGAAGAGACCCACTTTGCATGTCCACTGTGAAATTTCTTTTGATTATTTAGATATTTTAAGGCAATGTGATCAATGAATAACACAAAATCCTTCGACACTAAATAATGCTTCCAACGTCGCAATGCTTGTATGATCGCATAAAATTCCACATCATAAGTGGAATAGTTCTTCTTTACCTCATTCAACTTTTAAATAAAAATTGCAATGGGCCTAGGTGCTTGGCTGAGTACGACTCCAATGCCCATATGTGAAGCATCACAATCTACCTCAAACACTTTATCAAAATCTGGCAATGCTAAGATGGGGGCCTTTGTTACCTTTTTCTTTAGAGAACTAAAACTTTCCTAAGCCTCCTTGGTCCATAAGAGTGTCTTTCCTTTGGTTCAATCTGTGATGGGTGCTACAATACTGCTAAAATTATGAATAAAGTTTCTGTAAAATGTAGCCAACCCATGAAAACTTCTTACCTTTGTTATGCTCCTCAGATGGGGCCATTCCAAAATTTCCTTGACCTTTTCAGAATCCATCTTCACTCCTTCTGCTAAGATGACAAAACCCAGAAATACCAAAATTTCTTGGAAAAAACTACATTTCTTCAAGTTTAGATAAAGTTGATACTTTCTCAATAGATCCAAGATTATCTTTAAATGCTGCAAGTGATCTTCCTTGGATTTACTGAAAATTAAAATGTCATCAAAATAAACAACAATAAACTTACCAATATAAGGTTGAAGCACAATATTCATCAACCACATGAAAGTACTAGGAGCATTGAATCACCATGGCTCTCCACATCATGAGGTTCTTCCCCATATCTAGTGGAACTTGAAAGTTCGCCACTTCTTCTTCATCCTCATCTCGGGCCAAGCTTAAGCTTGGTTGTTTTCTTTGCCTTGGCACTCGTATATTAGAATTCAGACATTCAAATGATCAATGACCCTCTTCACCACACCTAAAACAAAAAAAATGTCTTCCTCTGTCATTGCCATAACCTCGACCCCTCTAAAATCCACTTCCGCATGGTTGGGTCGGGTTATTTTGTCATGTATCTTCTACTTTTGTAGTTCTATGAGATGATTCACCTTTACCAACATTGAAACTAGCTTGTGAGGGAGATGAGATTCCCCTTCTTGCTCCCCTATTCATGATCCCACCATATCATGGTGTGACCTTTTAATTTGGTGCATGGAAATTTCAGTTTCTTCTCCTTTGTCATAGGCTTCCATTCAAAAAAATTCTCCATGGCATTAAGCCATTCTATCAATTTCTCTAGTTTAAGATTCCATACATAGTCCGGGACTTCCATTTTTACCCCATCGCTTCTCCCTTCTAGAGCCCTGAGCACTCTCTCCTTATAAGTCAGGTTTCGTAGTTACGCTTCCCTTCATATTACTCTTTGATTAATGAGTGCATTTGTAAGTTCTTCAACCTTCCTTTGAAGGTTTTAAATTTCTCGCCACATCTGAGCAAGACCTGCTCTTCCTCTTCCTCTTCCAGCCATCTTCCTACTTTGGTACCAGATGATGTAGACCAAAGGAAAACCAGATACAAATCACAAAAAAATATAGAATAATACACAGTATCAACATTACAAATCACAAAAATACAGAATAATACACAGTATCAGCATGGTGAATAATCCCCCTCCTTCGTACAATCAACTCTAGAAATCCTTTTTTTTATTATAAGAATTTCTATTTAAAAAAAAAAAAACAAATTACTATTTTTTTGAAAATTACTATTTTTTTGAAAACACTATTTTTTAAAAAATTACTATTTTTTAAAGTTATCGTATGCGGAAGTCGCTACATCAATATAGTATATATATGTTAATTTTTATTAATATTTGTGTCGACTATCTATTTGTGTGCAAATCTTTTGCAATTTTAATCAATGTTTTGGGAAAATGTTGAGTAATCTTATTTTCTAGGAGATTCAAAATTAATTTATTATAATTTCTAGAACTTTTATTTAGTGATGTGACATAATAACCTTGGTGGAGGGATTTTTGTTTTCAATATTTGTTAGTATTTGACAAATAATTTTAAAATAAAAATAAAAAACTAATTTTGTAAGTAGCCATTTTGTTACTCTTTTGATGCTCACATTGACAGAATGCTTCGAGCAAGTACTTTACATTAGTGGGAGAGGGGTGATGAGCGAAGGAGGATGATTTCTTAGTTAATTATTTGACACTGATAGTAAGGCAAGGATTTCTAGTGTTATCTCTTATTTCATTTTAAAATTTTACAGATTTAGCTACCTGGGAGAATAATTGTATAGAGTTGTGAATCTAAGTAAAATGAAGGATATCTGGAAGAGGGAGTATGTGCAAGAGGACGAGGTGTAGAGGGAACTTTATTCCACACACACGAAATTATTTTAACTTTAAACAGATACTTAGTATCTAGTATTAAATGAAGTATCCTTTTAATATGTGTGAGAAAGGAGTATTGTGCAATACAACGGGTGTGTGAAGCAAGCAATATAAACTTTAATTCACAATGTTCTACATCTCGATGCATTTCTCCTTTAGGGTGGATCATCATGGGATCATTTTATTTGATATTTGATGTTTGGTTTTCAAAACTATGTTCAACGTTGATTGTTTAAAAACTAGAAAAAAAAAATCTTTGTATTAAAAATTTATGAATACTCAGTGATTTATGATTTCACATATGTGAATTAAATACTTATGACCGTGCAATATTAAACTAAGTGTCTTTGTAATGCCTGTGAACAAAAGTGTTGTGTGGCAGAACAAGTGTGTAGAGTGAGGAACATAAAATTTATTTCGCAATGTTCTAGTCCTTCTTTTGCACACCTCCCTCATGCATGACAGTATGTATTAATAAATTAATAAGTAACAGGGCTGCAGAGGGAACTTTATTTCGTGTCTCTTTTTGATGGATGTATGAAAGGCGTTTTGTGTATGGGAATGGATGTGTGAATAAAGGAATAAAAAATTTAATTCGTAATGTTCTGCATCTTCAGATACATTTCCCCTTAATGGTGGATTGACATGGGTTAGTTTTATTTCATATAGGGATGACTCGATAATTTGATGTGTGGTTTCCAAAACTATGTCAATAAATTTAATCATTTAAAAACAAGAAAAATATAATGTTGGAATTCAAGGTTCATGAATACTATGTGCATTTTTCATTTCACAATTGTGAATTAAATACTTATTATGCAATATTAAATGAAGTGTGTTTTTAATGATTGTGAAAAAAAGTGTTGTGTAGGAGAACAGGTGTGTGGAGAAAGGAATAGAAAATTATGTCCACAATGTTTCGATCCTCTATATAGATTTTGCATCCACAAAATGTTTTAACACACCTCTCCCATACATGACAATACATATTAATCAATTAATTGGTGGTTTTTGTTTATTAAATTTTTGGGAATGGAAATTTTGGTTTAGGTCTACATCGGGTGAAAAATAAAGGTGGACGATTAACTATTCACATCAGTATATTTGAAATATTTGATCATTTAAAAATGATATCAAAGTTGAGAAAGGAAATCTTCGTTTTCACAACTTTCAAATGCTATGTCCATTTGTGATCTTCGATTTGTGAATTAAATACTTATTATCGAATATTAAATGAAGTTTCTTTTTAATGCATTCTATGAAGAGGTGGTGTGTGGGGGAACATGTCTTTAGAGTAAGGATGAAAAATCCTGTAATGTTTGGTATCTCCCTATGAATTTCCATAGATCTCTATCCCGCAAAAAATTACACATCAATGAATTAGTTGGTGCTTTTCAATTTTATTCAATTTTTAAGTTGAAGCTAGTATTAATATTAAATTTCATAGCATGAGGATGTTTGTTACAGGATAAAATGAGAAAATTGGAAATATTAGCTTTTTTAACAAATTTGCAAACATTTTATACAACGCATTTGGCATAGAAATTCCAACTATTATGAATACCATGTGAAAGATGTAATGGGAAATTCAGAGGAATATTGATCTAATGAAATTTTCTGGTTATCATGTATTCCTACAACTTTGTGCCATCACCTCTCTTGATTGAACTGTAATTGTGAACATCTATTGATGATGTAGATGATCTTATTTTTTATCGATATGGTAAGCATTATTTCAAATAACGTGAATTGAGTTCTCAAAAAATCTTGTGGAGCTTGAAGCATGAGTAGAGAGAAAAGGAAACGAGATAGTTAGGAAGCCATATTATAGCTACAAGGCTTATTGATAGTTTCATAGTACAACGATCATTTCATAACATTCAAAGTAAATGTGATTTAATACTCATACAATTTAATGATCAGTTCATGTGCATATTTGATGAATTGAATGTTGAAAGACTTGATATTTTTCCAGCGAAGTTGCTTTATACTAATCATGTATACTAGTTAGCTTTAATCACGGGTTATTGGAAATGTTTCTTTGACATTTTTTGAATGCGTTCTGGTAGGATGAGAATTATATTTGATAATGAAGAAGAAAATTGATTCTATGAATCTAGTAGCTCAAAACGTACAAGTGATGAGGACATATATATACTCACGCCAACACAAAATTGGTTAATGAGGACAAACATTGGGATGGTGAAAAGTATTGATGCTAGCTTGATATTTGATAAAAAGGTTTCATATTTATTTTATTTTATACATTTTTGTGACTTACGGTATTGTTGACATTGCGATCAATGTCCTCCAAAATTTTGCTTACACATGAATTTTGAGCCTACTGAGGATCTTAAGATTTGTCACTCTATGATTACTTCTTCATCGATTGATGTTTTTGTAAAGTGTTCAATTCTTCCTCTCAAAGTTTTAAATCTCAAATTTACTTGCTCACACGTGTTCAATCCCCAATGAACTTATATGCGGACTTCCTTTATGAAATCGTAAGCAAGCATAGCACCATCCATGAAGAACGTTCCTGTGTGATGTTCAAACCATATCGAAATTCAGGGCACACTTCAGTTGACAAGATCCCTCACTTTGGTTGCATTTGTATTTCTATTTTGGTGATTTTTCTCAACTATCTTCCTTTGCACACTTTCACTTTCACAAGTGTCGCTTTCATATTTGCGACTGTCATTTTGGCTTACTTTCACTTTAATAAGTGGTGTTTTATGTTATCTTTGCTCTGACATGTTTCATTTTCAATTTCATTCACATTTGCAAGTGTCATTAGTATGTTTTCTTAAGGTTGTAGGTGTCACTTTTAAGTATGTTCACCTCTATATGTGTTGCAATTTTTCACATCACTAGAGTTAGTTATGGTGCACTTTAAATTCTCTTACATATCATCATAATATGTGCTAGACACATTCCCGCAACTTAGTGCCATTTTAGGTCATAGTCCACACATTTGTCGTAACTTGTATTCTAAGTGTCGTATTATGGTGTTTCAATTGTTGCACTTAGAAATAAGTGTCACTTTGTTGTTGTTTTAGGGTGTGATTGATGTTCATGAGTCCTGTGCAATCCTTTGGCTTGTATTGATGGAATTTATGTGTGTGATCCAATTTTGAGTCTTGTTATGATGCATTTCATTCTCTTACTCTGCTAGTCCCACACATACCCATTTTGGGAGCTCTTCTTGGTCCTTCAACCCAGTGCATGTTGTGAAGGAATTAGCCCTCTTATCAGGATATGAGCTTATATTATTCATGAGGATCATTGATGTAACCTTTCTCGCCAAGATTTGTGCACTAATTCCTCCTCGAGATCATCTCAAGTTATACCACATTATGAAACTTCCAAGGGTAGTCACCAAAGCACTCTTGCTTATACTAACTCACTACACTGAGATTTGATCACTTATGCCCTTCATGGCACATAGAACACTACTAGATGATAGCATGGATCCCTTCCACCTCTTGCAGAGGAAAATTATGCAATATAAAGACTCTCCTATCCTCACCATGTAGTGAAAATCCTCATAGGAAAAGTGGCTTCATTCATATGGCTTCCCTCACTAGAAAGTGCATTCCAATTGAACAATCCCTCACTCTTGGGTCAAATTGCACTAGTCTAGAAGGAAAAGTGCATTACAAATTTATAGTGACCCCTTGTTGAGTCAAATTGCACTTTCCATAAGGGCTTCTCTCCCTTTCAATGCATAACACAGTCTTAAGTCTCAAGTCTTCATCCTTCCTTCTTCCCGTTGTGCTCATTCCTCAAAGATCATCCTTGACAAGCTTCCCTCAACACATGGGGCAATATGAAGAGATAGTGAGCCTTTAACAGGTTAAATTGTGATTTGCTAAAGACTACCTCCTCCTTCCAACACATAGCACAGTCTAAAGCCTGAAGCCTTCATACTTCCCTCTTGTCCTTCCCCTCCATGTTAACACTTGTGTTGTAGTGGCTACAACCTCCCTCAAAAATTTCTCCTTTACTTTGTTGTGTAGCCTCTCTCCTCAAAATGTTAGCAGCTTTTCTTGAATTGCTCGTGTACTTGCACTTTTATTTGAATTCATCTTTTGTCTTACAACTTGTGATCGCTTAATTTATTCCCTGACTAACCTCAAGATGACCCCCCGTGACTCAGCTTGCATCTAGTTCTTGCAGTGTTTTGAAAAACTACACAGTCCTAGAGGCCAACTTGCTTTGCTCTCAGAAATTGCGCAGAGAATCCTGACAATCTAACTTTCTCTCAGGAGTTATGTATAGCAGCCTAGAAATATTCCTTTCTCTCTAGAATTGTGGAGGACATCTCTACAGTGAGCTTAGGCTCTAAAACTACCTAGACTTTTTTGACAACTTGTCCTCAGCTGAGAAATTGCACAGAGCATGAGAGGCATCCATAACCACTCAGCCTAGGAATTTTGCAGAAGCATTCCCTTAGTTGTTGTCTGAAGCATGTGTCAAGAGGTTGATTGGTTCCTCCAGAATTATGCAAACTTTCCAGGCAGTGCTTGGCGTTGCCTCGAAAAAGCAAGAAGCTAAGAGGAAAATCACCCTTGGGAAGTAGAGATCTAAGGTCCATAACTCATAGACATGCTTTTAGGAGCCAAGCTTTTGGCTAGGCATTTCTTAGATAAGGCTTGGAAAGTATTGTGACAAGCCTTAGATTCTCCACAATGCAGAGGGAGTACATATCTTTGCAGGAGCAGGCGTTGTTGACTATAATGTTCCACTATTGGGGCTAGTCGCTATCAATGGTGTATGTATGGATGGAACTTTCATTTAATATAATATATAACAAAGCCAACACGTTTTCATGCATATGTTGTTATTGTAGTTCGACTATTATGGTTGATTTATCAATGTATGTTATTAAAGTTACTCATTTGTGCATGAAATATTTTGCATGCAATTGTATGAATCTTGTTGCAGATGTGTTTATGGTTTAACCCATCAATTTGGATTATGGACTGTTCCGTTTTCCAGCTTGTGATGGGATTCAGCACGTGTGTTCATTTCATGTTGTGTACTATTACATGATTCTAAGGGACACAGTTCCTTTCACCCTCTATGTGATAGAACCCTAATGCATCTCACTCGATTCAATAAAAGGTCACACACTTGCTTTCGACAATGATATCACACCTACCTATGCACGCTATCACACTCAATGAATAGCTTTACTAGCCACTGTTGGGACTCCTACTCCAAACGGTCTGAGGTCTAGTTGGGACTTCTTACAAGGGAGATCCCCTGACATGTTGGTAGGTCCAACATTGTCAACATTTCTGGTGATAGAAGGAGGTACATATGACAAGCTGAGTCCTCAAAGTCTATTTTGAATATCTGCACATTTTTCATTACTTACATTACAGTTAAACCTTCGACATGTTTCTCTCATTGATGTGTTTTTGAAGTGTTGAAGGATATTTTTAATGACATGTCACATAACACATATGATGGTGAAGGCGGAGCAACTTTTATTAGTCACGGAGCTGCCTTGATGGGTTTCCATGAAAGGAATGAAGTCCTCTCGGATGACGTTTCCTTCTCAATGTCCACTTACACGCTCAAAGGGAACACACTAAAATGGTGTGTCACATTACCCACAACCTCCATTCACTCGTATGATCACATGATCAGAGATTTGGTTCGTGCTTTCTGTCATTATGATCACAAAGAACTCAATAAAAAAGTTCTAGAATTATGGAAAGAACCTCATGAATCCTTTTTACAATTTTGGAATCACTTCTGTAATCTCTCCTTTGAAATCCCAAAAGATGAAATTGATTGGAAATTTCTCAATGAAATATTTCAGTATCTTCTTCACATATCTAAAAATCAGCATGTGTTAGAATCATTTGAACCCCTCCCAACATACCTTGATGTTAGAGCTGCCAAACCCAAGATGGAAAAGGTTGTTGTCATAGGTGACCGTCCCTCCTCTCCTCATCAAACAACTCTATTTTTGCAGTGTGAGGTGGGAGAAATTGCGAACCCATCTGTTGAAATGTCACATCCTCCCACCCCACCTGATCTGGATATCTGCGCAGATTTGTCTTGTAAGCTTGTTGGTTGTCACATGAAATCATTTTCTGAACCTCTATCTTATCATTATGTTGATCCTCCGGATTGTACTATATTTTGTTCTCCCGTTCCAGACTCCACATTTGTTGTTCACGAGGATCAAGTTGTCGACGAAGTTGGCATTGCGGATCCAACCTGTGTTATCACTTTTGATGAGTATGTGTGGGAATCGAAAGAGGAGCCTGCAATGAATAATGACCTCCTTTTGTCTCTGCCTCATCCAGTTTTTCATCACATATTTTTTTATTCTTTCATTTCTGACTTGTGCTGTGAAAATTCATCCCTGAATGTTTCTACTTCTGATCATTCACAAAACACACCAGATGTCAGTTTGTCATTGCATTGTGGAGAGGACACATTTTTTTTAATGAATCCACCCAATCCATCATATTTTATTTTTGAAAAATCAAAGGGTGAACAATCTTATTTCTCATCAACCCCCCTATATGATTCATCAGATCATGAGGATGTCGATGAACATCTCAAATTTTTTGATTATGGCTATCATGATCTCTTTACTCCTTCATTCAATCACCATGTTGATTTATTTGTTGTTGGTATTTCTAAGTCATTGTTCTTTCATGATCTACTTGCTGATGAAGTGGAAAACCCTCAAGCTTTCGAGGCACTTCAACCCCTGTTGATGGTTATGTCAGGTCCTCGTTGTCTTGAGGTCAGATCTACTTCCAATCATAAATGTGTTGAAACACCCTAGGTTCCTCATCAGTCTCCTATTTACACTGAAGATCAATCTAGTACAAATTTCACATCCTCCACCTGAATCACATGATCCTATCACTTATGCATTGGAGGAATCATACACAACGAGCATTCCTGCTAAGTGAAAGGTGTCTTCCTTTTTCATGTTTTCTCGTTTGTCATGGTCAAAAGAGTGTACATGCTCATCGTTTGTGCACAATGTGTTGCAACACCATGGTATGTTCATAGAATGCTTGTCCTGCACGTTTACTCTTTTATTTTATATGGATGCTTTTAAACCTCGAGTGTGTTGGTATTCATTGTCTCATCTTTTTAGTTCACTCATTTAGTTGTATATTGTCCTCGATGACTATGCCTTCATCAACATGGGTCAACCAATGAGTCAGTGGCTACATTGTAAATATCACTTTACATCAGTAGGCCCATGCATTGTTTAGTTTAGGAGTAGGAGTAATGTTTTGTTTCTTGTTTTATTTCCTTGCATTTTTTTCTTTGCTTACTTGTTTTTATTTCATTTACTTATGTCATTTTCTTGTTTGCTTCCTTGATTTATATGCACCCATAGGATTAGCTTCACATGAAACGTGTTTGGCTCCTGAGAAAAGTAGGGTGAAGTACAAGAGGACTTGTACAACTATCAACAATTGGTTATCTATTGTCCTCTCTTTTTATGAGGATCTTGTTGTCTTCATTCGATGATACCCTAATGGAAAATACATTTTGTTCAGAGTGAGTCTTGGTGAAAACACAATTCTTCCACTTTTAGCTAGTACCACCTACTCTAATCGGTTTTCTATATTTAGTTAACCCGTGTCAACTCAATAAAGTAGAGTAAGGTGGAGGGGAAAACCTTAACAAGTATGTCAGAGGTATATATAATATACTTCTATGAAGGGACAACCTCTTCTACTCTCAATAAATTAGGATCCCTCTTCCCCCTCATAAAATAAATAACGGCCTATGCACAGTTCTCTAAAAAATTAAAAATGAAAAAAATAAAATAAAGGTGAAAGAAGAGAAAGGCTTCCTGTGCAAAGAGTTGAAGCAAGCAACTCGACTCAAGTACTGTACATGTTCGCTGACAGCTGAGTGATGCTTGTGTTCCTTGAGTGACTCCATCGGCGTACTATCCAGGCTTGCTGGGAGCAGAGCAACACCACAGATGAAACTTAAACTCTGACAGCATACATTACTTGTGCATCAATATACCCATTATCCCCAATCAAAACATTAGATTTTACTTGGCTTGGTATGTGTGTTGACCGATTAAGAGAATGTCACGTACTATATCTTTAACTCAAGCTAGTGAGGAAGCCATGGTGATCAAAGAATCGAACAATACTTCTGGAGGCATTAGACTCGTTTTTCACAACACAACGTTTATATAGAGAGATAGATTGTCGCTAATGTTGTAGTAGCTACAAACACCCTCCAAAATTTCTCCTTTGCTTTTTTTTTTAGCCTTCCTCCTCAAAATATTAGCAACTTTTCTTGCACTACTCAAGTACTTGTGTTTTCATTTAAATTCATGTTTTTCTTTATAGCTTGTGCTCGCTTACATACTTCACTGACTGACCTCAAGTTGACCCCCTGTGACTCGGTTTGCATCTGGTTCTTGCATTGTCTTGACAAACTACATAGTCCTAGAGGGAAACCTACATTCCTCTTACGAATTGTGAGGAACAACCCAACTGTCTACCTTGCTCTTAGGAATTACACAGAGCAGCCCAACAATCTACCTTACTCTCCATAATTGAGCTGAACATTTCGACAATGAGCTTAGGCTCTAAAACTGCGCAGAATTAGCTAACAACTTGTCTTGATCTAGGAAACTGTGCAAAGCATGAGAGCCATCTAGATCCACTCAACCAAGGAGTTTCATAGAAGCATTCACTTAGCTATTGTCTGATGCATGTGTTGGTAGGTTACCTGGTTCCCTTGAGAACTGCACAATATTTTTAGGCAGAGCATGGAAATGGCCTAAAAAAGGAAGAAACTAAGAGGAAAACATCCATAGGAAGTAGGGATTTTTCATTAGTTTCCCAAAGGTGACACATTGCTATCTTTAAAATTTTCTGATAAGTTTCATTGTTATTCTTGATCTCAAGCATTCACGTCACGAAATCCATTTGGTAAAATATATGTAATGGACGCCTCTAGATATCACTTATGAATTATATCATCTAGCTCTATCTTCCTCAGGAGATCAAGGAGCCTTTTGAGCGTGTCGTCACTTTTCGGGATGAGTTTTGCCTTTATCATATTTTGTTACTTTTTCTATCACTTTTTCCTTTTTAGGTTGTGAGAATAGTTTTTTCACTCATTTTGTTGAATGAACCTTGGCATTTTAACTTATTTTATCTTATAGAAGTGTTGTTTCAAGTTTTTCATTTCCTTTCTTAAGCGTCACATGCATGACCCAATGTTTTTCTCTAAGAGTCGTCGTTGCGGTGACTCCCTTCACATGCTTCATGTTCCTTCAATTTAATCATTTTTGCACTTGTTTCACGTGCATCCATCTACACTTAACTAGATCTGCACCAATCCTTGCATCATATTTCATATCTACCTATTTTCACACTCCCATAGAAAGATTTGGGCTCCTCCTACCTGGATCTCACATTCACTTGCATGCATTGTGCAATTTGGCAACTCAAGGCCTCTATCTTGGCTTCTAGAATTGTGTAGAGTCTGTCCTGGGTTGGCTCCAACTTTGCATTGCATGGTTCTAGGGGCCAGTCTCCCATCTTAGTCACTGAGACTGCGCAATGTGCAGTCTCTCCCAGGCCTTGTCCCTGAATGAACTATTGATTGTGCAGTTCCAGTCATCAAGATTCCATACTGACTGCTAGTAGCAATTACGGCATCTGATGAGAGGAATTGCACAATTTTGAGTGACAGGGGTGAGTGACTGAATGTTTGAACTGCATAGTTCATAGTTCCAATAGTCAGTAAGTCACCCCTATCAGTCCAAAATATGCAATTAATCTCATTAGATTCCCTTATTATTGCTTGATCATGATGTGAAGTTGGATTTGCAAGAGCTAATGTTTGGTTTCCATGAGTGCCTTTTATGTCCCAAAAGTACCACACTCACGAAGCGCTTCTCTCAAGCAATCATTAAACAATAGCACCAAAGAGAGATTCTTCAAGAGAGAGTGTTGAAAATAGTATCGGGGAAGCCGTTGAGCAAGCACTGATTTGCTTGCCAATATATGCAGATACTCAACACTAACATTGTAGGAAGACTAGCAGTAGTGGCAGAAGGCAGCAATCCAATACATGAATAGTGAAAGAGGAAGTTGCTAAGATAACCTAGGGAGAAAAAAGTTACAGAGTGAAAGTGCATCAATCTTCATGCAAGCAACTTTGATAGAAAAAGAAAAAAGAAAGCAGAGAACACCAACAATAGAATGAAGAGTAGAGCTTGTGGGTAGCAGAACAGAGATCATAACATGTAGAACAAGAGTCAAAGGAAGAACAGGAGCTGAGAAGCAGAAATGGGAAGAAGAACAAAGGCTAAAAGCAATGTGTTGTAGTGGCTACAACCACCCTCCAAAAGTTTTCCTTAGCCTGTTTTGGAGCCTCCCTACCAACCTTCATAGCAGCTTGCCTTTCTTCTTCAAGTCCTCAAGCTTTAGTGTCTTTCTTGCTCAAAGGCAGCCTATCAATCATAGTTTGATCTTTTCCCTTGTTTCTCATCCGGACTTGGTCTAGGTGCAGGCTAAGTAGCTTCCCAGTGAAATTTGCGCATTTCTGGAGGGAAACCATCCTTCCCTCTAGGAATTGTGCCATTCCCCCTAACAGCTTGCTCAGCTCTAGGATTGCGCAATCCTTCCAGCCAACCATCCCAACAGGATTTGCACAAAATTTCCCAACAGTAGCCTATTCAACCCAGGATTTGTGCAAATTTGGGTAGCAGTCAGTTGCTTTGCCAAGAAACTGCGTAAATCTCATGGGTAGCCAGCCAAGCTCCCAGCTATAAATGTGCATTTTTCTCCAGCAGTCGAGCAGTAGCTTGCATCTGGAGCTGAGTTGAATGGTTCCCTCTTGGACCGAGAAAAACAAACTTGCATGCATAAGCTACTTCTCCCAAGGCAACATGCAAAGGCACCCCTTGTCTTAGGGATCTATGTTTAGCAGTTGGAGGTTACATGCAAGGAGTAATTCAGAAACCTCCCACCAAGTGTTGCTTCCCGTACATTTGTCGCATGCACATCACAACCTCGATGTTATCAAAAATCATTAACCAGACGTTTTAGAGCTCATTCCTAACATCAACCTTACAGCTCTGACATCCCACATCACATCATAGAAAATTTTAGGGGCGAATGTTTGCCCTTTAGCGAAATTAAGGGGTTTTAAATTTTTAGTGGGCGAATATTTTGTATCATAGTACATTTTTAAAAATCACCTCAAATAGCCCACCTTATTCTAAGGGAGAGGGTAAAAAAGGTAAATTTAGCCCTTGAAATTAGGATTTACAACCTTCCATTCGCCCATTTTCAAGCATAGGTTTTATTTAAGTGAATCCTATGGGCCAAAGGCCCAAATACCATATTTATAAAAGAGGTATGGTAAATTAATAAAAATATAAATAAATGAGAGGTATGGTAAATAAATAAAACATTTCTTATATTTATTCCATAAGTCACCTTATATACATGCAAGGGTGTAAACAAATAAAAATATAAGTAAAGTGGAGGTATGGTAAATAAATAAAACGTCTTTTTATACTTACTCAAAAGGTATGGTAAATAAATAAAAATATAAATAAACTAGACGTATGTTAAATAAATAAAACCTCTTTTTATATTTAGTCCATAACCCTCGTTCTATTTATGAAGACTCAAGAAAGAGGTTTTATTTAAGTGAATCCTATGGGCCGAATACCATATTTGTAAAAGAGGTATGGTAAATTAATAAAAATATAAATAAACAAGAGGTATGGTAAACAAATAAAACATTTTTTTATATTTACTCCATAAGTGACCTTATATTTACTAACACTCAAAAAATGCCTTATATTTAGGTGAATCCTATGGGCAAAATACTATGGGACAAATGCCATGGACTAGATTGTTATTAATACCATGCAAAAAATCATTATTAACCCTAATATTAATATTAATAAAAATAAAAATGGCACATGGTATTGACCCATGGTATTCACCTGGAATGTAGCCTATTTAAATGGGGGAATTAAACTAGCATAGATGCATCTTTACTCTGGATCTACTAACCCCCGAGAGGTATCAAATATCGTGATATGAAAACTAGCATAGAGTGAAAAATATTTGATCCCTCTCGGGGCTTGGATGTTGTAATTTAATGTATGTTAAACATTTTAGCTTGGTTAAAATAAAAAATAAAATAAAAATCAACTATTAATTTTATTAATTTTTTATAAATTGCTAATAGTAATTTTTAAGCTCCAGGTTTATGATAACCCATGGTATTCATGTGATCATAGACTATTTAAAGGGGAAATTCTATCATCTTAGATCCATCTTAATTCTGGGTCTACCAAGTGCTCAGAGGGATAAATAGATTTCATCCGCCTAAGAGTGGTAGATGTGGAGTCAAGATGGATATAGGTTGGTTTTTATGATAATGAAGATATTAAATAGACTTAGGAAATTATATTGGAAAAACATCTTAAGGTGAATGGTTAAAGCGTAGACATTGGACAAGTATATTTGTATACTTCTGTTTTAAACTGAAACAAATCTAGGGCTAAAAGGAATGGATTGATTGCACTATTCATCCTTCTATAACTTTCCAACATATGCTGGAGTAAACAGATTGTAATTTGGGTAATTTTTCTAACTGTAAACAGGAACATACTTATGTATTGGTAGGGTGGTTACGAGGTCGCTAGAAGTGATGAATTTGAATTTTTCTTGGTTTTATATATAGTATTAGGTTTTTTCACATGCTTTCTGTGAATGACATGGGTGAATTTTATCCTACACCCACTAGGTTATCGATATGTAATTTCGGTAATTTTGATTTCAAAAGATATTTTAAAGAAATGCAATGATTTCATTTGTGTATTCAATAAACACAAGATTTTATAATTGAGTAAAATATTCGCCATGCTTGGTGAGAGATTCGCCAAAAAATTATATATGCATATTATATTATTGATAAAATCGCCTTCCATTTTTCCTATATACCATGGAGATTCGCCCATTTATTATATATATAAATTTAGGGGGGTTCTTAAAATTTTCCCTGCATCACATCTAGGAGCAGTTGGCACATTCAACTCAGTTGTTTTGGGGTAAGCCCGCTTCCCATGCCTTGTGTTTCATTTCTGTCAGTTTTTCAGTTTTCGCTTTTATGAGTACTATTTTCTTGATTTATTTAAACGCTTGCTATTGCTTACATGTATACTAGATTTTTCTAGCTCTGTTTCAGTTTTCGTTGCTATCTCACTACTATCACATGCATGAAACTATTTTGCACAGACGTTAGCCCAACCGGCGAACTGCCTCACCCACATGCATGTTAATCTATTTGCTGAATCTTTCATTCATGTTTTTCATGCATTGTTAATCACTTTTTCTATCACTTAGTGTTGTCGTTCATTCTTTGACTTGCTTGCTTTCAGTTTCCCGTCGATGAGTTGGGCCAACCTTGGCCTGGGCTCTGCTTTCTCCAAGGCTACATTGCACAATCTGGAAAAGGAATGCTCACCTTCCTCTCCAGATTTGTGCATTCCTACCCAACACTCACCTCCAGGACTATTTTTCACATTTCTAGATGATAGTGGCTACTGAGACCAAGAAATTCCACAAATCTGTCCTTGGGCTAGTAGCCATTCCAAGTTGGACTTGCGCATCGTGCAATCCCAGCAGTCAGCAGCCATATTGGACTGTGCATTACACAGTTCCAGTAGTTATCCAGTGTCCCAGCAAACTAGACTGTGCCTTGATCAGTCTTGGAAGTCGGTCTCCTAACCTCCTGGCCGAAAATGCACAACCTTCATGATCATTTACCCAAGTATGTTGCGAGTCAGTTCTCATGTTCATTTTGGTTTTCAACTGATAGTTTTCTTGCTATGAGTGTTTCCATGTCTCCAGGTATCGCAGGTGTTCATATTCCTCTCATCAGTACAGGTACAATGGTTTCCAAGAGAGAAGAGACAAAGACACTGTTCAGAGCGTACCTGGGGATGTAATCGATCAAGTGTTTATGAGTTTTCCTACTCATGAATACAACAAGTTGTTCGTAGACTAGGACATCAAGCAGTGTCATCAAAATAAGAAGCATCATGAACAACAACTGAAGGCAGCATATTGAATGCAGCGAACTCAATGAATGCACCCAATGCAATGATTGTAATAGGAAGGTTTTTGACAACACAGAGGCAAAACAAAGTTGCAAGGTCAGGAAGGTCCATTGATGATGAAAGAAACTTTGGATACTTTGGCTATGGAGTGATGGTGTGACGTGAAGATCGCGTGAAGGCAGAATATGTAACAAAGAAGGAGTTGCATGTGCTCAAGCAACAACTCAGGAAGAACATGAAGCTGCACAGACAGACGAATGAGTTGCAGCAAGATTAGGAACAACAGTGGATGCAACATGCACTCACGGATGAAATTGTGCCTGGACATGTTAATGATACATGCCAGTAGCTAACACGAAGCAGACATGGTAAGAACTAGGGTTGATCACATGGAAGGGATTCAGCAACATGCATGTCATTGTGTGCACACATGCAAACCAACACATTCATTACACTCACCAAGGTGAAGACAAGAAGCAAGTCCAAATGAAGCTGAACATGTACTTTGGCAAGTTGATGCACATGATCACCGCCAAACACTTGAAGATCATCATAGATGATATGCATCAGTGTGATCCCGGTTCAGCCGCAGCCAAGAACACCATGAGCAAGTTAGTAGAGGAGTTGGATGAAGGGGCCGAACCAATGCACCAGTTGCAATGAAAGCAAGAGTTCACTTCAGCAAGATGTCACCATGAGGTGCTTGCACACCATCATGGATGACGAAGCTTGGCATCAGCTCACCACCTTCACCATCACAAGCATGTCAAAGAGTTGGTCTCACCACAACGGACCGAATGTTAGTAATGTCTTGCAAGGCTTGCTCAAGCCATGTTGTCTCACATGAGTACATGTGCATTGTAATGTCGAGTCATGTCAAGTGTAAGTCAAGTGTCAACAGTTGGATGTAACAGGGATAGAGCAGCTGAAGAGTCATGAGGGTAGTTGAACTGTCACAAAGGGGAATGTCCATGGGCACCCCACCCTTTGCTACAAATAGTCCCTTATAACTCATTGTATATGATTTTGGTCAGCCAAGATTCTACTAATATTATCTTGAAGAGGGCTTGGATAGTGTTGTAACGTGCCTTGGCTTCTCCACTACATGGAGCTAGTACATCTCGTTGGAGGAGGAGGATGATGTGGTTGTAATGTTCCACTATTGGTGCTAGCAGGTTTACATGGTGTATTGTATGATTGTGGCTTACACTTATTTAATAATAAGAGCCATCACATTTTCATGCATGTGTTGTTATTGTAGTTGGACTGTTTCATTTCTTTAATGATATATGTTGTTTAACTTACATACTTGTGTATGAACTCATTTGTATCCAATTATATGAATCTTGTTGTAAATGTTTTGTATATATTGTTAATGATGTCACCGTCCATGTCGACTACTCTACCGGACATTAGACAAACCTTTGTCATGAACCTTGCTATATCAACTGTCACACTTGTCTCAGACTAATCCATGAGTGTTGTTCGTGTTATCTTACCCTGTTGTTGTGACTGTCGGATCCAAGTGGATTGCTCCCCCGAAAGCTGTGCATGTCCTTTGTGTGGTGTGTTCCTAGTCAAGTTGGGACCGATCCCTTGCGACCTGGAACTCACATTCACCTTCCTCTTCCTTCGATGTGTTGGAACCTCTCGTACACATTCCTGGACTCTCTGCATCAATCACACCCTTGCTACTAATAGAGTTATCTTACTTTCCTCCGTGCAACATCGTAGTCAAGGCATTACCTTATGACCCACTATTGGGACTCCTATACCAAATAGTCTTAGGTCTAATTGGGAGTTCTTATCGGGGAGATCCCCTTGACATGTTGGCAGGTCTAGCACCGTCAACATTTATGGTAGTAGAAGGAGGGCCTGATGGTAATTTGTGTCCTCTCATCCAGTTTTGAACCTTTTCATATATTTCAAGGAGTCTTGCACCCTACTTCCCCCAAGGTGTTTTTCGAATTGTGAAGATGTCTCCATCTTGGGGAAGCTTTTCGATCTCTTGTCCACTCACACGTATGATGGTGAAGGTGATGTGGCCTAGCCTGAGCACTTATATAACTTTATTTTCATGATTTATCAGGAAGATAAGTTTTTTGACGAACAGGCCGGTTTGCTGATTGCATACACACTTTGCAAATATCCATTTCGTTGGGTGTTCAGACAACTAGTTGACACCATGCACTCATTTGAGCACTTATGTGATCTTATTGGAAACACATTCTATCATTTTGATCAAGACCATCTTGACTAGAAACTCTTATAGCAATGGAGTGCTCTGCATGAATCCGTTATTAATTTTTGGCAGCGCTTCCGTGACTTACAGTTTCAAGCTCTGAGGAGCCAGATGAAGTTCACTTTTCTCTAGGACCGGTTCAATTACTCTCTTAAGAAATATCCCTGCCCCAAGAGAAATCTTGATGTCAAGCCTCGCTCAACCTTCTTTGTTGATGGAACTGTGCAATCCCATGCGGGAGCAGGCATTATCTCAATGGACTGTCTGTCTCCCTCTCATTCAACAGTTCCACCATTGCCTAGTGATGTTGAGGATCATGTTCGCACATTTGTTCATACTTCACACTCTCCCAACATCACTCCACTCAATTTTCACCTAGATTTCGTTGTGAGTCCTTCGAGTTCTCATATGCATTATTTTCTTCAACCTTCGTCTTCGCACTCAGGTGTTCCTCTAGGTGATGTTGTCTTGTGTTCATTGATTCTAGACTCTTCAGTTGTTGTGAACGAGGAATAACCCACTGACGGAGTTAGTGTTGCACAACCAACATGTGTTGTCATTCATGAAGAGTATGAGTGGGAGATTGAACGTTAACACTCAGCGAAGGATGACTCCCTTCTGTCTGACCCTCCTACATTCTTTCCTAACCTCTTAGGTGAATCTACCATCCACGATTTCGCATGTGTGCTTCATCCACGGATGCACCCATTGTTGATCACTCACAGGACTCACCAGATCTTAGTCCATGATCCGACAACAGAGAGGATAAGTTACTCATCAAAAATCCACTTAATCCTTCATTTGTCCTTTACATAGACACAAAGGATGAGTTTGTTCACTTTTCATCTACCCCTCTATTTGATTCATCTGATCATGAAGATGTCGAAGAATTCATTTTTCTCTTCTAATTGTGGCACTCATGATCCATTTCCTTCCATTTTTTTATCATGATCATGAATCTATCGCAGTTGATCTTTCGAAGCCATCAGTTTAGGATGATCTACATGATGATGAAGTTGAGACACCCAAGACTATCAAGGCACTTCAGGCCGAGCTGATGGTTATGCCAGGCCCTCACTCTCTTTCGGCTAATCTCACTTACGATCATGAAATTGTTCAATCACCCAAGGCTCCTCATCACTCGTCTGTGTGCTCTGAATATTGATCTCACACATAGATCACAGCACCTCCACTCGAACTGCACAATCCCATTGCCCATGAATTGGATGAATCTTACATTTCAAGCACTCATGTGTGGTGCAAGTTAGCTTTGTTTCTTTTGTTTGCTTTCATGTCACAGTCAAGAGTGTTATTTTGCTTCAAAGTTTCACATAGTGTCAAACAGCACCATGATAAGTCCACAGACTACCCGTCATGCACATGAACTCACTTACGTATAGTGGGCACTTTGAAACATAGAGTGTGGTTTTGTTCACTGTTATATCATTCTTGTTTGTTGGTCCACATAAATGGGTTACTCATGGACCAAGCCTTCACCAAAATGGGTCTACCAATGCGCCTATGGCTACACTGAAAGTATCACTTCACATGATCAGGCCCATGCACCGTTAGTGTAGGAGTAGGAGTAGTGTTTGCTTTCAGTTGTTTGTTTGCATGCTTGTTTGCATACATGCTTTGTTTGCTTGTTTGTTTACTTACTTCACTTTCATTTTTTCTTCTACTCTTGCCTTTCTTTGTTGATTGCTAGTTTGTTTGCTTGTTTCCTTCGTAGGTTAGTTTGCATGAAATCATGTGTGACTCATGAAACAAGCTGGGTAAAGTACGAGAGGGATTGTACAGCTATGACTACTTGGTTATCTATCATCTTACCTCTGTATGATGAGTTTGTTACTCTTATTCCATGTTACGTTGAAGGAAAATACATGCGGTTCGAAGAGAACCTTGGTGAAAACACAATGCTTGCGCACTAACTAGTGTCACCTTCTCTAGGCAATTTTTTTGGGTTAACCCTTGTCAACTCAGTCAAGTAGAGTAAGGTGAAGGGAAAAACCTTAAAAGGAACGTCAGAGATAGAATAAACTACTGCTCTACTGGAAGAACCTCTTCTGCTCTCAATAAGTCAGGATCCCTCTTCTGCCTATGAAATGAATAAGTGCTATGCACAATGAAAAATGAAAAAAATTAAAACTAAAAAGAAAAAAAAAAAAACTCAGAAGGAAAAATGAATAAGGCAAAATAAGAGAAAGGAAAAATAAGAGAAAGGCTTCCTGTGTAGGGAGGTGATGCAAGAAACTCTGCCGAGGTACTAACCAGGCTCACTGGCAGCAGAGCCACGCTTGTGTTCCTATGTGACTCCACCGGGGTATTGGCAGTGGAGCAACACTAGAGATGAAACTTAGACTCTGATGACTATACTACTTGTGCACTTATATACCCCTCAACCCCAGTCGAAACAACTGTGTTTCTTTGGCTTGGAATGTGTGTCAATCGACCAAGAGTCTAGCGGATGCTACATCTTACAATCAAGCTAGTGTGAAGCCAAGACAACCTTAGAGCTGAACAATACTTCCAGAGGTGTTACACTTTCTTTTCATAAACAAGGTCCATTCAGAGAGCTGGAGTTCTACCAGTGTGTCGCCAAGTGTTGTAGCAGCTACAATCACCCTCCAAAATTTTTCCTTAGCCTGTTTTGAAGCCTCCCTACCAACATTCACAGCAGCTTGCCTTGCTTCAGCAAGTCCTCAAGCTTCAGTGTCTTTCTTGCTGAAAGGCAGCCTATCGATCACAGTTTGATATTTTCCCTTCACAGGCTACTCATTTGGACTTGGTTAAGCTTTAGGCTTAGTATATTCCCAGTGAAATTTCTGCATTTCTGGAGGGTAACCATCTTTCCCTCCAGGAATTATCAATTCCCTCTGACAGCCTGCTGGGCTTCAGGACTATGCAATCCTACCAGCTAACCCTCCCAGTAGGATTTGCGCAAATTTTCCCAGCAAGAGGTTGTTCAACCGAGGATTTGCACAAATCTGGGCATAATTTAGCTGCTATGCCCAACAATTACACAAATCTCCTAGGAATCCAGCCCAATTCTTAGCCAGAAATGGTCATTTTTCTCCATTAGTCGAGCAGTCACTTGCATGTGCAGCTAAGTTGACTGGTTCCCTGTGGATTCGAGCAAAACAGACTTGCATGCATAAGCTGCTTCTCCCAAGGCAACATGCAAAGGCATCCCTTCTCTCAGGGATCTATGTTTAGCAGTTGGAGGTTACATGCAAGGAGAAATTCAAAAACCTCCCACCTAGTCTCGCTTCCCCTAGATTTGTGGCATGCACGACACAACCTCAATTTGTTCAAAACTCATCAACCGAACACTATAGAGCTCATTCCTCACATCAACCTTACATCTCTGACATCCCACATCACATCTAGGAGCAGTTAACACATTCAGCTTAGTTGTTTCATTTTTTTCGCTTTTTGGCTTTTCTCTTGTATGAGTATTATTTGCTTGATTTCTTTGAAAGCTTTCTATCATTTACATGTATACTAGCTTTTTCTAGCTCTGTTTTACTTTTCGTTTCTATATCACTGCTTTCGCATGCATGAAACTATTTTTCACAAACATTCACCCAACCGGTGAACTGCCTCTTCTTTCCTAATCTTTCATTCATGTTTTTCATGCACTGTTAATCACTTCTACTATCACTTAGTCTCAACATGCATTCATTGACTTGCTTGCTTTCAGTTGCCTATCAGCGAGTCGGGCCAACCTTGGCCTAGGCTCTACTTTCACCAAGGCTACATTGCGCAATCTGGAAAAGGAAGGCTCACCTTCCTCTCCAACTTTGCGCATTCGTTCCCAACACTCACCACCAGGGCTATTTTGCGCATTTATGGAAGACACTGGTAGCTTGGCCCAAGAAATTTCAGAAATCTCTCCCTGGGCCAGCAGTCCTTCCTAGCTAGAATTGTGCATTGCACAATCCTTGTAGTCAACAGTCAGTTAGTCTCCTAGCAAATCAAACTATACCTCGACCAGTCTTGGCAGTCCGTCTTCTGACCTCCCGACTGAAAATGTGCAACCTTCATGATGATTTACCTAGGTATGTTGCAAGTCAATTCTAATGTTCATTTTTGTTTTCAATGGACATATTGCTTGATATGAGTGTTTCTATGTATCTAGGTATTGCAGGTGTTCATCTGCCTCTCAGCAGTACAGGTACAATGGTTTCTAGGAGAGAAGAGACAAAGACACCGTTCAGAGCACGCTTGGGGATGCAATCGATCAAGTGTCCATGAGTTTGCCTACTCATGAAGACATTAAGTTGTTCATAGACAAGGACGTTAAGTAGCAGCATCATGAACAATAGCTGCAAGAAACATATCGAATGCAATGAATGCAAAAAATGCAAGAGGAAGGTTTTTGACAACACAGAGGCAGAACAAAGTTGCAAGATCAGGAAGGTCCATTGATGATGAAAGAAACTTTGGAGACTCTGGCTAAGGAGTGACGACATGAAATAAAGATCGCATGAAGGGAGAAGATGTAACAAAGAAGGAGTTGCATGTGTTGAAGCAAAAACTCAGGAAGAACATGAAGCTGCATAGACAGATGAATGAGTTGCAGCGCGATTAGGAACAACCGTGGGTGCAATGTGCACTGAAGGATGAAACTGCACCCAGACAAGTTAAAGATCCATCCCAGTAGCTAACACAAAGCAGACATGGTGAGCAGTGTGGTTGATTACATTCAAGGGATTTAGCAACATGCACGTCATTCACATTTAGCACACTCACCAAGGCAAAGACAAGAAGAAAGTCCAACTAAAGTTGAACATGTTCTTTGGCAAGTTGATGTGCATGAACACTAGCGCACACTTGAAGATCAACACGGACACTATGCATCAGTGTATTGCTAGTTCAGTCGCACCCAAGAAGACCATGTGCATGTTAGCAGACAAGATGGATGAAGGGACCAAAGCAATGCACTGGTTGCAACAAAACAAAGAGTTCCCTTTAGCAAGATGCCACCATGGGGTGCATGCACACCATCACAAATGACCAAGCTTAGCATCATCTCGCTAGCTTCACCATCATAAACATGTCAAGGAGTTGGTCTCACCACAGTGGACCAAGTGTGAGTGATGTCTTGCAAGGCTTGATCAAGCCATGTTGTCTCACATGAGTACATGTGCATTGTAATGTTGAGTCATGTCAAGTGTAAGTAAATTGTCAATAGTTGGATGTAACAGTCATAGAGTAGGTGAAGAGTCATGAGGGTAGTTGATCTTTCACAAAGGGGAATGTCCAAGGTTACCCCACCCTTTGTTATAAATTGTACCTGATAACCAATTGTATAGGCTTTTGGTCAGCCAAGCTACTACTAGGACTATCTTGAAGAAGGCTTGGATAGTATTGTAACATGCCTTGGCTTCTCCATTGCACGAAGCTAGTACATCTCTTTGGAGGAGCAGGTAGATGTGGCTGTAACGTTCCACTATTAGGGCTAGCATGTTTACATGGTGTATTGTATGATTGTGTCTTACACTTCTTTAATAATAAGAGCTAGCACATTTTCATGCGTATGTTGTTATTGTAGTTGGACTGTTTCGGTTGCATTAATGATATATGTTGTTTAACTTATGTACTTGTATATGAACTAATTTTTATGCAATTATATGAATCTTGTTGTTAATGTTGTCACCATCCGTATCGACTGCTCTGCCAGACATTAGATAGACCTTTCTCATAAACCTTGCTATATCAACCATCAGACTCGTCTTAGACTAATCCGTGAGTTTTTTTCATGTTATCTTACCTTGTTGTTGTGACTGCCGCATCTGAGTGGACTTCTCCACTGAAAGTTGTGCATGTCCTTTGTGTGGTGTGTTCCTAGCTGAGTTGGGACTGATCCCTTTCAACCTGCATCTGACCTTCACCTTCCTCTCCCTTCAAAGTGTTGGAGCCTTTCATACACATTCCTTGACTCTCTGCATTAGTCACACCTTTACTACTAACAAAGTTATCTTACTTTCCTCTCTGCAACATCGCGATCAAGGTATTACCTTACGACCCACTGCTAGGACTCCTATACCAAACGGTCTCAGGTCTAATTGGGAATTTTTACCGGGGATATTCCCTTCACATGTTGGTGGGTCCAACACCATCAACACAATGAAAGAGAAAGTAGTTCCCATACAAGTTGATAAGTTGGAACAACCAGCAACTGAGGAAGAGAGTAAACAGATGCAGGTTCCCTCACCAAATCTAAGTACAAGAACCAAATCTGGTTAGAGGTTGACATGTACATGGAGCAGTTGATGGGCAAGGACACTTGTGACGACTTATAGCTGAGCGCAAACAACATATAGAAGTACATTGACAGTCTATCCACACTCACGACAATGTTGTGCGTGCTTCAGGATGAGATGGACACAGTTTCCAAGATGATATGCCTAGATGCAAGAGTTTACTTTCAGCAAGACTATGTCAAGTAGTTTTGGAATGTCACAACATAGTACTGATCTTGGAGTCAGTACATGACCAAGAAGCATCAAGTGGATGTCTCTGAGTTGGTCTTTCCCCAAACCTCGGAGTCATAGCGTTTTTTCTTGTTAGGTTGTCTCTAGCCTTTTTGTTCCCACATGGGTATATGTGGGAATTCTATATTATTTCAATCATGTTGTGAGTGAAATTCCAAGTGTCACTAGTGGAATGTGAATAGTACCTACATTATGTAATGACTTTTGTAAAGAAGTTGAAGAGTCATGAGTGTAGGAAAAGATTTCCAAAGGGGAATGTCAAGGGTCACCCATCCCTTTTTTATAAATATAACCTCATAAATCATAGAACATGATTTTGGGAGCCAATATTTTTAGCTAGGCATTGCTTAGAGAAGGCTTGGAAAGTATTGTGAGGAGCCTTTGATTCTCCAAAGTGTAGAGTGAGTACATATCTTTGGAGGAGCAGGCAGTGTTGACTGTAATGTTCTGCTATTGGGTCTAGTCGTTGTCAATGGTGTATATATGAATGGAAATTTCACTTAATATAACATATAATAGAGCCAACGCATTTTCATGCATATGTTGTTATTGTAGTTGTACTATTCTAGTTGCTTTAGAAATGTATGTTATTTAGCTTATGCATTTGTTTATGAACTATTTTGTATCCAATTGTATGAATCTTGTTGTGGACATGTTGTTGGTTTAACCTATCACTTTGGATTGTGGACTATTATTATTTCCATCTTGTGATGTCATTCAACTCATGTGTTCCTTTCAGGCTGCGTACTATTCCAAGTTTCTAAGGGACACACTTCCTTTCCCTCTCTATGTGATAGAACCCCCATGCTTCTCACTTGATTTGCTACAAGGTCACGCACTTGCTTACAAGAAAGATATCACACTTACCTTTGCACGCTATCGCATTCAAGGAATAGATTTACAACCCACTACTAGGACTCCTACTCCAAACGGTTTGAGGACTAGCTGGGTCTTCTTACCAGGCAGATCGCTTGACATGTTGGTGGGTCCAGCACCGTCAACATTTTTGGAGCTAGAAGGAGGTCCAAATGACAAGATGAGTCCTCAAAGTATGTTTTGAGTCTCTACACATCTTTCATGACTCACATTATAGTTAATCCTCTGACATGTCTCTCTCATGGACGTGTTTTTGAAGTATCAGAGGATCTTCTTAATGAATTTTCACGTAACACATATTATGGTGAAGGTGCAGCAACTTTGGTTAGTCACGAAGTTACCTTCATGGGTTTTCGTGAAAGTAATGAAGTCCTCTCGGACGATGTTTCCTACTCGCTATTCGCTTACACACTCAATGGGTAGGCACGACATTGGTGTGCCATATTACAGGAAACATCCATTCACTCTTATGATCAAATGATCAGAGAGTTGGCATGTGATTTATATCATTATGATCACAAAGAACTCAATAAAAAAAATCTGGAATTACAGAATGCACCTCATGAATCCCTTTTCAAATTTTCTAATCACTTCTATAATCTCACTTTTCAAATCCTAGAAGATGAAATTGATTGGAAATTTCTCAATGAAATATTTGAGTACATTCTTCAAATATCTGAAAATCCACATGTGTTAGAATCATTTAAATCCAACCCAACATACCTCTGTGTTAGAGCTACCAAATCCGAGATGGACAAGGTTGTTGTGGCAGGTGACCCTCTATCCTCTCCTCGTCAAATAACTCTAGCTCTGCATTGTGATGTGGGAGAAGTTGCGAACACATATGTTGAACTATCACATCCTCCCACCCCACCTACTCTCAATATCTATGCAGATTTGGCTTGTAAGCATGTTGGTTGTCATATGTACTCATTTTATCAACCACTATCCTCTCATTATGTTGATCATCCATATTTTACTGTGTTGTGTTCTCCCATTCTAGACTTCACATTTGTTTTTCACGAGGATCAAGTTTTCGATGGAGTTGGTGTTGAGCAACCAACTTGCACTTTCATTTTTGATGAGTATGTGTGGGAATCTGAAGAAGAACCTGTGGTGAAGGATGACTTTCTTATGTCGACGCCTCATCCACTTTTTCCTGACATCTTTTGTGATTCTACCATTTCTCACTTGTCTTGTGAAAACTCATCCCCAGATGTTTCTAATTCCAATCATTCACAAAACACAACAAATGTCAGTCTGTCATTGCATTGTGAAGAGGACACGTATTTATTTCTGAATCCACCCAATCTATCATCTTTTATTTCTAAAAAATCATAGGGTAAACATTCTTGTTTCTCATCAACCCCTTTGTATTATTTTTCAGATCATGAGGATGTCGATGAGCATCTCAAATTTTCTAATTGTGGTTGTCATGATCTCTTTACTCCTTCATTCAATCACGATGCTGATTCATTCACTGTTGATATTTCTAAGCCACCGGTATTTGATGATCTACCCATCGATAAAGTGAAAACCCCTTAAGCTTTCAAGGCACTTTAGCCGATGCTGATGGTTATGTCAGGTCCTCATTGTCTTGAGGTCAGTTCCACTTCCAATCAGAAATATGTTGAAAAAACCAAGGCTCCTCATCACTCATTTGTTCACATTGAAGATTAATCTAGTTTATAGATTTCATATCCTATCCCCTCATGCATTAAAGGAATCATACACAATGAGCACTCTTGTTAAGAGAAGGTTGACTTCCTTTTTCATATTTTCTCCTTTTTCATGATCAAAAGAGTGTATATGCTCATCGTCTCTGGATAGTGTGTTACAACACCATGGTATGTTCACAGAATGTTTGTCTTGCGTGTTTATTGTTTTCTTCTTCGTGTACACTTTTAAACTTTGAGCATGTTGGTTTTCATTGTCTTATAGTTTTTGTGGACTAGTTTACTTGTATATCTTTCTGGTCGACTATGCCTTCACCAACTGGGTCAACCAATGCACTAATGCCTGCATTAGAAATATAAATTTTTGTGACTAGGTTCATGCACTATTTAGTTCAGGGGTAGAAGTAGTGTTTTGTTTCTTGTTTTCTTTTCTTGCATTTTTTCTTTGCTTACTTGTTTTTCTTTCATTTACTTATGTCGTTTGTTTCTTTGTTTCCTGCTTGTTATGCACCCATAGGATTAGCTTCACATGAAACGTGTTTGGCTCCTAAGACAAGAAGGGTGAAGTAGAAGAGGACGTGTATAACTATCAACAATTGGCTATCTGTTGTCCTTTCTTTTTAGGAAGAGTTGGTTGTCTTTAGTCGATGATACCCTAGTGGAAAATGTGTTATGTTCGGAGTGAGTCTTGGTGAAAACACAACACTTGTACTTTTAACTAGTACCACCTACTCTAATCAGTTTTCTATATTATATTAACCCTTGTCATCTAAGTCAAGTAGAGTAAGGTCAGGGGGGAAACCTTAACCAGTATGTTAGAGGTATATATAACATACTTCTCAAAAGGGACAACCTCTTCTGCTCTCAATAAGTCAGGATCCTTCTTCCACCTCATCAAATAAATAAGGTCCTATGCATAGTTCTCTAAAAAATTAAAATTGAAAAAATAAAATAAAGTCAAAATAAGAGAAAGGCTTCTTGTGAAGAGAGATGAAGCAAGTAACTCCATTGGGGTGTTGTCCAGGCTCACTGGCAATGGAGTGATGGTTGCGTTCTTGAAGTAACTCCACCGGGGTATTATCCAGGCCTACTGGCAACGGGGAAACACCGGAGATGAAACTTATACTCTCATAGTCTACATTACCTGTGCATCAGTATACCCCTCCTCCCAAATTGAAATAACTCAGTTGACTTGGCTTGGTATGTGTGTTGACTGATCGAGAGAATGGCAGGGACTATATCTTTAACTCAAGCTAGTGAGGAAGTCATGATGATCAAAGAATCGAAAAATACTTCTAGAGGACTTATGCTCACTTTACATGAGACAGGGTCCATACAAAGAGCTGGAGTTCTACCAGTGTGTCACCAATGTTGTAGTGGTTACAACCACCCACCAAACATTTTACTTCACCTTGTTTTGGAGCCTCTCTCCTCAAAATCATAGCAACTTGTCTTGCATTGCTCACATACTTATGTTTTCATTTGAATTAATATTTCAGTTTAAATCATGTGCTCACTTACTTTCTTCTCTGACTAATGTCAAGTGGAGCCCCCCTGACTCAGTTTTCATCCAATTCGTGTGTTGTCTTGAAAAATTGTGTAGTCGTAGAGGGCAACGTGCCTTTCTCTCTAGAATTGTGTAGAGAAGGCCAACAATCTGCCTTGTTCTTAGGAATTTTAAAGAGAAGCCCAATAATCTACCTTGTTCTCCAGAATTGTGGAGAACATCCCGACAATGAGCTTAGGCTCTAAAACTACACAGACCTAGACAACAACTTGTCTTCAGCTGGGAAACTGTGCAGAGCATGAGAGGCAACCAAAACTAGTTAGCCTAGGAATTGCATAAAGTAATTCCCTCAGCTATTATCTAATCCATGTGCTGACAGGTTGCCTGGTTCACTCCATAACTATGTAATCCTTCAAGGCAGTGCATGGTAGTTCCCTGAAAAAGCAAGAAACTAAGAGGAAACACATCCTTTGGAAGTAGGTATCTTTCATCAGTTCAGCAAATTTGACACATTGTTATAATTAATAAAACATCTACTCATATAAATGACAATGATGTCACATTACACATGATTTTCTTTTCCTTATCGAACGCATTAAGAGTTCAATAATATTTCTCGTATCATTCTCTTAGGTTTCTATAGAAAATTTGATTCCTTCTAGCTTATAGAGGGGTCTACTACAAGGGTAAGAGAATCTCTTTTGATTTATTACTCATATTTTTGACCTACTCATTTGATAGAGAACATTTAATATGTATTTGTGATTCTTTGATACATTATCTATTCTTGTTCTTAAGGATCAAGCTGCTCCATTTGCATGCATATGCTAAGAGGAAAGCTTCCTCTTCTCATATTTGTAACTTGTTTCCTTGTGCCAAAAATTGCCACAGTTGTAGCATTTATCATTACTTAGGAATGAAACCAGAAGATTTTTATATTTGGTAGCATTCCTAACAGAACAAATATCGAAGCCAACATACTTTCTCCTAGGCCCTTTGCACATTATTAGGTTGCTTCTATCCAAGACATCTCATTTTATTGCATTCCATTTACAATATATGGATTTATGCCCATAATTGTTGCAAGAAAAACAATAACCATGAAAAGGATTTTGATGGCAAAAGTTACCTTTCTTTGAAGAAATTTTCCTTCAAGGGGATTGAATTCTATTGGCTCTTTATGTGCCTTCCATGGTAGTTTACATTGCTACCTTGCACTCTTTCTTGAAGAAACTTAGCTCTCTTCTACTGCTCTCCTCATTTTCGTTGCTTACCATTCTGCTACTAATGCTTTCCTTGCTGCTACTTCTATTCAACTCTTTTCATTTATTTGTGTTGGAATTACCAACTACCCTTACATGGGTTGTTGACCATTCAAATTTTCCATTCTCAGAGCTTGGTTTTTCTTTGAAACCCAAACCATCGTTGATAAGAGGGGATCTCTTCTTAACAAGCATCTCATTCAAAGCCTTTCTTCTCTCGTCAAGCTTTTGATATTGAGACAAATATTTATTTGTCCTTTCTAGGTCATGTCTCAATGAGACTACTTCAGTCTTTATTCTCTCATAGTAAGCTTCCTTCTCACTCAGTTGATTGGTTAGCATCCCATTCAGTCTACTAGCCTCTTCTTTTTTAGCGTTAAGATCAACTATTGTTTTTCTCAACTTTTCATCCTCAATCTCATAAATATGAAAGTTCTCCTTTCGATTAAGGTTATCCTTTGACATATCCTTGATCTCTTTTAGAGAAAATATCAACTTCTTTCTAAAGTATATTCTTTCATCTAAAACATTTTTTGCACTCTCAAAGGTGCTAGATGAACCACAACAAAGATATAAATCCATCTTTATCTCCATGTAATCTCCCACAGGTCTGAGGAGTATTCCACCTTCATCACTTCCAGGGATACCCCTATTCTCTCCTTCTTCATAGGATCCCTCATTTTCTATCGCTACAAATGCATGTTTATCTTTACAAACACTAGATATATTTCTATCTCTATCTTTAGAAAATTCACATAAACATCTATAAGATTAATGCCCTTGATTTTTACACTTATCACAAAGCAATCTAGCTTACCTCCTAAGCAGCAAGGCCTCTCATCTGGGTCTTCCTCTTCAACATCCTTACAGTGAAGATCAACAATTTTATCACGGGAATAAATATCTTTAATCTTTTGAACATCTTTCCTTTTAGATGCCTTCTCATTTTTCTTTCTTTTCTTCATATCCCTAGGAGCTACATGTTCTGGATAATTACTTGAGCAGCAAGGCTCTTCAACCTTCTCTTGAGATGCGTATATTTCTCCTTCATAAAGACATTGTAATTTTTTCAACATTTCTTTTGTTGACTCACAATGTCTCACTTTATTATCATTTGGCTTAGATAGCACTTTCAAGATGATCTCGTTGGATTTTGCATTAAACTCATTCCTCTCTCCATATATCATAGACAACCAAATGTTTTCATTGATTACCATCAAATATGCCTCCATTATAATATTCCATAGCTCATAGTCTGATCCATTTATGTATGTAACTCCTTCTCGTGTTAGCTAAACCGAATTATTCATTGTTTCCCTTGATCTACATTCCAGCAGTTAAGTTGTCCTAGAAAGAACTGGGATAATGTTAATACTTTGGTGGGGGGGGGGGGAGGGGGCGTGATTAGTGTTAAGGCTAGTACAAAGTTTTTTTTTCCAATTTACATTCAAAATTTAAACATAGAAACCATTTAACTGAGCTATCAAAAATATATAAGGTGCATAAAAATAAATCACCACATGAACATAAGAACTAAGAGAGACATACACATTTTACATAGAGGTTTTAAGTGGAAAACCTTCTGAGAGAAAAGCCACCAAAGTTTTTTTGTTATTGATGTAAAAATATGAGCACATAATATATTACATAAATCTTCTTATGATCCACCATTCACAGGAAGCACCAAATCCCCTTGATTTTTTACTAGTACCCACTTGCAAGAAGCACCAACTCCCTTCTTCTACAAACACTTGATCAACTTACTAGAAGCACAATGTGAAGCACCAACTTCACGAATTTTTTGCGATCACCATCTTGTAGCTCCTTGGATTTATGAAAGCACGAACTTGTAGGAGTCTCCAACCCCCAAAAATTCTTCAAACACCTACTAAGATGGAAGCACCAACTTCATGTATCCAGGATCCAACATACACTCAAAACAAAACTTCTCTCTATAACTAGTAGCTTCTCTTCCTATTTTCAGCCTTGCTCTCCTCAACATCCTTTTGGGCCACACAACATTTTTCCCTCTTCTCACTCTGCAATAGCCCACTATTTTGCTCAAGATAATTCACTAATACAAAGGGCATGCAACACCTTGTCTTCTTTGTAACATCATACTTCTACTCTCAGCCCTCTTCTATTCCATGGGCTCTCTCGGCCTCACATATTAGCATTAAACCATTCAAACACTTTCCTTTGCAGCATAGACACACACAACCTCACTCTGCAACATAGGCACACACAACATCTTCTTAACAACACTCACATACAGAGCTATCCTACACAACTCACTCAATAATGTTGTATTCCCCCTAGTTTCTCAATTATTGTAATATTGAGTTTTTTTTCCACTTCTGCATACTAGTCGATGTTGTCTCTACTGCCCTCAACACTTGCAAAGAGTTTACATGGCTCTCCACTCCACTGTTGCATTGAATTTCCTAGCCACAACAACTATATTCATTTAAAGAATGTCATTCTCACTGATCTCCCATACTGAGAATTAAATCTCAATCAAACTGTAGACTCAAGGATTTCTTCCATTAAACTCTTCATGCACACATAACATGGCTCTCCATTCCAATTATGCTTCTCATTTAACACTAGGAATGGGATCCTAAGCATTTATCCATACTAAGAATTAATTCTTAGTCAAACTGCACAGAGATCAAAATGTATTATAGCATGGCTTCTCTAAGCTTGGTCTGATCTTTATTCAATTTCATGAAGCATGTAGGGAAGACCAAGCATAGTTATTTTGGAGTTGAATTCCATCTCTACAAATCATCGTCCTCTCGGTCTCAGTCTCCTACCTTCAAAAGTGACCATTGATTCCATTACAACATTTGTGCATTCGAGGTCCTCACTACCTTGACTCAGTGCTCTTTGTAGTTTCCATTAATCCAGCTACCAACTCAACCATGAGCGCATAATAACCTTATAGGAAATAAATAATTTTCACATCTTCCAAATATGGTGGAACCCTGCCATAGTTGTTGATGACCTGTTTATCCAAAGCCAAAAGACTTTCCATTAATAATGCTGCCACTTCTATCAATTTCGACCTTTAGCTCCTTTTTTTGGCACCCTTACCTATTTTCCTACCATCAGATCACATGATGTGATCACTAGCTCAAACCTTTAAGTGCTTAGCCTATTTAAGCCCTTCGAGGGCCAAAATTCTTTGTTAATGGCTCTGCATTGTTGGTCCTGCCTCTATCCAAGGCGACCACCCATCAGCCCAATGCTTAGAGCTCCTTTGTTTCTATGCAAAACAATAAAAAATGGTTGGTTCATACCCACTCCGAGAGAATCCCCAAATATTTATTTCCTTCATGCCTTGGTTTCTACCAGTGGCATAGAGCCATGTGGGTGCTTATGAACTTGATAGCTTGACCTGTCTTGTGGGGACCACCCAACCTCATTCTCATTCACTACCACTCTACTACAAGGATTCTTTTCATTCATGTGTGTCCCAACGATTTACCTTCCAGTACATTCCTTAGCCATTCCCTTTATAAACCACTAGGTTCATTCTTATTGGATGAGTTGTTAGGTAGAATCTGCTTGTGCTTTCACTAGCCAATCAAAGGCCTTTTGTGGTGAGCTGTCTCTAACAACCTATATCGAAACTTACTTTCCAATGCATTCACTTTGCATGCCATTAATAAAATTATAGTCTTTTTCTAGTGAGAAGAGCTGTCTTAGTGGGGTCTGCCCGTTGCATTATACATTAGCCTGTGCTTTGAGATGGCCACATTTTCTCAACACCTAGTTAGCTCGCTAGTTCCTCTTAATCACACCGCTCAAACCTTCCAGAGTATCCCTTCTAGTATGATGTAATTATTATGTCATCAACCCCTTGAGGCACCTACTAAGTGGTGAGATGTGTCACCCAGATCGGGCCCATTAGGCCACCCAAAAATGCCAAAATTTCTTGTCACATGTTCCCCATATAACCATGTCATGTTGACGCCATCTTCTACCACCATCTCCTTAGGTCCAATCAAATTCTCGCATGTGTCTCATTGAAGGAGAGAGAAAGGTTCCTATGAGGCCTCGTTTTTCGACCATTTCCTTTATTATTTCATTTTTCTAAAAATTGTCGAGTTCAAGACTTTAGTATTGGACACCACTCCTGAGTGGATTCTTGTTTTGGGATGATTTCCCCTGGAGTAGCTCTCCACCATTGATCTATGTGATCAACTATGTGTGAAAACCACTTTTGGGACCATAGAGCCAATCTAAAGGACTATCTCTAGTTCCCTCAGAGAGCTACCATGTAGCCTGATTCTTTCCTCCCAACACTTAGCCATGTGCACCCTAACCAAACGTTTGGGCTACCATTGTCGAGTGGGATCCATCTACTCAATTCTCCTAACATTTTACACTTTATACCACAATTGCAACCTCTGGGGTGAACCCTCTAGCGTATTCTCGCCGAGCCAACCTGTATCGTGGGCCCTGCCCTCGGCCTATGGGAAGTCTCTCCAATATTGTGTTGTCTCTCTATGTCATCCTAGAGCTTCGCATAGAGGCTCCACCACCATATCTACTGAGTTTGGCATTGTTGCCAACTTTGGCTATGTTCCAAGACTCCTCCGATCACCTCTTAGTTTTGGTATCATGGAATTAAGGAGACCAAACTTTGAATCACAATAAATCTTGATCCAGGAGGCCATTTGCAGACTTCCACATAATTTTGGAAATGTCTCTCTGAGGACTGACCAACTTCCTAAGACATCTCCCAACATGATTGTTGACATCAATGCCAACACACTTACTGCCACTAGCCATCCAGACAATGTCAACTATCCAACAATCAACAAATGATGTTGCTGATTGTTTTAAGGTTATCAAACTTTAAAAAAATCAACTCCTTTAATATTGTTATCACAACGAGATAATGAGACAATATGATGGGGAATTAAGTGAAGTTTATTTTTTAATATGATTTTTTTATTTCAATAATATGTAGCAAAACAAGAAACGAAGTGTATACATAATCAAAAAAATAAAAAATATATACGTAAAACTACAATGTTTGTGATTAGAATTGATAAATAAGTAAAAGAAAAGGAACCAAAAATTTAAATCAAATATTCTTCAAGGTAGTGAGCTAATAATAGCTTACGCTAGATATCTCAAGCTTCTTGTTTGGTAATTTAATTTATGTTAAATTACTTTCATGAATTATCAACCAGGGCTAGTAGACTGATAAAATGTATGTGCACTGTATGTGCTAGGAGTCTTTGTCACTCACAAAATTCCTAAGTTAATTTTAGATATCAAAATGCACATGTTTCTCTACAACTATGTACATAAACAAATCACTCATAAAAAGGGAATCAATTCTATTTCTCTTGCTTAAAAGATAGATCACAATCTCCTTGAAATAAGCTTGACACTTAAAAATAAATCACACTCACACTTTGCTTGAAATAAAATCTCACACACACTTTCTTTAAAATTAAATCACTCTTGCTTATAAATAAAATCACAGTTTCTTAAATGGAAATCGCACATGCAATAAAATCACACTATAAATAAATCTACGTTAACAAAAAGAAGGATTAACTTTGCAAATGAAAATCCTACTTAACCACTGAAATGTAAATTTATGATCTAATCTATGTTAACTTATACTTTGTCCATCTGCAGAAGAGATATTGCTTCACTCAACAATAAAATGATTATATAAACCTACAGAAAAGAAATCTTAAACTTATATTCAAAATTGAAAACTTCAATGATTAAATGAAATAGCAAAAATCCTACAAGAAACACAGAATAAAATAATGAATAAAATAAATCCTTACTATCTCGATGGGGTCCTCCTATGAGAAGAAGGTATTACTACAATGCCTTCACATGATAATTAACCTATCTTTGGAATCACACAACAGAGAATTAAGAACAAAATAGACATCATATAAAAACATAGTGTCTATAACATAAAATTCCAAGTCTGTGTTTGCTATGCTAAGAGACATATTTATAAAACTCCTCGCATTAAATGTTTCACAGTATTACGCCCAATTCTTAATTAACATTAGCTATAATTAACTTAGAAAGATAAGATATTGTGATCTTCTCATGATTTCCTATCCATGCGGCATATCATGAGGCTAAAAAAATGCATCTCGCTTGCCTGGTTTGCCTTCTACGGAGGTTGAATTTCACTTTGACCAGGCTTCTAGGGTGTGTTCTTTATCAATCTAGGCTATGAAATTATCAATAAATCATTGTACCAACTAACTGTCATCTGTTTATTCCCTGTTCTTCGGCTGAATCTTCGCAACACATCAAACCTTGGACTTAGCTGCAAAAACATACATCAACTGCAGAATCATTGTAATTCAGTAGTTTAGGTACATATTGAGTTAAATAATAAAGACAAAATATATTTATGAAATACATGATGATTATGTACCTTCTATGTTATCAAAATTGTAAACTAATACCCAAATTGGAGTTATGAAGGAAAAAGGGAGGAATGGAGTGAAAATGAGTTGTCAAAGAGAAGCAATTTTGTTTTTCGCTGTCAATTTCTTATTTTTCTTATAACATAAACGAAGATGTAGTAGGATGTTGTCATTTTGGGTTCTTTCAATTCCATTCTATGCCTTTACTATTTCATTCTCCTTCTTCAAATGTCTTTTAAATATTTCTAATTCATAAATTTCTTGCTTGAGGGTGTCTTCAACTTGGAGTTCTCCTGAAATATTAGAAAGAATTCCTTCATTTTCTTCTTTGTTTGAGGATGATGCAACAACTTTACATGTAGCTCTTCTTTCTAAATACTCTATATAATCATAAATTTCCTATTGGATAGGATCTATTTCAAGTGTTTTCCTGGCTGGACTGGAGTTTGCTGATGAAATTGGTGATGGAACTGTTGGTCATGGAATTGGTGACGAAACTGCTGGTGATGGAACTCTAGGTTCCATTTCTTCTTCCTCTAAATCTAAAAATTTTGGGGACTCTCGAGGATGCTCATGCACTATTTTATTGAGCCTTACACTTCTTATTATGGTATATGATGATTTGAAAGGTGGTTTGGTAGTAAGGGGCTCATTTTTAACCTTTCACTGCTATGTTTTCTCTTGCTTTATTTTCTTTTTAGATGTACTTTCTTCCTCAGTGTTAGTTATATTTCTTCTAACATTTTCCTTTTTAAGATTCTCTAACATATCTGCAAGAGGAGTCTCATCCTTTGAATGTTTATCTTGTTGTGGAGGTGATTTATCTTCTATAGGCAGCTTCCTTCTACTCTTTCTGGTCTTACCACTAGGCTCTTCTTCTTCTACTTCCTTAAAATTATTTCTAATTAATAAATCTTCCCAATTATCTCCTATGTTTCTCAGATGGCCCTTAATCAACATTTTCATTAGGCCATGATGGTATAGGGCATTATCTATAGATTGGACCTTTCTTTGAATATTACCAGCCATCATTCTTAACCTACAAAGTAGGAAATATGGTAGGTTAATTTCATTCCTATTAAGAAAGTTCATCATTAAGCATCCATGATAAAAGAATATTTTACCAAATCTTCCTTCACAGGTTATAAACTTTTTAATGATCACTATCAAATTCCTCCATTTATTTTTCAAATTTGTGACTGGTATTCCCTTTTTAAACATAGATGTCCATACCTGGATTCTTGAGGAAAAAGTTCTATCTTTCTTCAATTTTTCTGTTCTTGAACCAGTTCTCTTCGATTCTTGGTAATCTAGTAGCTTCTGCTATGAAAGACTCTGTCAAAACCAGATTCACATCCCCAATTTCTGCTTCAGTCCCATCATACTCCCTAGCAAAAGACTTTGTTACCTCTTTCTCTTCCCATCGAGTTTATCCATGAATTCTAACCACCGTGTCTGCTACAACAATTGTTTGACCTATGGGTACCCTTCGCGAAACTTAACCCCATTTGTTTTTTATCTTACAATGACCCCCATGTTAGAGAAGCTTAACCTCTAATTTATTTTTCGACGGGGTTAAGGAATGGAAGAAATTTGAGTATAGACTAAATTAGGGTTTAGGTGAGGGTAGTCTCGGTAATAAAACAGGGCTGAGTGAAATGGAAGTCTCTCGACATGAAATAGAATTATGAATGGAGAGGAGAGGGTGAATTTCAATTTATATCAAGGTTCACTCCCCACTTGGTTGACAAGACATAGATATTTTTGTTAAAACTGAAGTCGCGTGAGAATAGTTAAGGGTAATCATTATTTAGTATGGCAGTAGCAATAATTACTCATCATATATTTCATAATTCAAATGTTCCACCTTTATTATATAACTTAATATTTACACACCTTTGATACTTTGTCTTACTGACTTTGATTTGTATTTTGTAGGTTGTCAGGTTACTTCATCCACTATCTTCATTGAATTTTGTTTTGCCATAATCTTCATCTACCTTGGTTGCAACCTACCACGTTAGTGGTAGAATTCTATTAGAGCTGCAGATTGTTGATAATTCCGTAGCTGCTTCATTTTTGAAAAGAGAAAGGAGCGTTAACACGAAAATGGGATTAGAATAGGGAATATAAAATCTAATATTCCAAGAACTCTTGGTTTTCAACTTGGATTTTCTATATAAACATGCAAGGAATGTTGGTTTTCATGTTTATACAATTATTTATTATATATATATATATATATATATATATATATATATATATATATATATATATATATATATATATATATATATATATATATATATATATATATATACATTTTTTATTTTTTATTTTATTTTATTTTATTTATTTATTTATTGTTTTAAAAAAGAAGGTAGAAGACTAAGTTGGAGAGGAAGAAGAATCTTCCTTGACCAACTTAAAATGAATATTATCTTGCAGATCTCTTATGAACTCCTCCCTTATTAAGGGTTTATGATATATTCGTAACCTATGACTATTTACAAGGAATGTTACTTTTTATTCATCAATGGTTTTGATTCTACTACCCCATTATCAAAGATAGTTTCAATCTCATAAGGACCAAGCCAATGAGTTTGAAAATTTCCTTGAAAATATTTATATTTTGAATTAAAAAGCAATGCCCAATCACTAGGTTGAAATTTCCTTTCTTTGATAAACATATCATGCCACCTGGATCTTTGTTGTTGGACTATATTGGTTCTATGAATAGAATCTTGTCATATCACATCAAGCTCATTCAATTGCTCCATTCTTTTTTTTGGGCTTCTCATAGATCAAGACCCAATTTGGCTATTGTTTTAAAGGTCTTTACCTGAAACTCAATAGGATATAGGACTTTCTTTTGATAAATAAGTTCATAAGGAGTGCGTCCTATTGTATTTCTCCATGTGGTATGATATGCCGATAAATCTTCTAGGAGCTTTTCTACCCAATCCTTTCTATGAAAATGCACAATCTTGTTAAGAATTGCTTCAATTATTTATTCGTAGATTCAAATTGTCCATTGGCTTGTGGATGATATGGAGTTGACTTCCTATGCTTGATTTTGTACTCCATTATTTTCTATACCAACTTGGACGTAAATTGAGTGCATTGATCTGGCACAATTTCCCTTGGGACATGAAAACAAGTGAAAATATCCTCAAAAATAAATGAAACTAATACATTTTCAGTAGCAAAAGGAAGTGCTTTAGCTTCTACCCATTTTGTGACATAATCTGTACAAACAATAATGTACATTTTTTGTCTTGATAGTGGATTGATTGGACCAACAAAGTCTAAAGACAATCTATCAAAATTTTCATTAACTACCTGAGGTTGTAGAGGCATTTTATCTGAAGGAACATGTTTCCCTATTCTTTGACAACTATCACACCACTTAACATATTCCTTGGCATCCTTAAGAAGAGAAAGCCAATAATATCCTAAGAGGACTTTATAGGTAGTTCTTTTATCAATGAAGTTTCCTCCACATGGTTCATTATGGCAAGCCTTTAATATCTATGGTACTTAATCTTCTCTAACAGATCTTTGAATGATTAAGTTAGGCCATGTCTTGTATAATTCTTCATTTATCCATGAATAAATGCACTAGTTTGAATAACCTTTCATTTCTGTCAAGGAGACAAGTATGATGGTAAATTCCCTGTAGCTTATAATTAGCAATATCTATAAAACAAGGAGATTTAATAAATACTAGAAAAAGATATCCATCAGGAGAGTTATCTTCTACAGTAACATCATTATTATCATTTTTTATTCTAGATAGAAAATCAGCAATTGTGTTTTGTTTTCGAGGTCTATTCAAAATAACAATATTGAGTTCTTGTAATAACAATAAACATCTTCTAATTCTACCATTAGTAATTGATTTATTCATTAAATATCTTATTGCAAAATGATATGTGTGAATGAAGGTTTCATAACTAGGGATATAACGTCTGAATTTATTGATGGCATGCACAACAACTAAAAACTCATTTTCCGTTACAGTATATTTCAACTCCGCAGGGGTCATATATTTTCTTGTGTAGTAAATTTCATAAGGAGTTTAGTCTTTCTATACTAATAAACTCCTAAATATGTATCTGAGGCCTCAACCGAAATGTGAAAAGGTAGTTTCCAATTTGGTCCTCTTAAGATGGTTGTTTCAGAAGTCTTTTCTTTCAATTTTTCAAAATATTTTAGGCAGTCAGAATTTCTGATGAATTCACAATCTTGTGTAATCAATTTGAAAAGTGGATAGGTAATCTTTGTAAAGTTTTCTATAAATCTTCTATAATATCCATTAAATCCAAGATAACTTCTAACGTCTCGTTGACATGTAGGAACTAATAATTTAGAAATGAATTCTACCTTAAATGCGTCTATTTTGATTTCATTTCCTGAAATATAGTGGCCTAAAACAATTCCCTTAGTAGACATAATAAAACATTGAGATTCTTCCAGATTATCATTAATATTCAAATTTTTCCCTAAAAAAACATCTATTAAAGAATTGCCAAATTTCTCCATAGAATGTAAAACCATTTGATGAGATGATAGATATTCAATAGTACATTTTTCTTGAAAACTGTCATTTTGTTCACAATACAAGGAAGTTTCATTCTTTTGTATTAAATTCAAAATTTTATCTTCTTCATCTATTTGTTAAGTGACAAAAAATGGTCATATATCAAAGCTTTCATTATCATCATCTTTCCATGCTTCACTTTCTACTTCTACCATTGTTTTTGCAGGAGGATATAATGTGAATTTCTTTGCTGAACTTCCATCAGAGATAAACATATGACCATATCTACAACTCATAAAAGAATCAATTTTACTTAACCATGGTCTTCCTAGAATCAATGGGTGTCCTCCTAGATTATTCTTGGGTGTCGAGATCATAAAATCAACAGGATATTCCTAATAATATAAGCATACAAATACATCTTCTAACACACCATCCCACTTGATAATAGATCTATCTGCTAATTACAACAGTGTATGTGTATATTGAAGATTAGGAAGTTTTAGTTGATCCACATTTGTTTTACTCATGATGTTGATGGCTGATCCTAAATCAATCAATTTGCTTGGAATCTAAACACCATTGATGCATGTTTTCATAATGGGAATTCCCGGATCTAGATATTTTTGAATCGTTGTCTTTCCCATCATGATATCTACAATTTTTCCAGCTAATTAGATTCTTTTAAATTCTTTCCTTTCTCTTCCTGGCTTTTTAATAATTAACTCCCTAATTGTCTTTGAAAATATTGGCATTTCTTTAATAGCTTTTAAAAAAGGACTTTTTATACAAACATTCTTCAGTTCATCTAACATATCATAATCAGGCAACAAAATATGTTTTTATACCTTTTTATGAATTTTCAATCTTTCAAGAAAAGGTGGGTTTTGAACAGAAATTTAAGGTTGTTCTATAATAGGAGTTGATTTTATTAGAATATCATCAGAATGTATAGAGGTGGTTTATTTGTGAGAATTTTCATTTTGAGGAGAATATGTATCTTTCTCAGAAAGGTCATCTTTTTCAGACTCCTAGATAACTATGGATGATGACTTCCTTTCCAATACTCTACGAGATCTAAGTTGGACATTGTTTAGATATCATGGAGTTATCATGTAAGTTTGGAACTTTTTTCCTTCCATGTTGTAAATAGGCTGTGAACTTTTATTATTTGGATTTGGAAGTGGCTGAGCAGGCGGTTGATTTGGCTTTTGTGGAAATGGTGGTCATAGTTGTGGGTTTGGACTTTGTGGTTAAGAGGGTTGAACAGGCTGAGGAAAATATTGTGGTGGAAAAATAGCATCAGGTTGAGGATATTGAGGGTATTTTCCATATGGTTTTTTCCATCCTTGTGCCCAAGGTTGAAGCCAAGGTTGCCAAGGCATGGGTGTAGTCCAATTAATTTGTGATGGTTGTGCATATGTTTGAGCATTGAAACCTTGGGTCATACTCGATTGTGGATTTCGCCATGGTATCTTGGAAATAAAATAAAGAGGTTCTACTTGATTTGGCACTACTTCCTATTAATACACAACTTCAAGACCTGGTATTGAAGGACAATCCTTTGTGACATGATTTTCTACACATGACACAGGTTTCTACACTTTTTAAGTCAACAGGGAATTCTCTCAAGGCATTATTCTTTCTACATTTTTGCAAAAGATAAATAATGCATCATTTCCAATTTTTTTCTTGTAGTGTACCTTAATGGTATCTATTTTTTCACTAAGGCTCCCCAAAATATCAATTTTAAAGTTGTTAAGAAAATTTCCTATTTTACCCCTACCTACTGTCACAGCTGTAGATTTATTAATCCTAGACATAACATGATCTCTTGGATTTTTCCTAGTTCTTGCCTTTCCTCTTGAAATGTGTACGCATAACTCACAAATATCTCCAAATGATAACTGAGAAATATCTCATTTACCCATCATATTGACAAGGTCTATCCATTCATCTCTATTGGATTTTAGTAAGAGAGATTTCAATTTTTCTTCATCTAGATTATGCGTTTCAGCCGTTTTTACATTATGAGAAAATATTTCAACAAAATGTTCAATATTTTCATCTTCTTTTTTCATCTTTTTCAAGACTTCATGTTTAAAATTATGAGGCATACAATAATCCTTGTATTTTCTTAAGAATACAATTTTCATTTCTTCCCATATTCTTATAGAATGTACTCCTAAGCCCATAAACAATTTTAATGTTGCATCCTTAATAGTGCCTGGAAATAATTTCAACTTTTAAGTATCAAGCAAGCAGTCATAAGATCTACGCAAAAATTCAAACTCAATGAGAAATGTTTCAGGATCCTCATTTGTTAATCCATGGAAATTAGGAAGGATGCAGGGCGAGATATTTTTCATTGTGGCTATGGCATCTTTATCGGCGATGGGAAATCCAAAAGTTTATGGACCTCATCTACCACCTCCTCTTCCTCTTCCTCCACCTCTTCTAACTCCTCTATTTCCTCCCCTTCCACCTCCAATCCTAGGTTTTTCACCATTTACATTATGTACTTCCCCTTACCCTTCTCCTACCATTGTAGATTCTTCAGAACTAATGTAAGGTTCCAAAATTTTATTTTCTACTTCCTCCTATAGCTCCTCTATTTCTTATATCAATGGAATGTTAAAATAGGTTTCTTCATCTACCTCTTCACTAGGGATTTTTAGCTCTTGTCCTAGAAGTTGTTCTCCAATTGAACATAGAAAAAATTGCTTCAGTTGGGGATGTAGGATCTTCTTCTTCTATTACAATGTTAGTTGAAGAAGTTGGTGAATCCTTAGGTTGGTTTTCAGATCTAAGTACCTCAGGAAGTCTATGTCTTCCTCCAATTGATGGAATATGAGTTTGGGTGGATGGTGTGGCACTATGAGGTTGTCGTGGGGTGAGTGATGATGTTGGTATCAGAATCCTACCACTACCTACAAATCTACCTCTAGAATATCTTTCCCTATGCATATCAATTTTTTTTAATAAAAATAAAAGTAAAAACAATCTTATATACACTTCCTCAACGATGACTTCAAAATGTTTGGTAATTTAATTGATGTTAAATTACTTACATGAATTATCAACCAAGGCTAGTAAACTGATGAAATGTATGTGCACTATTTGTGCTAGGAGTCTTTGTCACTCACATAATTCCTAAGTTAATTTGAGATATCAAAATTCACATGTTTCTCCAAAAATATGCAAGTAAATAAATCACTCATAAAAATGGAATCAATTCTATTTCTCTTGCTTAAAAGAAAGATCATGCTCTTGAAATAAACTTCATACTTGCTTCACACTTAAAAATAAAATATCACACACACTTTCTTTAAAATGAAATCACCCTTGCTTATAAATAAAGTCACACTTAAATCAAAATCACAAAATAAATAAATGTACTCTAACATAAAGAAGGATTAACTCTGCAAATGAAAATCCTATTTATATCACTACAATGTAAAGTAATGCTCTAATCTTTGTTAACTTATACTTTGTCCATGTGCATAGGATATATCGCTTCACTCAACAATAAAATGATTGGATAAACCTATTGAAAAACAATCTAAAACTTATATTCAAAAGTCAAAACTTCAGCCATTAAATGAACTAACAAAACTTCCTACAGGAAACACAGAATAAAATACCAAATAAAATAAAGTGTTACTGTCTCGAGGGGGGCCTCCTACGAGAATAAGGTATCACTTTAATCCCTTCACAAGATATTTAACCATGCATCGGAATCACACAATAGATAATTAAGAACGAAATGGAGTTTATATTAAAACAAGTTGTCTATAACATAAAATCCCAAGTTTGTGTTTGCTATGACGATAGGCATATTCATAAAACTACTTGCTCTAAATGTTTTAGAGTATTACGCCTTATGCTCAATCAAAATTAGATAAATTAACTTTGAAATATAAGATATCATGATCTGCTCATGATTTGCTATCAATGCAACAAATCATGAGGCTAAAAATATGCATCTTTCTCACTTGGTTCTCCTTCTACGGTGGTTGACTTTCACTTTGACCGGGCTACCAGTGTGTCTTGTTTATCAATCCTAGATATGAAAGTAGGAAGAAATATTTGTACCAACTAACTTCCATATGACCATTTTCCCTATTCATTGGCTGAAGCTTCGCAACCCATCAAACCTTGGACTTAGCTGCAAAAACATACATCAGCTGCAGAATCACTGTAATTTAGTAGCTTAGGTAAATATTGAGTTAAATAATAAAGACAAATGATATTTATGAAATATAAGATGATTATGCACCTACTATTCTATCAATCTTGTAAAATGATACCCAAATTCGAGTTATGAAGTTAAAAAAGGGAGGAATGGAGTGAAAAGGAGTTGTAAAAAAGAAATAATTTTGGGGTTTAGCACTTCTATAGAGAATGAATACTATAGATGTAAAAAATTGTAGCAAGCTAATCAAGAAAAATGTGGATGCCTCAAGTAATATAGAGAATAAGCTATTATAACAATAAAATATCTATTGAAATCAAGTTGATTTTAAATACAGAGAGGCATTTACACAAGAGGATTGAAAAACCGAAAGGATTATTTTTATTAAATGGAAAATAGTAAAACCAAAATCTTAAAGAGGAAAGCTTATGCGAAAGATTTTAACTATACCAATCACAAACCTCTATAATATAACAATATCATAGAGAATAATCCAAGAATAATTAATAATAATAACCAAATGAAATAATTTGTGCGGGTGAGGATGTGGGTAGCTAGTTTTTTGCAAAAAAATGGTTGTTAACACTAGTAAAGTGTTAGATCCCTATAATACTAGTGTATTCCCCTTATTCTTATTGTTAGTGTATCTCCCTATCATTATTTTTGTTCCTATGTACCCCCCATGTTGTTATTGTCGTGCCCAATAGAATCCCACTATTGTTATTGTTGTGCCCTTACATTATTATTGTTATCTAGGCTCTGATTATATTATGATCCGTTATACTCTTGTATATACCAAGGAAGTATTATCATTTGTATCATTCGGTAATTGTTCATTTATGTAATTTAAAGGAGGTTTCCCGCTCAAATATGATAATTTTTAAGCTGTAATCATTTTTTTTTAGTTGGTTGCATAATAGTTGGTATCAGAGCTTTGGATTATAGGGTTTCACTTCTTCAAACAGACCATCTTGGAATTTTCACTATAAAATTTTTCTATGATGCTTAAGAAGCTGAAATTTCAACCATATGGAGATGAAATATTAGTTAATTATTTATATGAATTTTAGATCTTGGTTCACTATATTTTAGGAGATAAAATTTGAGAAAGTTAGAGTTTTTGCAGGCTGTGGAATTCTATCTCAAACGGGTGACCTAGGGGAAATGGTCGTAACTTTCTCTCCAAGCTCAAGATTTGAATTTTGTAAGATGTTACTAAAAGTGAACAACCTGTAGTTTCTCTTGTATCATTTTAAGTTCTGATGGTTTAAATAGTGACATGTGAAACTTCGTTTAATTTCACTATATTAAACCAGTCTATAATCAAGTCATCATGGGATATTGAACATAACTCTTTCTCGAAGAATCGCATATTGGTATGACTTGTCGGTTTGGAAAGAAGACTCCTATTTATACCAAAATACGGAATTTCAAAAATTAGAGATCTAAAATTATAGAGGTACAATAGTTTCAATATCGGTCTCCTAAAAGTAAGAAAAGAGTGTGTATTTTTTTATAAATTTTGCAAAACTTTTGTTTGAAAAATTAGTTTGAAGTGATTAAAATGGAACAATGAAGTATATATATCATTATTTGATTCCAAGATGCCTCAGAAAAAAAAAAATGTACACACCTAGTAAGCAACCAGAAATATCTTCCATGACACATGAAGAAGAGGAAGAAATGTAACATGATATATCAAAATTATGAGACCAAGTGAAACAAATTTCTCTCTCACAAAAAGTAACAAAAAATGGGTTTGAAGCCATGATGAATTTTAAGATATATGGTATAAAAATGGATATGGGAATTTTGAATGATGGTTTGAGAGAAGACATGGAAGAAATGATGAATTTCAAGATAGAAGGGTTGAACGAAGGTTTGGAAAAGTTGTTAGAATAATGGCTTCCTAGTGGTGACAAGGTAATCCATGAAAATCATGATGAGGATAAAAGAAATATGAATAGTGATTTTAGAGACTTCAACTTTGGGTTTAAGAACCACCACATTACAAATATCTATATGAGGAACTTTGATGACAAGGATCCAGTGACATGGATACTATAGATTGAGAAATATTTTTACCTCCATGATGTGCAACACACACAAAAGGAATGCATTGCATATTTATATTTAGAGCGCATTGAGGACATATTTAAAAAATTTTCTCTCTTCTCATAAAACCGTTGTCACATGGTTAATTTTATACTAAGAAAATTATAGCACATTAGGAAGATACAAAGAGAAACACCTTTTTTAGCCAATTGAGAAATCTCAAACAAAAGGGTTCAAGGGTGGAGCACATTGAGGACTTCCAAAAATTGAATTTCAAGGTAACTGATATTCTAAAGGAGCATAAGGTTGATGTATTCATAGGAACATTAAAGTATAACATCCAACATGAGGTTCATATTTACGATCTTGATTAATTGGAGAAGGAATTCAGGGTGGCAAGAAAAGTTGAAAGCAAAATTATGGCAAGAAGGAAGTCTACCATTCACAATTGTAAATATGGAAGTGTTGGCACTCCTAGGCTTCAATAACCTACGGTTTACACCACAATAATTGGAGAAAAAAGAAAAAAAGGTATCTGTTACAATTGTGATATCAAATACACTAAAGGTCATAGGTGTAGTGAGAAGAAATTATTCTACGTATATTGTGAAGAGGAGGAAGAAAAGGAACAAGAAACATCGAAAGAGTTGGATATACACTAGGAACCAACCCCATAGAAAAAACAAATGAATCTAAACATATATTGTAATTCTTTGGAAGGAATTACCACTCCTCAAACACTCAAGGTAAAACGATATATCAAGAAGAAAAAGATAATAGTGTTGATAAACTCGTGTAGTACCCATAATTGTATTCATTGTAAGATATGCAAGGAATTGAATTTCTTCCTATATCCAACAGTAGAGTGTGAAGTGATGGTTACAAATTGAGTAACAATAAATTTCTCTAGAAAGTGCCATAATATGAAGCTAACCATGCGGAAATATGTCTTGAATAGTCCAATTATTTCCATTCCAATGGTTGGTGTTGATGTTTTACTATGGGTACAATGGTCAAAATCTTTGGGAACAATAACTTTTAATTTTCAAAAACATTTCTTGAAATATTTATGGGAAGGAAAGGAATTTAAATTAAGGGGTATCACAAGAAAACCAGGAAATATAGAAGCTCTAATGACATGAAAAATCTTATGAAAAAATAACTATGGGGTGTAATTGCAAAATTATGCTCACTAGAGGTTCAAACATCAAAATCATCTATTTCTTCAGATCTCCAATAAGCCTTGGACAATAATTCCAAGGTATTTGAGACTTCCAAAGGCCTCAAACCTATTCATGATCATGATCATGCTATTCAATTGATTCTAGGAAGGGTTCCTCCAAACATCAAACCTTATAGATATCCCTATGCTCAAAAGTGTGAAATTGAATGTATGGTTGCATAAATGTTAGAGGCTAGTATAATTCAATCTAGTCAAAGTTATTTCTTTGCTCCAATAGTATTGGTGCACAAGAAGGATTGATCATGGAATATGTGTCCGGATTATAAGGAGCTCAACAAGCTCAATACTAAAGAATAAATTCCCATTCCTATAAATGATGAATTATTGGTGAATTACATAGAGATATTTACTTCACCAAGCTCGATCTTCATTCAGGATATCATCAAATTAGAATGAATACTGAATACATTCGGAAAAAAAAAAAAGCATTCAAAAATTATGAGGGTCAATATGAGTTTTTGGCCATGCCTTTTGGCCTTACTAATCCACCCTCCACATTTCAAGGTTTGAATAATTCCATTTTCAAACCCTTCCTTAGAAAATTTTTCTTGGTATTTTTTGATGATATACTAATCTACAATAAGTCTTGGAAGGATTGTGTTCAACATGTTGCTAGGGTGTTCAAGCTATTGGAGGAGAAACATTATATGAAAAAACCTCCAAATATTTCTTTAGAGTACAAGATGTGGAATATTTGGGTCATGTTTGTATCTCATGAGGTTCTTAAGGTAGACCCTAACAAAATTAAAGCCATTAAGGAATGGAAAATCCCCACAACCATAGAGAATCTTCGAGGATTTCTCGGGTTGAAAGCGTACTATAAGAAGTTAAGAATTATGGGAGAATAGCAATGCCTCTAACAACATCGCTACAAAAAGATGCATTTTCTTGGACTCCATAAGCACCCATGGCCTTTAAAATTCCTAAAGAGCCATTGTTCCAAGCACCTATCTTAGCTACGTCAAACTTCACAAGAACCCTTATTGTGGAATGTGATGCCTTAGGAAATGGAATTGGTGTTGCTTTATTACAAGAAGGAAGACCCATTTATTTTGAAATTTGTTCAATCAATGGAAAGTATTTACAAAAAATTATTTATGAGAAGTAAATGTTGGCAATACTACATGCATTAAAGCAATGAATAACTTATGTAATGGGAAGAAACTTCAAGGTAAAATCAAATCATGAAAGTCTTAAATATTTTTTGGAACAAAGATTATCTTCAGAAGAGCAACAAAAATTGGTCACAAAGATGTTGTGTTATGGATTTGAAATCATCCACAATAAAAGAAGCAAAATGTTGTTGCAGATGCACTCTCAAGAAAGGATGAGGATGTGGAAGAATTTCTTTGTGCCATTCCTCTTATCCAACGTGATTCGATAATCGAAGCAAGGGATGAATGAAAGAATGAAGAATAGGTATGGATACATATTCAAAAGTTCCAGCAAGATCCTAGTACATCAAATACATTTAGCTTGAAAAATGATTCATTATGGTACAAAGGGCCTTTATATATTTGTAATGATTCCCAACTCAAGAAAAATATTCTTTTAGAAGCTCACATCTCACCATTATGAGGGAACTTATGACTTTTAAAATCTTATCATAAGGTCAAGAAGGGTTTTTTTTTGGATGACCTTAAATATGATATTCATAGGTTTGTAGTAGAATGTCTGGTTTGCCAACAAAATAAAGTTGAGATAATTAAGAACCTGGGTCTGTTACAACCTTTATCCATTCCAAGTCATATTTTGGAGGAGGTCTCATTGGATCTAATCACAAATTTACCGAAGTACGAAGGAAAGAGTGTCATCATGGTCGTTGTTGATAGACCTACAAAGTATACACAATTTTTTGCATTATCTCATCCTTTTGAAGCCGATACAGTACCTACTACATTTATGGAAACAATTCAAAAGCTAAATGGAAACCAACATATTATTGTAAGCGACAATGATCCTATTTTCACTGGAAACTTTTGGACATAATTCTTTTCTTTTCTTGGTACTCAATTAGTTCATAGCTCAACTTGCCATCGTCAATCTGATAAGAAAACTGAGATAGTGAACAAATGTTTGGAAGGATATCTTCATTACTTTGTACCTGATAAACAAACACGATGGGTCAAGTGGTTACCTCTAGCTGAATGGTGGTATAACAATTCCTTTCATACTACATAAAAAATGACCCCATTATGGCACATTCTCCATATCATCTACCATCCATCACATCATCTTTAATAGAAAATTCAAAGGCTCAAGCAAAGGAAGGCCACATCGATCATCAAGAAGTTCTCCAACTGTTAAAGGATATCCTCACTCTGTCGCAAATTAAAATCGAAAAACAAGCATATCAACATCACAATGGAATAAGTTTTAACGTAGGTGATTGGGTATTTTTATGGCTACAACTATACAAACAAATGTCCCTCAAGAAATCTAAGAAGGGTAATAAATTATCAGCCAAGTACTATGGTCCTTACAAGGTTTTGGAAAAATTGGTACTATGGCATAGAAATTGGAGGTTTCTACATCTTTAAGAGTATACATAGATTTCCATGTTTCATGCTTAAACAAGGATATCGATGATAATATCCCAATTCAAACAATGTTTCCAGAACTTGACGAAGAACAAAAACTCATATTTGAGCCTGAAGCAGTCACAAAAAGAGGAATTCGACAACTACAAAATCGGTTAATTTCAGAGTATCTCATTAAGTGGAAGAACTTACTTGCTAAATTTTCCACATGGGAGGATGATCATTTTATATTGAAGCATCCAGAACTACTCAAGTGTTGAGGACAACACATTTTTGAAGGAGAGGGGAATGTTAGATCCCTATAATACTAGTGTATTCCTCTCATTGTTATTGTTACTGTAGCACCCTATTGCTATTTTTTTGCCCATGTATACCCCATGTTGTTATTGTTGTGCCCTTACATTATTATTATTATGTAGGCCTTGATTATATTGTGACTCCTCAGACTCCTATATATACCAAGGAGGTCTTATCATTTGTATCCTCCAAGAATTGTTCATTTATGTAATGTAAAGGAGGTTTCTCACTCGAAGAGAATAGTTTTTAAGCCATTGATCTATTTGTTTGTGAGCTGGATGCATAACATAAAGATAGTTAGACCTTTAAACAACAATAATCGAATTATAACACTAGAAGATACCTTTTAAATTTTGACGAATTCAATGGAGTCACCTAGTTTGTTTCCCCTTGGTGACATAAGGGTTTTGTCACCATTAGGATTAGATCCAAAATCTTAACGGAAAAGTAAAACTCTTAGAAGGATAAAAACCCTCTTCTTCAACAATTCTCTCTCTTGCCTCCATAGATCTCTCTTATTTTTAAAGAGGTTCCAAATAGTTTTGGAAGTTTTGAAATTTAAAAGATGAGATTAATTACATCTATAATATAGTTGATTAGATAGATAGAGGAGGGATTTCTAAAGGATGATTATAAATTTAGACATTAACTTTAATAGGTGGTATCCCATCTGTCTATCCATTCGATTACACCTTTCACTTTCTTTTTTCCTTTTTTTCTTTTAAATGCATCAGGAATGTGGATCATTCAATTGGTTTTATCTTATGAATTCTTCTAATTAAGCTAATAATCATATAACATAGCCAAAGAATAACCATGAAAATCAATGTGAAGCCAACATATATAAAACATATCCCAATTCTCATATCCAAATGTCATCGTGGAAATCCCAATGCCCTTGTACCTATGATACTCATTATCCCTCCTCCAATCATTCATGTCCCAGATGGTACGACAATAACATAAACTACAATACAACATATATAAATAGTACAACAATATTACCCTTCGAAAGGAAATTCATCATAAATATAAGAGCAACATCAAGGATAAAATCAAAAAGTAATAAAAATTACAGTTGTATAAAAGGTGCTGAAAAAACACTTGCCAAATGATCTATACTGAAATGTAATGCACCGTCAATACTAAGACTAATACCTTTGTCCATGATAAGGAGCTCACTCTGCTTGTTTCTCCTCCTCTCATTAATGTGATGTCACAAAATATGATTAGCCATGGGAGGATCCAAAAGAGATAGTTTGAGCATTTTGTTTTTGTTCATTGGTAGCAGGTATGAGAATAAATGGTTTTTTTTTATGATTGGACAACTGGAGCAACTAATATTATTTATTGTTTGGAATTTTGATGCACATAGGAAGCTTAGTTAGTAACATGCATGGATGGATGGGGTGCAGTATGAGGATTATCTACTATTTTAGAAGTAGTATATTCTAAATGTGACACATGTGGTTTATGAGGAGGGTTGGATGGAAAAATAATAGCCCAACCCTGTATCAAATGTAAAGGTTGTGTAGAAATAAGATGTTCCCAACCATCATTGTTTGGATTGAATAAGGGGGTAGACATATGTGGAGGGACATGCATACTCGTTGTTGGCTAAGGGAAAGGTGCCTGTTGTGGTGGAGGTTGTACTTTCAGCTGCTCTTGAGGTTGTCCCAATAAGTTCACCGCACCTTTGTTTGATAGCTGCCTCAACTCTTGAAAATTGACATCAAAATGAATAGAAACCCTTGTTCTCCTTTCAACTCTTACTCCCAAACATTGATTTATGTTCATTCCTCCCCTCTCCTTTCTTATTCCTCTATTTCTATTAAAAAACATCATGCTACAATATATTTATAAAATTACTTGCAGGTAGTGGAAAATAAGAACCATTCATTAATAAATGCAAACAATGATGTGTTTAAAAAGCGAAAAGAGTAATGCATATAAAATGAGGAAAGGAGTAAAGCATTGATATAAACATTAACAACCATGATGTTATATATGTGACTAATATAATCCGAGAAGATAAATAGGACATGCCATTTTTTAATATACATTTACATAGGAAAAGTAACCTTTAGCAAATACACATAATTCGATAGACTCGATATAGAGTTCATTTATAACCCCAAGAATAATAATATAATGATTCAAATGATACAAGGAAGAGTATTAAAAATTAATAACGCATAATTTTTTGACAAGTGGCTGTTCTAAAATGAAAACAATATACGAAATGCATGGTGGTGGGACAACACCTAAACCTTTTATATATACATATTTGCGTGACAAATTTGGTAGGAGGTTTCTTGAATTTCAGCATAATTTGAAATTAATTAATATACGAGAGCACAATATGATAGTTTTGGTTATCAATGAATTTATTGAACAAAAGGAGTACACCCTTTGTACAATTAGTGACAATTTTTTCCCCAAGGTCTTATGACCTCGAGGGATCCCATGGAAGTAGATTTGAAGAAAGACATGGAAGATTGGAAGGAAGGTTTGACAAAGTTGCTACAAAAAAGGCTTCCTAATGCCAAAAAGGTGATAGAGGAAACTCATGATGAGAACAAAAGAAATGTTAATCATGATTTGAAGAATGACAACATTCAATATTTGAAGAAATACATGGATGGTTTGAAGGAAATGATTTACACAAAGCTATTTATGAGAAGGAAATGTTGGAAATATTACATGCGCTTAAGAAATGATGCCCTTACCTAATGAGAAGACACTTCAAGGTAAAAAAATATCATGCTAGTATTAAATACTTTTTAGAAAAAATATTATATTTAGAAGAACAACAAAAATTAGACACAAAGGTGTTGGGTTATGATGTTGAAATCATCTACAAAAAATGGAAGAAAAATGTTGTTGTAGATGCACTCTCGAGAAAGGATGAGGATGTGAAAGCATTGCTTTGTGCCATCCCTATCATCCAACCAGATTGGATAAATGAAGCAAGGAATTGAATTTCTTCCTATATCCAACATGAGAGTTGTTGGGAACAGGTTCCCGCAAGGACAATTTTGGGGCTAAAAGCCCATGTTTTGGGACAGTTTTGTAATAAGGTTGTAAAGTCTCCGCATTTTGTGGTCATGGACCACGAAGGTGTCAAGAGTCATGAAGGGTTGTCTGCCATTATTTTGTAAAGTGCAAAGTCAGCTGTAAAGATCCACCCATGGTCTGCAAACCATGGGAGTATATAAAAAGGAGCTAAGTAAGTAAGCTCTAGGTAGTGGATAGTGAAAAATGAAGTAGGGAGTTAAGCATTCGAGTCTAAGAGTTCTCGGGTCTTAGCATAGGTAGAGGCTTTGTAGCTAAGTGCATACAGGCCTAGGGTGGAAGTCCATAGCTGAGTGCGCGGACCCCTGCAGCTGTGTGCGTAGGCCAGATAGGGTCTGTATTAACTTCAAGATATCAATAAAGAGAAGCAATCAACAATTACTGTGTATTTAGTTCTTGTTAATGCATCTTCTTATATTGTGTTTTGGGTTTAATTTACAATGTTTATGCGATGCACGAATATATGTGATTATCTTGGTTAATTGAACGCAAGTAAGAATATCAGTTTACGTGGTGCTAACTGTGATGGACTAGTAAGTTAAGTAGAACACTTTAGATAACTTGGGAACGTATATAGTACACAATCATAGTTGCATGGAAGTACCCGAATCAAGGGATAAGGCTGCGCGAAGGTCAATCGTACACCTTTGCGGAGGTACTGAAGGCTGGGATAAATGGTAGACTGACAGAGCCCTATGACTTAGTGACCTATGTGAAAGTCGGGGCTGAGTGTAAAAACTGACATCATGACCATATTAGGGTGCAGAAACTTGGTTCCACCATCTCCCCACACTGCTTTGGGTGACACTTCGGTCCGCGCCCCGCGGGTTGATGCCAAAAGGGCCAGTAATGTAGGTATTTGTTTGGCTAACTAACGTTGAATCTAGGTCAAGCCCCACGAAGCCAACCAATGGTTCCGTTTCCGGGACCGAAATCTGCATAAGATATGTGTGATGTCATATCATTGGAATCCAGCTAAGAAAGAGGTCGAAGACTGGTTGGATAGGAAGATCCACGAATTTGCGATACTAGAGAAAAAAAATTGCAGCTGAGAAAGGAATAATGGCTCGACACGTACCTGTATACAGAAATCCATGAGAACTTTTTTTGTTCCTTTCTAGTTGAGTTATATGAGTGGATTATGAAGCTAGCGGATAGCCAAGGAAGGTGGAGACTTGACAGTCCTATTGCCTTGACCCCGCAGTTAGTACAGATACTCGAAGCCTTTGAGGATAAAGTCATCCACACTATTGATCATTAGATCGATCGTATCATAGGAGGATTTGTGACTGAATTTGTGGTCGATACCTCAGTTAGTTACAGCAAGGTGGAGCGGCACTTTTTCAAAGTTCCGTGAGGTAAGTACTTGAAGTCTTTAAACACTTGGATTAAGATGTTATTGTGCGAAAAATGGGTTATGCAGCTACCTTGATGTTCAGAGCTACGTGGAGTAGAAAGACTTACATAAATGAGGAGAGAAAGGGTCCCGAATATAGCCCACTAATTTTACCTCCTTTGAGTGATGAAGAGGGAGTAGAGCATGCTTCTCCACAAAGTCAAGTTCAGTTGATAAAACGAGGGTTCCCGTGACTACCAACTCCACACACACCACCTCCACCTTCAGCACCATCGCCCCCTATGACTTTTCCCACACCATCTCCACCTCCACCATTGCTCAACAGGGCGAAGTCAGTGAAGCTACCTTTCTTTAAGGGCTTCGGAAATGAGGACCCAGACCTGTTTTGGTTCTTTGTAAAAGTTGTATGGGAATCTTAGGGCATCACAAACGATCACATGAAGAATCTAACATTATCTAGTGCTTTGCAGGATCACGCGCTAACTTGGTCTATCAAGTACTCTAACGATAACCCAAATGCTGGGTTGGCAGAGATCCAGACCGCACTGAATAAAGAGTTCAACAGGCCTAAATTTGAGGCGTAGCCAATTGTCGAGTTCAAAGAAATCATGATGAAACTAGGTGAGACACCTTGGGAATTGGATCAAAGATTAAAGTGTAAAATCCATGAAGCTAATATGAACTTAACAGATGGATAGAACCACGAGCAGTCCATGGCTTCACTCTTATCACACCTGAGGGTTGCACTATCACAACAGAAGATTACGACTCAGGCAGAGGCCTTGGAGATTGAAATAAGATTACATGAAACACTACTACAAGATCTGAATCTGGGGGTTCAACAGATCCATGCATAGTTGCAAAATATTTTCCCTGAAATGCAAAGTTTGAAGTAGGACAAAACAACTCGACCGGAGGTGTGCGAAGAGATATGGTGCCTGAAATGTAAAGGTCCGGGGCATGGCAAAGACTACTGCCCAGTCTTTGCGAACTATATTGCAGGAGGAGGACCAATGCCTTTGAGGCCGAAAGCCCAAGTAGGACCGAGCGCGAGGCCTGCATTGTGGTGCGCTATATGTTAGATAGCATGGAAAAATATGACTAATAATTGTCATCTACTGTAGAAGTTTGTACAAACACCACAAAACTATTCTGCAACTTCTACAGGTCAGTAGGGCATGATGAGCACAACTGCCGAAGTTATGAATTGATGATGGACATAACACCCACCTATAGCATTCAGGCAGAAACACGGCCTCCTGAACAAAGAGCTTGGATGGCGATGATAGGCTTTGAGGGGTGCGTTGAGGTCAAGGTGGAGGAAGACCTGACAGAGGTCAAGGATAACTGATCTGTTACAATTATGGAGGAATAGGACACCATGCCCGTGAATGCACTAACCCAACGCGTCCGTCATGCAAATATTGTACTCAATTTTATCATGAGATAGATGACTATCCTACGTTGATAGTAAGGATATGTGACAAAGGGGTGCTACCACCTCAACCAACTCAGAACCTGCAGATGATGATGGCTGAGCCTCATGAAGAGGATACGAATGTGAATATAGTTCTCTGAAGTGGAATTGCAGCATGCGATGATAACGAGAAACAACCCGAAGATAGCGCATGGGTTTGTAAAGCTCCTATGGAGGAGGTTGAATTTGATTTGGAGCACTCACACGAAAAGTTCATGGAATCAAAGAAGAGCTTTGCTGAGGCATCTACTTCAAGGAGACGGGATAAGCCTATTCAAGAAATGGACCCTTCTATGCTTACAACCTTTCTAGAGACCTACATGAAGTTGTTGCATGATAGCAAGGCTATGAAGGGGTTACAAGAACTTATAAATAGATGCGCCGAAAACGCTCTAGGTGAACCGTGTGTGGTACAGATGATTGGTAAGAATAACGAAAGGATAGGGTGTGAGATGAGACTCATCACGTAGATAGGAAAATATGAAATGGATTAGGTTATTCTGGATCTGGGGTTAGATGCAAACATTTTAGAAAAGTAGTCTTGGGAGCGGATGGCGAGACCCATGCTGCAGTGTTCTTTGATTCAGTTAAGGATGGAAAATCAACAAAGGATCATCCCCATGGGACAATTGCAAGGAGTAATTGTAGACATTAAAGGCATGAGTCCATTGGCTAACTTTGAAGTGATAGAGATTGTGGATGACAACAACCCCTACATTGCGCTCCTTGGCATTGATTAGGTTAATGACATGAATGGGGTAATCAAACTAAATAAGTGAAAGAAGATATTTGAAAAGAAATCACTTCATGTAATAGTACCCTATATCTTACTAAAGGATCATGCTATACTGAACCATTCCATGATTACGAGAGAGATGATTATTTACACTGCATATATAAGATAATAGTGCAAGACCAAGATTGGGTGAATCCGAGAGTGGATGGAAGAATTACATGGGATCGCGAGAGTTCCTACACCTTAGACTCGGATGAAGAATTAGAGTGTTGGCAGAATCAGCTACATGAAGTAACCACACTAACCTGTAACATGATAACCCGGTTGCTACGCTGTGTGTCATCAGAGGTAAGAAATCGGCCCACTTATGATGGCTTGAATGATGTGGATGTGTTTTTGGATGCATTTGAGAAGGAAGTACCAGAGAAGGAACGCTTCCAGGCTTTTGGCTGGGCACTACGCGCTACACCCATGAGATGGTGGGATATGCACAAGAGCAGTTTTGACAATTGGCGCGAGTGTAGCAGGATGATTGCAACACGCTTTGGGAAGCCGAAGGGATGAATGATAGAAAAATATGATGGGAAGGATGATCCGCGTGCACACTTGGCCAAATGGGCTAAGGTTTATGGAGCGAGTCCCCGACCTGAATGGGTGCATTTGTTCTCTCATACCTTGGATGTCATCTTGATGAACTGGTACTTGGAGACAGAGCTCCACAATGGCATAGGTGAATGGGATATTTTGCGCAAAGTATTCATAATTACATTCAACTTTGAAGATGGGCTTGACTGTATTGATGAAGCACTACAAGAGGTTAAAGCAACAATCTTTAGGATACCATAGGATCCTTTGGATCTAGTTCAACTTGATTGGACCACTCAGCTGAGCCACATGCTAGAATGCTATAATGTGACTGTTGAAGAAGAAGACGAGGACCCACAAAAGATTAATATCACTGAAACGTAGGGTAACCACGAGGTCAAGGGACTGTAGATCAAGAATCCTGATATAACCGCACCACTGAAAACAAAACAGGTAAATATTAGTACGAAGGTGGAGCCCAAATTCGTGAAGATCAGAGATTACTGGAATGACGCAATGGTAGATAAGGTCGCCAAATTTCTCCACGAATACCAGGATTTTTTCCCCACCAAGTTCACAGAGTTAAAGGGGATAATATGAGACCTAGGCATGATGAAGATCATGTTAAAATCCAACGCAAAGCCGGTTAAGCAAAGACCTTACCGTCTCAATCCAAAGTATAAGGAGAAGGTTTTCTTAGAGCTAGACAAGATGCTCGCAGCAGGCATCATTGAGCTCGTAGAAGAATCTCATTGGATGAGCCCAATGGTGGTATAGGAGAAGAAGCAGAAGGATGAAATAAGGATATGTGCAGATCTCAGGAATATGAATGATGCTTGCATACATGATCATTTCCTGACTTCATTCACTGATGAGGTATTGGATAATGTAGGTGCCCAAGAAACATACTCCTTCACTGATGGGTTCTCTGGTTACCATTAGATCAAAATCACTCTTGAAGATAGAAGCAGGAGGAACTTTTTGACTAAATGGGGATGCTTCGAGTCGACTATAATTCCCTTCTGATTGAAGAATGTGCCCGTGATTGTTTCGCACATAGTCATTGTTGCATTCAAAGAATTCATTCATAAGTTTCTGGAGGTGTACTTTGATGACTGGACTATGTTTGGGTTGGTGAAACGCCATGTGGAAAGTTTGTGCTTGATGCTAGATACTTGTCGAAGGTACTAGATTGTGCTCAATCTGAAGAAATACATATTTTGTGTTCCTTTTGGGGCTCTGCTTTGTCATGTGGTTTGTAGATAGGGACTAATGGTAGATCCTGTGAAGATCACAGTGATACTTAACTTGGAGGCACCGAAGAGTGTGAAACCACTATGCACAAGCTTGGGACATACCAGGTACTATAGGAATTTTATCAAGGGCTATGCCCAGATCACCACATCTATGGAGAAGTTTTTGAAAAAGGATGTCACATTTTGTTGGAATGAGGACTATTACAAAATATTGGATGTATTGAAATGAAAAATGGTCACCGCGTCAATTTTAGTTTTCTTGGATTGGAAGAAGGAGTTTCATGTACATGTAGACGCATCATGTATAGCACTGGGAGCAGTACTGACACAGGCTGTGGAGGAGAAATGCACCATTCTCTAGCATTCGCAAGCAAGAGGTTATCCAAGGCTAAGAAGAACTATTCCACCACTGAGCGTGAAGGGTTAGCCATGGTATATGTGCTCCAGAATTTTAGACACTATTTGCTAGGTGGACATTTTAAGATGTATACGAATCATTCTGCTTGAAATACCTAGTCAATAAGCCTATGTTAGGGGGGAGAACCTGTAGGTGGTTATTATTGTTACAGGAATATGATTTTGAATTTATTGTGAAGCCTGGACAATAGAACGTGGGACCAAACCACCTTTTGGGCATTGAAACTGCAGAAGAACCCACTAATTTGGAGGAAGGATTGCTTGACATGTAGCTATTTGGAGTGCGTGTCGCAGATGGACACTTCAAATACATCATACACTTCCTAATGACAAGAACTGCCCCTAAAGGTTACACTGTTCAATAGAAAAAGCAGTTAGTGGTATGCATGGTAGAATTTTTTTGTCATTGTCGGACATCTTTACAAAATGGGGTTTGATGAAGTATTACGATGATATGTACCAGAGTTTGAAAGGAGAAATATCCTCACAGATGCTCGTGGGGGCAACACAGGAGGCCATTATGCAAGAAGAGTGACCACATAGAAGGTTCTATGTGCAGGCGTTTGGTGGCCAACCCTCCATTAGGATTCAAAAGGTTATTGCAAGGTGTGTGATGTGTGTCAACGGACTGGAAGGCCATCGTGAAAAGATGAGCTGCCTCTGAAGCGACATATGACATTGCAACCTTTTAAGAAATGGGCGATAAATTTTGTGGGATCCATTAATCCCCAAGGAAATAAGATGAGAGTGCAGTACATTATCACTGCGACCGAGTATTTGACTTGATGGGTGGAGGCACAACCTGTGAAGGATCGCACAGGCGTGATTGTTGTGAAGTTCCTCTTTGAGTATGTACTGATGCGATTTGGGTGTCCAAAGATTTTGATGAGTGATCATGATACGCACTTTTTGAATGAAACAATCAATGCGCTGATGGAGGAATGTCAACTATATCATCAAAAAAGCACACCTTATCACCCATAGACTAACAGGATGGTGAAAGCATTCAATAAAGTGCTAGAGAATGTGCTCACCAAGGTTTGAAATGCTTAGCAAAGTGATTGGGACTTGCGCATACCCACAGTACTATGGGCCTATCGGACGACATGCAAAAAGTTGACTAGACAGACACCCGCTAGGCTTGTATACAGTGTTGAAGCAATGATGCCCATGGAATACATTGTGCCTAGTCTACGCATAGTGGCACTCACGGGTATGACAGATCATGGAGCCCTGGAAGAGAGGCTCATGCAACTTGCTGAGCTTGAGGAAGAAAGATTTCTAGCTGGATTTCACCAACAGGTCCAAAAGCAGCATGAAAAAGCATGGCATGATCGACACATTAAGCTGCGCACCTTCAAGATAAATGATCTCGTTTTGTTATATGACAATAGGTTTAATAAATTTCTAGGGAAATTCAGAATGCACTGGCTAGGGAAGTTGAATTTGAGGGTTCTCACCCTATCACTAAGTTGCCTGAATACGTCCCTATGCACAAGGGCAAGACAAAATTGCTGAAGGACATTGGCAAAAGCAAGGTCGCCTTGCACACACCTCTACTACCAGACAAAAATGTCTTTGAAGGACCGTGATTGGGGTGGGTTTCTATGTTGAAACTAGAATATTGGGAATTAACTAACCATGGGAAGTTCTCGACTTGGCGACATAGTAGCTAATGTGCCGCATTGTTGACACAACCACCAGGATGACTGCGTTGGAACTGCAGAAGTGGCTCAGGGGAGTAGAAAAGGCGGGTTTGTGTTCAATGATAAAAGGTGTCTTTTTAACTCCTAATTATCTTCACAATATTTGTCAACCCAGGGATGATTTTTTATTTCAAGAGTGTACTTAGTCTAAGGCGGTCACTTGCTCAAGAGTAATGTTTTGCATTATAGTGCTTAAAATGCAAAAATAAATGAATGCTGGAAACAAAATCTAGTCAGAACAACAAGAAACTGAAATGTTCTGTAACTAAATCAATTACTCAAACAATCATCAGTCGAGGACTTAGTAATGATAAGTCTCTCCCCTGTAAACTGATGCAAATGAAAATCAATCATAGGCAAGATCTCCAATCTGAGAACTTAGACAACGGTAGTCAGTGTCATTTACAGTTGTTGATCTTTCAATCCACACTAAAGAAAATAACTGGAAATGGTAATTCAATTGGAAATGCTCACTAAAACACCCTTGCTACAATATCAGTTAAAAGGTGAAATCAAATCCTTGCATGAAAGAGATAACAACAAATCCTATTCGAACAACAAGACTAAATTAATGGAAATGAACAACAAAGCTAAATTAATGGAAATGAACAACAATATGAAATATAATGGAACAGTAAAGCTAATTAAGTGGAAACGAATTGAACAACAAAGCTCATCTTACATAAATGAAATATTAATGGAAAGGAAGAGTAATACTAAATTATTGAAGATGAACAACAACGCTAAATGGAAATGAATCGCAAAGCTAAATGAAAAACAATACTAAATGAGCAGCAACCTGTAATGCACAATAGAATCTGAAGTGAAAAACGAAGCTTTATAACCAAAATGAATAGCAATCTTAGTTATGGTGGAATAAAATATCAACGCGATCCAATTGTGATTTCATGCATGAAACTATTTCAGGAAAATGTACAAGAACAAGAAGTTAGAAAGAAATGCAACTCAAAAGAAATGAAAAGTAAATCAAACCATCACACGACTGGAACTGTAAAATAATGGTACAGGTAGCAAGTGGATCCACCACGGCTGGGCCCTTAGCCACCAATGAAGGACTGTTGAACTTAGTCCAGTATCAAATAATGGAACAATGACTCTTTTATTGATTAATCATCAAACTATGAAATCATTACAACAGCAAAAGCCTTGAGAATTACAATGGTAATGCAACAGTCCCCCTTTCCTCTTATCCTGTCGTATCCTATCTCTAATAATCCCTAACTTAATTGCTCATAATATATCACATCATGAATCATGAATCATCTTCTCTAATCTCTACTTTCATTTAAATACGGAGAGAGCACATAGTAGTTACAATAGAGATGATTACAATATGATTCTCATTAAGAAATTGGATCGCTCATCACAAATTGATAAACAAGATCCTATCTGAAATATCTCTTCATCAATCATTCAATAGGAACAGGTCAAATTTGCCATTGCAACTGAGATATTTTGGAAAACAGCCACAACAATGAATCTGAGAAAAACGTCTTCGGAGAACCTTCCGTTTGTTTTAGTACGGGTCAAATTTGGGAGAACTTCTCATCACAAAACTGATTTGGTCTGTTCTGAACAAAACCCATGTTTTGGATTTTCCAGAATCTTCTCCATTTGCCCGAACTATTCAATACAAAATTGTCACTTCCTATTCCAACGAATTTCTGAGTTGGCACATTTAATGATCAACTGGAGATCAAATCTTCAATCTGGAAAATATCTTGGAGGCTAAAATGGCGAACACATTTATTATTAAACCACCATTGGTAAAAACATGCATAGTAATCAATTTATTTAAAAATAAAGGAGAAGAAATAATATTTATCCATAAGAGCATAAATCATTTTAAGATGGAATTATATGATAAACCATGATAAATGACATGATAAAGAAGAGTAGAAATGGGTGGAATAAGCATACAAAAGTGATAATAATAATGACATATTAATGACCCAACATACCCCTAAACTGAATATATTGCATGTCTTCATGCAACCCAAAATTGAATATATTGCATGTCCTCATGCAACCCAAAGACTCCGTGTTAACCAAGCAGTAAAGAATTGGTCATCCCAACTCATGAAATGGATGGAACAAATGAATTCTTCCTCAGATAATGAATATTCAATTTCAGCAATGTTGATGAAGGCGTAACAATTTTTACATTGGCGTTCAATTATATGTATATGAAGTTGCAGCAAAATATGATATAGGTAACAACAAAATCCATTAAGCATTTTCTCAAAAACTGAAATTTTGCAAGTAGATTTATAATATATTAGTGCTTCTATGATCCAAAAAACAGATTGTTGCGATGCACGGATCATGAGATATTAAAAAAATGGCTGTAGGTCATAGTGCATGATTTTCGAAATTTTATGAACTAATTTAACTTGAAATTATATGCGTTTGTGTATTTTAATAATACGTATTTGTTTTCTAGAAATCACAAGAATTGAGTTCATAAATTTTAAAAATATATGGAAATCTATTTTTGCACTGTATAAAAATGAAATTGTATTCCTTAAATGAGAAAGAAGGTAGAAAAAATTCATCATTTGTAGCAGTTCCTCCCCCAAACTGAAGAATTAGCATGCCCTCATGCAATGCTAGAAAGAAAATAGAGTTGGGCGCTACCATCTGTTGAAATCTATGCTTGGTGTAAAACAACATGGAATAAGGGAGGTGTTGAGAATGAATAAGAATATCAATGGATGATAAAGAATATGAATGACATAGTCATAAGAAAGAAATAAATGAAAGCAACACTCCCCCAAACTAAAAGATGATATGTCTATGTAAAATGGTAAAGATGTGGAATGAATAATGATAAATAACGCTCAATGGATTTTCATGAAATTCTACTAAATTCGTAATAAATCAGAAAATTATGTTATTTTACCTCAAGTTTTATCTCCGAAAAAAATAAAAAATGTAGAATGACATATATGGACTAGCATTTGTTGAAGCTGATGTAGGCAGAGTTGGTGCTGAAAGTGATGCAAAAGGTGGAATCTAGGCAAACACATCATGTCTGAACAATTGTTCGTGTTTGTGAGTTGCTCGAGCCTCTTCTGTTAGTTGCAATAGTGTGGTCATTCTGTGAATAGAGTTCCCCCCATACTTGTTGTTCTCCTGTAAACATATCACTATTTTGCATACAATGTTCTTGAATCCACAGTGTTAGTTTTGAATAACAATAGATAAGATGCATGCAAAAATTTCAATCAGAAAAACTTTTGTATACATGCAATACTAATATTTTGTCAAATCAACAAGTTATGGCAGAGTGCAGTAATCATATCGCATGCTATCCCATAATTCATACATTCCCCCTCCAATTAGAAAAGGGATTCCATGACCATAAAGCCTATGAAAGGTGTTATGCTGATGACAAGGCAAAGGAATGAACAATATGGTAGTGAATGAAGCAAAGTACACATATCAATGATAGGACAACGAGAGTTATGGTTATAATAAGAGCAGAGTATGTAAAGATAGTTATGAATAAGAGATAGGACGCTATGGATTGATAATAAGTTATGCAAAAAAGAAAAAGGATAGCAATATGCCAAAAAGATGCTTTGATGATGGTAGTCTAGCTTAAAATGATGCGATTGATCTGAAAACAATTTCTCATGCGCAAAGGTTCAAAACAGGGAAAAGAATTGAGGAAATAACTTCTCCGATAAAAATAGAAAATCAGAAAATGGTATTATAGTAATAATTGATGATAAGATATAACTTCAATACCATAAGCAAAGCCTCTATTTCCAGTAGGCATCCATATCCTCGGCAGGGTTGCTTTTTAACCCATATGAGCCAGGATCCTCAATTTATAAATGGAGAGTTCTATTGTTGTTCTACAGAAGAGATCAGTGTGCTGTCGTGGTAACTAGATAGCCACACTACCATTCACTGGGATATAGCAAAAGTGATCAGGTCGGCTTGTGATGAGACCTCTTGTTCAAAGGATAATTTGGCTATTCAATAGATCATAACCCTAATGTGGTGGCCATAATGGGAATGTCACTTTGTTACAGCCTTCTAAACATGGTAGGCTAGCTCATAATGAGACCCCCTTCTGTGAACAAAATTTTGCTATTATTACACATTTTTATGATAAAAAGAGGGAGGCTCAATACTCCTTCAGAGCAGGGATGGTGGAAGAAGTTGAACATGTCAATAGAAAAAAAATATACCCATAATTTCATTTATTACAGACAGAGAAGATTATAAGTAGGAAGGGTGGAACTAGCATGGTGTTAAGATGATCAATCAGTATCATGTACAACATAAAACAATGAAGTAAAGTAGTATACAAATAATTGTGTCCCTTTTGAAAATAATCTATCATCAAGGAGTTGTCCTGTTAAAGATCATAACATGAATGATATTAACTCACTTCAATAGAATCCATAATTCTTGTCCTCATAAAAGTAGTGTACTTCATGCCATGAAAGGGAATCAGTAAAATGTGGTTGAGATGAACTATGAATAATCCCACAAGAGGAAGGAAGGGTTGTTCTCGAAAATACCCCTAAAGTGTTGCTCCCTTGAATGAACATCAAAAACACTCGAAAAAGTGTTCTTCTGTCTTGGGAAAAACAAAGGAAATGCATTCTAACAACAAAAATACACATGAAAAAGTTTTGTTCCCTATTGGGAACAACAAAAAAATACACCCAAAAAAAGCGTTGTTCCTTAAAAGGAACAACAAAAAAATGCATGCGAAAAAGTGTTGTTCCTTAAAAGGAACAGCAAAAAATACGCCCAAAAAAGTGTTGCTCCAAAATTGTGAAATTTTTGTTCCTTTGAAAGAAGGAACAACAGAAATGTGAAAGTATTGTTCCTTTGAAAGGAATAGAAAAAATGTAAAAGCGTTGTTCCTTCAGAAAGGAAAAGCAAAAATGTGAAAGTGTTGTTCTTTTGGAAAGGAACAACAAAAATGTGAAAGTGCTATTCCTTCGGAAATGAATGACAAAAATGCGAAAGTGTTGTTCCTTTGGAAAGGAAAAACAAAAATGCAGAAATGTTGTACCTTCGGAAAGGAACAACAAAAATGCAAAAGTGTTGTTCCTTCGGAAAAGGAACAACATAAATCCGAAAGTGTTGTTCCTTTGGAAAGGAACAGCAAAAATGCAAAATCATAAAATGTAGGCACGCAAAAAATGAATTAGTTGTTCACTGCATTGAAGGAAGAAACACCTGAAACACAAAAATATAAGAGAAATCAAAAAAGAAACAACATTTTATTTAAAAACAGTATGTAAATAAATAAATTAAGTTACAACAACTATGACGTTATTTCTTAAGGCAAGGAAAAAAATGATCTCTTTGAAAAATATTTTGGTAGAAGTAACATGACATGAATTTCAAATGGAAATCAATTCTTTATTTCTTTTGTTATGAATCCGTTGGGTAATGAATTGGATGAAATTCCCTTGTTTCATTAAAAAAAATTCAAGAATCTCCCCTCCATAAATTGACCTTCTTTATTCTCTTAGGACCTGCAAAAAACGAGTGTCTACCTGCAATAAAACATTAAATCATGGAGAAAGAGAGTTGATTGGGCTCCCCTAATCCAAGAATTATGAAAAAATAAGAAGTAGTTACTCTGTAAAACAAATCCATGGAGAAAATAATGAAGTAAATTTTATTTGTCACTCGCGGGAGAGCAGTGGTTGAGCGTACTAACCAGCGGTGTTTTAATCACAACTTCTTTGTTTTCCGTCCAAATTGAGTGATTCAAAAGCCATATGAGAGCTAGTTCAAATTAATATCTCCAATAAAAATAGGTTTTAAACATTCAATGATATGATATGTCAATTTTACTTAAAACAACCTGCATAACAAAGTCATTTTCGATTACCCCACTTAGAACAACAATGGATATTTTAATCATAGCTTTTTCATTTGATGTCAGATTCAAATGATTCAAATTGAAAATGAAAGTAGATTCATTTATTTATCTTCAATATAAATATGTTTTGAAAACAAGAAGAATTTATAGGTCAAATACTCTAAGGAACAACCAAAAAAATAGAGTTTTAAGAGTGATGGTTTACGATAGACAGTCAATATTTTTGTCATAACTTCCTCATACAATATTGAAAATGAGTGATTCAAATTTACTTGTAAACTAGATTCATAGGGGGATATACGATAGAAATGTTTTTTCAAAATATGGTCATTTAACCCTCCAAAAACTTATGGTGCCAACTATGTTCCTGAGCTGCCTACTAGACACCCTATCAATGTTTTGGCTCTAACTTCTTTGTTTCAAATCCAAATTGAGTAATTAAAATTGAGTTGGAAAGTATAAATCAAGGTACACTTAATACAGTAACATGTTTGAAAAGTATAGTCATTTAGGCCTCCAAAAACTGATTGTCCCATCTATGTTCTTGAGTTGCCTACTAGACACCTTGTCAATTTTTTGGTTCTAACTTTTTCATTTCAAATCCAAATTGAGTAATTAAAATTCGGTTGGAAAGTAGAAGTAAAGGGCTACTTAGGATAGAAGCAAGTTTTAAAAATATTACCTTTTGGCCCCTCAAAGAATGACTGTCTTGACTGTGTTTTCCAAAATTTCATCAAGCCGACAAGCCAAAAAATATGATATTCAAGCATTTTTTCCAAATTGGTGATAAAAATGAGTATGAGTGTTTGTATAACTATTATTTCCATTATAATTTATCTACATACCAAAATGAATTAAAACATGTATCACCGATGTTGATTTCCACAGCATGTTGCAACAAGAACAACTATTTTTACATTAAAAAAAGGTGTTTATTTTATTTCCTTTTTTTATTTTATTTTATATAATAACCTATTTTGATTTGAAAAATGAATATGATTACGTATAAGAGTACTTCTAGTGGAACCATTTTCGAAATAAGGCTTCAAAAATGTACATACCCAAATTTGAAAAATGCATATTAATGAATATTAGAGTATGAGAAGCCAACTTCCCTTGAAAAGATGGTGTCAAAAATTGTTGAAGTATGGAGTGTCGCTACAAACAAGTGATGGAGTGAAACCAATCTTCAATATATTCTTTACTTTCTTAATTTCCCATAGCCATCATATCATGAAGTTCTTGATATTTTAAAATGGCTTGTTGATGCAAACTAGAAGAAACATCATTTTTTCCCATAACTTCTACAATTTTTGAATTTGAACCATTCTGAATCGCATTATAAGTTTTCTCTAATATTGTATGTGAGATAAAATGGGTGGGAAGGGTGGCTAAATTTTGCAGTTCAACACTATAAGCATGTCGTATTGGCTTATTATGGTGAGGGTGTGCAATGGGTTAAGCAGGAAATTGTGTACAAAATGGAGCATTTTGATGATGTAGATGATTGGGTTGAGTGGATGATTTTGGTATGCAAGCAAGATGTTGTGGAAGAGTTGGTGAAGAATATGGAGAATGTGTTTATGTTACAAGATGAGGGAGAGTAGTCATGCAATCATATGGTGAACCATGCCAAATTTGTAGACAGGATTGATCGTGGTTATATTGAGATTGACATGGCTGCTCTAACACATTAGTATTCCATAATGGATTATGAAAGTAAGAAAATTGAGGAGAAGTGTTTTGAACCATACTTGTAGGCCATGATTTCCATGGTTTTAACCTTATTGTAGCTTCCTCATCTCTTTGATATGCTACTTCCATCCTAGATAAGGAAGAACAACTATCTATGGGATGCTCCTTTTGGCAATGAGGGAAAAACACTTCTTCAATTTCTTGATTTTTCTGAACCTGCAAAACATCCAATTTTGCATTTAGAGAGCTAATAAAATCAACTTTAAAATTTTCAAATAAAACATTGATTTCAGCTCTTATGTCTCCTGTTCTTGTAGCAAATTTGGAAAAGAAAGAAGAAAATTCTTTAGAATTCTTACCAGCCTTGGAGATTCCTCTTGAATACCTTATGCACAATTCACAAACATCATCATATGATAACTGAAAACCATCACCTTTTCCTATCAGACTTAAGAGTTCTAAAAATTTATCTTTGATTCCTTTAAGAAGGAGTGGTTTTATGATCTCTTTTTCCAAATACTTATGCTTTGATTTTTGAAGGTTGTATCAAAATCGATCTACATAGTCCTCCAAGCTTTCATCTTCCCCTTGTATCATACATAAAATATTTTCATTGGATTCACAGTAGTCTTGGTACTTTTTCAAGAATATGTTCTTCATGTCCTCCCATGTTTGGATGCAGTTCCCACCTAGGCTCATGAACCATCGAAGAGCTGCTCCTTTTAGAGTAAGAGGAAACACTTTCAACTTTTGATCATTAGTACAATAATCATATCCTCTACAAAGTATTTCGAACTCAAATAAGAATGTATCTGAATCTCCGTTTGTCAAACCATGAAAATTTGGTGGAGAAGATGGAATTATGTGCATTTGTGTCACTCCTCCTAGATCTTCGATAGGGAATTCAAAAGTAGAAATCTGAGCCATTTATTACCATAATAGAATATGTTCTTCATGTGTTTATTTGAGGCTCCTTCTTCAAATGTTCCTGTCAATCGGTTAGTGAAATGGGTGGTGCTTACATCACCACTTGAGTGAAATCATGAGATTTGTTTTTCCAAAATTTCTATTTTTTTTCTTAGTCATTTACATAGAAATTCAAACATTTATTTCTACCCTAAGTTCTTTAACAATCCTGCTAGAAAGCAGGCGGGGGAGTAAGGATTTTACATACTCCGTACGCAGGTTTTTACCTTCCGTTTTTAATACCCAATTCTCTCCTAACAGGCACTCTTCAGATGAACACTACTCCTTAGAAATGGCTACACCCTCCTCGCCAATGGTGCCAAAATTTTGAGTGATAAAAGGTGTCTTTTTAACTCCTAATTATCTTCACATTAATTTTCAACCCAGGGATGATTTTTTATTTCAATATTGTACTCAGTCTTAGGCGATCACTTGCTCAAGAGTAATGTTTTGTAGTATAGTGCTTAAAATGCAAAAGTAAATGAATGCTGGAAACAAAATCTAATCGGAATAGCAAGAAACTAAAATGTTCTGTAACTAAATCATTTACTCAAACAATCATCAATCGAGGACTCGGTAATGATAACTCTCTCCCCTGTAAACTGATGCAAATGAAAATCACTCATATGCAAGATCTCCAATCTGAGAACTTAGACAACGATAGTCAGTGTCATTTATAGTTGTTGATCTTTCAATCCACGCTAAAGCAAATATTGGAAATGGCAATTCAATTGAAAATTCTCACTAAAACACACTTGCTGCAATATCAGTTAAAAGGTGAAATCAAATCCTTGCATGAAAGAGATAATAGCAAATCCTATTTGAACAGCAACACTAAATTAATGGAAATGAACAACAAAGCTAAATTAATGGAAATGAACAAAAATATGAAATATAAAAGAACAATAAAGCTAATTAAGTGGAAATTAATTGAACAACAAAGCTCATCTTACAGAAATGAAATATTAATGGAAAGGAACAATAATACTAAATTATTGAAGATGAACAACAACGCAAATGGAAATGAACCGCAAAGCTAAATGAACAACAATACTAAATGAGCAGCAACCTATAATGCACGGCAGAATCCTAAGTGAACAACAAAGCATTATAACCAAAATGAACAACACAACAATTTAAGTTGTAATGAATAGCAATATTTGTTATGGTGGAAGAAAATAGCAACTCGATCCAATTGAGATTTCATGCATGAAACGATTTCAGGAAAATGTACAAGAATAGGAAGTTAGAAAGCAATGCAACTCAAAAGCAATGAAAAGTAAACTAAACCATCACACAACTGAAACTATAAAATAATGGTATAGGTAGCAAGTGGATCCACCAAGGCTGGGCCCTTAGCCGCCAGTGAGGCACCGTTGAACTTACTTCAGTATCAAAGAATGGAACAACAACTCTTTTATTGATTAATCATCAAACTGTGAAATCATTACAAAAAAAAAAGCCCTGAGAATTATAATGGTATTGCAACAGTCCCCTTTTCCTCCTATCCTATCCTATCCTATCTCTAATAATCCCTAGCTTAATCTCTCATTATCTATCCCATCATGAATCATGAATCATCTTCTCTGATCTCTGTTTTCATTTAGATACAGAGAGAGCAGAGAGCAGTTACAACAAAGATGATTACAATATGATTCTCATTACAAAATTGGATTTCTCACAAAAAATTGATAAACAAGATCCTATCTAGAATATCTCTTCATCAATCATTCAATAGTAACAAGTCGAATTTGGCATTGTAGCTGAGATATTTTGGAAAATGGCCACAATAGCGAATCTGAGAAAAACATCTTTAGAGAACCTTCTGTTTCTCTTAGTATTGGATGAATTTGGGAAAAATTATCACTACAAAACTAATTTGGTATGTTTTGAACAAAACCCATGTTTCGGATTTTCCAGATTCTTCTCCATTTGCCCAAACTGTTCAATACAAAATTGTCACTTCTTATTCTAGTGAATTTCTGAGTTGGCACATTTAATGATTACCTGAAGATCAAATCTTCAATCTAGAAAATATCTTGAAGGCTAAAACGGTGAAAAAATGTATTGATAAACCATCATTGGTAAAAAACATGCATAATAATCAATTTATTTAAAAATAAGGGAGAAGAAATAATATTTATCCATAAGAGTATAAATCATTATAAGATGGAATTATATGATAAACCATGATAAATGACATGATAAAGAAGAGTAGAAATGGGTGGAATAAGCATTCAAAAGTGATAGTAATAATGACATATTAACGGCCCAACAGTCTGCTCAACCTGTTATGGGTTCCACACTACAATCGCACCCCCATTATAGTATTGGTCATCAATCAGCTGCTATGCTTAGTGCACGATGGGTGTCTATAGCTGGAGCAGCCAATACCCATCACAGACAGATTCATCAATAGCATCACATGGCTACCCTACGCAGGGGAAAATTCGGCCATGATGTTTGGCAGAAAAGGTGGTGAGGAGGCCCTCGCAGAGGCCATGAAGGAGAAATTCAAGCTCGTGATGAAGCTGTGAGGCTATGCCTTCTCGAGTATCTGCAACCCTGTGGCTAAGGTGGCCACGCAGATTTTGGCAAGAAAGGTTACGAGGATGTGTCACGGAGATGAAGTGTCGGCACTAGTCATCACACTAGCGGCTGAGTGCGTCGAAGGAGTCGAGTTTAATTGGGTGTGCTATCTCTGTGGTGAGTTCCTTGTGAAATGTCACGAGGAAAAGGAGCTTAGCAAGACCTTCCACTATGCGTGGCTCTTGCTGTCTATTGTGTTGGTAGCTTGGGAGATGATAGAAGATAGTTAATTCCTCCCGGTCACACTGGACCTACCCAAAGCAGCAAAGTACGCTTCACTGTGGTGACCAAGGATTCTTAGCGCATCAAGGATAGAAAGATCTTCTAGATCTTGATGGAAGTGAACATCTGGATAGCTATCAAACAAAAACCGTGATTGTCATTAACTCTGTTTGCGAAACTACAAGTATACGTAGAGTTCAAGGTAGACTTTCACTACGTATCAATCAGGGCATGGAAGGACCCTAAGCAGACAAGGTATGACTTTCCTTACATGGCAATAGGTGACACGATTGATGCAGTACTTGATTGCTGGCCGAAAGAGTGGAACGCTACCTCAAACTTGGCGGTGGGGTCGAGCAAGTCCAGTGCGTTGCACATAAAGGAGGAGGCCAAGCTCAAGATGATTGAGCTAGCGAAGAAGATGAAGAAGGAGGTTGTTGACAAGGCCCAGGTAGAGCACGATGTTGCCCAGCAAGTGAAAAAGCAGACAAGTGAAATAGAGCATGGCTCTGAGAGAGGTGCAAGGTCGCCTTCGCCCAAAATAGAAGAAGAAACATACAAGCAAACATAGTATCATGGAACAGACATGCAGACATCATCATACCACATCAAACATCTAAGAGAACTGGAAAAAGTTGGGCCACGGAAGGAATCCAAGGCTAGTAAGGTGTCGTTTGACCCGGTCACCCTCACAGAGAGATATTTGATTGACATTGGAGATGCGATGCGAGATGTCATCGTGGAGGTCCTGCAGCAGTTCGAGCAACATCAATAGAAAATTTTGGGGGCCATCCAGACAAGTCTACATGAGCTGCAGATCTATGCATCACAGGGTGGCATGATGTCCACCAGCCTCGCTATCAGTACTTCAGAAGTTGCTGAGATGCTGTGTGCGAAGGACTCCCGAGTGATAGTGCTACCAGATGGAGCACTGACCATAGAAAATGAAGCTGACAGGCCCACTGTCAGCACCCTCAAGGGAGTGGGGTTGAGTCGGACACCGCTCCTTGGTGAGGCACTCCACCTACTGCAGGATGGACTAATCGCGGAGCTGAGGGCCCGGGAACACCGCACTTTGTAGGTAATCAGTGAGCAAAAGATTAATAACGACCAGATGGCCTTGCAGTGAGACACCACCCTCACTTCCATGGTGGAACTCACTAACAAAAATATGCACATGATTAAGGCTATGAGGGAAACCTGCTAAATGGTCCCCGAATTGGCCATTCCTGATGATGCGGAGGAAAATGACCATGAGGATCATACAGAATTGGCTAAATTTCAACTAAAGCCGAGCATACATCTTGCAGATTTACAGTTGAAGGCCCAGCCTTCAACTCTGCCAGAAGTAAAGGAGCAATGTGCAACCGTTGTCACGATGGCGATAGCAGCGGTAGATAGTGCAGTAGCAGACTACACACGGCTGTTTGAAAAGTCATTCGAGGTCTTGATGAGCCTGCAGGAGGACCCTAATGTACAGCGGCTGGAGACAGAGGTGCGGGAACTACAACAGTGCTACATCAAAGTAAAAATCACATTACGCACTGTCGCTCTCACGCAAATACTGGCTAAATTGCAAGAGGCCAAAACATTGAAGGAACAGGTCAATGCAATGTAGCACAAGGAAGCAGTGCTGAAGGCACGCTTGAAGCCTTGGTTGGATGAAGCTTATTCGGTCACGGCCTCCATTGAAGTGAAGCTTGATAATATGCAAGTGACATAGCAGAAGCTTTAGGCTGATAGTTTAGGACTAGCAGCAGAGCACTTGGTTGAAGAAGTGAAGCAGGCGGCCGCACAGTGCACCGCCGAGGTTGCCGTCATACAGGTCGAGGTGGGAGGTCTTCACGCTAAGATCTCTGCACCCATAGAGTGACTCGAGGGCGAGTCACCATGCTTCTGTTGGGGGCCTATTGGGAATGGGTTCCCCTGAGGATAGTTTTGGGGCTAAAAGCCCATGTTTTGCGACAATTTTGTAATAAAATTGTAAAGTCTCTGCATTTTGTGGTCGTGGAGCACGAAGGTGTCAAGAGTCATAAAGGGTTGCCGACCCTTATTTTGTAAGGTATAAATTCAGTTGTAAAGATCCACCCATTGTCTGCAGACCATGGGATTATATAAAAAGGAACTAAGTAAGTAAGCTCCAAGTACTGGAAAGCGAAAAATGAAGTAGGGAGTTAAGCATTCGAGTGTAAACGTTCTTGGGTCTTAGCTTAGTTTGAGGCTCTGTAGCTGAGTGCAATAGAGGCCTAGGGTGGAAGTCTACAGCTGAGTGAGTAGACCCCCGCAATTGTGTACGCAGGTGTAATACCCCAGGAAGAATGTAAATATTTGAATTTACTATGGTTAAAACCGAACATGACATCATTAAGTATTTTTGAATTTAACAGCACTAGTTATGACATTGTTAAAGTATGTTGAAATTTAACAACATTGTTATTGTGATTGATATTATTTTATTATGATGGAAAAAGGATCCTTGAAAAATATATCTATATAAATATATATATATATAAAATGTTGGCAACTCCTGAGAGGGAAGTTGGAGGAAGCGGTTGCAGTGAACTGCAACCCTAACCACCTTCTCTAACTGGGAAGGTTCCCGGAAGTGGGGGGGTCTGGGCTGTGTGGACAGGCAGACAGTGGAGAAGGAAAAGACTCCGGAAAAAAAAAAGTAAGGGGCTATGTCTAGTAAATATCAGATAGCCTTGCTCGTGGTGCGAGCAGCTTGCTGAGATTGGGATCTGGCAAGAAGCAAGGGGGGGAGATTCTGGTCCTGGAGGACTAATCTCGTGGTCGGGCGGATGATAGAAGACAAACTCTGTTTGAGTTAGTGAATTTCTTATGTTACATAGGAGAAGCATTGATATATTGTTCCAGGATATTCAGTTCTCAAACCACCAGGTTGATGCCGGAAGAACAAAATTCAATCAAGGGAATTTCAGGTATGAGGCAGTTCTCTTGTGCTATTATAATAGATGGCTTGTAAGGGTAGTTTGATTTCTGCTCTTGTCATAAGGCTTGGAAAACTACTAGAGAAGGCCTCGTAACAGAACAATACACGGGGGGTGGTATCTGTATTTAAACTTGAAGAAGACTTTGTGCTCATGTATAAAAAAAAACTGTTCTTAATCCATGAAAGAAAACTTTGTATACTAGAACAGCGTTATGAACAAAACTATCAAGAAACTCCTTTAGGGTGCTATAAAAAAAGATATCAAACGATACAAGCATATTTAACTATATATATATATATATATATATATATCTATATATATATATATATATATATATATATATATATATATATATATATATATATATATACATAGAGAGAGAGAGAGAGAGAGAGAGAGAGAGAGAGAGAGAGATATAGATATAGATATAAATATAAATGATGTAAATAACAGAGTAGCGTTGTAAACACAAGAGAGAAACACACACACACACACACACACACACACACATATATATATAGATATAGATATATATATAGATATACATACATATATATATATATATATATATATATATATATATATATATATATATATATATATATATATATATATATATATATAACAACTTGAGAATCAAAGAATATAATAGCTAGTGCCCTCTGCACAGTTTCTGAAAATCAATGATAATGTGAAAAACAAGAAATGGACATTTTAGTGGAAAGCTGAAAATATTTATATATAAGTAATTCGATTTGTACCAGTCCTCCAACACAACAGACATGAACTGTTAAGATGTACAGGTCCTAGGCTGGAATGAACATTGAATTAGCCCGTAGGCTGAACTGCGACATTTCATGAGCATATTATGTTGTAGGTAGAACATTGGAATCACATGTAAACACATTTTCTCATAAATGTCCGAACCGGTGAGGGTCAGTCAAACCATTAAAACACCAGATAGCTATAGACTAAGATGAATATAATCCAGAGTATGTAAAGAAAAGTAACTACGCAGGCCTTTTTGCCCAAATTTGATAACAGGAGGAATAGGGGAAGGGGGTTATCCCTTCTATCTCAGAGAGTAATGCAACCTGTTTAACAGGATTTGTAACCGATAAAAACTCGGACTTGAACTCATTACACCGATAATATGGAAACTCGCGCAGAAAGTAAATGAATCTTTAGACTGCAAATGCATACATATATAAATCGCCATGCAACCTCTAGGATACATAGATAACAGTCAAAGAGAAAGAGTAATATCTGTAGCTTAACATTCACCAAGCGATAGAGTGCAAATGAAATCAGGGTTTACATTAATCAAAGGGGAAGCAGCGTGCTAGCGCTCAACCCGGCAACCATAGTCCACACAGTACATGTACCAAAGAAATTAAGCTAGTCATAAGCCACATAACCCTCAATCGAGGTATCAAATTGTGTAACAGGTTTACACGACCATTGTACAGGCCAATACAATACAGAGAAGTTGCAATAAGTATAAATACAAGCTTGCTGGTGAAACGCTCTACTGGGTTGCAGACTGTGGGGTATGTCCCTAGAGGAGTGGACCTGAGCGAAGGAACCCTCTCAAGTAGAGACGGGTAACTTGAACTGGCATAAACACGTTCAGACAGTCACCGAAATTGACATGCAAACCTCCTACTCTGGTTTCAAATAACAGTGGTGCGAAGGGTTGGACTTACCTGTGCCGATTGCACCTCCATGCCTGAGAGGGGCTAGTCTAGCCACCACCAACGGCGACATAGAATCTTTAAGGTGAATCGAACCTGCAACACAAAAACCCATGAGTGAATGTTATTAGCTATGATTATCGGAGCTTACAGGGTGGAAACGAAGTTGGGGCAATAAGAAATCAACAATAGAAACCAAGTTCCCTGACCTGTAGGAGGGATCTCTGTCAAATTTCCGTGGAAGAAGCTGGTAGAAGGTAGGAGTTGCCGCAGGCCGGCTAACCCTCAAACTGCAAAGCTCATCCGAAGACCTATCCAAATGAGCCAAAATGCGCCAACCCCGGTAGTAAGAAACTGGAAACAAATGCAAGGAACAATGCTAGCCGTCCGATGAGATCGGCGGAGTTTCCACCCTCGATCACATCCGGAATCCCGAGGAGAGCCATACCGTGACAGGTTCAAGTGAAATGGCAGTACCATGAATTCATGTGTACAGGGATAACGTCGACCTAATCCCAAGGAAGGTGGTTGATGTGTCCAGGTCTGGGCGCACTCCAGATTAATTCCACGCAGAAGGTGTTGTCTCATAGTACCTTCCCTCATTAAAGGCCACCAGGCCCCATATGAGACAGATAGGCATAGTAAAAAAAATAAAGTCAATTAAACCAGTGGAGGGTAAAGCCTTTAAGTTAACGAATTAAAAAAAAAAATTGTTGTTGGTTGGCACTGGGGATGTGACATATGGTATCAGAGCCCAGCTACAAAACTGAGGCCTCTAGGAATTGGAAATGGACTGCAGAAACAACGCATATAATATAATTACGTTTTATTCGTGCAATTACCAGTTAGTATGCTAATTCCTTCTTTTTTTTTCTGTGTCACTTATTTAATGTTTAAGGACCAAACCAGGAATCAGAAGATTGACAACATGAGAAGAACAGACAGTACATTTCGTAGGAGTGCAATGGGGCAGGGAGCAGCTGGCCCTGAAAATAACCCTGAGCTTTGGGTACAGCTCGAGGAGGAAGCCCGAAATACAAGCGAGGCAATTCTGGAGACTGTGCAGGAGCTAAAAAATGAAATGGCTCAGTTACATGAAGACAACGCACGACTAACAATGGAGCAAGAAAGAATTTTAAAAATTCTATCTGATAGGCAGAACTAGCCACCAATTAATCCTAGTACGGAATAAGAGAGGGTGTCGGAAGAATAGAACCATCATATACCACCTGAAAGATCGGAAGAAAGAGAGGAACGTTCTGACAATGCATCTGAACAACAAACCTTAAAAAGGCAAAGGGTGGAGTTGCAAGGAGAATTTCGTAAGATTAAACCACCACACCTTGATGGGGAACAGGAACAAGCAGTTGAAGCGTGGTTAACTAATATGAACAAATATTTTCAGCTGTACGAGTATGATCATAACCTTAAAGCACAGCTGGCTATTTTTAGCTACAGGGAAAAGCTACCCTGTGGTGGGAGGAAGTTAAGATTGTAAAAGGAGTGACCGAGCAGACCATTACTTGGGAAAATTTCCAAAGGTACTTCAAGAGATATCTAACCGAGCGCTTCTACGATGAAAATGCAAGAGAATTCCATGACTTGGGGTTGGGACAGCAGACCATGGACGAATTTATCACCTGTTTTACTTCCTTGCTTCGTTATGTTCCATATATTAGGGAGGAAAAGGCTAAGGTGCAAAGATTTGTTAGCAGTCTACCACTGTATATGCGGGAGAGGATTGAGTTCGACAATCCAAAGTCAATGGATGAGGCAATTCGTAAAGCCAGAATCTATTATGAACAGAGCAAACAAAAATGGGAAACTTCTGGTAGAAAGTGGAATGAAAAAAGAGGCTATACGTCAGTCGGAAGCAACAAAGGAAATCGCAGTGGCAGAGGCAAGGGGAACAGCAAAGGACAAAACAACAGAACTACACCAAGAACTTTATCCAAATTTAAGACAACTAGTGAATCCAAGGTCAGCGAGTAGCCTACAAGATTGGACAGCAAAGGGGCAGCAAGGCCCCCAGTACAATGCTGAGGCTGTGGAGGGCCTCACTACGTCAAAACTTGAAGAAGACATTGTGCTCATGTATAAAAAAAAATTGTTCTGAATCCATAAAAGAAAACTCCATATACTAGAACAGCGTTATGAACAAAACTATCAAGAAACTCCTTTAGGGTGTTTTAAAAAAAGATATCAAACGATACAAGCATATTTAACTGCGTATATATATATATATATATATATATATATATATATATATATATATATATATATATATATAAACGGTGTAAATAACAGAGTAGCGTTGTAAACACAAGAAAGAAAGAAACACAGATATATATATAACAGCTTGAGAATCAGAGAATATAACAGCTAGTGCCCTCTGCAGAGTTTCTGAAAATCATCGATAATGTGAAAAATAAGAAATGGACATTTTAGTGGAAAGCCGAAAATATTTATATATAAGTAATTCGATTTGCACCAGTCCTTCAACACAACAAACAGGAACTGTTAGGATGTACGGGTCCTAGGCTAGAATGAACACTGAATTAGCCTCTAGGCTGAACTGCAACATTTCATGAGCGTATTACGCTGTAGGTAGAACATTGGATTCGCATGTAAACACATGTTTTGATAAATGTCCGAACCGGTGAGGGTCAATCAAACCGTTAAAACACCAGACAGCTATATACTAAGATGAATATAACCTAGAGTATATAAAGAAAAGAAACTACGTAGGCCTTTTTCCTCAATTTTGATAACAGGAGGAATAGGTGGGGGTTATCCCTTCCATCTCATAGAGTAATGCAACCTATTTAACAGGATTTGTAACCGATAAAAACTCAGACTTGAACTCATTACACCGATAATATGGAAACTCGCTCAAGAAAGTAAATGAATCTTTAGACTGCAAATGCACACATATATAAATCGCCATGCAACCTCTGGGATACATAGATAATAGTCAAAGAGAAAGAGTAATATATGTAGCTTAACATTCAGCAAGCGATATAGTGCAAATGAAATTATGGTTTACATTAATCAAAGGGGAAGCTGCGTGCTAATGCTCAACCCAGCAACCATAGGCCACACAGTACATGTATAGAAGAAATTAAACTAGTCATAAGCCACATAACCCTCAACTTAGGTATCAAATTGTGTAACAAGTTTACATGACCATTGTACAGGCCAATATAATACAGAGAAGTTGCAATAAGAATAAATACAAGCTTGCTGGTGAAACCCTCTACCGGGTTGCAGACTGTAGGGTATGTCCCTAGAGGAGCGGAGCTGAGCGAAGGAACCCTCTCAAGTAGAGACGGGTAACTTGACCTGGCATAAAAACGTTCAGACAGTCACCGAAATTGACATGCAAACCTCCTACTCTGGCTTCAAATAACAATGGTGCGAAAGGATGGACTTACCTGTGCCGATTGCACCTCCATGCCTGAGAGGGGCTGGTCTAGCTACCACCAACGGCGGCATAGAATCTTTAAGGTGAATCGAACCTACAACACAAAAACCAATGGGTGAATGTTATTAGCTATGATTATCGGAGCTTATAGGGTGGAAACGAAGTTGGAGCAATAAGAAAACAACAACAGAAACCAAGTTCCATGACCTGAGGGAGGGATCTCTGTCAAATTTCCATGGAGGAAGCTGGTAGAAGGTAGGAGGTGCCAGAGGCTGGCTAACACTCAAACTGCAGATCTCATCCGAAGACCTATCCAAATGAGCCAAAACGCGCCAACCTCGGTAGTAAGAAACTGGAAACAAATGCAAGGAACAATGCTAGCCGTCCAATGAGATCGGCGGAGTTTCCACCCTCGATCACATCTGGAATCCCGAGGAGAGCCATATCATGAGGGGTTCAAGTGAAATGATAGTACCATGAATTCATGTGTATAGGGATAACGTCGAGCTAATCCCAAGGAGGGTGGCTGATGTGTCAAGATCTGCGCGCACTCCAGATTAATTCCATGCAGAAGGTGCTGTCACATAGTACCTTCCCTCATTAAAGGCCACCAGACCCCGTATGCGATGGATAGGCGTAGTAAAAAAAATTAAGTCAATTAAACCAGTGGAGGGTAAAACTTTTAAGTTAACGAATTAAAAAAAAAAAAAATGTTGGTGGTTGGTGCTGGGGATATGACAGTAGGGTAGATAGAGTCTATACTAACTTGAGGATATTAATAAAGAGAAGTATTCCACAATTACTGTGTATTTAGTTCTTGTTAATGCATCTGCTTATATTACAAATTGGGTTTAATTTACAATGTTTATGTGATGCACAAATATATGTGATTATGTTGGTTAATTGAAGACATGTAAGAATATCAGTTTATGTGGCACTAACTGTGATTGATTAGTAAGTTAAGTAGAACACTTAAGATAACATGGGAACCTATATAGTACACTATCATAGCTATGTGGAAGTACCTGGATCAGGGGATAAGGCTACGTGAAGGTCAATTGTACACCTTCACAGAGGTACTAAAGGTCGCGATAAAGTGTAGATTGATAGAGCCCTAAGGCTTAGCAACCTACATGAAAGTAGGGGACGAGTGTAAAAACCGATATCACAACCATCTCAGGGTACAGAAACTTGGTTCCAACATTCCCCCATACTACTTCGAGTGAGACCTTCATCCGCGCTTCGTGGGTTGATGCCGAAAGGGCCAATAGTGTAGGTATTTTTTTGGCTAACTAACATTGAACTTGGGACAGGCCCCAGGAAGCCAACAAGAGTGTCAAGCGATGGTTGCACTAAAAATAATAAGGGGCTACACTAGTAGTATAGGGACTTAACATGCCCCTTTCCTTTAAAAAGTGTTGTCCTCATCACATGAGTAGTTCTGGATGCTTTTGTATAAAATTCTCATCCTCCCATGTGAAATATTTAGTGGGTAAGTTCTTCCACTTGACAAGATGCTCTAAAATTGATCAATTTCGTAGTTGTCAAGTTCTTACTTCCTTGATTGCTTCAGGTTCCACTATGATTTTTCTCTCCTCGTCAAGTTTCGGCAATATTGTTTTAAATGGGAGCTTGTCACCTATAACCTTTTTTAAGTATGAAACATCGAAAAATGGGTGCACTCGGGAAGATATAGGAAGCTTCAGTTTGTATGGAATAGTACCAATATTTTGCAACAACTCGTAAGGACCATAGTACTTTGGTGATAATTTATTATCCTTCTTAGCTTGTTTGAGGGACATTTGTCTGTATGGTTGTAGCCGTAAAATGCCCAATCGCCTACGTTAAAACTTCTTTCATTGCGATGTTGATGTGCCTATTGTTTCATTTGATTTTGCGCCAAAGTGAGGTTATCCTTTAAGAGTTGAAGAACCTTTTTTTGACGGTTGATGTGATCTTACATTGCTTGAACCTTAGAATTTTCTCTCAAAGATGACGTGATGGATGGTGTATGATATCCATAAAGTGCCATAAATGGGGTCATTTTTGTTGAAGCGTTACACCACCCTTCAACCAGAAGTAACAACTTGACCCATTGTGTTTGTTTATCAGATACAAAGTCAAGAAGATATGCTTCCAAACATTTGTTCACTATCTCCATTTGTCCATCTATCTTGAGAGTTTGAGGAGTGGTAATTCCTACTAATGCACTACAACATATAGTTGGATTCATTTCTTCTTTCTCTGGGGGTTGTTTCCTGGTGTATATCCTCTTGATGTTTCTTGATCCTTTTCTTCCTCCTCTTAAAAATATGTGTAAAATAATTTCTTCTCATCACACTTATGACCTTTAGTGTATTTTCTATCATAAAGGTAACGCAACCCGTTTTCTCTTTTTTCTTCCAATTTTTGTGGTGTCAACTTTTTAGGTTGTGGAAGGCTAGGAGCAACAACACTTCCATCTTTATATTTGTGAGTTGTAGGCTTCCTTGATGCCATAATTTTTCTTTCAATTTTTCTTTCCAACCTGAATGCCTTCTCAAATGAATCAGGTTCCCAAAGACGAATCTCATGTTGAATGTTATCATTTAAAGTCTCTATGAATATATCAATCCCTTTCTTCTCTAGAATATCATTTACCCTTATATTCAATTTTTGGAAGTCCTCAATGTGCTCTTCGAATGAACCCTTTTGTTTGATATTTATCAATTGGTTAAAGAAGGTGTTTCCATTTGTATCATCATAATGTGCTATCATTTCCTCTAGGAAAATTTACTAGGTGACAAGTGGTTTATGAGAACAAAGCCCTCTATACCATACAAAATGATTTGGTTCTAAATATAAATATGCAATCAATATGTTTAGTAATAGTTGCACATTATGTAGATCAAAATATTGCTCCATCTATAGTTTCCATGTTACCAGATCCTTGCCATCAAACTTTCTCATATCTCCTTTTCATGCTTTTAGAATCTCGATCTTTAATCTAGTGTATCTCTATAATTTTGGATCTCCAAGGTTTGAAATTGTGTCCTATGGTATCCCTCTGAGTCCTCTTTCCAACTCCACAAGTCGTATCAAGATTGGATTCTCCAAAAAGGGGTTATGCCTAATCTCCCATGATGTCCTCATTATAGACTATTTTAGTGGAGAGAACTTGTATACAGTGCGACATGTCATTGTTTCAACCTTAGGACCTGAAAATGATACCCAACAAAATAAAGTCTGTCTTCCTTCTATCAATTTTACGAAATTTGAATCTGATGAAGACACCAATCCTCTCATTCTCTAGAATATCATTTACCCTTATATTCAATTTTTGGAAGTCCTCAATGTTCTCTACCATTGAACCCTTTCGTTTCATATTTATCAATTGGCTAAATAAAGTGTTGCCATTTTTATGCTCATATGCTATCATTTACTCTATGAAAATTGACCAAGGGACAAGTAGCTTACGAGAACAAGGCCCTTTATACGATACACAATTATTTGGTTCTAATTATAAATATGCAATACATACCTTTCATAATAGTTGCACATCATGTATATCAAAATATTGCTCCATCTGTGGTATCCAAGTTACTGGATCCTTGCCATCAAACTTCCTCATATCTCTTTTTCATGCTTTTAGGAGCTCGATCTTGAATCTGATGTATCTCTGTAATTCAGATCTCAAAGTTTTAAAATTGTGTCTTATGGTAGCCCTCTAAGTCTTCTTTCCAACCACACAAGTAGTATGAAGATTCGATTCTCCAAAAAACGTTATGCTCAATCTCCTATGATGACCTAATTATAGAGTAGTTTAGTAGAGCATACTTGTATGAAGTGCCACCTGTCACTGTTTCAACCTTAGGACCTGTAAACGATACCCAAAAAAATCAAAATTTGTCCTCTTTCTATCACTTTTTATGAAATTTGAATCCGATGCTGAGAGAAAAAGTTATGAGGATTTTCCCAAGCTCACCTCTTTGAGATCATATCTCCAAAACTATAGCGCGAAGAGATCTAAAATTCTATCATGACGTTCATAAAAATTTCTTCTCAAATGGGTTTTTTCTTTAGCTTCTGAAACTTCATAGAAAAAATGTTTTAGCGAAAACTCCACGAGGACCTATTTGAAGCAACGAAACCCCAAAATCGGAAGCTCTGATACCAAATGTTATGCAACCAGCTCACAAAATAGAATAAGAGATAGATCAATGATTTCAAAAATATCCTCTTCAAGGGGGGAACCTCCTTTACATTACATAAATGAAGAATTCTTGGATGATACAAATGAAAAGACCTCCTTTCTATATATAGGAGTCTAAGGGGTCACAATATAATGAGAGCCGACATAAGAATAATATTCTAAGGGCACAACAATAACAATAACGGGCTTCTATGGGGCACGGTAATAATAATATGGGGACTACATGAGCACAACAATACAACAAGGGGGTTTCACTAATCATAATAAGGGCTACACTAGTAGTAAAGGGACCTAACATAGAGTTTATTATCTGTTGTAATAATGAACCCTCCATTTTGATACTTAAAATGTAATTAAACAAGGGTCAAAAATTATTAAATGTATCATTTCCCTTTATAAATAGAGCGTGCCCACAATAACTTTTCTTTTAACCAATATAATTTGAATGTAGATAAATAGTGAGCTTGACCAAATTAACCACTGAAGACTAACTTTTATTGCTTGGAATTATTAGCCCAAGGGCCAACGTCAAGGTCTTCACACCTCTTGTATCCAGGGTGACTAACTTTGGTGAGGTTCCAGGACCTAAAGTTCTACAATGATGACATTGTGGAGGGTTTATTTTTGACACACTTTACGAGACAATTTGCATTTGACTGAAAACAAATATATCGACAGTGTAGTGGAAACCACAAAACGGACATGGGAATCATATAGGGCATACCTATAAGAACTTCAAAATTGTTAATGAAATAGCTCAGTGGAAACATACCTTGCAAGAAAAGGGTTCTGAACAACAACAAAGTCTCTAAGTAACACACCAACATCTTGTTCATTGACTCCAAAAGCAGAGAGAAACCATTTTTTCAATCAGTAATCACTTGTAGAAAAGCCTATATGAAATTGGAGAAATGAAACAATCTAAGGGTTTGCAGGCAACAAAAAATTGAGGTGCATGGCCCTAGGAAGTGATGAGTTAATGCAGGAGTAAAAAGTAGGTTGGTATGTTAATGGACACAATTTCATGGCCATGTGAAATTTACGATCAAATGAGTGAGCACTGACATGGAAATGCTATACAAAGACATGCTACACAGAGAATGAATCAATAGGATTAACCATGAGCCAAACCAATACAAAAAGATAGACAGAATACGAGATAAGAAGTTTAACATATGAACATGCCATGTTACAAAATAAGGTCACCGAGTTTGACTTCAAGAACATGCCAAATATTTATGGATATCTACCTTATGAAATAACCGTCTTATAACTGTATAACAACTAAAGTCAGATCAAACCATGTTAATTATTCTAGAAAAAATCCAAATATTCACGGCTACAATTTGACCATCAAAGTTTGACCCTTAAAGCTTACATGCAAGAAAATATTTGTGTGACTATATATATATATATATATATATATATATATATATATATATATATACGAGTTATCTTTAATGCAACTTTTGGGAAGCTTTTCTGGTGGATTTTCCCGATCTAATTTCTCTAAAATATAGCAGTAATTTATTGAAATCACAAGTTTGATGGCTAACCACTACACATTCCAAGTGCACTAAAGATTTTTCAAGGTGTTGAGTCCATATACACAATCAAAAAACCAATTTAAATAACACAAATTAAAATTTCATCTCAAATTTTTCTGCTAGATTCCGACACTAAAAAATCCAAAAAATCACACTAAAAACAACTCTCATATATATATATAACCCTTTTAAATCACAATACATATGCCTCAATCAAAGTCACATAAGAAAGATTCTAGGCCTATTATATGCACACTACATCCATACATGAACAATTAAGATAAGTACACGTGCATGCTCATTAGGGTGGCACCCAAAATAGCCATGATAATATATATAAGAGGAAAACGTTTGATCTATGTCGAGATATTTATAAAACCAAAACATATATCTTTAACCGTTTTCAATGTTGCAATAATTACGTGTTGCTTCAAACATATACATGTGTATATATTCAAACAATGGCCCATCTATTTTTAAAAAGCATATGATTTATCATTAAAAAAACATATGATCTTATCTAATGGAGAATGATTAGTTTTCAATAATGACATTCTAATAAATTAGGGCCACGATTCAAAAGTGGGTCCCACCTAGTAGGCCTCTTGTCTATCATCCAATTTGATGAATATCATTAATTGAAAGATATATAATTTTTGAACTAGCTTTCAAGTGTTTAGGACGTTACAATTTTTTTTGACCCATTTTTATATTTATCAATCCCATTGAATATCCACATGATCATGCATGAATCGTAAGTCATAAATAAAAAATAAACCAAGCCACGAATATGATAGTTATAGACCTCTCTAGAAAATGCTACACGAACCATTTCGAAATACTTGATATATGTAAACATTTGTATTCATACGTGTTTAGGACTTTCACTATCATATTTACTCAAAAATATGCTGGCTTTAATTACCAACACAATGAGAATGAAAATCTTTTAGAGTTCTTGTTTTTTAAGGTTGGTATTTTAAAATTAATTATATTTAATGTGTAAAACTAATATTATTTTTAATATTTTTTTCTTTCATAATTTTTTTAAAAACCTGTGAAATATCACATCTAAAAACGCACGGGTATATATATGTTCCAAAACTACATATATAATATATATAATAATTTAAAAATATATATATTAACTACAATTATATATATTAGTATTTTGAATTATTATTTTAAATAAAATATCCTTTTCAAATTAGAAAAAGTTGTGATTTTTTTATTAACATTTCATAAGATTATAGGTCTATAAAGTTATTACCATTTTTTTTATTGTATAAAAAATTAGACCCATGACAATGTAACATGCTCCTTCCTAGTAAAGATTTGAAATCATAATTTGAATATATATATATATATATATTATTTGGTTAAAAAAAATTGTCTAGTATACTACTATGTTTAGGATGACAAATTATGGAGAAAAAAAAAAGAAACTACTAAAACAATAAATTGTCATAAAAAATATGAAGAAACAAAGCGATCCACCTCAAAGGGGTCTTCACCTCTTGATAGTAGCCCATGGAATCGGTAGTGGGGGAAGGCACAACTTGAGGTGCTTCAATCTTTTGGTCATGTATTTAAATGACAACTACATCTCATTCAACATGAATTCAATTTCATCTTTGGTATATAGTAGATTTGTGTATCTTTGGTATGCCTTCTTTTAGATCCAAACAACCACCTCTATAAAAATTTCAAAATTAAAGGGAGAATTTAATTTGAGGAACTTTCCATTTCTCCTATTGGAGTCAATGTTGAATTTTTGAGGGAGCTTGAGGTTTGAATTACCAAGTTCAGCATGCTCATGGGCATCCTTTAGCTTCATAGTATATGGCACTTCTACTACAATGACCCCTCTCCCTTGTAATGGCCAATGTTAGGATCTAGTGGTATAAGAGGGAATGGAATGCATAAATGATGGAAGGGATAAAAATTTCCAAGAGATACAATTATGGTAGGGATATAAGATGCAAGTACCAATATATCTTCGACAAGTTTCGTAGTGCATGGAGCTCTAAAAGAGAAACACTTGATGTGGAAAGGCTCGATGCCATAACCAATTGAAAATAATATGAAATATAAGATGAAGGAAACAAAAAGCATGCCATGCAAGAGAAGTAGAAGAAAAATACCACAAAGATAGAGGAACCTCTTAGATTGAGAATGGAAAAGAAGAAGAGTACATAGCCATTATAGTGTTGATGTGCAGTGAAGCTAACCAAATCAATAAACCACAAGATTCATTATTATATCATCCTCCACATTATCCATGTACATAGAGACAATGAATATTATAAATGTATGGAAATTATTTCCTTTAGATATGGGCCACTCATCACTTAAAGTAAGGACAATGTACCAAACACACCCCTTCATTCTTTAGTGAAAAGACTCTGTTTCCTCATTCCAACTTATCCCACTTATCACCTCTCCTACCACCTTTAATGTGTATAAAATATTACAAAATTATAAAATAAAACACATTATGTAACTTTATAAATTTCATCTTAAAAATAACAACATTTAATATTTTTTCAATTTTAATTTAATAATACTCAATATAATATATAATATATATCGATATTAAATATTATAAATTTAATATCCATAACCTAACATAATAATATAATATAATATATTATAATATTATTTATATATATGAAATTTAAAATAAAATTAAGAAAATTAGTATCTAGAAAATATGTTATGTAAGATAATAAACTAAATGTACAATAATATAACAAATGTAGAGAAAAATATATTATAACTATCATTACATTTTACTAAATTGATCTACCAAAAAATAATAATTATAATTATAATTATAATAATTATTATTATTAAAAAAGTTCTCACGTAGAAAAAAATATATTATAACTATCATTATATTTTACTAAATTAATCTACCAAAAAATAATAATAATAATTATAATTATAATAATTATTTTTATTAAAAATTATATCTCATATATATATTTATAAATATTGGTTATTTTAATCATTTTAGAAATTATAATCAATTCTCTCGTTAATTACTTTGCTGAAGACATTTTGCTAGTGATTTTTTTATTTTTTTATAATAGGGCCATCTTATTTTATGTTTCAACAAAATACAATTTTATCTTTTATCTAACCCATATTCATATCATTATATACGGCTCCATTTATGTTAAGCTTAGGCCATAGCCAATTCTATATTCCAAAGTAGTTTTTCTCATGTTTTAGCACGTGTGATTTGGCTGATTGCGTTGAGAGGGGTATCTGAGAGATGCTATTATATAATGCTATATTAAAATATTAAAAATATATATGTTGCTTAATTAATAAAAAATAGAAAAATTTTGAATATGTTAGTTTTGTTAAAATATTTAATAAAATATCAATATATGTAAAATAATATTATTCATCATGAAAGGAAAGTAAATATAGACAAAATTGAAGGAAATGAAAAAAAACAAAATTTGTTTAGAACAATAATATATGTGTCAAAATATTTAATAAGATTATTTATTTGTCATTGGGATAATAAACTCACTTTTCTATAAAAAAATACCACCACATTTCTTATTCCACTTCCTTTTGATTCATCACTAGACATTACAAAATAAATAACAAATTATTCTTTCTTTGTATTGTAAAAATTCATATAAGTTTATTTTCTAACAAGTAAAATGGATATTTCAAAAATATTATATGAAATTGGAATACTTATAAAACTAAAATGTATTTTTTCTGCAAAAATAATATAAATTAAAATGTGTTTGTTTATCAAAATAAAAATAATTAGTGTTTGAGATATGTGAATTAAATAAATTAATATCATAGTATACATATGTTTTCTGTATTAGTTATATTTTCTAATGTAAAAATTAATATGTATTTTTGATGCGTAAATTTATGTAAATTAATATCATAGTTAAAACAGTTTTGTGTGAGATAAATATTATATAGGTAAAAAACTATAAATATTTTAGATATATAAATTATATAACTTGATATCATACTTAAAAAAAAATTGTATCAAGTAAATTTTATGGAAGTAAAAATTCAAATATCTAAAAAGAATATGTGTGTGACTTTTATGTAAATTAATATGATAATTAAAACACTTTTGTGTGAGATAAATATTATCTAAATAAAAATCTATAAGTATTTTAGGTATATAAATTATATAACTTGATATCATAGTTTAAAAAATTGTATCAAGTAAATTTTTTGGAAGTCAAAATTATCAGTATTTCAAATATATAAAAGGAATATATGTGTAATTTGAAAAAGAGAGTAGATTCATATTAACACAAGATCTACCAAACCATAAGAGGAATCAAATATTTCCTCAATCTTTCCTCAAGTTTTGTTCTAAAATAGAGATTTGCATCTCTGGAGATTTGATCCCTCTAGGTGACCCTTATTTAAGATAGATCTATGCAATAATAGTTTTTTTTTAATTACTAAAGTAAAATTATTTGCACCAAGACTAAAAAAATTTAAAAATATTTGTTGTTCCATTAATGAAAAGTAAAGTATAATATTGAATGTGTCATAATGACGAAATCTTTTTAAAACACAACAGATACAATAATATTATTGACCATAGAAAGAATTAGTCATGGAAAAAATTTAAGGAAAAAAAAAAAACCATGTTTGTTTACAGAAGGAATATCAGTTCCCCAACACTTAAAAAATATTAAACTATATAAGGTGTACAATATAGTAATGCAAGAAGATTATTTATGTGTAAATTTAGCCTAGCTTCACATGGGGAGAACAAACTCAATGTGTTATAAAAACATACAAGCACCCCATTTCTCATTCCATTTCCCTGTAACCCTTAGACAAACATTACACAAAAATATTAGATTATGTTTTCCCTGTAATGTGAAAAGTCATATAAGACTATTTGCCAAAACTTGAAATGCAATAATCAAAGGTCAAGCCTTATCACCCCAAATAAATTTTATCAAATTAAAAATTAATTAGTCTTTCACATATATAAATTAAGAAAATTCATATCATAGTCAAAATATTTTTTTTTAAGTAAACTTTGTAGAAGTAAAAATTATTTAGTGTTTCAAATATATAAAGCTAAAAACTAATTAGTGTGTGTATGTGATTCTGTGTCTTTAAATATGGTTGTGTGTGATGTAAAAATCAACATAGGTTCATTTTGACTCTAATTTTGATTGATAAATAAATAATTAGTATTTTCATCATCAAATAAAACTCATTTTTTAAAAATAAATTTAAAATCAACACGGGGTTACCTTGACATGTGTGAGAACATACACTCTTTTTGAATTGATAATGAGAAACCATGTGTTTGTTTCAAGACGCAATACCATAAGGTGGAGCGAAGGAATAGACTGACTTTGATTAATAAATAAATAATTATAAATTTGATGAATACAAATTATATAGATAAAATAAAAATTAGTTATTTTAATATATAAAAAAATAATATAATTTTATTGATTAAAATAATTAAAAAAATATGAAATTATATAATATAAACATAACATGCCCTAAAATTTAAATTTAGGGGAGGAAGCCCACCATTTAATAAATTTAACTGAAAGAATTTATATTATAATTTTGATAAATATATAACGAAAGATTAAAAAATTCTTTTCACAGAATTTCAATTAAATATTAAAAAAAATATATTCCATAAAATTATTATAAACTACTTTTAATTATATAAATTATTTATATTTAGAATCTAGTCAATTTGCATAATAAATATTCAATAATATATAACTTGATGACTGAATAATGATCCAACAACGAAATGACCATTATAATTTTATTATAATGTTCAATCACTCCACCCTGTATGCACCCATTATGAAGGCAGGCACGTGATATAAGTGTGTACATATTTTTTAATGCAGGTTCATGCACTCCACTCCTGTGTGTACATTAAAGTCATGTTACACAAGTGCATTATTTTTCTTGACAAATACATTGCAGGATATGGTGCCCAAAGGCGGTTTATACGCCATTGCTGTTTTGTCGATTTCTATTTGCAAAAGGAAAATTCTCAATTTTGATGTATGAAAACAAACTTGATTTCCAGACTTGTTCCTCGGGTGTTTTTCTCTCGGATTCGCACGTATGAAAGATTTTATATTCGATTAACGTACACAAAAATAAAATTACAACTTTATCATCCTCAGCAATCACCAATCACCAGCACACTCGCAATAAAGCATTTTGTCTCCCATTTACATATATGGAAGAAAAACGCGTTGAAGGCCTTTACGTTTGAGTCGCGTACATGAAAATAAACATACTTAACAATTAACTTTTCACAGTCCAATTAAAGCATGCAATGACAAATCACACATTTTGTTGATTACGGAAAATTGGAAAACAGTGCCGAGTATTCTCATAAATCTTTTTAAGTTTATAACCATAAGTTGAGTTATATTAATTCGGAGTCTTTTCGTAATTTATGGGTATAATCATAACTTCATTTCAGTGGATAAAATAAAATTAGTACATAATTACCAAATTCGAATCATAATTATGACTTCATTTCAGCATCTCTGATCAAGATAAGATTAGTACTTAGTGACCAAATTCGAATCATAACTTCAACTCAGCCTCTCTGATCAAGATAAGATAAGTACAGAGTTACCAAATTCGAATCAAACTTCATCTCAGCCTCTCTGATCAAGTTAAGATAAGTGCAGTGTTCCCAAATTCAAATCGAATTGGGTAACTATGCACTAATCCTATCTTCTTTTTTTCAGAAGAAAAAGCTGAATGTATTATGTTAAGATGATATAAAGATCGAGGATACATAAGGCGAGTAGCCACAGGCAAAGATGAAGTATAGATCCAGAAATACAATGGAGGCGATGCCTCATGCAGGAATTTGAGCAAAGCCATGATATGACAATCAAGAGAGATAGAAACATATATAGATAGCCGAACTGCTGAACCAAAGCAGAGGAAGATCGTGCCTCGAAGAAGGCAGATAGCACAAAAAGAACTGCCCAGCATGTGGCAGAGAAGATGCAAATACAAACAGATATATATATATATAGAAAAGGCTGTAATGAGAAAAGTTGCAGAATAGAAGACACCGAATAGCGCCCAACCTAGGACGGATCAGGCAGTGACCCCCGGATAATAGGTAGAATGGAGAAAAGTGGAAGGGGGCAGTCCTGAAAGATGCGCCGGCATCGCCATTTCCAGATGTTCCAACATGTTGTAATAAAAAGAGCCTGCCAGTTTGGGCATTGGGTGCCCCACCAGGAGAATGCATCCTGTACAGTAGAAAACAGCTTGTAAGGAAAACCGAAGATGCAGGAAAGATCATACCAAAGAGCTGTGGATGCTGTGCACTGAAGGAAACAGTGGAAGTTCGATTCCAAAGCTGCTTGGCAAAGTTGACATCTACCGGGCCCAGACCATCCTTTCTTTTGTAGAACATCCCAGGAGAGATTCTTGTTGCAGAAAAGGAGCCAGGAAAAGAGAATGGATTTGAGAGGGCAGGGGGCTTTCCAGAGAGAGATGGGAAAGACAGAAGGAAGAGAAGGTGAAGCAGCAGAGAGAACAGAATAAATGTTCCGGACAGTGATGGGGTGAAAAGAGCTGCTGGTGGACCAGATTAATTCATCCTTGGTGCCAATTTGGAGAACCCCGCGATGAGTGAATCTGGATGTGAAGGAGGGGGGGCAATGTCAAGCTGAAGGTCAGTTTTCCAAAGACGCTGAAATGAAGACATGATTATAACCCATAAAGTACGAAAATATTCTCAATTGATATGACTTAACTTATGGTTGTAAACTTAAAAAGATTTATGAAAATACTCGACATTTGATTCTAATTTTCCGTAATCGACAAAATGTCTGATTTGTCATTAGATGCTTTAATTGGGATGTAAAAGATTAATGGTTAAGTATGTTTATTAATTCGAATTCGATATGACTTAAAATACAATATAAAAAAAATTGGGAGATATAGATCGTTTCAAATTAAATTATTTTTTAAATTAAAAATAAATAAATTATATTTATAATATATTTAGAAAAAAATCATATTTTCAAATTTAAAATTTTAATATAATTTTTAAAAATGAAAAATAATAACATTATTATTTAATAACTAAAACAATTTAAATCTTTTTTTTAAATATTAAATTTTATATTAATAAATAAAGTATTCCATCATAATTGTAATATTCTTAACTTATGGTTTATTATAAGTTTTTGAGTGTAAAAAAAATTATTTATCAAATTCTATCATAATTGTAATATTTCTAACCTAGCATTTACAATTTAATATAATTTTTTCCCATTTCCGAACTTACAGCCAAAAATCGAATCATACTGTGGTATTTTGGATTTTTTTGTGACCAGTACGGCCAACTTGGTAGCTCTTCAGTTCTCAGTGACCCTTGAGGTCTTAAATATTAATCACTATATATTTATTTTAGGCAAGGATTTAACATAAAATGAGAGATCAAATTTTTTCAAATATATATTATATATAAATAATTTATATTAAAATATTTTGTATTTAGACATTTTATTACACAAATTTAAATGATTTTTTACTATTAATATATTTTTAATTATATGTCAAATGTGGTGTGAGAAAAATTTAGCGGCTAAAAGAAAATTAAGTTATTATAAGAAGGTCATCAACCTTACCCTAGAAGATCAAAAGTATCTCTCTATTTTAACTAGCTCAAAAAAGAAAATTAATATAGAAGAGATTAGAACAAATTCTCATAAGCTCCATAGTGCAGTTCCTAAAATGCTATGGATGGAAACAATCTGCCATATATGTGAGAATAGGAACATCGAGGATGAAAACCACTTCCTCTTAAAGTGCCCCGCGTACAACCACATTAGATCTTAGTTTCACAATCTTTGTTACAATACTGACCTTCCTAGCCTTTTACAATGTCAAAATTATAGTGAGCTCAGGAGGCTTCTCTCCAAGCTTTTCGAGCATAGGAATAAAATATTAAATCAAAATAAATATTTTGTTTCTTTAGGTCTGATACACCAATGTTTGGTCTCAACCCACGTTAACCACCACCACCACCATCATCATCATCATCATTAATTCTTATTAAAGTATTTTTTTGATAATCCATATTGAATACTTTTTGAATATTTTTTTACTATTATTGAAATTTATTAATTTGTAAGGTGATTGGTTGAGGTCTTATTATGGGTTGTTTAGTAACTTCCATTTCTATTAGTTACTAATTTTTTGTTTTAGTTTTATTTCATTTTTATTTCGCTTTTGGATTTTTTATTTTTATTTTTACGAATTATATTTTTTTCACAATATTTTCAATTTAAATGACTTATTATAATATTAAAAACATATTTTAATAAATTTAATTATAAACAATTATACACATTAACAAAAATAAAATACACACAAATAGATATCTGTATTTTAATAGAAACAATATTAGTTAATAACATTTCTTAATTTTTTGTGATAGCATTCAATGATATAATATTTTATTAGTTGTTTTACTTTTTTGATAACATCTTTGTCTTTGTTCTTTTTTTCATTAAGCTATATTTAAGCTAAACCACAAATACTAGTTACTATATAGTCCTTGTTATATATATATATATAAGAAATTGATATTGACATAAATTAGTGTACATAAATTTTCATATTCATGTTGACATCAACATTTAAACATTTTATTCATACATTTTTTTACTTCTATTTTTATTGTAGTTAACATTATTTTTCTATTTAAAATATTATTTTTATTTTTTATTTTTCTTTAAAAAAATAATAATGAATCTTTTACACCCCTCTCATGCTGAACTATGAAATATACTTCTAAATTCAATCACAGAATAATTTGGAAAACATGTAAGATATCTCATACCACTGTATGAAGCTATTGCTCTGTCATTCATTCGCTTAGAATATATTTGCTGTGGGGCGGGGTAATGCTGGGCATCCCCCTCTCGCTCCCTGGGCCCTATCATTCTCACTTCGAGATGAGCGGTAACAGCCGTCATTGCCTTTAGGGATGGTATTCATGCTACCAACGGCTGGCTTCAAAAGATGCCTTGGCCTGAGAGGTATCGCATAAATGGGTGTCCGTCACATCCACGCACTTGATCCGCTCAAATTCGTCGCTGTACTTGGAGCCCATTCCACTTTATTACTCATTATCGGCCCAAGGCTCAGAAAGATTCCACCACTTGCGTTTTTTATTAGAGGAAATCGCTATATATTCTGTAAAATTCGTACCCTCGAGACCATGCAAAAATACAATCGGATTTTAATAATTTATTTCGGTCAAAGTTACTTGTTTTATATTATCAACCCAATTAAGGCTGGATTTTTTCCTTTGCAATGAATTATTTACAAGGCTATATTAAATAATTCATTAACATTGTCACATTTTTTTTTGTTGTTTCTGTATATATAATTTATCCTATTTTTAATATTACTTTTTACTTGTATATTTCATATGAAAACATTACGAAACTTTTAAACGCCTATGAATTTCAAAAGTAGTGAGGTTGATGTTATTACATATTTTGCCATTTCCTTCTATAATTAAGATGTATGATATGACTTACTCTATCTTCCCTCTCCAAAACTTAACAACGTCTTATTTGTCTAGCGCGCAAATGTTATTTGATGCACCATTATGTATGTTAATTTTTATTAATCTTTGAGTTTCGAGTTCTTATTTCAACTATTTTTTATTGATTTTTTTTTATAGTTTTAATTGAAGCTTTGTGAAAATGTTGAATATTCTTATTTTCCCATAAATTTTAAAATAATTTGTAATTTCTACAGATTTTATTTCTAATTTTCTATTAGTTGAGTGACTCTTGATTTGACATAATTTTCCTTGTCGAGGGATTTTTACTTTTAGTATTTGTTAGTGTTTGACAAATTATTTAAAAAAAAAAAACTAATTTTGTAAGTGGCCATTTTGTTACTCATGTGACACTCACATTAACAAAATGCTTTGAGCAAGTCTTTTACATTAGTGGGGGAGGGGCGATGGGGTGGGGAGGAGGATTTCTATCTGACACTGATAGTAACACAGGGATTGCTAGTGTTATCTCTTATTTCATTTTAAAAAATTTCATACTTAGATACTTGGGAGAATAAATTGTATAGAGTTGTGAATGTATGCAAAATGGAGGATGTGTGGAAGAGGGAGTCTTTGCAAGAGAACATGGTGTACATGGAACTTTATTTCACAAACACAAAATTATTTTAACTTTAAATGAAGACTTAGTATCTAATATTAAAGGACATCTCATTTTAATACATGTGAGAAAGAAGTATTGTGGAATACAACGGTGGCGAAGCAAGGAATGGAAACTTTAATTTGCAATGTTGTACATCTAGAAACAACATATCTTGGTATTAAAAGAAATTTGAATACTATGTGCATTTATGATTTCACATATGTGAATTAAATACTTATGACCAAGCAATATTAAGCTAAGTGTCTTTGTAATGCGTGTAAACAAGAAGTGTTGTGTGGGAGAATGAGTGTGCAGAGAAAGGAACATAAAATTTCTTCCGCAATGTTTTGGTCCTTCCTTTGCACACCTCATTTTCGCAGGACAATATGTATTAATCAATTAATAAGAAACAGGGTTGGAGAGGGAAATTTATTCCATAGACATGAAATTATTTTAAATTTAAACAAAACTCAGTATCCAATATTAAATGAAGCCTCTCTTTTATGTGTGTCAGAAAGGAGTTTTGAGTGTGGGAATCAGTGTGTGGAGAAATGAATAAAAACTTTAATTCATAGTGTTCCACATCATCAGATACATTTCCCCTTACGGATGGATTGACATGGGCTCGTTTTATTTCATACAGGGATGTTTCGACAAATTTTATGTGCGGTTTTCAAAACTATGTTCAATAACTTTAATCATTTAAAATCTAGAAATAGCTAATGTTGGTATTTAAGGTTCATGAATACTATGTGCATTTGTGATTTCACATTTGTGAATTAAATATTTATTATGCAATATTAAATGAAGTGTATTTTTAATGATTGTGAAAAAAAATGTTGTGCACGAGAAATGTGTGCGAGTAAGGAATAGAAAATTTCCTCCACAATGTTTCAATCCTCTGCATATAATTCCCGTCCACATAACTTTTTCCACACACCTCTCTCCTACAGGACAATACATATTAATCGATTAATGGGTAGTTTTTGTTTATTAAATTTTTGGGAATGGAAATTTTTGTTTACGTGTACATCAGGTGTGGAATAAGGGTGGATGACTAACTATTCACATTAGTATATTTTAAATCCTTGATGGTTTAAAAACGATATCAAAGTAGAAAAATGTAATCTTGATATTCACAACTTTTAAATACTATGTGCATTTGTGATCTTAGATTTGTGAATTAAATACTTATTATCGAATATTAAATGAAGTTTCTTTTTAACGCATGTGAGGAAGAGGAGTTGTGTGGGGAAACATATGTGTAGATTAAGGAAAAACAAAAATCTTGTAATTTTTTGTATCTCCGTATGCATTTCCATAGATCTCTATCCCTCAAAAAATACATATTAATGAATTACTTGGTGTTTCTTAGTTTTATTCAATGTTTACGTTGAAGCTACTATTAATATTGAATTTCATAGGAGGAGGATGTTGTTACAAGCTAACATGAGAAAATTGGAAACACTACCTTTTTAAACAAATTTGTAAACGTTTTATATAATGCATTTAGCATTGAAATTCCAACTAATATCATTACCATATGCAAAATGTAATGGTAAATTCGAAGGAATATTGATTTACTGAAAATTTCATGTTATCATATATTCCTACAACATTGTGCCATCACGTCTCTCAATTGAACCACAATTGTGAACATCTATTGATGATGTAGATGATGTTCTTTGGTATCCATATGATAAGTGTAATTTCAAGTAACTTGAATTTAGTTCTCAAAAAAGTTTGTGGAGCTTGAAGCATGAGTAGAGAGAAAAGGAAAGAAGACAATTAGGAAACTAGTTTATAGCTACAAGGCTTATTGATAGTTTCATAGTACAACCATCATTTCATAACATTAAGAGTAAATGTGATTTAATACTCATACAATTTAATGATCATTGCATGTGCATATTCAATGAATTGAATGTTGAAAAGATTGATATTTTTCCTATGAAGTTGTTTTCTATTAATCATATATACTAGTTAACTTTAATCACGCGTTATTGACAATGTTTCTTTGACATTTTGTGAATGCGCTGTAGCAGGAAGAGAATTTTATTCGAAAATGAAAAAGAAAATTGGTTCTATAAACCTAGTAGCAAAAAACATACAAGTGATGAGGACATATATATACACATGCCATCACGAAATTGGTTAATGAGGACAAATATTGGCGTGATGAAAAATATCGAAGCTAACTTGATATTTGATACAAAGGTTTCGTATTTATTTTATTTTGTACATTTTTGTGAATTAGGGTATTGTTGACACAGTGAACCACACCCTCCAAAATTTTTCTTACACTTGAATTTTGGATCCTACTGATGATATTAAGATTTTTTGCTCTATGGTTACTTCTTGACTGATTGATGTTTTCTTAAAGTGCTAAAATATTCCTCTCAAAGTTATAACTCTCAAATTCACTTGTTCACACGTGTTTAGCTCCTAATGAAATTATAAGCATACTTCCTTTATGAAATCTTCAACATGCATAGCATTGTCCATCAAGAAAGTTCCTGTGCAATTTTCAACTCATGTCGACAGTCAATGTGCACTTTACTTGAAAACCTCCCTCACTTTGGTTGCATTTGTACTTTAATTTTGGTGAGTTTTCTCAACTGTCGTCTTTTGCACACTTTCACTTTCACAAATGTCACTTTCACATTATCAACTATCATTTTGGCTTACTTTATCTTTAATAAGTGCTTTTCTTATGTCATATTCTCTCTTTAATGTTTCACTTTCAAGTTCGTTCACATTTGCAAGTATTGTTCGTTCACCTCTATATATGTTGCAATTTTTCACATCACTAGAGTTTTTTATGGTGCAGTTCTCTACATTAAACAAGACTACATATCATCAGAATAAGTGCTAGACACATTCTCACAGATTACATCCCTTTTAGGTCATAGTAGACACATTTTTCGTAACTTGTATTCTAAGTGTCACATTATGGTGTTTCAACTGTCACACATAGAAATAAGCATCACTTTCTTTTTGTTTTAGGGTGTGATTGATGTTAATGAGTCTTGTTCATTCCTTTAACTTTTATTGATAAAAATTATGTGTGTTGTCCAACTTTGGGTCTTGATATGTTGCATTTCATTTTCTTACTCTTCTAGTCCCACACATAGCCATTTTTAGAGCTCTTCTTGGTCCTTCAACCTAGTGCATGTTGTGAAGGAATTATTCTATTATAAAGAGATGAGATTAACATATTCATGAGGCTCAATGATGCAACCTTTCTCACCAATATTTTTTCATTAATTCCTCCTCAAGATCATCTCAAGTTACTATGCATTATGAACCTTACACGGGTAGTCACCTAACCATTCTCTCTTATACTGACTCACTACACTGAGATTTGATCACCAATGTCGCGCATGGCACATAAAAACTACTGGATCACAACATGGATACCTTTCACCCTCTTGAAGAGGAAAACTATGTAATACAGAGACACTCCTATCTTCACCATGCAGTGAAAACCCTCCTCAAAAAAGTTGTTTCCTTCCTATGGCTTCCCTCAGTGAAAAGTAAATTCTAAATGAACAAGACCCCTTCTTGGGTCAAATTGTGCTAGAGTAGAAGGAAAGTGCATTCCAAATCAATAGTAACCCCTTGGTGAGTCAAATTGTGCTTTCCTTAAGGCCTTTTCTCCCTTTCAGTGCATAACGCAGTCTTAAGCCTAAAGCCTTCATCCTTCCTTATTCCCATAGTGCTCTACACTCAAATCTCATCCTTGAAAAGCCTCTCTCAGCACATGGGGAAGTCTGAAGAGTTAGTGAGCCTTTAACAATTTAAATTGTGATTTCCTAAATGCCTCCTTCTCCTTCCAGCACATAGCAGAGTCTGAAGCCTGAAGCCCTCATCCTTCTCTCTTTTCCTTCCCCTATGAGTTAATACTTACTTCCTTTCTCATTTAGCTTATGGCATAGTAGGAAGGCTTAGGGAGACCTCGTCTTAGCCATTTACTAGTCAAACTATGCTTTCCAAGTCTCCCTCTCTTTCCTTCTCCGCGCATGGCATAGTCTTAAGCAGCAAGCTTCCCCACCTTATTCCTTGCTGTTCTCCACTACTCTATACCAAAGAGAGCTCCTCTTTACAAACCATAGTCCAGTAACAATGAACAATGGAGCCTTCCTAATCCATTGATGAGTTCAACTCTGCCTTCCTTATAAAGACTTCTTCTTCCAACCCCTCTATAAACCTATCATTAGTTGTTCATTCCATGAGCTAGGTAGTGACAGAATAGGGGATTTTAAGACCAGGTTTTCCTTGTCATGAATGATTTTCATTGGAAGGAGTACCTTCATAGCATGAAAAGCTGATGTTGGAAGCAGATAGAAAGGAAAATTCATAAAGAAACACATGGAGAGTAGAAGCACAAAGGAGAACTATCACGAAGACATGAATAATATCCTCAACCCGAACGGAAAGAAGACATTGTATGATGACTCACTGGATTCCAATATTGATCCAAGTCCCTTTCGAGGATGAAGTGAAGAAAATAAAGGATCGTTCATCAATTCGGGATATAGACAATATCTCACATGAATATTGAAGACAAAGAAGTTAGGAGGAAAAATTAGCATTTCCATCTCATCATGAAGTGCATGTCATCATCGTCAAGCTGTAACTTGTACAAGTGTCATCGTAATGTCAAGTGTATCCATGTGTTGTGCCACATCATCATCTGCAATATGATTTTGTATTTCCACGAAAAGGATGAAATGTAATGTTGTGGAAGTCCAATAATCATATGTGGAATAGGAAGAGTCACATAGTCATATATGGACAAAAGTCACATGAAGAAGTCCAAAATTCACATAGAGAAGTCCAAAGGTCATTTAGAAGTTCAAAAGTTGTTTATCAGATCAAAGGTCATAAAATAAGTCCAAGAGTCATTAGGGTAACTCAACAGTCATGGGGATATGCAGGGTAATTCCTATTGTTATAAAAGAAACCTTGTAACTCACCGTGCAGATTGTAGAATCTAAAATGGATCATATTATTTTGGATCTGGGGTCAGATGCAAACATTTTACCAAAGCAGACTTGGGAGGGGATGGGGACATTCGCTTTGCAATGGTCTCTGATTCAGTTAAGGATGGAAAATTAATGGAAGATCACCCCAATGGGATGATTATAAGGATTAAATGTAGACATTGAAGGCGTCAGTGCATTAGCTGTCTTTGAAGTGATAGAGATTGTGGATGACAAGAACCCCTACTTTGCGCTCCTTGGCATTGATTAGGCTACTGACATGAACGGGGTAATCAACCTAAAGAAGTGAAAGATGATATTTGAAAAGAAATTGCTTCACATAATAGTACCCCTAGATCCTTTTGAAGGATCACGCTATACCGAATCAGTCCACGATTATGAAAGAAATGACGATTTGGACTACATATATAAGATAACATCGCGAGACCAAGATTGGGTGAATCCAACAACGGATGGATAAATTACATGGAATTGCGAGAGTTCCTGCACCTTAGACTCTGATGAAGAATTAGAGCACTGGCAAAATCGGCTACATGAAGTAACCACGTGAAGTTGTAACATGATGACCTGATCACTGCAATGTGTCATCAAAACTAAGAAATTTTCCCACCTATGATGGCTTTAATGTTGTGGATGTGTTTTTGGATGCATTTTAGAGGGAAGTACTAGAGAAGAAACGCTTCTAGGATTTTGGTTGGGCACTGCACGCTACACCCACGAGATGGTGGGTACACACAAGAGTAGTTTTGACGATTTTTGTGAGTGTAGGAGAATGATGCCAACACACTTTGGGAAGTTGAAGATACGAATGATAGACAAATATGATGGGAAGGATGATCCGCACGTACATTTGTCCAAATGGGCTAAGGCTTATGGAGAAAAGCCCCAACCTGAAAGGGTGCACTTGTTCTGTCATACCTTGGATGTCATCTCGATGAACTGGTACTTAGAGACATAGCTCCTCCATGGCATAGGTGAATGGGATATTCTGTGCGAAGGATTCATAATGGCGTTTAGATTCGAAGACAGACGAAGCACTACAAGAATTTAAAGCAATAATATTTAGGATATCGTAGGATCCTTTGGATCTGGTTCAACTCGATTGGTCCACTCTGCTGAGCCATGCACTAGAATGCTATAATGTGACTACTGAAGAAGAAGACGAGGACCCACGAAAGATTAATATCACTTAAACCGAGGGTCACTATGAGGTCGAGGGATCACAGATCAAGAATCCTGATATAATCGTGCCACTGAAAATGAAATAGGTAAATATTGGTACAGAGGCCGAGCCAAAATTTGTGAAGATTGGAGATTATTGGGATGATGGGATGGTAGATAAGATTGTTGAATTGCTCCGCGAATACCAGGATTTGTTCCTTACCAGGATCACAAAGTTAAAGGGGATAATAGGAGACCTGGGTGTTATGAAGATCATGATAAAACCCGACGTGAAGTTGGTTAAGAAAATACCTTACCATCTCATTCCGAAGTATAAGGAGAAGGTCCTCTTAGAGCGAAACAAGATGCTCACAGCAGGCATCATTGAGCCCATAGAAGAATCTAATTGGGTGAGCCCAATGGTGGTACAAGAAAAGAAGAAGAAGGATGAAATAAGGATATGCGTAGATCTCAATAAGTTGAATGACACTTGTGTACATGATCCTTTCTTGAGTTCATTCACTGATGAGGTATTGAATAATGTAGGTGCCTAGGAAGCGTACTCCTTCACTAATGGGTTCTCTGGGAATCATCACATCAAAATCTCACCTGAAGATAGAAGGAAGATGACCTTCGCAACTGAATGGCCATGTTTCTAATACATTATAATGCATTTTAGATTGAATAATGCGCCTACGATTGTTTCGCGCGTAGTCATTACCACATTGAAAGAATTCATTCATAAGTTTCTGGAGGTGTACTTTGTTGACTGGACTATGTTTGGGCTGGTGGAATTCCATGTGGCAAGTTTGCGCTTATTTCTAGATACTTGTCGAAGGTACCAGATTGTGCTCAATCTGAAGAAAGGCATGTTTTGTGTTCATTTTGGGACTCTGCTTTGTCATGTAGTTTGTAGACAGGGACTGATGGTAGATCTCGCAAAGGTCATAGTGATACTTAACTTGAGCGCGTCGAGGAGTGTGAAATAGCCGCGCGCAACCTTGGGACATAATGGGTACTACAGGAAGTTTATCAAGGGCTATGCCCAAATCACCGCACCTATGGAGAAGTTGTTGAAAAAGGATGTCACATTCTGTTGGAACAAGGAATATCAGAAAAGATTGGATATATTGAATAAAAAAATGGTCACCGTGCCGCTTTTAGTCTTCCTACGTTGAAATACCTGGTCAATAAGCCTATGTTAGGGGGGAGAATATTTAGGTTGTTGTTATTTTTCTAGGAATATGATTTTGACATTATTGTGAAGCTTGGAGGACTGAACACAGGACCAGACCACCTATTGTGCATCGAAACAGGGAAAGAGCCCACTAATTTGGAGGAGGGATTTCCTGACATGCAACTATTTGTAGTGCATGTCATAGATGGACACTTGGAAGATATCATACACTTCCTAACCATAGGAACTGCCCTGGAAGGTTACACTATCCAGCAGAAAAAGGAGTTAGTGGTACGTGTGGCAGACTTCTCCGTCATTGCCGGACATCTGTACAAAATGGGATATAATGAAGTATTACGACATTATGTTCCTCTAGTTGAAAGGAGTAGTATCCTCGCGGACGCTCATGGGGTCGCCGCGGGAGGCCATTATGGATGAAGAGTGATCGCACAGAAGATTCTATGCACAGGGTTGTGGTGGCCAACCCTCCATGCGGATTCAAAAGCTTACTGCAAGGCATATGATGTGTGTCAATGGACTGGCAGGCCATCATGGAAATATGAGCTGCCTCTGAACCCATAGATGGCGTTGCAACCTTTCAGAAATGGGTGATAGATTTTGTGGGATCCATTCAACCCCAAGGAAAGAAGATGAGAGTGCTGTACATTTCACTGCGACTGAGTATTTGACTTGATGGGCAGAGGCATAGCCTATGAAGGATTGAACGGGTGTGACTACTGTGAAGTTCCTCTTTGAGTATGTACTGATGTGATTTCACCAACGGGTCCAAAAGCAACGTGAAAAATCATGGCAAGATCGACACATTAAACTGCACACCTTTAAGATAAATGATCTAGTTTTGTTATATGATAGCTAGTTTGATAAATTTCCAAGGAAATTCACAGTGCACTTGCTAGGGCTCTATGTCATTAAGGAGATTATCGATAGTGGAGTAGTTCAGTTGGTTAAACTGAACAAAGATCCCTTCCCAGGAAAGGTGAATGGTAGCCGATTGAAGCCATACACCAGTGATTCAGCTAGGTGACTATATTAAGGTATCATAGTCTTAGCGCTCTAGGCAGTTGAAAGGAGGTGCATGACTATAAACTACACTACCTAGGTTGGGGAACTACGCGATTGGAGGATTGTGCGAAACGAGGAAATGTCACAGGGTTCGCAACAACGTGAAGAGAGTTGCGCTACCTAGGGAGAAATTGCGCAGGTCAGCGAGAAAGTGATAGTTAAGGTCACTATTCATGATTTCATGATAGGAATGCGGCCAAATGGAGTGGGCGGCCAACATTTAAGACAAAATTTATGGGTAATATCCTTGGAAATTCGCTCCCAATCCGACATTAACGAACCGAATGTGGGGGGAATGGTTAGATTGGAATTCAAAATGGCTTATGAATTTAGGTGGATACCCAACAAAAAACACTTGGCATTTTGAAGATTTTGTTGGTGAGCTCTTAGACATGCATGACTCGCACATTCTGCGAAGCATTGCTCAACTGCTGAGTGTTTGATGGATTCCGAAAACCCAATCACAATTTCATTTGTGATTTTATCCTAGGATCCGAAGTTATGGACACTGAAGTAGTGACAACCGAGGGGGCTATGCCAGAGGTTGTTAGGGAGGTAGAGGGAGCTGCTTCAGAGTTGCAAAGGTATTAGTTGAAGTCTCCAAATCCCCATGGATGCCTAGACCGAAGCCAACCCCAATCAATGAGATTGCGAAGGATAAGAAGGGAAAGTAGGTTGCGATATCGGTGCATGCATCACCTAGAAGAAACCCATCAAAGGACAAGCCCATCACACAAGAAAAGGGCAAAGCTATTAACTTGGAGTCGGAGGAGGAAGAAATGGAGGACATCGCGATGGATGATGAGCAGTTGGGCATGGAAATGGAGGAAGTTGAAGTCGAGGGTTTTGACCCTATAACTAAGTTGCCGAAATACATCCTTGTGCCCAAGGGCAAAACCAAAGTGTCGAATGATAGTGATGAAAGAAAGGTGGCCTTGCACACACCTCTGCTACAAGATGAAATTGTCTTTGAAGGACCGCGATTAGGGCATGTTCCAATGTTGAAACTAGAAGATTGGGACTTAGCTGACCATGAGAAGTTCCCGCACTTTGGGATAGAGTAGCTAATGCACTGCGTTGTTTACACAACCAGTGGGATGACTGCATTGGAACTGTGGAAGTGGCTCAGGGGAGTAGACAAGGCAGGTCTGCTCAACCTGCTATGGGTGTTGCACTATAATCACACTTGCATTACAGTATTGGTCATCAAGCAGCTGCATTATGGGTGTTTATGGCTGGAGGAGCCGATACCCATCACCGACATATTGATCAATAGGATCACATGGCTTCCCTACATAGGGGAAAATCTGTAAATTATGTTTGGTGGAAACAGTCGTGATCAAGCCCTCACAAAGGCCATGAAGGAGAAATTCAAGCTCGTGAAGTAGCTACGAGGCTATGCCATCTCGAGTATCTGCGAACCATTTTATCAAGGTGGCTAAGGGGATTTTGGCAGGAAAGGCTACAAGGAAGTGTTACGCAGATAAAGTGGCGGCACCGGTCAGTGCACTAGCAGTTAAATGCGCTGAAGGAGTCTAGCTTAATTGGGCACGCTATCTGTGCAGTGAGTTCCTTGTGAACTTTCGTGAGGCATAGGAGCTCAGCAAGACCTTCCACTATGTGTGGCTCCTGTTGTCTATTGTGCTTATAGCCTGCGAGCTGCCGAAAGACAGTCAATTTCCCTCAGTCGTGTTGGACCTACTAGAAGAAGTCAAGTACAGTTCACTGTGGGTGACCAAGGATGATTCGTGAATCAAGGGTAGCAAGATCTTCTGGATCTTGATGGAAATGTACATCGGCATGGCTATCAAGCGCAAACCGCGATTGTCACCTACTATATTTGCCAAACTACCGGAGTACGCGGAGCTCAAGGTAGGTTTTCACCGTGCATCGATCAGGGCAAAGAAGGACCCTGAGCAGACATGGTATGACCTGCCTTACTTGGCAATGGACAACGTGATTGATGTAGTAATCGATCACTGGCCAGCAGAGTGGTGCACTACCTCAGACTTGGCGGTAGGGTCGAGCAAGTCCACTATGTAGCACATAAAGGAGGAGGCCAAGCTCAAAATGATGCTGCTAGCTGAGAAGAGGAAGAAGGAGGCTGCTGACAAGGCCAAAGTAGAGTGCGATGCCACCCAATAGGCAGAAAAGCAGACAAACGAAATAGAGTGTGGCTCTAACAAAGGTGCGTGGTCGCCTTCGCTAAAAACAGAGGAAGAAATAGAGGAGCAAACATAGCAGCACAGAGTAGACCCACAGACAATGTCATACCACATCAAACATCTAAGAGAACTAGAAAAATTGATGCCGTGGAAGAAATCCAAGGCCAGTAAGGTGTCGCTGGACCTAATCACCCTCACAGTGGGAGATTTGAATGACATTGGAGACACGGTACAGGATGTCACCGTGGAGGTCCTGTAACAGTTTGAGCAGGAGAAATAGCAACTTTTGGGGGCCATCCAGATGGGTTTGCATGAGATACATATCCACACATCATAGGCTGGCACAACATCCACCAGCCTCGCTATCGGTACTTCAAAAGCTGGAGCGATGTTGCGTGTGAAGGAATCTCTAGTGATACTGCTGCTAGATGGAGCACTAGAAACAGAAAATGAATCTGATAGGCCCACTTCTAGCGCCCTTAAGGGAGTGGGGTTGAACTTGGCACCGCTCCCTAGCGAGGCGCTCCACCCACTGCAAGATGGACTAATCGTTGAGCTGAGAACCCACAAACACAACACTTTGCAAGTAATCATTGAGCAAAAGATTAATAATGAACAGATGGCCCTACAACGAGACACCACCCTCACTTCCATGGTGGAGCTCATTCATGAAAATATGCGCATGATTAATGTTGTGAGGGAAGCCTGCTGAATGGTCCCCAAATTGGCCATTCTTGAGGATGAGGAGGAAGATGAGCATGTCTACAAGCGTGCTACATGGGTGCGCGACGCTCGCACAAAGTTGGCTAAAGTTTAGCTAGAGCTGAGCCTACAAATTGCTGATTTATAGTTGAAGGCCTAGCCTTCAACTCTACCAGAAGCAAAGGAGCAGCATGCAATTGCTGTGACAGAGGTGGTAGTCGCAGTAGATAGTTCAGTAGGATACTTCATAGGGTTGTTTGAATAGTCATTCGAGGTCCTAACGAGTTTGCAGGAGGACCCTAATATACATCAGCTGGAGATAGAGGTGTGGGAATTGAAGTAGCGCTATGATGAAGTAAAAGGTACAACATGCACCATCACTCTCACGCAGAGACTGGCAAAATTGCAGGACGCGAACACATTAAAGGAACAGGTCGATGCAGCGTAGTGCAAGGAGGTAGTGCTGATGGCGCGCTTGAAGCCCTGGTTGGACGAAGCTTATTTCTTCATGGCCTCCATTGAAGGAAAGCTTGCTAATATGCAAGTGACTCAACAGAAGCTCCAGGTTGATAGTTCAAGACTAGCAATGAAGTAGTTGGTTGAAGAAGTGAAGCAGGCGACTTCTCAGTGCACCACCAAGGTTGTCGTCATACAGGTCGAGCTGGGATGTCTTTGTGCCAAGATCACCACACCTGTAGAGTGACTTGAGGCCAAGTCACCATTTTTGTGTTAGGGGAATGTTGGGAATGGGTTCCCCTAAGGTTAGTTTTGGGGCTAAAAGCCCATGTTTTGGGACAATTTTGTAACAAAGTTATAAAGTCTCCACATTTTGTGGTTGCAGAGCACTAAGGCGTCAAGAGTCATAAAAGGTTTTCCGCCCTTATTTTGTAAAGTGTAAAGCCAGCTGTAAATATCCACCCATGGTCCGCAGGCCATGGGACTGTATAAAAAGGAGGTAAGTAAGTAAGCTCTAGGTAGTGGATAGCGAAGAATGAAGTAGGGAGTTAAGCATTGGAGTCTATGTGTTCTCGAGTCTTAGCGTAGGTAGAGGCTCTATAGCTGAGTGCGTAGAGGCCTAGGGTGGAAGTCCGTAGCTGAGTGCGTAGACCCTTGCAGCTATGTACGCAAGGTGGATAGAGTCTATATTAAATTAAAGATATCAATAAAGACAAGTATTATGTAATTATTGTGTATTTATTCCTTGTTAATACATCTTCTTATATTTTGTTTTGGGTTTAATTTACAATGTTTATGTGATGCACAAATATATGTGATTATGTTGGTTAATTGAACGCAAGAAAGAATATCAATTTACATGGTGCTAACTATGATTGATTAGTAAGTTAAGTGGAACACTTAAAATAACTTGGGAACCTATAAAGTATGTTGTCATAGATGCGCGGAAGTACTTGGATCATGGGATAAGGCTGCGCGAAGGTCAATCATACACCTTTGTTGAGGTATTTAAGGTTGGGTTAAAGAGTAAACTAACAGAGCCCTAAGGTTTAGCAGCCTGTGCGGAAGTAGGGGTTGAGGGTAAAAACCGACATCACGACCATATTAGGGTGTAGAAACTTGGTTCCAGCATCCCCCTATACTACTTCGGGTGAGACTTCAGTCTGCGCTCCGCGGGCTGATGCCGAAAGGGAAAATAGTGTAGGGATTTTTTTGGCTAACTAACGTTGAACCTGGGTTAGGCCCCACGAAGCGAAAAAGAGTGTCAAGTGATGGTTGCACTAATAACAGTAAGGGGCTACACTAGTAGTATATGGACCTAACATGCCCCTATCGTTCAAAAAGTGTTGTCCTCAACACTTGAGTAGTTCTGGACACTTCTGTATAAAATTCTTATCCTCCCATGTGAAATATTTAGTGGGTAAGTTCTTCCACTTGACGAGATACTCTAAAATAGATCGATTTCGTAGCTGTCAAGTTCTTATTTCCTTGATTCCTTCAGGTTCCACTATGATTTTTCCCTCCTTGTCAAGTTTCGACAATATTGTTTGAAATGGGAGCTTGTCACCTATAACCTTCTTTAGGCATGAAAAGCTGAAAAATGGCTGCACTCAGGAAGATATAGGAAGCTTCAATTTGTATGGCATAGTACCAATATTTTGCAGCACCTCCTAAGGACCATAATACTTTGCTGATAATTTATTATCCTTCTTAGCTTGCTTGAGGGACATTTGTTTCTATGGTTGTAGCTGTAAAATGCCTAGTTACCTACGTTAAAAATTCTTTTAGTACGATGTTGATGTGCCTATTTTTTCATTTGATGCTGAGCCAAAGTGAGGATATCCTTTAAGAGTTGGAGAACCTTTTGTTGATACATGATGTGATATTCCATTGCTTTAACCTTAGAATTTTCTCTTAAATATGATGTGATGGATGGTGTATGATATCCATAAAGTGCCATAAATGGGGTCATTTTTTCTCAAGTGTTATACCACCCTTCAACTAGAGGTAACCACTTGACCCATTGTGTTTGTTTATCAGATAGAAATCCAATAATATATCCTTCCAAACATTTTTTCACTATCTCCTTTTGTCCATCTACCTTGGTAGTTTAAGGAGTGGTAATTCCTACCAATGCAGTAGAAGATATAGCGGATTCATTTCTTCTTTCTCTGGGGTTGGTTCTTGGTGTATATCCTCTTATTTTGATGTTTCTAGATCCTTTTCTTCCTCCTCTTCAAAATACATGTAAAATAATTTCTTCTCATCACACTTATGACCTTTAGTGTATTTTCTATCACAACGGTAACATTGCCCATTTTCTCTTTTTTCTTCCAATTTTTGTGGTGTCAACCTTGTAGGTAGTGGAAGGCTAGGAGCAACAACACTTCCATCTTTATATTTGTGAGTGGTAGGATTCCTTGTTGTCATAATTTTGCTTTCAATTTTTCTTTCCAACCTGAATGCCTTCTCAAATGAATCAAGTTCCCAAAGCCGAATCTCATGTTGAAATGTTATCATTTAAAGTCCCTATGAAAACATCATCCCTTTGCTTCTCTACAATATCATTTACCCTTATACTCAATTTTTGGAAGTCCTCAATGTGCTCTTCCATTGAACCCTTTTGTTTGATATTTATCAATTGGCTAAAGAAGGTGTTACCCTTTGTATCCTCATAATGAGATATCATTTCCTCTGGAAAATTTACTAGGTGACAAGTGGTTTATTAGAACAAAGCCTTCTATACTATACAAACTAATTTGGCTCTAAATATAAACATGCAATAAATATGTTTTTTAATAGTTGCACCTTATGTAGATCAAAATATTGCTCCATCTATAGTATACAGGTTACCAGAGCCATCAAACTTTCTCATATCTCCTTCTCATGCTTTTATGAGCTCGATCTTGAATCTGGTGTATCTCTGTAATTTCGAATTTCCAAGGTTTGAAATTGTTTCTTGTGGTATCCCTATGAGTCCTCTTTCCAACTCCATAAGTTGTATCAAGATAGGATTCTCCAAAAAAGGGTTATGCCTAATCTCCCATGATGTCCTCATTATAGACTAGTTCAGTAGAGAGAACTTGTATGAAGTGTCACATGTCACTGTTTCAACCTTAGGACCTGAAAACGATACCCAACAAACTAAAGTCCATCCTATTTCTATCACTTTTTACTAAATTCGAATATAATGAAGACACCAATTCTCTGATCCTATAGAATATCATTTACCCTTATATTCAATTTTACGAACTCCTCAATTTTCTCTACCATTGAACCCTTTTGTTTGATATTTATAGATAAAGAAGGTGTTGCCATTTTTATCCTCATAATGTGCTATCATCTCCTCTGTGAAAATTGACCAGGTGACAAGTGGTTTACGAGAACAAAGCCCTCTATACCATACAAAATGATTTGGTTCTAAATATAAATATGCAATACATACCTTTTATAATAGTTGCACATCATGTAGATCAAAATATTGCTCCATCTGTGGTATCGAAGTTTCCAGATCCTTGCAATCAAACTTCCTCATATCTCTTTATCATGCTTTTAGGAGCTCGATCCTGAATCTGATGTATCTATGTAATTTTACATCTTCAAGGTTTAAAATTATTTCTTGTGGTAGCCCTCTGAGTCGTCTTTCCAACCCCACAAGTCGTATCAGGATTCGATTCTCCAAAAAAGAGTTAGGCTCAATCTCCCATGATGACCTGATTATAGACTACTTCAGTAGAGCGAATTTGTATGAAGTATCACGTGTCATTGTTTCAACCTTAGGACTTGAAAACGATACCCAAAAAAATAATTTTTGTCCTCTCTCTATCACTTTTTATGCAATTCGAATCTGATGTTGAGACAAAAAATTATGAGTATTTTCCCAAGGTCGTCGGTTTGAGATCATATCTCCGAAACTATAGCGTGAAGAGATCTGAAATTTTGTCACGACGTTCATGAACATTTCATCTCAAATTGATCTTTTCTTTAGCTTTTGAAACTTCACAAAAAAATGTTATAGCGAAACCTCCACAAGGACCTATTTGAAGCGGCGAAACCCCAAAATCGAAAGCTCTGATACCAAATGTTATGCAACCAGCTCACAAAATAGAAGAAGGGATAGATCAATGACTTCAAAATTATCCGCTTCGAGGGGGGACCTTCTTTACATTAGATAAATGAAGAATTCTTGGATGATACAAATGACAAGACCTCCTTTCTATATATAGGAGTCCAAGGGGTCACAATATAATAAGAACCGACATAACAATAATATTCTAAGGGCACAACAATAACAATAATGGGTTCCTATGGGACACAATAATAACAATATGGGGACCACATAAGCAGAACAATACAATAGGGGGGTTTCACTTATAACAATAAGGGCTACACTAGTAGTAAAAGGACCTAACATAGAGTTTATTATCCATTGTAATAATGAAAACTCCACATTGATACTTAAAATGAAATTAAACAAGGGTTTAAAATGATTAAATCTATCATTTTCCTTTATAAACAGAGCGCGCTGACAATAAATTTTCATGTAACCAATATAATTTGAATGTAGATAAATAGTGAGCTTGACCAAGTTAACCACTGAAGACTAACTTTTATTACTTGGCATTATTGGCCCAAGGGCCAACCTCAAGGTCTTCACACCTCTTGTATCGAGGGTGACTAACTTTGGTGAGGTCGAGGGACCTGAAGTTTTACAATGAAGACATTGTGGAGTGTTTCTTTCTTACACACTTTTCAAAACAATATTGCATTTGACTGAAAACAAATATATCGACAATGTAGAGGAAACCACAAAAGGGACATGGGAATCATATAGGACATACCTAGAAGATCTTCGACATTATTAATTAAATAGCTCAATGGAAACATACCTTGCAAGCAAAGGGTTTCGAACAACAACAAAGTCTCTAAGTAACACACCAACTTCCCTTTCGTTGACTCCAAAAGCAGAGAAAAACAAATTTTTTGATCAGTAATCACTTGTAGAAAACCCTATATGAATTTGGAGGAATGAAACAATCTAAGGGTTTGCAGGCAACCAAAAATTGAGGTGCATGGCTTGAGGAAGTGACGAGTTAATGTAGGAGTAAAAAGCAGATTGGTATGTTAATGGACCCAAAGTTCTTGGCCATGTGAAATTTACGATCAAATGAGTGAGCGCTGATAGGGAAATTCCATACAAAGACATGCTACACAGAGGATGAGTCAGCAGGATTAAGCATGAGCCAAACCAATACAAAAAAATAGACAGGATACGAGATAAGAAGTTTAACATATGAACATGCCATGTTACGAAATAAGGTCACCGAGATTGACTGCAAGAACATGCCAAATATTACGGATATCTACCTTATTAAATAACCCTCTTATAACTGTATAACAACTAATGTCAGATCAAACCATGCTAATTATTGTAGAAAAATTCCAAATATTCACGGCTACAATTTGACCATCAAACTTTGACCCTTACAGCTTGTTAATTCATGAAAATTTTCGGAAAAAATCACATAGAGAGTATTTAGTTGACGCGTTTCGAACCAACTAGTGTGGTTCATCTTTAGGACAAGATGAATAGACAGATCTTAGAGGAAGGTTAAATAAGAAGGTATGTCAACCTAACGGTTAGACAAAAACGGTTGCATTTGACCAGGGAGGGAAATTTATGTATATAATATTATGAACCAACCAAATGCCTATTTACTCTAAATTGCTTAAATAATTAATAAATAATAATTATTCAATATATTAATTAACTTATTCATGCTTTATTTATTAATGTATTTATTTATTTTATTATCTCATTAGAAAATATGATTAAAATAAACTAAAATGAAAATATATAAATAACTAACTAAATATACTAAACTAACTAAAATATAAAATAAATAAATAATAAAAGGGATAAATAAATATATAAAAATCAAAAGTGGGGGAGTTCAAAAAAAAAAATGAAAAGAAAATATAACCAAAAGTGGGGGAGTTCAAAAAAAAATGAAAAGAAAATATAACCAATTATTAAAAAAAAGAGAGTAAAAAATAAATAAAAGGGGATAAATAAACAATAATACAATGAAAATTATTTAAAAAATAATATATATATATATATATATATATATATATATATATATATATATATATATATAGTGTTAATAAATGAAATTGATCACAAATACATAATATTACTTAAAAACAAAAAATAAATAAAAAGAGGGGGATGTTTTTAAAAAGAAAGGGGATAAAAAGCTCAGAAAAATAGGAGAAAGACTTAGAGGAGAGGGAGGGAATCCAACAATTTTCCAGCCGCGATCCCTATTAATGTTATTAGAGGACCGCTCAATTTCGTGCAAGAAAATATTTGTGTGACATTGTAACTGTTATATATATATATATATATATATATATATATATATATATGAGTTGTCTTTAATGTGAATTTTTGGAAGTTTTTCTGGTGGATTTTCCAGTCTAATTTCTCTAAAATCGGCAGGAATTTATTGAAATCACAAGTTTGATGGGTAACTCCTACACAATCCAAGTGCACTAAAGATTTTTCGAGGCACTGAATTCATATATACAGACAAAAAACAATTTAAATAACACAAATCAAAATTTCATTTCAAAATTTCCTACTAAATTCCAATACTAAAAAAATCCAAAACATAACACTAAAAACAACTCTCATATATACAACCCTTTGAAATCACAATACATACGCTGAAAGGAAAGATTCTAGGCCTATTATATGCACACTACATCCATACATGAACAATTAACGCAAGTACACGTGCATGCTCATTAGGGTGGCCCCCAAAATAGCCAAGATCTATGTCGAGATATTTATAAAACCGAAACACATATCTTTAATCCTTTTCAATGTTGCAATAATTACATTTGTTGCTTCAAACATATACATGTGTATATATTCAAAAAATGGTCCATCTATTTTTAAAGAGCATACAAAACCTATGATCTTATCTAATGGAGAATGATTAGTTTTCAATAGTGACATTCTAATAACTTAGGGCCACCATTTAAAAGTGGGTCCCGCCTAGTAGGCCTCTTGTCTATCATCCAATTTGATGAATATCATTAATTGAAAGATACATGAATTTTTTTAAATGCTAAAAATCCGCAATGGTTTAACGACTTTATCTATTATCAACATATGTCAACACTTTGAACTAGCTTTCATTTTTTTGGACCCATTTTTATATTTATCAATCCCACTGAATATCCACATGATCGTGCATGAATCGTAAGTCATAAATAAAAAATAAACCAAGCCATGAATATGATAGTTATAGACCTCTCTAGAAAATGCTACACGAACCATTTCGAAATACTTGATATATGTAAACATTTTTATTCATATGTGTTTAGGACTTTCACTAACATATTTACATATGTTGGTTTTAATTATCAACCCAATGAGAATGAAAATATTTTCAAGTTCTTATTTTCTAAAGGTGGTATTTTAAAAGTAATTATATTTTAAATGTGTAAAACTAATATTATTTTTAATATTTTTTTCTTTCATATTTTTTTAAAAATTTTTCTTTCATATTTTTTTAAAAACTCCTAAAATATCAGTTCCAGAAACTCAGGAGTATATATATATATATATATAACTATTCAGAATTATTATTTTAAATAAAATATTTTTCTCATATTAGAAAAAGTTGTAATTTTTTTTAATTAATATTTCATAAGATTATATGTTTATAAAGTTACTACCATTTTTTTATTGTATGGAAAATTAGTTTTTAATTAAATTTTGTATTAATGGACAAGATTACATGTTTTTATCCTATCAAAAATTAGACCCTTGACAATGTAACAGGTTCGTTGTTAGTAAAAGTTTGAAATTATAATTTGAATATCTATCTATCTATATATATATATATATATATATATATATATATATATATATATATTTCTTAGTAAAAAAAAATGTCTAGTATACTACTATGTTTAGGATGACAAACAATGGAGGAACTACTAAAACAATAATTTGTCATAAAAATTATGAAGAAAGAAAGCAATCCACCTCAAATGGGTCTTCACCTTTTGATAGTAGTCCATGGAATCGGTGGTAGTGGGCAAAGGCCCAATTTGAGGTGCTCCAATCTTTTGGTCATGTATTTAAATGACAACTACATCTCATTCAACATGAGCGAAATTTCATCTTTGGTATATAGTAGATTTATGTATCTTTGGTATGCCTTAAGTTTTAAATCCAAATAACGACCTCTATAAAAATTCAAAATTAGAGCGAGAATCTATTCCGAGGAACTTTCCATTTCTCCTATTGGAGTCAATGTTGAATTTTTCAGGGAGTTTGACATTTGAATTACCAAGTTAAAGACTCAAATTTTCGGCATGCTCATCGGCATCCTTTAGCTTCATAGTATATGACTCCTCTACTACAATGATCCCTCTCCCTTGTCATGGCTAATGCTGGGATCTAGTGGTACAAAAGGGAATGGAATGCGTAGATGAAGGAAGGGATAGAAATTTACATGAGATACAATTATGGTAGGGAAATGAGATGCAAATACCAATATATCTTGGACAAGTTTTGTAGTGCATGGAGCTCCGAAAGAGAAATAGGTCTTGTGGAAAGGCTAGATGCCATAACCAATAGATAATAACATGAAATATAAGATGAATGAAGCAAAAGGCATACCATTCAAAAGAAGTAGAAGAAAAATTCCACAAAGATAGAGGAACCTCTTACATTGAGAATGGAAAATAAGAAGAGTAAATGACCATTATAGTATTGATGTACAATGAAGCTAACCAAATCAATAAACCACATGAGTCATTATTATCTCATCCTCCACATCCTCCATGCACATAGAGACAATGACTATTATAAATGTATGGAAAATATTTCCTTTAGATATGGGTCACTCATCACAACTATTATAAATGCTATTATAAATGCATATAAAATTTTTCATTTAAATATGAGCCACTCGTCACTTAAGGGCCCTTCATTCTTTAGTGAAAGGGCTCTCTTTCCTCATTCCAACTTATCCCACTTATCACCTCTCCTACCACCTTTAATGCACATAAAATATTACAAAATTATAAAATAAAAAACATTATGTAAATTTATAAATTTCATCTTAAAAAATAACAATATTTAATATTTTCTCAATTTTAATTTAATAATACTCAATATAATATATAATATATATTGTTATATTAAATATTATAATTTCATATCCATAACATAATAATGTAATATAATATTATTTATATATGAAATTTAAAATACTTTTGAATTAGTATTAAAAAATATCTTATATAAGATAATAATATAATAAATATAGTATAAATATCATTACATTTTATTTTTATTATAAATTTATTGATCTACCAAAAAAAATAATAATAATAATTATAATAATAAGTATTATTAAAAATTACCTCTCATATATAAAATTATTATTTTAATTATTTTAGAAATTATAATCAATGCTCTCATTACTTACTTTGCTGAAGATATTTTGCTAGTGACTTTTTTTTAATAATAAGGCCATCTTATTTTATGTTTCAACAACATATAATTTTATCTTTTATGTAACCCAAATTCATATCATTATCTACGGCTCCATTTGTGTTAAGCTTAGGCCATGCCAATTCTATTTTTCAAATTCTATATTCCAAAGTAGTTTTCCTCATGTTTTAACACGACAAGTGATTTGGCTGATTGCGTTGAGAGGGGTATATGAGAGATGCTATGATATAATGTTATATTAAAAATATATATGTTGCTTAATTAATTAAAAAATAGAAAAATATTGAATAGATGAGTTTTATTAAAATATTTAATAAAAAACCAATATATGTAAAATAATATTATTCATGAGGAAAAGAAAGCAAATATAGACAAAATTGAAGGAAATGAAAAAAATCAGGTTTGTTTAGAATGTGCCAAAATATTTAATAAGCTTATTTATTTGTCATTGACACAATAAACTCATTTTTCTATAAAACATACCACCACATTTTTCATTTTACTTCTTTTCGAAATTACAAAAAAAAATTATGCTTTTTTTAATTTTAAAAATTCATATAAGTTTATTTTCCAATATGTAAAATGAATATGTCAAAAATATTGCATGAAATTGGAATAGTTATAAAACTAAAATGTTTCTTTCTGCAAAAATAATATAAATTAATATGTGTTTGTTTGAAGTAAATCTTATCAAAGTAAGAAAAAAATAGTGTTTGAGATATGTAAATCAAATAAATTGATATCCTAGTATACAAATGTTTTTTGTATTAGTTATGTTTTCTTAATGTAAAAATTAATATGCATTTTTATGCATAAATTTATGTAAATTAATATCTTAGTTAAAACACTTTTGTGTGAGATAAATACTATCTAAGTAAAAAACTATAAATATTTTAGATATATCGATTATATAACTTGATATCATACTTAAAAAAAGTTGTATCAAGTAAATTTTATGGAAGTCAAAATTATCAGTGTTTCAAATATATAAAAGGAATATATGTGTGACTTAAAAATAAGAGTAGATTCATATTAACACAAGATCTACTAAGCTATAGGAGGAATCAAATCTTTCTTCAAGCTTTCCTCAAGTTTTGTTTAAAAAAGAAGTTTGCATCTCTAGAGATTTGATCCCTTTCAGCGATCTTTATTTAAGATAGATCTATGCAATAATAGATTTTTTAAATTATTAAAGAAAAATTATTTGCACCGAGGTTAAAAAAATTTAAAAAATATTCGTTGTTTCATTAATGAAAAATAAAGTATAATATTGAATATGTCATAATCAAGATTTTTTTTTATAAACACACACAAATACAATAATGTTATTGACTACGAAAGGAATTAGTTATGGAAAAAAATTAAGAAAATAAAAAGAGCAATGCTTGTTTACAGAAGGAATATTAATTCCCCAACACTTGAAAAATATTAAACTATATAATGTGTACCATATAGTAATGAAATAAGATTATTTATGTGTAAATCTAGCCCACATTCACATTGGGACACAAACTCAATCTGCTATAAACCATACCAGAACCCCATTTCTCATTCCATTTCCCTCTGATCTTTAGACAAACATCACACAAAAAATAATAGATTATGTTTTCCCTGTAATGTGAAAAGTCATATAAGATTATTTAGGAAAACATGAATTGCATTAAACAAAGGTCAAGCCTTATCACCTTAAATAAATTTTATCAAAGTAAAAAATAATTAGTCTTTCACATATATAAATTAAGAAAATTGATATCATAGTTAAAATATATAATTTTTAAGTAAATTTTGTAGAAGTAAAAATTATTTAGTGTTTCAAATATATAGAACTAAAAACTAATTAGCTTGTGTACGTGGTTTTGTGTGTTTAAATATGGTTGTATGTGTGATGTAAAAATAAACCTAGATTCATTTCAACTCTATTTTTTATTAATAAATAAATAATTGATATTTTCATCATCAAATAAAACTCATTTTTTAAAAATAAATTTCAAATCAACACCGAGTTACTTTCACACCTGTGAGGACATACACGCTTTTTGAATTGATAATGAGAACCCATGTATTTGTTTGAAAAGGCAATACCATAAGGTGGAGCAAAGGACTAGACTAATTTTAATTAATAAATAAATAATTGTAAATTTAATGAATGTAAATTTTTTAATTATATATATCTATATCTATATAATAGATATAGATATATATAATATAATTTTATTGATTAAAATAATTAAAAAATATGAAATTGTATAATATAAACTTAACATGCCCTAAAATTTAAAATTAGAGAGGAAGCTCACCATTTAATAAATTCAATTGAAAAAATTTATATTATAATGTTGATAAATATATAATTAAAATTAAAAAATTCTTTTTACATAATTTCAATTAAATATTAAAAAAAATTATGTTCCGTAAAATTATTGTAAATTAATTTTAATCTAAAAATTATTTATATTTAGAAACTAGTAAATTTGCAAAATAAATATTCAATAATATATAACTTGATGGCTGAATAATGATCCGACAACGAAATGACCATTATAATTTTTTTTATAATGTTGAATCACTCCACCCTGTATGTACCCATCATGAAGGCAGGCACATGATATAAGTGTACATATTTTTTAATGCAGGTTCATGCACTCCACTCCTGTGTGTCCATTAAAGTCATGTTACACAAGTTGGCATCATTTTTCTTGACAAATGCATTGCAGGATATGGTGCCCAAAACTGGTTTATACGCCATTGCTGTTTTGTCGATTTCTATTTGCAAAAGGAAAATTCTCAATTTTGATGTATGAAAACAAACTTGATTTCCAGACTTGTTCCTCGGGTGTTTTTCTCTCGGATTCGCACGTATGAAAGATTTTATATTCGATTAACGTACACAAAAATAAAATTACAACTTTATCATCCCCCAGCAATCACCAATCACCAGCACACTCGCAATAAAGCATTTTGTCTCCCATTTACATATATGGAAGAAAAACGCGTTGAAGGGCTTTACGTTTGAGTCGCGTACATGAAAATAAACATACGTAACAATTAACTTTTCACAGTCCAATTAAAGCATGTAATGACAAATCACACATTTTGTTGATTACGGAAAATTGGAAAACAGTGTCGAGTATTCTCATAAATCTTTTCAAGTTTATAACCATAAGTTGAGTTATATTAATTCGGAGTCTTTTCGTAATTTATGGGTATAATCATAACTTCATTTCAGTGGATAAAATAAAATTTGGTAAGTCATAACTTCATTTCAGTAGATAAAATAAAATTAGTACATAATTACCAAATTCGAATCATAATTATGACTTCATTTCAGCGTCTCTATCAAGATAAAATTAGTACTTAATTACCAAATTCGAATCATAACTTTATCTCAGCCTCTCTGATCAAGATAAGATTAGTACATAGTTACCAAATTCGAATCATAATTTCCTCTCAACCTTTCTGATCAAGAAAAGATTAGTGCCAGTTCCCAAATTCAAATCGAATTGGGTAACTATGCACTAATCCTATCTTCATCAGAGACGCTGAAATGAAGTCATGATTATACCCCATAAAGTACGAAAAGACTCCCAATTGATATAACTTAACTTATGGTTATAAACTTAAAAAGATTTATGAAAATACTCGACATTTGATTCCAATTTTCCGTAATCGACAAAATGTCTGATTTGTCATTACATGCTTTAATTGGACTGTAAAAGATTAATGGTTAAGTATGTTTATTAATTCCAATTCGATATGACATAAAATACAATATAAAAAAAATTGGGAAATATAGATCTTCTCAAATTAAATTATTTTTAAAATTAAAAATAAATAAATTATATTTATAATATATTTAAAAGAAAATCATTCTCAAATTTAAAATTTTAATATAATTTTTAAAAATAAAATAATAACATTATTATTTAATTACTAAAACAATTTAAATTTTTCTTTTTAAATATTAAATTTTATATTAATAAATAAAATTTTATATTAATAAATAAAGCATTCCATCACAATTATAATATGTTAACTTTTTTTTTTTTTCAAAAGGTGGAAAAACCTATCAAATTCAGTTTGTCAAACCAACAGTGAGGACAGCCATCTCTGGCTGCTATCCGCAAATGTTAGTTTAACACATCACTGTTATCAAGGAAAACCACGCCACCTGAAATAACCCGCTGGTGGTCCGTAAGGGAGCAGGCTTTCACTCCTGCCAGATGCCTCTGGGTCTTGGGCCGTTAACTTGTTTCCTTACGTCCGAGGAAGACGAGCTCTTAGCCAAGCAGAAGCAGTTTTAGGGCATACTCCAGGCCCGTATAATATGTTAACTTATTGTTTATTATAAGTTTTTTTAGTGTAAAAAAAATTATTTATCAAATTCTATCATAATTGTAATATTTCTAACCTAGCATTTACAATTTATTATAAACAATTTAATATATTTTTTTCCAATTTCCGAATTTACAGCTAAAAACCGAATTATACTGTGGTATTTTGGATTTTTTTGTGACCAGTACGGCCAACTTGGTAGCTCTTCAGTTATCAGTGACCCTTGATGTTTTAAATATTAATCACTATAGATTTATTTTAGGTAAGGATGTAACATAAAATGAGAGATCAAATTTTTTCAAATATATATTATATATAAATAATTTATATTAAAATAATTTATATTTAAAATTTTATTACACAAATTTAAATGATTTATTATTATTAATATATTTTTAATTATATGTCAAATGTGGTGTGAGAAAGATTTACTGACCAAAAGAAAATTAAGTTATTATAAGAAGGTCATCAACCCTACTCTACAATATCAAAAGTATCTCTTTATTTTAACTAGTTCAAAGAAGAAAATTAATATAGCAAAGATTAGAACGAATTCTCATGAGCTCCACAGTAAAACAGGTCGTTGGGCAGTTCCTAAAACGCCATGGATGGAAAGGATCTGCCATATATGTGAGAATAGGGATATCGAGGAGGAAAACCACTTCCTCTTAGAGTGCCCGACATACAACTACATTAGATCTCAGTTTCACAATCTTTGTTACAACACTGACCTTCCTAGCCTTTTACAATGTCAAAATTATAGTGAGCTCGGGAGGCTTCTCTCTAAGCTTTTTGAGCATAGGAATAAAATCTTAAATCAAAATAAATATTTTGTTTCTTTAGGTCCGATAGACCAATGTTTGGTCTCAACAGAGGTTAACCATCATCATCATCATTAATTCTTATTAAAGTATTTTTTTGATAATCCATATTGAATATTTTTTGAATATTTTTTTACTATTATTGAAATTTATTTATTTGTAAGGTGATTGGTTGAGGTCTTATTATGGGTTGTTTAGTAACTTCCATTTCTATTAGATACTAATTTTTTGTTTTAGTTTTATTTCATTTTTATTTAGCTTTTGGACTTTTTTATTTTTATTTTTACAAATTATAATTTTTTTTCACAATATTTTCAATTTAAATGACTTATTATTATATTAAAAACATGTTTTAATAAATTTAATTATAAACAATTATACATATTAACAAAAATAAAATACACACAAATAGATATATGTATTTTAATAGAAATAATATTAGTTAATCATATTTCTTAATTTTTTGTGATAGCATTCAACGTTATAATATTTAATTAGTTGTTTTACTTTTTGGATAACATCTTTGTTTTTTTTTCATTAAGCTATATTTAAGCTAAGCCACAAATACTAGTTACTATATAGTCCTCGTATATATATATCTATATATATATATATATATATATATATATGAAATTAGTCCTTGTTATATATATATATATATATGAAATTGATATTGACATAAATTAGTTTACATAAATTTTAGTATTCATATTGACATCAACATTTAAACATTTTATTCATACATTTTTTACTTCTATTTATTTATTATTATTATAGTTAGCATCATTTTTTTATTTAAAATATTATTTTTATTTTAAAAAAATAATAATGAATCTTTTACGGCCCTCTCATGCTGAACTATGAAATATACTTCTAAATTCAATCACAGAATAATTTAGAAAACATGAAAGATATCTCATACCACTGTATGAAGCTATTGCTCTGTCATTCATTCGCTTAGAATATATTTGCTGTGGGGCGGGGTAATGCTGGACATCGTTCTCACTTCGAGATGAGCGGTAACAGCAGTCATTGCCTTTAGGGATGGTATTCATGCTACCAACGGCTGGCTTCAAAAGTTGGTTTGGCCTGAGAGGTATCGCATAAATGGGTGTCCGTCACATCCACGCACTTGATCCGCTCAAATTCGTCGCTTTACTTGGAGCCCATTCCGCTTTATTACTCATTATCGGCCCAAGGCCCAGAAAGATTCCACCACTTGCGTTTTTTATAAGAGGAAATCGCTATTCGTACCCTCAACACCATGCAACAATACAATCGGATTTTAATAATTTATTTCGGTCAAAGTTGTTTTATATTATCAACCCAATTAAGGCTGATTTATGGATATTTTCCTTTGCAATGAATTATTTACAAGGCTATATTAAATAATTCATTAACATTGTCACATCTTTTTGTTGTTTCTATATATATTTTTAATATTACTTTTTACTTGTATCTTTGATATGAAAACATTATGAAACTTTTAAACGCCTATAAATTACAAAAGTAATGAGGTTGATGTTATTACATATTTTGCCATTTCCTTCTATAATTAAGATGTATGATATGACTTACCCTATCTCTCTCTGCAATACTTAAAGAACGTCTTACTTGTCTAGCGCGCAAATGTTATTTGATGCACAATTTGTATATATGTTAATTTTTATTAATCTTTGAGTTTCCCGTTCTTATTTCATGTATTTTTTATTATTTTTTTTATAGTTTTAATTGAAGTTTTGGGAAAATGTTGAATATTCTTATTTTTCCATAAATTTTAAAATAATTTGTAATTTCAAAAAAATTTATTTCTAAGTTTCTATTAGTTGAGCGAGTCTTGATTTGACATAATTCCCTTTGTGGAGGGATTTTTATTTTTAGTATTTGTTAGTGTTTGACAAGTTATTGAAAAAAAAAAAAACTAATTTTGTAAGTGCCCATTTTATTACTCATGTGACACTCACATTAACAAAATGCTTTGAGAAAGTCCTTTACATTAGCAGGGGAGGGGCGATGCGGTGGGGAGGAGGATTTGTATCTGACACTGATAGTAACACAGGGATTACTAGTGTTATCTCTTATTTCATTTTAAAATTTTTCATATTTAGCTACTTGGGAGAATAAATTGTAGAGAGCTATGAATCTATGCAAAATGGAGGATGTGCGGAAGAGGAAGTCTTTGCAAGAGAACATGGTGTACATGGAACTTTATTCCACAAACACGAAATTATTTTAACTTTAAATGAAGACTTAGTATCTAATATTAAAGGGTGTCTCATTTTAATACATGTGAGAAAGAAGTACTGTGGAATACAATAGTGGCGAAGCAAGGAATAGAAACTTTAATTCGAAATGTTGTACATCTAGAAACAAAATATCTTGGTATTAAAAAAATTTGAATACTATGTGCATTTATGATTTCACATATGTGAATTAAATACTTATGACCAAGCAATATTAAGCTAAGTGTCTTTGTAATGCGTGTGAACAAGAAGTGTTGTGTGGGAGGATGAGTGTGCAAAGCAAGGAACACAAAATTTCTTCTGCAATGTTTTGGCCCTTCGTTTGCACACCTCCTTTTCGCATGACAATATGTATTCATCAATTAATAAGAAACAAGGTTGGAGAGGGAAATTTATTCCGTAGACATGAAATTATTTTAAATTTAAACAAAACTCAGTATCCAATATTAAATGAAGCCTCCCTTTTATCTGTGTCAGAAATGAGTTTTGAGTGTGGGAATGAGTGTGTGGAGAAATGAACAAAAACTTTAATTCATAGTGTTTCACATCTTCAGATGCATTTCCCCTTAAGGATGGATTGACACGGCCTCGTTTTATTTCATATAGGGATGTTTCGACAATTTTATGTGTGGTTTTCAAAACTATGTTCAATAACTTTAATCATTAAATTAGAAATAGCTAATGTTGGTATTCAAGGTTCGTGAATACTATTTGCATTTGTGATTTCACATTTGTGAATTAAATATTTATTATGCAATATTAAATGAAGTGTATTTTTAATGATTGTGAAAAGAAATGTTGTGCAAGAGAACAGGTGTGCAGAGTAAGGAATAGAAAATTTCCTCCACAATGTTTCAATCCTCTGCATATAATTCCCGTCCACATACTTTTTCCACACACCTCTCTCCTACATGACAATACATATTAATCGATTAATGGGTGGTTTTGGTTTATTAAATTTTTGGGAATGGAAATTTTTTTTTACGTGTACATCAGGTGTGAAATAAGGGTGGATGATTAACTATTCACATTAGTATATTTTAAATCCCTGATGATTTAAAAACAATATAAAAGTAGAAAAAAGTAATCTTGATATTTCACAACTTTTAAATACTGTGTGCATTTGTGATCTTAGATTTGTGAATTAAATACTTATTATCGAATATTAAATGAAGTTTCTTTTTAACACATGTGAGGAAGAGGTGTTGTGTGGGGGAACACGTGTAGATTAAGGAAAAACAAAAATCTTGTAATTTTTTGTATCTCAGTATGCATTTCCATAGATCTTTATCCCTCAAAAAAATACATATTAATGAATTACTTGGTGTTTCTTAGTTTTATTCAATGTTTAAGTTGAAGCTACTATTAATATTGAATTTCATAAGAGGAGGATGTTGTTACAAGTTAACATGAGAAAATGGGAAACATTACCTTTTTTAACAAATTTGTAAACATTTTATATAATGCATTTAGCATTGAAAGTCCAACTAATATCATTACCACATGCAAAATGCAATGGGAAATTTGAAGGAATATTGATTTACTGAGAATTTCACGCTATCATATATTCCTACAACATTGTCCCATCACCTCTCTCAATTGAACCACAATTGTGAACATCTATTGATGATGTAGATGATGTTCTTTGGTATCCATATGATAAGTGTAATTTTGAATAACCTGAATTTAGTTCTCAAAAAAGTTTATGGAGCTTGAAGCATGAGTAGAGAGAAAAGGAAAGAAGACAATTAGGAAACTAGTTTATAGCTACAAGGCTTATTGACAGTTTCATAGTACAACCATCATTTGATAACATTAAGAGTAAATGTGATTTAATACTCATATAATTTAATAATCATTGCATGTGCATATTTGATGAATTGAATGTTAAAAAGATTGATATTTTTCCTACGAAGTTGTTTTCTATTAATCATATATACTAGTTAACTTTAATCACGAGCTATTGGAAATGTTTCTTTGACATTTTGTGAATGTGTTGCGGCAGGAAGAGAATTATATTCGACAATGAAAAAGAAAATTGGTTCTATAAACCTAGTAGCAAAAAACGTACAAGTCATGAGGACATATATATACACATGCCATCACGAAATTGGTTAATGAGGACAAATATTGGGATGATGAAAAATATCGATGCTAACTTGATATTTGATACAAAGGTTTCATATTTATTTTATTTTGTACATTTTTGTGAATTAGGGTATTGTTGATGTAGCGATCCACACCCTCCAAAATATTTCTTACACTTGAATTTTGAAGCCTACTGAGGATATTAAGATTTTTTGCTCTATGGTTACTTCCTAACCGATTGATGTTTTCTTGAAGTGCTCAAATATTCCTCTCAAAGTTATAACTCTCAAATTCACTTGTTCACACATGTTTAATTGCTAATGAACTTATAAGCGTACTTCCTTTATGAAATCTTCAACATGCATAGCATTGTCCATCAAGAAAGTTCCTGTGCAATTTTCAACTCATGTCGACAGTCAATGTGCACTTTACTTGATAACCTCCCTCACTTTGGTTGCATTTGTACTTTAATTTTGGTGAGTTTTCTCAACTGTCGTCTTTTGCACACTTCACTTTCACAAGTGTCACTTTCAAATTTTCAGCTATCGTTTTGTCTTACTTTATCCTTAATAAGTGCTTTTCTTATGTCATATTCTCTCTATAATGTTTCACTTTCAAGTTCGTTCACATTTTCAAGAATTGTTTGTATGTTTTATTAAGGTCACAAGTGTCGCTTTTAAGTATGTTCTCCTCTATATGCGTTGCAATTTTTCACATCACTAGAGTTTGCTATGGTGCAGTTCTCTACATTACACAAGGCTACATATCATCAGAATAAGTGCTAGACACATTCTCACAGATTACATCCCTTTTAGGTCATAGTAGACACATTTTTCGTAACTTGTATTCAAAGTGTCACATTATGGTGTTTTAACTGTCACACATAGAAATAAGTATCACTTTCTTTTTGTTTTAGGGTGTGATTCATGTTCATGAGTCTTGTCCATTCCTTTCACTCTTATTGATAAAAAATATGTGTGTGGTCCAACTTTGAGTCTTGATATGATGCATTTCATTCTCTTACTCTTCTTGGTCCTTCAACCTAATGCATGTTGTGAAGGAATTATTCTCTTATAAAGAGGTGAGATTAACATATTCATGAGGCTCAATGATGCAACGTTTCTCACCAATATTTGTGCATTAATTCCTCCTCAAGATCATCTCAAGTTACTATGCATTATGAACCTTACACAGGTAGTCACCTAACCATTCTCTCTTATATTGACTCACTACACTGAGATTTGATCACCAATGCCTTGCATGGCACATAAAAAACTACTGGATGACAAAATGGATCCCTTCCACCATCTTACAGAGGAAAACTATGTAATACAGAGACAGTCCTATCCTCACCATGCAATGAAAGCCCTCCTCAAAAAATTTGTTTCCTTCCTATGGCTTCCCTCAGTGAAAAGTGAATTCTAAATGAACAAGCACCCTTGTTGGGTCAAATTGTGCTAGAGTAGAAGGAAAATTGCATTCCAAATCAATAGTAACCCCTTGGTGAGTCAAATTGTGCTTTCCTTAATGACTTTTCTCCCTTTCAGTGCATAACGAAGTCTTAAGCCTAAAGCCTTCATCCCTCCTTATTCCCATTGTGCTCTACACTCAAATCTCATCCTTGACAAGCTTCTCTCAGCACATGGGGAAGTCTGAAGAGGTAGTGAGCCTTTAACAATTTAAATTGTGATTTCCTAAATGCCTCCTTCTCCTTCCAACACATAGCAGAGTCTGAAGCCTGAAGCCTTCATCCTTCCTCTTTTCCTTCCCCTATGAGTTAATACTTACTTAGTTCCTTTCTTATTTAGCTTATGGCATAGTAGGAAGGCTTAGGGAGGCCTCATCTTAGCCATTTACTAGTCAAACTATGCTTTCCCAGTCTCCCTCTCTTTCCTTCTTCGCGCATAGCATAGTCTTAAGCAGCAAGCTTCCCCACCTTATTCCTTGTTGTTCTCCACTACTTTAGACCAAAGAGAGCTCCTCCTTACAAATCATAGTCCAGTAACAATGAACACTGGAGCCTTCCTAATCCATTGATGAGTTCAACTATGCTTTCCTTATAAAGACTTCTTCTTTCAACCCCTCTACAAACCTGTCATTAGTTGTTCATTCCATGAGCTAGGTAGTGACAGAATAGGGGATTTTAAGAGCAATTTTTCCTTGTCATGAATGATTTTCATTGGAAGGAGTACCTTCATAGCATGACAAGGTGATGTTGGAAGCAGATAGAAAGGAGAAGTCATAAAAAACACATGCAGAGAAGAAGCACAAAGGAGAACTAATGTCATTACCAACCATATATATGATTTTCTTGGATTTTGTAAATCTTATGAAATCAATATTGAACATGTTGTTTTTATGCTATTCACCCTCACTCTTGAACATCGAGCCAACCAATGGTGTCATACATTACCATATGCTTCCATCCATTCATTTGATTAATTCCTCAAGTATATTCATCAATCCTTTGATAGGTATGATTACTACGATGTTTTTAGAAGAATTAGTAAACCTAGAGGGGAGCCTAATGAATCAATTCAATATTTTACTAATCAATTTCTTCACCTATGTAATGAATTTCCTGAAGAATATGTGGATTATAATCTCTTTAGACAAAAGTTTGAGTGTCTGGTTCATATCTCTTTGAAGCCATGTGAGTTTGAACCCCCAGATCATGATGCTCTCCCAACTTTTCCAATCCATGATACACCTCCTATATCATTGGAGGAGTTCTTCCTTTCATTCCTTCTCTTCCTCCTTTTCCAGTACCAATCGAGGTGCCTCTATGTATTAATGATCACATTGGGAAATGTAGTAATCAAATTTCTAATCCATCTCCTCAATATTCTTCCACTTTCCATGATTTAGATCCAGTGGAGGAAACCTTGGAATGGTTCATGAAACCTCATGTAAATAATAATCCTTCCATTACTAAATATTCTATTTACACTCATAATTTCAGTCTTGAATCTATTTGACACTTTTCCTCCTCCATCATCTCTTTCTCAGAACCCCTTATCCCTTGATCCACTTGATCAATCTACTTCTGCAAATTCTCAGTTTTCCAGTATAAACATTGATCAGGTATATGGTAGTCACTCTTTATGGGTAGAGGAGTAGGAAGGTGGATATTATTTTTACCTTTCTTCTCTTTTTCAAAATCCTCCGCATCAAGATAACATTCTTCCATCATTGATTGATTTTCAATATAATAATCCCAATTATGAACCAAATGAAATTAATTTTCTTAATCAATATGATGTCTTGGATAACCATCATTCTGATGATGAGAAACCCATTGTTGTATGTGATGTTGTATGCTCAAGTGCACCATTTGATCTTTTAGTTTCTGAAGAAGATTTTGTATTGGAATATTTAGACCTCAAATCTGATTCGACCAAAGAAGATGTTCTTATGGAAATGTCCTCTTTAGCTCACTATCCCTTGTGCTTTACTATTTGTAATGTATTAACTTGGGAAGAATATACTCCATGGTCTTCAAGTTTATCATCTAATGAGATGGATTTTGAATTTACACAAGGTAGTGAGGTTATCCATGGTGAAGAGGAAGGTAAATAAATCATTGAATATCTATTCCATCCCTTTTCATTTCTAGTTTCAGATGAATAAAATCATTATATTCAGGTTACTCATGAGATGCATTCATTCTATCCATCCTTAAATGCGCAATTACAAGACGCTTATGACTTGGGTATTCTATTTGTTGAATATGTAAATTCTGACAAAATCAGTGATGTAGAGGGTTTCAATTTGGATAGTAGTGATGTAGTTGAAATTATTTATGGTATTTATCCACACACCATGCATGATCTAATCTAATCTTCAAAATGAAATTATTCAATTCTTGAAGGTTTCGGGATTCATCAGGAAGATGAGGCACTATAACTTCTATTAATGGTTATGTTAGGTTCTAACAACTTTCGTAAGATCCCTAAAATAAGTCAAATTTGGATTTCTCACACAATATGTTTCTTTGCATGGGTTCAGTGAACATAAATTCCTTCTTGGAAGATATTCAATATTTCATAGATAACTTTTCTAGCTTTCAAGATTCAATCTCCAATCACATTGAAGCTTCCATTTCAGTTGATTGATCATCATGAAAATATCTTGTATCAAAATAAAGTTGGGAATGTATACCTTTCAAGGATGTACGAAGCTGTGAAGTTTATAATTCTAAAGGTTATAATTGGATGAAGGATCCATGTATATCATATCTGTTTGAAAGAAATCCACTCCTAGTCTTTATTTTGAATATTATGATGATAATCATTTTCATTTTTGCACTAGATTTCCCCTTGATTGTTAGTGAATGCTTCAGTTATTTGCTGAATCAAGTTGCTCTTCTTCATCCACTACAACTTGAATGGTTTCATGTGTTTGACATACTAGAATTCCTTTTAATTCTTTCAATGATTATGATCCTAGTCAAATTTGTCATTGTTTAGAAAAAAAATGTTCTTTCACATTCAACATATGAGGAATATGGTTCTATTGTTCAAATAATATGCAAATTTGTCCAAATTGATGTGTCTTTGTCATCTCTTAACCAAGAATCCTATACCTTAATCAGTCTATTTGATCATGACAACTATCATTCAAATTTTCATGTGCCCATTAGTAAATGTAATGACAATTGTTTTTCATCCATTGACACTTATGATTTATCTTCTCATTTTTTAGATACTTATCAAGCATTTGAGGCACTTCAGCTTCTATTTATGGTTATGTCAATCCCTCACTATCTTGACAAGCTTTTTGAATATGATCAAATTCATTTTCCCTTGCAAGATTCTCATCTTGATTCCATACCATTATTTGAAAATTATTTCTCTCAAGTATTTCGGAATCTTCATGAGGAAATCATTTAATTTCATGATCCAATCTATCATTAGTTAATAGCATCTTTCTCAGGAATCCCTATGTAAGTAATAATTTTCAATTTTTTTGGAGGTTTATTGGAAAAAATAACACACATGTAGGTATATTCACGAAGAGTTGTAGAGGTTTGTATGTTTTTTATTGTTTTCAAAAGGCTAATGTAGAAGGTTGTTTAAGGACTACAAATATTTCTACATCTAGAAAAAAACTTCTATCTTTTGTGTAGGATATTAAAGTTCTAATTTTTTCTACTACACATTATTATATATTAATTTTAATTTGTTTTTTCTTTGTGCTTGCAAGTCGTGAACAATGGTCACTTCATTGCATATTTCATTACACTTGACCTTCGCTTTCTAGTTGGTTAGGTTAGGAGTAGGTCTAGTTGCATTCTTGTTTTCCTGTACATTTGTCTTGCATCGGCTTTCTAACTAGTCGTTTCATTCATTTTATTATTTTATGCTATGCATGTTACTTTACATTTTAGTTTTTTTCCCTTAGTTATTTTTTCATGAAGCCTTTTCTTCCATCTCATGTTTAATAATAATTTGCATGAAAGATGCTCTTTTGGCTCAAAAGACAATGTGGTGAAACTTGAAAATGGGAAATGTGATGATGAACAATGCTTGGCTTATCTGTTATCCTCTTCTCTATATTGGGTTTTGATATCTTTAAAGTTGATGATGTATGAATGGAAAATATGATTCCTTTCAGTTGGAAAATATTTGGTGTAAGGTCCTACCTTACCAACCATCAGTGATATAAAGAAATGAAGGTCACATTGAACACTAGTACTTAATGTTATTTTTTTTATTTTATAGTTTCATAATATGACTAACTTAGATTTCATGTAATCGTCTTCCTTCATCTATTTCAACATGAGGAGTGAGGGATAAATTTCCCTTAAAACAAATTCTAAAACACATTTCTCGTCAAGTTTAAATAAAAATGTTCTCTTTTCATACTTATACATGAGCTCTAAGTAAGACTCGAGCTAAATTCCACCATAATTCAATTTGCAAATATTAAGGTAGATCAACATATTTGATTTCCTAGATTGTGCCAAATAAGATCCACTTATTGACTCTTGATATCATAACCATAAAAGTATGCCACAGGAACACAAAATATTATGCTTCTATCATAAAAATCACAAATAAGGTATGAGTATTAACCTACTTGTAATAAGATAAATGAAGGAGGAATATGCCTCTCTTTATTAGTAAATCTAATAAATATGATAAGTTTATTGATTAATCAATTAAAAATTCCCAATAGCATTGCTTCAATCATGAGACTCATATAATGAATGTTACAGCAAGAGGAGCCATCGTTACAAATTCAGAATCATATTATTCTTTAAAAATTTCGATGTAAAAAAATGGACCTACCCAAATTGGGCATAGATAGTTGTTTTATATAGTCATTGAAGCATATTCTCTATTCACACTTCAACCTAATTTATTAAATCCATTTTCACATAAAAATAAAAACTTGCAAAAATAGGAAGCTACATCCATTAAATAATCTATTCATAACTTTTTAGTACATAAAAGCTACAGAAGAAATACATTTACTCTAACAATTTATATGCACAAAATCTACAATCATTGACACCTTTTGATAAAAAGAATTCAAGCATGTAATCTACAACCATTGATATCTTTTACAAACACTTTGCAATCATGTAATCTACAACCATTTAGGCATTTTTTCGAACACTTTGCAAGAATGTAATATACAACCATTGATGCATTTTGTCAAACACTTTGGAAGCATGTAATCTACAACCATTGAGGCATTTTTTCAAACACTTGGGAGCAATTAATGTGAAATTACTCTTCAACCTATTTAAGTCATAAAATTTATAAATTTAAACTTCGAAGTTGGCATATTAAAACAACAACTAAATAATCTTAATCGTTCACCAAAAACTCGACAACATGGAAACATAGATTGCATAACAATCAGCAAAATCATAGAGATTTATGATTTATGTTTTGAAAATATTTTTTTTGGAATAAAATTTGGGGTTACATGTTTATACAGAACAAATATACCCTCATGTTGACTTGAATAATTATGAAACACCCATGGATGTATTTTTTAAAATTAACAAATATTTCGATTCCTTGAATCTCATTTATAGATTTTATCAAACAAATGACATGCAAGCTTGAATCTACAACCATGCATAACAAATAGTAACATAAAATTAAGTTATAATTTTATTTATTGCTTAAATACTTTTCTAAATCATTTCATCTACTATAAGTGAATTGAAGGGTTTTGAGATTCATCAAGTATCAAATCCATTCAATCATTCCTACAAACACGCGATAAGAATCCTGAGCTATTGTAATACATATAGAGAATCACTCCAAAATAAGAGTTAGCCAATGATGAATTTTTTAATGCATTATGTATCCTTGTTATCTACATTTTCAAAGATTGCTATCACACAATGACTGAAATTACCTCAATTATTTTTTTTGAAACTGTTGGTTGCCAATATTTCTACATTTTTATTTTAACGGTTGATCTAATGATTCCTCTAGGTATACTTTGGATATGTGTCTATGTCCTTACTTCTCGGGTAGGCTACAAGATAGCACTTATTCCTCCATAATTATTCGCATATATAATAAAAATAATAGCATTGCACATTCACATATTTTTCCAAACAATTGGCAACATATCCTCAAACCCTTTCTAAAACATGACTTTGATTACCTACTTTAGTTAAAACAAATCAAAACCTTAACTTGCGAAAATATTACCCAACTCCTTTGAAAATTATTTCTTCTAATTAACTTTAGCAACATTTATCTTTCCTTTCTAAAAATATACAGTACCAAGGTTAGTACAATAAACTACACTAATAATAATTTCAACTTGATATCTAAACATCCATACATATAAACCACTCTTATTCTTCATTTTTAAATATCCAAAAATATTCTAGATAAAATAAGCTTAAATGAAAATTAGATGCTTACAACAATTTCAATTTCTATTTTTTTATGCTAATACTCTACTAAAATTTCAAAACAATCAAATTCATAGATGATGAGACATTCAACTCCAATCACTGAGAATATGATCTGTCTCTAATTCCTTAACCAACTGATTTGAACCATTTGGTTTTCCTACCGACCATATCTAGGGAGAAATTCTTCCCTTGGAACTGCTGAGTTATAAGCGCTCACAAGTAGTACAAAAATATAGTATTAGAGGGATATATAATGCAAGTTGAGGAAGATAAGTTTCACTTCGTCTCAATACCACTCATGGTCAAATTCACTAGGTAGAGCTACTTAGTAATTTAGTTTAGGAATTTCATATTCATTTTGACAACATTTATCTACTCTCCTAGACTCTTCCTCTCTTAATGCTTTTCATGTCTCTCCAACTCTTGGTATTACAATGTACCCCTTTTCTCCCCCAAGTGAGAAGACATGAGACATATATATAGGAGGAGCAACAAATTCTTGTCATAAATGAGGAGTCATATGAATTCCTTAAGGAAAAGTAACATTTTCCATTTAAGGGAGTGTAACTCATGCCGTTAAGGAGAGGGATGAATGCCTTAGTTAAGGAGAGTATAACATATGCATTAAAGAGAGCATAAGAGGAATCTTTTATGACATGATTTTAATGGGTGTAAGAGTAATATTCCATTTTTATAATTTATCATTAAAAGAGAGAGTTATGTAGAGCCATGAGAGTCATCAAGGAGAGAGGTGTGAAGTGATTGAGGTGATGAAGTTGACTTGTAATTCCTTTTAATAATAATATCATAGTCTCATAAAAGATAATAATTATATTAATAATCTTGATGATTAAGTCAAGATTGAACTACTAGGATTGAATAGTGATAAGTTAAGTGATTTTCCTCCATCTATACTTGGTTACCAATTGATGCAAGGTGATTTACTATTTTTAGAAAGTCACTCCAAAATTGTTAGAAATTAGTTTTATTAAGGAAATTCATCCCTGAGCTACCCATGCGTGGTATTTCTTTCCGTAGAATAGGGATTCCACATCCATATCACATGCATATTTGCACCTTAGTAGATTAAGGACTCTACAGAATGATCTACTCCAAAGATCCAAGATTCCATACCTTTATATTTTTAAATATTTAGTACTCCCTACCCTAACATTTTTATTATAGATCCAAGACATTTCATTGAAGCTTTGTACTTCACCTTAAGGTATTTATTGTGAGCCTATACCTGTTTGATGCTTCATTGGTAAGTTCTAGTTCCAAGACCAAGAATTTTTCATTACTTCCGCAGTTATTTTGATTTTGAAGAAATGACTTCCACAATCATTTATAATTTGAAGTTTGAAAATAACTGTGTCCCCTGTCACATTTTTCTTAGTATAATATTAAGCATATGATAATCATATAAATCATGTATCATGACTTCCACAATCATTTATAGTTTGATCATCCTTGCTTGAAAATAACCAGGTCCCCTTCGAGATCTTGCTTCGTATAATATTAATCATAGATAATCATGCAAATCATGTATCATGACTTCCAAATTCATTTATAATTTGAGAATCCGTGTTTGCAAATAACAATGACCCCTCGTACATCCTCTTTAGTACATGATTAACCATATAAAATCGTAGAAATAATGTAACATCCATAAATTATAATTAACCATATGTTCCACATCACCATGATCATCCTGTTGGTCGCTTTAATTGTTTTCACAATTCAAGCTCCACATAAATTGTCAACTCGAGAAGGTATTTTTATTTCAAAGATAATCACGCACTGGATATGCTCAATTTCAAAAGCAGAATCAATGTTGTAGTAAAAGAAGGACACACAATTATTAATCTCATCAATCTACTGATTCACACTCTACTTAATCAAAGCTGAAGTCAATGAAGTTATAGCAGAAATGATTTCTCTGTTGCAGTTACAATCCAAACAAAGGAAAATCAATCTACAAGGAAAGAAATCAATCAACCACAGCAGAAACAGGACCCTATTCCTTAGTGAGGAACTTCAGCACCTGATGCCTGACACTTAATCACACTGTAAGAAAAGTAGCTTCAAGAGATCAAGACCCTATTCCCATGGACAGGAACCTCCAGCACTTGTTCTCTTGTTCCTAATCACACTGCAAGCAAAGGAAAACAATCAATGGGAGCAAGACCCTATTCCTTTATGCAGGAATCTTCAGCACATGCTTCCCAACATCATTCATTCATGCATTCAATACATGTAGTGCTAAAGAAATAGAGTATTACTAAACTGTGTAACTAGTGTCCAACAACAGAATTAAGGGAAGTGCAAACACACAAAGATTTAAACAAACTACAGGAACCAAGAGGGTGAATCTTGTGAGGAAGGCGGGCCCTTTCCTTCTCACAAGATTCCCCAAGAGAAAGAATTAAATTGGAATGCTCAAAAGAAGATTTTATTCATCTGTCAAAGTAACTGATACATTACAGATGGAGACTAGCTCCAGTTCTCACACAATACTCTTCTGTAGCTTTTACAAAAAATAATTCTCCTCTAATGATGATGTCTCCTCTTTTTAAAGAGGAGACATCTTTTACAATTTACATGAGAGCGAATCTACATTATCTCAATTCTGTTCTCTTTCCCAAAACATAACTATTCTGTTCTTCCAAAAAAAAGATGCTGTTACAACAGAGACCATAAAAGTGCTATCTTCAGAATAATCCAGGTAACCGTGTCTTCGTGCTGCTGCTACTATTCCACAAAAATTTCTTCCAGAATCGCAAATTACGCATAACGGGATTTGCGTGCTTGACGGCTGTTTCAGCAACTGAGTCAGCTGTTTCAGCAACGGAGTCAGCTGTTTCAGCAACGGAGTCAGCTGTCTCAGCAACGGCCGCTTGTTCCCAACAAGGCATATAACTTATCTGCGATCTTTGGACTTGTGTTAGCAACAATACACTTCAATTAATGATAAAATATAAGAGTATTACGGAATTAAATGTAAAACAGATTAAACATATAATAAAGAAGAGGTTTCTATATACCTTGGGATAAAGTAGATGAAAAAGATAATGGAGTTCATGGTTATAAGAGTAGAATGGTGTCAAAATATATAGCAAAAATGATACATAGTGGAGTCCTAACATCCCCCCCAGCTAAAAATGTTGCATGTCCTCAGGCAACCCCTAGTCTGAATCAGAGTCTGAGTACTGGGACTGAGCATGCAAATTACTCAAGCAGTAGCTGGAGAAGGTGGCATCTGTAGGAGCTCTGAATCCGCTGTTGTTCTGCAAATGTTTCCATGCCAAGGCTTCATCTCTGTCAGTCAACTGGTAATGACATTGATATTTGTCTGAAGGCAGCCATAAAATTGGAAAACGGAAATGATACCCGATCCAGTTTACTCCACAATGTTGAATGCAACCAATGTACTTAGGGACCCTCGGTAATGCAGCTTGAAGATTGTGAGGGTTAAAAGGGTGATAATCCTGTCTTTCTTTACATGACTGCTGCCAAAACATATCATTGGCCTTCAATGCAGTAGTACCCTTCATTCTAATGTGCTGTTGACACTTAGACAGTGTTGAAGCCTGTAATTGCTGCATATACTCGTGCATTCCTGGCTTCTGTAAGAGTTCATAATATTGTGCTATGAACATGGCTGGGCCTAAAGGCTCTGGTCTAATCCACAGGAGTTTATTCTCCACATTATGACTGCTTGCAGTGAACGCAGTTTGCCAAGTGAGCTGGTTAGACAAAAATGAAGCAAATGCCCTGATTTGTATATCTCCTGCAATTGGAATAAGATTAACTTTTCTATTTTCGGGAATGGCCTCATTATGAAGATAGAGTTCGCACAGCAGATGCTGGTCACTCTCGGAGGCCTCCTTAAAGGTCTCAACAAATTTCTCTGAAGTCATTAATTCATATGGTCTGCCATTTGCTATTGCTTTTAATTGGAAATAAATTAATCGTTCAGAAAGAAAGAGAGAGTAGTTTACAGAGGGTTTGCGCGTAGCCATCAACTTCTGGACTAATGAAAACATCAAGGCTATCTTTGCCTTAGATTCCTTGGCTTCCTTTTTGTACTCCCTGTGCTGTTGCATTATTTGATCCCAACTATCCCAGTTGGCATATACATGGTTTTTCCATTGTAACTTATGTTGTCGTAATATTATATCTTGTTCTTCAACATATTGCTTCTTCCATTTGTTCATCTGTTCCAATTGATTCCATGGCAAGGTCTGTGTCTTGGCATCAGAAGTAGTGGGTTGGGACGTTGTTTCCTCTGTCTGGATGGCTGCATTAACCTGCAAAGGACGAGATATCTGAGGTTTGATTTCTTTTTCTTGCTTTATAGAGAGCCCTACTAGTTCTTGTGGAGTAGTAGGGCATTCCTCTTTTATTCCATCTGACGTAGATACCTCAGATAATTGAATTTTAACTATTTTGTAGCCTGCATTCTGGTAAATGTTGCCACACTCCTGGCACATGTATTCCTTGCATGGCTCCTTATTTTGCATTGAGGCTACGTGTGCTAATGTATGGAGATTAAGTTCTCTTTCAAAAGCCTCTCGAGCCATGGTTAGTTCATTCTTGTAAGCTTCTAATTCAGACTTCAGGAATTCGTTCTCCTCCAATAGAGATGTCATAGTATGTAAACCTTGTGTGCTGGTTGACTCTGTTGGGGTATTTTGTTGATGCACAGTCGTAGCTGGTTCTTGTACCACAGTGGCTGGTTCTTGTGTTTCAGCCACTGGGCAAGTGACTGGTTCTTGTGTGACAGTCACTGCTGATTTCCCACTATCGTCCTGCTTGGTGTATTCTTGTACCCCAGTGACTGGTTCTTGTGTTTCAGCCACTGGGCAAGTGACTGGTTCTTGTGTGACAGTCACTTCTTGAGCCATAAACAATGTCGTATTATCCCGGGGCACTGGTTCTTGTGTGGCAGTGCCTCCGGACGAGACGGGTTGGGAGGTTTGAGATGGGGATAAATGTTTTAATAGAATAGTGGCAGGGTCAGGGGAAATGGAGGTGAGTTTTGTCTCAACAGTCATTTTCATTTTTCTTTTTGGTAGGAAGGCAGCAAAATCACTGCCTTTCCTTTTCTTTGAAGGGGAGGGTTTCTTTCTAGGGACAGGGTTTTTCGAAGAAGTAAGAATTTGAGATGTAGACCTTGTCCGTGGTCTGGAGACTACGACTGTTGGGGTTCTCTTCTTTTTATAAGTGGGTGGGGAAGGGGGTGTTAGAGAGTCGTCACTAGGGACAGAAATAGTGGGGACAGTTGGCTCTGCTAACTGAGGCGAGCTCGGGGTTGGGTCAACTGGGGAATGTGGAATCTCGTCCTGTTGTTCTTCATAAAGAATTTCCGGAATATCATGAGAACTTTCGGGTTGTTGGGACGCTTGAGCCTGCTGAGGAATTTCAGGCGGCTGGGGAACAGGGGGTGGGACATGCAGAGGGGGATTTTGCTGAGCAAAACCCCTCTGTATCAACAACTGGCATAAACGGTGGTGGGTAAGGGATAACATTGGGAATTTAGCGCGTCTACAATAAGAAGACATGTTTTTAATACAGCCAAGCAGATAATAGGGGATATTAATCAGTCGCCCATTTCTCAAATGATTCATCAAAACAAAATCATGATTGTACACTACCTGATAACGCCCTTCACACGTTAAGTAGTGTTTGATGAACTCTGCCACTGATGGCCATGGTTGAGGAAGTGAGTGCAGACTAACCCCGCGGCCTCTGGGTTCCACTTGCTCATCTGGGTGCAGAAATTCTTGCTGCGCATTGAGAACAACCTGCTTCCGGCTGAACCAGCGAGTACCAACAGTTGGCAACCGTGATACCTGAACTATGTCCTCCTCTGTTACTGAAATGCGAACCCCTTGGACCACTGAAAAATCGTCTTGAAGGTTTTGCGCAAACTCTAAGACTTGTTCCTGGTCAAATTCCCCCAATCTTTCAAAATATACTGTCCATCCCGCTTGTTGGAAAATCTGATAGACTTCGGGAAACAATTGAAGAAGATTTACGGAGCCGGGCTCATGTCTGACGGCCGACCCTCCCATGGCTGTAGCTTTGAGTTATACGCAGAGGCACAGACACAGTGAACACAGACCCTGATCGCACTAGTTGTTGCAACAGAGGCTGCATGGTCTAAATGACGGCGGAAATAGATATGACAAGGGACGGAGGTTTGGTTAATGCGAAATGATTGTTCAATTTTTGGAATTCCCCCCCCTACGTATGGTGTAATAATGATTGGGCGTGTGAAGATATGTAATCATTATGAATGAAATCCTCTCTTTAATATAATTTAACTGAATTACATTAAAACCTCATACCTTACATTTTTACCTTTGGTTTAATAATTCGAAGTGTCGGTTGCTTCAAAATAGCTTAATGTACATGGAAGAATCTGTAGATTTCTCTGAAGTTTAGAACAGGAGTGTAATTGAATCTGGTCCGTGCTGAATAATTTTTCGCCAAAAGGGTCTGAAGTATAATCGTGGAGAACCAAAAAGCTTATATAACAGCAAAGAGAAATACTGTTTTGATGATAACAAGTTGCTGAAACTGGTGTTTTAGCAACGGAAAAATGAACGATATGTTGCTGAAACAGGTGTTTTAGCAACGGGAAAAATCAATGATACGTTGCTGAAACAGGTGTTTCAGCAACGGGAAAAATCAGAGAAATGGGATAAATGACTTAGGTCTGTAAATGGGGAAAATATTTGATAGGGGATAATTTCAGTAGTAAGGGATGGGAAATACTGACTGAAGGAGGATATTTCAGAGATGGTAGGAGTAGGAATAGTGGAAAAAAATGGAAATAATGTGGTTATGGAGGGATATTGCTTAGGAAAAAGGGTAAAATGATGGGAACAAGCTTCTGTGATTAAAGCTTCAGATCTTCTCATGATGAATCTGTCCTCCTTATTGCTTTTTCCAGAATCTGCAAAATTCAATTGTAATATGCCAATCCTTGACAGGGATTATTAGTGCTAAATCTAATCTAATACTAAAAATATAGTGCAGAAAATTAAGTGCTGTGAGGAGCAGAAGACTCCCCTAGAAAAAGATAATGAATATCAGTCATGCAAGCAGTCTTGAAATCCTCTTTAGAAACAGGGCGCTGATATAGACGAAGCCTATGGCCATTGACTAGTAGAGGTGTTTTAGCATCATCAATTGTTACAAGTCTTACCGTTCCGTTTGGAAAAACATCATCTACTTCATATGGTCCAAGCCAGCGTGTACGTAGCTTACCCTGAAAATTTTCAAACCGAGAGTCATACAACAAGGCCCAATTACCTTTTTGGAACTGCTTGTGTTTGATAATTTTATCATGCCACTTCATCCTTTGTTGCTGTATCATGTTTGTTTGATGAATGGCATCTAATCTCTTTTCATCCAACTCCAGAAGTTGCTGCAACCTAGCTGTCTGCACATCAGTCAAATCAAGATTAACAGCTAAAGCAGTTCTTAAAGTTTTAATTTCAAATTCCACAGGAAAAACAACATTTTTACCGTAAACCAATTCATAGGGAGAAAAACCTGTAGTGTTTCTCCAAGTAGTTCTGTAAGCCCATAATGCCTCAGGGAGCCTTTGGGACCAATCCTTCCGGTTGTCCTTCACTGTTTTGGTTAGAATGGCTTCTAAAACTTTGTTTGTGCTTTCCACCTGCCCATTGGCCTGGGGGTGGTATGGTGTAGTCATTCTATGTTGAATATGATATTTGTGAAGGGTAGATTTAAAACCATGAGAATTGAATGGAGGTCCTCCATCAGTAACTAGCTCTCTAGGAATTCCAAATCTAGTGAAAATCTCTTCAAATAAGAAAGCTAGGACAGCCTCTTCATTGGCTCTAATAAGTGTTTTGGCCTCCACCCACTTAGTCATATAGTCTGTACAGACTAATATATAGGTTCTTTGATTGGATGGAGGGTTAATGGGTCCTATGAAGTCCAAGGCCCATCTTTCAAATGGTTCAGAAACTACCTGGGGGTTTAATGGCATTTGGTCTCTATGATTGGGTTGACCCATTCTCTGGCAGCTGTCACAAGCCCTTACATATTTCTTTGCATCCTTGAATAATGAGGGCCAATAGTAACCCATCCTCAGAATTTTGTGTGCTGTTCTCTTATCAGCGAAATGGCCTCCACAAGGGCCATCATGACAAGCTTTCAATATGTCATACACTTCATCTTCTCTAATGCATCTTCGGATCTCCTGATCAAGCCCAGTATAGAAAAGACACCCGCTTATCCAGCTGTACCTGGCACTTTGTTGAACAATTCTTCTCTTTTCTCTATATGACAGGTGTGCTGGTAATTTTCCTGCAACCAAATAATTAGCAATATTTGCATACCATGGAGAGTGAGCAGAGACTGCAAACAAATATTCATCAGGAAAAGAATCATCTACCGGAATATCATTGTCATTTTTTAACCGTGAAAGGAAATCAGCCACCACATTTTCTTTACCAGGCCGATCTACAATTGTGATATCAAATTCCTGCAATAGTAATAGCCATCTGGTAACTCTAGCATTTGTGACAGATTTGTTCATTAAATATTTAATAGCTGAATGATCAGTGTGCACAAAAGTAGAATAACCAGTGATATAGTGTCGGAATTTATTAATGGTATAGACTACTGCAAGAAATTCTTTCTCGGTAACTGTATAGTTAAGCTCAGCAGGGGTCATATTCCTACTGATAAAGTATATAGCATAAGGAAGATGATTTTCCTCTTGTCCCAAAACAGCTCCAATAGAAATGTCTGAAGCATCAGAAGATATGTGAAAAGGAAGATTCCAATTAGGCCCCCTCAAAATAGGAGCAGTAGACAACTGATGCTTCAGTTCTTCAAAAGCTTTCTGACAAGAATTAGTCCACTTAAATTCAGCATTTTTCATAAGCAGTACAAATAATGGAGAAGCTATTTTAGAGAAATCTTTAATAAATCTCCTGTAATAACCAACATGTCCTAAAAAACTTCTCACATTAGTTTGAGTTTTAGGAACAGAAAGATTCTGAATGACCAATATTTTAGATGGATCTACCTGAATACCTTGAGATGAAATAAAATGTCCAAGCACTATTCCTTCACTCATCATCATATGGCATTTTTCGGTACTTAAGGAGAGGTGAGCTTGTATACATCTTTTGAGTACTTTCTCAAGGTTTTGTAATGCCTCTTCGAAAGACACACCATAAGGGGTAAAATCATCCATAAATATTTCCATAGAATCATTCAGCATATCAGAAAAAATTCCTATAACAGCTCTTTGAAAAGTTGCTGGTGCATTGCACAACCCGAATGGAAGAACTCTGTAGGCAAAAGTTCCCCAGGGGCTGGTGAAAGTGGTCTTGTCTTGGTCTTGGGGTGCAATTCTTATCTGATTATACCCACTGAATCCATCTAGAAAAGAAAAGAATTTCTTCCCTGCAAGACTGTCCAACACCTGATCAATGAAGGGTAAGGGAAAGTGATCCTTTTGAGTAGCATTGTTTAAAGCTCTATAGTCGACACATACTCTCCATTTCCCGTTTTTCTTAGGGACAATTACTAATGGGGAAACCCATTCACTGTCAGATATGGGATATATAAATCCTGCATTAAGCAATTTTTGAAGTTCTTCCTTAACAATTTCTCGTAAATTAGGATTCATTCGTCTTTGGGGTTGACAAACAGGTCGGCATCCCTCTTTAATGTAAATTCGATGAGTACATAATTCAGAAGAAATACCTTTCATATCTGTGTAATCCCAGGCAAATGCCTCCTTATATTCATGCAATAACTTCATTAATTGTTGTGTTTCCACATCTGTTAGATCAGGATTTATGTTTAATGTCTTGCCGGGTTCAATTTCGACTGTTATGCTTTTAGATGAGATCGTGGTTAAAGTCTGAGATGAATCTTCAGATTCAATCTTTTCTTGTGCATCAGTTTCAAAAATTGCAGTTAATTGATTGTGTGTTTCAGCAATAACAGAAGAAGGTTCACAAATAAAATTATTGATTATCTCATCCTCTGTATTGTCTTTAAGAGTTAAAGCTTGTCCTATAGTTAGAATAGGCTGAACAGCATTATCATCATAATCCATCCATATAGAATCTTCATTATTAACTACCGGTGTAGAATGAGGATAAAGAGTTAACTATTTTGTTTCATAACCATTAGAAATTGTCATTGAGCCAGATCTGCAACTAATAAATGCATCAGCTGTGGCCAGCCATGGCCTTCCTAGAATTAAGGGATGTCCCCCCAGCTTTGTTTTAGTCTGCAATACAACAAAGTCAGCTGGATATTTCCAGGATTCAACTGAAATAAGTAGATCTTCAACAATTCCTTCCGGTTTAATTGTGGAACGGTCAGCTAACTCTAAAATGGTGGGTGTATCTCTGATTGTATTATTCAGCTGTAACAATTGTGAAGTTTCAAGAGTCATTATATTAATTGTTGCACCTAAATCTACCAGAACTCGGGGAATCCTTGTTTTACCAATCTGAACTGTGACTGTAGGATGGTCGGGATCACCATATTTTATAGGAGGGGCTTTTCCGGACATTAATGCAGACAAGTCTCCCATCACATGTACTGTAAGGGGGTCCTTGGTTTTCCTACCAGGTTTCTTAACACAAATATCCCTTAATGTTCTGGCATAAATTGGTACATCTCTTAATGCTTGTAAAAGTGGAATTTTAATATACAAATTTTGCAATTCCCCTATAAAATTAAAAGCAGGTGTTTCAGCTGTTCTGGTTAAAACCAAACGCTCGGGGAATGGTAGTTCTGTTATTTCAACATTCTTGTTAGGAGGTGGTTGTGCTTCTTTATGTTTCTCGGTTTCGTTTTTATCTGAATCAGAAGAAGTTATGTCATCAATAATAGGCTCTACTATTCTTCCAGATCTCAAATGAATATCATTACATTGCATAGTAGGAAATATAGACTGATTCTGAATATCAATGACTTGCACAACTTTATTATTGGGGTTAGGACTTGGTTGCACAGGTAGCTGGGGTCTCATTTGGTTATTTGGCGGAGCATTTGATGGCAGAGGGAGTGGTTGTTGGAATTGAGGCAATTGATTTGGATACGGGAGTGGTTGACTATTCCAATTTGGATTCCAAGGATTGAAAGGAGATGGCTGCTGTGGAGGCCAAGGAGTCCACATTGAAGGATCGACAAAGGGAGGGTTTTGCATTTGCATGGGTGGGAAATTCATTTGATTGAAGGGTGGGTATTGCATTTGGTTGAAGGGGGGGTAACTTGTTTGGCCAAAAGCAGAATAATTGTTCCAACGATTAAATGGCATACTAGAGTTCATACCTTGTCCTTTTGGTTGCCATTGTCTTCTTTGAGTTAGCAGGTAAACTGCTTCAGCTTCTTCTTCCGTTGGCTGCAACGCTGCTTTTATTCCTGGTAGAGATGGACATTGTTCTGTCTCATGATCTTTCTCACAAAGGGTGCAAATTGGTATTTTGTCTCTTGGGCATTCCCTTAGTGGATGTTTGTTTCTGCATTTCGGGCAAAAGACAGCCAGAGTTGCTTCTGCTTCGGCCTGCTTCTTTTTAACCTGCAAAGTGTCAATCTGCGAAGCAAAAGAACTTAACATTTCGGTTTTAAATTCTTCAAGTAAATTACCTATTTCAGCTCTTGTTGCTCCTCCATTGGCTGATTTCTGTACTCTTGAATAGGTGGAATCTCTTATTCTGTTTCTTGCAGCTCCCCTAGAGCACCTCTTAGCAAGTTCACAAATCTCATCATATGATTCCTTAGATATATCTCCCTTAGCAAGCATATTTAACATATTTAAACAATCATCCCTTAAACCTCTAAGTAATATTGTTTTACGAATTTCCTTACTTATATCCGGATGATCAGATCTCTGTATGTTGTACTGCAGCCTTTCTATGTAGTCCTCCAGACTCTCATCCGACTTTTGTGCCATATTGAATAGTTCATCCTTCTTCTCTCTCGTCCGGCAGTAGTCTTGATATTTAAGCAGAAATTTTTGTTTCATCTGCTCCCATGTTGTGATTACCTGACTTCCAAGGCTCATGAACCATCTTAAGGCATTCCCTTTTAAGGTGGCTGGAAACAGTTTCAACTTTTGAGCATTAGTAACATAATCGTAACTTCTGCATAATATATCAAATTCAAAAAGAAATTCATCCGGATCCTCGGTGGATAAACCATGAAAGTTAGGTAAAGCAGACAATGGAATATTTTTCATTGTTCCTGCAGGGAGATCACTGATAGGAAATCCCAAAGTAGAGAGGGAATTTTCATCCCTTCTTTCTTCTTCAGGACCTGCACGTCCTCCACCAAAGAAACCATCATTGTTATCTTCCATTGTTGGCCCTCCTACTACACTTTCTCGGTCGTCAATATCTTCTATTGGCTCTTCAATGTTCTCTACCGGTCATCCAACGCTTTCTATTATTTCCTCAATGTGCTCTGCTGATCTATTAACACTTTCCTCTGACTCTTCAGTACTGACTGCTAGTTCTTCTATATTTTCAGGACCCACAACTTCCTCTGTTTTGTAATCTGACTGAGGAGAGCACTGAAATTTTGATTTTCGAGAACTTAATCTCTGTGATGATTCAGCCTTTGATACAATCTCGTCGATAAAAGTTTTTCGTCCTCCCCAGCCGTTGCCACCTGTGCGGTTATTTTTCTTCTGGTTTCCGCGTCCTCTCATACAATCTGCACATTAAAAAAAAGAAAAGATGAATGCTTTCGAAATCTATAATTACCTTCCCCGGCAACGGCGCCAAAATGTTGGTCGCTTTAATTGTTTTCACAATTCAAGCTCCACATAAATTGTCAACCCGAGAAGGTCTTTTTATTTCAAAGATAATCACGCACTGGATATGCTTAATTTCAAAAGCAGAATCAATGTTGTAGTAAAAGAAGGACACACGATTATTAATCTCATCAATCTACTGATTCACACTCTACTTAATCAAAGCTGAAGTCAATGAAGTTATAGCAGAAATGATTTCTCTGTTGCAGTTACAATCCAAACAAAGGAAAATCAATCTACAAGGAAAGAAATCAATCAACCACAGCAGGAATAGGACCCTATTCCTTAGTGAGGAACTTCAGCACCTGATGCCTGACACTTAATCACACTATAAGAAAAGTAGCTTCAAGAGATCAAGACCCTATTCCCATGGACATGAACCTCCAGCACTTGTTCTCTTGTTCCTAATCACACTGCAGGCAAAGGAAAACAATCAATGGGAGCAAGACCCTATTCCTTTATACAGGAATCTTCAGCACATGCTTCCCAACATCATTCATTCATGCATTCAATACATGTAGTGCTAAAGAAACAGAGTATTACTAAACTGTGTAACTAGTGTCCAACAACAGAATTAAGGGAAGTGCAAACACACAAAGATTTAAACAAAATACAGGAACCAAGAGGGTGAATCTTGTGAGGAAGACGGGCCCTTTCCTTCTCACAAGATTCCCCAAGAGAAAGAATTAAATTGGAACGCTCAAAAGAAGATTTTATTCATCTGTCAAAGTAACTAATACATTACAGATGGAGACTAGCTCCAGTTCTCACACAATACTCTCCTGTAGCTTTTACGAAAAATAATTCTCCTCTAATGATGATGTCTCCTCTTTTTAAAGAGGAGACATCTTTTACAATTTACATGAGAGCGAATCTACATGATCTCAATTCTGTTCTCTTTCCCAAAACAAGACTATTCTGTTATTCCAAAAAAAAGATGTTGTTACAACAGAGACCATAAAAGTGCTATCTTAAGAATAATCCAGGTAACCGTGTCTTCGTGCTGCTGCTACTATTTCACAAAAAGTTCTTCCAGAATCGCAAATTACGCATAACGGGATTTGCGTGCTTGACGGCTGTTTCAGCAACTGAGTCAGCTGTTTCATCAACGGAGTCATCTTGTTTCAGCAACGGAGTCAGTTGTCTCAGCAACGGCCGCTTGTTCCCAACAAGGCATATAACTTATCTGCGATCTTTGGACTTGTGTTAGCAACAATACACTTCAATTAATGATAAAATATAAGAGTATTACGGAATTAAATGTAAAACAGATTAAACATATAATAAAGAAGAGGTTTCTATATACCTTGGGATAAAGTGGATGAAAAAGATAATGGAGTTCATGGTTATAAGAGTAGAATGGTGTCAAAATATATAGCAAAAATGATACATAGTGGAGTCCTAACACATCCATGGATCTATGTGTCTCAATCCTGGATCACCATCCATTTTAAACACCTATGTCAAAACTAGGATACCAAAAGAGAAAATATCAATAATATGAACTTGACCAAAATCGGTCTCTCTAAAATCAATCTTTATTATAAGGACATAGAAATCACATGACACTAACCAAGTCTATAGCATACAATCATATACATATGATTGAAATAATATTTATATGATTGCATCAAAACAACCCTCTCCAAGTGTCAAAAAACTAATCTTGTCGAGGTGGGACACTACATACTCCCCCTCTTAGATTAAACTTGGCTCGAATTTTTCTTATAATATATATATATATATATATATTCCTAAAATCTAATCAAGTTTTCCATGAGTATATATATTCCTATATTAACAAAACATCTACTCATATAAATGACAGTGATGTCACATTACACATGATTGTATTTTCCTTATCAAATGCATTAAGAGTTCAATAATATTTCTCATGTCTTTCTCTTAGGTTTCTATAGAAAAGTTGATCCTTTCTAGCTTAAATTGGGGTCTACTATGAGGGTAAGATAATCTCTCTTTTGATTTATTTCTACTATTTTCAACCTACTCATTTGACGGAGAGCATTGAAGACATACTTGTGATCCTTTGATCCATTATCTATTCTTGTTCTTAATGATCAAGCTTCTCCATTTGCATACATATGTTGAGATGAAAGCTTCTTCTTCTCATATTTGCAACTTGTTTCCTTTTGCCCAAAATTTCCACAATTGTAGAATTTAGCACATCTTAGGAATGAAGCCAGAAGATTGTTATGTTTGGAAACATTCCCAATAAAAAGATTCTCACAACCAGCATACTTTCTCCCAGGCCCTTTGCACATTATTGGATTGCTACTATCCAACTGCTCGTTTTCTTGCATTTCATTTACATTCTATGGATTTATGCCCATAAGTATTGAAATAAAAACAATAACCACCAAAAGAATTTTAATGATAGAAGTTATCTTTTCTTTGAATAATTTGTCCTTGAAGGGGAAAGGACACGTGTTGGTTCTTTATGTGCCTTCCATGGTAGTTCACATTGCTACCCTGCACTCTTTCTTGTAATAACTTAACTCTCTTCTTTTTCTCTCCTAGTTTTTGTTGCTTACCATTCTGCTAATTCCTTTTCTTCTCCTACTGATGATGCTTCCATTTTTGCTACTTTCATCCAACTTCTCTTTCTTTGATGTTTCTAGAATTTTCAACTATCGTTACATGGGTGTTGACTGTTCAACTTTTCCATTCTTGGACCTTGGTTTTTCTTTGAAACCCAAACCATATATGATAAAAGGGGACCTCTACTTAACAAGAAACTCATTCAAAGCCTTTATTCTCTCCTCAAGATTTTGATATTGAGACAACTCTTTATTTGTCCTTTCTAGGCCATGTCTCAGTGAGACTAATTCAGTCTGTAGTCCATGACAGTAAGCATCATTCTCACTAAGCTGATTAGTTAACATCCCATTCAGTCTCCAAGCCTCTTCTTTTTGAGCATTAAGATCAACTATTGTTTCGCTCAACTTTTCATTCTTAATATCATAAATAAGAAACTACTCCTTTTGATTGACATTAGCGTCTAATATATCCTTGATCTCTTTTAGAGAAAATATCAACTTCTTTCTAAACTATATTCTTTCATATAAAAGCTTTTCTTCATTGTCTGAGGGGTATTCCACCTTAATCACTTCTAGGGATACCCTTGTTATGTCCTTCTTCATAGGATCTATCATTTTCTATCGCTATAAATGTAGGTCTATCTTCACAAACACTAGATATATGTCTATCTCTATCTTCATAATATTCACATAAACATATAGAAGATAAATGAAATTCCTTTTTACACTTATCACAAATTGATGTAGCTTACCCCTTAAATAGAAAGGCCTCTCATATAGGTCTTCCTCTTCAACATCCTTGGAGTGAAGACCAACAATTTTCTCATAGGAAGAAATGAATTTAATATTTTGAGCATCTCTCCTTTTAGATTCCTTCTCCTTTTTCTTCCTTTTCTTCTTATCACTAGTAACTACATGTTCTACATTACTACTTGAGCAACAAGGGTCTTAAACCTTCTCTTGAGATGCATAGATTTCTCCTTCATAAAGACATTGCAATTTGTTCAACATTTCCTTTATTGATTGATAATGGCTAACTTTATTATAGTTTGGCCTAGATAGCCCTTTCAAGATGATCTCCTTTGATTTCATATTAAACTCATTCCTCTGTCTATATATCATAGACAATCAAATGTTTTCATAGATTACCATGAAATATGCCTCCATTCTGATCATCTAGAGCTCATAGTATGATCCATTTAGAAATGGAACTCCTTTTGTTGTTAGAATAACTTGATTAACCATTGGTTCCCTTTGATATACCTTTGAGCAGTTAATTTTTCCCAAAAAGGACTAGGATTTGATACCAATTGTTGGAAATAATGTTAATAATGAGGGTGGGGGGAATCAGTGTTATGGCTAACTCAAACTTTTTCCACAATTTATATTCAACATTTAAACATGGAAACCATTTATGTGAGATATCAACAATATATAAGGCATAGAAACATAAATAACCACACTAACATAAGAGCGAAGAGAAACACACACATTTGACATAGAGGCTTAACATGGAAAACCTTCAGAGGGAAAAACCACCAAATACATTTTTGTCATTGATGTACAAATATGAGCACCTACTCTATTACATAAATATTTTTATGAGCCACCACTCACAAGAAGCACCAAATCCCCTTGATTGTTTTCTAACACCCACTAGTAGGCAACACGAACTCCTTCTTCTGTAGACACCTAATCACTTACTAGAAGCACCACATGAAGCACCAACTTCATGGATTTATTACAAGAAACAACCTTATAGCTCGAACTTATGCAAGCACCAACTTGTAGGAGTCACCAACCTCCAATAATTCTTCAAACAGCTACTAAGATGGAAGCACCAACTTCATGTATGCAGGCTCCAACCCACACTCAAAAGAAAACTTACTGCTCTATATATTTGGTAGCTTATCTTCCTATTTTTATCTTTGTTCTCCTCAACATCCTTTTGGTCCATGCAACATCTTTTCCTCTACTCACTCTACAATAGTCGACTATTCTTCTAAACGAAATTCATTAATGCACTTGCCATGCCACACTTTATCTACACTGCAACAACATACTTATGCTCTCAACCCTCTTCTATTCCATAGGCTCTCTTGGCCTCACATATTATCACTAGCCCAATGAAACACTTTCCTTTACAACATAGGCACACACAACCTCACTCTACATCATAAGAACACTTGGCCTCTTTGCAGTAGCACTAACAAACAGAGCTCTTAATATTGAGTTTTGTTCGACTTCTGCACATTGTTCGATATAGTCTTTTCTTCCATCCACACTTCACGAGAGTGTACTCTCAGCATGGATCTCCATTCCACTATTTGATCGAATTGTCTCTTCACTACAACTACATTAATTCAAAGAATGGGCTTCTGAGAGATCTTCCATACTGAGAATTAAATATCAATCAAACTGTTCACTCAAGGATTTCTTCCATTTAACCTCATGCACACATAAAATGGCTCTCCATTCTAATTCTACTTCCCATTTCACATTGGGAATGAGATCCTAAGAATTTATCCATACTAAGAATTAATTCTTAGTCAAACTACACATAGATCAAAATGTATTGTAGCATGGCTTCTCTAAGCATGGTATGACCTTCATTTAATTTCATGAAGCATGCAGGGAATACCAAGCATAGTTGATTTCGAGTTGACTTCCACCTCTACAAATCATGGTACTCTTAGTCTCAGTATCCTACCTTTGACAATGACCATTGAGTCCATTAAAACATTTGTGCAATCCTAGCCCGCACTACCTTGACTTAGTGCTCTATGTAGTTTCCATTACTCTAGCTGTCGACTCTTCCATGCATGCATAATCACCTTATGGGAAAATACCAATTTGGCACATCTTCCAAATATGATGCAACTATACCAAAGTTTCTGCTGACATGTCCATCCAAATCCAAAATACTATCCATTAATAATTCCACCATTTCTATCAAGTTCGACCTTAATCTCCTTCTTTTGGCACCTTTACCTGTTTTCCTACCATGGGATTAGATGTTGTGACCACTAGCTCAAACCTGTAGGTGCTTATCCTATTTAATCCCTTTGTGGGCCAAAATTCTTTGTTAATGGCTTTGTTTCATTGGTCACGCCTACACGGAATGCGACCACCCATCAATCCAAAGGTCTGAGCTCCTTTATTTCTACGTGAAACAATAAAAAAGGGTTAGTGCTTACCCACTCCCACAACTTTCCCAACTCTTTATTTCCTTTGTGCCCTTGGTTTCTACCTATGACACCATGTGCATCTTTATGAACCCGTCAGGTCGATGTGTCCTATGGGGACCCCTTGACCATATTCTCATTCACTACGACTCTGCTACAAGGTAGCTTGTCATTCCTACATGTTCCAACACTTTAGCTTCTATTCCATCCCTTAGCCATTCCCTTTATAAACGACCAATTTTATTCCTACGTGATGAGCTATTTGGTAGGATATGCCCACACTTTCACTAGTCAATCAAAAGAATTTCTGGGTGGGTTGTCTCTAACGACCTGACCTAGCACTTGTTCCCTAATCGATTCAATTTTCATACCATTAAAAAATTTCCCATCTTTTCCTAGTGGGACAAGGTCTCCTAGTGGGTTTCCCCAGCGCATTATCCATTAGCCCGTTGTTGTGGGGAAAAATGCCTATGCAGGATGATCCTATCCACCTAAGGTGTGACAGTGCCTTAGCAACAAACGAGTACAGCTATACTGGTTTCTTCCTTTATGAAATGTGAAAGAAGAGAGATCAATAGACTTACCGGTGTCTTCCATTTGTCCCTCGATCCAGATCCTCTTCCCTTTGGGTGTTCATAGCTACTTGCTTCCTCGCTCGCCCAAGAGAACATCTACTTGATTCCTGCGAGATCACAAGAGAACAGCTACTTGCGACAAGAGAACAGCTACTTGCGACAAGAGAAGAACACAACACAAAGGCAAATATACATATTCATAAATGATTCAGGATTAGAAACAAATCAAATACACTAATGCAATCATACATCAAGAAAACATGAGCATATAGGAGAAACCAAGATAGCTTTATTGATGAATAACAAGGTTCAGGAAGAGATACAACCCAGAGGGCTCCAATCCAGCATCTCCTTCCCAGCAAATGGAATTCCTATCTTCAGCCCCTTCAAAGCATTAAGCACCCTATAGTTCCAGTCTCAAACCAACAACAATTCTTTGCAATAACAAAATTCCAGCCTCCAGATCTCATGGAGGAGAGATCCATATATAGATGTTTGGAGAGAGGATGAGTCAGCTTGAGATCTGACTAGTGTCCTCTCCCTCTCTCAGTTCTTGAGTCCACTTGGAGGTTCTTGCTTCCAGTTGGAGATTTGGAACCTCTTACTCATCACCAGTCGAATTCCCTGAGGCAAGTGTCATTTTGGAAGCTTCCTGGCTTCTGACACCTTGAGGAATGAGTCTGCCACATGTCCAAACTCGCTCAGCGCAGGTAGCTAGTGTTGGAGTTGACATTCAATGCAGGTAGATAGCGGAGCCACTGACATTCAGCGCAGATGGTCAATGGAGCAGTTGACATGATCCTGAATTGACTTGTTTTTGAGCAGTTTCAGGTGGAGAACTTTTGTGAATTGCTGTGGTTTGTTAGCCTTGTTCCTCTAGGGTTAGGAACAACATGTTTAGGGACTTTGGATCCCTTAGATTATGGACATTTCATGCTCAATGCTGTAAGGCACAAAAATGTCTATAACAGTTGCCCCCTAAAGTATGAGGCTGTTTATCGGGCGAAATGCTTTATCAGGGGGATCCGAAGTTCATCCAATGCTGGGAGGAGACCTGTAATACAATACAATACAATACATTATTTTTCATACCGCTTTCATGATCTAGCTGAGGCGGGCATTCCCATGCTCAGCTTTATAAATTCATTTTTCTGTACATAGAACAGACAATCGTCTGATGATAGACTGATAATTTTGAAGAAATTATCATCCTTTGAGTAGGATGATTATCTGCTGCAATGATGTACATGTCAATGTCTTTATCTTTCCTGAATATATATCGCAGCCCGGATGGATGAAACTAGATCCGAGGTCTTCAAACTCATTCGATCTTCACTCTAAGTACAAGTCGATCCATGTGAGAATTGTTCAGAAGTCGAACATGGAAAGACATCGCTTGATTACCGGTGAATGATGTAAATCATTAACAAGCGCGAGAGGAATCACCGATAATGATGATGACCGTCAAGGTACTGCAGTACAATTCACGTGGTGTGAATAAAGGGCTTGGCGTCAAACACCACGCAAAATCTTTCGGTCGAAGGTCATTGATGTATACTTGTCGCCGGAAGTGAGAAACTTGCCATTGAGGCATGCAAGCTTCAAAGTACTGGAGGGGTTGTTCCTAGATCAACTTCTTGGATAATGAGCTGATGTCGACAAGAAGCGATCCGTCAAAGGAGGGCCTTAATGAATCCCACATCAGTGACATGGAATGGAGCTAATGATTTTAATGGAGGTGAAAACGATCTGTGACATATGATTCAGGGTGGCGGTCATGAATGGATGAAGGATAATGTATGCCAGTGGATGGGACCCGGTTGACTTTTTCTGAACGACTTCTCTTGAACATATGGCGACACTGATGCGATGGATCGGTAGCATTACCCCAAATATGGATGGTATGGCGAGACCATGGATATGTGACCGGTGAATGAAACAACCCAACCCGATTGTGGTACGGAGGAAAAGTGTCATGTTCAAGAGCGACTTGCTACCATCAAAGTTTTCTTTAGTTTCTCCCAATTTTTCCCCAGTCATTGCTGACCAGTACCTCTTTATTTTTTTCAAGCTTGAGAAGGATAACATATGCTTGTTCTATAACCTGCCCTTCGGGCAAGCCTATCGCTATGTTTTAACGAGCCTAGCGATAGTGAAACTCGTTCTCGTCTAAAGACAAGTTTGTCGCTATTTAATGATTTTAACGAGTCTAACGACAAGGATAACTTGGTTCTTTTCATTTTTAGAGAGTCTGAAAAGATACATAAAGTCAACTCCAAAATTGATTTTTTGTCATGTAATCCCTTAAGTCCGAAAAAGTATAAAACAATACAGAAGGGATGAGTTTTCGATAGTTTTAATGAGCCGAACAAAACAAGCGCTCGATCTTTTTGTGCAATAATCCCTCAGGTCCAAAAAGATTAAAATCTAGAGGGATAGCTCTTCCGGTCGCTTTAACGAGTTGGAAGGCCAAAACTCGGCAATCTTTTCATATTTTACGAGTCAGCTGAAAAGAGCTTAAAGAAGACTCGTCTTTTGAGGAACGAGTGATAAACAGGGATAGCTGCTGATTCCAGGTACAGGTTGGAATTTTCCAATCACGGCAGTGTCACAAGGATGGCTAGGTGAAATCACTCTTCGCAGCTGTTCCTCAAAATGGGTAAACAATCATATGGAGGTGAACGATCGGCCAAATGAAAAGTGGAGGTGACGGTGCAAACACGACCAAGGCTTTTATGGCAGATAAGGTTACATACACAATGGTTATTTACCGGAATAGGTTCATTTTTTAATGAGCTTGAATGCGCCAAAACACTGCTCAATCTTATGTTTATTTTTTAACGAGCATGAACTATGCTGCTAAAACTGCTCGGATCTTGCGTTTATTTTTTAACGAGCATGAACTTTATGCTAAAACTGCTCGTTTACCCAGTCATAAGATAAGAGTGTCTCATCAAGATTCTATTTTTTATGGAGCTTCATCTCACTAAGCTTTGCTCCGAACCCTTTCTTTATGCAAGTTTGGAAACGACTAATCCTACGAGTTTAAAGGGTTAGAGATCCTAAAAATTTAAAAAATAAATAGCCGCCCCTTGCTTGCACTCCAAAAGGTTTGCATGCCCCCAGGTATAAAGTACGATTTCAAGGTTACCCCTACTTCATTTCCATCAAAACATTCATTTCACTGAGAGAGGCCTACCTCTTCCAGGTTACCCAAAGATTGTCTCGTTAGTAGTTTAAACAAAACACTTCCTCGGAAATGTCTACCGAAATAGACAAAGGTGAGTGAAAAATAGTTTATTTCACTCACATAACTTTGACAATTTTTTTTTTTTTCTAGAATAACCCTCTTCCTAGACAGACGGGGTACAGGCTAGTCATATTCTCCCGCAGAAACCTACTCTATGCCCAAAGTTTCCCTGCCGAAGCAGACCAGGATGCATGCCCCCTGGGTTCCAGTCATATCCTCCCGGATTACTCGCGCTCATTGGGAGGACGGACCGTGGGTTGAGACACTTCTTGCGTGAATAGACCATTTAGGGATGGTTCATGACTATTTGCGATGCGTGATCCGGGAAATGAAAGTTGGTCTACGAGCTTGACCACTCTTCCTCCATGCGGAAAACACATTACTCTAAAGAGTGAGGAGACGATGGCTCCCATGCAATATATATAGTCTCGTCCAAGGAGTAGGTTATAATCCAAGGGTCCTTGAACGACCATCACGTTCATTTGAACGATCTTCCCTTTCAATGTTATGGGCACATTGGGGAGGATCCCTAAAGGTCGACTGGTTCCTTTATCAAAACCTGATAGATTTCTCATTTCAGGTAAAAGCGTCGGCGAACCAAGCGCTTTCAAAGCAATAGAGGAAAGGATACTCACAGATGCCCCTTCATCAATGATAGTGCCAGCCATTACCATTCTGTATATTCAGACAATAATTCTGAATGGTATGCTAGCTGGCAACCGGGGTCTGCCTAGTTGGTTCCAATCAAAGGACACAACCAGGTTGCTTGGTGGTGGGACCGAATAAACGGCCGGATATCGCTCCGATGAACTTCCTTCTTGCGATAAAGGAATGGGGGCATTTCCCCCTTGTTCATCAGAGTCAGTGCTGATGAAGAGAACTTGGGCGGTGTCGTCTTTATTCTCCTCTGTGATGGTATCATTCGAAGATAGAGCCTCTGAAGGCAAAACCGGGTCAACTGCCGTTTCAACCTTTAGACTTTTTTCAGGTATGGATTCAGACGGTTCATCTTCAATGACAGGTGCTTCGGCTGACCACCTGGGTGGGTCAGCCGGGTTCTAAACTAGTGAAGGACTTGGCAGGAGTCTTTGATATCCATGAGGAAGTTGCGCTCGTAAAATCGGGCGATCTTCCAGAACTCTTTTCGCCTCATCTAAGAAGGGACAACGGTGGATGGCGTGATCGCCTTCACACAGTCTGCAGGGAAATTTAGCTTTCCCTCTCTGTCCTGGGGCTTCACTCCCACTAGTTGACGGTGAGCAATCAACATGGCTATCAGAGGTTGATGCTACCGAATTGTGCCAACGGGGAGAGCAGTCTCTTAGTATTCGAGGGATACAGGGACAATCTCTAATGAAGTGGTCTCCCTTGCATATGACGCATGGCGATTTAGGCCTGGTCAGTGCTGTGTGTGGATTTTTGTCAGACGACTCTCGTTTGCCCCCAGTCGCCTTTGGCTCCTTCTTCTTCTTTTCTTTCTTCTTCTTCTCCTTCTTCTCCTTAGGAACTCGGTTTTTTGATTTACCAGTTCCATCAAGCGAAGAGGAAGGAGGAGAGGGAGATGAAGTAGAAGGCTGGGAGGCAACTCTTGTCTGATCTAACTGTTGACTCGAATGTTCAGGAATGGTGGTGTTCTGAATGACATTGGTTGAAAAGAGCCAGACTGGTAGGCCAATTGTCAGTCCTGGAAGCGACAATGTGGCCATGTGGGGCGCACCAACATCTCCCCAAGAGGAGAAGGGACTAGGATTTCCACCAAGGGGAATTCCTTGGTTGGTGTGCTCCATCTTTTCAACCTAAAGATCAACGCGGGAATAAAGGGTGATTGTTCCGTTTAAAATAAATTATTAACGATGCTTTAGACACAACTTGCTTTTTCACTTTTAAAGAGTCGAGAAAAAGCTAAAGATGACTCTAGTCTCCTTCGATGTTTTAACGAGCCCGAAGTGACAAATGCTAGGATGGACTTTTTCTGTTATAGAGTCTGAAAAAGGCCAAAAGAAACTGCTCTGGAGTTCTAGGCAGAGGGTGTGCCAAACTTTTCGCAAAATCGCAGAATACTTTTTAGGGTACGGGCGATCGATCTTCGTGAATGCTGTGTTCACTGCATTGCGATCAGTAGGGCGGCCGACACGGCTTCCTAAGGATAAAGGATATATGCCTATAGGGGTCTCCCAATATATACGCGATGGTACGTGGGAGCACAATCCGTACTAGCGCTATCGTCCCTCAGGAGGAATCACCCACCTTCCACGAGATCGATAGTCACTAGGCTTAACGACGCCGGAACACGTCTCTAGCCTAGACCTCTATGTTGTGCGTTATGTTACAAAGCGTTGTTAAGTTCATTCAGTTTATTTTAGGTTGATCTTTTTAAAGTTTGCCTTTCAAGGTTCACCACAAGATGTATGATACAAATTCCTAAATGCAGTCTAAAGATGATAAGCAAGCTTTATATCTTTTCAACTTTGAAAATCCTAGCTACTAAGGGAAAAGAAAGACACCATCTTTTCTCAAAGAGCAATCAGCAAACTCTAATGCACTTTTCCTAAATCCGACATGCGAACTTATCAAATGCAAATGCACAATGCAGGTGTTTGTTTTCCGCTTTCTTAGTATTGATGCCTACAAAGAAAGCTTTTTGTACAACTTTGAATTTTCTTTTAAATGATCAATACAAACAAGTTCACTTTCTCGAAATCAGAGAGGGTAGAAGAGATTACACTACTTAACGATTTTCGAAACAAAGACTTGTTTTGACACTTAAAAGAGACAAATTCAAACCAATAAGCGAAAGTAAATGTATAATCAATCTACAAACAGCCAATGAACACTCTTCTAAGATCACAATCAATCAGATCTGAATCAAAGGCTACAGGATGATTACTTTACTCATGCAAAGGAAAACTGTAAATGATGCCACAAACACATAAAAACACTCACAGTCTTTTTGTACAAAAGGAGGCAGAATCTAAGCAAAGAAAAGGAGTTATCAGACTGGTACCTATGCTGGTTAAAGGCTGCAAAAAATAGAGATCAAAACAGGGCGACAGAGAGCAGAGAACCCCAGATGCACAAGGCCAAACTGGTTCAGTGCAACCTAAACACTGAGGAATTGACATTCAGCGCAGGTAGCCCTCACGGGACCTGCATTGAAATGCAGACTACCTTCACAGTAGTTGCGCTGAAGGAGAAACTCTCGTTTCTCTTGGGTTATGGGTCACAAATTGCTCAAAAATCAATAGTTTCAGGCCAAATTAGAAACGCAAACAAGGTATAACTAAAGGGATGCTTTGAAAGCTACTAAGATCTATCACAAGGATCATCAAATCATTTGCGGATCTATTGTTAAGATCATAGACAAGTCCAGCAATTGGATCAAAGCAGCAACTTTCTACTTTGCATCCGGGAAAGATGCAGTTCGACTGTTGCTGTCAATTCTATGATGCAAACAATGATAGAAACACAAATAAAATGACTACAACAAATTTCCCCAGTGGAGTCGCCAATTTGTTGTGGGGAAAAATGCCTATGCAGGACGATCCTATCCACCTAAGGTGTGACAGTGCCTTAGCAACAAACGAGTATAGCTATACTAGTTTCTTCCTTTATGAAATGTGAAAGAAGAGAGATCAATAGACTTACCGGTGTCTTCTATTTGTCCCTCGATCCAGATCCTCTTCCCTTTGGGTGTTCACAGCTACTTGCCTCCTCGCTCGCCCAAGAGAACAGCTACTTGCGACAAGAGAAGAACACAACACAAAGGCAAATATACATATTCATAAATGATTCAGGATTAGAAACAAATCAAATACACTAATGCAATCATACATCAAGAAAACATCAGCATATAGGAGAAACCAAGATAGCTTTATTGATGAATAACAAGGTTCAGGAAGAGATACAACCCAGAGGGCTCCAATCCAGCATCTCCTTCCCAACAAATGGAATTCCTATCTTCAGCCCCTTCAAAGCATTAAGCACCCAATAGTTCCAGTCTCAAACCAACAACAATTCTTTGCAATAACAAAATTCCAGCCTCCAAATCTCATGGAGGAGAGATCCATATATAGATGTTTGGAGAGAGGATGAGTCAGCTTGAGATCTGACTAGTGTCCTCTCCCTCTCTCAGTTCTTGAGTCCACTTGGAGGTTCTTGCTTCCACTTGGAGATTTGGAACCTCTTACTCATCACCAGTCGAATTCCCTGAGGCAAGTGTCATTTTGGAAGCTTCCTGGCTTCTGACACCTTGAGGAATGAGTCTGCCACATGTCCAAACTCGCTCAGCGCAGGTAGCTAGTGTTGGAGTTGACATTCAACGCGGGTAGACAGTGGAGCCACTGACATTCAGCGCAGATGGTCAATGGAGCAGTTGACATGATCCTGAATTGACTTGTTTTTGAGCAGTTTCAGGTGGAGAAATTCTGTGAATTGTTGTGGTTTGTTAGCCTTGTTCCTCTAGGGGTAGGAACAACATGTTTAGGGACTTTGGATCCCTTAGATTATGGACATTTCATGCTCAATGCTGTAAGGCACAAAAATGTCTATAACACCCGTGCTCTTACATGGCCACGTTTTCTTGATGCCAAGTTATCCCACTAGTTCCTCTTCCACACACTACTCAAATCTTCCAGGGTAGCCCTTCCGAGACGATGTAACTCTTATGTCATTAACCCCACATGGAACCTACTAAGTGGTGAGACATCTTGCCTAGATCTATCCCATTAGGCAACCCAAAAATGCCAAATTTTCTTGCCACGTGTCCCTCGTATAGACATGTCATGTTGATGTCATCTTCCACCATCTTCTCCTTAGAGCCAATCAAATGTTTCCATTGTCTCGTTGAAGGAGAGAGAAAGGGTCCTATGAGGCCTCATTTTGTGACCATTTCCTTTGTTATTTGATTTTTTTGAAACTTATTGGGTTCAAGCCTTTATTTTCTGGTACCACTTTTGAGTGGATTATGGTTTTGGGAGGGGTTCCCTCAGAGTAGCTCTCCACCATCAATATGAATGATTAAATATGTGGGAAAACCACTTTTGGGACCATAGAGCCCATATAACGAACTATCTCAAGTGCCCTTAGAGAGCTACCATGTACCCTGATGCTTTCCTCCTCGTGCCCAGGCATGTGCAAACTAAGCAAACTCCTGGGCTACCACTACTCGGTGGTCTCCACTCGTTCAAGACAACTTGACACTTTACACTTTGCATTGCAACTGTAACCTCTAGGGCATTCCCGTCAGACCAACCTATACTATGGGCTCTACCTTCGGCTTATCGGAAGGCACTCCACTGTTGTGTTGTCTCTTTATGTCATCCTAGAGGTTCGTGTAGGGGCTCTGCCACCATATCTGCTAATTTTAGCATTGCTTCCAACTTTGGCTATGTGTTGAGACTTCTCCAATCACATTTTAGGTTTAACATCATGGACTAAAGGTCACCAAACATTGACTCACAATAGATCCTTATCCAAGATGCAATTTTCAGACTTCCACATAAAATTGGAAATCTCCTTCTAAGGACTAACCAACTATGCCATCTCTAAGTGTATCTAAGCTGATCTCTTGAGGTGTAATCATAATGAAAGCATGGGACTCCAAACCATCATAGTAATCATTGTAGGGCTTCTCAAATAAGCCTACTACTATGATGATTCTCTACAGGAGACTGGAACAACCATGGGACTCCTCTTGAGCTTGAAACATCAAGAACATAATTGCTAGCCTAGTTACCATCACAACTAGGAAAATGGATATCAAATCCAACAAAAACTGCCATAATCATCCATACTAGTCTAGTATGGATTAATGCTAACACTCTTGCCAACTGTCAGATAATTCCAACTTCCCAACACATCAATGCCAACACACTTCTTTCCAGCAGCCATCCAAACAATGCCAACTATTCGAGAGGCACAAAAATATGTTGATGATTGTTTCAAGGTTATCAACCTTTAAACAAATTAAGTCCATGAATATTTTTATCATAATGAGAAACAAGAAACAAGAAATATGATTCTTTTTATTTAATGAATATGTAAAAAAAAAAGAAACAAAGTGTTTACATCATTAAAAACATAAGAAATATATATGTATAATTACAATGTTTGTGATCCAAATTAATAAACAAGCAAAAGAAGATAAACCAAAAATTTAATTCAAATATTTTTTAGGTTAGTGAGCTAATAAGAGATTATGCTAGATATCCCAAGCTTCTATAGAGAATGACTACTATAAACATAAAAAAAGGAGGCATGCTAATCAAGGACAATGTGGATGCCTCAAGTCCTATAGATCATAAGCTATTATAACAAAAAAATAAATATTGAAATCAAATTGAATTTAAATACAAAGAGGCACTTAGACAAGAGGATTAAAGAGACGAAAGGATTATTTTTATTAAATAAAAAATATTAAAACCAAAATCCTAAAAAGGCAAGCTTCTACAAAAGATTTTAAATAGCCCAATCATAGAGCACTCTAATGTAACAATATCATATAAAATAATCCAAGAACAAGCAAGAACTAAAACCAAATGAAATTGTTTGTGCGGGTGAAGATGTGGGTAGCTAGATTTCTACAAAAAAATGATTATTAGCACTAGCAAAGTGTTAGGTCCTTAAAATACTAGTGTATTCCCCTTATTGTTATTATTAGTGTAGCCCCCTATTGTTATTTTTGTTCCTATGTATCCCCCATGTTGTTATTCTTGTGCCCCATAGAATCCCACTATCGTTATTGTTTTTCTCTTACATTATCATTGTTATGTAGGCTCTCATTATATTGTGACCCCTTAGGATATTATATATACCAATGAGGTATTATCATTTTTATAATTCAATAATCATTAATTTATGTAATTTAAAGTAGTTTTTCCACTCGAAGAGGATAACGTTTAAGTCGTTAATCTATTTTTTTGTCAGATGGTTGCATAACATCTGGTATTAGAGCTCTGGATTCTAGGGTTTCAATTCTTCAAATAGACCATGTTGGAATTTTCAATATAAATACGTTTCCATGAGGCTTAAGAAGCTGAAATTGTAACCATGTGGAGATGAAATATTGGTGAATTCTTTTTACAAATTTCAGATCTTGGTTCACTATATTTTAGGAGTTATGATTTGAGCAATTTAGGGTTTTTTCAAGCTCTAGAATTCCATATAAAATAGGTGACCCAGGGGAAATTGTTGTAAAATTCTCTCCAAGCATCATATTTGAATTTAGTAAAATTTTACTGAAAGTGAACAACCTATAGTTTTTCTTGTATCATTTTCACGGCTGATGATTGAAATAGTGACACGTGGAACTCCGTACAAGTTCACTCTACTAAACCAGTCTATAATCAAGTAATGATGGGAGAATGAGCATAACTCTTTCTTGAAGAATATAATATTGGTATGACTTGTGGGTTTTGAAATAAGACTCATATTTCTACGATAGGATGAAATTTCATAAATTGGAGATCCAAAGTTATAGAGGTACAACAATTTCAATATTGAGCTCCTAAAATGAAAGAAAGAAGTATATATATTTTTTAAAGTTTACAGAACTTTTGTTTAAAAAATCAGTTTCAAGTGATTTAAAGGCAATAGTGAAGCACATATATCATTATTGTTGGAAATAATACTGAGAGAGGGGGGGGGGGGGGTGAATTAGTATTATCAAATCAATATGACTTTTTCATTTTCATACTCAGATTCATATACGCTACTTCAGTTAAGACAAACCACGTGTATACGCAACTGTATGTAATCCAACAAGCGTATATCAAGTAGACTTATGATTCAGTTAGTTGATCCTTAATGAGTGCATCAGAACATTATTAACCATATGAACAGTAAACAAAAGCAGTATAACAAAACATATCATCACACATAAGTAACACACATGAAGACCATGATATAAGGTAGAAACCCAATGTGGGTGAAAACCACTTGTTGCAACTCGTCTCTTTCTTCCTTTAATAAGAAAATTCTTTTTACAATATTTATGTACTGGTGCAGTCTTATACCAATAAGCAGGCTTCTACCTGTAGAAGGCTACAACCTTCTCTTTTCTTCTAGGGACCACATTTCATAAATTTTCAGACTGGATCCATAAATACAAAACAATCACTACTATAAGACAATCATCAACTATACTTGCATCATCAATCTCTAAATCACCCAATACTGAATCACTGAAACCCTATCATCAAAACACAGTTACCAGAACACAGACCAAAGCCCAGAACTCTACAACAAACACTAGGACCAACAGCAACCTGAAACATCAAATCTCATAATGCGTACGCTACTTGACAGTGTCAAAACTGCTTGTACACGAGCTTTCACAAGAGAGAACCCGAATACAGATCTAAAGATTATTACTTATACCTTCGCTACCATTTCCAACTTCATTCAGGTCGTGCCAAGCATCACATACCCATAACCAATATACTAGATCTCCACACTTCATCAAACACTCATTACTTCCACTCGTCCCTTGGCATAATGATCTTCTCCTTATATAGGTTTAGGCTTATCTCAATACCATGGTCCAAAACCATGTAGAAACAATACCTTCGACCCAATACCTGGGGTCAACACTTCGGACCAATACCAAAATACCATGGACCAATACTTAGTTTTCCAACATGTACACGCCTTTCCTTCTGTGAACCTGTGTGTGTACGCATACTCGCCTTTTGTTCTTCTCACCTATGTGTATACACACTTTCATCAAGCTTAACCTACGTATATCTCTCTCTTGACCTGCTGTACTGAGATCTGTCCTTTGATTGAGTTGCCATCACCTGTGTCATACCTTTGAGTGAGTTGCCATCAAGGAAAACACTTTTATCATAATGCCAACAATTATTTGATTCCAAAATTCCTTGGAACAAAAAAATGTACACACCTGGTAAGCAACCAAAAATCTCTTCCATGACGCATGAAGAAGAGGAAGAAATTCAACATGATATATCAAAATTACAAGACCTAGTGAAACAATTTTCGCTCTAACAAAAGTAACAAAAAATGAGTTGGAATCCATGATTAATGTTAGGATATATGGTATAAAAAGGGACACTAGAGTTTTAAATGATGGCATAAAATCATACATGGAAGCAATGATGAATGCCAAGATAGAAGGGTTGAACGAAGGACTGGCAAAGTTGCTAGAAGAAAGGCTTCCCAGTGGTGACAAGGTAATCCATGAAAATCATGTTCAGGACAAAAGGAATATGAATTATGATTTTAGAGACATCAAATTTGGGTTTAAGAACCATGACATTCCAAATATCTCATAAACCATTTGTAACTTTCTCAATCTTTATGAAGGAAATGATAGCCCATTATGAAGATACAAAGAACAACACATTCTTTAGCCAATTGATAAATCTCAAACAAAAAGGTTCGATGGTGGAGCACATTGAGGACTTCCAAAAGTTGAATATTGGGGTAATTGACATTCCAAAGGAGAATAGGATTGATGTCTTCATAGGGAATTTAAAGGGTAACATCAAACATGAGGTTTGTCTTTATGAACTTGATTGATTAGAGAAGGAATTCAAGGTGGAAAGAAAAGTTGAAAGAAGAATTATGGAAAAAAGGAAGTCTACCACTCATAACTATAAATATGAAAGTGTTGGTGGTCTTAGCATTCAACAACCTACAATATTGACACCACAATAATTGGAGGGAAAAAGAGTGAAAGTTCTTTGTTACAATTGTGATAGAAAATACAGTAAAGGTCATGAGTGTGGTGACAAGAAATTATTCTCCATAGATTGTGAAGAGTAGGAAGAAAAGGAACAAGAAACAAGAAACATCAAAAGAGGAGGATATACACTAGGAACCAACCACATAGAAAGAAGAAATGAATCTGACCATTTGTTGTAATTCTTTGGCAGGAATTTCCACTTCTAAAACTCTCAACATAGAACGATATATCAAGTAAAAAAAGGTAATAGTGTTGATTCATTCGGATAATACCCATAACTTTATTTATTGTAAGATATCCAAGGAATTGAATTGCTTCCTATATCTAGCACCAAAGTGTCAAGAGATGGTTGGAAATGGAGGAACTATAAATTTCTTTGGAAAGTTCCATAATATCAAGCTAACCATGTGGAAATATGTATTGAATATTCCAATGCTTTCCATTCCAGTGGTTCGTGCTGATGTTGTACTAGGGGTGCAATGGTTACAATTTTTGGGGACAATAACTTCTGATTTTCAAGAAATTTTGTTGAATTTTTTTTAGGAAGGAAAGGAATTTAAATTAAGTGTTTCATAGGGAAACTAAAAAATATAATCAGCTCTAATGGAAAGATAAAGCTTTTGAAAAAAGAAGAATTGAGTGTAATTGCACAATTATTCTCACTAGAGGTTCAAACATAAAAATCATCTATTTCTCCAGATCTCCAATAAGTCCTGCAAAATCATTCCAAGGTATTTGAGACTCCCTAAGGCCTCACACCTATTCGTGATCATGATCATGCTATTAATTTGATTCTAGGAAGTGTTCCTCAAAAAATCAGACCTTACGGATATGCCTATGCACAAAAAAGTGAAATTGAATGTATGGTTGCAGAAATGCTAGAGGCTAGTATAATTCAACCTAGTCAAAGTTGTTTCTCTACTCCAGTAGTATTGGTGCAAAAGATGGATTGATCATGGGGTATGTGTATGGATTATAAGGATGTCAACAATCTTACTATTAAAGATAATTTGTCCATTCCTATCAATTATGAATTATTGGATGAATCACATGGAGAAATTTACTTCACGAAGATAGATTTTCATTCAGTATATCATCAAATTAGAATGAAGACTGAAGACATTTTGAAGACAACATTCAAAACTGATGAGAGCCATTATGAGTTTTTGGTCATGCCTTTTGGCCTTACTAGTGCACCTTCCACATTTCAAGGTTTGATGAATTCCATTTTCAAACCCTTCCTTACAAATTTTTTCTTAATATTTTTTTATGATATACTAATCTACAATAACTATTGGAGGGATCAGGTTCAACATGTTGCTAGGGTTCTCAAACTATTGGAATTATGACACAGGTGTTGTCCTTGATGGAAACTCACTCAGATGATAGATCATAGTTTACGATCACAAAATGAAGGAAGAAAAGGTATATGTAGGCTCCCCTTGACCAAACCACGTACACAAGCCGGTTCGTAGGCCAAAAGGCGCGTATGCGTATACACGCACTTTCACGGAAGTAAAAGCACGTACATGTTGGAAAACAAGGTTTTGGTCTGTGGTATTTGGTCCTTGGCATTTTGACCCATGGTATTGGTCCAAGGTATCTTGTCCAAAGTGTTGACCCCAGGTATTTGGTCCAAGGTATTGATTCTAAGTGGTTTTGGACCATGGTATTGAGTAAGGCCTAAGACTATAAAAGGAGGAGGAGATCATTAGGCAAGGGTAATCAAGAATTGAATATCTAATGAAGAGCAAGATTTAGAATACTGGTCATTGGGTTATGGTGCATAGCTGGATCTGAATCAAGGAGGAAATTGAGCACTTGAAGAAAGATAACTTCTATTGATGGGTTAAGATCTTAAGGCTTGAAGAGAAGTATCTTTGTGTGGTTTTGATATTTTATCTGAATGATTGGCACATGTCGTAATCTGTAAATCTGATGATCTGGGTATAACTGATGTCTGAAAAGTGGAAAAGGTTAAATCATCTTTTACATATTTGTATGCAAGTTCAGTATAGAAAAGGCACATATACACATTGGTTCGACATTTCAAAACTGTGTATACGCAGGTCTGTCTTGAGAACAGTCCGTATGCACGTAGATTCGACACATTAAAGTAGCGTACACATCATATAATATGTTTTAGCTACTTCTGTTTAGTTTTGTAGAGTTCTGGGTTATGGATTGGGTTCTGGTTACTGTTACTGTATTCTGGTTACAACATTCAGAAAAGTGATTGTTTGATTCAGTTTTGGTCGGTACAAAGGAGATTGGTTGATGTAGATATTTCTGATGTTTTATTAATGTTATTGATGGATCCAGTCTAAAATTTTATGAAACATGTTCCCTGGAAGAAAAGAGAAGGTTGTAGCCTTCTGTAGGTCAGAACCTACATACTAGTAAACACATCAGCTAGTAGAAGAGCAAAGGGGGTCGTAGCTCCCTTCCAGGAAAAGCTGTAGAATGAGAGAAGATTGTAGCCTTTTGTAGGTAGAAGCCTACGTACTGGTATAAGGCTGCACAAGTACAAAATTTGTAAAAATAAGTTTCTTATTTAAGAAAGATAGAGATGATTACAGCAGGTGGTTTTCACCCACATTAGGTTTCTGCCTTATATCTTGTATTCATTTCTGTGATTTCTTGTTCTGTTTACTACACCTGATTACTAGTTATATTTTTCTGAAACACAAATTAAAACTAACTAAATTATAAGTATCTAAGGTATACGCTGGTTGCTCTAAACACAATTGTGTATACAAGCAAGTTTCATTAACAGAAGTAGCATATATAAATCTGTTTATGGAAATGAAATATTGTTAAATTGTTAATACTGATTCACCCACCCCTCCCAATATTATTTCCAACAATTGGTATCAGAGTAGGTCCTTCAGAAGAAGCTTGATTGCTTGAAGGAAGATCTATCATCATGGCTAGCTATGAAAGAGAGGGATCCATTAGACCACCAATCTTTGATGGGAGAAACTTCGTCTATTGGAAGGTAAGAACCATAGCCTATCTTCAATCTCTTCGAACAGATGTTTTGGAAATCATGGAAGGAGGATATACATTTCCATCAGCAATTCATACAGATACGATAGGTAAAAAGTATTATGAAACAAATGCCAAGGCTATCAATACACTATTGGTGAGTCTATCATAATCAGAATTTGTCAAGGTTATGCAGCTCAAAACCGCCAAAGAAATATGGGAGAAGATTGTTCTAAGCTATGAAGGAGACAATTAGGTAAAACGTGCAAAACTACCATCTCTCATAATTCGATATGGAACTCTAAAAATGCACAATGTTGAAAGTATATCTCATTACTTCCTACGTATAGATGAGATTGTTAATCACATGAAAAAATTGGGCGAAGAGATAAAAGAAGTTACTCTATTTGAAAAGGTTTTAAGATCCTTGTCTTCTAAGTTTGAATCAAAAGTTTCTGCCATAGAAGAAAAGCAGGATCTTTAGAGGATGACTATGACATAGCTGCTAGGAATCCTAACTGCTATTGAAATGAGAAAAGGAGGTCCATCAGATATGAGAGAAGCCACATTCAAGGCTTCAGGAAGAGAAGAGCTAAATGAATGGAGACACATTTCAGAAGGAGAGGAAGAAGGAAACTTTGTCAAAAATCTTCAATGAGGTTCTGGAATATTCAAAGGTAAACTACCTTTCAAATGTTTTTCTTGTGGAAGAGTCGATCATTATGCAGCCAAATGTCCTGATAAAGATAAACTTGATAAAGGTAAGGAACTGACAAATGGAATAGAAAACAGAATGTAAGTAAGAAGAGCTACTATACACATGAAGATAGTGATTGTTTATCAAATAGTGATGAAGATGAATATGGTAATGATTATAGACTTTTGATGCCTTTTGAAGATTACGGTTTCTTGGATGCTTTAGATCAAGATGGTCTCTATGAAGAAATTTCTAAACTTAAAATCTGTTCAGAAGAAAAAGAGTATGATTATAGATACTTTGACATTCCAACTTTCTGAAAGGGAAAAACACAATGAAAAGTTAGAATGTGAAATTATGGGTCTAAGAAAAGATATTGAGAAAACAAAAGCTCTCAATATTAGATTTGCAAAAGGGTCAGAAACTTTAGATGAAATTATCAAAGTGCAACGTTCTCCTCTAATAAAGACAAGTCTTGGATATACTGAAGAAGCATCTCAAGCACAGAAGCCATCAACCTCCAAAATCTATCTTCATGTAGCAAGGAGAAGTGAACAGGTTGAAAATCGCCAGCAAAGGCATAAAGCAGATCACCAGGTAAATCGGGTTCAATCTACTTCAAGGATGAACAGAAGCTATAACCAACCACAGGTAAATCAATCTCAATTTACTTCAAGAATTGATGTTAATGGAAACTACAATCATCAGGTTAGTAGATTCAATAATTGCAGGAATTTCTTTAATGGCAAATGTTTTTCATGTCATAACTTTGGACACAAAGCTGCTCAATGTGTTGCTTACAAGACCATCATGACTAGAGAAGCACGAAATCAAAGGAATGTGACTGGGATCATGAAAAGTACCTACAATAACTTTTTTGCTCTTGAAAATCAAACAGAATGCTTTATCTGTAACAATTTTGGTCATGACGATTCCGAATGCAGGAGTAAATTTTGGCAAACATCTCAAAAGGAGAAAGCTTCATTGGGTCCCAAAACATGGAGAAAGAAAGAACCACAAACAGAAATATGTGGAATAGCCTTGTATGCAGAAGGACAAGAAAATCAATGGTATATCGACAGTGGATGCTCAAAACACATGACAGGTGATAAAGAAAAACTTCAGTCATTAAATGCCTTAGAAAAGGAAAAGAAGGTCTCATTTGGTAATGACACTCTTGCAGTCATAAAAGGTAAAGGCTCTATTCTCTTAAAAGGAAAGGTTAAAGCTAGGAATGTTATGTATGTTGATGGTCTAAAGCATAACCTATTAAGTGTCAGGCAAATGTGTGATCAAGGAAATGAAGTAGTATTTCGATCAAATGGTTGTGTTGCTCGTGAGTTTGATACATGAGAAACAATGATCAAAGGTGTAATAACTCCAAATAACTTGTACGTACTCAAGGGAGGACAACAACAGTGCTATCTAAGCAAAAATGAGGAACACTGGCTATGGCACAGAAGACTGGGGCGTCTAAGCTTCCCTCAAATAAGAAAAGCATGTAGATACTAGGCGGTTCATGATCTTTTGGGTATATACATTCCAGAAAATACAATATGAAAATCATGTCAATTTGGTAAGAAAACCAAATCCCATTTCCCTGAAAAGGAAGGATCAGCTAGTAAGCATCTTGAACTTGTTCACACTAACTTATGTGGACCATCAAGGAAAAAGTCACCTAGTGGAGAAGAATATTTTTTATTGTTCATTGATGATTTTTCAAGAATGTGTTGGATAGGACTTCTAAAGAATAAAGACAAAGCTTTCGAAAAGTTCAAAGCCTTCAAAGCCTTGGTTGAAAATGAATCAGATCGCAAAATCAAATGCCTCAGGTCTGATCCAGGAGGTGATTTTACCTTGGATGAATTCTTCGACTTTTGTGAAGAACATGGAATAAGAAGGGAATTCTCTACCGCAAGAACTCAGCAAAATGGAGTGGTAGAAAGGATGAACAAAACTGTTCAACAAATGGCTCGTGCTATGCTAGATGAGTCTGGAACTCCTGCAACCTTTTGGGGTGAAGCTGCATTTGTTGCCGTCACTATTCTCAACAAAACAAACGTCTGGGTAAACAACACTAAAACTCCACATGAACTTTGGTATGGCAAGACTCCTACTGTAAACGTTTTTGGAAGCAAATGTTACATCAAAAGGACTGATGAAAAACTTGCCAAGTTTGAACCTAGAGCTGATGAAGGCATTCTCCTTGGTTACTCTTCCTGAAGTAAAGGATATAGGTGTTATAAGAAAAGACTTGGAAAAATTGTTGAAAGTATTGATGTTGTGGTTGATGAAGCAGGCAAAAATCCAAAGCAGGTAAAAACTGAAGATTATGAAGAAGATGAGGACTATCCTTCCACATCAAATCAAACTAATTCTGAAGAAGAAACCAATGAGGCAACAGAAGAACAGATAAGGGTAAAAGAAAAGAATCCATCCAGGTATGTTCAAAAGAATCATCCAGAGACTCAAATTTTAGGGTAGAAAGACGCAGGTGTTGAGAAGAGGAGCTATTACAGAAGCTTCAAGCTATCTAGCATTGCTTTCCTCCATCAAACCACAAAATGTAAATGAAGCATGCAAAGATGAATGTTGGGTCAAGGCCATGAATGAAGAACTTGAGCAGATTGAAAAGAATAATACTTGGGAACTGGTTCCTAGACCTAATGATAAGAATGTCATAGGAACCAAATGGATATTCAAAAACAAGCTTAATGAAAATGGAGAAGTTATTATAAACAAGGCTAGACTTGTTTGTAAAGGGTATGCTCAACAAGAAGGTATACACTTTGAAGAAACTTTTTCCCCTGTTGCTAGACTTGAAACCATAAGAATGTTTCTTGCTCTTTCTAGCTTCTAGAAGTTCAAATTATATCAAATGTATGTGAAATCATCCTTTCTTAATTCAGACCTAGAACAAGAAGTTTATATTGAGAAATCAGACGGATTCATCCTTGGAAATGATCCAAAACTTGTATGCAGACTTAGAAAGGCTCTCTATGGTCTAAAACAAGCTCCAAAGGCCTCGTATTATCATCTTCACAAATACCTTCAACAAGAAGGTTTTTCAAAAGGATTAGCTGATAGAAATCTATATATAAAAATTGACAATGATAAATTGCTAATACTTGTTGTGTATGTTGATGATATAATTTTTGGTAGAAATGAAGAAGCCATGAGTCAAAACTTTTCTTTTGTAATGCAGAAAGAATTTGAAATGTCCCTGCTTGGTGAGCTCACATATTTTCTTGTTTTACAAGTTCAACAAAATAAAGATGGTACTTTTCTATCACAAACAAAGTACCTCAAGAAGATCTTGAAGAAATATGGCATGGAAGATTCTAAACTAGTATGCACCCCTATGGTAACAGGATGCAGCCTCAACTCAAATGATGAATCAACAATAGTACATCAACCAACCTACAAATCCATGACTGGTAGTCTACTTTATCTAACAAGTACCTGACCAGACATCATGCATGCAGTGGGAATAGTTGGAAGATTCCAAGCAAATCCAAAGGAATCACACCTTCAGGTAGAGATACAGATCTTACACTTCATGCATATACAGATGCAAAGTGGGCAGGAAGTGTGGATGACAAAAAAAGAATTAATGGTGGTGCATTCTATATGGGTTCCAGATTAATGTCTTGGTTCAACAAGAAACAAAGTTCAATTGCATTATCTACAGCTGAAGTAGGATATGTGGCTGTTGCATCTTGTTGCACACAACTCCTTTCGATGATTCAAACATTACAAGACATTCAGATCACATGTACTCCACCCACCTCCATTCTATGTGATAATACTAGTGCAATTAGTATTTAAAAAAATCCAGTCATGCATTCCAAGACCAAGCACATACTTATCAAATATCATTTTCTCCGGGAACAAGTGCTTGAACAAAAGGTCAAATTGGAGTATGTTCCCTCCAAGGAATAGGTTGCTGATATATTCACCAAACCACTACCCAGAGAGACATTTGAATACCTTAGGCAGAAGATGGGAGTTGTTGATGCATCATCTTGCTGTTGACACTTTTTTGTTTCAAAGAACAATGGTTGTACATGAGTTTCATCAAGCGTATCTGCGTACACACACCGTTTACTATGGATACAGCCGCGGATATGTTGGTTTGAAGAATATCAGTGGCCAGACTCAGGATGAAAAGAGTTTGATATGGGTCTGACAGTGATCATTTGGCACAGGTTCAGGGGGAGCATATACTTCTAATAATGCATTATTGGCATTATCTTAGAAGAACATGGTACAATATCATAGTTGTTTTCGATTCAGGTGCAAAGGGAGATCATGGTTGCTAGTCTAGATGGTGATTGACAGATGTTGCTGATGATATTTGCTGATGACTATCATAATCTTGTTTTAGATATTTTTCCTCTATTTCATGTACATATATTTTATTATCAAGGTCATGTAATGACCTATTTTCCCCACTATGCTTGGGATAGATGATGTAATGTTCTTGTTTTATGATGTATAAACTTTGGTATATCCCCACTTGGTTAGGTCGATGAGTCAATCTTGGTATATCCCCACTTGGTTGGGAGATGGATGTATGTATGAGTATTTAGCGATAGGAAGGTCATTTATGATGTATAGAGTCATGTTCTTCTTGTAGAACATCTTTTTGGAGACCTTGATTACAGTCAGGGGAAGCATGAACAACACACTTCAGCATATCAGAGAATTTAGCATGTACTCAAGGGGAGCATAACCCTTTGCCCTTGATGACGAAAGGGGAGAATGACTTAGGGTTGCCATCAAGTCCAAAGGGGGATATTGTTGGCATTATGACACAATTTTGGTGATATGACACAGGTGTTGTCCTTGATGGAAACTCACTCAAATGATGGAACATAGTTCAGGATCACAGAATTAAGGAAAAAGAGGGATACGAAGGTTCCCCTTGACCAAACTGTGTATACACGCTGGTTCGCAGACAAAAGGGTGTGTATGCGTATACATGCACTTTCACGCAATGTAAAAGCACATACATGTTGGAAAACTTGGTTTTGGTCTGTGGTATTTGGTCCTTGGTATTTTGACCCATGGTATTGGTCCAAGGTATCTTGTCCGAAGTGTTGACCCCAGGTATTTGGTCCAAGGTATTGATTCTAAGTGGTTTTGGACCATGGTATTGAGTAAGGACTAAGACTATAAAAGGAGGAGGAGATCATTAGGTAAGGGCACTCAAGAATTGAATATCTAATGAAGAGAAAGATCTAGAATACTGATTATTGGGTTATGGTGCATAGCTAGATCTGATTCAAGGAGGAACTTGAGTGCTTGAAGAAGCATAAGTTATATTGATGGGTCAAGACCTTAAGGTTTGAAGAGAAGTATCTTTCTGTGGTTTTGATCTTTTATCTGAATAATTGGCACGTGTCGTAATCTGTAAATCTGATGATCTGGGTATAACTAATGTCTGAATAGTGGAAAAGGTTAAATCATCTTTTATAGATCTGTACGTACGTTTAGTATAGCAAAGTCATGTATACACACTGGTTCGGAATTTGAAAACTACGTATACGCAGGTTCGCCTTGAGAAAAGTGTGTATGCACGCAGGTTTGACACATTGAAGTAGAGTGCACCTCATATAATATGTTTTAGCTACTTCTATTTACTGTTGCAGAGTTCTAGGTTCTGGATTGGGTTCTGGTTACTATTACTGTACTCTGGTTACAACATTCAGAAAAGTGATTGTTTGATTCAGTTTTGGTTGGTACAAAGGAGATTGGTTGATGCAGATATATTTGATGTTTGATTGATGTTATTGATGGATCTAATTTAAAAATTTATGAAACGTGGTCCCTGGATGAAAAGAGAAGGTTGTAGGCTTTCGTCGGTCAGCACCTACATACTGGTAAACAAATCAGCAAGTACAAGAGCAAAGGGGGTCGTAGCTCCCTTCCAAGAAAAGATGGAGAAAGAGAGAAGGTTGTAGCCTTCTACAGGTAGACGCCTGTGTACTCGTATAAGGTTGCACTAGCACAAAATTTGTAAAAAGAAGTTTCTTATTCAAGAAACATAGAAATGATTGTAGTAGGTAGTTTTCACCCGCATTGGGTTTCCACCTTATATCTTGTGTTCATGTGTGTGATTGCTTGTTCTATTTATTGCACCTGATTACTGGTTATATGGTTCTGAAACACAAATTAAAGCTAACTAAATTATAAGTCTGCAAGGTATACGCTGGTTTCTCTGAACACAGTTGTGTATAAACGCATGTTTCATTAACAAAAGTATAATATATAAATCTACTTATGGAAATGAAATGTTGTTAAATTGATAATATTGATTCAACCCCCCTCAGTATTATTTCCAACAATAACTATATGAAAAAACCTCCAAATATTTCTTTGGAGTACGGGAGGTGGAATATTTGGGTCGTGTTGTATCTCATGAGGGTGTTAAGGTAAACCGTATCAAAATTAAAGCCATTAAGGAATGGAAAATCCCCACAACCATAAACAAACGTCAAGGATTTATCGGGTTGACAGGGTACTATAGGATGTTTTTTTAGAATTATGGGAGAATAAAAAAACCTCTAACAACGTTACCAAAGAAAGATGCATTTTCTTGTAATCTAGAAGAACCTAAGGTCTTTGAACATCTTAAGGAGGAAATGTTCCAAGCATATGTCTTAGCTACTCTAGAATTCACAAAGACCCATTTCTTTTGAAATTTGTCCAATCAAAGGAAAGTATTTACAAAAACTTATTTATGAGAAGGAAATGTTGGAAATACTACATGCACTAAAGAAATGAATATGTTACCTAATGGGAACACACTTCAAGGTAAAAAAAGTCATCATAGTCTTAAATACTTTTTGGAACAAATATTATCTTTAGAAGAGCAACAAAAATGGATCACAAAGATGTTGGGCTATGAATTTGAAATCATTTAGAAGAAAGAGAAGCAAAATTTTGTTGCAGATGCACTTTCAAGAAAGGATGACGATGTGGAAGCATTTCTTTGGGCCATTTCTATTATCCAACCTGATTGGATGACTGAAGCAAGGGACAAATGGAAGAATGACGAAGAGGTATGGATACTCATTCAAAAGTTATAGAGAGATCCCAATACATCTAATGCATTTAGCTGGAAAAATGATTCATTATGGTACAAAGGTTGCTTATATCTTTTTAATGATTCCAAAATGTAGAAAAATATTCTTTTGGAAGTGTGAAGCTCACCATTATGAGGGCACTCAGGATTTTTAAAAACTTACCATGGGGTTAGGAAGGAATTTTTTTGGATGTCCTTAAATCCGATATTCATAATTTTATGGTAGAATGATTTTTTTTCCAGTAAAATAAAGTTGAGATAATTAAGACCCCGGGTCTGTTACAACCTTTATCCATTCCAAGTCAGCTTTGGGAGGATGTATCATTGGATGTTATCACAGGTTTACGAAAGTATGAAGGAAAGAGTGCCATCATGGTGGTTGTTGATAAACCTACAAAGTATGCACACTTTTTTGCATTAACTCATCCTTTTAAAGCCAATATAGTAGCTACTACATCTATGGAAACAATTCAAAAGCTACATGGAAACCCAAATATTGTTAGAAAATTATATATTACAGAGAAATGGAACACAAAAAATTCATAAAACAAGAGAGATAGAGATATACGTGGTTCACCCAGTTTGGGCTACGTCCATAGAGAAACAACCAGTCCTTCCTTTTATATTATCCAGCAAACTGAAGAGATACAACCTACAACAAATCCGTTATAATTCCCTCTTCGCTCTCAATCTCCTCTCTCTTACTCAATGAGAATACAGATCTACATAGACGAAATATAATTTCCCCATATATAGTGAGGGCTTTCCTTCTAGAGCAAGAAACCCTAAATTAAACATAACTTCTACCGTAAGATCTCCACCTAATGAATGACCCAGATTGACTACGAAATTACAACCTTTTACAAGGCAATTTTACATCTATTTTTAGCTTCAAGGGCGCTGCCCCTGATCCACCCACCCGCCCTGGGCCCCCCCCCACATCTGCCCCCCCAGACCCCCCCTTGCAATGAATATTTTATGAGTGGCGCTACCGCCCCATTACAAACTAGGGTCCAATGTGGTGATACCTTTGAATACAGAAGATAATCAGGCTCCACACCCAACAATCCCCCACTTGGAGAGTGATTTTAGCAACTCCATTGCTACTTCATTGGATGGAAAATGGCTCCACTATGGACCTGGCTATTTCTCATCTTCTTTATCATACTTGAAGACCAATTGAAACTGAGTAGATTCTCAGTTTCTCCATGGTTACAACTTTTGTTAACATATCTGCAGGATTCTAGCTAGTGTGTATCTTTTCCAGCTTCAACTGTCCATCTTCCAACATTGACCATATGAAATGGTACTTGAGATGTATATGTTTAGTCCTGGAATGAAATGCAGAGTTATTTGGAAGATGTATGGCACTCTGGCTGTCACTGTATAACCCACCCAACTCCTGCTTCTTACCTAATTCATCCAGAAACCTTTGTAACCAAATCATTTGTTTACTAGCCTCTGTAGTAGTAATATACTCTGCTTCTGTTGTTGAGAGTGCAACAACACCTTGTAGTTTTGAGACCTAACTGATAGTTGTTCCACCTATAGTAAACACATACCCTATTGTGCTCCTCCTATTATCATTGTCACCCACCATATCTGCATCAACATATCCCTGTAGAGAAATGTTTGAACTACCAAATAATAATGCTTGATTTGTGGTACCTCTCAAATACCCAAGAATCCACTTCACTACCATCCAATGTTCTTTTCCTAGATTGTTCATGTACCTGCTTACAACTCCCACTACATGTGCAATATCAGGCCTTGTGCATACCATTTCATACATTAAGCTTCCAATTGTTGATGCATATGGAACTTTAGACATATGAGCCATTTCTTCCTGAGACTCGGGACACTCCCCCTTACTTAATTTGAAATGGCTAGCAAAAGGTATACTAACTGGTTTTGCATTCTGCATATTAAACCTTTTCAACACCTTTCTATGTACTCACTTTGAGACAATGTTAATTTGATATTCTTCTTATCTCTAGTTATTCTCATACCAAGGATTTGTTTTGTAACAGCCAAATCCTTCATTGCAAATGAGTTCGCCAATTTTCTTTTGAGCACATTTATTTCCTGCATGTTAGAACCTACAACAAGCATGTCATCTACATACAATAGCAATATAATATAGCTGCCATCATTTTTCCTTTTGAGATAAACACAATGATCAGAGTCACATCTAGTATAACCTTGTTTAGACATAAACCTGTCAAATTTTAGATACCACTGCCATGGAGCCTGTTTTAAGCCATACAAGCTCTTCTTCAACCTACACACTAGTTTCTCCTTCCCTTTTACCTCATATCCATGTGGTTGTTGCATACATATCTCTTCCTCCAAAAGCCCATGTAGAAAGGACGTCTTTACATCTAACTGCTCAAGACAAAAATCTTCAGCTGTTCTGATTGAATTCATTTTAACAATAGGAGAAAATATCTCATCAAAGTCTATACCCTTTTTCTGTGCAAACCCTTTCACCACAATTCTAGCTTTATACCTTTTTCTACCTCCATTTTATTCTTTCAACTTGTAAACCCATTTATTTTGCAATTTTGTTTTACCTGCAGGAAGCCTGACAAAGTCCCAAGTCTAGTTATGTGCTAAGGAGTCCATCTCTTCTTTCATGGCTTGCTCCCACTTCTTCCTGGTTTATACCTGTACTGCTTCTTCGTAACATTCTGGTTCACTAAAATCCGTCAACAATACATAATATAATGAAGGGTATTACCGTTCACAGGGTCTACTTATCTGAGTAGATCTTCTAACACCACTTTTAGGGGTTTGAGGTGCTTGTTGCTATTTTAGTTGTTGGTTTGGATGTTGATCATTATGATTTTCATGAACCATCACTTTTTCTATGATCTCGTCAAGAACTGTATATTCTATGTTTTCTTTTTCGTATTTCTTTTCCTGCAATTGATCCTTATACAAAACCATTTCATTGAATATGACATCTTTGCTCCTAATGATTTTGTGTTTTTCATAATCATAAAAGCGATAAAAAAAATCATTAACACCATATCCAATAAAGGTACATTTCTTTGGTTTTGCCTCAAGCTTTGTTCCATTTTCTTTATTAATGTGGACAAAGGCTTCACAACCAGAAGTCTTTAAAAAAGAGTAGTTTACCTCTTTACCCATCCATGCCTCCTCTGGAATATCTATAGCATCTGCCCAAAATTGTAAAGAAAATTCTGCATGTAATATCATGCACCTTGCACGCCCCATGATTGTCATGTTCATCCTTTCTGACACACCATTTCCTTGTGGTGTTCCTGGAACTGTCTTCTGTCTACGAATTCCATTCTCTGAACATTACCTATCAAACTCTTTGCTGCAATATTCACCTCCATTTTCTGATTTGAGACAGTTCAGCCTTTTTCTTGTCACATTTTCAACCAAATATTTCCATTTCTTTAAAGTATCAAACACATCATATTTATTTTGAATACAATAAATCCAGGTTTTTCTCGTTGTATCATCAATAAAAGTAACATAATAACGAGAGCCACCAAGAGATGATACATAACCAGCTCCCCATACATCTGTATGCACAAGATCTAATTTTTCATTGTTCTTTTCTTTCCCAACTTTGAGGAATCTAACTCTCTTCTGTTTTCCATAAACACAATTCTCATATAATTTAAAATCAACATGCTTCAAACCTAGAAAAAAATTTCTTGAGTGAAGAATCTGCATCCCCTTCTCACTCATGTGCCTGAGCCTATGATGCCATAATGTCGTATCTTCTCCTGTATAGATTAAATCATTAACATAATTAGAAATACCATTGCATAAGTACAATGTACCAACCTTTTCTACTTTTACTGTTACCAGGGATCCTTTAGTGACCTACCAAGTTTTATATGTAAAAGTAGTCACATGACCTTCACCTCCCAACTAACTTGTTGAAATAATATTTTTCTTCAGATCTGGAACATGGCTTACCTGCTTCAATAGCCATTGATTTCCATTCTGCTATTTTATGAAAATTTTACCCATTCCAATGATTTTAAATGGTTTATCATCACCCAATCAAACTTGTCCAAAATCTCCTTGGACATAATCATGAAAATGTTCCTATCAAGTGTGGCATGGAATGAGGCCCTTGAATCTACTACCCAGTCATAAATATTACTTTCTAAAGAAAGAATCAAAGCATCTTGCAACACATCACTTGTTACATTCGCTTCATTATTATTTTCTTGCTGCGCGTCTCCCTCTTTTCCCTTCCGAGACTTGCAGTCTTTCTTCAGGTGTCCTTTCTTCCCGTATTTCAAACACACTATCCCTGATGTGGACTTGGATCTAGCTTTTGTTGACTTACTGTGATATCCAAGGCTCTTTCCTATTTCCATTTTTCTTCCCCTAGTCTCTGTAGTCAAAGCATAACCTGATGTCTCACTGGAGCTTTTCCATTGCATTTCCTCACGAAGGATTGCACCAACAACATCATCAAACTTTAAATTACTAGATCAAGAGACAGAGTTACTAATGGCCATAACTAAACCATTCCAACTTTCTGGCAATGAATGCAGAAATAACAAAGCCTTAACTTCAACATCAAAAGTTACCCCTACAGAACTTAACTGACTAGTAACTATATTAAATTCATTTAAATCATTAGCAACAGAGCCACCTTTTGACATTTTCATATTAAATAAATGCTTCATAATAAATACCTTATTTGAGGCCAAGGGTTTTTCATATATTTTGGCCAATGTTGACATTAAACCTTTTGTTGTCGTTTCCTTTGAAATATTAAACATTGCTGATGTCACTAGGCACAACTGTATTGTTCCAAGTGCATTTCTGTCAAGAATATCCCATTTTGTGTCTGTCATACTTGTTGGCTTCTTTTCCTTTCCACTCAATGGTTGGTACAGATCTCTCTAATACAAATAATCTTCCATCTGCATCTTTCACAACTAGTACTTTTGGTCGTTAAATTTTTCGACCCTAAACCTACCATCTTCCGCCATTGCTCCCACTCGAACCAGGAACCCTTCTCTCTTGTGAGTTTATCAGCCAAATAGACCTTCGGCTCTGATACCAGTTGTTAGAAAATTATATATTACAGAAAAATGGAACGCATAAAATATTGCAGAAACATAAAAAAAAAAATGCATAAAACAAAAGAGACACAGATATACGTGGTTCACCCAGTTTCGGCTACATCCAAAGAGAAATAGCCAGTCCTTCCTTTTATATTATCCAACAAACTGAGGAGATAAAACCTATAGTAGATCCACTATAATTCCCTCTTCGCTTTCAATCTCCTCTCTCTTCCTCACTCAGAATATAGATCTACATAGACACAATACAATTTCCTCATATAAAGTGAGGGGTTGCCTTCTAGGGAAAAAACCCTAAGTTAAACGTAACTTCTACCGTTAGATCTCCACCTAATGAACTGCACAGATTGAATATGAAATTACAAAATTTTACAAGGCAATTTTACATCTACTTTTAGCTTCGGGGACACTGCCCCTGATACCCCGCCAAGGGGGGGTCCCAAAGGTCATAGTCACCCCTCCCCCCCTAGACCCCCCCTGCAGTGAATATTTTACAAGTAGTGTTGCCACCCCATTATGAATTGGGGTCAAATGCGGCGATACATTTGAATACAGAAGATAATCAGGCTCCACACGCAACTAATATTATTGTAAGTGACAGTAATCCTATTTTCACTAGAATGTTTTGGACATAATTATTTTCTTGTGTTAGCACTCAATTAGCTCATATCTCATCTTATCATCCTCAATTTGATAGGAAAACTGAGATAGTGAACAAATGTTTGGGAGCATATCCTTGTTTCTTTGTATTTAATAAAAAAATAGAATAGATCAAGTGGTTACCTCTAGCTGAATATTGGTATAGCACATCCTTTCAAATTGCATAAAAAATGACCCCATTTTTTGCACTTTATGGATATCGTCCATCATCCATCACATCATCTTTAAGAGAAAATTAGATGGTTCAAGCAATGGAATATCACATCGACATCAAGAACAAGTTCGCCAACTCTTAAAGGATAACCTCACTCTGTCGCAAAATCGAATGAAACAACAGACACATCAACATCACAATGCAAGAAGTTTTAATGTAGGCGACTGGGTATTTTTATGGCTACAACCATACAAGAAAATGTCCCTCAAGAAAGCTAAGAAGGATAATAAATTGTCAACCAGGTACTATGGTCCTTACAAGGTGTTGGAAATTGGAGGTTCCTGCATCTTCTCGAGTACATCAAATTTTCCATGTTTCATGCTTAAATAAGGTTATTAGTGACAGTATACCAGTTCATATAGTGTTTCCAAAACTTGATGAAGAACAAAAAATCATATTTTAGCATGAAGGAATCACAAAAGCAAGAACTCAACAACTACGAAATCTATTAATTTCAAAGTATCTCATTAAGTGGAAGAACTTACTTGCTAAAGTTTCCACATGGGAGGATGAGAATTTTATATAGAAGCATCAAGAATTACTCAAGAATTGAGGACAACACTTTTTTTAAGGAGAGGGGCATGTTAGGTCCCAACAATACTAGTGTATTCCCTTATGGTTCTTGCTAGTGTAGGCCCCAATTATTATTCTTGTGCACATGTATCCCCCATGTTATTATTGTTCCCCATAGAAGCCCACTATTGTTATTGTTGTGCCCTTACATTATTATTGTTATGTAGGTCTTGATTATATTGTGACTCCATAGACTCCTATATATACCAAGGAGGTCTTATCATTCGTATCATCCAAGAATTGTTCATTTAGGTAATGTAAAGGATTTCCCCCCCTCAAAGAGGATAATTTTTAAGTCATTTATCTATTTGTTTGTGAGATGGATGAATAACACAAAGATAGTTATACCTTTAAACAACAATAATCAAATTATAAAACTACAAGATACCTTTTAAATATCTAGGAATTTTAATGGAGTGTCCTAGTTTGTCACCCCTTGGCGACATAAGGTTGTTGTCACTATTAGGATTAGACCCAAAATCTTAATGGAAACATAAAACTAGTGGAAGGATAGCAACCAAAAATTTATAGCATACCTCTTCCTCAACAACTCTCTCGCTTTCTTCCATATAGCTCTCCTATTTTTAAATAGGTTCCAAATAGTTTTGGATGTTTTGAAATTCAAAAGATGAGATTAATTACATTTTTAATCAAGTTGATTAGATAGCCAAAGGAGGTATCTCTAAAGCATGATTATAAATTAAGAAAATAACTTTAGGTGGTACATTGTCTCTCTATCCATTCCTTTAGGCCTTTCCCTTTCTTTTTCTTTTTTCTTTTTTTTAGATGCATTAGGAATGTGGATCATTGAATTAGTTTTATCTGATGAATTGTTTTAATTAAGCTAATAATCATATAAAATAGACAAATCATAAAGAGGAAAATTGATGTGCAACCAACATATATAAAACATATCCCAATTCTCATATCCAAGTGTCATCATGAAAATCCCAAGGCTAGTGTACCTCCGATACTTCTTCTCTCTCCTCCCATAATTGATGTCCCAGATGGTACGATAATGACATAAAGCTCAAGATAACTTATATAAATATGACCACAATATTCCCCTTCAAAAGGTAATTCATCATAAATATAATTTCAACATCAAGGAGCAAATCAAAAAGTAATAAAACTTATAGTTGTATAAAAAATGTTGAGAAAAGACTTGGCAAATGATCTGGACCAAAATGTAATGCACTGGAAATGGTAATACTAATCCCTTTATCCATGAGGAGGAGTTCACTCTGCTTGTTTCTCCTCATTTCATTGATGTGATGTCACATAATATGATCAACCATGGGAGAAGCCAAAAGATATACTTTGATCATTTTGTTTCTATTCACTGGCAACAGGCATGGGAATAACTAGTGGTTTTGATGATTGGCCCACTTGAGCAACTGATATGATTTTTTGTTTGGAAATTTGATGTGAATAGGAAGTATAGTTAGTCAAATTCATGTATGGTTGGGGTGAAATAGGAGGATTATCTACTATTTGAGAAGTAGTATATTGTAATTGTGAAACATGTGGTTTAATAGGAGTGGTGGATGGAAATATAACATGCCAACCTTGTACCAAATGTAAAGGTTGTGCAGAAATAACATGTCCCCAAACATCATTGTTTTGATTAAGTAAAGGGGTAGACATATTTGGAGAGACATGGATACCCATTGGTGGCTAAGGGAAGGGTGCCTTTTGTGGTGGAGTTTGTACCTTCAGCTTCTCTAGAGGTTGTCCTAATAACTTCACCTCACATGTGTATGATAACTGCCTCAACTCCTAAAAATTGACATCAAAATGCATAGAAACTCTTCTTCTCCTTTCACCTCTTACTACCAAAAATTGATTTGTGTTCATTCCTACCCTCTCCTTTACTCTTCTTCTATTTCTATCAAGAAATCTCATGCTAAAATATATTTACTTAATTACTGGCAAGCAATGGAAAATAAGAACCATTCATTAATAAATGTAAATAATGATGTGTTTAAAACACAAAAATAGTAATGCATATCAAATAAGGAGTAAAGCGTCGATATAAACATTAATAACCATGCAGTTATATATGTGACTAATACAATCGAAGAAGACAAATGGGACATGATATGTCTGAATAGACATTTACACAGGTAGAGAAACCTTTAGCAAATACAAATAGTTCAATAGAATCAATATAGAGTCGCTTTATCACCCCAAGACTCATCATAGAATGATTGAAATTATACAAAGAAGAGGATTAAAATGAATAATGCATAACGTTTTGACAAGTGGTCCTTCTAAAATGAAAAGAGTATACAGAATGCATGCCGGTGGGACCACACCTAAACATTTTATGTATACATATTTGCACGACAAATTTTGTAGGGGGGTTTCTTGAATTTCAACACAATTTGAAAAAAATTATATGGGAGAAGAATATGATAGTTTTTATTATCAATTAATTTATTGAACAAAAGGAGGACGCCCTTCGTACAATTAGCAATGGGTTTTTTCCCAGGGTCTTATGAAATCGAGCGATTCCATGCAATGCAAAAAAAAAAAAAACTATTGTATGTTAGAGTTTATTATCCATTGTAGTAATGAACCATCCATTTTAATACTTAAAATGCAATTAAACAAGGGCTAAAAGTTAATAAATGTATCATTGGCCTTTATTAATAGAGTGCACCCACAATAACTTTACATGTAATCAATATAATCCGAATGTATAGAAATAGTGAGATTTACCAAATTAACCATACAAGACTAATTTTTAGTGCTTGGCATTATTTTCCCAAGGGCCAACCTCAAGGTCTTCACACCTCTTGTACATGGGGTGACTAACTTTGGTGAGGGCGAAGAACTTGAAGTTTTACAATGAAGACATTGTGGAGGGTTTCTTTCTTACACACTTTCAAAAACAATATTGCATTTGGATGAAGCAAATATATCGACACTATAGAGGAAATAACAAAAGGGACATGGGAAGCATATAGGGAATACCTAGAAGAACTTTGACTTTGTTAATGAAATAGCTTAGTGGAAAAATACCTTGCAAGTAAAGGGTTCTGAATAACAACAAAGTTTCTAAGTAACACACCAACTTCCCGTTCCTTGACTCCATAAGAAGACAAAAACAAATTCTTCGATCAGTAATCACTTGTATAGAAAACCTTCTATGAATTTGTAGGAATGAAACAATCTGAGGGTTTGCGAGCAACCAAAAGTTGAGGTGCATGGCTCAATGAAGTGGTGAGTTAATGAAGAAGTAGAGAGGAGGTTGGTATGTTAACAAACCTAAAGTTCAGGGCCCTCCAAAATTTACGATCAAATGAGTGAGAGCTGATAGGGAAAAGTGATACAAAGACATATGCTATATATAGGATGAGTCACCAAGATTAAACATGATCCAAACCAATACAAAAAATAGACATAATTCCAGATAGGAATTTTAACATACAAACATGCCATGTTACAAAACATGGTCATCGAGATTGACTTCAAGGACATGCAAAATATTTACAGATATCTACCTTATTAAATAACCTTTTTATAATTGCATCATAACTAATGTCAGATCAGACCATGCTAATTTTTCTAGTAGGATTCCAAATATTCATGGCTACAATTTAACCATCGATGTTTGACCCTTAATGCTTATGTGTAAGAACATATTGGTTTGACATTATATATATCTATATCTATATATATATAGATATATATCTTTGAAATCACAATGCTTATCCCTCAACCAAAGTAGCATAAAGGCATATTCTAGGCCTATTATATGCATACTACATCCATACATGACCAATTAACACAAGTACACATGCATTCTCATGAGGGTAGCACCCAAAATAGCGATGATAATATATATAAGAGGAATAAATTTGATCTAAGTCAAGATATTTATTAAAAAAATAAACATATATATTTAACCCTTTTCAATGTTGCAATAACTACATGTGTTTCTTCAAACATATATATGTGTTTATGTATTCAAAAAGTGGTAACTCTGTTTTAAAAAAGCATATGATTTATCATGCAGAAAACATATGATATTATGTAATAGAAAATGGTTAGATTTCAATAGTGACATTCTAATAACTTATTGTCAGGCTTTAAAAGAGGGTCCCGCCTACTAGGCCTCTTGTTTATCTTCTAATTTGATGAATACCATTAATTGAAAGATATATAGATTTTTTTAAATGATAAAAATTCACAATAGTTTACGTACTCTTTCTATTATTAACTAGCATTTGACCCAAAAGTGTAAAGGGAAAGATGATAGCAATTTGGGGTTTTTATGACTTTTCAAAGCAAAATCTCACATCTTCCAAACAATTGTTCTAACAAATACTAAATTGAAAATCATGATTTTAGTAACAAATACTAAATTGAAAATCATTGTTGAGAATAGGATTTGTATTTACTAACTTGAAATTCATCAAAATATGCATTGTAAATCCCTATGCATACAATTTAAGAAAGTGAAACCTCTTGAAAACCACGTTGGTTTTATGCCCAACAAATCTTAACACCATTATGAGTGGTAACAAACCTTAAACCTATTTTCGGAATTAAAGTAACATGTATAGTAAAAGCACCTTTTCTGTGAGAACAAGAATTATAACTTTTAAAGAGAACACAAATGGTTTCTAGTTGTTACAAAATATTTAATTTTAGTTTCTTTTACAAATGAAACTCAATCCTACAAGCTAAACCTGCACATCATAGGCCTCAATCTAGAATGTAGTTAGAACATAAAGAAACATACCAAGAACTTGTTGAAAAACTAACGAAAGGCTCAAGCATCTCCTGGAAAGGACTCTTGGCATGCTCATAAACTTTTGGCCATAGATATCTTTTGGATTATTTAGAAAATTCAATTATTAGAAAACCTAAATGATTGTATGATTTATGTCTAAGGTGAAGAAATGTAAAATGAAAAACCCTGCATCAATTGGGTTATACTACGAAGCAAGCACAACATGAAATTTTCCACTGAAAACTTTTCAATACTTGAGTGAATAAAATAAACACCATAATATTGATTAACCCCAACAAAAGAGCCTCATATAAGCCCCATAATATTGATTAACCCTAATAAAAGAGCCTCCATAGACCAACAAAGGGCTCACTTACAAATCAACCAATGCATAGAAAAGAAAGCAATACAATTTATATACCGAACTTTTGGGCCATCATTCAATTGTTGCATCAACTATGCTTTTGTAATCCATGATTGAGTCTTATATTCTCATATGCTTTGAAAAATTCCAGATATCATGTGTGCCATATAACTTTCATGTGTACCATATAATTAATATTAACTTTAATAAAATATTTTTTCATTAAACTTTTCTCATCCTTTAAAAGAAAAAATAATTTGTAAAAATAAAATGCCAATTCTTAGGATATTTCACTTGTATTTGGTACTACACCTTTGGAAATAAGTATCCAAAGTATCCAATGATCACTTAGGATTGTTGCTAGAACTTATTTTGAAGGAAGAGAACTCCTTTGTGAGTTAGTTTGAAGGTAAGGTAAATGTGACCCTTAGAAGTTATTTTAAAGCAAAGTAAGATCAATCCTTCATGGGAAGAGTATCTTTGGTTTTGAAAATAAAAAGGTTAGAAGAAAGATACTTGTCAAGTGGTTTCTATTTTAAATTTTAATATATATTGTTGAGCGATAAAAGGTGTCTTTTTAACTCCCAATTATCTTCACATTAATTGTCAACCTAGGGACGACTTTTTATTTTAAGGGCGTACTCAGTCTGAGGCGGCTATTTACTCAAGAGTAATGTTTTGCAGTATAGTTCTTAAAATCCAAAAGTAAATGAATGCTGGAAACAAAATATAATCGGAATAGAAAGAAACTCAAATTCTCTGCAACTAAATCATTCACTAAAACAACCATCAATCGAGGATATAGTAGCAATAACTCATTCCTCTAGAGATTGATGCAATTGAAATCAAACTGGAACAAGAGGTTCAATCTAGGAACGAGGAAGCAATAAACAATGTTCTCTACAGTTGACAGTCATGCTTTAAAGTAATTAAAAGGAAATAGTAATTGAACTAAAGCTGTTACTGAAAGTAAATTATGAAAACTCTTTAAAAGAAAACTCTTTGCAATTAATTAGAAATGAACAAAAAAGTAAATAGGCAGCAAATTGTAATTGAAGGAATCGAATAACCAATCCTATTGAACAACAATCTGCAATGAATATCAATCAAATGGAATAGCAAGTGGAATGAAACCATAATTGAATCAGAACAACGAAGCTCTATTAAGGCATTAACAAGATAAATTATGCAGTGTTGAGATTCTTATTAAATAATAAAATAACAACAACACGATTCAATCTCAACTTGTGCAATAAAACAATTTCATAAAATACTATAACAACACGTTGTAAAAACATGAAACTATAAAGTAATGCAATTCAAAGGAATAGGAAATAAATCAAACCATCACATAGCAGCAATTGTAAGGCTTTAATATACAGCAGCAACGTAATCCACCAGAGGCTGGGCCCTTAGCCGCCAATGGATGCTGTTGGGCTACTTCAAATGAGAAGAATGAACAACAGCCCTTTTATTTATTCATCATCAAACTATGAAATCATTACAACAGCAGGAGCTTTGAAGATTACAATGGCAATGCAACAATATTTTTTTCCTCCTATCCTATCATGAATCATGAGTCCTTAATTCTAAATCTCTAATTCTCAAATCATCATTCTAAATCCATCATTCTCAAATGATAATTCTGCATTCTCTCATCCATCCTCCTCCCCATCTCTGATCTCTGTTTTCATTTAAAGAGAGAGAGATCAAAGAGAAGTTACAACAGAGATAATTACAACATGATTTCTATTACAAAATTAGATTGTTTCTAACCAATTGATCAACAAGAAAATATATTTCCATCCATATTTCAACAATAGCAAGGCGAATTTGTCTTTGCAGCTGAGATTTGGAAAACGGCCACACAGCAAATCTAAGAAAATCGTGCTCAAAGAACCCTGCGTTTCTCTTAGTACAAGCTAAATTTGGGCAAACTGTTCTCAATTAAAATTAACCTGGTCTATTCTGGACAAAAGCCATGTTTTGGATTCTCTAGATTCTTCTTCATTTGCCCAAAATCTCATTCGCAAAACTGTCACTTCTTATTCCAGCGAATTTCTGAGTTAATCAAATCTTCAGTCTGGAAATTGTATTGGAGGCTAAAAATGGTGAATAATGTTACAACCAATTTATTAAAACTATCATTGATAAAATCATGCATAATCATCAGTTTATTAGAAATAAAGGAGAATAAATAATATTTTTACATAACAGCATAAATCATTGTAAAATAGAATTATATGATAAATTATGACAAATGACATGATGAAGAAAGGTAGAAATGGGTGGAATAAGCATTCAAAAGTGATAATAATAATGGCATATTAACGGCCCAACATACCCCCACAGTCAATATGTTGCATGTCCTCATGCAACAAAAGTTGAATATATTGCATGTCCTCATGCAACCCAAAGACAAAACCCATGTGCTAACCAAGCAATAAAAAAATTGTTCATCCTAGCTCATGAAATGGATAGAACAAATGAATTCTTTCTTAACTAATAAATATTCAATTTTAGCAATCTTGATGAAGGCATAACAATTTTTACATTGATGTTCAAGTTATGTGCATATGAAGTTGCAGCAAAATATGATATAAGTAACAACAATCTTCATTAATCATTTTTCCAAAAACTACAAACCAGATTTTGTTGAAATATTGCAAGTAAATTTATAATATATGAATGCCTCTATGATCCAAAAATCAGATCGTTTTGATGCATGGATCATGAGATATAAACAAAATGGCTGTCGGTGATAGTGCATGATTTCCGAAATTTTATGAACTAATTTAACTTGAAATTATCTGGGTTTGTATATTTTAATGATACATCTGTGTTTTCTAGAAATCACAAGAATTCAGTTCATAGTTTTAAAACTATTATGGAAATCAATTTCTACACTGTATAAAAATGAAATTGTATGCCTTAAATGAAGAAGAAAGTAAAAAAAATCCATCATGCGTAGCAATTCCTCCCCCTTTCTGAACAATTAGCATGCCCTCATGCAATGCTAGAAAAAAAATTGAGGTGGTTGCTACCATCTCTTGAATTCTATGCTTGGTGTAAAACAACATGGAAGAAGGGAGGTGTTGAGAATGAATAAGAATATCAATGGATGGTAAAGAATATGAATGGCATGGTCATAAGAAAGAAATGAATGAAAGAAACACTCCCCAAAATGGAAAGATGATATGCCGCTGAAAAATGGGAAGTGGTAAAGATGTGAAATGAAGGATGATAAATAATGCTCAAAATGGATTTCATTAGATTCTCCTAAATTTGTAATAAATCAGAAAATTATGCTATTTTACCTCAAGTTTTACCTCCAAAAAGAGAAATGTGGAACGACATATATGGACTGTCATTTGTTGAAGCTGATGTAGACAGAGTTGGTGCTGAAAGTGATGCAAAAGGTGGAATCCAGGCAAGCACATCATGTTTGAAGAATTGTTCACATTCGCGAGTTGCTCGAGCCTCTTTTATTAGTTGCAATAGTGTGGTCATGCTGTTAATAGAGTTACCCCCCCCATACTTTCTGTTTTCCTGTAAACAAATCACTATTTTGCATACAATGTGCTTGAATAAATAGCAACAGATTAAGATGCATGCAAACATTGCAATCAGAAAAACTTTTGTATACATGCAATACTAATATTTTGTCAAATCAACAAGTTATGGCAGAGTGTAGTAATCATATCACAAGCTATCCCATAATGCATACATTCCCCCCTCCAATTGGAAAAGGGATTCCATGACCACAAAGCATATGAAAGGTGTTATGTTGATGACAAGGCAAGGGAATGAACAATACAATAGTGAATGAAGAAGAGTACACATATCAATGATAGGACAACGAGAGTTATGGTTATAATGAGAGCAAACAATGTAAAGATAGTTATGAATAAGAGATAGGATGCTTTGGATTGATGATAAGTTATGCGAAAAAGAAAATGGACAACAATATGCCAAAAAGATGCTTTGCTGACGGTATTCTAGCTGAAAATGATGCGATTGATTGGAAAACAATTTCTCATGCGTAAAGGTTCAAAACAAGGAAAAATTAATGAAATAACTTCTCCGATAAAAATAAAAAATAAAAAAAGGGTATTATAGTAATAATTGACAATAAAATATAACTTCAATACCATAACCAGAGCCTCTGCTACCAGCAGGCGTCCATAGCCTCCGCAGGGTTTCTTTTTAACCCGTATGAGCCAGGATCCTCAATTTATAAATGGAGAGTTCCAGTGTTGTTCTACAGAAGAGATTAGTGTGCTGGCGTGGTAACCAAATAACCACACTTCCATTCACTGGGATGTAGCAAAAGTGATCAGGTCGGCTCGTGCTGAGACCTCCTGTTCCAAGGATAATTTGGATATCCAATGGATCATAACCCTGGTGTGGTGACCATAATGGGAATGTAACTTTGTTACAGCCTTATGAACATGGTAGGCTGGCTCGTAATGAAACCCCCTATCCTCCATCTGCGAACAAAATTTTGTCGATATTACACATTTTTATGATAAAAAGAGGGAGGCTAAATACTTCTTAAGAGTAGGTATGGTGGAAGAAGTTAAACATATCAATAAAAAAAAATATACCCATAATCTCATTTATTACAGACAGAGAAGATTATAACCAGGAAAGGTGGAACTAGCATGGTATTAAGATGATCAATCAGTATCATGTATAGCAGAAAACAATGCAGTAAAGTAGTATATAAATAATTGTGTCCCTTTTGAAAAGAATCTATCATCAATGAGTTGTCATGTTAAAGATCATAACGTGAATGATATTAACTCGCTTCAATAGAATCCATAATTCTTGTCCTCATAAAAGTAGTGTACTTCGTGCCATGAAAGGGAATCAGTAAAATGTGGCTGAGATGAACTATGAATAATCTCACAAGGGGAAGGAAGAGTTGCTCTCAAAAATACTCCCAAAGTGTTGTTTCGTTGAAGGAACAACAAAAACACTAAAAAAAAGTGTTGTTCCTTGTAGGGAACAGCAAAGAAAATGCATACCAGAAAACAAAAATACACACAAAAAAGGTGTTGTTCTCTGTAGGGAACAACGAAAAAATGCATGTGAAAAAGTGTTGTTCCCTAAGACAAACAACAAAAAATGTGAAAATGTTGTTCCTTTGAAAAGGAACAGCAAAAATGTGAAAGTGTTGTTCCTTTTTTGAAAAGGAACAACAAAGTGCAGAAGTGTTGTTCCATTTGAAAAGAAACAGCAAAACGTGAAAGTGTAGAAGTGTTGTTCCATTTGAAAAAGAACAGCAAAATGTGAAAGTGCAGAAGTTTTGTTCAAATACTGTAACGAATAGTCGGAAAAATAGAGTTTTAAGAGTGTTGATTTACGATAGATAGTTAGTATTTTGATCATAACTTCTCCATATGATACCAAAAATGGGTGATTCTAATTGCCTTGTAAACTAGATTCATAAGGGAATATACCATAGAAACAGGGTTTAAAAATTCATTCATTTAGGCCTCCAAAAACCGACTATCCCAACTCTGTTCCTGAGCTGCCGCTAGACACCCTGTCAATGTTTTGGTTTTAACATTTTTGTTTCAAATCAAAATTGAGTGATTCAAATTGGGTTGGAAAGTAGAAATCAAGGGCTACTTAGGATAGAAACAGGTTTTAAAAATATTCCCTTTTGGTCCCTCAAAACATGACTGTGCGGACTGTGTTTTCAAGAATTTCATCAAGCCCGCAAGCCAAAAAAATATGATATTCAAGCATTTTTTCAAATTGGTGATAAAAGTGAATATGAGTGTTTGTAGAAATATTATTTCCATTATAATTCATCTACATACACAAATGAATTAAAAAAAATTATCACCGATGTTGATTTCGATAGCGTGTTGTAACAAAAAAACTAGTTTTACATAAAAACAAAATGCATTTATTTATTTCCTTATTTCTTTTATTTTCTACACTAACCTATTTTGATTTGAAAAATGAATATGAATATGTATATGAGTACTTCAAGTGGAGCCATTTTCGAAATAAAGCTTCATGTATACACATACCCAAATTTGAAAAATGCATATTAATGAATATTAGGGTATGAGAAGCCAACTTCCCTTGAAAAAATGGTATAAAAAATTGTTGAACCATAGAGTGATGTTGCAAACAAATGATGGAGTGAAACCAATCTTCAATGTATCTGTTACTTTCTTGATTTCCCATAGCCATCATACCATGAAGTTCTTGATCTTTTAAATTGGCTTCTTGATGCAAACTAAAAGAAACCTCATTTTCTTCCATAGTTTCTACAATTTTTGAATTTGGAACATTCTGAATCTCATTGTAAGTTTTCTCTAATGGCGCATGTGAGATAGAATGGGTGGGAAGGGTGAGTAAATTTTGTAGTTCGACACTGTAAGCGTGTTGTACTGGTTTATTGTGGTGAGGGTGTGGAATTAGTTGAGCAGGAAATTGTGTATGGAATGGAGCATTTTGATGATGTGGTTGGTTGGGTTGAGTGGATGTTTTTGATATGCAAGCAAGATGTTGTGGAAAAGCTGGTGGAGAATATGGAGAATATGTTTGTGCTACAAGATGAGGGAGAGTAGTCATGTAATCATAAGGTGAACCATGCCAAACTTGTAGATAAGATTGATGGTGGTTATATTACGATTGACATGGCTGCCCTAACACATTAGTATTTCATAATGGATTATGCATGTAAGAGAATGGAGAAGAAGTGTTTTGAACCATACCTGTAGGCCATGATTTCCATGGTTTTGACTTTGCTGCAGCTTCCTCATCTCTTTGATATTATACTTCCATCCTAGATAAGGAAGAACAACTATCTATGGGATGCTCCTTTCGTTCATGAGGGAAAAACACTTCATCAAATTCTTGATTTTTATGAACCTGCAAAACATCCAATTTTGAATTTAGACAGTGAATAAAATCAACTTTAAAATTTTCAAATAAAGCATTGATTTCAACTCTTATGTCTCTTATTCTTGTAGCAGATTTGGAAAAGAAAGAACAAACATCTCTAGAATTCTTACCAGCCTTGGAGGTTCCTCTTGAATACCTTTTGCACAACTCACAAACATCATCATATGATAACTGAAAAACATCACCTTTTCCTATCAGATTTAAGAGTTTTAAAAATTCATCTTTGATTCCTTTAAGAAAGAGTGTTTTTAAGATTTATTTTTCCAAATGCTTATATTTTGATTTTTGAAGGTTGTAATGAAATTGATCTACATAGTCCTCCAAGCTTTCATCTTCCCCTTGTACCATACTGAAAATATGTTCATTGGATTTGCAATAGTCTTGTTACTTCTTCAAGAATATGTTCTTCATGTCCTCCCATGTTTGGATGCAATTCCCACCTAGGCTCATGAACCATCGGAGATCTGCTCCTCTTAGACTAAGAGGAAACACTTTCAACCTTTGATCATTAGTACAATAATTGTATCCTCTACAAAGTACTTCAAACTCAAATAAGAATGTATCTGGATCCTCATTTTTCAAACCATGAAAATTTGGCAGAGAAGATGGGGGAATTATGTGCATTTGTGTCACTCCTCCAAGATCTTTGATAGGAAATTCAAAAGTAGAAATGTGAGCGATTTCTTACCATAATAGAAGATGTTCTTCATGTATTTATTTGAGGCTCCTTATTCAAATGTTCCTGTCAATTGGTTAATGAAAGGGGTGGTGCTTACATCACCACTTGAGTGAAATCATGAGATTTTTTTTTCAAAATTTCTATTTTTTTAGTCATTCACACAAAAATTCAAACATTTACCCTAAGTTCGTTAACAATTCTGTTGGAAAGCAAGTGGGGGAGCAGGTCTTCTACATGCTCTGTACACATGTTCTTACCTTCTATTTTTACTACCCAATTCTTTCCTAATAGGCACTCATCAGATGCACACTACTGTTTAAAAATGGCTACACTCTCCTTGCAACGGTGCCAAAATGTCGAGCAATAAAAGGTGTCCTTTTAACCTCCAATTATCTTCACATTAATTGTCAACCTTGGGACGACTTTTTATTTCAAGAGTGTACTCAGTCTGAGGAGGCTATTTACTCAAGAGTAATGTTTTGCAGTATAGTTCTTAAAATCCAAAAGTAAATGAATGCTGGAAACAAAATATAATTGGAACAGCAAGAAACTCAAACGCTCTACAACTAAATCATTCACTCAAACAACCATCAATCGAGGATACAGTAGCAATAACTCATTCCTCTAGAGATTGATGCAATTGAAATCAAACAGGAACAAGACGATCAATCTGGGAATGAGGAAGCAATAACCAATGTTCTCTACAGTTGACAGTCCTGCTTTAAAGCAATTAAAAGGAAATAGAAATTGAACTAAAGTTGTACTAAAAGTAAATTATGAAAACTCTTTAAAAGAAAACTCTTTGCAATTAATCAGAAATGAACAACAAAGTAAATAGGCAGAAAACTGTAATTAAAGGAATCGAATAACCAATCCTATTGAACAACAATCTGTAATGAATATCAATCAAATTGAACAACAAGTGGAATGAAACCATAATTGAAATAGAACAGCGAAGCTCTATTAAGGCATTAATAAGATAAATTATACAGTGTTGAGATTCTTGTTAAATAATAAAAGAACAACAATGCGATTCAATCTCAACTTGTGCAATAAAACAATTTCATAAAATACTATAACAACACATTGTAAAAGCATGAAACTATAAAGTAATGCAATTCAAAGGAATAGGAAATAAATCAAACCATCACATAGCAGCAATTGTAAGGCTTTAATATACAGCAGCAACGTAATCCACCAGAGGCTGGGCCCTTAGCCGCCAATGGATGTTGTTGGGCTACTTCAAATGAGAAGAATGAACAACAACCCTTTTATTTATTCATCATCAAACTATGAAATCATTACAACAGCAGGAGCTTTGAAGATTACAATGGCAATGCAACAATCCTTTTTTCCTCCTATCCTATCATGAATCATGAATCCTTAATTCTAAATCTCTAATTCTCAAATCATCATTGTGAATCCATCATTCTCAAATCATAATTCTGCATTCTCTCAGCCATCCTCCTCACCATCTCTGATCGTTGTTTTCATTTAAATAGAGAGAGCTCAAAGAGCAGTTACAAAACAGATAATTACAACATGATTTCTATTACAAAATTGGATTGTTTCTAACCAATTTATCAACAAGAAAATATATTTCCATCCATCTTTCAACAAGAGCAAGACGAATTTAGCTTTGCAACTGAGATTTGGAAAACGGCCATAGAGCAAATCTGAGAAAATTGTGCTCAAAGAACCCTGTATTTCTCTTAGTACAAGCTGAATTTGGGCAAACCATTCTTCATTAAAATTAATTTGGTCCGTTCTGGACAAAACCCATGTTCCGGATTTTCAATATTCTTCTCCATTTGCCTGGAATCTCAACCACAAAACTGTCACTTTTTATTATATCGAATTTATGATTTAATCAAATCTTCAATCTGGAAACTGTATTGGACGCTAAAAATGGTGAATAATGTTACAAGCAATTTATTAAAACTATCATTGATAAAATCATGCATAATCATCAATTTATTAGAAATAAAGGAGAATAAATAATATTTTTACATAAGAGCATAAATCATTGTAAAATAGAATTTTATGATAAATTATGACAAATGACGTGATGAAGGATGGTAGAAATGGGTGGAATAAGCATTCAAAAGTGATAATAATAATGGCATATTAACGGCCCAACATATATAAGAACATAATTTAGCTTAAAACACTAATGTAAAACCCCATCATTAAACTAGAAATGTAACCTATATTTTTGTAAGCCTAAAACCATACAAAACTTAATATTCATCACATTTTAACCAAAAACTATGAGAAGCATTGAGGGTGCTTCAGGTTCATGCTAATTTCTTACACACTTCCATATCATGCATGAAAAAACAAACCAGACAAACATATATATATATGTGTGTGTGTGTGTGTGTGTGTGTGCCCATGCAGAAGATGTTCAAAAGATTTAACGTTATAGGTGTCCAGTAACAAGAATTCCCTGAGCACCAACACAAGCATAAGATAGACATGCTACCCTTCCAAACTTAAAAATTTTGAAGTCCATAATGAAAATGCTAATGTGGTGACTCAAGGAATATATGCACTAACACACCGAATATAAAATTCGATGAACCATTTTTCCATGTAGTTTCAAAAGCAATATTAATATTTATATTCATATGTACTTAGTCTGTGTAGCGATACATAAAACTTTGAAAAAGTGAGTCGAAAAGACAAACTATGACTATCAAAAAATTTGAATGGATATATAACCAAAAGTTACGATGAATGTCAAACATTTTATAGAGGGAGGATTTAAGCCATAATAAATCCAAGTCATGAAAGAAATCAGATCTCAAGTTGTATGAGAGATTTAAATGAGGGTGATAATAAGAGTTTCGATGTGCTGGATCCGATATCATACTTAAATCCAATATAAAGTGGGATCGAGTTTAGGTCTATCAGAAATTGTAATCATATCCATTTGAGAAACCCTGATGGTTGGGCGAAGTCGATTCTACATTTAACTGCAATGTAAAACATACTGGGTCTAGGTATCCTGACTTTGGTAAGCATTAGATATATTACACAGGTGGAAACCGAAAAGCCTAATGGTGAACAAATTTGATATCGACTTTAAAATGTGGTGAAAAGTGTCATCGGGTCCATACAAAGCATAGGTATTGTAACTTTGGTATTTTTTCATGACCCTTGCAATATTCCATGTCTTCTAGTGAATAGGTGCTCCTGTCCATGTATTTTTGTAGAAAAATCATGGTCTTGTGCTACTCTGTGCATTGTGCAATTTCTCCTCCACATCACGGTGCACACAACATAGTCTTGGCTTCACACTTTTGCGCCTTCCTCTTCCATGCCCCACTCGAGTGTATATGATCCAAGCTACAATGCTCCATAAAAGGATCAAACCATGTCTTATCTCTTTACCATAAGTCTCTTCAACATCCACGTGCAAAGCACCTATAGTAGGCAAATGAATATTCTCTAAGAAACGAAGTACTTGGGGTTAAGAAAATCGGTTGAGAAAATGTAAAACGAGGGTTTCACCTGGAGCAAGCTTCACCTTATTCGCGTGGAGATAAAAAATCTTATTAGTGCATTGGAGCAGGTCCTATATATGGAATTCACTACATTTTCTTTCAACTACACTCTGTTGCCTGCACTTTGACAAATTTGTTGGCCACAAATATAAGAAGATCTTGTAATGAGGATTCAAACTTCAACAAGTATCTACCAATAAGAAAAATATAAATTATGTGACTTAATATATACAAAGAAGTGCTTAATATATGCATAGTTAATATTGATAAATGTTAGGTTAACAACATCCCATAATTATGCCAACAATGTTGAAGTCATTCATCATTGCGGACACCCAGTTCAGGGGTAACATTAGCATTCCTCTAGCATCGTTCCTTCCCTTCTTGAAGAGACAAACTTCGTATCATGTCTATAAAGGACTATGCATTACCTTTGATAAGACAATTTGTACCTAATTGTTGTAATTCTACAAGACACTACTAAAAACCTAGCTTTAGGTTATCTCATTGCAAAATGCATACTCCAATCTACAAAGTAAATGTAAAGCAATAAAGAATGTTACTGGAAGAATCAATTTGGAAAATTCTCAACACAACATGGTTTTTTTTCTAATAGTAAAGTGGTTTACTATCCATTTGAAATAAACATGATCATGATTTATCATCTACATTCCCATTCATGTTTCTTTATCTCAATAATACCTTGACGAGTAAGAGTGACGAAAACTCTTTTCCATTGTACTTCTTTGTTGGTTTCAATTTGTTATCCAAATTCATAGATTGTTCTCTTGTTAGTATTAAAGCTCCAAACTCATTGCTAGAAGCTTGTATAAATTCCCAAGTATATAATGTTCTCGGGCGCTCCCTCCATTTCCACATCATGAAAAAAAAATCTCGCTCTTAAAAACCTCGACTTCTATACATATCATAGAAAATAGTTTTCTTGTGTTATTCTTGAGGTAAATTATTATCTACAAGCATGTTCTCTTACACAACTTGCTTGTTTTTCTTATTGTCTATCATTTCATGTGCACTGAGTTCTCTTTGAACTTTTAGTTCACTTCCTGCAACACCCTAGGCATGCTTTGCATCTTTCAAGGTAATCCTTTCTTCTTCAAGTTCCTTAATCATTCTCCTGTGGTTTAGCATTCTCATATGCTTTTCAAAACCGGTTCTCATTAGATATGAAAACTCGGTGTAGTCCTTACCAATCTTCACATTAATCAATTGTGCTTTCAAAAACTTTGATTCTTCTTCAAATTTCAATAGCATTAAATTTGATTGTTGTTATGTAGAGTTATCTTCATGAATCGACCCCTCATTAGAGCAGGTCATGTATGTGGACTTGGATACATTTTCTTTCAACTACACTCTACTGCCTACACTTTGACAAATTTGAAGACCACAAATATAAGTGACTCCTGTAATGAGGATCCAAACTTCAACAAGTAGTTTCCAATATGAAAAATCAACATTTCATGACTTAATAGATTCAAAGCAGTGCTTAATAGATCCAAAGTTAATATTGATTGATGATAGGTTAACAACATCCCATAATTATGCCAGCAATGTTGAAGTCATTCATCATTGCAGACACCCAATTCAGGGGTAACATTGGCATTCCTCTAACATCGTTCCTTCCCTTCTTGAAGATACAAACTTGGTATCATGTCTATAAAGGACTATCTGTTACTTTTGATCCCATAATTTGCACCTAATTTCTGTCATTTTACAAGACACTACTACAAACCTAGCTTTAGATTATGTCATTGCGAAATGCATACTCAAATCTACAGAGTAAATGTCAAGCAATAAAAAATATTGCTGGAAGAATCAATTTGGAAAATTCTCAACACAGCATGGTTTTTTTTCCTAACATAAAAGTGGTTTAATATCCATTTGAAGTAAACATGATCATGATTTATCATCTGCATTTTTTCTGGTGGACATCAACACAGTACCTAACAATATGAACAACCAAAGACAAATAAAATAAAACTTGCATTTATGTTATCATTGCAAACTTGTATTTGATAGGCACAACCCTTCATCCAAATGCACAACTGAATTAAAGAAGTTTCACCTAACAAAGGAGGTGTTTTACTGTTTAAAATTTTAAACTTTTATTTGGTAGGCATAGCCCTTCATCCAAATGTACAACAACAAAATTAAACAAGTTTTTCCTAACAGAGGAGGGTTTTACTGTTTAAAACTTATCTGTCTTTGGATAAACAACTAGAATGAATGCATGAGGTGTAGAGAGTAGACCAGTTGGTTTGTGTAGGGTTTAGTCTCCATCTGGTCACTGGTTCAAATCTTGTGGGCATGCGTTGAGGGTGAGAGCCACCAGTAGGGGATTAAAATTGTCCCAAGGGACATCAAGGGTTGGATTGAGCCTCACACAACACCCTCGTGACAACGTGCCATAGGTAGGAAAATCATTATTCCATCCAACATTGGAAAATATGTGATTTTTTTTATAAATATAAGAAGAGGAGAATGATGGAATGAGAAATTTCAGATCCCAATGATGATCTCATGATGAGACATTCCTTCACTATATTATACTGATCTTGGCCTATATATTAACCTTTGAAAAAAGATTGATAGAACAGGGGAATGACAGTAGAAAATCAATATGGTATTTAATTTTGAGTAAGTTTTCTCTAATAAAATACACAGTTAGATATTGTAGTCACTGGAAACCATAATAATATGTATTTCCATAATATATAGAATCAAATTGAAAACCAAGAAGAAAATAGACCTGGAATTTGATATGTTTTCCTTGAAGGAACCCATAATTTATATTGCACTAAATCTTAATTAAAATTGCAGGTATAACATAATCTGTAGGGGCATGGGAAGCCTATGTTGTCCTACTTAATTTGATACAATATTACCTATCTTGAGAATCAATTGACATATACACATAATACTACTCATTCCTTGATATTAATTATGAAAAATACCAAAGATTCAATGTAAGTTCTAGATATTTCAAACCTAAGCTATAAATGTATGATTATAGTTTGTTAGCGTTAAAATTTTGAACTCTTCTTACTTCTAAATCTAACCTTTAAATAAATTGTGCACATTCAAATATTTCCATCGGAGAGTAGGTGTTAGGCCTGTGCCTAAGCTCCTTCATACATTCAATGGGTTATCGATAATTTCCAATGCTAATCACTTGATGGCCATGCCATGGGAGAGTAGCAGTGTTAGTCCAATGCCTCCATATTATTGTTTATACTAGATGGGTTCTTTCACTTTCTTGTTCCTTGATGCTAGTTGTTGATATCTTCAGAAACTATGGAAGCATTAACATTTTCTAGATTTTTTAGTCATAAAAATAAGAAATCAGTCAAAGCTAAAATGTTATGACAACATAGGTCAATGGTAATTCCTTTTTAAGGACACATGATAATCACTAATGCCTTCAATCTAGGAAAAAGCCTCATAAATCTCTAACTAAGAAAAGATAACAAAAACAACATTTTTTACATAGAAAGAATTGGTTTTCTCTAACAACTATTTGGTGATATAAAATCAAGGATAAATTTGTGAAAACTTAGTCATGATTCTAAAGAAAGGATGCAATTGCATACAATTTTAACACCTTTTGCATGCTACATAGTGGAAATAATTGGCACCATCCAAGAAATTTAATAGGGTGTATAATTTTCCCATAGAGCATACCAATGTGTTTTGGCACCACAAAAAATATACTCAAGTAACCTAAACACTGGAAAGATTAATGAAAAGTGAAATAGAGCCCCATAATAAGTTGGCATTGAGATATAATTCACAACATTGTTGGCATTATGGCTAAAGTATTGTCCTTGATGGCAACCCATACAGGTGATAGATCACAGTACTTCAGGTCAGTAGCAGAGATTGATGATCAGCTCTCAAATATTGAAGAAAATAAGGGGTACGCAGGTACACCGTACAGAAGGTACGTACACGCAGGCCTGTCTTTCATAAAGTGCATACATACCCGCAACTATCCCGTTCAGAAGGTGCATACCCCCAGTGCACTCACTTCAAGGCAGAGAAGCGCGCTCACATGGGGTTTCTTATGTTTGTCCCGTGGTATTTAGCCCGCCGTTCTTGATTCTATGGTTTTGGCCCGTGGTAATGTTTTATATTATTATTATTATTATTGAGCCCCATGTTTTGGTTATCTATGGTATTGTTCCATGATTTTAGGAAGAGCTTGCCTATATAAAGCAAAGGAGATCATTTGGCTATACACTTGTCAAATAAGAAGATCTTAAGAGAAGCTTGATCTGAAATTCTAGTGATGGGTTTGTGAGACATACCTAGATCTAAATCAGGGAGAAACATGAGAACTACAAGTCGGATCTACTAATGGGTTGATATCTCTTCGGCGCATGTTTAGATCTGTTGATCTGACAGTTTGGGTCATTCTTGAAGTCTTGAAATTATCTATACCTGCAGGTACGCAAGTACAGTGAAAGAAAAGTGTGGAGATACGCAGGCGCAGAAGCATTGCAGGTGTGCAGATATGCTGGCCCAGAAGCGTTGCAGGTGCCGAAGTGCGCAGGCCGTTCATTGGACACAAAGCGCAGGTATGCAGGAATTCGGTGAGGCACAGTGCGTGGGTACGCAGGGACGCAGTTAGAAACAGTGTGTACCTCTACGCAGGTGTTATATGGGTGAAGCTGCGTACTTCTCATGAAATCAATTTAGCTGTCTCGGTTTATTGTTTTGTTCTGGTTTTTGAAGTGATGTCTAGTTTCTGGTATTAAGTTCTGATAACAGCAGTGATTGATTAAATGTTTATACATTGATGGATGAATGGATCAGGTTCTTATTGACTCATTTTATGTGATCTGATGGACTAGATCTGATTGATGACTCACTTGTATATGTATTGATCTAGTGCTTGGGTAATTCAGAAGGTTGTTTGATTATGAGCTTCAATGTTGGATGAAATGTGGAATTTCAGATTACGTGTTGTGCTTTAGTGTATCCAGTCTAAAAATTGATGAAACGTGGTTCCTGGAGGAGAGAAGATTGTAGGTCAGCACCTACGTACTAGTATCTAAGCTAGTACAAGAGCTAAAGGAAATCTTTGGAGCATTGTAGCAGGTAGTAGCCTGTGTACTAGTAAATGGATCGGCTAGTAAAAGAGCAAAGGGGGTTGTAGCTCCCATACTGGTATAAGACTGCACCAGTACAAAATATTGTAAAAGGATTTTCTTATTAAGACGAAGATTGATATGACTTGCAGCAGGTGGTTTTCTCCTGCATTGGGTTTCCACCTTATATCATGGTGTTCATGTGTGTGCCTTATGTGTGATGATTTACTCTATGTTACTGCATCTGTTAACTGATAATATGGTTGATAATGTTCTAATGCACTCATTGAAGATCAATTAACTTAATCATAAGAAGTTGTGGAAGTAGCATACATGAATCTGATTATGGAAATGAAAAAGTTTTATTAACTTGATAATACTGATTCACCCCCCCTCTCAGTATTATTTCCAACAATTGGTATCAGAGCAGGTCCTTTGGTAGAAGCTTGATCGCTTGAAGGAGATCCGTGGAACAATGGGAAAGAAGCTTAAGAAGAAAGCAACTAAGAAGAAGAAGACATCTCAGAAGAACTATGACAGTGGGAGAATCGATTGGGGATTAGGTATAAGAAGCTCTTCAGATTCAGAATCATTTCAGAATGAAGATGAACTATCAGGTATGAATTTGCTATCCTCTGATGTTCCAGATATCTTTCCTTTTGGAAAAGATGAAAGTGATAGTGAGACTACTGAATTTGCTCTTATGGGTGAGCAAGAAAGATATCAAATGGAGGCAGAATTTAAAAGTCTTACAGACAAAATTAGAACTCAGCAAGATCTGTTGGACAAAAGGAACTGTGCTTTTGAAAGGGTAACTGTCGATCTAAAAGCTCATCAAGAGAGAGGAAGCAAGGTAAGGAAGCTATTTAAGGACAAGTATCAAAAGTTGCAGGTTGAAGCAACATCTCTAAGAAATGAAGTCATTGAAAAGAACACAACAATCAAGGAGCTCAGAGATCGATCCAGTTATTATGAAAGTCTTGAAGCCACGATCCTCTCTCTAAAGGAAGATCTTGAAGAATCAAAGAAGTAGAATGAAGATCTACACCAAGCAATTGAAAAACAAGGCAACGGAGTCATCAGCTTAAAATCCCAGCTAGAAGGTGCCTTCAGAGTTCGTCAAATGCAGCAGGATCTGAATGAAGAACAAGAAAAGGAGATTCTAAAACTAAGGGAACAAATGGAAGAAGGAAGGAAAGCTGAAGAAGATTTGAAAAGGCAATCTCTTGAAGAGGAAGAACAACTTCAGGTTGAGGTAAATGTCTTGAAAGGTAAATTAGAAGAAAAGGATAAGATTTTACGATTTCAAGATAGTTCTAAAGTCTTGGATGATATTCTTAGTAGTCAAAGGTCTCCTGCTGTAAAAACTGGTCTTGGTTTCCATGAATCTGTTGGAGGTGAATCTAGTTCACAAGGTGAGGCAAGGAACTCTAAAGTGATCAACGAAGAAATGAAGGATCAATCTCATCATCAACCAAGGAAAGAGATTCCTCAAGGAAAATCCTTTACTCCTCCTATGAATAATGTTGAATGTTATGTATGTCATAACCTTGGACATGTTGCAGCCAGATGTAGAATAAGAAGGGTTCAAGATCATCAAACAAACAAATCTTCTCAGTCAAGGTACTTTAATGGATATTGCTTTGCTTGCAATATGTATGGTCACAAAGCTGCTGATTGATACAAAAGGAATATGAAACATGTAAGATGTTGTGCATGTAACAAGCTTGGACATATAGCAAAGGAATGCAGGAACAAAGCTCGGACATCACACCAAAAGGAGAAAACATCATCATGCTTGAAGATATGGAGGAAAAAGGAAGTACAGTCAGAAAGAGGCAGCACAGCACAACGTACAGACATACCAGAATCAGAGGGAGCTAAAAGTACAAAACTTCAGTGCCCTGAATCTCATATGCAAACTCCATAAAGGGAAGTCACATATATATGCAAGTTGGATACTGCACAATCGCGTATATGATTGTTAGAAGAAAGGCAGTAGGGAAAGTGAAGTTGGAAGTGAATCTGTGAAGTGTGATCTCTCGAGCACAAGATCAGATCTGGGAATCTGACTGTCAGTAGCACGGAGGAGGACTATTTAATTAGGTTCTAATCAGAGGTACGCAGACCATTCACTGTGAAAGTGTGGGCGTACGCAGCAGAGCGGAATTTCCGGTGTGGAGGAACACATGAGATACACAGTCAAAGTGCGCGGATACGCAGTGAAGGCACAGTCCCAATGCGGAGGTACGTGGCGTGACAGAAGAAGCAGTGCGGAGCAAGGTCAGAGGTACGCGGCGCGATAGAAGGAAATCCTGCAAAGGTACATAGAAGTACGCGGCGCGATAGAAGCAAAGGCTGCGTGAGGTACGCGGCGCAACTGATGGCACAGGTGCGTGGGTATGCACTGTAGTAGAAGGTTGTCTGCGTGAATACGCAGAAACTCAGAAGGTCAGCTGCGGTGATATGCAGAGGAGCGAAAGATGGAGTGCGGAGCCACGCAGGTCGTATAATGAGAAACTGTGTATCTGTCTTAAGGCATTTATTAGCTAACTTTTCTTCTTGGATAAGATCTGACAGATGGCACCAGTTAGGGGGAGCATATGTTTTTAATGCATTGTTGGCATTATGGGTAATATTCCTTGGTAATGATGCTTACATATGAGTTGTTCACATGGTTCTTGGATCAGATTTGTGGTTGATTCTCTAATGGTGTTTACATGGTAACTTTCATGAGGATAAGGAGATGCACTTAGCTTAAATTCACATCTTCTTGATGATGAGTCGCTCATATGTTGTTGTTGACATATGCATAAACATCATATATTACAGTTATGATGCATGATTCCTTTCATTCTTGGCATAAATGGATGAGGATTGTTGGCTGGATACAGGGATGATTATTCAAAGTTGCATTGTTGAAGACATGATGATGATGAGCTCTTACCTATATGATGATAGGGTGTTTCGTACATATGTTGATTGATGCAGATATTCCCAAATGATGATCATGATGGCTATGATACTATGGAGCAAATCATACAGTGTTGCTGCTGATGTTTATCTTAGGTGATTGGTATCTGTTATGAATGTCATATCACGACTCATGATGTAATATTATGTCCCTATCTATTGCAGTCATCACTTCAGGTCATGTAACGGCCTATGTTGGTTTCCCCACTATGCCTGGGATGAATGATGTTATTCTTTTATGTTATCATATGTAAATTTTTGGTATATCAGCATTGTGATGGGAGATAGATGTATGTATGAGTCTTTGGTGATAGGAAGGTCTTTTATGATATATAGAGTCATGTTCTTCTTGTAGAACATCTTTTTGCAGACCTTGCTTACAGTCAGGGGGAGCTTGAGCATGAAAAACACTATATAGCAGAGCAGACATTTCAGCTTGTTCTCAGAAAGAGAATTCTCAGATTGGTGCACCATGGCATATACAAAGGGGGAGCTCATTCAGAAATTTCAGCAGATCTGGTTTTTTGTCAGGGGGAGCATGCTCTTAGGGGGAGCATAACCCTTTGCCCTTGATGTCAAAGGGGGAGAGTGATTTGGTGTTGTTGCCATCAAGTCCAAAGGGGGAGATTGTTGGCATTATGATGCATGTGTTGTACTTGATGGAAAACCTCTCATAGAAGATCATCTCACTTATATACATTCAAATGAATCTACACAAGAGATATCAGATGTGACATAATACATAGATGCGGGACAGCTCAAAGGAATCAAATGGCAAGTTCTTAGTAAGTTTTGCCATCAAGTCCAAAGGGGGAGATTGTTGGCATTATGGCTAAAGTATTGTCCTTGATGGCAACCCATACAGGTGATAGATCACAGTACTTCAGGTCAGTAGCAGAGATTGATGATCAGCTCTCAAATATTGAAGAAAATAAGGGGTACGCAGGTACACCGTACAGAAGGTGTGTACACGCAGGCCTGTCTTTCATAAAGTGCGTACATACCCACAGCTATCCCGTTCAGAAGTTGCGTACCCCCAGTGCACTCACTTCAAGGCAGAGAAGCACGCTCACGTGGGGTTTCTTATGTTTGGCCCGTGGTATTTAGCTCGTCGTTCTTGATTCTATGGTTTTGGCCCGTGGTAATGTTTTATATTATTATTATTATTATTATTGAGCCCCATGTTTTGGCTATCTATAGTATTGATCCATGATTTTAGGAAGAGCTTGCCTATATAAAGCAAAGGAGATCATTTGGCTATACACTTGTGAAATAAGAAGATCTTAAGAGAAGCTAGATCTGAAATTCTAGTGATGGGTTTGTGAGAGATAGCTAGATCTAAATCAAGGAGAAACATGAGAACTACAAGTCGGATCTACTAATGGGTTGATATCTCTTCGGTGCATGTTCAGATCTGTAGATCTGACAGTTTGGTCATTCTTGAAGTCTTGAAATTATCTATACCTGTAGGTACACAAGTACAGTGAAAGAAAAGTGCGGAGATACGCAGGCATAGAAGCACTGCAGGTGCGCAGATACACAGGCCCAAAAGCGCTGCAGGTGCGGAAGTGCGCAGGCCGTTCATTGGACACAGAGCGCAGGTATGCAGGAAGTCAGTGAGGCATAGTGCATGGGTACGCAGGGACGCAGTTAGAAACAGTGCGTACCTCTACGCATGTTTTATATGGGTGAAGCTGCGTACTTCTCATGAAATCTATTTAGCTGTCCCTGTTTATTGTTGTGTTCTGGGTTTTGAAGTGATGTCTGGTTTCTGGTATTAAGTTCTGATAACAGCAGTGATTGATTAAATGTTTATACATTGATGGATGAATGGATCAGGTTCTTATTGACTCATTTTATGTGATCTGATGGACTAGATCTGATTGATGACTCACTTGTATATGTATTGATCTAGTGCTTGGGTAATTCAGAAGGTTGTTTGATTATGAGCTTCAATGTTGGATGAAATGTGGACTTTCAGATTATGTGTTGTGCTTCAGTGTATCCAGTCTGAAAATTGATGAAACGTGGTACCTGGAGGAGAGAAGATTGTAGGTCAGCACCTACGTACTAGTATCTAAGCTAGTACAAGAGCTAAAGGAAATCTTTGGAGCATTGTAGCAGGTAGTAGCCTGCGTACTAGTAAATGGATCGGCTAGTACAAGAGAAAAGGGGGTTTTAGCTCCCGTACTGGTATAAGACTGCACCAGTACAAAATATTGTAAAAGGATTTTCTTATTAAGAAGAAGATTGAGATGACTTGCAATAGGTGGTTTTCTCCCGCATTGTGTTTCCACCTTATATCAGGGTGTTCATGTGTGTGCCTTATGTGTGATGATTTACTCTATGTTACTGCATCTGTTAACTGATAATATGGTTGATAATGTTCTAATGCACTCATTGAAGATCAATTAACTTAATCATAAGAAGTTGTGGAAGTAGCATACATGAATCTGATTATGGAAATGAAAAAGTTTTATTAACTTGATAATACTGATTCACCCCCCCTCTCAGTATTATTTCCAACAAACATGGGCACGCCTTTTCGAGATTGGGTTTCCATGGTATTCACTGTAACGGTAAAATTATCTAAGCCTGAGATAAGGCTAGGTAGAAATTACTACAATTTTTTATCACTGTCAACCATCCAATAAAGGGAGGATTTGAGCGATAATAAATTGACATTTTGAAATAAATTGGGTTTAGGGAAATATTGGAGATTTAAACAATGGTCATAACAAGAGTTCTAATGTGGTGGATCAAATATTGGATTTAAATCAAACAGAAATTCAAATCGGGTCTAGGCCTACCGAAAACTCCGAGCATATCCGTTTGAAAAACCCTGATGGTTGGGTGGAGTTTATTCCGTGTTTCGCTAAAGTTTAAAACATACCATGTCTAGGTATCTAGACTTTGGCAAGCATCAGCGATATTACACAGGTCAAAACCAAAAAACGTGATGGCCAACGGATCTGATATTGGCTTTAAAATGTGGTGAAAAATGTCATCAGGTCCATCAGAAGGAGAGGTATTGGAAATTTGGTACTTATTCATGAATCTTATCGTAGTCCATGTCTATTGGTGATAAGATTCTCTTGCCTATGTAGTTGCGTAGAAAAATCATGGTCTTGTGCTACTCTGTGGACTGCAAAATTTCTCCTCCACATCACGGTGCATGCAACATAGTCTTGGCTTCACACTTTTGGGCATCCCTCTTCCAAGCCCCACTCGAGAAGATATTCTCAAAGCTACAATGCTCCATAAAAGGACCGAACCATGTCTTATATCCTTACCATAAGTCTCTTCAACATCCACGTGCAAATCACTTGTAGCAGGTGAATGAATTTTGGCTAAGAAACCAAGTACTTGGGTTAATAAAATCGGTTGAGAAAATGTAAAATGAGGGATTCACTTGGCACAAGATTGAACTTATCCACCTGAAGATAACGAATCTTGTTAGTGCATTCGAGCAGGTCCTATATGTTGACTTTGCTACATATTCTTTCAACTATACTCTATTGCCTCTACTTTGACAAATTTAAAGACAATAAATGATATAACGACCAAATGTTGCATGGATTCATTTCATCTCTGTAATCCAAATATCACTTTTGTGGCTCTATTTATATGAGTTACTGATTTCCTCTATCTCCAACCTATCCCTTGATGAGTTTTCTATCTCATATAATGATGATTCTTTCTTTCCTCACCTTCAAAAGATCACTTCTATTTATCTCCTTTTGAAGGCTTTCTTTATACATGTGACCTAGTAAGATATTTACCTTAGTAATCCAACCCAAAAGTGTACTTTATATTCCATATTTATCCCTTATCATTCCTTTTGTCATTTTCCCTTTCTACAAGGTATCTCGTTTCTGTCAGAACATTCCCTACATGCTAAGTCCCCATTTAGGTTTCTTTATCTCAACAATACCCTGATGACTAGGCATTATGATAAATCTTTTTTCACTATACTTCTTTGTTGGTTCCAGCTTCTTATCTAAATTCATAGATTTTTCTCTTGTCAGTATTAAAGATCCAAACTCTCTACTAGTAGCTTGTATAACATCCTAAGTATATAATGTTCTTGGACGCTCCCTCCATTGCCACATCATTAAACATAATATTTCTCTAGAAAACCTCATCTTCTATACACATCATAGTAAATATTTCCGTTGTCCCATTCTTGAGGTGCATTCTTATCTACAAGGACATTCTTTTACACAACTTTCTTGTTCTTCTTATTGTCTATCCTTTCCAATGCATTGAGTTCTCTCTGAAATTTATTTCACTTCCTACAACACCTTCATTATGCTTTGCATATTCCAAGGAAATCCTTTCTTCTTCAAGTTACTTAATCATTCCCATGTGGTTTAGCATTCTCATATGCTTCTCAAAACTAGTTCCCATTAGATATCCAACCTCAATGTAGTCCTTACCAATCTTCACATTAGATACATGTAACTTAGTAAGGTATTTACCTCAGTCATCCAATACGAAAGTGTACTTTATATTCCTGATTTCTCCCTCATCATTCCTTCTATAAATTTTTGTTATGTAACAAGCTCAAAAAATAGAAGAAAAGATAAATCAACAACTTCAAGGCCAGTCTCTTTGAGGGGGAAACCTCCTTTACATTACAAATGAATAATTCTTGGATTATACAAATTTCAAAACCTCCTTTCTATATATAGGAGTATAGGGGGTCAAAATATAATCAAAGTCGACATAAAAATAATAATATAAGGGGACAACAATAACAATAGTGGGCTACTATGGGGCACAATAATAACAATATGGGGACTGTTATCACCCCAAGAAACTCTCCTAGGTTGTATATCAGAGATGCTCGGGAACATTACAAACTCAACAAAAATGTTGGAAAATGGTCGCTGAATGAAAGAAATGCTGCATATTCAAGCCAGATAACCACTTCTACTCTACTTTACCCCGGACATCGGTGAACATGCCCAGACTGCAAGGCTTTAGACCACCAATTACTCACAGTTTAAGGAAAATGTGATGATGGAGAATACTAATCACACCGATAGATGCAAACGACCCTGTGATGGCCAGCTGCAACCAGTTAAAAGGTCTGTAAATCTATTTCTTAATGCACAGACAGGATGACAACACTCTGGCATTAAAACAATAGAAACCTGCATACACATTCAATAATACTAACTAGATTCTAACACAGAGGTGGGATGACAGCCCCTCTAATGCTAAACATCAAGAACAAATGAAAGGTGCATAACAAGCACAGCCTGGAATAAAGAAGAAGTGGAAAGTGAGCAATTAACAGCAAAAGAAGCTTGCATTAGCTGAAAATGAAGACCAGATGATGCAGGTATCACAGTAGTTACAGTTTCCAAAAGTTGAACCTTACATCAAGATAACATTCATCAACCCTCTTACATTCTGTTTCTGGGTATATATGGAGGTTGAATACAAAAATCTCTACCGACCTATGCGTGGAGGGGTCATAACTGATCACCAACCACATTTACAATTAGATATGGGTTTCTGCTGCAAGCTGAGTATTCAAATGAACAAAATCGGCCTTTTTGGTACTTTGATGCCCTTCTTGAATAGGTAAATGTCGTATTTATCTGCTCGAGGTTGTCCTTCTCGTCCTTGGCCGTGTTGTTCTTTGAATGTGGTAGCTAAAATATTAACTGCAGAGAGTATTTGGTGAATTATCACTTGCTTTCTCCTTCTCGCGCACAGGATAGGCGGAAAAGACTGAAACCATATGGCAAATGCACGAGGGTCTAAGAATGAGTATTAGTCGTTGGATAGCTCGGACGAACAATGGAGGTTGGATCTGAGAGGGCTATTGGGAGCAAATGGGAATGGATGAACGATGGTCGTTGGATCGCGGCGGGAATGATCTAACGGCTATCGAGCGACGGAGATGAGCGTAGGTTAATGAGCGGGAGGACGTACAGGACGGGTGGTAAGCGGTTTCCCTACACTACTTCGGAAGCTATGGTGGTCTTCGTACCACGGGGCACGATGCATTAATAATGTGCCGCCCGGCAGATGGGACAGCGGGGAAACTACTTTCCCTGCTGACTAACAGACGTGCGATTTACGGGAGAGCGGGCTGTGGACACTGCTGGATCACAAGGTGGAGGATCAGATGGTCGACGAGTTACATCACGTATTTTTAGTTGATATGACAAGTGAAAAGACATTTAAAAGGCTTGCGAAAGGTTTTAGACAGATTATCGGGGTTTCATAGTATTTAAACAGAAACGCGTGGGAGCCGGGGAAAAAGAGTTTATGGAGAAATTTTAGCAGAAAATGGAGGAATGGGGAGTTAAAAAGTGTAAGCGAGGTTTTAAGTAAATATGGGTTTACACAAGGTTTTGCCAGAAAATAGAGATTAAGGAGTTACGAGGGTATACAACCAACAAAGGTGGAAGGATGAAGGAGGAAAAATACTACGAACTACTGTGAGCTCTTCAGGCATGAAACAACACTACCATATTAGGGATTTGGTTCTCGAAGTGCATAAGTACATAGCAAAGCTAACAATGGCTCCTTCTAGGAATGAGATCCTCCCTGTCATGTCTTAAGAACCTGCAGATCAATGCCTTTCCAGCTGAAAGAAAATTAGTCGAAATTTCTAGTGTTCCATTGGGCATGGAGTCTACTTTGCCTGCACAAAACTGATAAAAACAAAATATTTACAGCCTTCAAGGACAAAAGACCTTAAACAACATAATTTTTTAGAAAGCGCCCATTAACTGGGCCATCAAAAACTGTCTCTCCTCCCATACTTTTCAGTATGAAGGTGTTGTTCCCTTGAACCTGTGAAATAATGAAAGGCCTTGTCTAGAAAGCATCAAATTTCCCATGATTGACTTTCTTCTCCTTTAGTGCATCCCATTTCAAAACCAAGTCACCAATCTAAAATTTATCTATTTTTGCTTTTTTGTCAAAGGATTCCTTGAACTTTCTCTAATGTGCTGCAGCCTTTTCAAGCAGCTATTCTCTAATATGATGTACCTCTGCTAAATCAGTGATCCTTTTTTACATTTCTTCTTCCTCATTCTGTTCTGTTTGAAGGAATTTTGCCACAGGGAGAGTTAATTGAATTGGGAATACAGCCTTAGTGCCATATACTAGCTTGAAACGAGAATTCCCTGTGGATTTCTCAATGGTTACTCTGTCATCCCACAGTGCATACTTGAGCTTTGAATCCCAATTCTTTTTATTGTCCTCTAACAGATTCTTAATAATCCTTATCAGGCTTTTATTAGAGGATTCTGCTAAACCATTTCCTTGAGGATAGTATGAGGTGGAATGAACAAGTTTAATCCCCATTGAATCACACATTTCCACCAATTCTTTTGCCCCGAAAGTTGCTGCATTGTTTGTGACCAATTTGTGTGGACAACCAAATCTGCTGAAGATATTTTCTGTCAAAAACTTCATGACCACATTATGATTAGCCTTCCTAGTAGGGACTGCTTCAATCCACTTAGTGAAATAGTTAGTGGCTACTAATATCCATTTATGTTGGCCACTGAAATGTGGATTGATTTCTCCAATAAAATCCAAGCCCCACTGCTGAAAAGGTCCTTTTGCCTGAATTAGTTTTATGGGCATGGATTTCAATTGTTGTTTTCCTTCAAATCTTTGGCACCTATCACAAGATTTAACAAAAATAAATATGTCAGAAAATAAAGTGGGCCAATAGTACCCAGCTCTGAGAATTTTATGGGTTGTGGTTTTCTAATAATGGTTCTCTCCACACATGTAGGAACGAAATTGTTGCATAACTTCTTTTGACTGTTCCTTGTCCAGACACCTTAAAAATATTCTAGATGGATCCCTTCAGTAGACAGATTTTCAATGATGCAATATTTAGCTGCTCTAAGTTTTAAAGTTCTAGCTTGGCTTTGAGTAAACCCTGAAGGGATTTCTAGCTTTAGCAAGATATTAATTATTTCGGCATACCAATTACAAGAAGCTAGACTCTAGGCCACTGACTGCTTACCCTCTGGTTCAACTGCTTCCTCTTCTTTATCTGTTTGACCGTTTTCTGCAATTGTGCACAGGAAATCAATATCTAAAGACCTGCAATTTTCCTCAGCCAATAACTTGGAAATCCCCTGACCTTTGACGAGTTTGGTGGGCTTCAGTTCTATATTAAATTCTATCATCTTTGCAATCCACTTTGCCCTTCTTCCATTAGCATCAGGTTGTGTTAAGACATCTTTTATTGCAGTAGAGGGCACATATGCAATTATCTTTGAACGCAAGATGTAAACTTTGAAAGCTTTCAAGGATTTGATAAGAGCAGATGCCTGTTTTTCAATAATATCATACCTCAGTTCAGCATCCCTCAAGTTTTTGCTGAAAAATGCTACTGTATGTTCTCAACCTTCTTCATCTGTCTGCAATAACACTGCTGCAATGGTATCTTTAGAGTCAAATGAGAATATATGGAACTCCTTGCTGTAATCTGGGTTGCTTAGTGTGGGAGCTTCCATAATGGCTTTCTTGATAGACTCAAATGATTTTCTTGCTATATCTATCCACTTTGTTTCTGCCTCTTTCTTCAGCATGGAGGTAACATGCTTTACCAGTTCTGCAAAGTTTGGAATAAACCTCCTGACAAAATTATTTTTTCCCAAAAAGGATTCGATATCCTTCTTCGATCTAGGGACAGACAAAGTTTGTATTGCTTTGACTCTTTCTGGATCAATTTGAAGACCTACAACAGACAAAATATGTCCTAACAACTTGCCTTCTTCTAAAGGAAATTGAGATTTTTTGGGATTGACTGAAATTCCAAACCTCCTACACTTCAGAAACACCTTTTTCAAATGCTGCAAATGATTTTGATGGCTACTGGAGTAAACTATTATGTCATCAAGGTAGATAAGGACAAATTTATCCTTCTCTCCCACAAATGCTATATCCATAGCTCTCTAAAAGGTTGCTCCAGCATTCATCAATCCAAAAGGCATCTTGGCATACATAAAAGTGCCCCAAGGAGTGGTGAATGCAGTCTTTTCTTGATCATCTGGATGCAAATCAATCTGATTAAAGCCTGAAAAACCATCCAAGAAAGAAATTACTTTGGCTCCTGAGACCTTTTGCAGCAAATGCTCCATTTTTAGTAGGGGATAATTATCTTTCTTCAAGCATTTGTTCAAGTTTATGAAATCAACACACAGTCTGATTTTTCCACTCTTCTTCCTCACCACCACTAGATTGGCTACCCATTTAGAATATCTAAGAGGAACTATGATTTTGGCAGCCATCAATTTTTTAATTTCTTTTTCAATTAGAGGAATAAGCATAGGATTTATTGGTTTCAGCTTCTATTTGAAAGGAATAGTGTCTTTCTCCAGAGGGATTTTATGTTGAATTATGTTCTTATCATACGTTTTCAGATCACTATATTACCAAGCAAACACATCAACAAATTGCTTCATTAGTTTGCAGTATTCAGCACCCTTATCAGCTGACAAATGGGTGGACAAATTTATATATCTAGGCTGACCTGGACTTCCTATATCATGCTTACAGACTGCAGATTGGTCTTCTTTTTGGGAAGCCTTGTAAGGCACATCATTTTGGTCAAACAGTCTTTCAAGAGGAATTAGACCCTTAGGAATATGATTGCTAGGAAGCTGGACAATGCTTTCTTTACCAATTTTATTTCTAAGCTGGGATTCAGGGCTTTCTTGCAAGGCATCATTCTCTTGGTCAATTTGCAATTCAGAAAACTCATCAATGACTTGAAGGAACCTATTTATCTCATCATCATCTTCAAAAACTCTCCAATGGTGGACATTATCAGGCAAGGATGGTCTATATTTCATTTGGACTTCATAAACCAGTCTGGGAGGCATGGGAGGTATAAATAGACTAGCAAAAATAGCAAGGGAATCAGCAAGCTGATTTTGGGCTCTAGGAATATATGAAATACAGAAATAATCAAAAGAGTCTCTGATTCTCCATACCTCATCTCTATATGCTTTCAACCTTGGGTGCTTTGCTTGAAAAGTTTTATTCACTTGTTGAATGATCAAATCAACATCTCCAAACACTTTCAGGTTCTTGATTCCTCTGTCTTTTGCTGCATTAAGGCCCAACAGTAGAGCCTCATACTCTGCTATATTGTTTGTGACTTGAAAAACCAGCTTAAAAGACAGCTGAATGCTTTCTTGTTGTGGAGATACTAGCACCACCCCTGCTCTTGCAGTCTCCCTGGAACATGCTCCATCAAAGAACATCTCCCAAACCTGACTTCCTTGCTCTTCTTTAGCGTAAACTGTTGGTTTCCTGATCTGCATTGAGGCCTTCTGGGATTTTTCTATTTGGAGAATACATGCTCCGAATTCAGTGTCCACTGCATATATGGGATGATTTGTAGGATTCTTCTCATCACTGATGATGTATGCCAATTGTGCTTCTCTGTACAACCTCCTGCTTTCCCCTCCAAAAACTAGGACAGTGGCATAAGATAGATCATTTTGTAGTGTCCCACCTAGTCTCTTAATCCACCCTCTAGACAACAGCATGCCAAATTTAGGAGGGACATCTACCACCACAATATCCATCATCATACTCTTCACTGGTAGCTGAGTTAAGGTAATGGCAAGGTCTTTAATTAATCCTAGGCATTTCACTTTCCTTGAATCAAAAGAGAATAAATCATGATAGGGTCTGGTGATATCAAGGCCTAACTCTTCCATGATAGCTTTAGGCATCAAATTGTGGTTGGCCCCTATGTCTAGCAGGAAATTGAGGAGGATTTTATCATGAATGGTCAAGGAGACATAAAAAGATGGAGAATTATTATCAGTAGGATCAATCATGGGGCTGAGAAGAATGGCAGGTTTTTCATCTTGCAAATTGACAGAGTCAGTGGAGGTTTGTGTGGTTTCTAGCTCAAGGGCTTCAAGGATAGGCTTTCTAGATACTTCATTGTTTACCAACTCTACCAGAGGCACATATATTTTCAATTTCTGAACTTCTGACTCAAAGCTAAAAGAATAAGATAACTTATTAGAACCTTTTACCTCTTGAATTGGAGCTTTGAGGATGATTGGATCAACTCTTGGTCTTCTCTTCCTGATATTCTGTGATTCTGTTTGGACAGTGGCTCTTTGGGCATGATTCTCGTTGACATTTCTTGCATTAGACCTCAGATTATATGTTCGCTGCTTCTCAGTTTGTAGGACTACTTCTCTGTCCCACTACTGACTGTCTTGTTCTTGCAGCAATGATTCTTAATAAGCAGCCAAAGTAAAAAATGCCTTACTGCCTTTATCTTCCATGCAGTGAATTTCATCCTCATCTTCTTCAAATTGTTCCTCCTCCATGAATAAATTTTGGAAAGGATCTTTAACTTTCTGATCTTCTTTTGATTCTTCACCCCTCTGCAGAATTTGTAACTGCTCATTTTCTCTTCTAAATGGATTCTGATTTCTTGGAGAAAATGTGTTATGCTACCTTGTTTTCCTTGAATTCTGCTCAACCTTTAACTTAGAAATTTTGGCAGCCAACGACTCTATCATCTTAGTCATTTTGTCTAATTTAGGCTCTGAAGATGATGTAGAAGAAGTAGAAGCCTGACCTCTCTGCCTCCTTCTGTTAGCTTGACTTTTTAGCTTTTCTGTAGCCATGATATTGGACTCTACTTCTAGGCCTACATCCTGCATGTCTGCCAGCGTAGCACATCTCCTTTCTCTCAACAAGAAGCAGAAATTAGAGTCAAAAGAATTGGCATAAGTGAGTTTGGCATAGGTGGGGGTAGGGTTTACTTTAGCCGGTATCTTACTATATATACGGTTAAATCTTTTATTGAAATTAGGCAAAGATTCACCATTTTCCCTCTTCAGATTACCAAACTCAGTATGATAATACATCAAATCCTTTTTATCTCCCTAGTGCTTCAAAAATGCATCATCTAATGCTTCAATATCTATTATAGATCTCCAGGGTAATTCTCTAAACCACTTCCTGGCCTCCCCATCAGGGCCCTAGACAAAAACTCTCATGCACACATCATTTTCACTTATATCTAAATTATCAGCATAACTGTAAAAAGCTTTAAGGTGTTCTTCTAATGTTACTCCCTCTGTGCCAGTGAATTTAAGCATATATTTTTTATATTCTCCCACAGGCATAGGATTTAAAGGAATGGGCAAGACCAAGGGCCCATATCTAGCAGCAACAATTCTTTCTATCTTCGTGGGTGCTTACTAGCCTGCCATGACTGGAGTATTTGGAAGAATACTAGCAGATTGAATGGTAGGGAGTAACGTGATGGATGGCAGAGACAAAGGGATGTTTTGGATTGTACGGGAAGCTTTCTTTGGACTGAGATTCAAAAGGGAACTAACTATATAAGCGGTTGAATTAATCTCTAAAGGAATTTCCTTATTAGCAGTGCTGGGCTCTAAATATTCAAACTGTAAATCTTCAGCTACAACTTTATCTTTCAAAAATGAATTAGATTTCTTAGGCTTACTTGATCCTAATGCCCCTTTCTGAGATGCTTTCTTCGATTTGGCAGTCCTCTCAGGGTCAAGCACTGATTCAGCTGGTGATTTCTGAGGATTTCCTCGAGTATGTCTCACAAACTGAGCCAGAACTCCAATATGGAGTTGCCAAAGGTTGGTCTTCCTCCAATGCAGTCGCTAGATAGATGATTGCAACCAGAAACTATGTTCAAACCTTGTCTATCATCAAATCTTGAAACTGTGTCATTCTCCCAGGGAAGTTGAGCTTCAATTCTCCTCTCCCCGACAACGACACTAATTAATGTTATCATGCCAAGAAACTCTCCTAGGTTGTATATCAAAGATGCTTGAGAACATTACAAACTCAACAAAAATGTTGGAAAATGGTGGATGAATGAAAGAAATGTTGCATATTCAAGCCAGATAACCACTTCAATTGTGCTTAACCCTAGACATGGGTGAACACCCCCAGACTACAAGGCTTTAGACCACCAATTACTCACAATTTAAGGAAAATGTGATGATGGAGAATACTAATCACACCAGCAGGTCCACAGGACCCTGTGATGGCTTGCTGCAACCAATTAAAAGGTCTGTAAATCTATTTCTTAATGTATAGACAGGATGACAACTCTTTGGGATTGGAACAACAGAAACCTACAATAATACTAACTAGATTCTAACACAGAGGTGGGATGACAACCTTTCTAATGCTAAACATCAAGAGCAAATGAAAAGTGCATAACAGGCATAGCTTGGAACAAAGAAGAAGTGGAAAGTGAGTAATTAATAGCAAAAGAAGCTTCCATTAGCTGAAAATGAAAACTAGACGTTGTGGATATCACAGTAGCTACAGTCTCCAGAAGTTGAACCTTACATCAGGATAACATTCATCAACCCTCTTATATTCTGTTTCTCGGTATATATGGAGGTTGAATACAAAAATCTCTACTGACCTATGTGTGGAGGGTTCATAATTGACCACCAACCACATTTACAATTAGATATGGGTTTTTTCTGCAGGCTGAGTGTTTAAATGAACAAAATCAGCCTTTCTGGTACTTTGATGTCCTTCTTGAACAGGTAAATGCCGTGTTTATCTTCTCGAGGCTGTCCTTCTCATCCTTGGTCGTGCTGTTCTTTGAATGTGGTAGCTGAAATATTAACTGTGGAGAGTATTTGGTTAATGATCGCTTACTTTCTCCTTCGCGCACACAGGACAAGCTGAAAACACCGAAACCATATGGCAAATGCACGAGGGTCTGAGAATGAGTATCAACCATCAAATAGCTCGGACAGATGGCAGAGATTGGGTTTGAGAGGGCTATCGGGATCAAATGGAATGGATGAACCATGGTCGTTGGATCGCGATGGGAATGATCCAACAACTATCGGGCGGTGGAGATGAGCACAGGTTAACGAGAGGGAGGACGTACAGGATGGGCAGTAAGCGGTTTCCTAGCATCACTTTGGAAGCTGTGGTTGTTTTTGTACCATGGGGTGTGATGAAGTAATAAGGTGCCGCGTGGTAGATGGGATGGCCGGGAAACCACTTTCCCCGCTGACTAACAGATGTGCGGTTTACGGGAGCAGGGGCTGCGGACATAGTCAGATCGCAAGGTGGAGGATCAGACGGTCGATGAGATACAACACGTGATATTAGTTGATATGACAGGTGAAAGGAAGTTTAAAAGGCTTGCGAAAGGGTTTAGACAGATTATTGGGGTTTCATAGTATTTAAACAAAAACGCGCGGGAGCCAGGGATAAAAGAGTTTATGGAGAAATTTTTGTAGAAAACGGAGGAATGGGGAGTTAAAGAGTTTAAGCGGGGTTTTAAGTAAATATGGGTTTACACAAGGTTTTGCTAGAAAATAGAGATTAAGGAGTTACGAGGGTATACAGCCAACAAAGGTGGAAGGATGAAGGAGGAAAAATACTAAGAACAATTGTGAGCTCTTCAGGCATGAAACAACACTGCCACAGTAGGAATTTGGTTCTCCAAGTGCATAAGTACATAGGAGAGCTAACAGGGACAATAAGGGCACACCAATAACAATAAGCGCTACAATGACAATACTAGTGGGGGAATCACTAGTATTATAGGGACCTAACATGCCCCTCTCCTTCAAAAAAGTGTTTTCCTCAACGCTTGAGTAGTTATGGATGTTTTTGTATAAATTCTCACCCTCCCATGACAAATATTTAGAGGGAAATTTTTTCTACTTGATGAGATACTCCGAAATTGATCGATTTTATAGCTGTCGAGTTCTTATTTTTGTGATTTCTTTAGGTTCCAATATGATTTTTCCATCCTCGTCAAGTTATGGAAATATTTTTTGAACTATGATTTTGCCACCTATAACCTTCTTTAAGCATGAAACATGGAAAACTGGGTTCACTCGGGAAGCTGTAGGAAGCTTTAATTTGTATTTCATAGTACCAATATTTTGAAACACCTTGTATGGACCATAATACTTTGGTGACAATTTATTGCCCTTCTTAGCTTGCTTGAGGGAAATTTGTTTATATGGTTGTAGCCATAGGAATACCTAGTCACCTACATAAAAATTTCTTTCGCTGTGATGTTGATCTGCCTGTTGTTTCATTCTATTATGCGTTAAAGTGAGGTTATCCTTTAAGAGTTGGAGAACTTGTTCTTGATGCTCAATGTGATATTCCACTGCTTGAACCTTAGAATTTTCTCTTAAATATGATGTGATGGATGGTGGATGATATCCATAAACTGCCATTAATGGGGTCATTTTTTCTGCAGTATGGAAGGAAGTGTTATACCACCATCTAGCGAGAGGAAACCATTTGACCCATTGTGTTTGTTTATTACATACAGAGCAATGATGATATGCTTCCAAAAATTTGTTTACTATCATAGTTTTCCCATCATATTGAGGATGATAAGATGAGATATGAGATAACTGAGTACCAAGACAAGAAAATAATTCTGTCCAAAAATTTCTAGTGAAAATGGGAACTTTGTCTCTTACAATAATGTTTGGGTTTCCATTTAGCTTTTGAAATGTTTCCATAAATGAAGTAGAAACTATATTGGCTTTAAATGGATGCGATAATGCACAAAAGTGTACATACTTAGTAAGTCTGTCAACTACCACCATGATAACACTCTTTCCTTTGGACTTGGGTAAGCCTATGATAAAATACATTGAAACATTCGCCCAATATTGGCTTGGAATGAATAAAGGTTGTAATAGACCTGGGGTCTTAATTATTTCACCTTTATTTTGTTGGAAAACCAAACATTCCACCAAAAAAATTTGAATATCCAATTTAAGGCCATCCTAAAAAAATTTCTTCTTAACCCTGTGGTAAGTTTTTTAAAATCCTGACTGTCGTCCTAAGGAAAAGGTGTGCAATTCCATAACAATATTTTGTCTAAGTTGGGAATTCTTACATAGGTATAAGTGATCTTTGTACCATAACGAATCATTTTTCCAGCTAAATGTATTAGATGTACTGGGATCTTGTTGTATCATTTGAATGAGTGCCCACGGTTCTTCAACATTCTTCCATTCATCCCTTGCTTCATTTATGTAATCTGGCTGGATAATAGAAATGGCACAAAGCCCACATCCTCATCCTTTCTTGAGAGTGCATCTGCCATAACATTTTTCTTCCCTTTTTTTAGATGATTTCAAAGTCATAATGCAACATCTTTGTCACCCATTTTTTCTTCTCTTATGAAGATAATCTTTGTTATAAAAAGTATTTAAGACTATCATGATCCGTTTTTTCCTTGAAGTGTCTTCCCATTAGGTAGGGTCACCATTTCTTAAGTGCATGTAGTATTGCCAACATTTACTTCTCATAAATAACTTTGTGTAAATACTTTCCTTTGATTGGACGACTTTCTAAAGCAATGGGTATTTCTTCTTGCATCAAAACAACACTAATTCCATTTCCTAAGGCATCAAATTCCAAAATAATGATTTTTTCGAAGTCCAGCATAGGTAAGACTGGTACTTGGTACACTGCCTCTTTAAGATGTCCAGAGGCCTTTGTTGCTTCTGGAGTCCATGAAAATGCATCTTTCTTCAATAATGTTGTTATAGGTGACATTATTCATGCATAATTGTTAACAAACTTGCGATAACATCCTCTCAACATGAGAAATCGTCGCATATGGTTTATGGATGTGGGGATTTTCCATTCCTTAATGGCTTTAATTTTGCTAGGGTCTACCGTTACACCTTCATGAGATACAATATGACCCAGATATTCCACCTCTTGTACTCCAAAGAAACATTTGGAGCTCTTTGCATATAATTATTTATCCTCCAATAGTTTGAGCACCTTGTCAACATGTTGAACATGATCCTTCCAAGACTTGTTGTAGATTAGTATATCATCAAAAAATACTAACACAAATTTTCTAAGTAAGGGTTTAAAAATGGATTTCATCAAACCTTGAAATGTAGATGGTGCATCATTAAGGCCAAAAGGCATGACCAAAATTTCATAATGACCCTCATGAGTTCTAAATGTTCTTTTTGGAATTCCTTTAGTCTTCATTCTGATTTAATGATATCTTGAATGAAGATCCAACTTGGTGAAGTAAATTTATCCATAAAATTCATCCAATAATTCATCAATGACAGGAATGCGAAATTTATCTTTAATAGTGAGATTATTGAGCTCCCTATAATCTAGACACATGTGCCATGACCAATCCTTATTGTGCACCAATACTACTGGAGCAAAGAAGGAACTTTGACTAGGTTGAATTATACCATCCTCTAACATTTCTGCAACCATAAGTTCAATTTTACTCTTTTGGGCATAGGGATATGTGTAAGGCCTGATGTTTAGAGGAACACTTCCTGGAATCAAAAGAATGGCATGATCATGATTACGAATAGGTGGTAGGCCTTTGGGAGTCTAAAATACCTTGGAATGATTGTCCAAGACTTTTTGGATATCTGGAGAAATAGATGATTTCGATGTGGGAACCTCTAGAGAACATAGTTGTGAAATTACTCCTTGTTGTTCCTTCTTTAGAAGATTTATCATTTCGTTAGAGATGATTATCTTTCCTGGTTTCCCTATGATACCCCTTAATTCAACTTCCTTTCGTTCTGAGTAAAAGTTCACGAAAATTTCTTGAAAATTAAAAGCTGTTGTACCCATGGATTGTAGCCATTGGACTCCTAGTACAACATCAACACCACCCATTGGAATGGAAAGCATTGAGATATTCAATACATATTCTCCCATGGATAGCTTGATATTATGGCACTTTGTAGAGCAATTTATGGTTCCTCCACTTGCAACCATCACTTGACACTATGGTGCTGGATATAGGAAGCAATTCAATTCCTTTGCTATCTTACAAAGTATAAATTAATGGGTACTTCCCGAAACAATCAACACTATTACATTTTTCTTCTTAATATGTCATTCTAGCTTAATAGTTTGAGGAGTGGTAATTATGACCAATGTATTACAAGGTATCGCCAGATTCGTTTCTTCTTTCTCTAGGGTTTGTTCCTAGTGTATATACTCTTCTTTTGACATTTCTTGTTCCTTTTCTTACTCCTCTTCACAATCTATGTAAAATAATTTATTATTTTCACACTTCTAACCTTTAGTGTATTTTATATCACAACTATAAAAAATCTCTTTCGCTCTTTTTTCTTCCAATTATTGTGGTGTCAACCTTTTAGGTTGTGGAAGGATAGGGGAAACATAACTTCCATCATTATAGTTGTGAGTGTTAGGATTCCTTGTTTCCGTAATTTTTCTCTCCATTTTTCTTTCTTTGGGGCATCAGTTAATGATAATAATGCTTCACTATGTCCTTTGAATTCCTTCAAACTAATTTTTCAACCCAAACTTATGCAAAATTTAAAAAAAACTACACATTTTTTCACTTTTTAGGAGCCCAATAGTGAATCTATTGTATAAATGTAATTTCATATCTCCAAGGACTAAAATTTCATCCTACGGTATCTCTTCGAGTCCTCTTTCCAACCATGGAAGTCTGATCAAGATTGGATTCTCCAAGGAAGAGATGAAAAATATCGCATGATGATCAGATTATAGATTGGTTCAGTAGAAAGAAATTGTATGAGCTGTCAGGTGTCATTCTTTGGACCTTAGGACCTAACACCAATACACAGAAAGTTATGGACCATCCTCTTTCTATAACGTTTTATGAAATTTCAATCTTATGCTTAGAGAGAAAGTTATGACTATTTTCCCCAGGTCACTTGTTTGAGATATAATTCGGGAGCCTGCAAACACCTTAATTTCCTTGGATTCTATCGCCAAAAATGTAGCAAGAAAAGATCTGAAATTTGTACCTTCATTTCATCAAGATTTTGGCTCAAATGGGTTTTAATTTCCACTTCTAAAATGTCGTAGAAAATGTTTTATAGCGAAACTATCACAATGACCTGTTTGGAGCAGAAAAACCATAGAATCAAAAGCTCTAATACCAAATGTTTTGTAACTAGCTCACAAAATGGAACAAAAAATAGATCAAAAACTTCAAAATCAGCCTCTTCGAAGGGAAAACCTCCTTTACATTACACAAATGAATAATTCTTGGATGATACAAATTACAAAACCTCCTTTATATATATAGGAGTCTAAGGGGTCTCAATATAATCAAAGGTGACATAACAATAATAATATAAAGGCATGTAACAATAAAAATAATTGGCTTCTATTGGGAAAATAGGGGCACACTAATAACAATAACGTCTACAATGGCAATAGTAATGGGGGAATCCCTAGTATTATAGGGACCTAACATTTTGACTTTCTAGAAGTTATTTTGTTTCCGTCAGAGCACATTTCTTCCCATATATGCTAAGTCCCCATTCATGTTTCTTTATCTGAATAATACCCTGGTGAGTAAGAGTTATGAAAAATCTTTTTCCACTATACTTCTTTGTTTGTTTCAATTTCTTATCTAAATTCATAGATTTGACTCTTGTGAGTATTAAAGCTCCAAACTCTTTGCTAGCAACTTGTATAACTTCCCAAGTATATAATGTTCTCAAACGCTCCCTCCGTTGCTACATCATGAAAAAAAATATTGCTCTTCAAATCCTCAGCTTCTAAGGATAGCATAGTAAATATTTTCCTTGTTCCATTCTTGAGTTTCATTCTTATCTACAAGGATGTTCTATTACACAACTTGCCCTTTTTTCTTATTGTCTATCCTTTCCAATGCATTGAGTTCTCTCTGAACTTTTCGATCACTTCCTATAGCACACTCATCACACTTTGCATCCTTCAAGGCATTCCTTTCTTCTTCAATTTCCTTAACCATTCCCCTGTGGTTTATCATTCTCATATGATTCTTAGAATTAGTTCCCATTAGATATGAAAACTCAGTGTAGTCCTTACCAATCTTTGCATTAATCAATTGTGCCTCCAAAATTTTTGATTCTTCTTCAAATTTCCATAGCATTAAATTTGAATGTTGTTATGTAGAGTTATCTTCATGAATCGACCCCTCATCTTTACCTTCTTCTGTAACAACTTTCAATAACTGTTCTTCATATTCTTTTCTCCCCTCATTGTTATTGTCACACGCTAAGTGTCTTGGTTGTTGGGTCAATAGGCTCTTGTAGTGGTTCTTTGACAATTCCAATTACTAACTATAGGTCATATTTACTTTTGATTTGTTCATAAGACAGACTTAGCACATTTTTCATTAAATTTTGAATTAAATAGTGGATCTAGAATTTCAAAATAACCAAAAATTTCAATTATATTAATGTCCTTCTAATAAAAAATTTCCAATTTTAACAAAATATGTGTTACTTCCTATATAACCATTGTAGATAGTTTTTCACTTTCATCACCTTTATAACCTACAACCACACACAAATTATTAGCTTTGAAAGCATAATATTCTTTCGTCTCCTATGTTGTCTCAGTCATCAGATCTTCATGATGATCTAGAATTTCCAAGCAATCCACGAGATTCTCAAGAAATCTATTATCATCTTTTTCTCTTAGTACATGCCCTTGCTTTGGTTCACAAATGCAACCTCTTTCTTTAGTCATTATCCTTTTTTTAAGGTCAACTCCTATGAGCTTCTCATTCTTCGGCTTTACCTACAACATATTTCACTTCACTTTCTTTCGCAGAGTCCATCTACATCTTTGGTATTCCTCTCCTTCCCATAGCAGCTCCATTAGTACATCCAAATGTAATTTTATCTCAGTCAATTCTCTATCAAACTCTTCATTTTTCATTCTTCTGTGGCTTGTCCTTGAACCTTTGTTATGACTATCAATAGTCATCTCCATTCTCTCTTTGTGAGCCTTCTCTTTCCCACTTTGAGCTGTAGTTAATTCTACCTAACAATCCTTCTCCATTGGCATGTCAACCAATACCTAACCAAGTTTCTCCTTAGCTCAGCCTTTTGGTATTCCAAGGTTATCTCCCTTTGAACCTTCTTGAGAACTCCTTGCTCCTCAGACTCCTGCACTTTCACCTTCTCTTGAGAACACTCACTTTTCCTCCTCCTTTTCCCACTTCAGTTGAAAATTTGTTTACAACTTCCTGGATGTAGGGTTCCTCGTCACAAACTTTTCTTCATTGAGAGCCTCACATGGTCTTTTCTCTTCTTCATTGTTGCTGCAATGGTTACCACAAAATATTTCCTTTTTGCTACTTGTAATTAATAATTTACTTCATCTATTGATTGAAAACATAAGACCACTATACCTCTGTGTTCAAACTTTGTGAACATACACACTGTTATTGGAGTCTCTTTTATCTTCTTTCTGACTCTGTTGTTATAGTCATTTCAATGTCCTTTCAACCTTAGAACATTTTTCCTTCAAACTTTCTTATCAAACCCGATTTTTTCTACTCCCATCCAAGTAGATTGCCTTCCAAATAATTTCAATGTTCTTTCACTCTAAACCTATAATACACAAATATCTGACAATTGTGTTTTCAATCACTTGAAAAAGCATAAATGAGCCTACTATGATACTATAAGTGCCACCAAAATTACTCTTTACCAAATCTAACTCACTATTCATCTAGTTACAGGAAATCCTTATTCCTATAATGAATAGCAGGAAGCAACCCCACAAGATTTCTCAAAGTCTCTCCCTACCTCTGTTTTATTCAAAATACAATCTAGTACAAATTCTTGTGACCATATGCCCAGTAATACTCATAGATTAAAAAAAACTTCAAACTGAAATTATCTAAAGAGTAAGCATGTTATAGGGTTTAACAAATGTTACAAGAATCCAACAATGGTTACAAGAAACCGTTATGGTACCAAAAATAGTAAATTACCTACTTAGTGTAAACTTCAATATCTCAAACACCCCTCCAACTCAGAAACTCATTCACAAAAGAGTTCATCAATCGTGCAAGTCACACAAGCAATCGATTCTCAATGCTTGCAATATTTGTGCACCTCAATTTGTACGAGCAATTTAAATGGTTCATATTCACTTATCACAGGTTTAAACCAATGACGTTTGGTCATGAATTGGATCCAATTCATTCACTTACCTATCAGGATTCTACATCCTTCATCTCCCATAAATATAGCAATTTCCCTCACCAAGCAACTTTCAGATCAATCATCAAAATATAATCTTTAACCCATAGAGGAATATTTAGTTATCACAGAGTAGTCTTCTTCAAGTCACAATTCAGTTATAAAATGATATTTGACTCTTCAATAATCAGATCGTCTTGAATATTAACAAATTACATGGAACAAATAGAAGGAATATAACTATTTACGCAATTTTAGTTTAGAATCTATATTACAACCCACTACACCAACACATTCAACATAACTTTAATTAGCTTGATGCCTCTTTCCATCAACATTTGAGATGAACTCCTCGAAGAACATTTTGTCTCCTAGTGATGGGAATCAACAACAAACATGTATCCTTCATCACCGATGCGAGTCTCTCAGGCATTCTACCGATGGAATTGGGGAACCTCAAGAAACTTAACTCAATGTTTATCTTTAGAAATTTTCTGAGAGTCTCTATTCCTCCACAGTTGAGCAATATCAATGGGCTAGAGTCTCTGGATTTATCAAAGAATCTTCTCATGGGCCCAATTTCGGAGAGCTTTACAAAAATTAAGAAGTTGAAATTGCATGGTGCTTCCAAGGACGTAAACCGTCAACCTCAAACTAAGCCAAATGCATTTCTCTAGGTAACGGGCACAAGGTTAACAGTTTAGGTGCTCATACTGATCATCATAACTCATTACTACAAGCGCTACACATCTCGAAGTAGAGGAATATCACAGAGAGAGGATATGTATCAAGCTCAGGGAGCTCATCCATTATATAATTAAGAATGAACATGGAAAATGATGGAATTTGGGTGTGATATGAAATGGGGCACTAAAGGATTCTTGTCGAACTTACAAGAACCTCTCCCACTCCAAAGCTTATATATTCCCAAGCTCTATGCTCATGATTGATAATTTGTGGAAATAAGCACTTGAAATAGGTGTGTGCTTGTGTTTGCCTTTAACTGCTTAATTTCCTTAAGTTTATTTGCTTAAACTGATATATAAACACACATAATAGTAAAATGCAGCAGATAAACAAACACATAAGACAACAATATAATATGGAGTTCACCTTGATATCTTGGGCTATGTCTCCTTAAGCTCTAATCAGCTCGACTATGCTATTTGGGATTATGGCTTAAATTCTTTTACAAGTTCTACACTGAAGTCCATAGGTTTACAACTATACCTATGGGCTTAGAATACCATCTTACCCCTGGTTGTCCTTATGCTATAGACAAATCTAGGTTTCTTTGGACTAGGCTCCTTCAATTAGTGCTTTGAGCTATCTTGAGCTCTAGCTTGCACGAACTCCGTCAGAATTCTATTAACCATCTCTGGAACTCTTTCTTCTGTCTTCAACACACTTCGGACATCAGAAATAGCCTGATCATTTGATTTCTTTATTGTTCTCCAACTTCACTACAACATCATGGCTCTTAGAAGTCTACTTTGAGATCTCTGGCTCTGCGGCTCTGCCTCCAACCTCTAGTGGCTTTGCCTCTCTCAAGCACTCTAGCTCTGCGGCTCTAGTGGCTATCCTCTATCTACCCCTAACATCTTTGGGTTTATCGCATTTTATAACACATTTTGTTACCACAATCACTTAAAGCGTGGAAACCGACTGTCCGTCTCTTGGCCTCCTTCTATGTTTTAATTCGTGTTTTCATGACACATTCTATTCATCATTTCCTTATGGTGGGGAGCAATGATGTTTGAATTAGAAATAGTTTCATAATTGAAGAGGAACCAGCAGGCGCAGGCAACCCGATCATTTTTCCTTCCTTCTACCTTAATCCTAGAATAGACACATAAGGGAATACACGGGAAATACAAATAAATACAATGAAAATCCACAAAGCCAGATTTCAAACGGAATTCAATTACCCCTTTAATCCTATCGTGGCCGTGCCTTCATCACAAATCGCATGTTGAATGGCCCAATGCTCCCCTTTTCATTTCCGTGATCCGATCTTTGATCTTTGATCGCTCCGATCAGCGCTATCAGCCCATCGCTATATTGTTGTTTCAACATATTGGCGGTCGCTACTTCCATGGTCTACATCTCTTAAGCTTTCTTGATCAGTGATCGTCGACCAGATCTTGACCGTTGATTCCTTTTCCGATCTGACGAATCGAAGTGTTCACCACTATCGCATATCGCAATGCCCTCAGCCTTCATTTAAAACATCACGACTTAATCTTGTCCATTGATTTACCATTTAATCTAATGGTTCGCACTAAACCCGAAATAGAAAGTAGTCTGCTCAATCTCCATCGTTGATCTGCGATCTCTAATTCGACGGCTAGCAGTATTTTCGGGTGGCCCACTTGCACGGAGATTACCCCCCAAAAAAGTGGTTTTCTCTCTCCTGCAGCCTGCTATGTGTCGACTAGTGTATGGAATTGGGTTCAACCCTTCCAATACCATTTACCACCTAGAGCCTGCCTAAAACATCATTTATTGCCTTCCTTCCATAACTCAAAAGGTTTTAGCTTGTTTTATATAAATTCTTTGGATCCGCCTGGTCGCGACTACCCACATGCTTTTCAATGTAAAACGCGCTTTATAAAGGTTTAGCACTTAACAAAGGTTTCTAACATATTAGGCTAATATTAACCCTTAGGCCAAATTTAATAAGAAATGCCTCATTTTCTAAGGACATTGGGCAAATCTTCTTTCTACAATAACTCCTTCGTTCGGAGTCCATTTTGGCCCGTTCAAATTGCGTTGGATTCAGAATGAAACAATCTACGAAATGAAACTATTTTTCAAAAATCATCCAATGACTTTCATTTTCCCTCTGTGAGGAAAATTCATAGACTTAGAAGTCTATGTTAGATCCATTTTGGATCAAGGCACATGGCTTTCACAGTGGAAGACGTTTCAAGATCCATGAAGAGCAAAAACATAATAAGCAATGGACTGCACGTCCCAACAAGATTATTCAATGGTTGAAGGTATCAAAACTTGACGATCTTAGTTGTTGATCATCCTATATTTTTCTAAAAATCATATTCATTTAAGGCCAATGAATCTACTATAGTGCCATGAAAAGAAATATCACCCTCAAAAACTTATCAACTTAACTAATATCGTAACACTTTAAACCAGCTTTCAAGTGCTTAAGATGTTACAAATTGAAACTTAACTAATATCAACACTTTAAACAAGCTTTCAAGTGCTTAAGATGTTACAAATTGTTTGGACTGATTTTTGTATTCATCAATCTCATTGAATATCCACATGATCGTGCATGAATCCTAAGTCATAAATAAAAAATTAACCAAGCCATGAATACGATAGTTACATAACTCTCTAGAATTTCTACATGAACCATTTCGATAAGCATTTTTATTCATGTGTTTAGGACTCTCACTAACATATTTACTAAAAAAAATATGCTAGTTTTAATTACCAAGACTGTGAGAATGAAATCTTTCAGAGTTGTTATTTTTAAAGTTGGTATTTTAAAATTAATTATATTTAATTCGTAAAAGTAATACTAATTTTAATATATTTTCCTTTCAGAATTTTTTTCAAAAACTTGTAAAATATCACATATTATATATATATATATATATATATATATATATATAAAATCATAACTTTTAGAAAAATTATATATATATATATATAATTTTTCTAAAAGTTATGATTTTGAAAAACTTATATATTTTAAAAATTTATTTATAATTTGGTGCATATGTGATAGATATGGTCAAATAATTTAATTTTAAATTTGAAATAATTTTTTTATTAATTACAATTATATATATTAATATTTTGAATTATTAATTTAAATAAAAAAATTTCCCAGATTAGAAAAAGTTATGATTTTTTAAGTCAATTTTCTTATTAATATTTGATACTATTACATGTTTATAAAGTTACTTATCATTTTTACTGTATCAAAAATTAGTTTTTTAAGTAAATATTTGTATTAGTGCTCTATAAGGTTATATGTTTGTAAAGTTACTACCATTTTTTACTGTATCAAAAATTATACCAATGACAATGTAACATGCTCAAGTTACTACTATCTCTTACTCTATCAAAAATTAGACCAATGACAACATAACATGCTCCTTTCCATTGAAGGTTTGAAATCATAATTTGAAAAAAGAATGATATATTATTTCCTAGTAAAAAAAATGTTGTCTAGTATATACTACTATGTTTAGGAGGGCAAACTATGGAGGAAATAAAAAACATCTACTAAAACAATAAATTGTCATAGAAATTATGAAGAAACAAAGAGATCGACCTAATAGGGGTCTTCAACTTGATTCCTATCTATAGCAGGAAAATGTGCAAATTGAGGTGCTCCAATCTTTTGGTAATGTATTTAAACGACAACTACATCTTATTCAACATTAGAGAAATTTCATGTTTGGTATATAGTAGTTTTATCTACCTTTGGTACCCCTTGAATTTTATATCCAAACAACCATCTCAATAAAATTTTCAAAATTGGAGGGAGAATCTCTTCCTAGGAACTTTCCATTTCTCCTATTAGAGTCAATGTTGAAATTTTGAGGGAGTTTCAGTTTTGAATTATCAAGTTAAAGACCAAAATTTTTAGCACGTTCATGGTGGTCCTTTACCTTCATAATATATGGCTCCTCTTCTACAATGACCCCTCTCTCTTGTCATGGACAATGTTGGGATCTAGTTGTACAAGAGGGAATGTAATGTATAGAAGAAGGAAGGGATATAATTTTCCAGAAGTATGCTAATGGAATGAGATGCAAGTACCAATACATCTTGGATAAATTTTGTAGTGCATGAAGCTCCAAAAGAGAAATAGGTGATGCAAAAAGGCTAGATGCCATAACCAATACAAACTAATAGAAAATATATGATGAAGGAAACAAAAGGCTTGCCATGCAAGAGAAGTAGAAGAAAAATACCACAAAGATAGAGGAACCTCTTAGATTGAGAATGGAAAAGAAGAGGATTAAGTTGCAATTATAGTACTGATGTACAATGAAGCTAACCAAATCAATAAACCACCTGAGTCACTATTATCTCATCCTCCACATCCTCCATGCATGTGGAGACAATGGGTATTATAAATGCATAGAAAAAATTTTCTTTCAGATATGAGCCATTCATCACGACTATTATGAATACATTGCAAATTTTAAAATTTTACTTTAAATACAGACCAGTGATCACTTAAGATAAGGACAATATAACAAGCACGCCCCCTGATTCATCAGTGGAAGGTCTCTTTTGCCTCATTCCCACACATCCCACTTATCACCTCTCCTCCCACATTTAATGGGGATAAAATATTACAAAATTACAAAATAAGAAATATTATGTAATCTTATAAATTTCATAAAAAAATAATACTATTTAATCTCAATTTTAATTTAATAATACTCCATATAATATATAATATGTACTATTATATTATAAATTTAACATAACATATATATAACTTAAAATACACATTAAAAAAATTATTACATGGAAAATATATTATATAAGATAACAAATCAAATGCATATTAATATAATAAATACTCCATAAATAAATATATTATAACTATAATTACATTTTACTTTTACTATCAAGTTATTTATCATATAATCCTAGTACTAGAAAATAATAATTGTTATTGTTATTATTAAAAATCAATTATATATAATTTACCCCACACATATATATAATTGTTTCTCTTCAAACTACATTTTTTAATTATTTTAGAAATTATAATCATGATGCTCTCATTACATACTTCACTAAGACATTTTTCTAGTGTTTTTTTTTTTTTTTTATATTAAGGCCATCTCATTTTATGTTTCAACAACATACAATTTTATCTTTTATCTAACCACATATTAATATCATTATATATGTTTCCCTTTGTGTTAAGCTTTGGCCATGTCAATTCTATTTTTAAAATTCTTTTCTTCAAAGTAGTTTTCCTTATAATATGTTTTAATACGATATGTGGTTTGGATAATTGCATTGAGAGGGGATTTACAATTCAATATATGACAAATGTTATGACGTAATGTTACATTAAAAATATTAAATTTATATATGGTGGTTAATTGTATCGAGAGGCATATTCTACAGCTTAGTATGACATGTAAGCCTGAGAGGCTTATTCTACAATGGTGTATGATGTGTAAGCCTGTCTATCCTTCATCAAAATTGAATGTCTCCCAAAATAAAGGAAAATAAAATAATTTAAAAATTTAAAAATAAAATAATTAATTTCAACACAAAGAATCCAAAATCTTGCTCCAAAATCTTTTAATATTTCTTTTAATTAAATATTTGTAAAATTAATCAAGGAAAACCATATCCTATGGATATATTAAAATCTCTAAAGACATAAATATTTCCACGTCAAAGTTATAATATTCGAAAATATTGTTATCATACTATGTAACAAAATCATTAAATATAATATTATATTAATATTATAAATTTAATAAGTTAAGATTAATAAAATATTAAACTTGTTATATTATAATATATATTAATATATCATGATATATATTAACTCTAGATATATATGGGAGGGAAAAACAAAGGTTGTGATAGAGGTGGAGAGATACAGGGAGTCAAAGGAAGGGAGTGAAAGGGAGATAAACAAAGGATGAGAGAGCACTTGAGAGATAGGAGAAGAGAGAGAGGGATATAAAGATGGAATTGGAAGGAAAGAAAGGGAGGGAAGAAGAATCAAATAGAGAGAGAAAAGTGTAGAGAGCGAGAGGGAGTGACAAGGGATAGATGGAGACAAAGTGTATATGTTTTGGGTGAGATAGAGAGATAAGAAGAGGAGAGAGAAAGAAGAGGGGGATAGAAGGATAGATAGTGACAAAGTTGGAGGGTGGAGAGAGAGAGAGAGACAAAGATAGAGAGATAAGCGGGAGAGCCAAAGGGAGGTAGGAGAGAAATGGAGAGAGAGGAAGGAAGAGAGTTTGGATGTGAGAGAGAGAAGGAGAGAGGAAGGGAGAGAAAGAGGGATATAAGAAGAAATCCATAGAGAGAGAAAGGTGGAGAAACATATAGGGAGTGATAAGGGAAGTGGAGAGAGAGAAAGAAACGAGAGAAAGAGGGAAGAGATATAGAAGGGGGAGAGAGGGATAGAAGGGAAAGAAAGAGAGAGAGGAATAGGAAGAGGGAGGGAGAGGAATAGGTAGGGAGAGATAGATAAATATGGAGAAAGAGTGTGTATGTTTTTGGGGTGATATAGAGAGAGAAAAGAGAGACAGAGAGATAGATATATAAATGAAAGGTGAAGAGAGGGAAGAAGAGAGAGATAGAGAGAGGGAGATATAGATAGATATGGAGGGAGAAATCATGTGTGTTTGGGAAGGGGAGGATGAGTTAGAGAGAAAAGGCAGGATAAATGGAGGGAGATATAGATATAGATGGACGAGGGAGAGAGGAAAGAATAATTATTACATTAGATGCATTGATTTCAGTGTAGATAGTGATTTCTAATTGTTGGTTGCATGGGGCCTAACCCAATTTCAGTGTAAGTTAGGCAAAGAAATCCCTACACTACTGGCCCTTTCGGCATCATCCCGTAGAGCGCGGACTGAAGTCTCACCTAAAGCAGTATGGGGGGATGCTAGAACTAAGTTTTTGCACCTTGAGATGGTTGTGATGTCAGTTTATTCATTTTTTTCCCGCTTTTGCACAGGTCCTTAAGCTCTAAGGCTATGTCAGTCTAGCCCTTTATTCCTCCCAACAGTACCTCCACGAAGGGGTATGATTGACCTTTGTGCAGCCCTAACCTGTCGTTTAGGTACTTTCGCACTGCTAGGGCAGCATACTGTGTAGATTCCCAAACTATCCTAAATGTCTTACTTATCTTATTATACAATCACAGTGAACCCCACATAAACATATATCCTTACTTGAGTTCAATTAACCAACATAATTACATGGACTCGTGCATCACATAAGCATTATAAATGAAATTCATTCACAATATGAAAAGATGCATTAACAGGAAAAAAGACAAGGAATTTGCAGAATGCTTCTCTTCATTGATATCTTCAAATGATTATAGAGTCTATCCGCTCTGCGCACACAACTGTAGGGGTCCATACATTCAGCTGTGGACTTCCACCCTAGGCCTCTACGCACTTAGTTACAAAGCCTCTACCTAATCTAAGACCCGAAACATAGACTTCCCTCCTTATCACTTAAGGCTTCTCACTTCTCTACAACTTCTTTTTTAAAGCTTACTTACTTAACTCTTTTTATACAATCCCATGGTACATGGACCATGGGTAGCTCTTTATAGCTGACTTTACACTTTAAAAATTAAGGGCAGACAACCCTTTATCAGTCATGACACCTTTGCTCTCCATGACCACAAAATCTGGAGGCTTTATAACTTTATTACAAAACTTCACCCAAGACATGGGCTTTTAGCCCCAAAACTATCCTTGGGGGATCCCATTACCAACAGGACCCCAACACAAACATCGTGACTCACCCTCAAGTCACTTAGCAAACACAAAGATCTTAGCATGAAGACCTCCCATCTCGACTCGTATGACCGCAACCTCGGCAGTGCACTGTACAGTTGCCTGCTTCGCATCTTCAACCATCTGGTCAGTCACTGCTCCTGAACTGTTGGCCAGAAGCTTTTGCTAAGATTCTTTCAAAGTCATAAGATTTCCTTCAAGAGAGGCTATGAGCATGTAAGCCTCATCCAGCTAGGGCTTTAGCTGCATCTTCAGTACTGCTTCCTTTTGTAGCACTGAATCCACCTGTTCTTTCAGTTGCTTGGCCTCCTACAACTTTTCTAGTCTCTTTGTGAGCACGATGGTTCACGCGGTGCCTTTGACCTCATCATAGTGCTGCTGCAGCTCATGCAATTTTGTCTCCAGTCATTGTACATTAGGTTCCTCCTGTAAGCTTGTTACGACCTCAAACGACTGCTAAAAAAGTTGGGTGCAATCCGCTACTACACTGTTGACCGCCACTATTGCCTTTGTGACAGTGGTTACACACTGCTCCCTTACTTCTGGCAGAGTTTAAGGTTGGGCCTTCAACTATAATTCGGTGATCTGCAGGTTCAACTCCAACTAAACCCTTGCCATTTCTGTATGAGAGTCATGCACCCTTGTAGATAGCTTGTAGATGCTCACCTCGACTGGTTCTTTCTCAGGAATGGCTAACTTTGGGACCCTTCAGCATGCCTCCTCCATGACTCGAAGTATATGCTTATTTTGGTCAGTCACCTTGGTCATGGAAGTGATGGCAGAGTCTCTCTATAGTTCCATCTACTCATTGCTAATCCGCTGCTCATTGATCACCTGTAGAGCGCGGTGCTCACGGGCCTTTAACTACGCAATCACAACATCCTGCAAGAGGTAGAATGTCTCACGAGGGAGCGCTGCCAGATTCGACCCTATTCCCTTAAGGGTGCTGACAATGGGCCTGTCATCTTCATTCTCCATTGTTAATGCTCCATTGGGTGTTACAATCATGGTGGAGACCCTCATGCGTAGCATCTCAACAGCTTTTGAAGTGCCGATAGCAAGGCTGGTGGAGACTGTGCTAGTGCGTGACGTGTGGGTCTGCAACTCCTACAAACCTGTCTAGATAGTCCCCAATACTAGTTTCTCCTACTACTCAAACTATTGTAGGGCATCCGCACTGACATCTTGCACTGAGTCTCCAATGTCATGCAAGTCACCCTCAGTGAGGGTGATTGGGTGCAACGACATCTTACTGGCCTTGGACTTCTTCCTCGACCCTCCTTTCCCTTGTTCCCTTGGACACTTGCTGCAGGTGGATGTCGCTTGAGGGTCTGCGTCATGCTGCTCTATCTGATCGTATGTCTCTTACTTTGTCTCTGGTGAAGGCGAACTCACGCCTTTGTCAGAGCCCCGCTTTGTTCCACATGTTTGCTTCTCCATTTGTTAAGCGACATCACACTCTTCTTGGGCCTTGTCAGTGGCCTCCTTCTTTCTCTTTTGGTCTAGCTACATCATCTTGAGCTTGCCCTCATCCTTCCCGCGCTGCATGATGGACTTTCTTCCTCCCACTGCCAAGTCTACTGTAGTGTGCTGTTTTTCTGGCCAACGATCAAGTACTACATCAATGGCATCATCTGTTGCTAGCTAAGGAAATTCATATCATGTTTGCAAAGGGTCCTTCCATGCCCTGATGAACAAATGGTGAAAATCAGAGTTAAACTCCACGTAGCCTTGCAGGTTGGAAAACATCGTAGGTGACAACCGTGACTTGCAATTAATGGGCATGCGTATGTTCATCTCCATTAAGGTAAAGAATATCTTGTTTTCCTTTATGCGTTGTGAATCCTTGGTCACCCATAGTGAAGTGTACTTTGCTACTTTTGGTAGGTCTAGCACGACCGAAGGGAATTGGATGTCCTTTGGCAGCTCCCATGCCACCAGCACAATAGACAGCGAGAGCCACATGTTGTGGAACATCTTGCTGAGCTCCTGTGCCTCGCGACAGTTCGCAAGGAACTCACCGTGGAGATATTCTACCCAATTGAACTGAACTCGTATGGTGCACTAGGCTACTAGCGCGATGACAGGCGCTGGCATCTCATCGGCGCAATAGTTCCTCATTACCTTCCCTACTAAAATCTACGTAGCCACCTTTACAGCAAGGTCATAGATGTTAGATATGGCATATCCATGTGACTTCTTTACCAGCTTAAACTTCTCTTTCATGGCCTCTGGGAGGGCCTACTCACCAACTTTTCCACCAAACGTCATGGCCGGATTTTCCCTTATGTAGGGAAACCGCGTGATCCTATGGATCAAATCTATCAGTGTTGGGTATTGGCTCCTCCAGCCACAGACACCCATCATGCACCAAGCATAGTAGCTTCTTGATGACCAGTATTGTAACTGGGGTGCGGTTGTAGTGCGACACCCATAGCAGGTTTAACTAACCTTCCTTGTCTACTCCTCTGAGCCGCCTTCGCAGCTCTAATGCGGTCATCCTAGTGGTTGTATCGATAATGAGGTGCATCATCTACTCAGTCATCAGGTGTGGGTACTTCTCCTGGTCATCCATGTCCCAGTCTTCAAGTTTTAACAGAGGAACCTGCCCCAAGTGCATTCCTTCAAAAACAATCTCATCCGGCAGCAGAGGGTTTTGCAAGGGGACCTTGCTTTCATAGATATATTTCGATACGTTGGTTTTGCCTTTTCACGGAGGGACATACTTAGGTAACCGAGTGATAGGGTTAGCACCTTGGGTTTCTACTTCCTCCATGTCTATTCCCACATCCTGATGATACATCGGGATGTCTTCGATTTCTTCCTCTTCTGGCTCCAGATTGATGGCTTTACCCTTGTCTTGTGTGGTGGGCTTGTCCTTCGGTGGGATTCTTCTCAGTGATGTGCACACTAGTATTGCAGGTTGCTTGCCCTTCTTATCCCTTGTGCTCTCCTTGGTTGGGGTGGGATTTGGTCTCAGCGTCCTTGGTGATTTGGGGACTTGCACTAATACTTCGGCAACCTCCAGAGTAGCTTCTTCAGCCTCCATAAGAATTTTTGACATATCCTCCTCAGATGTTACTACTTTGTTGTCCATAGCTGTGGCAAGTGTCAACATAACGCTACTTAGCAATGCTCGTGATGCCTCTGGTAAGTTCTCATACGCTAAACTTGCTCTCAGAGCCTCAAAGAATTCTCGGTTCATGTGCACCTGAGAGCTCAACAAATCAATTCTCAAAAGTCCAAGTGTTTTTCACTGGATAGCCACTTGTAATTTATAGGGAGTTTCGAATTCAAATCCGACTGTTGCTCCCACATTAGGTTCATTAATGCTAAATTGGTAGCAGATTTTCAAGGATCTGACCCATAAATTTCGTCTTAAATGTCGGCCGCCCGCTCCATTTGAGCACATTTCTATCGTCAAATCATGAACAGTGACTTTAACGGTCACATTCCAGCGGACCTATGCCACTTGGACCCTGTGACACTTCCTTGCTTCGTGTAATCCTCTAGTCGCGTAGCTCCCCAACCCGAGTAGTGTAGTTTATAGTCCCGTGCCTCCTTTTAGCTACCAGGAGCACTAAGACTGTACTTTCTTCTTATATTCACGTGGTTAGACCACCAGTGTATGGCTTCAATTAACTTCCATTCACCTTTCCTTAGAAGGGATCTCCATTCAATTTTACCAATTGAACTGCTCTGCTATCAGTAATCTCCTTAATGACATAGGGCCCTAACTAGTGCATTCTGAATTTCCCTAGAAATTTATCAAACTTGGTATCATATAACAACACTAGGTCCTTTACCTTAAAGTTGTGCAGCTTCATGTCTTGATCATGCCATGTTTTCTCGTGCTATTTTCAGACTTGTTGGTGAAATCTAGCTAGAAATATTTCTTCCTCAAGCTCAACCTGCTGCGCGAACCGCTCTTCCAGGACTCCATGATCTGTCATAAGCATAAGTGCCACTATGAGCAGACTAGGCACAATGTATTCCATGGTCATCACTACTTCAACACCATAGAAAAGCCTAAAGGGTGTTTCTCCGATCAACTTCTTGCACGTCGTCTGATAGGCCCATAGTATTGCGTGTATGCATAGGTCCCAATCACTTCGCTGAGCATTGCCAAACTTGGTCAACATGTTCTCCAACACTTTATTGAATGCTTCCACCATCATGTTAGCTTGCGGCTGATAAGGTGTTCTTTTCTAGTGATATACCTAAAATTCCTTCGTCATCCCGCTGATAGTCTCATTCAGAAAGTGTGTAACGCGATCACTCATCAAAATCTTTGGACACCCAAATAACATCAGTACATACTCAAAGAGAAACTTTGCAGCAGTCGTGCCTATACAATCCTTTACAGGTTGCGCCTTCACCCATCGAGTCAAATGCTCCGTCATGGTGATATTGTACCTCACTCCCATCTTCCTCCCTTGGGGCTGAATGGGTCCCACAAAATCTATCGCCCATTTTTCAAAGGGTTGTAACGTCATTTCTGGATTTAGAGGGATATCATCCCTGTACGATGGCCTACCAGTCCTTTGACACGCATCACACACTTTGCAGTAAGCTTTTCAATCCTAATGGAGTGTTGGCCACCACAACCCTCTACGTAGAATCTTCTGCGCGGTCACTTTCCCTACATAATGTCCTCCTGTGGCGTGCCATGAGTGTCCACGAGGATACTGCTCCTTTCAAACTCTCATACATATCGTCACAAGATTTTATCAGACCCCATTTTGTATAGATGCCCAACAATGATAGAAAAGTCTGTTGTGCACACGACTAATTCCTTCTTCTACTAGGCAGTGTATCCTTCCGGGGTAGTTCCTATCATTAGAAAGTGTATGATATCTTCAAAATGACCATCTGCAACGCGTACTGCAAATAGTTTCGCATCGGGCAATCCCTCCTCTAAATTAGTGGGCTCTTCCCCTATCTTGATGCACGACAGGTGGCCTGTTCCCGTGTTCAGTCGGCCAAGCTTCACAATAACATCCAAATCATACTCCTGGAACAAGAACAACCACCTGGAGATTCTCCCCCCCAACACAGGCTTATTGACTAGGTTTCATAATGTAGAATGATCTCTATACATCTTAAAATGGCCACCTAACAAATAATGTCTAAATGTTTTGAGAGCATATACCATGGCTAACCCTTTGCACTCAGTGGTGGAATAGTTCTTCTCCACATTGGATAACCTTCTGCTTGTGAATGCTATAGGATGGTCCAAATCTCCTCCTCCAGCCTGTGTCAGTACTACTCCCAGCGCTATACATCACACGTCGACATGTACATGAAATTCCTTCTTCCAATCTAGGAAGACTAGAATCGGCGCGGTGACTATCTTTTCTTTCAGTCCTCGTTCCAGCAGAATGTGACATCCTTTTTCAACAACTTCTCCATAGGCACGACAATCTGGGAATAGACTTTGATAAACTTTTTTTAATATCCAGTATTTCCGAGGGTAGCATGTCGATGTTTCACACTCCTAGGTGCTTCTAAGTTAAGTAACACCACGATCTCCGCGGGATCAACCATCAGTCCCTGTCTACAAACTACATGACCCCATAGAGTTTCGAAAGGAACACAAAACAAGAATTTCTACAGATTTACCGCGATCTGGTATCTTCGACAGGTATCTACCATGAAGCGCAAACTTTCCATATGGCATTTCAGCAGCCTAAACATAGTGTTGGGCACAAGATCCCCCAAGGGAAGTTTTGGGGCTTAGAGACCAGATTTTGGTCAAGTATTGTAATTCTGATGTAAAGACTCTGCATTTTGTGGGCACGGAGCATGTACTTTATAAAAGAGTCATAATGTTGTCCACCCTTAATTTTGTTATTGTAATGTCGGCTGTAGAGACCTATCCATGGTTTACGGACCATGGGATTTTATAAATAGAGCGAGGCTCTAAGTAGTTAAGAGATCTACCTGAGGAATGGAAGAATCAATGATGTATGCGAGATATATCTAAGGAGAAAAGTCTAGTTTTGGGTCATAGAGTAGGAGAAGCCTCTACAACTAAGTGCACAGAGGCCTTGTAGTCCACAGCTGAGTGTGTAAGGTGAGTCGAGTCTATAACAGTTGGAAGTATTAATAAAGAGATGTTTCCTATCATTTCTGTGTATTTATTACCTATTTTATGCATCTCTTACATTGGATATAAATTCTAATTTTAATTCATATATGATGTGTGAATGTGTATAAATATGTTCATTAAGTGAATGCAAGATAGAATAACTATTTACATGAAGCTAAGCCAGGTTTGTTAAGAAGATAAGTAAGATATGTGGTGTAGTTTGGGGAAATAGCGCAAGTCACTACTGTAGCAGCGTGAAAGCATGTCAGCCCTTGGGTATTGCTGCGCGAAAGATGATTATAATAGATCACGAAGATATTGAAGGTTAGAACAATGCGTGAAATGACCTGCACGAAGGCATACATAGTTGGACTAACCCGACATCGTAGACATCTCAGGTGTACAGAAACTGGTTCCAGCATCCCCCCATACTGCTTCGGGTGATACTTCAATCTGTGCTCTATGGGCTGATGCCGAAAGGGACAGTACTGTAGGGATTTGTTTGCCTAAATGACTCTGAACCTGGGTCAGGCCCCCATAAGCCAACAAATGGTTCTGTTCCTAGGACCAGAATCTGCATAGAGATGTCTCATGTCATATCATTGGAATCCAACTAAGAAAGAAATTAAAGCTTGGTTGGATAGAAGAATTCATGAGTTCGCAGTACAGGAGAATAGGAACCCATGATCGTTAAAAGAAGAGTGGTTATACTGCTACCTATACACGGAGATCCACGAAAGCTTCTTCACATCCTTCTCTACTGAGCTATATGTGCGGATCGCAAAGATAGCAAATAGCTAAAGAAGATGGAAGCTTGATGGTCCTATTGTGTTGACCCTAGAGTTAGTGTGAAGGTTGGAAGCATCGTAGGATAAGATCGCACGTGTTGTTGATCATTGGCTCGATCGTATTATAGGAGGATTCAATACTGAGTTCACAGTTGACACCTCAGTTAGCTACAACAAGGTAGAGCGACGCTTTCTCAAAGAACCCCGAGGTATATACATAAAGTCTTTGAATACTTTGATTAAAATGCTATTGTGTGAAAAGCGGGTTATGTAGTTACCTTGATGTTCAGGGCTACGCAAAGTGGAAAAGCTTACAGGAATGAAGGAAATAAGGGACCAGAAACTAGCCCCTTGATTTCACCTCTCCTAGGGGATGAGGAAGAGCTCTTGAAGGTCTCACCGTGAAGTGTGATCCACCTGATAAGACAAATAATTCCATGAATACCACCTCCATGCACACTGCCACTAGTTTGACTACCATCACCTCCATCCTCACCCATACCCACTCCACGACCACCGTGATTCAATATGGCAAGCATAATGAAGTTGCCTATGTTCAAAGGTTTTGGAAATGACGATCCATACCAATTTTGGTTCGTGGTATGGGTTGTATGGGAAGTGCAAGGAGTTGTATATACAATATAAAGAAACAAACATTGGTTAGCACCCTTCAGGACCACGTGCTAACCTTGTATATTAATCACTCCAATGATAATCCAAATGCGGGAATCACGGATATCCAAGCAATGCTAAATAGAGAATTTAGCAGGTCTAAATTTGAAGCACAGTTGATCAGTAGATTTAAAGAGATCATGATGCTACCAAGTGAGACTCCTTGGGAGCTAGATCAAAGGCTGAAATGTACGATTCGTGAAGTTAATATGAATCTGACAGATGGACAACATCGAGAGTGGTTTGTAGCTTCGCTAATGCCACATTTAAGGAGTGTTCTATCACAACAGAAGATAATAACTCAAGCATAAGCCTTGGTGATTTCCATGAGGCTTCATGAGACCCCGATGTAGGATCCTAACTTAGGAGTTCAATAGATCCACAATCAGTTGAGGAATTTATGCCTTGAGATGCAAAGTCTAAAACAGGATAGGACATCTCGACCAGAAGTGTGTGAAGAGGTATGGTGCATAAAATTCAAGGGTCAGGGTCATTACAAGGACCACTGACTGGCTGGAAGCGCACGCAGGACCTAGTGCAATGCCTGCTTTATGGTGGGAGATTTGTCAAATAGTAGGAAAACATGCCACGGACAATTGTCACTTGTTACAGAAGTATACACAAAGTTCACAACAGTTGTTCTGCAACTTTTGTAGGTTGGTGGGACATGATGAGCACACTTGAAGAAGATATGAAGTGATGGTGGATAAGACTCCCAGCAACCAAGTTCAGGCTGAAACATGGCCCCTTGAGCAAAATGCAGAAATGACACGAATAGGATTTCAGGGGTGCAGACGAGGCTGAGGCAAAGGAGGACAATGGAGGTGGTCGCAGACAGTTGATATGCTACAATTGCGGTGGGCCATGAAATTATGCCCGCGATTGCACGAATCCAACATGCCCATCATGTTTGTATTACACCTTGTTTGATCATGAGACAGAAGATTGTCCTATGCTGATAGTTAGGATACACAACAAAGGAGCACTACCACCTCCCTTGACTCAGAACTTGTAGATGATAAGGTTTGAGCCACGCGAGGAAGATCCAAACGTGAAAATTGTGCTTCTAAGTGGAATTGCGATGGGAGATGACAAAGGAAAACATCTAGAAGATAATACTTGAGTTCGTAAGGCTCCGGTAAAAGAAGTGGATTTTGATTTGGAGCACACTCGGGAAACCTTCATCTAAGCTAAGAAGAGCTTCGTTGATGCCTCCATTTCAGGAAGAAAAGATAAACTAGAGCTGGAGATGGACCCATCTATGCTCACAATGTTCCTAGAAACATGCATGATGTTACTATGCAACACTAAGGTGGTGAAAGGTTTACAGGCACTCATCAACATATGTGCTAGGAACTCGCCAGGTGAACTACACGTAGTTTGGAAGATCGGAAAGCATAATACAAGAATAGGAAGAGAGATGAGGCTAACTGTGTAGATCAGAGAATATGAGATGGATCACGTCATCTTGGATTTGGGATCAGATACGAATGTTCTGCCGAAGAAAACATGGGAGTGAATGGGAAGACATGCACTGCGGTGGTCTCTAATTCAGCTGAGGATGGTGAACCAGCAGAAAATAATACCCATGGGATGATTTCAGGGAATAACTATAGATATTGAGGGAGTGAGCACGCTGACAAATTTTCAAGTGATAGAGATTGTTGATGATAGCAATCCCTACCCTGCACTCATAGGAATTGACTGGGCCACTGATATGAATGGGGTAATCAATCTGAGGAAGTGCAAAATGATTTTTGAAGAGAAGTTGTTGTGCGTAATTATACCCTTGGACCCTACTAAAGGATCACGCTATATGGAGATGGTGCACGACTATGAAAGTGATGATGATTTAGACTGCATCTATAAGATAATAGCACGAGACCAAGACTGGGGGAAAGCTCCTGTACTTCGAATTCAGATGGGGAAATAGAGCAATGGCATAATCGGTTACATGAGGTAACTACACTGAATTGTAATATGACAACAAGGTCAATGTGCTGCGTATCGACAAAGGTAAGAGACCTGCCTACTTATGATGGTTTAGGTGAGGTAGATACCTTCTTGGATAAATTTGAAAGAGAGGTGTCATAAAAGAAATGCTTTGAGGCCTTCGACTGGGTACTTTGCGCTATGCTTGCGAGATGGTAGGGTACACACACAAGAAGCTCTGATGATTGGCACAAATATAGGAGAATGATGCACACATGATTTGAGAAGCATAAGGTGCAACTGGCAGAAAAGTATGATGGGTAGGATGATCCACGCACGCATCTGGCCAAGTGGACAAAGGCCTTTGGAGAAAAGCCACAAGTTGAGTCGGTGCACCTGTTCTATCATACCCTAGATGTTATACCAATGAATTAGTATTTAGAAACAGAGCTCTGCCATGGGATACATGAATGGGATATCCTACAAGAAGGGTTCATGATGACCTTCAGTTTTGAGGATGGTTGTGACAATATTGATGAAGCACTACAAGAGGTGAAAGTAGCCATCTTTAGGATACCAAAGGAGATGGTAGAATTGATTCAGCCTAAATGGGCTAGTCAGATGAGTCGTGCATTGGAATGTTATAATGTAACTGCTGAAGAGGAGGATGAGGATCCATATAATATTAACATTCCAGAAACAGAAGGCATCATGAGGTTCACAGACCACAGATTAAGAACCTTGATATAACTGCGCCAGTGAAAAATAAGCAGGTAAACATTGGTATGGAGGCAGAATCTAAATTCACGAAGATTGGAGACTACTGGGATGACGCGATGGTGGATAAGGTCGCTGAATTACTCTGCGAATATTAGGACTTATTCCTGACCAAGTTTAAAGATTTGAAAGGAATACTCAGAGATTTAGGAGAAATGAAGATCATGTTAAAGCTTGATGTGAAGCCAGTTAAGTAGAGGCCTTACCGGTTAAATCCGAAATACAAGGAGAAGGTCCATGTAGAATTAGACAAAATGCTCTCAATAGGTATCATTGAGCCTATGGAAGAATCCGATTCGGTAAGCCCAATGGAGGTACAAGAGAAGAATTAGAAGGATGAGATAAGGATATGTGCAGATCTTAGAAAATTGAATGATGCTTGGGTGCATGATCCATTCCCAACCCCTTTCACGGATGAAGTGTTGGACAATGTAGGAGGTGAGGAAGCATATTCTTTCACTGATGGGTTCTCGGGGTACCATCATATCAAAATCGCATTGGAGAATAGGAGAAAGACAACCTTCACGACTGAGTGGGGTTTCTTTCATTCTATTGTCATGCAGTTTGGATTGAAGAATGGCCCTGCTATCTTTTCGTGCATAGTTGTTGCGGCATTCATGGAATATATTCATAAGTTCTTGGAGGTCTATTTTGATGACTGGACCATATTTGGGTTGGGTAGGTGCCATGTAACAGATACGTGCCAAAGATACCAAATCATGCTCAACCTCAAGAAGTGTCTGTTCCTCGTTCCTTTTAGGAACCTGTTGGGGCATGTAGCTTGTAAACAAGGGCTGATGGTAGACCTTGCAAAAATCACAGTGATTCTAAATTTGGAAGCATCGTGAAGTGAAAATTAGTTGCACGCTACTCTGGGACATATGGGGTACTACAAAAAATTTATCAAAGGCTATGCCCAAATCAACGCGCTAATGGAAAATCTGTTGAAAAAGAATGTCACGTTCTGTTGGAACGATGACTATAAGAAAAGCTTGGATCTATTGAAAGAAAAGATGGTTACTTCATCGATTATTGTCTTCCTGAACTGGAAGAAAGAGTTTCATGTCCATGTTGACGCATCGTGTATAGCGTTGGGAGCAGTACTAACACAAGATGGTGGAGAAGGCTTGGATCACCCTATACTGTTCATGAGTCACAGATTATCTAAAGTAGAGAATGACTATTCCACCACTGAGCACGAGCGACTAGCTATGGTGTATGCACTTTAGAAGTATTGACACTACTTGCTAGGAGGTCAATTTAAGATGTATGCAGATCATTCTGCGTTGAAGTACTTGGTCAGTTAGCCTATATTGGGGGGTGCACATGTAGATGGCTTTTATTGTTCCAAGAATATGATTTTGAAGTTGTTGTGAAGCCTGAATGATTAAACATGGGACTGGATCACCTGTTGCGCATTAAGACAGGGGAGGAACCTACTAGTCTAGAGGAAGGATTACCCAACACACAACTTTTTTTGTGTGCATAGCGGATGGAAATTTTGAAGATATAATTCACTTTTCAACAACTCAAACTGCGCCGAAAAGATACTCTGTCCAACAGAAGAAGGAATTAGTGGTGCACGTGAAAGATTTCTCTATCATTCTGGGGCATCTATACAAGATGGGGAATGATGGGATATTGTGAAGGTATGTACCTGAGTTTGAATGAAGAAGCATCCTCGCAGATGCTCAAGGGGGCACTATGGGAGGACATTATGTAGGGAGAGCAACCACACAAAAGATTCTCCATGCAGGGTTGTGGTGGCCAACCCTTCTTTAAGATTCAAAAGCACATTGGAAGGTATGTGATGTATGTCAAAGAATAGGTAAGCCATCACAGAGGAATGAAATGCCTTTGGTCCCAAAAATGATGTTACAACCTTTTGAAAAATGGGCAATAGACTTTGTAGGACCTATCAAACCGTAAGCAAAAACAGGCACGAGATATACTATCACTGCGATAGAGTACCTGACTCATTGGGAAGAAGTGAAACAAGTGAAGGATTGCATGGCTGCAACTACCATGAAGTTTTTGTTTGAACATGTACTAACTTGATTTGGATGTCTGAAGATCTTAATGAGCGATCGCGGTACTCACTTCCTAAATGAAACGATCAATGCTCTGACGAAAGAGTTTCAAGTGTATCACCAAAAGAGCACATTGTATCACCCACAGCCTAACAGGACAGTAGAAGCGTTCAACAAAGTACTGGAGATAGTGCTAACCAAGGCATGCAATGCGCAGTGAAGTGATTGGGACTTGTGCATACCTGCAGTATTATGGGCTTATAGGACGACATGCAAGAAACTCACGGGACATAGACCTTTTACGCTTGTTTATGGAGTAGAAGCTGTAATGCCCATGGAATACATCATGCCTAGTTTTCACATAGTAGCACTCAAATGCATGATGGATTGCAGAGCCCTAGAGGAGAAGCTCGTGCATTTGGAGGAGCTTGAAGAAGAATGATTTTTGGCTGGATTTCACCAGCAGGTCCAAAAGCAGCGCGAAAAGTCCTGGCACGGTCGATATATTAAGTTGCACACCTTCAAGGTGAATGACTTGGTATTGTTGTATGATAGTAAGTTTGATAAATTCCATGGGAAGCTCAGAGTTCATTGGATGGGGTCGTATGTTATTAAGGAGATCACAGATGGTGGCGCGGTGCAGTTGGTAAAATTAAATGGAGAAATCTTCCAAGGAAAAGTCAATGTCAGTCATTTGAAGCCATACACAGGGGGCTCGACCAGCTGACTAGTTGACAGAATCATAGTCTTAGCATTATAGGCAGGTGAAAGGAGGTACATGACTATAAACTACTCTGCCCAATAGCTGCGCAATGTCAGGACTGCGCACAGTAGCGAAGTGTCACAGGGTCTGCAACAACGCGAGGGTAGTTGCGCTGTTGCGTGAGTTGGCTAGAAAGTGATTGTTACATTCACTATTCATGATGTGATGCTTGGTTTGAGACCAAATAGAGTGGGCGGCAGGCATTTAAGGCGAATTTTATGGGCTAGATTTGTGAAAATCTACCACCAATTGAGCATTAAAGGACCGAATGTGGGGGGAATGGTCGAATTCAAATTCAAAAGGCATTATAAATTACAAAGGGTTGTCCAGCAAACAACACTTGGAAATTTGAGAACTGAGTTGTTGCGTGCTCAGACATTCATGAACCCAGACTTGTTTGATCTTCTGAAGGTGAATTCGTTGCTTGAGCAATTACCTGAGATGTTGAGAGAATTGTGGAATCACACTATAGCAGCACATGAAGAAGCCATGGATACCAGAGTAATGACCGTCGATGAAGCCGCACAGGCCGTTACGGAAGCGGAATCCCTAGAAAGTGCCATGATAGTCGTAGAAATCCCGAAATCACCACGCACACGGACACCCAAGAAAGACATGCAGGGCATGGTACCAATGCACTTATCACCTAGAAATCCATTGAGGACTAGGCTCACCATGGAAGAAAAGGGGAAGGCTATCAATTTGGAGGCCGATGAGGAGGAAGAATTTGAAGAAATCCTAGTAGAGGAGGAGGATGTAGAAATGGAGGTTGAAACCCTAGGTGCAGAACCTCTTACCAGGTTGCTGGCATATGTTCCTCCACGGAAGGGTAAAGTAAAGGTGCCCATAGATACAGATGAGAGAAAGAGCTCTGTATAGACTCACTGCTCCCTGATCACATTATTTTTGAAGGAGCATACTTGGGATGAGTGCCTGTACTGAAATTTGAAGACTGGGATCTTGTGGACCAAGAGAAGTTCCCACATTTGGCAATCGTGCAGTGAATGCACCAGAAGAAAGACGCATCATCTGGACTCATAGAGTTGGAGCCACACAAATGCCTAAGAGGAATTGAGATATCAGGGTTGCTAAACCTGCTCTGGGTACCACATTACCATCGTGCCCCAGTAACCATTTTTGTCATCAGGAAACTGCTCTACCTAGTACACGATGGGTGCTTGTGGTTGGACAAGCCCATTCCCATCACAGACCATTTGATTCATAGAATTACCTGGCTCCCTTGCAAATTCGAGGACCAAATGAACATTTCAGAAGGGAAGAATGATGATTTGGCCATTGCAAAGGCCATGAAGAAGAACTTTAAACTGGAGAAGATGAAGAGAGGGTACGCCATTTCCAGCATCAACAACACTACGGTTAAAGTTGTGATGCAGATATTGGCAGCAAAGGTTATGTAGAAGTGCCACGTGGATGAGGTGCCCGTGAGAGTGGTTACACTTGCAGAATGCGCAGAAGCGGGCCAGTTCAACTGGGAAAACTATTTATGCAGAGAGTTCATTAAGAACTATCGCGAGGCACAGGAGTAGGGAAAAGCTTTTAACTATGCGTGGCTTTTGTTGTCAACAATACTGGTGGCATGGGAATTGCCCGAAGATAGTCAGTTCCTAACGATCGCGCAGGACCTTTTAGAGGCAGCGAAGTACACTTCGATGTGGGTAACCAAGGATGCATAAAGTATAAGGGACAAAAAAATACTATGGTTGTTCATGGGGATGAACATTAGAATGGGGATTAATCGAAAGCCGCGATTATCACCCATGGTCTATAATAGTCTGTAGAGATTTGTGCAGTTCAAGGAAGATTTCCACCATGAATACATCAGGGCATGGAAGGACCTTGCAAAGCCGTGGTACGAGCTACCCTATATAGCGATAGATGATGTCATCTTCGCGGTCCTTGAGCTGTGGCTACCGAAGTGGCACTCTCCAGCTGGCTCCATAGTGGAAGTAAAGAAGTCAGCCACGTAGCGGAAGAAGGAAGAGGCGAAACTGTGGACGACACAGTTGGCAAAGAAATGCAGCAAGGAAGAAGCAATGGCTAAGGCTCAGCTAGCGCGCGACACTGTGAAGTTCGTAGAAGAGCAGCAGAATATTGTAGAAGAAGAGCGCGAAGGACAGAAGTCACCTTCACCTGAGTCTGAGACCGATACAGAGCAAGGTGATGTAGACCTACAAATAGTGTCCACCTAGCTAAAATGTCCACGCCTAAGAGAGCAAGTAGGGCAGTGAAAGAAGTTGAAGGCTTCAAAGACTTTGTTCGATCCGATCACCCTCACTGAGGGAGATCTCCATGATATTGGTGAGATGGTGAGGGATGTCACCACAGAGGCCCTCCAGCAGTTTGAGGAGCAACACCAGATGGTGTTGGCAGCTCTCCAGACGTAGATATGGGAGTTGAGGCTGTGCACTACACAGGTTGGCACTATGTCAACCAACCTCGCAGTAGGCATGTCCATGGCTGAGGAAATGTTCATGCATAGATGACTAACACAATAGTGTTGCCAAATGGCACACTCATTAGAAAAAATTAGGTTGACAAGCCTATGGTCAGTGGGTTGAAGGGAATCAGATTAAACTTAGTTGTGCTCCCTTGGGAGAAAATCTATATTTTGCAGGATGGAGTCACTACAGAACAACGAGCCAGGGAGGGTCACGCACTCCAGGTAATGAGTGAGTAGCGCATCAAGAACGAATAGTTGAGCCTATAACATGATGAGGTAGTGGCGCAGAACAGATAAATACTGCAACTGGTGGAGAAAGCCTACTAGATGGTCCCAGAGTTGGCCATCTAAGCAAAAGAATTGGTGGAGGCACTTGTCTGGAAGTTAGTAGCAGGTGTGCATAATGCCAGGGAGGAAATGACCAAGGTTCAACTGGAGCTGAACCTTTAGATGGCAGAACTACAGTTGAAGGCACAACCTTCAACTCTGCCAAAGGTTAAGGAACAGTGTACCACCGTGATCACGAAAACAATAGTAGCAGTCAACAGTGCAGTGATAGACTACACAAATTTGTTCAAGTAGTCATTCGAGGTCCTCACCATGCTACAGGTGGACCCGAACATACAATGGATAGAGACATAGGCACGCGAGCTACAATAGAGATATGACAAAGTAAAAGGGACCACACAGATGGTTGTCCTTACGTAGAGGCTCACGAGGATGCAGCAGGCTAAAGTGCTCAAGGAGCAGATTGATGTTACTTGACATAAGGAAGCTAGTTTGAAGGTACGCCTATAGCCGTGGGTCGATGAGGAATGCACCATTACAACCTCCATTGAAGAAAAGCTAACGAAACTACAAGCAATGCAGGAAAGGATCCAGGGCAGCAGTTCAGCCACAACGGTCACTGAACAACACGTCGAGCAAGTACAGTAGGAAGTCGCTCATTGTGATGCCAATATTGCAGCGATCCAATCAGAGATGGGAGGTCTTCGTACAAAGATCTCTACACTGATAGAGTGACTCGAGGGCGAGTCACGATGTTTGCGTTGGGGGGTTGTTGGGCACAGGATCCCCCAAGGGATGTTTTGGGGCTTAGAGCCCAGATTTTGGTCAAATATTGTAATTCCGATGTAATGACTCCACATTTTGTGGGCGCGGAGCATATAGTTTGTAAACGAGTCATAGGGTTGTCCGCCCTTAATTTTGTTGTTGTAAAGTCAGCTCTAGAGACCTACCCATGATCTGCGAACCATGGAATTATATAAAAAGAGCGAGGCTCTAAGTAGTTAAAAGATCTACCTAAGGAATGGAAGAATCAATGATGTATGTGAGATAGATCTGAGGAGAAAAGTCTAGTTTTGGGCCATAGAGTAGGAGAAGGCTCTACAACTGAGTCTACAGAGGCCAGGTAGTCTGCAGCTAAGTGTGAGGGCTGATTCGAGTCTATAATAGTTGGAAATATTAATAAAGAAAAGTTTGCTATCATTTATGTGTATTTATTACTTGTTTTATGCATCTGTTACATTGGATATAAATTACACTTTTAATTCTTATATGATGCGTGAATGTGTATAACTATGTTGATTAAGTGAACGCAATATAGAATAAATATTTACGTGAAGATAAGTAAGGTTTGTTAAGTAGATAAGTAAGATACGAGGTGTAGTATGGGGAGATGTTATGAAACCAGCTCAAGAAAAGATAGAAAAGATAGATCAACGCCTTAGAATTCAGCCTCTTTCAGGGGGCAACCTCCTTTACATTACATAAATGAACAATTCTTGGATGATACAAATGACAAAACCTCCTTTCTATATATAGGAGTCTAAGGAGTCACAATATAATCCAGCCGACCTAACAATAATAATATAAAGCCACAAAAATAACAATAGAGGGATTCTATGGGGCACAGAAATAACAATATGGGGGTAATAGGGGCACAACAATATAAATAAGGGGTATAACTACAATAGTAATGGGGTAATCACTAGTATTATAGGGACCCAACATGCCCCTCTCCTTCAAAAAAGTGTTGTCCTCAACGCTTGAGTAGTTCTGGATACTTCTGCATAAAATTCTCATCCTCCCATGTGGAATCTTCAGCGGATAAGTTCTTCCACTTGATAAGATACTCTGAAATTGATCGATTTCGTAGCTGTCGAGTTCTTGTTTCTGTGACTGCTTCCGGTTCCAATATAATTTTTCCTTCCTCGTCAAGTTCTGGCAATATTTTTTGAACTGGGAGCTTGTCACCTATAACCTTCTTTAAACATGAAACATGGAAAACTGGGTGCAATCGAGAAGCTGCAGGAAGCTCCAATTTGTATGCCATAGTACCAATCTTTTCCAACACCTTGTACGGACCATAATACTTTGGTGATAATTTATTATCCTTCTTAGCTTGCTTTAGGGACATTTGCTTATATGGTTGTAGCCGTAGGAATACCCAATCACCTACATCAAAACTTCTTTCACTGCGATGTTGATCTGCCTGTTGTTTCATTCTATTTTGTGCCAACACGAGGTTATCCTTTAAGAGTTGGAGGACTTGTTGTTGATGTTCGATGTGATGTTCCACTGCTTGAACCTTAGAATTTTCTCTTAAATATGATGTGATGGATGGTGGTTGATACCCATAAAGTGCCATAAATGGGGTCATTTTTGTTGCTGTATGGAAGGAAGTGTTATACCACCATTCAGCCAGAGGCAACCATTTGACCCATTGTGTCTGTTTATCAGATACAAAGCAACGAAGATATCCTTCCAAACATTTGTTTACTATCTCAGTTTGCCCATCAGATTGAGGATGATAAGATGAGCTATGAGCTAACTGAGTACCAAGACAAGAAAATAATTCTGTCCAAAAATTTCCAGTGAAAATGGGATCTCTGTCACTTACAATAATCTTTGGGTTTCCATGTAGCTTTTGAACTGTTTCCATAAATGCAGTAGAAACTGTACTGGCTTTAAATGGATGTGATAATGCACAAAAGTGTGCATACTTGGTAAGTCTGTCAACTACCACCATGATGACACTCTTTCCCTCAGACTTGGGTAAACCTGTGATAAAATCCATTGAAACCTCCTCCCAACGTTGGCTTGGAATGGATAAAGGTTGTAATAGACCCGGTGTCTTAATTGTTTCAACTTTATTTTGTTGGCAAACCAAACATTCCGCCACAAACTTTTGAATATCTGATTTAAGGCCATCCCAAAAAAATTCCTTCTTAACCCTGTGGTAAGTTTTTAAAAATCCTGAGTGCCCTCCTAAGGGAGAAGTGTGCAATTCCATAAGAATCTTTTGTTTTAGCTGGGAATTCTTACAGAGGTATAAGCGATCTTTGTACCATAACGAATCATTTTGCCAGCTAAATGTATCAGAAGTACTGGAATCTTGTTGTAGCTTTCGAATAAGTGCCCACACTTCTTCGTCATTCTTCCATTCCTCCTTTGCTTCGTTTATCCAATCTGGTTGGATAATAGAAATGGCACACAACAATGCTTCCACATCCTCATCCTTTCTTGAGAGTGCATCTGCCACCACATTTTGCTTCCCTTTTTTGTAGATGATTTCAAAGTCATAACCCAACATCTTTGTGACCCACTTTTGTTGCTCTTCAGAGGATAATCTTTGTTCTAAAAAGTATTTAAGGCTATCATGATCCGTTTTTACCTTGAAGTGTCTTCCCATTAGGTAGGGTCGCCATTTCTTAAGTGCATGGAGTATTGCCAACATTTCCTTCTCATAAATAGCTTTGCTTAAAAACTTTCCCTTGATTGGACGACTTTCAAAAGCAATGGGTCTTTCATCTTGCATTAGAACAGCACCAATTCCATTTCCTGAAGCATCACATTCCACAATAAAGGTTTTTGTGAAGTCCGGTGTAGCTAAGACCGGTGCTTGGCACATTGCCTCTTTAAGATGTTCAAAGGCCTTTGTTGCTTTCGGAGTCCATGAAAATGAATCTTTCTTCAATAATGTTGTTAGAGGTGCTGCTATTCTCCCATAATTCTTAACAAACTTGCGATAATACCCTGTCAACCCAAGAAATCCTCGCAGATGCTTTATGGATGTGGGGATTTTCCATTCCTTAATGGCTTTAATTTTGCTAGGGTCTACCTTAACTCCTTCATGAGATACAATATGACCCAAATATTCCACCTCCTGGACTCCAAAGAAACATTTGGATCTTTTTGCATATAATTGTTTCTCCTCCAATAGTTGTAGCACCTTGTCAACATGTTCAACATGATCCTTCCAAGACTTGCTGTAGATTAGTATATCATCAAAAAATACTAACACAAATTTTCTAAGGAATGGTTTGAAAATTGAATTCATCAAACCTTGAAATGTTGAAGGTGCATTGGTAAGGCCAAAAGGCATGACCAAAAATTCATAATGACCCTCATGAGTTCTAAATGCCATTTTCGGAATGTCTTCAATCTTCATTCTGATTTGATGATATCCCGAACGAAGATCCAACTTGGTGAAGTAAATTGATCCATGCAATTCATCCAGTAATTCATCAATGACAGGAATGGGAAACTTATCTTTAATAGTGAGCTTGTTGAGCTCCCTATAATCTGGACACATGCGCCATGATCCATCCTTCTTGTGCACCAATACTACTGGAGCTGAGAAAGAACTTTGACTTGGTTGAATTATACCAGCCTCTAGCATTTCTGCAACCATACGTTCAATTTCACTTTTTTGGACATATGGATATCTGTACGGCCTGATGTTTGGAGGAACACTTCCTGGAATCAGATGAATAGCATGATCATGATCACGCATAGGTGGGAGACCTTTGGGAGTCTCAAATACCTTGGAATGATTGTCCAGGACTTTTTGGAGATCTGGAGAAATAGATGATTCCAATGTGGAAACATCTAGCGAACATAATTGTGCAATTACACCTCTTTGCTCCTTTTTTAGAAGCTTTGTCATGCCATTAGAGCTGATTATCTTTCCTGGTTTCCCTGCAATACCCCTTAATTCAACTTCCTTTCCTTCCATAGAAAATTTCATGAAAAGTTCTTGAAAATTAAAAGCTATTGTACCCAAGGATTGTAGCCATTGGACTCCTAGTACAACATCAACACCTCCCATTGGAATGGAAAGCATTGGGCTAGTCAATACATATTCTCCCATGGATAGCTTGATATTATGGCACTTTCCAGAACAATTTATTGTTCCTCCATTTGCAATCATCACTTGACACTCTGGTGCTGGATATAGGAAGCAATTCAATTCTTTTGCTACCCTACAATGAATAAAATTGTGGGTGCTTCCTGAATCAATCAACACTATTACCTTTTTCTTCTTGATTTGTCCTTCTATCTTGATGGTTTGAGGAGTGGTAATTCCCGCCAATGCATTACAAGATATGGTCGGATTTATTTTTTCTTCATCTAGGCTTTGTTCCTGGAATATATTCTCTTCTTTTGACCTTTCTTGCTCCTTTTCTTCTTCCTCTTCACAATCTATGTAGAATAATTTCTTCTCAGCACACTTATGACCTTTTGTGTATTTGCTATCACAATTGTAACAAAGCCCTTTTTCTCTTTTTTCTTCCAATTGTTGTGGTGTCAACCTTGTAGGTTGTGGAAGACTATGGGCAACAACACTTTCGTCTTTATAGTTGTGAATGGTATGCTTCCTAGTTGCCATAATTTTGCTTTCCATTTTTCTTGCTAACCTGAATGCCTTCTCTAATGAATCAGGTTCCCAAAGGCGCACATCATGTTGGATATTATCCTTTAAAGACCCTATGAACACATCAATCCTATGCTCCTCTGGAATATCTTTTACCCTTATGTTCAATTTTTGGAACTCCTCAATGTGCTCCATTATTGAACCCTTTTGTTTGAGACTTATCAATTGGCTAAAAAAGGTGTTGCTTTTTGTATCCTCATAATGTGCTATCAATTCTTCCGTAAAAATTGCCCAAGTGATAAATTGTTTACGAGAACAAAGCCATTGATACCATACAAACTCAAATCATATCTCCGAAAATGTTGCGTGAAAAGCTCTGAAATTCGGACCCAAGGTTCAGTGTCAATTCTTCTCAAATGGGTTTTTTTTGCGACTTATGAAACGTCACAAAAAAAAATTTATAGCGAAAATTCCACGATGACCTATTTGGAGCAGAGAAACCCTAGAATCCAAAGCTCTGATACCAAATGTTATGAAACCAGCTCAAGAAAAGATAGAAAGGATAGATCAACGCCAACAATATGGGGGTAATAGGGGCAATAGGGGGTAATAGGGGCACAACAATATAAATAAGGGGTATAACTACAATAGTAATGGGGTAATCACTAGTATTATAGGGACCCAACAGGAGATAGCGCAGGTCGCTTCCATAGCAGCGCGAAAGCATTTCAGCCCCTGGTATTGAAGGTTAGAATACTACGCGAAACAACCTATGCAAAGGCATACATAGTTGGACTAAACTAACATCACAGACATCTCAAGGGTGCGAAAACCTGGCTCCAGCGTCCCCCCAAACTGCTTCAGGTGAGACTTCAGTGTGCGCTCCATGGGCTGATCCTGAATGGGCCAGTGGTGTAGGGATTTTTTTGGCTAAATAACTCTGAACGTGCGTCAGGTCCCCATAAGCCAACACATAGTCCAGACATCAAAGTACACTTCCAGGAAGTTATGAATAAATTCCTTAAACACTGCTATGACTACGCGCGAAAAAGTCACAGGCAAATTCTTCAATCCGGAAGGCATTACAATATACTGAAAACAACCCCACTCAGTCACAAAGGTTGTCTTTCTCCTATCCTCCAGTGTGATTTTGATCTGATGGTACCCAGAGAACCCATCAGTAAAGGAATATGCTTCTTGGCCACCTATATTTTCCAACACTTCATTAGTGAACGGAATTGGGAAAGGATCATGTACACAAGCATCATTCAGCTTCATGAGATCTATGCACATCCTTATTTCATCCCTCTGCTTCTTTTCCTATACCACCATTGGACTTACCCAATCAGATTCTTCTATAGGCTCAATGATGTCTACTGTGAGCATCTTGTCTAGCTCTAAGCGAACCTTATCCTTATACTTTGGATTGTGATGGTAAGGTCTTTGATTTACCAATTTCGCGTCAGGCTTCAACTTGATCTTCATAACACCCAGGTCTCCAATTATCCCTTTTAGATCCGTAGACTTGGTAGAAAATAAATCCTGGTATTCACGGAGCAATTCAGCGACTTTATCCACTGTCGCATCATCCCAGTAATCTCTAATCTTCATAAATTTGGGCTCCGCCTCCGTACCAATATTTATCTGTTTCGTTTTCAATGGTGCGGTTATATCAGTATTCTCATTCTGGAGTCCTTCAACCTCACCGTCACCTTCTGTTTCAAGGACGTTAATCTTACACGAATCATCATCTTCTTATTCAACGATCATGTTATAGAATTCCAATGAGTCACTCAGATGATTAGTTTAATTGGGTTGAATAAGGTCCAAAGGATCTTGCCGTATCCTCAAGATTGTTGTTATCACTTCTTGTAGTGCCTCGTCAATACAGTCAAATCCGTATTCAAAATTGAATGTCATTATGAATCCTTCGTGCAGAATATCCTATTCACCTGTACCATGGTGGAGCTCTGTTTCTGAGTACCAGTTCATCATGATAACATCGAAGGTGTGACAGAACAAGTGCACCCATTTAGGTTGGGGCTTCGCTCCATAAGCCTGAGCCCACTTGACCAAGTGCATTCATGGATCATCCTTCACATCATACTTGTCTATCATTAGTACCTTCGGTTTCCTAAAGCATGTTCTCATCATCCTCCTATATTCGCACAAATCATCAAAGCTACCCTTATGCGTAGCCCACCATATTGAGGGCATAGAGTGCAGTGCCCAATCCAAAGCCTGGAAGCACTACTTTTCTGGTACCTCACTCTCAAATGCATCAAAAAATACATCCACATCATTCAGGCCATCATAAGTGGGTGGATTTCCTACCTCTGATGACACACAGAATAGTGACCGGGTAATCATGTTTCAGCTTAGCGTGGTTACTTCATGTAACCAATTCTACCAGTGTTCTATTTCTTCATCAGATATTGAGGTGCAGGAACTCTAGCAATCCCATGTAATTTTTCCATCCGTCATTGGATTCATGCAATCTTGGTCTCGCATTGTTAACTTATAGATACAGTCCAGATTGTCATCGCTCTCATAATCACAGGCTAGTTCAGTAAAGTCCGATCCCTCAGTAGGATCTAGGGGTACTATTACGCGGAGCGATTTGTTTTCAAATATCATTTTTCGCTTCATTAGGTTGATTACCCCGTTCATATTAGTAGCTGAATCGATGCCAAGGAGCACAAGGTAGGGGTTGCTATCATCCACAATCTCTATTACCTTAAAGTCCGCCAATGCACTTGTGCCTTCAATATCTATAGTCACCCCTTACAGCTGCCCCATGGGGATGATCTTTTCTTGATTCGCCATCCTTAGCTGAATCAGAGACCACAGTAGTGTGGGTCTTCCCATTCGCTCCCAAGTCTACTTTGGTAGGACATTTTTGTTTGACCTCAGATCCAAAATAACCTGATCCATTTTGTATTCTCCTATCTGCATGGTCAACCTCATCTCTCATCCTGTCCTTGTTTTATGCTTTTCAATCTTTCGTTTCACACATGGTTCACCCAGAGTGTTTCTAGTGCATCTATTTATAAGCTCTTGTAATCCCTTCAAGTCCTTGCTATCGCATAGTAGCTTCATGCAGGTCTCTAGAAAGGTCGTAAGCATAGAGGGGTCCATCTCCTGATCAGGGTTATCCTTGCTCCCTGAGGTGTAGACGTCAGTGAAGCTCTTGTTTGCTTCCATGAATGTTTCACGAGTGTGCTCCAAACAAAATTCAGCCTCCTTCGTCAGATCTTTGCGAACCCATGCGCTATCTTCATACTATTTCCCTTTATCATCACCTGTTGCAATTCCAATTCATAGCACTATATTCACATTTGGATCCTCTTTCTGTGGATTAGACCTCATCATCTACAAATTCTGAGTCGGTTGAGGTGGTAGTGCCCCTTTGTTGTGTATCCTTGCTATCATCATAGGACAGTCCTCTATTTCATGATCAGACAAAGTGCAATATTTTCATGACGAACGTGTTGGGTTAGTACAATCGTGGGTGTAGTGTCCTGGTCCTCCGCAATTGTACCAGATTAGTTGTCCCCGACCTCTGCCCTGTCCTCCTCCGCCTCGGCCTCGTTTGTGCCACTTAAAGCCTATTTGCACCAACCTTGAGCTCTAGTCATGGGGTCATGTTTCTGCCTGAACCCTATAAGCAGGTGTTCTATCCATCATCAAATCATAGCTTATGTAGTTGTGCTCATCATGCCCTACTAACCTACTAAGTTAAACAAAAGTTGTTGTGGGGTTTGTACAAACTTTTGCAGAAAATGATAGTTATTTGTCGTACGTTTTCCTGCTACCTAACATGTAGTGCACCACAACACAGTCCCTATTCCTGGTCCTTCTTGAGCTTCCAACCTCAAAGGCATCGGTCCCCCTCCTACAATGTAGTTCACAAAGGCTAGGCAATGGTCTTTGTCATGCCCCTGACCCTTGGATTTAAGGCACCATATCTCTTCGCGCACCTCCGGTCAAACTATTCTTTCTTGCTTCAAACTTTGTATGTCAAGGCAAAGACTTTGCAAATGCGAATGGATCTGCTAGACCCTCAGATTCGGATCTTGCATCGGTGTTTCACGCAGTCTCGTTGCAATCTCCAGGGCCTCTACTTGAGACGTTATATTCTGTTTTGACAGTGCAACCTTTAGGTGTGACAAGAGCGAAGCCACGAACCATTCGCGGTGTTGTCCATCTATTAATTTCATCTTAGCTTCATGGATTTTACACTTCAACCTCTGATCTAATTCCCATGGTGTCTTGCCTAGTTTCATCACGATTTCCTCGAACCCCACTATCAATTGTGCCTTAGATTTAGGCCTACTGAATTATTTAATTAGTGTGGTCTAGATGTCTACCACTCTAGCATTCAGGTTATCATTAGAGTATTTAATGTACCAGGTTAGTGCGTGATCCTACAGATCACTCACCAGTGTTGCCTTCTTCATGTGATCATCCATGATGCCCTGAGATTCCCATACAACTTTCGCAATGAACCAAAACTATTCCGGATCCTCATTTCCCAAGCCTTTAAACAAAGGTAGCTTTACAAAATTTGCCATACTAAACTGCGATGGAGGTGGAGGTGGTGTGGGCGAAGTTGCAGGTGATGGTGGTGAAGTTGGAAATGGTGTGGGTGGAGGTCGCAGTTGTGGGAATCCTTGTCCCGTTAACTTAATAGCACTTTTTGGAGAAGCCTGTGCTACTCCCCCTTCATCAAACAGGGGAGGTAAAATCAATGGACTATATTCAAGACCCTTTCTTCCTTTGTTCTTGTAAGATTTTCCGCTTCTCATAGCTTTGAACATCAGGGTAGCTACATAACCCATTTTTTGCACAATAACATGTTATCCTAAGTATTCAAAGACTTCAAGTATTTACCTCATGGTCCTTTGAAAAAGAACCTCTCTGCCTTGTTGTAGCTGACTGAGGTATCGAATACAAATTTAGTCACAAATCCTCCTCTAATGCGATCGAGGCAATGATCGACAGTGCGGGCAATCTTATCCTTAGATGCTTCTAATCTCTTTACTAATTCTGGGATCCAGACAATAGGACCGTCAAGTCTCCAACTTCCTTCGCTATGTGCTAGCTTTACGATCCACTCGTATAGCCCAACCGGAAAGGAACAGAAAAAGATCTCATGGATTTCTGTATATAGGTACCTGTCCAACCACTGTTCCTTTGTCAGTCACGGGTTTCATTTCTCCTACGCTGTGAATTCGTCGATCTTCCTATCCATCCAGTCTCCGATCTCTTCCTTAGCTAAACTCCAATGATACAATATCACACATCTCTTATACAGATTCTGGTCCTGGCAACAGAACAATTTGTTTGTTACGTGGGGCCTAACCCAGGTTCAACGTTAGTTAGCCAAACAAATCCCTACACTACTGGCCTTTTCATCATCAGCCCGCGGATCACAGACTGAAGTCTCACTTGAACCAGTATGGGGGGATGCTGGAACCAATTTTCTGCACCCTGAGATGGTCGTGATGTCATTTTATTCCTTATGTTCCTATTTTCACGCAAGTAATTAAACTTTAGGGTTCTATCAGTCCATCCCTTTATTTTTCCCTTTAGTACCTCCACAAAGGGGTATGATTGACCTTCGCCCAACCCTAATTTGTGGTTCAGGTACTTTCACACTGCTAGGGAAACGTACTGTGTAGATTCCCAAATTATCTTAAATGTATTACTTATCTTATTAGATAGTAACAATTAATGTCGTGTAAATAGATATCATTACTTGTGTTCAATTAGCCAATGTAATTACATGCATTTGTGCATCACATAAGCATTACAAATGAAATTCATACACAATATGAAAAGATGCATTACCAGGAAATAGACACAGAATTTTGTAGAATGCTTCTCTTTATTGATATCTTCAAATGATTATAGTGTTAGGTCCCTATAATACTAGTGATTCCCCCTTTACTATTTTCATTGTATCCCTTATTATTATTATTGTGCCCCTATTGTCCCCATATTGTTATTAGTGTGCCCCATAGAAACCCATTATTGTTATCGGTGTGCCCTTATGTTACTACTATTAGGTTCGCTTCATTATATTGTGATACCTTACACTACTATATATAGAAGGGAGGTTTAGTCATTTGTATCATCCAAGAATTGTTCATTTGTGTAATGTAAAGGAGTTTTCCCACTCAAAGAGGTTGAATTCTAAGGCATTGATATATCTTTTCTATCTTTCTGTTAGCTAGTTTCCTAATTTTATTCATTGTAAGATAGCCAAGGAATTGAATTTCTTCCTATATCTAGCACCAGAGTGTCAAGTGATGGTTGAAAGTGGAGGAACCATAAATTTCTTTGGAAAGTGCATAATATCAAGCTATCCATGGGAGAATATGTATTGAATATCCTAATGCTTTCCATTCCAGTGGGTGGTGCTGATGTTGTACTAGGATTCCAATGCCTACAATGCTTTGGTACAATAGCTTTTAAGTTTCAAGAACTTTTCATGAAATTTTGTGCGGGAAGTTGAATCAATGCATATTGGAAGGAAACTGGGAAAGACAATAAGCTCTAACGGTATGACAAGGATTTTAAAGAAGGAACAACGAGGAATAATTGCACAATTATGTTTGATATAGGTTACCACATCGAAATCATCTATTTCTCCAGATCTCCAAAAAGTCTTGGACAATCATTCCAAGGTATTTGAGACTCCCAAAGGACTTCCACCTATTCGTGATCATGATCATGATATTCATTTGATTCCAGGAAGTATTCCTCCAAACATCACGCTGTACAGATATCCCTATGCTCGAAAGAGTGAAATTGAACGTATGGTTCCAGAAAGGCTAGAGGCTGGTATAATTCAACCTAGTCAAAGTTCATTCTCTGCTCTAGTAGTATTGGTGCACAAGAAGGATGGATCATGGCATATGTGTCCAGATTAAAGGGAGCTCAACAAGCTCACTATTAAATATAAATTCCCCATTCATGTAATTGATGAATTATTGGATCAATTTCATGGATCAATTTACTTCACCAAATTGGATCTTCATTCAGGATATCATCAAATCAGAATGAAGACTGAAGACATTCTGAAAACCACATTTAGAACTCGTGAGGGTCATTATGAATTTTTGGTCATGCCTTTTGGCCTTACCAATGCACCTTCTACATTACAAGGTTTGATGAATTCCATTTTTAAACCCTTCCTTTTAAAATTTGTGTTAGTAGTTTTTGATGATATACTAATCTACAACAAGTCTTCGAAGGATCATGTTGAACATGTCGACAAGGTGGTCAAATTATTGAAGGAGAAACAATTATATGCAAAAATCTCTGAATGTTTCTTTGGAGTACAAGAGGTGGAATATCTGGGTCATATTGTATCTCATGAAGGTGTTAAGGTAGACCCTAGAAAAATTAATGCAATTAAGGAATGGAAAGTCCCCACATCCATAAGGAATCTATGAGGATTTCTTGGGTTGACATGGTATTATCGCAAGTTTGTTAAGAATTATGGGAGAATAGCAGCACCTCTAACAACATTATTGAAGAAAGATGCATTTTCATGGACTCCAGAAGCAACAAATGCCTTCGAGCATCTGAAAGAGGCAATGTCCCAAGCACCTGTCTTAGCTATGCCGGACTTCACAAAAAACTTTATTGTGGAATGTGATGCTTTATGAAATGGAATTGTTGCTGTTTTAATGCAAGATAAAAGACCCATTGCTTTTGAAAGTCGTCCAGTCGAAGGAAAGTATTTAAACAGAGGTATTTATGAGAAAGAAATTTTCGTAATATTACATGCACTTAAGAAATGGTGACCCTACCTAATGGGAAGACACCCCAAGGTAAAAATGGATCATGATAGTCTTAAATATTTTTTAGAACAAAGATTATAACACATATTTCATTAAAATTGGATTTTTTTTTTTACAAGGACATCACTAAAATTAATATTTGTAGTTATTTTGAAATTCTGGATCGACTATTTAATTCCAAATTTAATGAAATATGTCTTTTATCCTCTGAAGAGAAACAAAAATGGGTCACAAAGATGCTGGGTGATGACTTTGAAATAATCTACAAAAAATGGAAGAAAAATGCTGTGGCATATGCACTCTCAACAAGGGATGAGGATGTGGAAACATTGTTGTGCACCATTTCTATTATCCAAACAGATTGGATAAACAAAGAAAGGGATGAATGGAATAATGATGAAGAAGTGTGGGCACTCATTCAAAAGTTACAACAAGATCCCAGTACATCTGATACATTTAGCTGGAAAAATGATTCGTTATGGTACAAAGATTGCTTACACATATGTAAGAATTCCCAACTCAAACAAAATATTCTTATGGAATTGCACACTTCTCCCTTAGGAGGGCACTTACGATTTTTAAAACTTACGGCAGGGTTAAGAAGGAATTACTTTGGTATTGCCTTAAATCGGATAATCAAAAGTTTGTGGTGGAATGTTTGGTTTGCCAACAAGATAAAGTTGAAACGATTAAGACCCCAGGCCTATTACAACCTTTATCCATTCCAAGCCAATGTTGGGAAGAGGTTTCAATCGATTTTATCATAGGTTTATCCAAGTCTGAAGGAAAGAGTGTCATCATGGTGGTAGTTGACAGAATTACCAAGTATGCACACTTTTGTGCATTATCCCATCCATTTAAATCCAGTACAGTTTCTACTGCATTTATGGAAACAATTCAAAAGCTATGTGAAAACCCAAAGATTATTGTAAGCGATAAAGATCCCATTTTCACTGGAAAATTTTGGACATAATTATTTTCTTGTCTCGGTACTCAGTTAGCTCATATCTCATCTTATCATCCTCAATCTGATGGGAAAACTGAGATAGTAAACAAATGTTTGGAAGAATATCTTCGTTTCTTTGTATCTGATAAACAAACACAAAGGGTTAAATGGTTGCCTCTCACTGAATGGTGGTATAACACTTCCTTCCATAGTGCAGAAAAAATGTCCCCATTTATGGAACTTCATGGATATCATCCACCATCCAGCACGTCGTATTTAAGAGAAAATTCTAAGGTTCAAGTAGTGGAACATCACATCGAGCATCAACAACAAGTTCTCCAACTCTTAAAGGATAACCTCACATTAGCACAGAATAGAATGAAACAACAGGAAAATAAACATCGCAATGAAAGAAGTTTTGATGTAGATGATTGGGTATTCCTACGACTACAGCCATATAAACAAATGTCCCTCAAGCAAGCTAATATGGAGAATATATTATCACCAAAATATTATGGTCCGTACAAGGTGTTGCAAAAGATTGGTACTATGGCATACAAATTGGAGCTTCCTGTAGCTTCCCAAGTGCACCCAGTTTTCAATGTTTCATGTTTAAAGAAGGCTAGAGGTGACAAGCTCCTAGTTCAAACAATATTTCTAGAACTTGATGAGGAAGGAAAATCATATTGGAACAAGAATAAGTCACAGAAACAAGAACTCGACAACTACAAAATCGATCAATTTTAGAGTATCTCATCAAGTGGAATAACTTATCCGCTGAAGAATCCACATGGGAGGATGAGAAGTTGATACAGAAGCATCGAGAACTAATCAAGCGTTGAGGACAATGCTTTTCGGAAGGATAGGGGCATGTTAGGTCCCTATAATACTAGTGATTCCCCCATTACTATTGTCATTGTATCCCTTATTGTTATTATTGTGCCCCTATTGTCCCCATATTGTTATTAGTTTTCCACATAGAAACCCACTATTTTTATTGTTTTGCCCTTATGTTATTACTGTTAGGTCAACTTGATTATATTATGACCCATTAGACTCCTATATATAGAAGGGAGGTTTAGTCATTTGTATCATCCAATAATTATTCATTTGTGTAATGTAAAGGAGGTTGTCCCCTCGAAGAGGCTGAATTATAAGGCATTGATATATCTTTTCTATATTTCTGTGAGCCAGTTTCCTAACATACAAACTCTATCCGCCCTGCACACACAGCTACAGGGGTCTGCGTACTCAGCTGTGGACTTCCACCCTAGGCCTCTGCACATTCATCTGCAGAGGCTCTACCTAAAATAAGACCCTAAACTTAGACTTCTCTCCTTATCGCTCAATACTTCTTACTTCTCTATAAATTATTTTTTAGAGCTTACTTACTGAGCTCTTTTTATACAATCCCATGGTCCATGGACCATGGATAGATCTTTACAGCCGACTTTATAGTTTACAAAATAAGGGTGGACAACCCTTTATGGCTCATGACACCTTCGCGCTTTGTGACCACAAAATGTGGAGGCTTTGCAACTTTATTACAAAACTTGACCCCAAACATGGTCTTTTAGCTCCAAGACTATCCTTGGAGGATCCCGTTTCTAGCGCTAATCCTATTTGATTGCTTGCATTGAAGGAGATAAACTGAAGGACATGGGAGAGGAGGAATGAAGAGAGAGAGAGGAGGAGAGAAGTGAGAGAGGGAGATAATGGTAAGAGAGAGAGAGGGAGACAAAAAGATATAGGGGGGAGAGAGGGGGGGAGAGAGGGAGATAGTGACATGGTTGGAGAGAGAGAGATAGAGAGATGGGGGAGAGAGAGATGGAGCTCGGAGAGAAAGGGAGAGAGACAACTTGAGAGAGAAGAGGAGAGAGGGAGGAAAAAGAGATGGATTTCGAAGGGGAGAGAGGGAGAGAAGAAAAAAGACATACAAAGAGAAAAGTGGAGCGAGAGAGAGAGGGGAATTGAAAAGGAAGAGATGGAGAGAGAGTGTGTATGTTTGGGGGTGAGATAAAGAGACATAAAGGAGATATGAAGTGACATCTAGATATAGATGGATGGGGGAGAGAGGGAAGAATATTTCTTTCACTAAATGCATTGATTTCATAGAAAATGGTGATTTCTAATCCTATTTTATTGTTTGTACTAGATGTATTAATTTCATTGTAGATGTTGATTTTTAATGATATTTTATTTCTTGCACTAGATTCATTTATTTCAATGTAGATGGTGATTCTAATCCTATTTGACTGGTTGCACTAGATGCATTTATTTTAATGTAGATGTTGATTTCTAATCCTATTTGATTGCTTGCACTAGATGCATTGATTTAAGTGTAGATGTTGATTTCTAATCATATTTTATTTCTTGCATTAGATGCATTGATTTCAATATAGATGCTAATTTCTAATCTTATTTGATAGCTTGCACTAGATGCATTCATTTTAGTGTAGATGTTGGTTTCTAATCTTATTTGATTTCTTGCATTAGATGCATCATTTCAGCGTAGACGTTCTCTAATCTTATTTAATAGCATGCATTAGATGCATTAACTTTAGTGTAGATGATTTATGATTTGATGTAACTCAATGTATGATGGTACATTAACTTAAAGTAATAGTTTGAAGGAAATAAATTATTTCAAACATTAACAATAAAACAAATGATTTAAGAGTAATATTGATACAGTAAATTATTAAAACCACTCTTCAAAATATATTTAGTAATACCTGGAGGAAACTATTAAGAATTATTAATTGTCAAAAGTTGTGATACCTAAAATTAAATGAAATATATGTGAAGTATCAATCCTCCTACAAACTATCGAGAAGATTGTCTCCCTTATTCATCACCAACTAATTACTAATAGACAATTACGTACACATATAGAAATATAACACAATGATTGTAACATTCACAAACATAACCATTCAAATCCAAAGACATAAAAACACAAACCACTCAAAAATATCAAAGCAGGGACTTACAAACCGTTAAAGGCAAGCAACAAAAACAAAAGTAATGAAGAGAATGATATAGTCATGTCAAAAAAAGAGAACATAATGAAAATTTCAAAGTACAAATTTTCTCTCAAACATATACATAATAATGATAATCTAAAAATGTGTCATTGTCACAGTTAACTGGAACCATCGAGCATAGTTCCATCTAACTTTGGATCTATCGTGCATCCAAATGCAAACCTCCTTTCCTCAAATTCCACACCTCCTTTCCTCAAATTCCACACTTAGGCTTGCACCTCAAGGGATATGATCCCTCTAGGTCAATGGTAGATCCAGAGTTAGATGGATCTAGGCTAGTTAATGAAAAAAATACAATAAGATTGAAAACATCAACTTAATTAAAATATTTAACAAATAGCACATATATGTAAAATAATATTACTCACCATGAAAGGAAAGTAAACATGGTCAAAATTTAAGGAAATGAAAACAATAATGTTTGTTTAGACAAGGAATATATGTGCCAAAATATTTAGTAAGATTATTTATTCTTCATTGGGACAACAAACTCACTTTTCCATAAAATTTACCAACACCACATTTCTCATTCCACTTCCCTTTGATCCATCACTAGGCATTACACAAAAAATATTAGATTATGCTTTCCCTGTAATGTAAAAAAATTATATAAGATTATTTGCGAATGGGTAAAATGGATATGTCTAAAATACTACATGAAATTAGAATACCTACAAAGCTAAAATGTTTCTTCCTCCAAAAATTATATAAATTAATATCATATTTAAAATGTATTTGCTTGAAGTAAATTTTATCAAAGTAAAAATAATTAGTATTTGGGATATAAAAATTAAATAAATTGATATCATAATTTAAAAAGTTTTTGTATTAGTTAATTTTTCTTAAAGTAAAAATTAATATGTAATTTTATGTAAATTAATATCATAGTTAAAACACTTTTGTGTGAGATAAATATTAACTAAGTAAAAATCAATAAGTATTTTAGATATATAAATTACATAAATTGATACCGTAGTTAAAAATAATTGTGTCAAGTAAATTTAATGGAAATGAAAATTATTAGTCTTTCAAATATATAAAAGGAATATGTGTGTGTGACCCAAAAATATGCATGGATTTGTATTAACACAAGTTCTACCAAGGACAAGAAGAATCAAACTTTTCTTCAAGTTTTGTTCTAAAAAAAGAGGTTTGCATCCAAGAGATTTTATCCTCTCACATGGGATAATATCTTGGCGATTTTTCGTTAAGATACATCTATGGAATAATATTTTTTTTAATTATTAAAGTATAATTATTTGCACCAAGATTATTATTTTCTTAAATATATGTTGTTTTATTAATGAAAATAAAATATAATATTGAATATGTCATAATGAGGTAAAAAAGAATGAGACATGAACAACATTTAAGATAAAAAAATAGAAATGTTCCTTTAGAGAAGGAATATCAATTACCAAAAACTTAATAAATATTAAACAATAGAATGTGTACCCTATAGTAATTAAATAAGATTATTTATCTGTAAATTGAGCCGTATTGAGACAACAAACTCAATCTAGTATTAAAATTACAAGCAACACATTTCTCATTCCATTTCCCTATCCCTAGATAAACATTACACACAAAATATTAGATTATGTTTTCCCGTAATGTAAAAAATCATATAAGATTATTTGCCAAAACTTGAAATGCATTAAGCAAAGTCTTATTATCAGTAAAATATTGCATGAAATTGGGTTACCTACAGAAAGAAAATGTTTCTTCGTGGAATTATTCCATAAGTTAATATCATACTTAAAATGTATTTGTGTGAAGTAAATTTTATCAATGTAAAAACTAATTAGTGTTTCAGATATATAAATTAAGTAAATTGATATCATTGTTAAAATATTTCTTGTCAAGTAAATTTTATAGAAGTAAAAATTATTAATTGCTTCAAATATATAAAGTGAAAAAATAATTATTGTGTGTGTAGATGTTTGTGTGTGTCATGTAAAAATTAATATATATTCATCTTACCTTTAGATCTACTGAACCACAAAAAAGAAACAAATATTTCTTCAAATTTTACCAACACCTTAATATAAATTAATATAGATATATATTTCTATTGAAATTAATAGAAATAATAATTTATATATACTCTTCCCTTAAATTCGAATATAATTATAATTGAAAAAATAAAATTGATATTTAATAAAAAAAATAAAAATGGTTTTGAAAATAGAAATAAATTGGCATACTTTTATCATCGAATAAAACTTTTTTTTAATAAATTTAAAATCAATCATGGGTTACTTTGACACGTGTGAGGAGAGATACTATTTTTGAATTGATAATGAGAACCCATATTTTTTTGAAAGGACAATACCATGTTAATATAAAGTGGGGAGAAGGAATGGACTAATTTTGATTAACAAATAAATAGGTGTAAATTTGATTAATAATTTTTTTAATATTATATATATATGAAATAAAAAATTAATCAAAAAAATTATTTAATATATTTAAAAAATAAAATAAAAATTAATTATTTTAATATATATGAAAAATAAGTGTGGTAGTAAGTTAAGTGATTTTGATTGTGAGGAAAATTTCATAATAGCATTAGAGGAGATTTGAGATGGGAGGTCTCATATGGTGATCTTTTTGGAAAAGTATGGTTACCGAATGCAACCCATGCAATGAGTGCTAAGTGGACTATGTGATTCAATTATTCACCTCTGTGAGCATCACTCGATGCAATGAGTGCTAAATGGACTATTCAAAAGTCTTGAGAAATTTGTTAGTTATGACTACCTCTCGTGGAAATGGTCATAGATGAATGACTTACTAAATGCAGTTGAATTCCAAAAATGATATCTAATATAACTTTATTGATTAAAGTAGCCAAAAAATATAAAATTGTATAATATAAACCTAACATGTTACTTGTAAATTTTAAATATAGTGGAGGAATAAATTCAATTAAAAGATAAAGATATAATTAAATTTTTTTTTTACAGAATTTTAATTAATCAATTTATTTTTACATAATTAATTAATTTTATTTAATTTTTTTATTTATTTAATCTAATGTCATGATCTAGTTCTTTATCTCTTGCTCAAGATGAACCACACTAAATGATCAACTTAAAATTTCTTTATGTGATTTTCACTGAATGATCTCTCAACATTCAAAATAAAATTTAGTTAATCCATTATTTTGATTTATATTGTTTTTTCATTTTTTCATTACTATTTTTCAGTTTTATTGTAATTAATTTTGACCTTATCTTCTGTTTGATTAAAATAATAATAATAATAATAAAATTAATTTAATTATTTATTTACAACTAATTTCAGTCAATTACTTCATTTTAATTAAAAAATTGTTTATTAATTAATAATAATTGTTTAGTCAAAATTAGCTGTTATATTCTAATAGCTATAAAACATCTATCTTTCTCTATTTAATCTAATGTCAGGATGGTTCTTCATCTTGCCTTGAAAATAAGCCAGATTGGATTGTTCAAAACACTTGGACTTAAAGTTTCTTTATGTGATTTTTACCCAAAGCCCCTCAACATTCATAATATAAATCACACAGCTGAATTCAGAAATTAAAAAAATAAATGAAATTCCATAAAATTATTATAAATTACTTTTAATTATATTTACAAGCTAGTCAATTTGCATAAAGAAATATTCAATAATATATAAATATAATTTGATGGGTGAATAATGATCCAACAATGAAATGACCATTATAATTTTATTACGTTCAATCACTCCGCCCTGTATGGTACCCATTATCAAGGCATATGATATAAATGTGTACATATTTTTTAATTCATGTTCATGCAGTCCAGTCCTCTGTCCACAAAAGTCATGTTACATAAGTGCGCACTATTTTTCTTTAACAAATAAATTGCATGATATGATGCCCAAAAGTGTTTTCTCGATTTCTATTTGCAAAAGTCCAATTTTTTATTTTCAAACAAACACGATTTCCAGGCTTGTGCTCAGGTGTTTTTCTCTCCTATTTGTACGTATGAAAAAAAATGGGATGAAGCGTTTTATATTCGATTAAAGCACACGAAAATAAAATGACAATTTTACTTCAGCAATCACCGATCACCAGCACACCCCGAATACAGCATTTCGTCTCCCATTTGCATAAAAACGCGGTGAACTGCTTTATATTTTATTGCGGAAATGAAAATAAAGATACTTAACAATTTATCTTTCACAGTCCGATTAAGGCATGCAACACATTTTGTCGAGTACGAGAAATTGGAATCCATGGTTGAGTCTTTTCATACATTTTTTTTATGTTATAACCATTGTGGCGTCTTTTCGTACTTTCTTAGGTATAATCATGACTTCATTTCAGCGGATTTGATAATGACAGCATTAGCGTCGCCGGTTCTCATCAACCCTTGAGGTCCCAAATAGTCATCGTACGATAATTTGGAAAGCATGGAATATATCTCACGCCACTAAAGCAATTGCACTTCCATTCGTTCGCTTCGAATATATATGCTCTGGGCCGTCACATCCAGGCACTTGATTTGCTCAAATTCATAGTCGTTCTTGGAGCCCATTCCGCTTTATTACTCATTATCTGCCCAAAGCCCAGAAAGATTCCATCACTTGCGTTTTCGATAAGAGGAAATCTCTATAGACGGTGTAAAATTCATACCATGCAGACTATGGAGAAAATGGATTTTGTCCTTTGCAAGAATTATATAGAGGGCTACATTAAATAATTCATTAATTGTGTCACCATATATATATATATATAAATTTAACCTATTTTTCATATTTCTTTTGATTTCTATCTTTCACAGCAGTCATTGCCTTTAGGGATAGTATTCATGCTACCAACGGCTGGCGTCAAAAGTTGGCTCGCCCCGAGAGGAATCGCATAAATGGGTGCCCATCACATCCACGCACTTGATTTGCTCACATTCGTCGTCGTTCTTGAAGCCCATGCCGCTTTATTACTCATTATCTGCCCAAAGCCCACAAAGATTCATCAACTTGCGTTTTTGATAACAGGAAATCTCTATATATTGTGTAAAATTCGTCGTCGAGACTATACAGAAATACGATTGGATTTTAATAATTTATTTCGGTCAAAGTTAGTTGTTTTATATAATTAATCCAATTATGTATCAATTATGGATTTTTTTGCTTTGTAATGAATTATTTAGAGGGCTATATTAAATAATTCATTAATATTGTCAACATTTTTCTGTTTATATATATATAATTTTATCATATTTTTAATATTTCTTTTTATTTCCATCTTTCGTATGAAAACATTATGAAACGTTTAAACGCCTATAAATTACAAAAGTAATGACCTTGATGTTATTACATCTTTTTCCATTCCTTCTATAATTAAGATGTATGATATGACTTTAATCGTTAACATCCTTTTATACTTGCAAATTTTATCTCTCTTTGCAATTCTTAAAACCATCTTATTTGTGTGGCTTGCACATGTTAATATTGATATACCAATTAGTGTATATATGTAAATTTTTATTAATATTTGCCTTGTGAGACATTATAGCACTTGCTTCATAGTCATGTTATTATTTATCTACAAATTAGTGTATATATGCTAATTTGTATTAATATTTGTTTTGTTAGAGATTATAACACTGGTTTATATTCAAGTCTGTTGACTCTCTATTTTCTTTTGTTAAGTTCTTGCAATTTTAATTAGAATTTTGGGAAAATTGTGAAGATTTTATTTTTACATAAATTTAAAAATAATTTATGATTTCTAGAAATCTTATTTCTAATTCTCTATTGGTTGAGGAGTCTTGATATGACATAATTCTTGTGGTGGAGGGATTTTTTATTTTCAGTTTTTGTCATTGTTTGACAAATCATTTTAAAATTTAAAAAGAGGTTAATCTTGTAAGTGGCAATTTTTTTACTCCTCTAACACACAGAATGCTTTGAGCAAGTCCTTTACATTAATGGGTTTGGGGGATGGGGTGAGGAGAGAGATTTCTTGGTTTGTTATCCACGGTAGGACAAGTATTTCTAGTGTTTTTAAAGATTTAGCTACTTAAGAGAACAATTGTGTAGAGCTATTAATCTATATAGAATGAAGGGTGTGTGGAAGAGGGAGTATGTGCAAGAGGTGCATATGGAAATTTATTCCACATAAAGGAAATTATTTTATCTTTAAACAAATACTTAGTAATTAATGTTAAATGAAGCCTCCTTTTAATACGTGTGAGAAAGGAATGTTGTGTAATACAACTAGTGTGTGAAGCAAGGAATAGAAGCTTTAATTTATAATGTTTTGCATCTCTTGATACATTTTCCCTTAAGGGTGGATCAACATGGGCTCATTTTATTTAATATCAAATGTGTAGTCTTCAAAACTATGTTCAACGTTGATTATTGAAAAACTAGAAATAACAAATTTTGGTGTTAAAAGCCCCTACTACTATGTGCATTTAGGATTTCACATATGTGAATTAAATACTTATAACCATGCAGTATTAAATGAATTTTCTTTGTAATGCGTGTGAACAAGCATTGTTGTGCGGAGAATGAGTGTGTGGTGAAAGGAACATAAAATTTCTTCCACAATGTTCTGGTCCTTCTTTTGCACACCTCCCTCTCGCATGACAGCATGTATTAATCAATTAACAAGCAATGTTGTTGCAGAGGGAAATTTATTCCATAGACATGACATTATTTTAACTTTCAAAAAAACTTAGTATCTAATATTAAATGAAGTCTTTTTTTATGCATGTTAGAAAGGAGTTTTGTGTGTGAGAATGGGTGTGTGAAGAAAGGAATAAAAAATTTGATTCGTAATGTTTTGCACCTTCAGATACATTTCCCCTTAAGGTTGGATTGACATGGGCTTCTTTTATTTCACATAGGGATGATTCGATAATTTTATTTGTGGTTTTGAAAACTATGTTCAATAGATTTAATCATTTAAAAATTACAAATAGCTAATGTTGGTTTTCAAGGTTCTCGAATACCATGTTCATTTGCGATTTCATATTTGTGAATTAAATAATTAGTATACAATATTAAATGAAGTGTATTTTTAATGCATGAGAAAAATAAGTGTTGTGCAAGAGAACAAGTGTGCCGAGCAAGGAATAGAAAATTTCTTTAATCGTTAACATCCTTTTATACTTGCAAATTTTATCTCTCTTTGCAATTCTTAAAACCATCTTATTTGTGTGGCTTGCAAATGTTAATATTGATATACCAATTAGTGTATATATGTAAATTTTTATTAATATTTTCTTTGTGAGAGATTATAGCACTTGCTTCATAGACTTGTTATTATTGATCTACCAATTAGTGTATATATGCTAATTTTTATTAATATTTGTTTTGTTAGAGATTATAGCACTTGTTTCATAGTCAAAGTGTGTTGACTCTTGATTTTTTTTGTTAACTTCTTGCAATTTTAATTAGAATTTTGGGAAAATTGTGAAGATTTTATTTTTACATAAATTTAAAAATAATTTATGATTTCTAGAAATCTTATTTCTAATTCTCTGTTGTTTGAGGAGTCTTGATATGACATAATTCTTGTGGTGGAGGGATTTTTTATTTTCAGTTTTTGTCATTGTTTGACAAATCATTTTAAAATTTAAAAAGAGACTAATCTTGTAAGTGGCCATTTTTTTACTCCTCTAACACACAGAATGCTTTGAGAAAGCCCTTTAAATTAATGGGTTTGGGGGATGGGGTGAGGAGAGAGATTTCTTGGTTTGTTATCTACGGTAGGACAAGTATTTCTAGTGTTTTTAAAGATTTAGCTACTAGAGAGAACAATTGTGTAGAGCTATTAATCTATACAGAATGAAGGGTGTGTGGAAGAGGGAGTATGTGCAAGAAGTGCATATGGAAATTTATTACACATAAAGGAAATTATTTTATCTTTTAACAAATACTTAGTAATTAATGTTAAATGAAGCCTCCTTTTAATACGTGTGAGAAAGGAGTGTTGTGTAATACAACTAGTGTGTGAAGCAAGGAATAGAAGCTTTAATTTATAATGTTTTGCATCTCCTGATACATTTTCCCTTAAGGATGGATCAACAAGGGCTCATTTTATTTAATATCTAATGTGCAGTCTTCAAAACTATGTTCAACGTTGATTGTTGAAAAACTGGAAACAACAAATTTTGGTATTAAAAGCTTCTAATACTATGTTCATTTAGGATTTCACATATGTGAATTAAATACTTATAACCATGCAGTATTAAGTGAAGTTTCTTTGTAATGCGTGTGAAGAAGCATTGTTGTGCGGAGAATGAGTGTGTGGTGAAAGGAACATAAAATTTCTTCCACAATGTTCTGGTCCTTCTTTTGCACACCTCCCTCTCGCATGACATCATGTATTAATCAATTAACAAGAAACGTTGTTGCAGAGGGAAATTTATTCCATAGACATGACATTATTTTAACTTTCAAAAAAACTTAGTATCTAATATTAAATGAAGTCTCTTTTTTATGCATGTTAGAAAGGAGTTTTGTGTGTGAGAATGGGTGTGTGAAGAAAGGAATAAAAAATTTGATTCGTAATGTTTTGCACCTTCAGATACATTTCCCCTTAAGGTTGGATTGACATGGGCTTGTTTTATTTCACATAGGGATGATTTGATAATTTGATTTGTGGTTTTGAAAACTATGTTCAATAGCTTTAATTATTTAAAAACTACAAATAGCTAATGTTGGTATTCAAGGTTCTCGAATACCATGTTCATTTGCGATCTCATATTTGTGAATTAAATAATTATTATACAATATTAAATGAAGTGTATTTTTAATGCATGAGAAAAATAAGTGTTGTGCAAGAGAATAGGTGTGTCGAGCAAGGAATAGAAAATTTCTTTAATCGTTAACATCCTTTTATACTTGCAAATTTTATCTCTCTTTGCAATTCTTAAAACCATCCTATTTGTGTGGCTTGCAAATGTTAATGTTGATATACCAATTAGTGTATATATGTAAATTTTTATTAATATTTGCTTTGTGAGAGATTATAGCACTTCCTTCATAGTCATGTTATTATTGATCTACCAATTAGTGTATATATGCTAATTTTTATTAATATTTGTTTTGTTAGAGATTATAGCACTTGTTTCATAGTCAAAGTGTGTTGACTCTCGATTTTTTTTGTTAACTTCTTGCAATTTTAATTAGAATTTTGGGAAAATTTGTGAAGATTTTATTTTTACATAAATTTAAAAATAATTTATGATTTCTAGAAATCTTATTTCTAATTCTCTGTTGGTTGAGGAGTCTTGATATGACATAATTCTTGTGGTGGAGGGATTTTTTATTTTCAGTTTTTGTCATTGTTTGACAAATCATTTTAAAATTTAAAAATAGGCTAATCTTGTAAGTGGCCATTTTGTTACTCCTCTAACACACAGAATGCTTTGAGCAAGTCCTTTAAATTAATGGGTTTGGGGGATGGTGTGAGGAGAGAGATTTCTTGGTTTGTTATCTACGGTAGGACAAGTATTTCTAGGGTTTTTAAAGATTTAGCTACTTGAGAGAACAATTGTGTAGAGCTATTAATCTATACAGAATGAAGGGTGTGTGGAAGAGGGAGTATGTGCAAGAGGTGCATATGGAAATTTATTACACATAAAGGAAATTATTTTATCTTTAAACAAATACTTAGTAATTAATGTTAAATGAAGCCTCCTTTTAATACGTGTGAGAAAGGAGTGTTGTGTAATACAACTAGTGTGTGAAGCAAGAAATAGAAGCTTTAATTTATAATGTTTTGCATCTCTTGATACATTTTCCCTTAAGGATGGATCAACATGGGCTCATTTTATTTAATATCTAATGTGCAGTCTTCAAAACTATGTTCAACGTTGATTGTTGAAAAACTAGAAACAACAAATTTTGGTATTAAAAGCTTCTAATACTATGTTCATTTTGGATTTCAAATATGTGAATTAAATACTTATAACCATGCAGTATTAAATGAAGTTTCTTTGTAATGCGTGTGAAGAAGCATTGTTGTGCGGAGAATGAGTGTGTGGTGAAAGGAACATAAAATTTCTTCCACAATGTTCTGGTCCTTCTTTTGCACACCTCCCTCTCACATGACAACATGTATTAATCAATTAACAAGCAACGTTGTTGCAGAGGGAAATTTATTCCATAGACATGACATTATTTTAACTTTTATAAAAACTTAGTATCTAATATTAAATGAAGTCTCTTTTTTATGCATGTTAGAAAGGAGTTTTGTGTGTGAGAATGGGTGTGTGAAGAAAGGAATAGAAAATTTGATTTGTAATTTTTTGCACCTTTAGATACATTTCCCCTTAAGGTTGGATTGACATGGGCTTGTTTTATTTCCCATAGGGATGATTCGATAATTTTATTTGTGGTTTTGAAAACTATGTTCAATAGCTTTAATTATTTAAAAACTACAAATAGCTAATGTTGGTATTCAAGGTTCTCGAATACCATGTTCATTTGCGATCTCATATTTGTGAATTAAATAATTATTATACAATATTAAATGAAGTGTATTTTTAATGCATGAGAAAAATAAGTGGTGTGCAAGAGAACAGGTGTGCTGAGCAAGGAATAGAAAATTTCGTCCACAATCTTTCAATCCTCTGCATAGATTTCTCGTCCACAAACCTTTTCCATATACCTCTCTCGTACATGACAGTACATATTAATCGATTAATGGGTGGTTTTGGTCTAGTAAGTTTTTCAGAATAAAAAGTTTGGTTTACGTGTACATTGGGTTCAAAATAAGTGTCGATGATTAACTATTCACATTAGTATATTTGAAATCTTTGATCGTTTAAAAACGGTATCAAAGTAGAAAGAACCAATCTTGGTATTCACAAATTTCAATTACTATGTGCATTTGTGATCTTAAATTTGTGAATTAAATACTTATTATTGAATATTAAATGAAGTGTCTTTTTAATGCATCTAAGGAAAAGGTGTTCTATGGGGGAACATGTGTGTTGAGTAAGGAAAAATTTGTATCTCCGTGCACATTTCCATATATCTCTATGCCCAACAATAATACATATTAATGAATTATTTGGTAGTTATTAGTTTTATTCAATGGTTAAGATGAAGCTAGTATTAATATTGAATTTCATAGCAAGGGGATGATGTTACAGGTTAAGATTAGAAAATTGGAAAAATTACCTTTTTTAACAAATTTGTAAACATTTTATATAATGAATTTGGCATTTAAATTCCAACTATTATCACTACCATGTGCAAAATGTAATGGGGAATTTAGAGGAATATGGATTTAATGAAATTTTCTAGTTATTGTATATTCCTACAAAAATTTTCCATCACCTCTCTTGATTTAACTACAATTCTGAACATATATTGATGACGTAGATGATGTCCTTTGGTATCCATATGGTAAGTGATGAGCGCTAGTATTGCAACAATGATGCTGCAACTCTTGGGCTACCAACTTTACTTTATCAACCCAGGGTTCGTACAAACATGGAGGTGATAGTGATGTATACACGAGTAAAGGTGATGGTTTCTCTTGTTGTCATTGTTCACCTCGCGAGAGACCACTGGGGTTCCAAGCCGGAATTCTATGGAGTCAAAAGAAGCTTGATTCTTTGATGGAAGAAAGGTAAATCTACTGTAAGAGAGAGCTACTCTACTGCAATAATGGAGAAGGTCTACATGTAATGCTAAATCACACCATTTCCTAATTAACCACTAAAAAACTATGCTTGGAAGAAATGCTAAATCAGCATGAAACAAATGCTACTATCTAATTTATAGAAGTAAGGAGCATCAAACACCACTAATGTGCAAGTAAAGAGACTGAACTACATATGTTTTTTTTTTTGTCATTTTATGCAAAATAAAGTATGTAAACGAATTCCTTCTGTGGATGTGACAGGTGAATTAAGGATGCTTGAGGATGGTTGGAAGGGTTATGAAATGGTTGGATGGCACGGAAGACCCTTGGGAGGCTTTTGGTGACTTCCTAGAGGTTTTACATCAATTTGGCCTTAAAACGGGCCATCTCAAGAAAACCTATAGGATGTACTAGAAACCTACAAGATCCCCTGTAAACCTACGGGATACAACCGAGAGCAAAATGTGACGTGTTGGAGGTGATGTAAGGCCTAGGAAAGGTGTGTGATGGGTGGAATGGAGTTGGAGAAGGTCTAGGATCACTCAGAAGTCAATATCCAAGATAGTAGATGGTTGGATTTGCTCAATGTGCTTGGAAGAATATCTATGAAAAATGATGAAAAACTTGTTAAGGTGATGGTGAAAACAAGGGAGGGCCAAGGTGGATGATGTGGAAGGTGGCTGCTGGCTATGAAGTCTTAGTCTCCTCCTGAAACACCTGCTCTACATAAAACATGTATATCTTCCAAAAAGGTATGCAAACAGGAAACATTTTCATAAACTAGAAAAGCATAATTAATTAATTAACTGCCTACACTATCCATGAGGAAAGTTGCTGAAAGGAATGAAAGCATGGATGAGATCTACTGCACAAAATGGAGATGAAAAACATGACAATGGTAATCTACCTTGCAAAACTGACCAAGTACTAATTTAAAAACAACAAACTCCAAAGCTCATAAAAGAACTAAAAATTGGTGTTTTTGGGGCTACTTAAGGGTCCCTTCCTCAAGTCATGATCCTAGAGGGAGGAAGTGAGGCCGAGACACCTGTTGAAAACCTTCTCTTGATCCTTTTTTCCCTACTAACCTGATACTTGAAGTAAGGCACAACTGGAAGCAAACTAATAAAAAACCAATCTAATCTACACTAGTTGTAATGGAAATGCACCTAAAAAGCAAATTAACAATGAAGCTATGAAACTACATTAAACATACATGCACAAGAAAGAGGAGCCTTCACTGCTAGGGTTGGGCCCTAACCCAAGAGCTTAATCCCTTTGAGTTAACTCAGTGCTGGCTCAAAACAAAACTCATTCTTATTACCAAAACAACAAATTACATCAATAGAACATTCGCAAGTAATGCAGCTCAAAAATAGCTTAGAGTTTTACAATAAAAATCTGAATCCGACTGACGTCCTAGGCCTCTCTACTTATACAACTGAAGTCCACAACGAATTCCTTAAAATTAGGGATTCTCCACTCCCAAACTCGAGATAAACTGGTGCTTTGTCTCTCACTTGCTCGACTACCTTCTAATGCTCATGATTTTGCTATTTGCACTCCAAGCTAATGTCATGAATGGAGGAATATTTGAATGGAGGAATAGTAAATGGGGAGGATTTACCTCTTACAATCCCTCTCGCTTGTCCCATTAAATTTTTGACCTTATTCTTTGCCAAAATTCCTTGATTTTCTCCTTTAATCCTGCATTCAATGCATATTAGTCCACTAAGCATAATATCCAACTCTAACTCACCTCATAAACAAAATATAATAAAAAACATGTAATAAGTTATGGGAAAAGTTTATTTGACTAAGCTAAGAGGTGAATTAAGGCCCATTTAATTACCCAATGATGAGGCTCATCATCACCCCCTACTAAAAGCATTTCTCATCCTCTGAGAAACTTAATCAATATCCATATCCTTCATGGCCATATTGGCCTCTCTGACATCCCATGCCTCTGTTGTGGTCTCCTCCTCTTGTTCATAGAAGCCTACTTTCTTTTCTACCTCCTCCAACTGCCTCTTTTCTTCTTCTTCCATTCTTCATTCTAGCATCCCTAAGAGTAGTGGTGGATTGAGTGTTAGGCCAATCCAATTGACTTTCAACCTTTGCATAGATTGCTTATACATGGGTGTGTTATTTAGTGACTCTCTCAACCTTTGAGTAGAGTGATACTCTTTTATCTTTAAGTTGTATGCCAGTGTGTTCCATCTCCTTAGCCAAGCATGTATGTTATCATCTCCTAGCAACCTAAACATGTCCTCAAAATTTGAAATTGCTTGCTCTTGGGAAGCAAGGTGTCTAGCTTCCAGCTGAGGATCATTTGCAATCTAATTATGGGTACTGATGAGGGCCATGGGATTTGATTGTTCAGCTCTTATCACAAGAGGTTCAGGTTTCTCTCTTGCCAATATCCTTTTCATCTCTGCAACCCTTGACTCCTCATGGTTCATCCATGATGCTAAAGCCATCAATTCTAAATCTCCTAGCTTGGCATTAGGGTCCCATACATTCATTTTTGTTAGGGCCATGTTGTGAAAATAAATCTCAGCCATCTTAGCCCTATCTTCTAGTGTGTTATGATCACAAAGATCAATGAACTACCTGTAGTCCTAAAATGGCATGGTGCCTCTCTGTGTTAGGGTCTTAATCTGGAACTGCAACCACTGTTCCTTGGCGTATAGGGTATAGGATTTAGCTGGCATCCTACACTTGATTGATTCCAAAGAGAGATTGGCCATACATGCCAATTGATTCTCTCTTTCCTGCAGCTGTCCTCTCAACCATGCATTTTCTGTCTCTAGTTGATTTCTCATTATGGCCTCTCTATCTCTCAAGCCAATTAGCTCTCTTCCCACCTCCTTGAGTTTCTCTTCCATGTGCCAAATGTCTTCCACGCCCTTTGATTTTGCGATCTGCATCCATCAGTGAGTTCTAGCCCTCTCCTTCTCAAGCTCAAAGAATAGTGGGATAACAAATTTTTGAGGTATGACCCTGCCTCCTTCAATAAACCTGTAGTAGGAATCCATGTTAGGTTGGGGGCTAGGTTCTTTTGTCTTTGGGTCCTCTTCTTTAGTTTCTTGTTGCTCCCATACCTCCATTTCCAGCTTTTGTGCTTCCTATAGGTTCAACATAGTATCCTGTAGGACTGCTTCTACTTCCTGTAGATTTTGTTGTGTATCTTGTAGGACTGCCTTTCCCTTGGATGAGGTTGATGTAGTACTAGGCCTTCTCACATAGGTTATAGGAGACTTAGGGGAAGGCATTTTTTCCTTTTTTGTAGGGGAGTATTCAATTACAATAGGAATTTTGTTTGATGTTTGGGGTTTCTCCTATCTTATAATTGTTCTTTTCCTTCTCCTGAAATATAAGGGGGTCTACCTATGTCTTTTTCCCTTTTTCTTCATGGGGGTGCTAAGAGAAGTGAAGGCAGTTTCTGCCTCTCTCTCAGTGGCTTCTGGAGACATCCTAGGTGACTTCTCCTTATTTTCTATACCCTCTTTTCCACTGCCTTCTTCATCTATGTCCTTCTTGTCTTCTTCCTCTTGTAGATCTTCAACATCCTTATCAGTTTCCTCCTTAACATCCTACTCTGTTTCTTCATCATCCTCCTTATTTTTCTCCTCTTCTTCTTCATCTTCCTCATTTTCTTTTGTTTCCTTCCCTTCTTCATCCATCTCATCTTCATCTCCTTCTGTTTCTTCTTCTTCTTTCTTTACTTCTTCTTCCTCTGCTTCAGTATTTTCCTCTCTCTCTTCACTGATAGTAGGACTAACATCATACGTGAGAGCTTTGATGTCATCCTCTACTAGAATGTCTCTGAAAGCTGACCATGTTATTGGAGTTATAAGGTTTTGGATTGAATATTATATAAGGATCCTAATTAACCCATGGTGAGCTAACTGTTGGGAATTTCCCTCCTACACTTTGATGCTTGAGTCTATTAGTGATTGCAACAGGAAGTATGGTATGCTGAATCTTTAGTGAGGCGGTGTTTCTACTCCAAATATGAACTATTCAAGAAGAGTAAAATTATAGACATAGACCACACTATACCTACCCTCACATGAAATGTATTTGATGAGCTAGTAGCTTACATCATTCCCTGGATATCGCAAACTTTCCCTCCTTATTCTATTTTTTTCCTCAGTGGGTTCATCACCTTCTAAAATGAATTTCCTTTTGGCAACCTTGCTATCTCCTTTGTCTTCTTTCCTCCATGGTATTCCTAGGGGAAGTGTGGTGACTCTACTAATGAGCTTAGGGGTGAGTTTTATAGAGAGGTCCCTTATCACAATAGTGGCATGGATTCTGGTTAGTGGAATGAGGGAGAGAGAAAATTCTCAAGCCACCTCATCATCATATGCTCTGAATTTTTCGAAAAACTCCATCCAATTATGTCTTGTGAAGATTTCAAGTAGTAGGGGGTGTTGGATTCTCATAGTGTTGATGGGCTCCCTCCTATTAAATCCTCTTATCATCTTGATTGGTGAAATCTTAGGAGATGATAGGGTTGAGACAATTTTCAAATGCAGAACTAAAATGGAAATAATTGTTTATGTAATTCCCTTACACAACTACTAAATTCACTCAAACTCGGAGGATTTCTGGTTCAATTACTTTGTAAAGAGGGATGTAATTATAGAGCCTACCTCTTCATATTGTTTTCAGTGGCTAACTCCTGTGTTTTCCCCTCTAAAACTCCTCTTGACCAATCCTGTAGACAGTTTCTGTGTATCCTGTAGGAATTCTTGTTCATGATCCTATAGGAATTCCTGTGCAATCCCGTAGGAATTCTATGTAGTAAAACGATGGAGTTTTTCTTTCGGTAGGTTTCCTTGGTATGACAGTGACTTGTGAGAGTGATCTTCAAGGAAGTGAATGCATGAATGCATGGGGATGATGTTTATTTCTTCTTATGGTTATTCAGGGTGAGGTGGTGTTCTGGCAGCAAAGGTATGCTTCCTTTTTTGGACCGTTGGTCCCCACTACTGCCTCATCATTCCCCACTCCTCATAGTCAAATCCCACCTTATGTATCCATGATTTTAACCACTTTTGTCCTTATCCCTCTCTATCTTTGAGTTGACTATTGCCACGTGTGAGAGGACACCCTATTGTGTATGTGTTTACTAAACAAAGGTAGCCAAGTTAACTCGCCAGATTTTCACTTATAAACCAACTTACTCATAACCCTTACATTTGTTTGACTACATGATGCATATGAGAGAGCGAGAAAGATACTTACCTATGGTGCCAATGCTTTGTTGCAGTGTCGAAGACCAAAGGTGTTGCTATGTGTATTGGCTGCATGCTATTCTTTTTCCTCCCCTTGTTGTTTGCTAATGACTCCTTTCTTTGTGTAGGTACCTATTGTTGAAGATGGTGGTGCTGTTACTACTTTGGATCTCCTGGATCATCATGCTGGAGGTTTGTTGCTATTATGACTGATATTCTGTGGGATAGGTTGCTACAAGATTTCCTACAGGATGTCCTATAGCTGCTTCTCCCTCAAAACTCTTAATCATTCCTTTTGTTGGGGTTGTGAGCATGGTGACATGGATGGAGAGAATAGGAGTGTGGAGAACAAGGAATACTTAGGTGACATTGTCTATTCCTCCCTGTTTCCCTTCTTTTCGAAGACTGAAAAAAAAATAAAAAAAAAATAAAAAAAAAAAAAAAAAAATAAATAAATAAATTAAAAAATTAAAATTAAAATTAAAATTACTCTTGAAATTGATTTTGTCTTTAATGGTGAGTGCAGGGGTGAAGATGGTGGACAAGGTATGGTGAATGAATGATGAAGGGGGTGAATTTTATTGGCCTAGAAAGTCATTCATTTTCCTTAGGATTGCCTCCTATAGGATTTCTGGGTCACTGTAATTCCTATAAGATCATCCTGTACATTTTCAGTGGATCCTGTAGGTTTGCAAGGGGATCCTATAGAAAACAAACTCCCATTGTAAACTGAAGCAACAAAGTGGAAAAAATGATAGAAATAGTGGAGGAATAAATGGTAATGAGTGGAAAAATAAATATGTGAGTCACAAGGGTCTCTTTATGATCCTCCTTTTCTCCTTGACCATCATTCTTGCTGACTTGCAAATGGAAATTTTATGATTTTTTTTTTTGAAAAACAACTAGGATACCTATGAGAGGTTTTCACCCTAGCTGTTTGCCCTAGGCACCTCTAGAGAGGTTTCCACCCAATAATATTTCCTATTCTCTTTTTTCTCTCTCTTTTTATTGTTTTGACACCATTGGTCTGCCTCAAGAGGTTTTCAACCCAATGATAGGACTCAGGCACCTCATGGAGGCTTTCACTTGAGTCATTTTTTTTTTGTCCTTTTCTTAGGAATTTGATGAGGGAGGAGCTCAAAATCGCTCCACTATCATCATTGTTTTATTGATACCATCAATAAACTCTTGTTTTGATAAAGGTCTCTTCTAAATTTTCAATCGGTGTTCATTAACAAGCAAAAGGATCGCCTCTTCATCTATGGTTCTGATCTGCACTGAACCATTATCATGGCATCTTTCTACAACATAAGTTCCTAGCCATCTTGTCCTTAACATTCCCTTGATGTATTTATACCTAGAATCATATAGCAACTCCCAATTTCCTTCCTGAAATTGCTTCTGCTTGATGTTTTTATCATGCCAGATCTTCTTCTAAAGTTGAACTAGCTTTGTATGTAGGAGGGCCTACATTTTGAATTCATCCAAACCATTCAACTGGAACAATCTCTCTTTTTTTGCACTGTTGAGATCTAGATCTAGTTGGGCTGCCATCCTTAACGTGTTATACTCAAATTCAATTGACAACGAGGCCCCTTTCTGATAGACGAACTCATAGGGTGTGAATCCAGTGGTTGCCTTCTATGTGGTATTATAGGCCCAGGTGGCCTCAACTAGTCTATCTACCCAATCCTTCCTGTTGCTACTTACCACTTTGGTCAAGATGCTCTCAAGTGCTCTGTTCGTCACCTCCACTTGCCGATTAGATTATGGATGATAGGCAGTGGAGGTTTTATTCTTGACCTTGTGCTGGCTAAGCAAGCCTTCAATCATGTTGGCGGTGAATTGGATTCCTTGGTCTGTGACTAGCTCTCTAGGGTACCAAAATTTGTAGAATACCTTCTCCCTTAGGAATTCAACCACCTTCTCGTCTGTTGTTGCCTTAATTGCCTTGGTTTCATCCCACTTACTCAAATAACCAGTGCACACAATAATGTATTTCTCTTGCTTGGAAGGAGGGTCAATAGGCCCAATTAATTCCATGCCCCACTTGTCAAATGGCTTGAAAGTCACTACAGGCTGTAGAGGCATTTCATCTCTTGGAGTAGGCCTTCCCATCCTTTGGCACCAATCACACTAACTAGTATATTTTTTCACGGCCTGATGAAGAGTGGGCCAATAATAGTCTGATTCTAACACTTTGAATGTTGTCCTCTTTGCTGCAAAGTGACCTACACAAGGCCCATCATGACAAGTCAGAAGGATGTCAGAGACTTCCTCTTCCCTGACACATCTTCTCAAGATTTGATCTAGGCCAAGTTTGAAGAGATTTCCCCCAATCCAAGTGAAGGGGGCACTTTCCCTTACTATCTTTTTCTTTTCTTTGGAGGACAAGTTTGGTGGGAACTGCGTGGATACCAAATAGTTTGCTATATCAGCAAACCATGGAGAGAGAACTGAAATAGAAAATAATTTCTCATCTGGTAACTGTTCAACAACCATTCCTTCTTCATCTGCAAGCAAATTTACTCTAGACAAAAAGTCTACAACAACATTTTCCTTACTAGTCTTATCAACAATGGTTAGATCAAATTGCTCTAATAAAAGTAAAAATCTTATAATTCAAGCATTCACATTTAGTTTTTTCATTAAATAGTTGATTACAGCATGGTCAGTATGCACAAATGTTTGATAGCCTATAATATAATGCTTGAATTTGTTTAATGAATGCACAACAACCAGGAGTTCCTTTTCGGCCACTGTGTAATTTAGTTCAGCCTTTGACAAATTCTTACTGATAAAATAGATAGCATAAGGTAGTTTTTCACCTATCTGACCTAGGGTTTCTCCTATGGATTTGTGTAAGGCATCAACATGAATATGAAAGGGGAGGGCTCAAATTGGGCCTCATAGAATCAATGCAGTGGTTAACTTGTCCTTTAGGATGTTTAAGGCCTCTTGACAACTTTTTGACCATATAAACTAATAGTACTTGGCCAAAAAACCAAATAAAGGAGAGGCCAAATTGTTGAAGTCCTCTATGAACCTTCAGTAATATCTAGCTAACCATACGAAACTTCTGACATCTCCCTACTTTTGAGGAGGCGGGACCCTTTGGATGATAGCTATTTTGTTTGGGTCCACCTGCAATCCTTGCTGAGATATTGAATGACCTAGCATGGTCCCTGCAGTCATCCAGAATTCACATTTTTTCAGGACTGAGAGACAGGTTCATTTCAATGCATTTGTGTAGTACTTTGCCTAGGTTAGATAGAGCTTCTTGAAAATCAAAACCATAAGGTGTAAAATCATCCATATAAATTTCCACCACATCATGGACTAATTCGGCGAAAATGCTCAAGACTTCTCTCTGGAAAGGGGCAGGAGCATTGCATAGACCAAAGGGAAGGACCTTATAGGCAAGAGTACCCCAAGGACAAGTGAAGGTGGTTTTAGCCTGGTCTTCTGGGCTGATATGGATTTGGTTGTACCCACTGAATCCATCTAGGAAAGAGAAAAACCTTTTCCCTTCCAGGCCATCTGGCACTTGGTCAATGAAGGGTAGAGGGAAATGGTACTTCTTTGTGGCTTTGTTCAACTCCCTGTAATCGACACAAATTCTCCACTTACCATTTTTTTTGGAACTAACACTAAAGGAGAGACCCACTCACTGTCGGAGATAGGGTAAATGAATCTTGCATCAAGATTTTTTTGTAGTTCTTCTTTGACTATATATTTAAGAGCTGGATTCATCCACCTTTGGGGTTGTCGAACTGACTTGAAACCTTCTTTGATGTATATGTGGTGAGTACACACTGAGGGGTGTACTCCCTTCATTTCTTTGTAACTCCAACCGAAGGCTTCTAGATTTTCCTTTATCATGCTCCATAACTTCTCTTCTTGGAGAGTGGAAAGAGATGGATTGATATTCAAGGTTCTCTCTCGGCTGAATTCTATGGTCTTGACACGGAGTGGGTTGGAATTGGCCAAGCACAACTCAATTGGATGATTGTTCTGGGTTTCCTTTACTACTTCTTCTAAGGGCAATGAATTGGGAGTTGGACATTGGAGTAATTGTTCAACCAAGTCATCCTCATCCTGTTGTCCTCCTCCCATGGTTGTTTCTAAAGTATAAAGTTGGGGGGAATAAACTTCATCTTCTTCCTCCTCCTCCAACCATAAAGGTAAGTCATGCTTTAGAGAAGGTTGAGCAAGAGGGTATAGGACTAACTACTTGGACATATGCCCATTCTTGATGGTCATATTCCTAGCTCTGCAGCTAATGTCAACATCGGCAGTGGCCAACCATGGTCTCCCAAGGATGAGAGGGTAACCAGTAAGCTTGTCCTTAGACTGGAAAACTAGGAAATCTTCAGGGTACTCCCAAGAGTCAACGGAGACCATCACATCCTCCATAATCCCCTCAAGGGTTACTGTGGAACGGTCTGCAAGTTGTAGAATTGTTGTGGTCTTCCTCAATGAACCTTGGAGGATGAGGTTGAGCATTATGTCCTTGGTCATCACATTAATGGCAGCCCCAAGACCAATCAGAGTCTGTGGGACAATGGTACCATTGATGTGCACATCTACTACAGGGCTTCCAGGGTCCAATATTTTGGAGATATTACCTGCCCCAACATTAAGTCAGATAGCTTCCCAATGAAATTAATGGTAGGGGCATCCCTTCTTCGCCTCCTTGGATGCTTGAATCAATTCTCCTTAATCAACTTATTATAAATAGGAACATATTTTATTGCTTGGAGAAGATGACTCTTTACACATAGATTTTTCAATTCTTTCAGAAGTTCAGTCTCTTCTGGGGTAGGTTGGAGTGGTTGGGCTAATCTCTCAGGAAAGGGTCGATTTACTTTAATATTTATTTCCTCTATCTCTTCCTCAACCTCCCTAGGTGGAGGTGGAGGTTGGTTATTTGGGAGAACTCTCCCAGATCTTAGGTTAATCTCCTGGATTTACATAGCATAAGCCATATATGATGTCTCTCCACTATATAATTGTTGAGCCTGCCTGTTGTTCGGGTTCGGATTTGGCGGGGTAGGCATCTAGGTCGCTTGGGTGGAGCAAAGTGTAGCAACTGTGGTTGGGCAGGTGATGGAGGAAATAGAGCTAGATAATTGTTGTATTGGGGCCTCCACCACTGGGGCAGTGCATTCCACTGAGGTTGTGGTGGACCATAAGGTTGAAATGACTAGCTAGTTGGCTGGGAGTGATATTGAGATGTGGTTTGGTTGGGGTTGTAATATGCATGGATGGCCCTTACATGCCCTGTTGGTATGGTCTAGGCCCATGAGGTCTCCTTTGGTTAATGTAGTAGATATTCTTAGTGATCCGGTTGGCTCCTTGATATACAACATTGAGTCCAGGCAAAGAAGGGCACTTGTCTGTGGAGTTTTTTTCTTCACATACCAAGCAAATTTCAATAGAGTTCAATGGACATTCATTCCTAGGATTCCTCCTGGTGCATTTAGGAAAATAAATGGCCAAGGCTCTCTCTTGTTCCTCCCACTTCCTCCTAATGTGCATGGTGTCCATTTGCAAGGAAAGGGTTTGCAGCATCTCACTTTTGAAATATTCCAACATGTTTCCAATTTCACCCTTGAGGATGAGTTGGAAGATGATATACTGACCATAGGTTCACTACCCTTACCCATTTCCCTAGCTGCCCTAGAATGGTTTCTAAAGACAATCTTGATATTCTCATAGGGTAATTGGTAGATATATCCTCCTACTAACAAATGTAAGGTATCTAGAAGATCTTCCCTTACTGCCCTGAGCAGGACCAACTTTAGTGACTCAGGGTCAAGTTTGCACCTGGACCTTTTGTAACTCAGGTTAAATCCTTCTTCGTAATCCTCTAGGGATTCATCATTGCCTATGGTCATCTTGAAAAATTTCTTTTTTAGTATCCTTTGACTGATAGTAGTCCCGATATTTGTTGTTAAAGGCCTATTGCATCTGAGGCCAAGTTGTGATGCTATCTCCAGGTAAACCCATGAACTAGCGCAATTGTGCATCCTAGAGGGTAGATGGAAATAGTTTCAACTTTTCCTCATCATCTGTATAGTCATAGGTTTGACATATAACAACAAACTCAAATAGGAAAGTGTCGAGGTCCTCTATGGTCAGGCCATGGAAATGAGGTAGGGTAGAGGCACTTATATTTTTCATCTTAGTCTCCCCATTGGTTTCCCTGATGGAGAAGGTACCCTCAACTCTCTCTCTATTCCCTCTGTCATCTCTTTTCAGCCATTGGTTCGGTAGGAATGGGTTCTTCTTCTTCTTCTTCCCCTATAGCTTCTTCGAATATGTCAAGTTTCTCACTAAGGGTTCCTCTAGTTCAAAGCCACTGAAGAAGAGGGAAGGTTGGCTATTTGATGCAGTGGGGGTATTCAGAAAAAATTTCCCTAAGCTATCCCTATTCCTGTGAGGCATGAAAGGAAATATTTTTGGTTTGGTTTTCTATTTTTTTCAAACTTGGAAAGTACCTACATAATTGAAATTACTGACATAATGAAAAAGCTACTTGTTGAATTTAAATCTTGCTTGCAAAATGGAAAGGAAAGTAGAAAATGAAAAATGGAAGAAAGGAAAAAACTAGATTACTTTTGCAGAAATAAGCTAATGGAACAATATTGAAGATAGGAAATAGAAGAAAAGAAAGCAGTAATCACATTTTACTCAAACAGCTCCCTGACAGCGGCGCCAAAAATTGATGAGCACCAGTATTGCAGCAAGGATGTTGCAACTTCTGGTCTACCGACTTTACTTTGTCAACCTGGGGTTCGTACAAACGTGGAGGTGACAGTGTTATATACAAAAGTAAAAGTGATGGTTCTGCCTGTTGTCACTGTTCAGATGCGAGAGACCACTGGGGTCCCAAGCTAGACTCTATGGAGTCAGAAGAATCTTGATTCTTTGATGGAAGAAAGGTAAATCTACTTTAAAAGAGAGTTACTCTACTACAATAATGGAGAAGGTTGACATCTAATGCTAAATCACAACATTTCATAATAAACCACTAAGAAACTATGCTTGGAAAAAATGCTAAATCAACATGAAAAAAATGATACTATCTAAGTTTAGAAGTAAAAAGTGTCAAACATCACTAATGTGTAAGTAAAGAGACTTAACTAAATCTGTTTTTGTTTTTTTGTCTTTTTATGCAAAATCAAGTATCAAAACTAATTTCTTTGTGGATGTGGCAGGTGAATTAAGGATGTTTGAGGATGGATGGAAGGGTTATGAGATGGTTTGATGGTGTGGAATACCCTTGGGAGGATTTTTGTGACTTCCTAGAGGTTTTGCATCAATTCGACCTTAAAACAAGCCATTTTAGGAAAACCTACAAGATGTACTAGAAACCCACATGATCCCTTGTAAACCTACAAGATACAATCGAGAGAAAAATGTGAGGTGTTAAAGGTGATGGAAGGCCTAGGAAAGGTGTGTGATGGGTGTAATGGAGTGGGAGAAGGTCTAGGATCACTCAGAAGTCAATATCCAAGATAGTATATGGTTGGATTCCCTCAATGTGCTTGGAAGAATTTCTATGAGAAATCATGAAAAAATAGTGAAGGTGATGGTGAAAATAGGGGATGGCTAAGGTGGATGGAGTCGAAGGTGGTTGTTGGCTATGAAGTCTTAGTCTCTTCCTAAAGCACCTGCTCTACATAAAACATGTATATCTTCCAAACAGCTATGCAAACAAGAAACATTTTCATAAAGTAGAAAATCATAATTAATGAATTAACTGCCTACACTATGCATGAGGAAAGTTTGTGAAAGGAATGAAAGCATGGATGATATCTAATGCAAAAATGGAGATGAAAAATATGACAATGGAAATCTACCTAGCAAAACTAACCAAATACTAATTTAAAGACAACAAACTCCAAAGCTCATAAAACAACTAGAAATCTGTGTTTTTGGGGCTGCCTAAGGGTCTCATCCTCAAGTCATGATTCTAGAGGGAGGAAGTGAGGCCAAGACACCTACTGACAACCTTATGGTGATCCTTTTCTCTCTACTAACCTGCTACTTGATGTATGGCACAAATGGAAGCAAAGTAATAAACAACCAATCTAATCTACACTACTTGTAATGGAAATGCATCTAAAAGGAAAATTAACAATGAAGCTATGAAACTACACTAAACATACATGTAAAATAAAGAAGAGCCTTCGTTGTTAGGGTTGGGTGCTAACACAAGAGGTTCAGCCCTCTAAGTTAACTCAGTGCTGGCTCAAAACACAACTCATTCTTATTAACAAAATGACAAATTACATCAATAGAACTTTCACATGTATTGCAGCTCGAAAATAGCTTAGAGTTTTACAATAAAAATATGAATCCTACTGAGGTCATAGGCCTCTATAATTATCTAACTGAAGTCCCCAATGAATTCCTTAAAATTAGGGAGGATTGACTCCCAAACTTGAGATAAACTAGTGCTTTGTCTCTCACTTGCGAAGTTGCCTTCTAATCCTCATGATTTGGTTGTTTGCACTCCAAGCTAATGCGATGAATGGAGGAATATTCAAACAGAGGAGTAGTAAATGGGGGGGATTTACCTCGTACAATCCCTCTCCCTTGTCCCATTTGAGTTTTGACCTTAGTCTTTGCCAAAATTCCTTGATTTTCTCCTTTAATCCTGCATTCAATGCATATTAGTCCACTAAGCATAATATCCAACTCTAACTCACCTCATAAACAAAATATAATAAAAAACATGTAATAAGTTATGGGAAAAGTTGGTTTGACTAAGCTAAGAGGGGAATTAAGGCCCATATAATTTCCCAATGATGGGGCTCATCAGTAAGCATTATTTCAAACAACTTAAATTGAGTTCTTCAAAAAGCTTGTGGAGCTTGAAGTATGAGTAGGAAGGAAAATAAAGAAGATATATTGGAAGATAGTTTATCGCTACAAGGCTTATTGATAGTTTCATAGTACAACCATCTTTTCATAACATTCAGAGTAAATGAAATTTTATAGCAATACAATTTAACGATGAGTGCGTGCGCATATTCAATGAATTGAATGTTGATAATGCTAATATTTTTCCCACTGATTTATTTTCTATTAATAATATATACGATTTAACTTTAATCATGGGTTATTGGTAATTTTTCTTTGACATTATGTGAATGTGTTGTGAGAGGATGAGAATTATATTTGATAATTAACACAAAAATTGGTTCTTTGAACCTAGTTGCAGAAAATGCACAATTGATGAGGACATATATATAATCACGCTAGCATGAAATTCGTTAATGAGGACAAACATGAGGATGATGAAAAATATTGATGCTATCCTGATCTCTGATCCAAAGGTTTCCTATTTATTTTATTTTGTACATTTTTGTGACTTAGGGTATTGTTGACACTGTGATCAACACCCTCCAAAATTTTGCTTACACCTAAATTTTGGATCCTACTAAGGATCTTAATATTTGTCTCTATGGTTACTTTTTCATCAATTGATGTTTTTGTAAATTTTTCAAATCTTCCTCTCAAAGCTATAAATTTCAATGTCACTTGCTCACACGTGCTTAGTCCCCAATGAACTTATAAGAACACGTCCTTTATGAAAGATTAAACAATCATAACATCGTTCATCAATAAAGTTCCTGTGTAATGTTCAACTCATGTAGATATTCAAGACACACTTTAGTTGACATCCTACCTCACTTTGGTTGCATTTTCACTTCTATTTTGGTGATTTTTCTCAATTGTTGTCTTTTGCACAGTTTTTCTTTCACAAGTGTCGCTTTCACAAATGTCACTTTCACATTCAAAATTATCATTTTGGCTTGATTTCACTTTAATAAGTGGATTTTTCATGTTATATCCACTCTTAAATGTTTTACTTTCAAGATCATTCACACTTGCAAGTGTCGTTTGAACATTTTCTTAAGGTTGTAGGTGTCAGTTTTAAGTATGTTCACCCCTATATGTTTCACAACTTTTCACAACACTAGAGTTATTCCTAGTGCACTTCTATGCAGAAAACACTCTTACATATCATTGGAATATGTGTTAGACACATTCCTACATTTCAGCGCCCGTTTAGGTCATAGTCAACATATTTGTTGTAACTTGTATTCTAAGTGTCGCATTATGGTGTTTCAATTGTTGCACTTAGAAATAAGTGCCACTTTGTTTTTTTTTAGCATGTCATTGATGTTCATGAGTCATGTGCATTCCATTGGCTTGTATTGATGGAATTTATGTGTGTGATACAAGTTTAAGTCTTCTTACGGTGCATTTTGTTCTCTTACCATTCTAGTCCCATACATAGCCATTTTTGGAGTTCTTCTTGGTCCTTCACCCCAGTGCATGTTGTGAAGGCATTAGCCCTCATATCAGGTGATGACCTTAGCCTATTCATGAGCCTAAAAAATGAAACCTTTCTTACCAATATTTTTGCACTAATTCCTCCTCAATATCATCTCACGTTACCTATCATTATGAACCTTCCAAGGGCATTCACCTAACCATTCTTGCTTATACTGACTTACTACACTGAGCTTTGAATACCTTTTCCTTGCATGGAACATATAACACTACTACATGACATCATGGATCCCCTCCACCATCTTACAGACGAAAAATATGCAATAAAAGGACCTCCTATCCTTACTATGTTGTGAAAATGCTCCTAGGAATAGTGGCATCCTTGTTATCACTTCCCTTAGTGAAAAGTGCATTTCAGGTGAACAAGCACCCACTGTTGGATCAAATTGCTCTAGAATAAAAGGAAAAGTGAATTCTAAGTCAATAGTGACCCCTTGTTGAGTCAAATTACGCTTTCCTTAAGCCTCAAGCCTTCATCCTTCCTTATTACCAATGAGCTTTGCACTCAAATATAATCCTTGAAAAGTCTCCCTTATCTCATGGGGAAATATGAGGACATAGTGAGCATTTAACTAGTCAAACTGCACTTTCCTAAAGACCTCCTCCTCCTTTAATCACATAGTAGAGTCTGAAGCCTAAAGCCTTCATGCTTCCCTCTTCCCCTTCCCCCCTATGCTAACACTTTCTTATCCCCTTTCTTCCTTAGCTCATGGTGTAGTAGGAAGGCTTAGGGAGGCCTCCTCTTAGCCCTTGACTAGTCAAACTACACTTTCCAAGTCTCCCTCTCATTCCTTCGTAGTGCATGGCATAGTCTTAAGCAACAAGACTCCCCACCTTATTACTTGTTGTTCCACACTATGTTGGACCAAGGAGAGCCCCTATTTACAATACATAGCGAAGTAATAATGAACATTGGAGCCTTCCTAGGCTATTGACGAGTTCAACTATGCTTTTCTTATCAAGCCTTCTTCTTTCAACCCCTCTATAGACCTATCATGAGTTGTTCATTCCATGAGCTAGGTAGTGATAAAATAGATGATTTTAAGACCAATTTTTCCTTGTCATGAATGATTTTCACTGGAAAGAGGACCTTCATATCATGACAGGATGATGCTAAAAGTCAATAGCAAGGATAAATCATAAATAAACACATACGTAGACGAAGGGCCAAGGATAAATATCGTGAAGATATGAAGAATATCATAAACCCAAACATAAAGAAGACACTATATGATGAATCAGAGCATTCCAATGCTGAATGAAGACCCTTTGGTGGGTGAAGTGAAGAACACGGAGGATCATTAATGAATTTGGGATGCAAATTAGATCTCACATGAATATTGAAGACAAAGAAACAAGGAGGACAACTTGGCATTGCCATCTCATCATGACGTCCATGTCATCATTTTCAAGTTGTAACTCGTATAAGTTTCATCACAATGTCATGTGTGTCCATGTGTTGTACCACATCATCATGTAGAATATAATGATGTATTTCCATGAAAATGATGAAATGTAATTTTGTGGAAGTCCAGGAGTCATATGTGGAATATGAAGAGTCACATAGTCATATATTGACAAAAGTAACATGAATAAGTCCAAAAGTAACAAAGAAAATTCCAAAGGTCATTTAGAAGTTCCAAAGTTGTTCGAAAGATCAAAGGCCATAATAGAAGTCTAAGAGTCATGAGGGTAACTCAAGAGTCATGGGGATATGAATAGTCATTCATGTAGTTATAAAAATAACCTCATAAATCAAGAAAAATGGGTCTTTTGGAGGCTTAGGCTTTCGAGAGATAGCCTTCGCTTATCTACTTGGCATAAGAGAGAAAGATATTATTTGGATAAGTAAGAAGTCACTTAATGTTCCACTATTGTAGCTAGTGCTCACCATTGTAACTATGTACTTAGATATTTCACCTAATAATTGAATTTCATCAAACCAAAACATTTTCATGGATGTATTGTGAATGTAGTAAGGCTATTCTTTATATGTTTGTGTTGATGGTGATGGAACTACCAACATTCATGGGATCTCCCCAATGTGAAGTCCCAATTAGACCGCACACCATTTGGTGTAGGAGTCCCATCTAGTAGAAAGGCCCCATTGCCAAATCCCTAAAACTTTTCCTTGGCTCTAGTTGTCACCAAGAGAGAGGGATTCAATGGTGTCTTTGAAAAGAAAGAGAGTGTTCCTGGTGAGTGTTCAGCTGAAAAGGTGTTGAGGTTATTCTGCTGCAGACATGAGAGAAAAGTGAACCTCTAAGTGAGAGGTAATAGTAAACCACAAGAAGAGACACACATGAACCAAAAGGGCCAGTCTAACATCTAGGGGAGTAGTCCACAATAGACGTGATGGTAGTTACAACTAATAAATCAAGAAATATTCGCCTAATATCCCATGGAATATTCCACAAGGATGGGACAACAATAAAAACCATTACAACACATTCTCAATAAGATAAGCACTAAATAACCAAAATAGTTCAAATATATTAGCGCATGTGAAAGAAAACATGAAATACAAACATCTGCATAATAGTATTACAAACATTCATAGTCCATGCACGAAGAATGTGCTGGCTATGAAGGTTTTTATTATTAGGTAAAAATTCCAACACACGTGTTTACAATGTATATCACTAGCTCCAATATTGGAGAACTGGAGCCACTCCTTGCTCCTCAAAGAACTAGCATATCTCTCTAATTACTTCTGGGAGGAGCCAAGGTGAAAAATTCATTTTCTCATACAATGAGGGAGTATATATAACCGAAGGTGACTCTTTGACTACCCTCATGACTATTTGAATTCCTATGAATTTTCGACTTCCATGAATCTTTATATTCCATGTGTGTCCTTTGGAATTCCACTTTAAAATGCATTTTGAGTACAATATACATGATCCATGATAGTGTTGTGGCCTATGACCACTCATGACATGACATTACATGATACTACTGACATAGATTTCTTGATGATGTGGCAATGTCAAGTCACTATTACTGCTAAATGTTGGATATCCTCTTGGATTTGCTTTCTCTTCACCTTTACATGGCTTGGCAATGAAAAATCTTCAATGATCTTCAATCTTGAATAGTTGTCATAGACTAGTCTCCCTTTAAGTTCTATTGATTGATCAACTTGTAAGTTAAACTACAAGAGAGTCTTTAGGCATGGTTCGCTACTTCTTCACCTTTTCCATTATATTGTCATGACATGATAGGGTACCTATTCCTGCAATCCACTCATTATGGGATGACATCAATCTGAAATCCCCCTAGTCTAAGATGATGCATTTTGATCCACCAGCTGAGCCTAGAACAAGTGAATGGCTAGGGAGAGGGACATAGTCATTGTGCAGTGTGCAGTTACAACAGTCAAGGGGAATATCTTAAGCTCTAAGACTGCATAGTGCACAACTTAGGGAGGCCCAAAGGACAATTTTATGTAGTTTCCGTAGTGAGTGGGGTCAGGCTGAGGGAATAGACACTAGGAGAGCCAACTATGCAGTTTTGGTAGTCAAGGGAGGTTGGGCTTTTATGAATCTATGTAGTTCAAGCACTCAGCAGATGAGCTTGAGGCTTGAATATGTGAAGTGCACAGTTCAAGATGCATTGGAGGACATAAGTGCACAATTTTGGAGGTCAAGGCCTGGGCTTGGGCACAGGAGGTATGCAATTTTACAGTATTGGGATAAAGGAACAACACATTGAAAAGTTACAAGTACTAACGTCACAACCTAGAGGGTTGAGACTGCACAATATGCAGTTTAAAAAGGGCCTAAAGAAGTTAAGTTGCTTGGTTGGGATGTTTTCTGAAAATGGTTGTGTGGGATAGGTGATGAATTTTGATGAACCTTGACTGTGATCACACACTTAGCATAGTTTGAAAAGATGAAAACATAGATCACATGAACAAGGAATATCCCTTCGTGTGACTTCTTTACGACAAGATACGACAAGTGCGACACTTTTGTGACAGTTCTCAGGACTTTGTGTATGGGTGACATAAATGTTTACATAGATACAAAAACTAATATACACAAAAGAATACCTTTGAAACCATTAAAATAGTATTGCAAACATGGTGCGACAACCGAAAATTCCGAAACATGAAAGTTTATGTAACTTGAAAAAGGGAACAAAAAACTCCAAGAAATCTCATGAAATGAGCTCTAATGTTTGCGAAAAAAATGTACAAGACCAAGGAAGGCTCCAAAATTAATTGTGAGTCAAAATTTTGGAGGGTGTTGCAGAAGCTAGAAGACTTGGCAACACACTAGTTCAACTCCACCTTCTCTGTGTTGGTTAACTTCTTCTGTGCAAGGTCTCTGTTCTTAAGGGGGTATTGATTCATCGTACATATTACTTTGGCCTTCCCATTACCTCCATGAATAGACATAGTCCCCCTTATACCTTCTCGGTTGAACACAACATAAGCTTCAATAAAAGTATAATGTTTCAAGTTAGCAAGGGTGGGGTAGCTTTCAAGATTAAGATGTTTCAGAGTATAATTTTTCATCTTTGGTGTTGCTCCATTGCTAGAGGGACTGGAAAGTACCCTGGAAAAGTCACGCAGGAACACGAACATTCCTCCTCTGCCAGTGAGCCTAGATGATACCTTGACATAGTTGCTCTATTCACCTCTCTGCACAAGAATCCTTTCTCTTATTTCACCTTTATTTACTTAACACGAACATTCCTCCTCTGCCAATGAGCCTAGATGATACTCTGACATAGTTGCTCTATTCACCTCTCTGCACAAGAATCCTTTCTCTTATTTCACCATTATTTAGTTATTTAAAGAGAATTGTGCATCGATAATTATTTATTTTGGGGTGGAAGAGGGATCCTGACTTATTAAGAGCAGAAGAGGTTGTTCCTTCATAGAAGCATATGGAGACCTCCGATTCAGGTGTTTTCATTTAGATTTTTACCCTTATCCACTTCTACTAGTTGGATAGGCATGAAGACATTGAAACATCAATATCAAGTGTCAGTAATGAGGTTTTTGGGCTAGACATGGGTTTATGTTTGGACGAAAAATATCCTTACACATGGATCGTATTTTCTGTTAGAACTTAATCAGCCAAAAGATGTAACCAACACGAGGAAGATGGATAGAAGTTTATCCAAATGCTAAAGTATCACAAGACTCTTTATAGTTCAGCCACACACATACTTAGAAGCAATAACATGTTCATACACAACGGTTATTCACATAACAAAAACCAAAATAAAACTCAAGCAAACAAACAAACAACAAAAGAAAAGAATATGTATAGAGTGGAGGGCATAACCCTTGATATTCATTAAAAATATTGTTTTAAGTATTGGAAATTGATAGGGATAGAGTCAATCTTCCTGTCAAGTGATTGAAGATGATAAGTGAATTGGGTAAGAGTTTCATGGACTGTGAATGGCCCAACCCACAGGGACTGAAACTTAATGTGTTTTCCTTTGTCCTTATGGGATTTATCCCACTTTAAGACTAACCCACCCAAACTGAACCTTTTTTCCCCTACAGATTTCTTGTCAAACCACCTCTTGATATGATTCTTGCGAAGTGAAATTTTTCCTTTTTCTTTCAACCTTTCTTCCTATAGCTTGTGAAGGGTATCCATCCTATGTTGTATTAATTAACATGACTTGCCTTGGGATTGTTTTGAGAGTTGGAGTGCAAGAAAGTAGATGTTGGTGTCAAGCCAGGCAGTAACTCTATAGGGAAAAAAATAAATTGACTGTATTATTCCATCAAGTCGGTCATCATTATATACATGAGGGAGAGACTGTTTAGTTTGTCTCCCAATGACTGTTCATATTTCCTATCTGTCTATTTACAATAATTCACCCAATCATAAGGATTAGGTGTCAACATTCCCCCCATTAATCTGAAGGGATGCTGGTGAGTCCAAGCATCATTCTGAATCATTTAAGCTTTTCCCTTCCAAGTGCTTTGGTGAAGATGTCTGCAATTTGCTCATTTGTGGAACAATGACGGAGATGGATTGTTTTGGCCTCAACATAATGTCAAATCAAATGATATTTACTATTGATGTGCTTTGTTCGATAATGGAACTTTGGGTTCTTGGCCAACTTTATTGCAGAGGTATTGTCAATCATGAGTGGAGTTGATTGTACTTGCTTTACCTACAAATCTTCAAGAATTTTCCTGAGCCACACAATTTCTTTTATTGCTTTAGCTACTGCCACATATTCTCCTTCTATTGTGGAATCTGTTGGAAATGATTGTTTGCATGATCTCCAGGAGACAGCTCCTGATCCAAGACTCATAGCATATCCTAAAGTAGATACCCCAGTTTCTTTGTCTCCATTGAAGTCTAAATTAGAGTATCCAATCACGCTGAAGTCGTCCACCTGTGTATACTTGATTCCAAAGTTTCGAGTTCCCTTCAAGTACCTTAGAATTTTTTTTGCAGCAGACCAATGTCCCTCACAAGGCTTTTGCATAAACCTAGAGAGGATTCCAACAGCAAACGAAATGTCTGGTCAAATAGTAGTTAGGTAGTTGAGACTTCCTACAAGCTGTCTATACTTTGTTGCATCCTCAAATTTGTTTCCTTCAATAGATGTGAGCTTTAAGTTTTGTTCTATTGGAGTAAGTAAGGGGATTGCACTCTGTCATACCAAACCTATTCAATAGATCTCCAATGTATTTCCTTTGAGAAAGAAATATGGATTTTTTATGCTGGGTTACTTCAATGCCAAGATAGTAATGAACATAGCCCAAATCAATCATTTCAAAACTTTTCCCCAATTCCTTCTTTATGGATGCAATGTAGCTTTCATTGTTCCCTGTCATCAAAGATCATCTACATATACCACAAGATATACAATCGTTTTTCCAACATTCTTGACAAATAAAGTTGCATCAAGATCAAAATGTTTGAAATTGAGATTTAGAAGATGCTCAGTTAGTTTTTCATACCGGGCTTGCGGTGCTTGTTTGAGGCCATACAAGGACTTCACAAGTTTGCGTACTTTATGTTCTTCTCCTTTCACAGCAAATCCTTCAGGCTGGGACATAAAAACATTCTCTTTTAGATCTCCATTCAAGAAATCAATTTTTACATCCATTTGATGGACTTTCCAACCATTCTGAGCTGCTAGTGCAAAGAGTGTCCGGATGGTAGCCCATTTTGCTGTGGGGGAAAAAGTCTCCTCATAATTGACCCCTTCCTTCTGTGCAAAACCTTTTGTCACAAGCCTAGCTTTGTGCTTGCCAAGTGAGCCATCAGCTTTATACTTTTTCTTGTAGACCCACTTGCGGCCAATTGGTTTGGTTCCAAATGGAGGATCAACCAGCTTCCAAGTGTTGTTCTTTATGAGGGTATCATACTCCTTTTGCATCGCTTCTTTCCATTCATCATGAGAAGTAGCTTCTTTGAAGGAAGTTGGTTCAAAATCTATAGAAAAGTTCAATTCACAATCATAAGAAACATCCATATCAATAGGTGAATTAGAGTCATCTACATCACCTCCATTTTGCCGGGTTGAATTTTTGGTTCCTGTCTTTCCAACTTCATCAGGATGAACACTTTCAAGTGTCTTTGTGAGCCACTTTGGGTGACCTTTCTCAGATGGTCCAGGCTACTCTGTTGATTGAGTTGGGACTGAATCAAGATTGAGTCTCCCAATTCTATCAATTACATCACTTAAAGCATCATCCGTTGTTGGAGTTTCATGCGGGGGAGAGTGTTCTTCAGAAGAAGATTCGACATGTTGATCTAGTATAGGAATCCCCCCTTCAAGATGTGGAATCTGAATATCAAATTCTTGAAATGATTTTGCTTTTGTGAATCTATCCAAGCGATCAAGTTTCCGCTCAACAACATTGTCAGTTTTGGACGATTCAAGGAAAATTACATCTCTAGATACAACAAACTTCTTCATCATAGAGGCGGTATGCTTTGGAGGTGTTTGAATACCCCAGGAAGATACACTTACGACTTCTAGCACCAAGTTTGTTTCTATGTACCTTTGGTATCAAAGCATAACAGGTGGAACCATAGACCCTGAGATGTTTTACCGAAGGAACATGTCCATACCACATTTCATAAGGAGTCTTGTTTCTTATAGCATTAGATGGACATCTATTCTTTATATATGCAGCACATAGAATAGCATCAACCCAAAACATTATCTTTACATTTTTGAAGAAGAGCATGGATCGTACCATATTTAAGATTGTCCTATTCATTTTTTCAGCTATACCATTCCGTTGGGGATTATAAGGCACAGTTGTTTGATGTTTGATCCCATGTTGGCGAAGATAGTTTTCAAATTCATTTGATGTGTATTCTTTTCCATTATCAGTGCGAATAGACCCAATATGGAATTTTGCATCATTTTCAATCCATTTATGAAAATTCTTGAATGTTTGAAAGGCATCATATTTGTTCTTCAATAAATAAACCCAACACATTCTGGTGTAGTCATCAACAAATGTCATGATATATTTATTTCCATTTTCAGAAGGAACAGGCATTGGACCACATAAATCTGAAGGAATAAGTTCAAGTTTCATATGTTCTCTTGAATGTGAATCATGAAAAGACTATTTGCTATGCTTTCCTAGAATGCAGGTATCACATTGCTTAAGTTTCCTAGGAATTGTAGGCAAACTAGCAACACCATTTTTCTTCAACAAGCGGAGAGTGTCATAGTTCAAATGTCCAAATCTAGCATGCCATAATAAACTTGATGGAAGTGTACCTTCTTCATGATGAGTATTGTATGAGAAATGTTGTGCATGCGCAGAGGTTCCTTGCAGTTTGAGAAGCCTTTCTTCTTCTATTCCCCTGATGACAAGTGAGTGGTCAGACGCTTTTCTTACCTCAAGCTTGCCATCAAACATATGAATGGAATGACCTTGCTGGTGGATGTGGACCAAGGACAACAAGTTTCTCTTGAGTTGTGGGAGATATAGAACATGATCTAGAAGAAAGTCTGGAAGATCAGGCGGTTTAAGCCTGATTGTGCCAAGCCCTGATGGCTTGATTTTTGATTGATCTGCAAAGTATACTGCTCCATCAACAATGTTAGTGAAATCTTCAAAAAAATATTTTCTATGAGTCATGTGGCAGGTTGCTCCTGAATCAAGAAACCAATCATTTTTCCAAGAATCAAGTGAAGCATTAAATAGATCTTCATTTACTCCAATATTACATTGTGCCACAACATAGTGAGCATATTCAGGTGCTTTAACTTTGTCTGTATCATCAATTTTACCATTCTGTTGGTTTCTTTTTTGCTCAATTTTGTCCCATGGTAGCTTGCATGTAGAGGCATCATGTGATCCATTTCTTTTGTAGCGAATGCAGTGCAAATCTGCCTTTTATCCTTGAGAATGTCTGCCCCCTTGCCTCCAAAATATCTTCCTCTTCCTCTTCGTCCACCTCTTCCTCTTGTATATCTCGAGCAAGATGCTTTTCTTTATGAGCAAGGCACACAGCCTCTTTAGAAGATGCAGGGGTTGTCTTCCTTCCAAAAGCTTTCTCTCTTTGAGATTTCCATTTGCTTGCAATGACTTAAGATAATTGGAGTACGTAGGATAAAGTGCCTTGGGAAAAGTTATAAAAGGAATATCCAATTTAACCTTAGTGGATTTGATATCATGCGTTATAGATTTTACTTTAGATGCAAAAGCAAGAGGATCATTATTTTGCAGTTCAAGAGTGAAGAGTTTAATCATGAGTTGGACAACTTCAAGTGCAGAATGTGAGTCATAGGGTTCTTTTAGCTTTTGTAAGGCTTCAAAGGCAGTTGAATATGATGAAATATGGTGAATCACCTCTTCATTTACAAATGATGCGATTAATGCATAAGCTTTTATGTTCTTGTTTTCCCAAATGACGAGCTATTTGTCTGAGGTAGGCTGTACTGGGTCATTGTCTCCTTCTCTAACACACACTCCTTTCCACAACTCATTAAAAATGAGGGTGTGCTTTATCATCCGGGACCATTCAAGATAGTTCTCCTTGCCAGTGAGAACTATTCCCACCATGGATATAATTGAATGCATTCTGTAAAAAATTATTTCTGCTGATAGAAAAATACTTCTGCTAGCAAGAAAAAATCTGTGTACTGTAAAAAAATACTTCTGCTAGCAAAGAGAAAAACTATATTTTATCCATATAGAATATCACCATTTGTATTTTCAACATTATTTCATACAGTATATCAAGCATCCATGCCCTTGACAAGAAGGAATTTCTCATAGCACCATTATCAATATATTGTATTCCTTAAATCTAGAATGACTAATAAAATAAGGAAAATATTGAGCAAAATTGTTTCTGCTCAATGCCCCTTTTTTCTCTTTAGTGATACCAAGGCTAGTCAAACACCTTCACAGTCTTAACATCTACCACACAAAAATAAACTATTACTCCTTTAACCTTCTGCGCTGATACAATCATAAAAACTGTGGTGAAAATTACGGAAATTTGGCCAAAGCAAACCATGTATCCCATCCATATCCATGCATAGCCATGCTGTCTCACCAAATATTCATGCGCAGGAGCGGCAGAACATATGGAAGCTTTCGGGCAAATAATAACTATAACAGTGTTCAACGGAATGGTGTTTTCATTGAAAGACTATATGCGTATTAATAATCACTGTAACAACGTTCAACGGAATGGTGTTTTCATTGAAAAAATATATGCGTATTAATAATCACTGTAACAGCATTCAACAAAAAAATATATGCGTATTAATAATCTAGCATCCACATCTAATCTCATATATCCAGCATTCGCATCTCCACGATACCCAGCTTCTCCACCAGACTCCAAACCGGACCATGCTCACCGCAGCTCCTCCATGTGACAGCATTCAATATTGCAGGTAAAGGAGTGTGTTGGTTGATATTGCAAACCGTACAGATGTGCATGAAAAGCCAAAACAGAGCAACTTGAAAGGAAATCAAAACCCAAGCGATGTCAATGGAAAGCCAAACCCAAGCGATGTGATTGAAACGCAAAGTATGCAAGTAATGTCAGACAATGATAGCGCAGTGAGAGAGCGCAGGTATAGAGAGCGTAGGTACAGAGAGCGCATGTATGGCAGAAAGAACATAGGTATTGTCAGACAGAGAGTGCAGGTAATCAGTCGCTGAATTATATGAAGATTAGAAGAGCAGACCAGGAGTTGCAAAGACATAAAGGCTAAAAAAGGAGATCGGTCTGATACCATGTCAAGCCAGGTAGTAACTCCATAGGGCATAAATAAATTGACTGTATTATTCCATTAGGTCGGTCCTCGTTATATACATGAGGCAGAGACTGTTTAGTTCGTCTCCTGATGACTATTCATATTTCTTATCTATCTATTTACAATAATTCACCCAATCACAAGGATTAGGTGTCAACAGTTGGGCGGGAGGATGGCTTATTTTCCGTACACCAAGAAGTAAGGGGAGGTGTTCAGGGAAGGTTTCTATGTGACTTAGTAATCCCATAAGGCATTTACCAAAGTGAACTGTCCGTTTCATTGCTCAGAGAATATGATCTTTTTGATATTCTGTATTAGGTTCTTATTCGTGGATTCAATAAGACCATTCACTCGCAGATAATAATTAGATAAGTGTTTTAGTACAATGCCATTTTCCAATGCAAAATCATAAAGTATTAGCGATGAAAAGTATGTTGCATTATAAAAAAAAGATAAGTAGGAATGTCGAACATGGAAATAATGTTTTGTTGTAGAAAGTTGATCACTTCCTAATCATTCACCTATTTGAGTATAACTACTTCTATCCACAACATGAATTAATATATGGCAGTAAGGATTTAGCGGTGCTGCTGTGATGAATGCAGGAAAATTTCTCCAATAACATCCAAGCCCCACTTTTGAAAAGTTTCTTCCACTAGAATGGGTTGCAATGGGGTGGCTGGCCTCTTTTCTTCTCTGAGCACACCTCTAATAGACTAAACACTTGTCGGTATAAACATGAGAATCTTTGAATAATTTTGGCTATTAAAACATAGCTCACATAAATTTGTGTGTTTTTTTGTTCCTTGCGAAGAGTCGTGTGGTCGGTCCAACGTGGATATCATGTAATACCTTTTCTAAATCATGCGCTTGCAAACACCTGAGAAGTACTTCGTTATGTTTCTTTCTCAATAGCAGACCATGTACCAACTGAGAGGATAATGCTTTAATTTTGTGTTCCCTCTTCTCTCCTGAGGAAAAGTGGGAGTGCACTATTTCATCCTCAAGTTATTGGTGCACATCCATGTACCAACCGTTTGTACTAGTAGTGGGGGAGGCTCGCTCAATGTTAGACATCTCAATTTCTTGCTCCCACCCTGAAAGATCTTCTTCTTCTTCCTTTGTGTTTATTACTTCTTCCGCTAGTTGACAAAGACCATGGCCTTTGAATTTGTGAATTGGCTTGATTTCCATATCATATTATTGTAACTTGGTCATCCAGTTCACTCTCCATTCACCCAATTCTTGTTGAAAGAGAAATGATTGGATTGCTTGGTGCAGGACAAAGATATCACAATGAGTTTTCAATAGTTAGGGCCTAAAAGAATTTACCATCTTTTATACAACACAAGCTTTTTTTTCCACGACAGGTATTTAAGCTCTAGCCCTTGTAGATTCGTGCTGATGACAGAGATGCATCGCTCATTTTTTAGTTCGTCCTTTTGAGTGAGTACATTGGTGAGGTAAGTGTCAAAAGTGAAATTATAGTGCAAGAGAACCTTATCGAAGTATGCATTGTACAATGCAGGTGCTTCTATTATAGCTTGCTTAATATAGGAAAATTCATCTTTTTCCATCCACATCCTTCTTCACCATATCCTATATTGGCTTGACAATTTGAGCGTAGTCAAAGATGAACTTGTGAAGGAAGTTTATTTTCCCCAAGAAGGATTTCATATACTTTTTATTCATCGGGAAGGGAATATGCATGATTCTCCTAACACTGTCTTGGTCTACCTTAATGACACCTTTGGAAATGATGTGGCCCAAGAGATTACTCTCAAACGCTACAGAGATAATTTTCTTTCTTGGTATTTAAGGATATCTTATACTTGTGAAATTTCTCAAATATCTTCCTTAAGTGGCATATGTAGTTTGACCTTTGTTTAGAGAATAATGTTACGTCATCAAAATAGACCACTATGCTTCATCCAATTAGTCTAAAGAAAGCGATGTCCATAACACGTTGAAATGGTGCACCAATGTTGATTATCCCAATTCACATTTGCCTGAATGTGAATGTGGCTCACTTCGTTCGAAAGGTGGTATTATGTATGTTAAGATCTAAAGCTGAAACCTAGTTGTATCTAGAATAGCCATCTAACAAAGAAAAATTTCAGACCCTAATACTATTTACATTATTTTTTCCATGGATGACGCAGGGTAGTTATCCTTGTCCGAGGGGCAGTTGAGATTTTGGAAATTTACACACAAGTGGATTTCCTCAGACTTCTTTCTCACTGGGACCAAATTTGATACCCATGTTGAGTTACGCAGTCTGTATATGATTCAAGTATCCAACTGTTTCCTCAACTCTTTATGGATAAGAGGTTGAAGTGTTGGATGTACTTTTCTTATCTTCTCTTGGAATGGCTTGGCCCCTTATTTTATTAGTGTTACATGCTAGACGATTCACATGTCATATGTTTTAACCTCATAATTCATCCATCTGAACATGTATCGATAGTACTTGAATAAGTAGATAAAGGCTCACTACACTTGTGGTCTACATAAAGTACCGAGATTGACATACTTTGGAAATTTTTTTGTTCCCAAGTTAATCTATTTCTGCGAAAGTGTGGAACTATGGGTTTTAACATTGATAGGTCCTCGGAAGTGATTCTATAGGTCATTCAGTGTCTCCAATGATACCACACCCTTGGGGATGAGATTTCCTTTACTTGTATTGGCTATATCCTGCAATTCCTTTTCATACTTGTCCTCATCGATCGATGTGTTTTTTAACACATCATCGTTCACCATGAAGTACAATATCTTCTAGTCATCGAAAAATGCATAAGTTAGCGATATTGTTGGGGATGGAAGCCTTATAATGAATTTCAACAGGAAATCCATTCCTCAATGGTGACAACCTAGAAAGAACATTTTCTAATGCATCCACAGCTGTTATGCATTCTTGGCTCATGAATAATATTGAAATTTTGGAAATGTGAAATAATATTCCATACCTCTTGTTGATAACTTCTAACATTAGGTGACACACAATGTATGTTATTGCGAACATGTCGCATCGCAATTTCTAAGTAACATGCTACTTTCAGAATGGTAACATTGAGGTGTATGGCTCTTTGCAAGACCAAGATGAGTGCTTCATAGTCTGTTGTGTTGTTCGTGCACTCAAATTCCAAGCAGATAGAGATCCAATTCTTTCTCTACAACGGGTCAATTAAAATGCAACCAGCTTCTAAGCCCTCTGGTGTTTTGGAACCATCAATGTAAAAATTCCACGTATTATATATATAAGGACTGGGGACTACACTATTACTCTTACTACTACTACATACTATAGAAAGGTAATTTTCACTAGTCAGACTAAGAAGGAGCTCCAACTTTGTATCTGGTGGAACTTGGGATGGCTGCACAAGGTAGCAACCTAGTTGGGTTTTGAGGAAGCAATTGCCAAAAATTAGTGTTGTGAAAGCCATTAGTTCATTCTGTCTGTTGAAGGGAGTGATAGTGTGATTCATATATCTTTTTGAATACACCCATATATAATTATTTTTTCCCTTATATGGAAGCCATAGATGCGACCAGTCTGTGGCAAAGTACCATTGTATCTTGCTAGACTAGTCTTCGCTCAATAAGACTCTATATGCTTTTGAAATGTCCACAATCACTATGTTGATACATTGGTGGACTCTTCCATTGGATAATAAGTGTATAATGACATCTATGAGTTCACCAATCGCATATAGATGAATTTTGTCTAGTTGAATAATATATGCATCTATTTTGTCCCATTTTGCATTGATTTTCTTGGCAACAGATAATGGAATTATGTTCACCGATGCACCAAAATAAACCAAGCAATTGTGTACATTAAAAATAAATATTTTGAAAGTTAACAAGAAAGGTGGGCATAGAGTGTTTGCATCTATTGTTAACGCATTGAGTATAGATTCGAGATAACTGAAGAGTTACGAAATCCCTTGTGTGAAGAGGCAAAATTACCTATGGTGGTATGCCCAAGTGCTCATAAGGGGATGTCCCACTAGCTTGTGATCTTTGTTAACTCAAACATTGAAATGTTTGCATGAACCTTCTTCATGTCATCAACTATGTTGCAGTCCATAGTGGGAAGAATGGTCGAAGTGTCTAGGGATGTAACTTGGTATGCAGGATCTGGAGTAATGGTTATGTCTTTACTACTCATGGAAGCCCTTTTCATTGAGACTACTTTTCCAGAGTTTCTCTGAGTGTTATACACTAAGTTGATCGGTGGACTGATTTTCCTCAAAAAAAATTCTTTAAATTTCCTTCTTTTTCATCTCAACTATAGTGGTTGGCCCTTTTCTTCTTAGCTTGTACTAGTTGGTCTTCTTATGGGCTGGACCATCACTCAGAGGATTCTTATCAATAATACTCTTTTGGGCTATCAGTATATAGTTGAACATGTTTACTACATTCCCGACACTTGGACTCTCATCACGTGCAACAACTTCTTCCTTTCTTTTGAAGGATTAGTCTGCTCCTTAGCCATCACTGCATTAAAAAGATGTGTACCAAGCATGCTCATGGCCTAATTCCACTATGGGCACATTTTCTTTGAATGATATTCTTGATGATACAAATAGTATTGATATGTGCTCAATTTTTCAATATTTAATACAAAATTGGAGCTATAGGTTGACTTTACTGGTTGGTTTCTATTACTGCCGAAGGTTTAAGTTTGTCTTAATAGTTTGAATATTGGAGGCTTGGTACTTACTGGGGTGTCTCTTGATCTTGTTTTGAGTTCTGCAATCTCATTTGATGGAGTATTGACAACATGGGTCAAGCTTTCAATATCAAATGATTCTTTCTCTTTGGCCTTGCTCACAAAGGGCCTAAGACCTTTTACATGTGTCCTTGGAGTCTTTGGTTCGTTCATAATTCGAGATGAATTTGATTGCACACAAGTCCTTCTCAACATCAATAGCCTCTTTATAATTTTCCATTAGTGTTTGTTTCGTGGTTCACTTCACAAATTGTGAAATGCTTGTGGGAAGGAAAAAGTGTAGTAATATATTGTGATGGAGTCATGAGGTTTCATGTTTTCTAAGAATTTATTCAAGATGTGGTTAAACCACTAATTGAATTCTTTCACTTTCTCATTTTTCTCCATATTAATATTACCCATCTCTTTCAACAACATGGTAGGGGTCTTATCATCAACAAATTTTTCGAGGAAGATTTTGTTGAACCCCCTCCAATTCTGAATGGAGTTTGGGGGAAGGATATGATACCATACAACTTCTGCCATCCAAGGTGCATGGAAAAATTCTACATGTAACGTCATCATGACGTACCTCAATTGTCTGCAGATGTAGATAAAACTTTCCCATATGGTGTTCAACCTTCACTATTGTATTAGGGTCATCCTTTGTTAGGATCTTATCTGCATGCATTGGCATCTTTTGTAAAACACCTGGAAGTGCTAGTGGGCCTTGATTCATCCAATCTAGACCTTGTTCCTCCATGTATTCTTCTTCTTCTTCCTCATCTTCTTTGTCTAAATTCGATGGATACTCTTCTCTTTCCTCTTCTCTGCTTGACCCTTAGAAATTTGTATCCAAGATTACAATGTTATCTCCGTCACCAGCATGAACGATTGGAGGCTCTTATTCCCTTTCCATTAAGTCTGTTAATTATTCAAGAGTGGAAAGGACCATGCCTTCAAGATTATAAACTACTATCCCTTTGGGGGTGGTCTTCTTCTTCTTCGGAGAATATGGAAGACTGATTACTCCAAGGATCAATCCAACAATGTTTTCAAATTAATTGGTTATAGTACTGATGGCCTTAATATGATCATATGGGATTTCACATTCAGGCTTGGGTTGAGAAGAGTCACCAAATTTAGAAGCATGAGTAGGGGAGGTGCAATGAACATTGCTTCCATGACCAGAGGATGAGATGTTAGGGTTGGTGGGGTTATCAGCAATAAAACAATGGCTTCCCTACTTCTAGTGGCATAAATATTGATGGTGATGGACCCATCAACATTTAGGGGATCTCCTCAATGTGAAGTTCCAATTAGACCTCACACCATTTTTTTTAGGAGTCCCATCTCGTATAAAGGCCCAATTGTTGAATCCTTAAAGATTTTCCTTTGCTCTTGCTGTCAGCAAGAGAGAGGGATGCAATGGTGTCTTCAAAGAGTAAGAGGTTGTTCCTAGTGAGTGTTCAGTTGTAACTGTGTCAAGTTTCTTCTAATGCGAAGAGGGGAGAAAATTGAGCCTCTAAGTGAGAGGTAATAGTACCACCCAAGAAGAGAAACAAACAAAAAAAAAGGTTCCATCTAACATCCATCAGAATAGTCCACAGTGTATCAGAAAAATATTACAACCAATAAATGAACAAGTATATGTCTAATATCCTATGGAATAGTCCACAAGGATGGGACAACAATAACAACCATTATAATAGATTCTCAATATGATAAGGACTAAAATAACAAAACTAGTTAAACTATTTTAGCACATGTGAAATCAAACTTGAAATACACACATCTAAAAAATAGTCTTACAAACATTCATAGTCCATGATGCAAAACATGCAATCCTTGATGGATTCTATTATTAAATAAAAGTCACAAGGCACATGGTTACAATGTACATCACTAGCTCTAGTAGTGGAGCATTGGAGGCATGCCTTTCTCCTCAAAGAACTAGCTTATCTGCTTAATGCCTTGTGGGAGGAGCCAAGGTGAAAAAGTCCTTTGCTCATACAATGACATAGTATGTATAACCAAGGGTGATTCATTTACCAAACATGTGATTTTTGACTTCCTATGAATTTTAAACTTCCATGAATCTTTACATTCCATGTGTGTCTTTTGGACTTCCACTTTACAATACATTTTGATTACGATATACATGATCCACAATAGTGATGTGGCCTATAACCACTCATGACATCACATGACATGACACTGCTGACACGAAGTGCTTGATGATGTGGAAATGTCAAGTCATTGTTGCTACTAAGTGTTGGATGTTCTCTTGGATGTGCTTTCTCTTCAGCTCCACATGGCTTGGTGATGAAAAATCTTCAATGATCTTCAGTCTTGGATAGCAGTCGCAAACCAGTGTCCCTTTTCTTTCTCTTGATTAATCAACCTGTAAGTTGAACTACATGAGAGTCTTTAGGAATGCTTCCATCCTTCTTCTCATTCTCCATCATATTGCCATGACATGATAGGGTACCTGTTCCTGCAGTCCACTCATGATGAGATGACATTAATCTGAAAACCTCCTAGTCTAGGATGAGGCTTTTTGATCCACCAACTGAGCCTAAAAAAAGTGACATACTAGGAAGAGGGACTTAATGTCTACGTAGTGCCCACATATACTAGTCAGGAGGAAGAGCTTGATATCTAAGACTACACAGTGTCGTAGCTCAGGGAGGCCTTATTACACCAAATATTGTCACCATGACTATTTGCAGTCAGTATAGGTCTATCATCATTCATACTGTCCTCCTTAGCAAGTCTCAAACCTCAGCTCTTCATGTCAAGCTTTAGAAATGAGAGAAAGACTTTAAAAATCAATAAAGCTCCAGTTCCGCACTTTTTGTTAGTGTTACATGTGGTCCCACACCCCTTGTTCATGTTACCTGCGGACCTGCCCACTTTGTCTCTAAAGGAGTGGGTGCAGACCCCTGTGAAAGTAAAAAAGGCGCAAGTTTATTCTTAAAAACTCACTTGTGGTTAATTTTCGATGATTCTAAAAGGAATCTTAATGTTGATGTTTCGCTCCTAGGTAGTTCATGCATCCCAAAACGAAAGGAGCTAATCCCTTGATGAGAGAAGCTTATCCCTTTGAAGGAGGGCTTTATCCCTTTGAAGGTGGACCTAGTAACTTCCCTCCATTGCACTATAAATTAAGGCATTGGGCTGGTTGCTAGGGAGGTTAGAAGCTGAACATTTTTTAGGGTAAATGCTGTTGGAATTCAGACTTCCTAGTTAAGCTTGAGAGGAGAGATTACATACCTTTTGGCTTCATTGGGAAGAGAGTGAAACTTGTCAAAGTAGAGGAGATTCTTGCTGGACCCTGGGAGGAGCTTGTACAGCATCAAGGCACCAAGATTGTAAAGTTCTTCTTTGATTAAAGTTAATACAATCAGATTCATTTTTCTCAACAAATTGTCTTATGTGATTTGTTTCATGAATTCCTTGATCATCATGATAAATATGCTTTATTATATTGGCTTTTCAGGTGCTATTTAATGTGTGTGCTTGTTTGTGTTTGTAGATTCTTTAGAAGGGAACCCATTCGGATCAACGGAGCGTGGCTTCCACAAACTTGCACTGGACCCGAGGTAGGCATAAAACACTTGTTTGCCTTTAATTATAAATTGCATATTTAGAGAAAGATAGAATTTGTTTGGTTTTCTTGTCGCTAGATATCATTAGATACTAGGGAGGTCGGTGTTGTCCATAAGAATGACTTATCCGGCTTACAAAATGGCAACTCCACTGGGGACTTGAATTTTTTATTTTTCCTTTGCTTTTACTTTGACTTGAGAAACTGTATCTTTGTTTCTATTTTTAGCTTGATGTGTGTGGGATTGGGTAGGTTTAGTAGATTTTGAATTATTATTTTTCTTGTACTTTTGGGAGAGGACCGCACCCTCTGCTTGTAACACAGTGCAGACATACCTGCACTTTTTCTTTACACAAAGAGCGGTACCACACCTGGGTATACTGGGGGCCTACGGACCCTATCAAAAATTTTGAAAAACTTAAAATTTTCTCTTTTAGTCAGCTTAGGATTTGTTTATGTGCTTTTAGCCTCTGCCCAGATCTTCATGTGACTTGTCAGGAACTTTTCTTAGGTTAATTCCATTGGCATTAGGGTTTTAGGTGAAATTCCTAGAAGTTTTGTGTGCCGGGCTTGATTTTTGTTTTGGTCTTGTAGTAACTCAGAGCTTAGAAGCCTTAGAAACCTCAGATCACCTTGGTTTTTGTTGGCCTTCTTATGAGTCTGACCATTTTGCAAAATCTGCCTTTGTTGAGGAATCCATCTTGTTTTTTCTCTTTGCGAAACTTCGAAAGGACTTGTGTTCAAAGTTTTGGATTTACTTTTTTAGAAAAGAAAATAATTAAGCTGGTTGTTTTTTGACTGATTTGTGATTCTAGAAAAATTAGTCCTTAGTTTGCTTATACCTAAGTAAAAGATCCTTGAAAAGAAATCTTGTAAGCTTTTACTTCAAATAGTTGTTTAGAATTTATAGATGTCAAGATTAGATTTTTCCATAGTTTTGAGTGTTTATAAAAATAAAAAAAATCTCTTTTGAAAAAGTTTGTTTTAGTAGTATTTGAGTGTTTGAAAAGAAAGGGAAATTTTCATGAGCATAACTAGTTGTCTCATTTTTTATTTCATTGGAAAAGACAAAAAGTTCTTCTTTTTATTTGTTTGTTAAGGAAAGATTTGTTTTTACAAGCATTTTCATTTTCAACTCTTTCTCTAGCTAGAAATTCATTGAAGGAAAAGGATTGTTTTTCATCTTAAATACATTTTTAGTGTTTTGGAGTCGAGTCTTCACGCCATAACTTTCATCTCCGCACCTTTTGACTTAAGAAAAAAACAAGAAAAATAACGCTTAAAGTAAAATCTATCTAGTAATCTTTTTATTTCTAGGGCTCTTTATCACCAACATAGCTTAGGCTAGTATCTTGGAGTAGGGAGTAATTAACTCTCCAAGATAGTAAAACAAACAAGTCGTTGTATCTTGCGGTAGGAGATAAATTCCAATTGTTACATCTATGCTCTAGGAAGCTCCTCTTATAGGAGTCAAGCACAAGATCGTGTCCGAACCAGTGGGGTAATCAATCCTTCCTCATTGGGAATGATACTGGATATACACGTATTAAAAACGGTAAACCTCAGATTAACTGTTGTCGAGGAGCCTGGGGTCACTTGTTGGTAAACCTTGGATTATGTCAAGGAGCCTTCAAGGGCATTGAGCTTGCTACTCTACCCTTGCGTGTGTATCGGATCATAGACTTTTCCCCCAGATATATTTGTTTTCGTTGCTAACCATAGTGACCATATTCTATAGGATTCTTTCCTAAGGTGACGGTGGAGGGAAGATCCCACTGTACCTGGAGCAGACATCGGCTAGACTCACTTGGATTTTCGAGGGGGTTCTCCTCACTCGAGACGATTTAGTGGAGAAACTTGTGCCAGTCTATTCATTAAGCAGGTTGCCGAGGTAACTGTTCCAACTGCCATTTCTGTATTGAACTATGTGACATTGGATTTCATCACCAACTAGTGTTTTCGGTACGGAAAGTTATTGTTTGTGTGTGGTTTGATCTCCTAGATTCTTTAGGCGTGTGATTCAAAATTGTTTGGTTCTTTAGAGACTTTAGGTGGTTTTCATTGAGATTTTTCTTTGTTTGTGTGTGAAGTAGTTAAAATATTTAATCGTGGCTAAATTACTAAGGAAGTCTCGTAGACATTGGGGCCAACCTCTTGAGTTTTCACTGAGCCAGCTTGAAGGGCTTCAAGCCCTTGTAACTCCTAGCGATAGTAGAGTTGGGTCACCTGAAGAAGGAGAGTCTTCTTTGGTTGTACAACTTGATTACCAAGTCCAAGCACCAGAGTATATTTTAGAACCTGTTTCTTTTTCTGAAGTTACTGGTAGTTTTTCTTCTACTAGTGATTTAGCTGTGGAACCTGAAATATCTAAACCTGAAACTGAACCTGTTGCTACTCCAACATTAGGATTTGCCTCTCCAACTTCCAGTGGTCCTGGTTCACCTGGGGTAGAAAGAGTAATTACCTAAAATCTTCCTTCTGGACTTATTGCTATTGAAGAACTTGTTACTCCGAAAGAAGGTATCTCTATCCCTAAAAATCAACCAGCTATAGAACTTAGGGAGCGTGAATCGATCTTTTACAGTCCACCTAGGAGGGATGCTTGGTATCTTTCATTGACCAATTTTTTGGAAAACCCAGGACTAAGTTTTTCACCACCTCGCATTCCTTTTCACCAAACACCTAGGGGTTATTATCCTCCATTAAATATGTCAAGATTGTCGTCCATGTTTTCTCAATATCTAGAAACCTTTTTATATGATGGTCCTTCTATTCCCTCTAGGTATCAGTCACTTACTGTTACTTTTTCAGGAGCATCTCCTCAACCTATTGAACAAGGGTTATTAACTGGTAATAACGGAACTAAGCCATTGAGTGTAGAAGATATTCTTATGATGTCAGGTACTATTCCAAATCCGCAACCTCAAGGTGGCCAGTTACCCCCTAGGGGGCAGCCTCAAGGTCCTCAATTATCGCTTGGGGGGCAACCTCAAGGTACCCAATCACCACCTCGGGGGCAACCTCAAGGACAGTACATACCTACGGGACAGTACATTCCTCAAGGTGAACCCCAGACTCAGTATGTACCTCAAGGTCAACCCCAGTATCAATATGAACCTCAAGTTCAACCCTAGTATCAATACGTGCTTCAAGGTTATCAACCTCAAGGTCAGTACCCAACCCAAGGTTTCCAACCACCTTTCGGTCAATCATTTGTCCAAGGAGCTGGAAATGTACATTTGAATTATCAACCCTACCCTCAACCCGGTTATGGTCCTCAATATGCTTAACCTTCTATGGGTCCATACCCCGGAATGAAGTTAGTGTGGGATCCATCTCAATCATAAGAGATCTTGCAACTGAATGTGCAGTTGTCATCTCAAACTGGACAACCTTTGGTTTCTGGTTCACCCCAGCAACCTTTCCAGTCTACTATTTAAACTTCTACACCTTCTGTAGTGTCTCAGCCTAGGCCTACTTCACCTCAAACTCTGCCTCAAACGACTACTGCAACTATTGCAACATCTGTTCAATCTACCCCACCAACTTCTGGAGTATCTACAGCTTCGGTTTCTACTATTCCTGTATCAAATCCTCAAGCATCTTTACCTCAGTCTGGAATCACAATTCAGACTTCGGTTCAAATGCCTGTAGGAAAACCTGGTCCAAGTACTGTTGTGACAAGTTAGCCTCAATTTGCTTATCAACCATACCAGGGATAGTACCAATTCGGTACTGCTGTGCAATAGCCAGTCTATCAGTATCAACTATACCTTGGATATACATATCAACAACCTCAACAACCCCAGTACCGTCCGGTTAATCCTAGTTTTTCGGGAGGATATAATATCCCAAATGCAATTCCAATTCCTAGTTATCCTGGATATCCTCCTCCTGGGGCTGGTGTCATGACCCAGGGTTTCAGGGACCCTAATCGTCAGTTACCATTCATTTCAACTTTGGACATGCCTGACTTGTCGCACCTTACGAATGATCCAATTAACTATCTTCCGTTTTGGCTGCAAATGCCGAATAAGTTGCCTAGTGATATTCCTAAGTTTGAAGGCAAATCAGGAGAGGACACGTCGAACCATGTGATGACTTATCACCTCTGGTGTGCATGTAATTCCATTTCAGATGATTCAATCCATTTAAGGCTTTTTCAACACACTTTAATTGGTCTTCTGGCCAAGTAGTACATTGAGTTACCACAAGCCACTTTTTATAACTTTAGTCGGTTAGCTACTTCATTTTTAACTCATTTTCAGTTTCCAGTCAGATATGACAATGGCACGGAATTATTAACTTCATTAAAACAGTGAACGTCCACTTAAATTTCAGATCACATTCATGAATGGAGACGTCGACGACGTTTAGTGAAAGTTTTTATTCCGAATCAAATCTTAGTGGAATGGTTTGTCAAATCTTTATTACCGAAAATCACTGAGGATGTAGCTAAGGCAGGAGTCGTTACTGAAGAGCAAGTAATTGCATAAGCTCAGTACCTTGACTTAGTTTATATGCAGTTAGGTACGTTACACGAGAAAATCCCTGACCTTCCTAAACAAAATCAAATAACTGCAGCTCCTTCAGGGTTTGATGCCACTGATGGTATGATTGGTATGGTTAATACCAAAAGTAAGAAGAAATCTTCCAAGTATTCTTCTCCTATCATAACTTTACCAGATTCCCCGACAGGAGATCCTTCCGCAGAAATTTCCGCCGATATTCATGTTGTAGAGTCATCTACAGCCAAATCAAAATTTGGCGGTAAAAATAAAGGGAAGAAGAAAAATAAAACAGATAAAAATTCGAAAGAGAAACCCAAAAAAACAGAATCTACTGATGAGAAATGAAAACCTTGTTATCCTTGTCTCATTTGTGACGAAGAGCATTTTACAAGAGACTGCCCTCATCGTGCTGAGGTTGCGAAAATCGTCAAAGGTTCCTAAACGCCTGCTCTTTTGAAGGATCCTTTTCCTAGTCAAGACAGTGAGATGATAGGTTCTTCCTCAAATGCCTCCGAAGAACCCATAATGATGATGTCCCATGTTAGGATTGTGACTCTATCACAAGATTATGGAAGTAAAAGTCTTGTTGGTGGTAAGGAAGCAGAATCTTCTAATTCGAACCCATCAACTTCAACTCCCAGTTCCGATCCACTATAGATCGAGAAACCTAACCCAGACTTAGTAATCAAACTACCCGCCAAGGGTATACTTCGAAAGTCAGCTTTCAATCCACATGCGAGAGTAGCTCAGAACTATAACATTGTTGAAGATTTGGCTATTTCACCTTCAACAATGTCAGCTTTGGAGGTGCTGCAATCATGTCCAGCACAACGTAAATTGCTATTGTTGGCTATAGGAGTTGTTGACATTGGACTCGAACCTTTTAATTTTCGATCTAGAAAATAGTACACCTCGCTTACCTCATCAAATGGCTTTCTAGATTCCAGTGTTAGTAAAAAACAGACCTTGTTATAGGACTGTGATTGATGAGGGAGCCTCAACGTGTATTATGTCGATCCAGTGTTGGAGATCGCTTGGTTCTCCTACACTTAATCAATCCCTGATGATTCTAAAGGCCTTTGATGGCCGTGGGTTCCATCCTTTTGGCATTCTACAGGATTTACCTATAGGGGTTGAAGGGAAAACTATTAATCTAGATGTGGAGGTGGTTGATGTCCCTCTAGATTACAACCTTCTCTTGGGTTGTAGTTGGTCTTATGCTATGACAGCTGTTGTTTCATCGGTCTTTCAGCTTATAAAGTTCCCTCATAATCAAAAGATCATAACTATAGACCAGCTAGCTTACTTTTCATCCGACCCAGCCTCTTCTGAAAGTATCCAGCATGTCAGCAAAACAACTATCCCTTATAAGGATGTTGGAGTAGGACTAGTTAAAGATTCTGGTTTACTAGGAACTTTTCCTTGTCCTCCTCTCAACACATCATCTTCTACTGCAACCATTCATATGATTTCATCAGACACTATTGTTTATGATGATCCTTGGATTGTACATTTCGAATCTGAGATAGATTCATTTGGTGATGTTATGCCTTTGAGTCCATATGAAATTTGCGTATCAGGTCGTGTAGTCGTTTCCGACCCTTCTTCAACTGAAATTGACTTAATGAATGTGGTCCATGAAGAATCACTTTCAACATCAAACTCAGATTCAACAATTTTTTCCGAACTTGTTCACACTGATGAGAAAATTCGTGAAATCCTGTGTGTTGATGATTTACCATGGGAGGATCTTCATCATAAATGTTCATTTTTAGCTGGGATTGATTGCTTTGAAAATGATTTTTCATCTATTTTTACAACTGATTATGTCAAGGAACGTCAGAATCCAATGAAAAATCCTGATTTCGAGTTAAATTTGGGAAACATTTTTCGAACTTTTCCTATTGATATTTCGGTTAAGCCTGGAATTGTTGAAAACATTCATATAGGTGCCTCTTGTACGGAAGATGAAATTCAAACATATAAGGCACTATTTCAAGAATTCTGCGACATGTTTGCCTGGTCATATGAGGAAATGCCAGGAATTGACCCAGCAATTGTTGTTCATGAAATCAAATCTTACCCGGATGCTAAACCCGTCCGGCAACGTTTTCGTTAGATCCACTCGTGAAAAGCTGTTGCTGTTAAAGCAGAAGTTGAAAAATTACTTAAAGCAGGTTTCATTTATCAAATTTCGTTAACGGATTGGGTATCAAATATTGTTCCTGTTAACAAAAAGCAAGGAACAATAAGAATATGTATCAATTATAGGGATATTAATCGAGCCTGTCCAAAAGACAATTACCCAACTCCTATATCGATCAAATGATTGATGATTGTGCTGGCAATGAAATATTCTCTTTCATGGATGGCTTTTCTGGATACAATAAAATAAATATTCTACCTGCTGATCAACCAAAAACAACTTTCGTTTGCCCATGCGGGACATTTGCTTATTGCAAATTACCTTTTGGGCTCAAGAACACCGGGGAAACTTTTCAAAGAGCGATGTCTTATGTGTTTCATGACATCAAGCACATTGTGCAACCCTATCTTGATGATTTACCTGCTCATTCATTACATCGAGCTTATCATCTCATCCATTTACGAGCAATCTTTATGAGGTGTAGGCATTATCGAATTAGGTTGAATCCACACAAGTATGTTTTTTGTATAGAAACAGGTTGGTTACTAGGGTTTGTTGTTTCGAAAGCCGGCATTCGCGTTGATCCCTCAAAGGTTGAAGCTATTGTCAAATTGCCTCCTCCTTCAAGTCTTCGCCAACTCCAAAGTTTGCAAGGGAAAGCAAACATTTTACGTTGATTCATTCCTAACTATGCTGAGATCACAAAGGGTTTTACCTGGTTGTTGAAGCAGAATACTCCATTCTTTTGGGATGAGATAGTTGACAAATATTTTGATGCACTAAAACATGCGTTGACCCATGCACCGTTATTGCATCCTCCCAACTACAACCAGGACTACTTCTTATATCTCGTCACCTCGCATTCCACCATTGGAATGGTGTTAGTTCAGGAAGATGAATTCGGTAGTGAACATGTGATATATTACCTTAGTCAAACTTTAAATCCAACTGAGCTAAAATATTCACATGGAGAAATTATCATTGGTAGCTGTTCAAACTGTCCAACATTTTCGTCATTACATTTTACTATGCAAAACTACAGTAATTTCCGATTGCAACCCTATGATCTATATTTTGACCAAAAAATTGCTAGGGGGCAAGTACTCCAAATGGATTGTGATCCTGCAGGAGTTTGACTTGGAATTTGAAAAGTGTAAGTCAAAGAAATCTTTAGTTTTTGCGGAGTTGATGTGTGATTTCCCGCATGCTAGCACGGAAACTGTGGCGGAGGAGCCCATTGCAGACGAATCCTTGTTTCTAATTAGCACTTTAGATCCATGGTATGGAGATATCATCGTTTATCTCCAGACCCAATCCTTTCGGCCAGAAATTTCAAGATCAGAGCATCGAAAAATACAATTCCAGTCCCAACAATTCAAAATTATTGCAGATACACTTTATCGTCGTGGGGCACACTCTATTTTCCAGTGTTGTTTAACTCATGAGGAAGCTGAAAGGGTTCTAAATGACTGTCACTCTGGAGCATGTGGCGGTCATATGTCTGGCTTTGCCATAGCCCAAAAGATATTGCACGCTGGCTATTTCTGGCCGTCTTTGTTTAAAGACTGTATTAAAGCGGTTTGAAAATGCCACAATTGCCAAATTTTTGATCAAAAGATGTGTGCTCCACTTGCTCCTCACCACCCTATAATTGTTGTCAGTCCTTTTGCAAAATGGAGTATCAATTTTATTACATGTAACCCTCACTCAGCCAGGGGGCATGCGTATATCATCCTTACGGTAGATTATTTTACCAAGTGGGCCGAGGCGATGCCTACATTTGAGGCAGACGGCAAAACTGCTGCGATTTTTGTGTTTAATCATATAATTGCTAGGTTTGGTGTTCCACAAGTTATTATCATTGATCATGGGCATCATTTTCAAAACATTATGATGACTGAGCTTACAGACCAACTTGGTTTGCGTCACGATAGCTCAACTCCATATTATCCACAGGCTAATGGTCTGGCTGAAGCCATGATTATTTTACGAAGTGGGCCGAGGCGATGCCTACATTTGAGGCAGACGGAAAAACTACTACGATTTTCGTGTTCAATCATATAATTGCTAGGTTTGGTGTTCCACAAGCGATTATCACTGATCATGGGCGTCATTTTCGAAACATTATGATGACTGAACTTACAGACCAACTTGGCTTGTGTCACGATAGTTCAACTCCATATTATCTACAGGATAATGGTCTGGTTGAAGCCATCAACAAAGTTCTAGTCATCATGACCCGATGAATCATTGGGATTCATAGGTCGAATTGGCATAACATGCTATATTTAGCGCTTTGGGCGTATCGAACCTCAGTAAAAACGTCAACCGGTTTCACTCCTTTCCAACTAGTTTATGGTTTGGAAGCTGTGTTACCCATTGAATGAGAAATCTCGTCATTGCAAATGGCCATAGAATTACTTCCAGCCACTTCCGAAGAGGAAAAATGTTTATTGTACTTGGCTCAGCTAGATGAGAATCGAAGAGATGCTGCACTAGCAATCGAAGCTCATGCCAAAAGTATTAAATCTCAGTATGATCGAAATGTTACCCCTCGTAATTTTTCAAAAGGAGACCTAGTCTTATTGTACGACGAAGAAAATGATAAATTAGGCGCTACAAAATTCGTACCCATGTGGCATGGTCCTTATGTTGTTAAGCGAAAGCTGACAAAAGGGGCCTATGAATTGGTAGACTTTGACAAGGTCTCTTTAGGTAAACCCAGAAATGGTCTTTACCTGAAAATATATTATGCTTAAATCCGGGTGTGGAGATTTTTAGTTAGGTTAGTTTTATTTCTAGCTGGTGTGTTTTAGATTAAAAAGTGTGCTTAGCTTAGAGAGTGTTTTTTGTCATTATTCCTGCTTATCTTGATTTTACTCTTGATATTGCAGATGTCGACGTCTCTCCAAGCACACATTGTTTTCGCTGATGGTGCTTGTCATAATACACAAAACATTTCTTCTGCAACTTGGGTCATCTATTTGCCCTCTGACAAGTTGGTATCTATGCATGGGGTAAGCCTCGGTCAAACAATGAACAACATTGCAGAGTATAGTGTAGTGACTGAGTTATTATCTGAATCCATCTCATTTGGGATTCAGAGTTTGATTGTGAGGTTAGATTTTGAACTCGTTGTGTTACAGCTTAATAGAGTATATGCCATTAGAAATCCAATGTTATTGAGATTATTTTTGAGAGTTCGTCTCTTGGAACATGAATTTGACTATATTGAATATCAGTATATTCCAAGATATCTAAATACATTAGCAGATGCAATTGCTTCTCTAATGTTAAGTAGACATTTGCAATAATCATACAAGTAAATTTAAAAACATTCCATAACATGTTTTACAAGATAAGCCGGTAATAGTGATATAGTATAGCATAGAAGTGTGTCAAATATACATTATCTTCGATCATAGGTTGAAAAACACCTTATGATCGACAAAAATGATATTACAAAAAGAAAAAAATGTCATATGTGTCTACAACAGGCGATCATCCTATCATTGGTGATGATCACGATAAGAAACCACTATACGGGCCATCCTACAAAGGAACCTCCTGAAAGGTCCTGGGACCTCAATCACATAGCGTTGTAGCCTAAGAGGAATGTCATCTATGCTAGTCTCTGGAATGTCTGCTGTCAAACGCTCTAGATGGCTCTCTAATTTGGCCAAGGTCTCTATAGATTCGCCCCGTGGGGCTGGTGCTGCTGCAGCTGGTTGTTTCCTCTCATAAGCCTAGAGAGTAGCTGGTCACCGTAGACCTACATCTGCATTTGAAACTTTTTACTATCAATTTTGGGACAAAATAAAAAACAAAAAAATAAATAAATTAGAAAATGTTGAAAATGATTTTACCTGAGTCATCCCATTGCTCTCCTGGTGGAAGAGCCATGTCTGGGTCACCACGATAATCTACCCCAGCATAAGGAAAATCCTGAATAGCAAATACTTTGTTCTCCAACCAATGAAAATACTGAGGAGTAAATTGAACGACTTTTGTTCCCTCCTCAGGATGGCGGGCCATAACTGCAGCCCAACGCATTAGTTTGGGCTCTCGGGGAAGTCTAGCTGCAACGGTAAGATGCTATGGGACCAACATTGGGACCCTCTCTAGACCCAAACTCACAACTAAAGAACCATATCCAAAGGTCTTCAGTTGTTCGTTTTTTTCTCTAGTCAGTTGGTCTTTCATATTAGCCAACACAGCCTCGCACCAGTTGAAGATGGTGCCTCGAAAGCAGTCTACTGCCATCCGCATTTGGGATCCAGTGGCCACATGTAGTGTTGCGCTTCTGCAGAGCCTGGTAACAGTAAATGCAATCACTTTGAGTTCAGGACGGGAGATGGTTTTGATATCTATCCCTTTGTCTCTAGTTTGGTCATTACAGAACTATAGCCGGAGGCTATCGACAGACTAGCCACCTGGCCTAGTCTCGAATAGAGTCAAATGTTCACCTCTCTTAGGAAAACCAGTCAAAAAATCAATGTCTTCTGGCTCCATTTTGAGCTTATGGCCACCAATAAAGAAGCACTAGTCCTGTATGTTCCACCTGTCTACCACCCACTGCAAAAAGTCCACCTGGGCCCTCATGCCAGGTATGGCCCAAAATTTCGATAAACCGCATGCCTTCAATGCATCAATCGAAGGTTGATGATTAATCGTGGCAAGATCTACATTCTCATGCTCCCATTCCCACCAATCAAGCGTGATGTATACTCTACATTCAGTAAAAAAGTGGATTAGAATATTTAAAATCAAAATTTTTGGGTGGAATTTGAAAAATTTAGGTTTAAAAACTTTTCCTGCGGGGACCGCACCCTCTGTGTTAGAGACAGTGCGTGGGTCCGCACTTTGCCTTCACGTAGGTGTGGACCCCTGACCTTTTTCCCTTTACAAAAAATTCAGGGTCCATAGGTTTCCTATGCTATGCCTGCGGACCCTCGCGCGTGGGTTTTTAACCTAAAAGTTTCCTAAAAAACAAAATAAAACCCTAAAAGCAATTTTCAAACGGATGAAATGAAAGAGTAAGATGATGTGGATTACCTGGAGGAGACAACGTTCGATTCCAACAAACTGATTTTCTGCAATATTCACGGGAAGTTTCTGACCAAAAGCCCTCTTTTCTCACTCTGAAGTCAAACGGTAAAAATGAATTTACAAAAGTCCTTTTTAGAAGCTTTTTTGAATAAATGAGTTGTTAATTTGTTTATTTTTCACTTTAAAGAAGTAACTTTGAAGCATTTTTATCTATGTTAAATAGGTATGAGTAATGTTTGAGTTTTTGTGCAGGATAATGGACTTTCAGGCAAAATTGGTCATTTTCGACAAAAAACATTAGAGTCACCTTTAAGCTCTTTTCTGACTCCTAAAACATGAAAAGATTGCCGAGTTTTTCTTTTTAAACTCATTAAAACTGAACTAAAAAGACGGTCCACTTACAACACTTTTCTGACTGTAAAAACATGAAAATATTGCCGGATTTTTGTCATTTCAAATTCGATATTGGTTATAAAAGGACGTGTCATTGATCGCTTTTTATTTTTTTGGATCAGAGGCACTAATAATGAAAAGTACTCGTTGGTTGTAATGATCAAGCGGTTCTCTCAAGTATTATTTTATACTTTTTCGGGCTTTGGATACACAAATTTACGAAAAAGGACAACCATGGAGTTTTCTTAAGTTTTTTTAGACTCTCTAAAATTGAAAAACGCCGAGTTTCTCCTATACTGGACTCGTTAAAATTTAGAAGTAAAGGACCGGTTCAATTACGAACAGGAACGGACCACTTCTTCTTAGGGTTCGAATTTAAACTAAGTTGGACTCATCTGAAGGATGAACTTATAATCAAGAAAATGTTATCCTCCTCAAGCTTGTTAAAAATAAAGAGGTACTTGCCAGAAATGGTGCGGGAAAAGAGAGAAAAATGAGCCTGTTTTTCATACTTTGTGTCTCAGAAAAACATTTAACCGCTCTTGAACACGACACTTTTTATTCACTTGGGTTGGGAAATCCTTTGCTTAACAGTTGATCAAACCATATTGAAAGTCTTCAGCCAGTTTCTAGGTATAAAATTTGGGTCAATTGTCACCAAAACATCTGTTGTGTCGTTATATGTTCAAGAGGTCAGTGCAAATAAAACATTCATCTACAAAATATCTGTCATCCATCTTGACCATCCCTGAGTCTGTCCTTGCAACTATATTTCTTCAAACTTGATCTATGATTTCGTATTGTGGGCTTGCCTACGACGGATCGCTTTCTATCGACTTCAGCTCATTCTCTAGAAAGATGATCTAGAAATCGTTAGTACCTTGGGATATGCATGCCTCAATGGTAGGTTTCTCGCCTTCGACAATAGGTTGCATCATTGACCTTCTATCAAAGGATTCCTTGACATGTTCGGCATTAACACATCTATTCACATTTCATGGATTGTACTAAGTACTTTGAGAGCCATTGACATTATTGGTGGTTTCTCTCACACTTGTTAATAGTTTATATCATTGACTGGTAATCAAGTGGTTTCTACCATGTTCGACTTCGACACATTCATTCACATGGATAGAATCGTACTATTTCGGGAAGTAAAAATCAAGACCCTGGATCCAGTTTCCACCATCCAAGTTGCGAGGAATTTTGTATTCATTATACAGTCGACTATTCATAAACGGATGGCTGCGTCCATACTGTGTCTACATGTGTCAATATTTGTGATGTATTACAAGATCATTCCTATATCAGAGCAATAGTTAGTTTTCTAGTCAGTTTTGATATGACTATGGGAATGCCTACCTCAGCGATGATATGATCTCATATATATATTTTGTATTGAATGTTTTTCGAGGTTCCAACCGGGCTCTCCACAAGATGATCCTCGAAATGAAAAAGTAATTCACTCTTCTTAGATGATAAATGAAATCCTCATCTACTACAGACTTCGCACTTTAGGGGGCAATCTGTTACACAAAATATTGTCACCATGACTATTTGCAGTTAGTATGGGTTTATCATCATTCATACTGTCCTCCTTAGCAAATCTCAAACCTAAGCCCTTCATGTCAAGCTTTAGAAATGAGAGAAAGACTTTAAAAATCAATAAATCTCTGGTTACGCACTTTCTCTTACTATTACCTGTGGTCCCACACCCCTTGTTCATGTTACCTGTGTACTTACCTGCTCTGTCTCTAAAGGAGTGGGTGCGGAGCCCTGTGAAAGTAAAAAAGGCGCAAGTTTATTCTTAAAAACTCACTTGTGGTTAATTCTGGATGATTCTAGAAGGAATCTTAACGTGGATGGTTCGCTCCTAGGTTGTTCATGCATCCCAAAACTAAAGGAGCTAATCCCTTGATGAGAGAAGCTTATCCCTTTGAAGGAGGGATTTATCCCTTTGAAGGTGGACCTAGTAACTTCCCTCCATTGCACTATAAATTAAGGCATTGGGCTGGTTGCTAGGGAGGTTAGAAGCTAAAAATTTTTGAGGGTAAATGTTGTTGAAATTCAGACTTCCTAGTTAAGCTTGAGAGGAGAGATTACATACCTTTTGGCTTCATTGGGAAGAGAGTGAAACTTGTCAAAGTAGAGGAGATTCTTGCTGGACCCTGGGAGGAGCTTGTACAACATGAAGGCACCAAGGTTGTAAAGTTCTTCTTTGATTAAAGTTAATACAATCAGATTCATTTTTGTCAACAAATTGTCTTATGTGATTCGTTTCATGAATTCCTTGATCATCATGATAAATGTGCTTTATTATATTGGCTTTTCAGGTGCTATTTAATGTGTGTGCTTGTTTGTGTTTACAAATTCTTTACAAGGGAACTCATTCGGATCAATGGAGCGTGGCTTCCACAAACTTGCACTGGACCCGAGGTAGGCCTAAAACACTCGTTTGCCTTTACTTATAAATTGCATATTTAGAGAATGATAGAATTTGGTTGGTTTGCTTGTTTCTAGATATCATTAGATACTAGGGAGATTAGTCTTGTCCACAAGAACGACTTATCCGGCCGATAGGCCTAAAGGACAAGAATACACAATTTCTACATCCAGTGGTGTCAGGTTGAGGGAATGGACACTAGGAGAGCCAACTATATAGATTTGGGAGTCAAGGGAGCATTGGATTCTATGCATCTATGCAATTCTAGTACTTAAGGGATGGCCTTGATGCGTGAATATGTGAAGTGCACAGTTCAAGCCGGGATGGAGGACCTCACTACACAATTATGAAGTTAAAGACCTAATCTTTGGTAAGAGAAATTATCAATGTCATAGTCTTGGGAGGCAGGAAATATGCATTGCATAGTGACAAGAAACAATCTCACATCTTAGAGGGCTAAGACTGCATAGTGTGCAGTTCATAAAAGGCCTGGTGAAGCAAGTTTCTCGGTCCGGAAGTTTTAATGGCTAAGTGTGGGATAGGTGATGAATTGTGATGAACCTTGACTGTGATGAACCACATCTAGGGAGAAGTTCTTCCCTTCGATCCACTGAGCTAGAAGAGCTCATAGGCAGTACCAAAATATAGTAGTAGAGAGATATACAAGGCATGTTGAGGAAGATAACTTTCACTTCATCTCAATACCAATCATGGTCAACTCCATGAGGTAGAAATAATTAATAATCTATTTTAGGAATTTCATATTCATTTCGCCAACATTTGGCTATTGTCCCATACTCTCCCTCTCACAATCCTCTTTAAGTGTTTGGAACTCTTGGTATTACAATGTGTAGAAAATATGTGATAAGTTAACCCGATAATGCAATATATATCAAAACAGAATACTATAACCTACTTCTACTATCAATTTGTAGAAGCTTAAAGATCGTGCTGAACAATATAACCAGAAGAAGAAGAATCAATGGCACAATACACATGAAAATACATTGGGGAAAGCCTTAGCTAAAAACCCCACACTATTGTATTATCATACATGGTGGAAATGCATAGGAGTTATACAAAGCCTTAGCTCTCACAGCTAGCCAGCTCAAAGTACAATCGTCAAAGATGCTCATAGGTAATCTTGGCTTCTCTCCAAACTTCCTCTCTGCCCTCCAAGCTCCTATTTCCTTGTGCTATTCCCTGTGGATGATTTACCTCTTACCAAGTGGAAAAGAATCCTTCAAAACTATGCAATCCTCAAGGATGAATCCTTGACTGTGTGCAGTTTTCTCTGTGAGAAAACACATGCAACTGATATTACACTATCCTTGAACATTAATCTCAAGTGGGTCTTTCTCACAATAGACATGCATGAGTTTCTGATGAAGGAATATTCAGTTAACTGGAGTAGCACTAGTTGAGTGCATTAATGCATCGACTAACTATTAACTCACTATTAGTTCCTCAAATAGTTTGGAACTAATTTACCTGGACTTAACTTAGTAAACTGAGTTAACTAATTCCAACTCAAATATAACTCAATCTTATCTCCTTAATTTAAGGGATACCTCTTGCATGACTTCAGAAAGACTTCTAACTTGAATTTATCCAACTAATTAATTTAAAATAATTAATTATTTCCAAGTAGTTGTTAAGACTAAATTCGATTTTAATTCACAATTAATTCAAGGAAAAATTAAATTGGAATATTCTTGTTTGCATATTTAAACACTCCCTCTCAACAAGAAAGGGATTATCTGCCACCTCATTCCTGTCTCTATGGAGCTCGAATTTACACTTTGACAATGCGTTTATCAAAATGTCAGCATCTTGCTCCTCTATCGAAATATATTCCAACAACATGATCCTCCTCGCTACACAGTATTTGAGATGATGATACCAGATGTTGATGTGCTTGGAGCTATCATGAAATACTAGATTCTCAAAGAGTTTGATACAACTTTGATTATCACAATAGATCGCAGTTGGATCCATCCTCTGATCAAAGAAACCAACTAGGATTTCCGCATCCAGATGGCCTCACATGCTGCCTGACTTGCAACCATGTATTTTGCCTATTTCGAGATGAGTGAAATCGACCTTTATTACCTGTTGTACCAAGAAACTGCTGTTGAGCCAAGGTTGAAAATCCCTCCTGATGTTCTCTTTTGATTTGATCGACTCCCTACCTAATATGCATCAGTGAAGCCCTGTAGCTTCACTCCCTCTATTTGTCTGTACCGTAATCCATACTAAGATGTGCCTCTGAGGTATCTCAATACATGATTTTTCACCTTGAAAAACATCTTGGTAGGCTGAACCATCACTTGATTCAGCTGGTTCACCACATAACAAAAATTTAGTCATGTGCTCACTAAGTACATCACTGAACCCAGAAGATGCCTATACACAGTAGCCTCTACCACTTCTCTTGAAGTAGCAACCTCCTTCCTCCAGTTACCTGCTAGAGGAGTCTGCATGGTATTGCACTTCTCCATTTGGAATCTCTTGAGTATCTCGTTGGCATACTTGCCAAGACACAAAAAACTCCCCATCCTTCTGCCACACTTCCATGCCAAGGAAGTAATGCATGAGACCCATGTCTTTCATCTCAAATTCTCTTGCAAGGTCCTCCTTGCAAGACACAGTCAACTGATCATCACCAATCAATATGAGATCATCAGCATAAAGTATGATGATCAACGACTTACCTTTCACCACAATGTGGTAAAGGTTCGCATCCGCTTCACTCTTTGTGAAGCCCAACCCGGTGAAGTAGTTGTCTATCCTGGTGTACCAATCACGAGGTGCTTGTTTCAGTCCATACAACACTCTATTGAGTCAGCATGCATGCGACTCATGATCGAAGGTATCAAAACCTTCCGGTTGCTCTATATACACCTCTTCCTCCATCTGGCCATTGAGGAATGCAGTTTTCACATCCATCTCATGGATCTTCCAACCCATCTGTGATGGTAGTGCCTATTATCACGCGGATATTCCTTAGAAGTTATTAAAATAAGGAAAGGATACAAGGTAACTACAAACAAACTTTTAGACTCTGGTGTTAGCCCACCTAAGTCTCGAGAAGGCTCTCTCTTTATGATTTAAGTATGTTTGAAAAGATTTTAGGGTAGTATTAATATTCAGTAAGGTTGTTTTATTTGAGAGTGTGGGAGTTCTGAAACAAATGGGAAAACTATGCTTTTAGGCCATTGGGCTATGGAGTCAATCAGGGATAATTCACTGGACCAAGTCAAATTGTTGAGGTATGAGCTCAACAGGCAGGACAATAGAATAAAAACAAACTTTGGAGCTCGAATGGATGATATTTCTGCTCAAAACTAGAGGGCAATTAAGAATCCTCAAGTTAAGATTATAAAGAGTAAGGGAAGATAGGTCACCTAGTAGAGGGCAATTAAGAATCCAATACTAGGGACTTATTAAAGAAAAACTATAGGGATAGAGGAGCAGTTAAGAATTCCTTTATTGAGATAGTTTAGAAGAAAACATATAAATGGTAGACTGTTGATAGCAGAGAGAAATAAATCTAATTCTGATACACTTTGACTATTTTACCATTTAGATTTAAGATGCATGAAACATTAAAACATATAGAAAACGCATAAAATCACAAGGACAGAATACTTATTTGTAATTATACTACACGAGAATCTGATGAAATGCCCTCAACTTTCATTCCTTTTCCAGCAAAAATCCAGATTTGAGTACAAAAGCTTTCTTAACTTGATAGCATAGATTTACAGAGATGTTATATAATCTGCACACAATACTTTGAATGGAGAAGTATTTATACAAAAATTACATCAAAATATCTCATAACTACATGAGATATATTCTAGGGAATACAAAATATCTTTTACAAAAAGATAGAGACAAATGTAAAACTGATTGTTGTTTTCCCTTTATTTATGGAAGAGCTGGAGGTTGAAACTCGGATTTACCTCTTGCTGTTTCTGTAGTAATTGTGTGCTAGATCTTTGCTTACTTTTCCCTACTGATACTCTTTACCTATTCCTGATACTCTTTACCTATTTAGTGGACTTTACCTTAGTAAATATTTTCTATTTACCTCTGAGTTACCATAGTAAATTATAGGATATTGGTCATGTTGGTCCACCATTCTTCATTTGGTATATTCATCCTAATTAATTTCCTGTATATTTCATTATCTTCAGTGTATTTTCCAAAATTGGGCTGGACTGTGAACATGTGCTTCACTTCATGCTCAATATAGAAAATATTTTCCAAACCATCATACTACACTTTTCCTGTAGGTAGTGCTTTCACTATGGACGAGCTGGCTTGACTTTTGGTTTTTTTGTGTAGTTTCTCAATGTATTCCTCATGAGTCATTAGCTTCTCATTTATGACCAGTGGACTTGGAAGTCCTTTATCTCTTAGAATGTCATATTTTACCATAAGATCATTTATGTCTTCTTGAATGCTTTGACATCTTCTTTCTAGGTTCGGCATTAAGTTCTTCTTAGTAAGAACTTTCTTAATTTCAAGGATAGTACCAGTTCGATCCTTGATATCACATTTTTCCAGTTGTTGCTTGCTTTTTCTATTCAATAAGTTGATCAATTGGGTTGCCTCTTCAAGTTTCTCTCCCAATTCTTCCCTGGTATTTTGTATAGCCTTTGTAGCTAGTTTAAGTAACTCTGTTTGTTCACAAATGATCTGAATAGTAGACCAAATATCATTGAGAGAATCAATGATATTGGTCCATAATATCTCTCTAATATCTCTTAAACGCTTTTCCCATGTTAAGTCCTTTTCTAATGTCTTGATTCTTTCAGTCATTCTTCTATTTTTTCTCTCTTCTTCAGTATAATTAATCTGTGATAGCTCATAATTTCTTTCGAAGCCGGTAACTATTTCTTTCAGTTTCTTTATTTCAGTTGCTTGGATTTTCATTTCCTCCATAGAATTTATTAAGTCCTCTATTTTCTTTGTTGAAGTTGATGCTGCTTCTGATGTACCTGTTGTTGTTGTTACTGGCAGAGCTATTACTAGGGGAATATTTGGTGCCAAAGATGTTGCAATAGTGGTTGGCTTGCCCTATTTGGACTACAAAGCTTTTTATAGTTCTTGCTCTATTTCTTTCAGCTGCTCATTCAAATTAAGGATCAAGTCCATAAGTTCTTTATCATTTTGTTTCTCAATTACTTTTGTAGTTTTTGGATGTATGAGAGGAGGGAGTTTAAGTTGTTTCCTGAGTCAAGCAATGTCCTCATTCTTTTTCTTTATCAAACTTTCAGCTGCTTTAACATATTTGGGATCATGTCCCAATTCAATCACCATCTCTTCCAATGATTTTATCTGGGTGTCCTTAGCCTAAGAAGATGCTTTTTCCAACTGTAACTGTGTTATAGTATTACTCAGAGAATTCTGCAACTGATGTGTAGTGATGGCTTTACCGGTCAATGTGGAATATACCATCTCACCTGTTTGCTTATGGAGTTCAATCTGATCAATTGGGTGGATGTCTCTGGTGAGAACTTCAAAATTTCTTTTTATGTAATCAGCCATGGTCTTTTGCTATTGTACTGTTGGCTTCAAAAAGCTCATGTGCATATTTCCCTCTTTGATGTCAAAGGATGACATCAACCTTGTCTTATTTGTAGGAGCCATTTTCAGATATTTGGCATAGGTTTGAGCTTTGAGCTACTCATTGCTATCCTGAATCTCTTTATACTTTTCCTTCAAATCCTGACTCTGCTCTGAAACTGTCCTTAGTGATGACACTTCTACACTTTGCTGCCTACTTAGTGCTTATGTTTGAGAGGTAGATGGTGTATCCCCTGCTACTGTTGTCTGCATTGTGTCACTTCTTGTCTCTTCATATTATTGCTTGGACAAAGGATTCAATCTCTGCCTCTTCACATATACTTGGTCCAATGGCAATTTAGAGGGGCTAGTCTCATTCCTACCGCATTTTTGAATTCACTCCTCATTAATAGGAGTCTGCAATACTGGAGGGTTTCCCATGTTTCTATTAGTTTGGGTCAACTCCTTAGAAATGCTCTGTGATCCTAAATCTTTTCCCTGGCCTAAAGTATCTGGTTGTCCTGATGTCTGTGCACTATGCTCTTATGTTGGTCTTTGTGAAGATTCTTCAAGCACCTGTACAAAGGAATCCAGATTAAGTGTTTTCTCCAAATATTTCATAACATTTTCTACTTCAACTTATGTACTATCTTGTTCTGTAGGTGTTCCTTCCACCCATTCATTTTGATTTTCATACTGTTCTATCTCTGGAATCCTATGATGGATGTAGGGGGATAGCTTATGCTTTTGCCTTCTATCACAAATGAAGCTATGAGGATCATCAAGCTAGATGAAACTCTTTTTCAATCTCATTCTCTCAAGGATTTCCTCTGCCTCATTTCCTACGTTTCTATTGTTACAAATAAATGGGCATAGGTGATTCTTTATCCTTAACCGAGCTTTCTTCTTAGCCTTCATAAATTGGATTTCATCAGAGTTGATCATTTTACTGTAGTACTCCAGGGCAAATAATCTCATGGGAAGGTATTTTGGAAGTTTAAAGGGAGGCAGCTCACACCCATAAATCCTGATCTCGATATTGTTATAGACATTTTTGGGCACTGGAACCCCAATCATACATGTCCATAAACCAAGGGATCCTAAGTCCCTAAAAGTGTTGCTTCACACCCTAAAGGAACAATGTCAGATGATTACATCATCTCCCAAGATTTCTCCATAGATAACTGCTCAGAACTAGTCAAAGCTAGACCATACAGACTGCCCATTGTAGAGGGTGTGATGCATCTCACTTGCTCAGTGTAAAGGGTGAGATGCATATTGGAAAGCCCTTCTATAGGGTGTGATGGGTGAGAGTAGACAAATGGCAGAGACAGTTTGCAAGGTGGATCATCATGGAATCTTCCAGAAACTTCTCCTGTGACACTTGCCTCTCTGAATTCCCCTAGGGATGACTAAGAGATCATCAATCTCCAAGTGGAATCAAGAACTATTAGAGAGAGGACACTAATCAAAATCCCAGATGCTGACTCACCCCCTTGCAATCATCTATATATGGATCCCTCATCCCAGAGATCCAGGGGCTGGAATTTTGTATCTTGTAAGGGAGTGTTGTTGGTTTCTTGGTGGAACATCATAGTGTTGGGTGATCTAAGCTTTTCATGAGGTGAAGAAGGGCTTTCATGCTGGGAGGATGACGCTGAGTCACATCAATGGGTTGTAATCCTCTCTTCTAATCTTTATATCAATAAAGATATTCAATTTTTCTGCCACATTCTTGTATGTCTGATAGTATATTCATTTCTATGGTCAATATATATCTAGTCCTATGTTGTTTATGATTATAGATCTCTGCACTTTGAAGGTATTATGCTGCTCTGACTTTACAGGTACTCTTTGAAGTAGGGTGGTCAAGGGAGAAGTGGAAAAGACCTATTGGTGAGGAGAAGGGACAAGCGAAGAACCGAGCGCAAGATCGAGGTTGGTATTCTTTGATTCTCTCCTATCTACTTCTCATAAAGGAAAACGAAATTAACTTTAATCTGTTTGTTTCTAAGATAGCTACCCATCTTAGTGGGACTAGCAGCTCTGCATAGAGACTTCCCAGTGCAGAGGGTGTGATGCATCTCACCTGCTCAGTGTAAACGGTGCGATGCATATTGGAAAGCCCTTTTGTACGGTGTGATGGGCGAGAGTAGACAAATGGCAGAGACAGTTTGCAAGGTGGATCGTCATGGAATCTTCCAAAAACTTCTCATGTGACACTTGCCTCTCTAAATTCGCCCAGGGATGAGTAAGAGATCATGAATATCCAAGCGGAATCAAGAACTATCAGAGAGAGGACACTAATCAAAATCCCAGAAGCTAACTCGCCTCCTTGCAATCATCTATATATGGATCCCTCATCCCAAAGATCCAAAGGCTGGAATTTTGTATCTTGTAAGGAAGTGTTGTTGGTTTCTTGGTGGAACATCATAGTGTTGTGTGATCTAAGCTTTTCATGAGGTGAAGAAGGGCTTTCATGCTAGGAGGATGATGCTGGGTTAGATCAATGGGTTTTAATCCTCTCTTCTAATCTTTATATCAATAAATCTATTCAAGTTTTCCTCCACATTCTTGTATGTCTGATAGTATATGCATTTGTGCGGTCAATATATTTCTAGTCCTATATTGTTTATGGTTATAGATCTCTGCACTTTGAAGGTATTATGTTGCTTTGACTTTATAGGTACTCTTTGAAGTGGAGTGGTCAAGGGAGAAGCGGCAAAGACCTGTCAGTGAGGAGAATGGACGAGCGAAAGACCGAGTGAAAGATCGAGGTTGGTATTCTTTTAATATCTCCTATCTACTTCTCATAAAGGAAAATGAAAGTAAATTTAATCTGTTTGTTTCTAAGATAGTTACCCATCTTAATGGGACTAGAAGCTCTGCATAGACACTAGATTTCCCAATAACGAAATGGTGACTCCAGTGGGGAGTGAATAGATTGTTTGCTTGTCTACATTTGTTTGCTTTGTAAACTTACAGACGAACCTAAAGTTAAGCTAGCTAGCCTTCGAACTGCATTTGCTATGCAAGTGCAAATTAGATCAATGTTGCTTCAGTCTATCTCCGAATTTTGTTTATAAACTGAACAATTGATTTGCAAACATCCTAATTTCCCTAGTGGTGGCTCTACTAACCTCATTAGATCAGCCCCTGTGATTTCTATTTACTGACTACCATTATCTTGGCCTAAATCTCTGAACTAAGCGGAAAACTATGACCTAGAACCAAGTTGAAGTCTCATCCCTCGACCATCGCACTTTCTCCTCTTGGGAATCTAGATGCATTGCACCTCCCATGTGCAATAGGTGCGCTGCATCGCACTGTCCCTATGTTGTAGGTGCGCTGATCAGACAAGACCTCTTCTGCTCTCAGATTTTGGTTTTGTGTTCACTCTCTTAAGCTTTATTGAGGAGTTTTGTTGTCTATGATCAGTATACCATTGTGGAAACTCCCTTCCTTTGCATGATTCCACCTCCATAGTACAAAGAATTGGGAATGTTTTTATGTATTGTGTGCCATTTACAGTTCTCTTTTACAAAAAGTAACATAATCAAACTATCATCTTTTGATTTGAAAGTGTTGCAAGTGTCATTTTCAATCAGAGAAAAGAATTCTTTTGTTCTTGATGGTCGATTATATAGTTACTCTTGTGTTTGATTTGAATTAGTAGTTTTTCAAGTGCTGAAAGCAATTTTCAATTCAAAATAGCAAAGTTTCGTCATTATCTTCCTTTCGTTTTTGATGAGAAATTTGTTAGTACTGTCGTTGTGAAAAGATAATTCAGATTTGTACTTAGCATTCTTCTTGTCATTCACACATTAAGAAAGCTGAAAACAAATATATGCATGTGCATTTGCATTTAGACTGCTTGTTGGTTTGATTCAGGACAATGCATCTAGTGTGTGCTCTCTTCTCAATGTTGAAAGAATATCATCTCTCTTTCTTTAGTAGCTAGGATTTTCATTGCAAAAAGAAGATTAAATGATTGTTTATCATCTTAGATTGCATTTTAGGAATTGTATATCTACATCATGTAGTGAACCTGAAAGGAAAATTTCTTAGGAAAGATCAACTATAAAATAAATTCAATGAACATAAAAATGCTTTGAAACCTAATGCACAACATTTAGAAGTCTAGGTTAGAGACATATTCTGACATCGTAAACCCTGGTAACTGTCGCTTTCATTGTTGGTTGGGTGATTCCTCCTCTTTGAGATGACAAGTGCCAGTATGGACTTGTGCTCTGACGTACCATAGATTATATATTGGGAGACCACAATAGTCTATATCCTTTATCCATAGGAAACCGTGTTTGCTTCCCTATCGATCGCAATGCACTAAACACAACATTCGGGAAGATTGGCTGTCGTACCGTAAAAAGTATTCTGCAGTTTTGCGATTGGTTTGGTAATCCATCTGTCTAGATTTCCAGAGTAGTCTCTTTCATTCCTTTTCAGACTCCTTAAAGGAAAAGGTCCATCTGAGCACTTGTCACTTCAGGCTCATTAAAAATCGAAGGCATCTAGATTCATCTTTTGTTTTTTCTCAAATCTTAAAAATTGAAAAAACAAGTTGTGTCAAAGCCTATAAAATTCATCTAATTCAGAATCATTTTCCCACTCCATTTTTAGTTGATCGAATAATCCACAATCGTGGAAGAAAGTCAATCAAAACCCCGTCATTCACAGAGACTTTCAAGTCAACCGTCTTCATCTCCAGAATCAAAACTGTTCTAGACAAAGAGAACTCATTTAGCCGGTTCAAAGTCCCCTGGTCTGGTTGGAACAAGTGTTCCGACACCCTCAGACACTCTGGTTACTCCAAACATTTCTGGTATCCCTGCCTTTGTAGAAGACATTTCGCAGCCACCAGAGGACAGTAGAACTAATCCTAGTGTGAAGGTAAACACTTCTATTCCTAAACCGGCTCCATCTGCAGCTGATTTGGAAGGTGTTATTCCCCAAACATCTGTCGCTGTAGAATCTATACCTTCTTCAGCACTGGAAATATTTTAAGGACATGACGGTCTACCTCTTCCACCTAGATTGATTTCTATAGAAGAGATTGTGGAGGATCCCCCATCTAATACTCCATCACATTTTGGAGTTGGGATCACCCTATATCCTTCTTCGTCAGAAATTAGTCTACCATTATCGAAAGTTCTTGTAGAATCGCTAGGAAATCTTTTGGATAGACTAGATATGTCTGAACAACCGTCCAACTCTATGGCTATGTCATCTGACGCAGTAGGGCTAGAACTTCCTGCTATCACTCCAACAATGTTTGTCGGCATACCGTTTGTTGAAACCAGCTCTCAAGCACTGGGTGGAATTCATCTAGGGGCTATTTCGACAGTATTGTCTATTCCCGTTTGTTCCTCCGGGATAATATCTTGAATGTCTTATGTTAAGTCTCAGCAAATTGATCCTTCACAATGTCAATTTGGGCAGTCCGGTCCTCAAAGGTAGATCATTCCTTTAAGCACTGGATTACCGTCGTATGGGGGGAAATATACCCTTTCATTGTATCCTACGAGAGAACAAACATACGAGAGTTCACAACAAAATTCAGGTTATGTTGGAATTACATCTAGAAATTGGGTGCCAATACTGTCTCAACAACCAAGAGTTGTATACTCAATGCAACAAAATCTACCTATGTCAAATATCCCCACTACACCGGCTATTGTGACGGTGTCGCAAGTACAAGTGTTTCCTGTTGTATGCCAACCTCAATTCTCTCAGGTCGCAATTCAACAACCTCTTGTCTCTACGATGCCACCACAATCATCGATTAGTGGCTCATTAACTGGAGTGACCTAGGCTCAAATGGGTACAATTACCCCTCATCTTGGTCAAATAGCCATTATTGGACAACAACAAATGGTTTCACAACCATGGCTGATACAATATCAATAACCGCAATTCCAACAAGTTTACCAAGGATCTAAGCACCAAATCTTTGCAAGTAATGGGCAGCCATATATTCAAAACGGTCAACATCAACAATTTCATAATGGTTATGCCCATCAACCTTACCAATGTTATCAACATCAAATGCACTATGCTGGTATGCAAAGACCCACTACTCAGGCAATCCCATCTTATCCTCGGTATGCTTCGCCGATCCTGAATCAACAGTTGCCTTTCGTGGCAACTTTAGAGTTACCAGATCTAAATCGTCTAACAAACAATCAAATCGCTTACACCGCTTGGTGGCCAGCGATTCCTCATAAACTTTCGTCAGATATTCATAAATTTAATGGAAATCCGGGTGAAGACCTGTCGAATCATGTGATGACATTTCAACTGTGGTGTTCATCTAACACTCTAAATGATGATTCGATTAGGCTTCACCTTTTTTAGCAAACGTTAACTGGTTCGACAGCAAAATGGTATATCAAATTGCCTAGAGATTTGTTTGATAACTTCAGTACCCTAGCCACAACCTTTTAAACCCATTTTCAATTACCCATAACGTACGAAATGGGAACAATGCTTCTTACCAGTTTCAAGCAAACGACGGCCACTCACATATCCGATCATATTCATGAGTGGCACCATCATCATAGAATGGTAAAAACATATGTTCTTGATCAGTTGTTGACTGGATGGTTTATTAAGTCATTGTTACCTTCTATTACAGAAGATGTGGCAAAGGGAGGAGTCATCACTGAAGGGCAATTCATTGCTCATGCGCAATATTTAGATTTGATCTATACTCAGTCTGGCACACTCTACGATAAAATCCTTGATGCTCCTTGACTGGAATTTTTTGTTCCTCCCTCAAATCAAACAAAGACTCTCATGCCAGGGGTGGCATGATAGGAACGACTAGCATGAAAACCGTAAAGGCTAAGTGAAAGAAGGCCCGTACGGTTTCAGGTCAAAATGCAAATGACGAACTTCTCGCCTTGGATGTAAATGCCATATCAACTGACAAAGGCAAAGAAACCAAGCAACCAGGAGGCAGGAAGGAGAAGAAAGAGAAGAAGACAAAAGAGCTAAAGGAAAAAAGGGGTAACCGGGCATCATCTAGTGAAAATCCACACACTGCACCATTTAAGCCTAAATATCCATGTGTCATTTGCAAAGGAGACCACTATCATCGAGATTGTCCTTACATCCCTCGGATCTTAAGGAAATGGTCTCCTCGTTTGCACAATACGGTGTCATCAACCTCTGAAGATCATGTTGAAAGTACACCATCAACTAGTGAAAGCGAGGCATTTGGACAGAAAAGGAAATGTAAATTTCCCTGTAAACTGTGTGAAGGCGATCACATCATCGACCGTTGTCCCTTCCTAGATGAAGCCAAAAGAGCCTTGGATAACCGTCCTGCTTCACCGCTACGGCTTCCCCCTGGATACAAGAAACTCTTGCCAAGTCCATCACTAGTTGGAAATCTGATCGACATGCCAGTGTGGTCAGTCGAAGCATCTGTCATTGAAGATAAACCCGCTGAATCCATAGCAGATGAAAGTCACAAGGTTGAGGCGGCAATCGACCCGGTCTTGTCTTCGGAAGGTCCATCTTCAGATGATACAATCACCAAAGAGAATGAGAACGACACCGTTCAAATTCTTTTCATAAACAAAGACTCAGATGAACATCAGGGAAATCTACCAGTTCCTTTACTGCAGGAAAGAAGTTCGTCAGAGTCATATCTGGTCGTCTATTTAGTCCCACCTCCAAGCAACCTAGTCATTTCCTTCGATTGGAAACTACTAGGCAGATCCCGTTTACCGTCTAGTGTACCATTCCGAATCATTGTACAAGCTTACAAAATGGTCATGGTCGGTAGCACATAGATGAAGGGGCTTCTATGAGTATCCTTTCCTCAACTGCTTGGAAATCACTTCGTTCACCATTGCTTCTGCCTGAGATGAGAAATCTGACATGCTTCAACAAAGGAACCAGTCGACCGTTAGGGATCCTTCTCAATGTACCTATAATGTTGAGAACAAAAACCTTTTATATGAACGTAACGGTAGTCCAAGGACCTCTAGATTATAATATACTCCTTGGGCATGACTATATTTATAGCATGGGAGCCATTATCTCCTCACTCTTTAGAGTAATGCGTTTTTCACATGAAGGCCAAGTGGTCCAGCTCGTAGACCAGCTTTTGTTCCCCGGACCACACATGGCTAATAGTCAAATGCCATCCCTAAATGGTCTTTTCACGCAAGGAATGTCTCATCAATCTCCAGTCCATCCACCTAAAGAACACGAGTAATTTGGGGGGACAACACTGAAACCCAGGGGGCATGCATCCTGGTCTACATCGATAGGGAAACTCTAGATAGATGGTAAGTTTCTGTGAATGATATATGACTCGTCTGACACCCGTCCGTATAGGACAAAGGGAGTTAGACCGGGATATGATTCCTTCATGAAGGTTAGGTGATTTGAGCCTTTGTCCAAATGCACTAAGCTAAGGAAGTGTTTCTGTCTGTTGTGCGGATGGAAACTATCTTGCGAACGCGAGAACTTCTAAATGGTAACCTAGAAACTTTACTTCACTATACCTGGGGGAATGCAAACCTTTTGTGAGAAAGTGAAAAGCGACCAACATAACGCTAACTCTATGGTTCCGCTGGCTTCAACTGCCTAAGTCGGGTGAGTGGTCGAGTCGACCGTTCATCTTCACATGGGCGAGATGGCACTAGCAAAGTAAAGGAAAAATTTTCCTACCTAACCTTGGTAGTGATCTTGGTAGTGAAGTAGAGGAGCGTAGTTGGTCATTCCTAGCTTGCATATTAAATGTAGCGGAGCATAGATTCGAAAGGTGAAAGCTCCATAAAAATGGAATCTATCGATGAGACATCCTTATTATACGACTGTCGTTTTTTTATGTGAAGTTCAAGCTCGTTAAAAATTAAACCTAAGCAATGAGAAAATGTTTCCCCCAGAATTTAAGCTCATTAAAAAAAATGAACCAATTTACGGTAAATAACCATTGTGAATGCATTATCATTAGCTTCTGAGCCCTGGTCGTGTTCTCATCTTCACCTCTACTCTGTTTTAGCTGATCATTCTCCTCCATTTGAGTGTTTACCCATTTTTGAGGAACAACTGCAAAGAGTGATCCTGTTAGCCATCCTTGTGACACTGCTGTGATTGGAAAATTCAAAACCTTACCTGGAATCAGCTGCTACCTAAAATTATCACTTGTTCTTCAAAAAAATGAGTCTCCTTTAAGCTCTTTTCATCTGACTCATAAAATATGAAAATATTGTTGAGCAGTTGGCATCTCCAACTCGTTAAAGCTTCCGGGAGTGCTATCCCTCCTCTAGATTTTAATCTTTCTGGACCTGAGGGATTATTACACAAAAATATCAAGTGCTTGTTTTGTTCGGCTCGTTAAAATTATCAAAAATTCATCCCTTTCATATTATTTTATGTTTTTTTGGACTTAAGGGATTATATGACGAAAAAGGATTATTGGAGTTTCCTTTACGTCCCTTTCAAACTCTCTAAAATTAAAAAGGACTAAGTTATCTTTGTTGTTAAACTTGTTAAAACCAATAACGACAAACTTGTCCATATAGACAAGAATGAGTTTCACTGTCGCTAGACTTATTAAAACATAGCGACTGGTTTGCCCGAAGGGAAAATTATAGAACAAGCATATGTTATCCTCCTCAAGCTTGATAAAAATAAAGAGGTACTGGTCAGCAATGACTAGGGAAAAATTAGGAAGAAAACTTGAAGAAACTTTATTGGTAGCAAGTTGCTCTTGAACATGACACTTTCACTCCATGTCTGAGTCGGGTTGGGTTATTCCGTTCACCGGTCATATCACCATTGGTCAATCGTACCATCAATATTTGGGGTTAACACTACCAATCCATTCCAAGTGTCGCCGATATGTTCAAGAGAAGTCGATCAGAGAATTCACCAACCCTTCTTCTGTCTCATTCACTGCAATACCTTTACGCTTCATTCTTTCATGACCGCCACCCTAAACCCTGTATCATCAGATTGTTTTCACCTCCAAAAGTCATTTTCTCCATTCCGTGTCATAGATGTGGGATTCATTAAGGCCCTCCTATGATGATTCACTTATTGTCGACATCAACTCATTATCTGAGAAATCGACCTAGGAACAACCCTTTCAGTACTTTGAAGCTTGCATGCCTCAATGGTAAGTTTCTCACTTCTGGCGACATGTTTACATCAATGGCCTTTGACCGAAATATTTTTCATGGTGTTCGATGCCATGTCCCTTTTTCACACCACACGAATTGTACAGTAGTACATTGAGGGTCATCATCATTATCGGTTATTCCTCTCACACCTGTTAACAACTTACATCATTGGCTGGTAATTAGGCGATGTATTTCCATGTTCGACTCCAGAACATCTTTCACATGGATCGACTTGTACTCCGAGTGAATATTGGACAAGTTTGAAGACCCCAAATCTAGTTTCATCCATTCGGGCTACGATATATTCAGGAAAATAAAGACATCAAATGTACATCATTGCTGGACAGATGATCATCTGAATCAAAGGATGATGGCTCTATCAGAATAATCAGTCTGCCACACAGACGGTTGTCTGTCTTATCTACATGAAAATGAATTTATAAAGCTGAGCATGGGAATGGCCGCCTCATCTAGATCATGAAAAATATTATGAAGATAATGTATTGTATTGTATCTTATTATAGGTCACCTTCCAGCTCGAAAAACTTTGGATCCTCATGATAAAGCATTTCACCCCACATCAAAAGATTAACGGCCTCATGCTTTAGGGGACAACTGTTATAGACATTTTTTGGAACTACAACCCCAATCATACATGTCCATAAACCAAGGGCTCCTAAGTCCTAAAAGTGTTGCTTCACAACCTAAAGGAACAAGGTCAGCTGATTACATCATCTCCCAGGAGTTCTCCACAGAAAACTACTCAGAACTGGTCAAAATTGGACCATACAGACTGCCCAGTGCAGAGGATGCGATGCATCTCACCTTGTCAGTGTAAAGGGTGTGATGCATATTGGAAAGCCCTTCTGTAGGGTGTGATGGGCGAGAGTAGACAAATGGCAGAGACAGTTTGCAAGGTGGATCGTCATGGAATCTTCCAGAAACTTCTCTTGTGGCACTTGCCTCTCTGAATTCGCCCAAGGATGAGTAAGAGATCATCAATTTCCAAGTGGTATCAAGAACTATCAGAGAGAGGACACTAATCAAACTCCCAGAAGCTAACTCACCCCCCTGCAATCATCTATATATGGATCCCTCATCCCAGAGATCCAGAGGCTGGAATTTCGTATCTTGTAAGGAAGTTTTGTTGGTTTCTTAGTGGAACATCATAGTGTTGGGTGATCTAAGCTTTTCATGAGGTGAAGAAGGGCTTTAATGTTGGGAGGATGATGCTGGGTCTAATAAATGGGTTTTAATCCTCTCTTCTACTCTTTATATCAATAAATCTATTCAAGTTTTCCTCCACATTCTTGTACGTCTGATAGTATATGCATTTGTGTGGTCAATATATATCTGGTCCTATATGGTTTATGATTGTAGATCTCTGCACTTTGAAGGTATTATGCTGGTTTGAATTTACAGGTACTCTTTGAAGTGGAGTGGTCAAGGGAGAAGTGGCAAAGACCTGTCGATGAGGAGAAGGGACAAGCGAAGAACCGAGTGAAAGATCGAGGTTTGTATTCTTTGATCCTCTCCTATCTACTTCTCATAAAGGAAAACGAAAGTAGCTTTAATCTGTTTGTTTCTAAGATAGCTACCCGTCTTAGTGGGATTAGTAGCTTTGCATAGACACTAGCTTTCGCGATAACAGATATGGTTCTGGTACAAGTACCAGTCCCCAACCTTGTATTGCTTGGATAACTGAAGAATTCTCTTAATATCATCACTGATTCTAGGAGGGGGACTTCCTATCAACATGGTAGTTACTGGATGCACAAATTGTTTAATAAAATCTGTAAAAGGATAGGGAGAAGAAGGTGAATTGTGAAAAATGGAAGTCCAGAAAATGACTGACCTGGGGTTCCCTCTAGTGTCAAGATTTTGTACAGTGAAATGGAATTTATCAGATTGGTAGTAGAGGAAAAGATGATACAGGACTGAAGAATATTTAAATACCCTCTCATTCTCTAATCTCATGAATTCGTCATGCATCTTATCAACAATGAATGTAGCATAGTAAAATTTGGCTGCAGGAGGTTGACCAGGGGTGAAAATAGACATGTAGGCTAAGGTCAACTCATCTACATACTCACTAGTAGTAAAACCCAAAATGCAAGCAATCATGGTGATGATATCCTTGCCCAAACTTGTAAAAAAGCTTGACATATAAGGAGGGGGTTCTTTTGGCCTATATTTTTCTTCCATGAAAGTCTCACAGACTTGGTTAATTTCGGAATTGGGCAGCCTTGAATATTTTCAATTAAATTAGCAATAGAAAGGGGAGTGAGGTCTTGGCTAGGCTATAATTACAACATTTCATTTATAGACTCAACTGTAATGGTGAAAATGACTTTTTGATCAAGCGACATTACAGCTATCATATTGGGGTTCTAGTTTGCATGGCATTGGTGGAAAATATCTCGGAAAATATGGACAATGGGGAATCAATATTTAGGTAGGTTTGATTCCCAAATACCTATTTGATCAGCATTGTTAAGATAATTTTCCTGAAACTCGTAGTGTAGTTTCAAGGGGGTTTCTTCAAAAGTAAGGTCCTTTATTTGAAAATCTTTATCGACCAAGGGAAGGTGTTCCAAATCCCTGTGGGGAGTAGTGATTGGTGTGACATTTAGGGATATAGGAGCTTCCATCCTTGGTTCTTGTGTATCCAAGGAAGAAACTTGGGGTTTTCTAGGATTTTCAGATAAAAAAAGGGTGCTTGGGGAAGCCTTGGGGCTAAGAAACAACTTAATTGTACTGAATTAATTGAGTTTAGAGAAATTAGGTAGAGGTTTCAATACAAATACAGGGTTTCTAAGAAGGAAATGCGGTAAATACCTGTTTATGGTCGACTGAAGGGACAAATGGCTATGGTGAATGCTTTACTGGGTCTGCACAATAGTGTGTAGTGGCCTGGAGTTCAGCAACCGATGGTGATTGACGGTTGGGAATAAATTGTTGGTCAGGACGTACTCTGTGCATGGAAGGAAACAGTCTATTTTCTTGGTAAAGAGGGGAAAAAATGAGTATTTTTATTTTTATCCACAAAGTCAATGACTTTTGGTCGGTGAATGGGAAAACGACAGTTGGTTTAATTAACCGATCAGAAACTTTGTCATTTAGTGGAGGTAGTAAGCGGGAGCGTAATGGTTTTCATCGCACACGTTTTGGGAGGTTGGTGGTTTTGGTAGAGGGTCACACGATGCCACAAATTGAATGACACATAGCATCAGCGAAAAGTCAAAACATCTTATATCGCATGGTTAATGTTCAACCAAAAGGCCTGTGTGATATGAGCGAGAATCATCAGATGAGGGAAGGTGGATCGTGTGGTAGTCAGCAATGGAAAGTGTTAGGGAGTTAATGGAGGGGGCCCGATGGCATAATTAACATAATTAACTTGACTTTAATTATATCAGGGATGATATGATTAGACGATTGAAGGATTAATATTTTTAATGATATCGGGGGTGATTGTATTGGCCGAGAGGCTATTAATTAATTCAGATGACTAATTAATCCCTTTTTAATACGTCGAGGGTTTCAGCTCTTAATTAATCACAGTTCGATTAGTTAATCCAACTTAATTAACTTTATTATGGTTTATTTTTCAAACCATCGGGAAGGGATATTTATTTATTTTGGGATTTTATTAATAATAAGTGGAAGGGTAATTTGTTTCAAGAGTTAAATAAATAATAAGAATTAAGGGTTAATATGATCATGGAACAAGAAAACGCGCTAAGTAAATGTTTCCGAAAATACATTCATCATCCAACATTATGAGTTATGCTAAAATGTGTTTGGGGGTTTTTATAAAGAACCTTTTATTTTTCCTAAGTAAAAGAGTGATTTTACCTTAGGAAAAGGATTTGAAGGGGAATGAATGAATTATGAAGGGGGTGAATTTTGATCAAGGGGTTTTAGCACTTAGGCCTTGCAAGTTATTGGGCCAAGCGTTCGGTCAATCCAAAAGTCAGAGAAATGCTCTGAGCCCCTTTAAATTTCAAGTTGTTGGTGCCTTTAGTAATTATGGGAAATTAGTAAAATTTATGGAAAAATGAGTGAGTAAGTTAATTAGTTTGACTTTTGTTTATGATGTAAATGTCTTCATTGTCATCCATATCTTTAAGTGCCTTTGATGATGAAAGTATATGAATTGATATCTGGATAATCATTCGTCATCCATAAGTCTGCAACCATTCATCTACTTACTCTACCTACTTTATCCTAGCATTTTTCTTCTTTTATTAGGGTGCACTTAAGCTGGAAAGCCCTTATCAAAACCTTTTCTTTTCTTTTACAATGGTATTCTAACTAAGTCTATTCTTATTACATCCAAGGGCTCAGATTAAACTGTTGAGCATCCTTTTATTCACCCTACCTATCTACTTATTTGCCAAGATTAAAGAGTTTGGTTATATTTTATTCTCTATCTCTAAGCATGAAATTCAAAACATTGAATAACCAAGATTAAACTATTTGGTTACCATGGATTATGGCATAAGTAACAATTTGCACACAATCATTATTATGCGTAAAAGAAAACATAGTAGTGGCATTTTGACTAGCACACTTTCATGGTCTTTTTATTTTCTTGGGGTTCATTTTTTATTTTTTCTGACCTTCTCATTCTTCTTATCATTTTATTCTTTTTCTAGGACATACCATCTTTAAATTTTTTAATTTTTGATTTTGAATATGGAAAGCATTTGCAACAAGAAAAGGTATGTACATATTTCAGAGCTAAACCAATTCAATCATGATATATGACACATATTGGTATAGGAACATAACAGTGCCAACATAGATCTGATAGATGAGTACCTTGCGACAGGAGCAAAAGTCTCATCAGAGTCAATCCCCTCGACCTGTGAAAAGCTACAGGAAACAAATCTTGCCTTATGCTTCTGCAGATTACCTTTAGTAGCTTGCTTTACCTTGTAAATACAACGGGAACTCACAACTCACTAGTTCTCCAATGTCAGAACCACATCCCAAACACTGTTACGAACTATGGAGTCATACTGCTCCACCATAGCATCAACCCAAATTAGCTGCTGCATTGCTTCTTCAAAGGAAGATGGCTCAGTCCCAACACATTCCCCAAGAAGGGCCATGTATCTAGTCTACCTCTAAGGTCACCTCGTCTATTTTTGCCAAGAAGAGAGTGCTCTCTACATTCTCTCTCGCATCCTCCAACAATTTGTCAACTTCTATTCTGCGCTTGCATCCATCTCTAGATGACTCTGCTTGAGTGGATGTCTCCACACCTAGAACATTTGCATGTGGCTACTCTAAATTAGTCTAAGGCTCCTCCTCCTTAGGAGCTAATAGTTACTCCATAGACTATAGTTGGAGCTCCCTCTCAAGGGAAACTCGCATGGACTTCTGCTCATCAAACTTGAGATCTTTGCAAACCATTATGCTCCGACTGGTAGGCAAGTATACCTAATAGTTGTGACGTGTATCAGTGTACCCCACAAATATCCACCACTTTGCTATTGACTCAAGCTTCTTCTTTGTGTCCTTTGTCACATGGAAATATACCGATGAGCCAAGGATCATGAAGTGACCCACATCTGGTTTGTTACCAGTGAAAGCTTCCTCTGGTGTCTTCATCCCAAGTATGTGATGTGGGCTTCTATTATGCAAACAGACCGTTGTTTTGCATGCCTAAGCCCACAAGTGAAGTGGTAGGCCTTGGTCATGGAACATTGCATGTGTTGCCCCTACAATAATTCTGTTCTTCCTCTCAGCCATCCCATTTTGCTATGGGTTATGAGGTTCCATCAACTCTCGTTTAATTCCTTCCACTGCACAAAAGAACTTAAACTCTTGAGAGACATATTCTCCACCGTTGTCACTTTTCAAGGCCTTGATCTTCTTCCTTGACTCTTTCTCAACCAAAGCTTTGAACTCACAAAACTTTGTGAAAGTTTGGTCCTTCTTCTGCATTAAAATAAATCCAACATTTACGAGAGTAGTCATGAATGAAAATCACATAATACCTTTGCTTTTCTGTGGATGCTGTCGAGAATGGTGCACACAAATTAGTATGAACTCGCTCTAAGATAGCCTCTTCTCTACTATCTTGAGCATGAAAGAAAGACTTGGTGTGCTTTCCCAAGGTACAACCTTTGCATGTGTCAACTTGCTCAAGTTTACCTTTGGGATGTACTATAGATATCTACTACATTATCTTGAAAGCCCCATGATGGAAATGTCCCAACCACCTATGCCACAACTCACCAATGTCTTGGCTTTGCACCAATTATGCTTTGATACTCAAATATTCACAATCATCTACCTCTAGTTTATAGAGATTATTCACGCAAATCCCTAACTTCTTGGTCTGACCCATGGCTTTGTGTCTTAGGAACACCTTTCCTTTGCTGAAGACAACATCGCGAATGATACCAAGTTCTTCTTTAGTCCAGGCACATACATCACATCTGTCAAGGTGAGAGGAGGTCCATGCTCCCTCTGAAAAGCAACCGTGCCCACTCATGAAACAATATACCTTTCGTCGTCACCCATCTCTATGTGCATCTTGAGGTCTTTCTCCTCCAAGGCACTAAATAAATTTTGATCACCAATCATGTGGAATGAGGCTCCACTATCAAGATACCAGACACAACCCATCATCGATGACACCATCCATGCGATGAGGGTAAAGTCCATTTCGAACTGAGAGGATAATGCCTCACCTTCCTATCCTTCCGAGGATCCCTTCTTGGACTTCTTTAATGGGCAATTAGTTGCATAATGTCCCATCTTGTGACAGTTAAATCATCTTACTTTATACATGTCACTCTTCTAACCTCCATGAGAAGAATTTGATTTGAAATGGGAAGCCTTCCCCTTCGCTTTCCTTGCCTTACTTGCTAAGGCCAAATTTTCTTCTTCATCATTCTTCGATGAAGAACCATCTCGTGTGCTCCTCCTGATATCCTCTAGCATAAGATCTAACCATAGTCATTTCCAATCTGGCAATTTCTCCTTTCCATTCATAGAGTCCTGGTAGTTATTTGAACTCTTTGGAAGGCCAAGGAGAGCGAGGCTCACCATATCATCATCAGAAGTAGTTATTCCCACACTGACAAGCTCTTCTCTGCAAGTGGTGAGCTTGTTCAGATATGTGGAAATAGTATTTCCCTTCTCCATCTTGATTCTTCAAAGCTTATCCTTGAGCTTAAATTTCCACTGGTTGCTACTGTTCTAGCAGAAGTCCTTCAATGTCTTCCACATTGAAAATGGAGTATCCTTCCCATGGAGACTTGGGACAATATGGTCTCGAACTCCCTCAATGATGATCCATCTCGCCTTCGCCACACACTTATTCCACTCAGTCAACTCTTGTGCATTAGTTCAAGCTAGCTTTGGGATTTCTTGATCAATGAATTCCTTCAAGCCATTGTCTTCTAATATAGCTTCCATTCTATCTTTACATGCTATGTAATTCAAGCTACCTTCCAAGACATACTCGATTATTAAGGCATATAATGCTATTGGCCAACCTTGGAGTATGATATGAACTCGATTTGCACCTGCAACCCTGAACTTAAAACTTCAAATTCTCTTCTCATTATATTGTTCCTAACTCTGATACCATGTAGAAAATCTATGATAGGTTAACCTGATAATGAAATATAAATCAAAGAAGAATACTATAACCTACTTCTACTATCAACTTGCGAAAGCTGAAAGGTCGAGCTGAATAATATAACCAAAAGAAGAAGAATCAATGGCATAATACACATGAAAATACTTTGGGGAAAGCTTCAGCTAAAAACGCAATACTATTGTATTATCATACATGGTGGAAATACATAGGAATTACACAAAGACTTAGCTTTGACAGATAGCCAGCTCTCAGTGCAATCCTCATAGATGCTCATAGGAAATCTTAGCTTCTCTCCAACCTTCCTCTCTGCCCTCCAAGCTCCTATTTCCTTACACTGTTCCTTGTGGATGATTTTCCTCTTACCAAGTGGAAACAAATCCTTCAAAATTGTGCAATCCTCAAGGATGAATCCTTGACTACATGCATGAGTTTTCTCCATGAGAAAACACATACAACTGATAGTACAATTTCCTTGAACATTAATCTCAAATGGGTCTTTCTCATAATAGACATGCATGAGTTTTTGATGAGGGAATCTTCAGTTAACTGAAGTAGCACTAGTTGAGTGCATTAACGCATCAACTAACTGTTAACTCACTATTAGTTCCTCAAATAGTTTGGAGCTAATTTAACAGGACTTAACTCAATAAAATGAGTTAACTAATTACAACTCAAATATAACTCAATTTTATCTCCTTAATTTAAGGGATAACTCTTACATGACTTCATAAATACTTCTAACTTGAATTTCTCCAATTAATTAATTTAAAATAAATTAATTAATTATTTCCAAGTAGCTATTAAGACAAAATTTGATTTTAATTCACAATTTAATAAAAGGACAAATTAAATTGGAGTATTCTTGTTGCCATATTTCAACACTCCCTCTCAACATGAAATCGATTATCTGGCACCCTGATCCTATCTCTACGGAACTCGAATTTACACTTTTACAATGCCTTTGTCAATATGTCAACATCTTACTCCTCTGTCGAAATATATTGCAGCAACATGATCCTCCTCACTACACAGTCTCTGAGATGATGATACCAGATGTCGATGTGCTTGGACATATCATGAAATACTGGATTCTCAATGAGTTTGATACAACTCTGATTATCATAATAGATCACAGTTGGATCCATTCTATGATCAAACAAACCAACTAGGATTTTCCACATCCAGATGGGCTAACATGCTGCCTGATTTATAGCCATGTATTCTACCTCTACCGAGCTAAGTGCAACCGACTTCTATTTCCTACTCTACTAAGAGATTGCTGCTGACTCAAGGTTGAAAAATCCTCCTGATATGCTCTTTCGATCTGATGGAATCCCTACCCAATCTTCATCTATGAAGCAATGTAGCTTCACTCCCTCTATCAGTCTGTACCATAAACCATACTGAGATTTTCCTCTGAGGCATCTCAAGACATGCTTTGCCACATTTCAAAACATCTTGTAGGCTGAACAATCACTTGACTCAGCTAGTTCGCCACATAGCACAAATCTGGTCATGTGTTCACTAAGTACATTAGTGAACCCACAAGCTGCCTGTACACAATAGCCTCTACCACTTCTCTTGAAGTAGAAAACTCCTTCCTCTAGTTACCTGCTAGAGGAGTGTGGATGGGCTTGCACTTCTCCATGTGGGATCTCATGGGTATCTCGTTGGCATACTTGCCTAAGACATAAATAACTCCCCATCCTTCTGCCACACTTCCATGCCAAGGAAGTAATGCATGACACCCATGTCTTTCATCTCAAATTATCTTGAAAGGTCCTCCTTGCAAGACATAATCAACTGATCATCACCAGTCAATATGAGATCATCAACATAAAGTATGATGATCAATAACTTACCTTTCACCATAATGTGGTATAGGTTCGCATCTGCTTCACTGTTTGTGGAGCCCAACCTTGTGAAGTAGTTGTCTATCCTGGTGTACCAAGCACGAGGTTCTTTCATCAGTGCATACAACAATCTATTGAGTCGGCACACATGCGACTCATGATCGAAGGTCTCAAAACCTTCCGGTTGCTCTGTGTACACCTCTTCCTCAATTTGGCCACTGAGGAATGCAGTCTTCACATCCATCTGATGGATCTTCCAACCCATCTGTGCTGATAGTGCCAACATAGATATGATAGATGAGTACCTTGCAACAGGAGAAAAAGTCTCATCAGAGTCAATTCCCTTGACCAGTGAAAAGCCACGGGAAACAAATCTTTCCTTATGCTTCTTCAGACTACAATTAGTAGTTTTCATTACCTTGTAAAGCCAACGGGAACTCGCAACTCACTTGTTCTTTGGTCTCAGAACCATGTCCCAAACACTGTTATGAACTATGGAGTCATACTCCTCCACCATAGCATCAACCCAAATCAGCTACTACACTACTTCCTCAAGGGAAGATGGCTCGGCCCTAACACATTCCCCAACAAGGGCCATGTATCCAGTGTACCTCCCAAGTGACCTCCTTTGTCTGCACTGAGAAGACGGTTCTCCCACATTCTCTCTCACATCCTCCAAAAACCTGTCAGCTTCTCTTGTGCACTTCCATCCATGTCTAGAAGACTTTGCTTGAGTTGATGTCTCCACTCTTAGACCCTGTACATGTGGTTGCTCTGCATTAGTATGAGGCTTCTCCTCCTTAGGAACTAATAGTTCCTCCATAGGCTATAGTTGGAGCTCCCTCTCAAGGGAAACTCACATGGCCTTTTTCTCATCAAACTTGAGATCTTTGCGAACCACTGTCCTTCAACTGGTAAGCAAGTACACTTGATAGTTGTGAGGTATATCAGTGTACCCCACAAATATCCCCAACTCTGTTGTCGGCTCAAGCTTCTTCCGTGCATCCTTTGTCACAAGGAAATATACCGATGAGCCAAAGATCTTGAAGTGACCCACATCTGGTCTCTTACAAGAGAAAGCTTCCTCTGGTGTCTTCATCCCAAGTATGCGATCCGAGCTTCTATTCTGCAAGTATATTGTTGTGTTGCATGCCTCAGCCCACAAGTGAAGTGGTAGGCCTTGGTCATGCAACATTGCCTGTGCTGCCCCTACTATAGATTTGTTCTTCCTCTCGGCCACCCTATTCTATTATGGGTTAGGAGGTGCCGTCAAGTCTTGTTTAATTCCTTCCACTGCATAGAAGTCCTTAAACTCTTCAGAGACATATTCTCCATCATTGTCACTTTTCAAGGCCTTGATCTTCTTCCTTGACTCTTTCTGGGCCAAAGCTTTGAACTCACAAAATTTTGTGAAAGTTTGGTCCTTCTTCTACATGAAATAAATCCAGCATTTATGAGAATAGTCATCAATGAAAATCACATAATGCCTTTTCTTCACTGTGGATGCCATCGAGAATGGTCCACACAAATCCGTATGAACTCGTTCTAAGATAACCTCTACTCGACTATCTCGATCATGAAAGGAAGACTTGGTGTACTTTCCCAAGGTACAACCTTTGCATGTGTCAACTTGCTCAAGTTTACCTTTCGGAAGTCCTGTAGATATCTGCCGCATTATCTTCAAAGCCCCATGATGTAAATGGCCCAACTGCTTGTGCCACAACTTGCCAATGTCTTGGCTTTGCACAAATTATGCTTTCGTACTCAATGCTGCATAATCATCTACCTCTAGTTTATAGAAATTCTTCAACAGAATTCTTATCCTCTTGGTCTAACCGGTGGCTATGTGTCTTAGGAACGCCTTTCCTTTATTGAAGACAGTATCGTAGCCTTTGTCCTCCAACATCATGATTGATACCAAGTTCCTCTTTAGTCCAGACACATACATCACATCTGTCAAGGTGAGAGGATCTCCATCTCCCTCTGAAAAGAAACTATGACCACTCTTGAAACACAATACCTTCCATCGCCACCCATCTCTATGCGCATCTTGAGGTCTTTCTCCTCCAAGGCACTGAATAAATTTTGATCACCGGTCATGTTGAATGAGGCTCCACTATCAAGATACCAGACACAACCCATCATCAATGACACCATGCATGCGATGAGGGTAAAGTCTGTTTGGAACTGAGAGGCTAATGCCTCACCTTTCGATCCTTCCAAGGATCCCTTATGTGACTTCTTCGATGGGCAATTAGTTACATAATGTCCCATCTTGTGAAAATTAAAGCATCATACTTTAGACATGTCACTCTTCTTCCCTCCGTGAGAAGAATTTGATTTGAAATGGGAAGCCCCCTTCGCTTTGCTTGCCTTACTTATTAAGGCCAGATTTTCTTCATCATCATTCTTGGATGAAGAACCATCTCATGTGCTCCTGCTAACCTCCTCCTTCATAAGATCCAACCATAGTCATTCCCAATCCGACAGTTTCTCCGTTCCATTCACAGTGTTCTAGTAGCTATTCCAACTTTTTGGAAGGCCAAGGAGAGCAAGACTCACGATATCATCATCGACAGTAGTTATCCCCACACTGCCAAGCTCATCTCTGCAGGTGGTGAGCTTGTTTAGATATGTGGAAATAGTATCACCCTTCTCCATCTTGATTCTTCAAAGCTTATCCTTGAGCGCCAATTTCCTCTAGTCGCTACTGTTCTGGTAGAGGTCCTTCAATGTCTTCCACATTGAAAATGGAGTATCCTTCCCATGGAGATTTGAGACAATATGTTTTCAAACTCTCTCAAGGATGATTCGTCTCACCTTCGCCACACACTTCTTCCACTCAACCAACTCTTGTGCATTTGTTGAATCTAGCTTTGGGTTTTCTTTATGAATGAATTCCTTCAACCCATTCTATTCTAATACAACCTCCATTCTATCTTTCCATGTTATGTAATTTGAGATACCTTCCAAGGCATACTCGAGTCTCAAGCAATAGAACGCCATGGCCAACCTTGAAGTGTGATGTGAATTCAATTTGCACCAGCAACCCTGAACTTAAAACTTTGAATTCTCTTCTCGATATATTGTTCACAGCTCTGATAGCATGTAGAAATTATTTGATAGGTTAACCTGAAAATGCAATATAAATCAAAGAAGACTACTCTAACCTACTTCTACTATCAATTTTCGGAATCTTAAAGATCGAGTTGAACAATATAACCAGAAGAATAAGAATCAATGGCACAATACACATGAAAGTACTTTGGGGAAAGCCTCAGATAAAACCCCCACACTATTGTATTATCATACATGGTGGAAATACATAGGACTTATACAAAGCCTTAGCTCTCAGTACAATCCTCACAGATGCTCACAGGAAATCTTGGCTTCTCTCCAACCTTCCTCTCTGCGCCCCAAGCTCCTATTTTCTTGCATTGTTCCTTTTGGATGATTTTCTTCTTACCAAGAGGAAAACAATCTTTCAAAATTGCGCAATCCTCAAGGATGAATCCTTGACTCCATGCATGAGTTTTCTCCATGAGAAAACTCATGCAACTAATAGTACACTATCCTTGAACATTAATCTCAACTGGGTCTTTCTCATAATAGACATGCATGAGTTTCTAATGAGAGAATCTTCAGTTAATTGGAGTAGCACTAGTTGAGTGCATTAATGCATCAACTGACTGTTAGCTCACTATTAGTTACTAAAATAGTTTTGAACTAATTTAACTGGACTTAACTTAGTACACTTAGTTAACTAATTACAACTCAAATATAAAATCTTATCTCCTTAATTTAAGGGATAACTCTTGCACGACTTCAGAAAGACTTCTAACTTGAATTTCTCCAAATAATTAATTTAAAATTAATTAATTAATTATTTCCAAGTAGCTGTTAAGACTAAAGTCAATTTTAATTCACAATTTAATTCAAGGAAAATTAAATTGGAATATTCTTGTTGCCATATTTCAACACAATGTAGCTTTTTTTATCCCCCAAGTGAGAGGACATGAGACACATATATAGGAGGAACAAAAATTTCTTGTCATAAAGGAGGAGTAATATGCATGCCTTTAGGAAAAGTATGATATTCCATTTAGAGGAGTGTGACTCATGCCATTAAGGAGAGGGATGGATGCCTTAGTTAAGGAGAGTGTAACATATGCATTAACGAGATTGTAATAGGATTGTTTTATGACATGATTTTAATGAGTGTAAGAGGAATATTCCATGTTTGTAATGTATCATTAAGAGAGAGGGTTATGTAGAGCCATGAGAGCCATCAAGTAGATAGGCGTGAAGTGATTGAGGTGCTGAAGGTGACTTGTAATTCATTTTAATAATAATATCATAGTCACATAAAATATAATAATTATATTAATAATATTAATAATATTCATGACTAAGTGAAGATTGAACTATTACTATTAATTAGTGATAATTTAAGTGATTTTCCTTTGACTATACCTGATTACCAATTGATGCATGGTGATTTACTATTTTTGGAAAGTCATACTTGAGATGCTATACATGACTTTCTATTTTTAGAAAGTGTGAGAAAAATTGTTAGAAATTAGATTTTATTAAGGAGATGTTTCCCTAAGCTCCCCATGAGTGGTACTTTTCTTCCAGAGAATAGGGATTCCACATCCCTATTGCATGCATCTTTGTGTCTTAATAGATTGATGACTCCGCGCCTTGACCTACTCCAAAGATCCAAGTTTCCATATCTTGATCTTTTTAAAAGTACAGGACGCCATGACCTAAATGTTTTATTATAAATACAAGACTCCACGACTTCATCTTTCATGGATTTAGGAATTGACACCCTAATTCCCATGGGTTCCCATATACTTTTCTTTGAAACTTCGCACTTCACCTTACGCTATTGATTGTGAGCTCATACACATTTGATGGTTTGTTGGTAAGGTCTAGTTCCAAGACCAAGAATTATGCATTACTTCCAAAACCATTTTGGTTTCAAATAAATGACTTCCACAATCATTTATTATTTGAAAATCTTTATTTGCAAGTAACCACGTCCCTTGCCACATCCTTCTTAGTAAAATATTAAGCATATTTAATCATACAAATAATGTATCATGACTTCCATAGTCATTTATAATTTGAACATCCTTTCTTGAAAATAACCATGTCCCTTGCAACATCATTCTTAGTAAAATATTAATTATATATAATCATACAAGTCATGTATCATTACTTCCGCGATCATTTATAATTTTAGCATCCTTGTCCACAAATAACCAAGTCCCTTGCCACATCATGCTTAATACAATATTAAGCATATATAATCGTACAAATCAGGTATCATCGATAAATAATAATTAACCATATGCTCCACATGACCATGATCATCCATGGATCTATGTGTCTTAATCCTAGATCACCATCCATGTCAAACACTTACGTCAAATCTAGGATACAAAAAGAAAAAACAACAATAATATGAACTTGACCAAAATCAGTCTTTTCATAAGCACATAGAAATCCTATAACCCTAACCAAGTCTATAGCATAAAATCATATATATAAGTCTAAAATTCATAATATTTATCTAACTTCATCGAAATAACCCTCTCTTAACTCTGAAAAAACTCACCTCCCTAAGGTGGGACACTACATACTCCTCTTCTTAGATTAAACTTGTCCCAAAGTTTTCTTATAGTTTTCCATGAATATAAACATTTCATAATTAATTAAGTACCATGTATACTCATGCCACAGTAGATAGATTTTGACATACACTACAATACATACTATATCAAAACAATCATCTAATCAAACATATTATATCCAAATACTATTTTCTATAAATGATATAACATATAAATTGTCTACTCATATAAATGACAATGATATGACATTACACATGATTGAATTTTCCCTATCAAATGCATTAAGAATTCAATAATCTTTCCTGTGTCATTCTCTTAGAATTATATAGAAAAATTGATCTTTCCAACACAGAAACAACTCCCACATTAGTTGTATAAACAACAATGATGGTCCATCCCATCTTACAATAAAATTTTCATACAAGAAGCATCAAATCATCCACATACAATTTCCATTGCAACTATGTAACCAAACATGTCATATATATAACCCACTCTTACACCCCACTTGATTTTTTTCTTCTCAATCCAATTCCCCCCCTTTCAGTCCATAAGACATCCTTGCAATCAAAGCCTTTAGGATCTACCCACTTTTGCATTATATACCATTCCTTGAATTCCCATAATATTCATTATTATTCACTTCTTTGACTTGGGAATCAATTATGAATGAATCAATTAGAATATCTTCATTCCAAAAACAATTAAAGTCATATTTTTGCAAGCTTGTAATCAAGAACAAATCTCATAATTATGCAAATATCATATCTATATTATTGAATCTATCCTAATAATTGCAAGTTAGATTGTTTTCTAACTACACAATTGATCATGATTTTTGTTCAATATTTAATTAATTAATTTGGTTCAACATGTTATTCCTTACTATCAATACACACACAAAAAAATGCTATGGAAAAAATACAATCCTCAAACTATGAATAATCAGATTTAGACTGTCACAAGGGCATTTCTAGCCTAAATCTAAGGTTTTATTTATTTATTTATAAGGAAAATTACCAACCTCTCAAAGGATTACAACCTTCTGTAGGACTAATTACTACTCATACAACTATACAACCATGTACAAATTACTAAATCCAAAAGTCTCTTCAATTCCACATACAAACCAATCATATTAGGTTTCTAAATCATGCAACAATTCCAACGCATCCAAATGTGATCTCACTCTCCTTTAATTGATCCCTAAAAAAATATCACAAGAACATATTCTTGTAAAACAATAACTGAATTAAGCTTTTCATTAATCAATTTTTTTTCTTTATGTTCAAATAAATCAAAGTTCTCACCATAGAACATGTTTATCTTCTAAACATGTTATTCTCTTAACAATTTACAAGTTAATCAAATTTCAAGAAAACCATTCATCAAGTTTATAAATAACATGAAGTTTGACTCGATTTCCTAACTAACAATAGTGTAGAGAAGTTCATCAGTTCAATCCTCACAATTTCTCTAATTAATTTAGTTAAATAGAATTCAGCCAATATGCAATTGATAAAATCATTAAGGAGACTATTATGGCTTTCCTAGACCTAATTTGTCTTAAGCCAATAGAAAAGATATTTCATCAACTTATTAAATAATCTTTTTTACATTTTAACAATTTGAAATTAATTTAATTGTACTTAAATCCAACAAATACAAAAGAATTACAATACTAGAGGATAGATACCTAGTTCACACTTGACTCCATATGTGAAAATTAGTTATTCCAAACATTCTAAACCACCTAATGGTGTTCACTACACCAATATTAGTATGTTCAGTTGTAATAAAATGAGAATAATGGATTTAAGTCTTAGGAAATTTAATGTTACAAATCGCTATCCATTTAAATTTAATTACACATACTCAATCCTCCTTATTCATGTCTATTACATTCCATCAAAATAATTTGTTCATTCTAACCAGAAGAACTACTTAGCTCATAGATATATGTTAGTATGGATTCCACACCCATACCTTACCTCATTACTTAGCTCATAGATATATGTATGGACTCCACACCCATACATTAACTCATAGATGTATGCTAGTATGGGTTCCACACCCATGCATAACTTAAAGAAAACATAACCTTTAGGTGTTCCTTAAAATGGATTCCACAACCATTCATGCACAAGTCATTTATGCCTCTTGTTTATTTGGAATACCAAAACCTAGTATTTGAGTATATTCAAGTTATTTGATGCATAATGTCAACCCAAAATACACAAAATCATGTCAAACAAATCATAGGAATTATATTCTTACTCATTAATTATGTATTCCTAAATCATATTTTAACACATCAAATGAATACACATGAATTACTTGTGAATATACATTCACAGTTAATAGTGACATCGTTCAAGGTAATTTTTGTTAAGGTTCCATTAGTGTAGATAATAAAAGATTCAAAATTAACATGATGAATTCAATCGTCACATTAATTTAATCTCAACCTTCGACTTATTACACATTCCCAAAGCATACACACCAAATTCATCATACTATAGTCCATATTAAGCCAATATTTTTCTTAGTAGATACTATTTCACCTAGTAAATATGGCTACCAAGGCCATATCACATTGATAATGACACATTAAACATATATGTAACCATGCATGCACCCCGTATATCTCACTGACGCATTGACAATCAAGTCATTCACACGGTTAGGTTTAAAGGCAACTTTCTCAACTACATCCTTTCCCACCGTGTCTTTAAGTCTTTTAACTTATTTCTAATAATTTGTATTAACATAAATATAAAGGAATATAAGAAATCATTCCTTTTCTATGAGGAGTTTCTAAATGACATAATAATAATAATATCCCCTATGCAACCAATATCCTTCCAAGTCCACATACACAACAATTCAACACGCATGCAAAATGAACATTCATACATGATCAAGCTACAAGAAAGCAAGTTGGCCCATTAGGCCCTAGAGTTGTAACTCACTCTGATACCATCTGTAAGGTCCCACCTTACCAATGATCAATAATATAAATATGTATAGGTGACATTGAACACTAGTACTCAATGTTTTCTTTTCTTTTATATTTTTCCTAATACAACTAACTTAGTTTTCATGTAATCATGTTCCTTGATCTATTTAAACATGAGGATTCAGGGGTAGATTTCCCTTAAAACCAATTCCAAAACACATTTCTCCTCAAGTTTAAAGAAACATGTGCTCTTTTCATACTTACACATGAGCTATAAGTAAGACTGTTGGGTTGTGTTATATTCTTTCCATGACTAGCCCACGTAGTTAACCAAGGGGTTAGAGGGGAGGTCACACGGGGTTTGAGGCATACTTGTAACTCCACTTTATGGGGTCTGGGACAGCGCCCTGGAAAATTTTGGTTTTGCAACCTATGTTAGGTTGGGCGGACCCACCTATGGTTTTGTGCATGATTTTAGCAGATGTTTTTTGGACGCGATGGTTTTCGGTCCATGGTATTGGATGCTTTGGCATGTATAAATATGTATTGTAACATTGAAAGGAACATAATGAAAAAATCAAACTGGTAGTCCTAGTTTTGGGATCCAGGGGAATATCTTTGTGTATATGTGTTTTACATGTTATTCTCTCACATTGTTTATTTTATGTGTTTTAGAATTCGTATGCAGGTAATTTCTGTACGGGGTTAAAACCTGCATTTGGTATCAGAGCTGTTTTTGCTTCAAGGGAACGCCTTTGTTGATAAGGGGTTTCGCTCGGGCCTGTGGTAGACCCTATTCAGTGGGAGATCTGCGAGATCGATTCTGGCGGTGAAAGAAGATGGTGAGCAGTGGAAAGATAGAGATCGAGAAATTTAATGGTTAGAGTTTTGGGTTGCGGAAACTCAAGATGGAGGAATGTTGGTGGATAAAGATCAGTGGATCATGGTAGATCCAGGTACTAAACCAATGGGAGTGTCTGATGAAGAATGGAAGAAGTTGGATTGGAAGGCAAAGAGCACAATACGATTGTGTGTCTCAGATTCAGTATTTTTGAATGTATCAGGGGAAGATACGGCAAAGGGTTTGTGGGACAAGTTAGGGACATTGTACCAATCTAAGTCTCTGGTGAATAAATTGTTCTTGCGGAAAAAGTTGTATAACTTGAGGATGAAAGATGGAGACTCAATGACAGAGCATCTGAATGCATTAATGCTGTGGTAAATCATTTAAAATTTGTTGATATTAAACTTTCATATGAAGATAAGTGCATCAGTTTGTTGTCTTATCTACCAGATTCGTGGGATAGTCTGGTTATTGTAATAGGTAGCAATGCAACTGCCTTATAGTTTGATGAAGTAGACTCAGGCTTACTGATGGAGGAGATGAGACAGAAAAATATGGAGAGCCAGAATGGTGATGCCTTGTCTGTACAAGGACAGTCCAGAATAGAAAAAAAAATAAGTCATCGAGTGGGAGATCTAAATCTAGAGGGAGATCTAAATCTCGAGGAAAACTTGTAAAGGTGGTGTGCTGGAAATGCGGAAAGGAAGGCCACTTCAAAAGGGATTGTAAATCTAAAGCTCCTGAAAAAGGAAAGGGATCTGATGAGGCTCCTTCTACAGAGGCAAAAGCCACCTAAGATGAAGGTGGGGATGTGTACTTGGCTTCTTCAAGTACACATGTAGATAGGGAGGCATGGTTGATTGACTCAGGTGCATCCTTTCACTTCACTCCTCATAGAGAGTGGTTCTGTGAGTATGAGAAATGTGATGGTGGTGATGTCTTCTTAGGGGATGACAGGAAGCCTAGAATCATTGGTCATGGAAAAGTAAAGTTGAAGCTACAAGGTGGAAGGGTTAGAACACTTCTGGGTGTTCTGCATTTTCCTGCATTAGCCAAAAATCTGATTTCTGTTAGCAAGTTGGATGATGCATGTGTAAAAACAGTGTTCGAGAAGGATACCTACAAGATGGTTTGGGGAGAACTGGTATTGATCCGGGGAGTTCAGATTGGAACTCTGTACAAGCTACAAGGTAGCATTGTTGTTCATGGGTGCAACAATTCAGTGGTTCTTGAAAGTGGAGTAGAAAATCTAGTGGTCTCTGGAGAAAATACCATGTCGTGGCATTAAAGGCTTGGACATATTGGAAAGAGGGGCCTTCGAATACTTCATGGTAAAGGTATCATAGAATGTATGAGTAAGAGGTCTTTGGATTTTTATTTCTGTGAAAATTGTGTATATGAGAAGCAGAATCGGGTGAGTTTCCCCTCTGGTAGTAAGAGGGCAAAACATATATTAGAGCTTGTGCACAGTGATGCATTTGGACCTGTGAAGGTTCCATACTGCGTAAGTCTATGTACTATGTATCATTTATACATGAATTCTCAAGGAACACATGGATATATTTCCTTAAGAAGCAATCTGAAGTCTTTGATAGGTTTAAATAATTTCAGGCTCTAGTGAAAAACCAGACAGAGAAGAACATAAAGGTGCTGAGGACAGATAACAGTGGAGAGTTTTGGAGTAAGGAATTTGAAGAATTCTACAAGAAGTGTGGTATAGCTATTGGAAATAATACTGAGAGGGGCGGGGGGGTGAATCAGTATTATCAGATCAATAAAACTTTTTCATTTCCATACTTAGATACATATATGCTACTTCATTCAAGGGAACCCACGTGTATACGCAGCTGTGTCTAAAGCAACTAGCGTATATCCAAAATACTTATGATTCAGTTAATCCATTAAATGTTGATCTTTAGTTAGTGCATCAGAACTTCATTAACCATATAAACAGTAAGCAGGTGCAGTAAAAACATAACATATCATCACACACAAGAAGCACACATGAACACCATGATATAAGGTGGAAACCCAATGTGGGTGAAAACCACCTGCTGCAATTCGTTTCTATCTTCCTTTATTAAGAAACTTATTTTACAATGTACTGGTGTAGTCCTTTACCAGCACGCAGGCTACAACCTGCAGAAGGCTACAACCTTCTCTCGTTCTCCAGACTCTCCAGGAAGGGAGCTCCAACCCCCTTTGCTCTTGTACTAGCTAAGATACTAGTACTTAGGTGTCGGACTACAATCTTCTCTCCTCCAGGTACCACGTTTCATAAATTTTCAGACTGGATACTCCTGAAGCACAACACATAATCTGAAAAGGCCACGTTTCATCCAATTTTCATACTAGACCCATAACTATCATTGAAGCTCAAAACAATCACTACTAACATCATCAATCTCTGAATCACTGAAACACTGAAACCCTGTTAACAACACAGTCACCAGAACACAGAGCAGACACAGAACTCTGCAAAATCAATTAGACCCAACTGCAACTTCAACATCAAACATCAAAATGTATACGCTACTACGATGAATCAAATCTGCGTACATACGCGCTTTTTCCAAGGTCAACCCGCGTACAGATCTCAAAATATTTTCTTATAACTTTGCAGACGTATCAGACATCAGTCATACTTATAACATTTATAGAACATTACATGCGTCAGTATGTAGATCTAGAATAAGCATAATCATCCATATAAAGATAGTTCATTTCAAACCGTTTGATCCCGATCTCTCCTTAGACCTTGTTCTCCATCAACCGGTGAGATCCCTCCTTAGCTCAGATCAAGCAATGTATCATCAACCCATAACCTGCATACTAGATCTCATACTTCTTCAGATATTCAAGACTTTTTAGATACAATTTCCTAATGATCTTCTTCTCCTTTTATAGTCTTAGGCCTTGCTCAATACCACGGTCCAAAAACCATAATAAATCAATACCAAGAGCCCAATACTTGGGATCAGCACACTTGTCGAGATACCATGGTCCGAAACCATAGGTTCAAATACCGAGGACTAACTACCACGGACAAAAAGTAAGCTTTCTAAGATGTACGCGCTTTTCCGTGCATGAAACTGCATGTATACCCTACTTGGTATATAGCGAACCTGCGTATATGCGACTTGGTATATAGTGAACCTGCTTATATACCCTACTTGGTATATAGCGAACCTACGTATACGCGACTTGGTATATAGTGAACCTGCATGTATACCCTACTTGGTATATAGTGAACCTGCGTATATATATTTTCTCTTCATACTTGTAGTATGATCATCAATTCCTTGCTACTATCCTTCTGCACTATGATTTGTCATCAGTGTGATTTGCCATCAAGGGCAACACTTGTCTCATAATGCCAACAATCTCCCCCTTTGGACTTGATGGCAAAGCTAACTTGTCACACTTAGAACTTGATCTTCTTATTCCTTTGAGTTGTCCTGCATCCCATGCATTTAGTCACATCTGTAGATTGATCTAGTTATATGTAAGTGAGTTGTTCTTCTATGAGAGGGTTGCCATCAAGTACAACACATGCATCATAATGCCAACAATCTCCCCCTTTGGACTTGATGGCAACAACACCAAATCACTTTGCCATCAAGTACAACACATGCATCATAATGCCAACAATTTCCCCCTTTGGACTTGATGGCAACAACACCAAATCACTTTGCCATCAAGTACAACACATGCATCATAATGCCAACAATCTCCCCCTTTGGACTTGATGGCAACAACACCAAATCACTCTCCCCCTTTGACATCAAGGGCAAAGGGTGGACCAACATATTCTCTTTCCTTGCTAAACATTCTGCTGTCCATACTCCCCCTGAGTACCTGCTGAAATCTCCAAATGTGCTCCCCCTTTGTATATGCCAAAGTGTACCAATCTGTCCATGCTCCCCCTGAGTAAATGTCAAGTCTCTGTACTACTGAAGTGTGTTGTTCATGCTCTTCCTGACTGAAGGCAAGATCTGCAAAAATATGTTCTTCAAGAAGAACTATGACTTGTACATCATAAGAGACCTTCCTATCACCAAAAGACTCAATACATACATCCATTTCCCAATCACGTGGGGATGTACTAGAATTGACTCATTCACCCAACCAAGTGGGGATACATCAAAAGTTTACACATGATAAAGCAAGAGCATTACATTTTCATCCCAGGCATAGTGGGGAAACCAATATAGGTCGTTACATGACCTTGACATCATGAAAGAGATATCACAAAAGAGATATATGACCAAAATATCTAGAGCAAGACTTTATGAAAGTCACCAATAACTGATATCGCCAGCATTTGTCGATTCAGATCAGCAACCAAGAGATCCTTCTACCTTTGTTTCACCTGAAACCAACAACAACCGTGAACTAGAACCAAAAGCTTCTAAGATAATGCCAACAATGCATCATTGGAAGATTATCTACTCCCCCTGAACCTGTGCCAGATGGTCTCTGTCAGACCCATATCAGGCTCTCTGCAACCAACATCTATCCCTGTTGATTTCCTTCAAAACTCCATATACGCATTTGCATCCACATAAACAAGCGTATATATGCGGATAGGCCTTATGAAACTCGCGTACAACCATTTCCATATCAGCAACCTGTAAATGTCCTGCAACAAGGTATGTCTGAACATAGATGTCAACTCCTCCTTTTAAACATCATCATGAAATCATTCACATTATATGTGAAACCACCATAGCCATTACATCAACGTCAAGATCTACATGATCCAAGTATCATTACTTGGGAACATTTGCATCAATCAACATATGTAAGTATCAACCTATCATCATATAGATAAGAACTCATCACCATGTCCCCAACAAAGCAACTTTGAGTAGTCATCCATGTATCAGCACTATGTATCTTGAGCTCAAGCTCATTTGACAAAACTTCTTGATATCATCAACAACAACAATCCTTATCCACAAGAGTGCCTGCATCATAACTGTATGCATATGATGATAGCAGCATATGAGTGACTCATCATCAAGTGAGGAAGATGTGTATTCAAGCTTTGTACTTCTCCTTATCCTTATGAAGATCACCATGTAAGCACCATATATGCATCATCAAAGAATCAACCATAAATCTGATCTGAACATCAACTATGTATCCCCAAGAATCATATGAGATTTTATCATGGACAACTCATAACCACATCATAGCAAGATATATCATTTAGCCATATAAGCATCATCACCAAGGACTATTAACCATAATGCCAACAATGAATTATTAAAGGCATATGCTCCCCCTCAACCTGTGCCATCTGTTAGATATGATCATGCATATATCAACAATAAGCATCAAGACATCATCAAGTCAGGATCAAAACGCTTCTAGATATCTTAGAAGTATCAAAACATTTCCACACATCCTCAGCAGACTGTAACTATTAATCAATAGAGCATATAATAGACTGAATCATATCAGGTCCTTTTTCTGAGCCTGTCCCTACTGCTTTTCCTCACACTGACATATACGCGACTTTGCAGTGTCTAACTCGCGTATATACGCGACTTCCCTTTATGGAACTTGCGTATGAGATTCAGGATACTGAAGTTTTACACTTTCAGCTCCCTCTGAGTCTGTTATGTCTGTGCTGTGTTGTATCTGAGTACATTGTGTTGTGCCACATCTTTCTGACTGTACTTCCTTCTTCTTCCATATCTTCAAGTGTGATGATGTTTTCTCCTTTTGGTGTGTTGTCCGTACTTTGTTCCTGCATTCCTTTGCTATATGTCCAAGCTTGTTACATGCATAACATCTTACATGTTTCATTTTTCTCCGGTAGCAATCAGTAGCTTTGTGACCATACATATTGCAAGCAAAGCAATATCCATTAAAGTACCTTGAATTTGATGATCTTTCTGCATAATGGTCTTGAACCCTTCTTCTTCTACATCTAGCTGCAACATGTCCAAGATTATGACATACATAACATTCAACATTATTCGTAGGAGGAGTAAAGGATTTTCTTTGAAGAATCTCTTTCCTTGGTAGATGATGAGATTGATCGTCTTTGATCACTTTAGATTTCTCTTTAGAGTTCATTTCCTTACCTTGTGAACTTGATTCACCTTCAACATTTTCATGGAAGCCAAGACCAATCTTTATAGCAGGAGACCTTTGACTACTAAGAATATCTTCTAAGACTTTAGAACTATCTTGAAATCGTAAAAGCTTATCCTTTTCTTCTAATTTACCTTTCAAGATATTTACCTCAACCTAAAGCTGTTCTTCCTTTTCAAGAGATTGCTTTTTCAAATCTTCTTCAGCTTTCCTTCCTTCTTCCATTTGTTCCCTTAGTTTGAGAATCTCCTTTTCTTGTTCTTCATTCAGATCCTGCTGCATTTGACGAACTCTGAAGGTACATTCCAGCTGGGATTTTAAGCTGATGACTTCGTTGTCTTGCTTTTCTATTGCTTTGTGAAGATCTTCATTCTGCTTCTTTGATTCTTCAAGTTCTTCCTTTAGTGAGAGGATCGTGGCTTCAAGACTTTCATAATAATTGGATCGATCTTTGAGCTCCTTGATTGTTGTGTTCTTTTCAATGACTTCATTTCTTAGAGATATTGCTTCAACCTGCAACTTTTGATACTTTTCCTTGCATAACTTTTGATGAGCTTTTTGTCTAGTAACAGCGTCTTTGAGGGCAACACTCTTTATGTCCAGAAGTTTTTCTTGTTCACTAATTTTGTTTATCAGCCTGTTAAATTCTGCCTCTATTTGATGTCTTTCTTGCTCACCCATAAGAGCATATTCAGTAGTCTCACTATCACTTTCATCTTTTCCAAAAGGAAAGATAGCTGGAACATCAGAGGATAGCAAATTCATACCTGAATGGTCATCTTCATTCTGAACTGATTCTGAATCTGATTCTGAATCTGAAGAGCTTCTTATGCCTAATCCCCAATCGATTCTCCCACTGTCATAGTTCCTCTGAGATGTCTTCTTCTTCTTATGAGCTTTCTTCTTAAGCTTCTTTCCCATTGTTCCACGGATGTCCTTCAAGCGATCAAGCTTCTACCAAAGGACCTGCTCTGATACCAATTGTTGGAAATAATACTGAGAGGGGGGGGGGGGTGAATCAGTATTATCAGATCAATAAAACTTTTTCATTTCCATACTTAGATACATATACGCTACTTCATTCAAGGGAACCTGCATGTATACGCAGTTGTGTCTAAAGCAACTAGCGTATATCCAAAATACTTATGATTCAGTTAATCCATTAAATGTTGATCTTTAGTTAGTGCATCAGAACTTCATTAACCATATGAACAATAAGCAGGTGTAGTAAAAACAGAACAGATCATCACACACAAGAAGCACACATGAACACCATGATATAAGGTGGAAACCCAATGTGGGTGAAAACCACCTGTTGCAATTCGTTTCTATCTTCCTTTATTAAGAAACTTCTTTTACAATGTACTGGTGCAGTCCTTTACCAGCACGCAGGCTACAACCTGCAGAAGGCTACAACCTTCTCTCGTTCTCCAGACTCTCCAGGAAGGGAGATCCAACCCCCTTTGCTCTTGTAATAGCTAAGATACTAGTACGTAGGTGCCGGCCTGTTAGCTACCTATACCAATAGGTTTCATTTTTCATGATTGACATGGGAAGTGCCAATATGATCTACTTTGGGGATGCAAAGATCTCATATTCTGATGGAAAACACACATTTTCATTTAGTTGATGCTGCCCTGTCTCCCAATGGGTGATCCAACAGCTTAAGTTGGGTCAGACCATGTTTCAATTTTTTGTTATAGATTAGAGAAAGAAGTCTATCCAAACAGTTCAATCTTGGCAGACAAAGTAGTTAGGTAGAAAAAGAAGGTTCCCAACTCTTTAATCTGGGACCCTGGAAGCAATAAGGATAGTTCTAGATAGAAAATCAAAATAAAAAAAGACAAAAGAAAAGAAAAAGGCACATAAGGGTCTGCAAGCCTAAGTGCACCCTCCATGAAGAAACAAAAAATGCTAGGCAAGTAGATGGGTAGGTAGATGGGGTTGCAGAAATGTCATTCATTTAAACTGAATCTTGCTGGTCTAACATGAAAGAAACATCAAGGAATAGAGAAGCTTCTCTTCTCCATCATGTTGCAGCAAAGCAAAGGAGCATGTCTAACTTCCTGTTTTCCCCCCTTCACATTCATTACTAACATCCCCACACCAGTTGCCTTCATGAAAGAATTCAGGGTTGTATTTTGGTTCTTAGTTCTTTAGAGAGCCACATTTCTTGTCTAAAATTCTTTTTATTTTGATCTACTCTCTAAACTAAGTTGTTTTCATATAAACTTATTGTTTCACCCTCTCACCCCCTTCCCCCCCTTCATATTAACCCCTAACTTCTTATTATCTAAATCCCCTATGTTCCCCTTTTCCCTACTATTGTAACACCATGGTGTATAAACCCCTAAACATGTATAAATATCCCCCCCTTGTTAGCACTGTAGCTAAATAAATTTGTTTAAGGGAGACATTAGTCCACCTGGGACTATGGTCAACCCTGTCATGGGATTACTCTAGCCTCTGGTTGGAATAATAACCTCCCCCCAATCCATCATCCCCCTTATTTTCCTAAAGAATTTCATGAAAGAGCCCCTTTCCCTTCACTCAAACCTAATCATAACCCTTTTTCCCCCCACAGATTAACTCGAACCCCGAAAACCCACAAAAAACCCCAATATCTAAAGTCCTGCATCCCAAATATTAAAATGATTATTTTAATATACAGGCGGGTCCCCCCCAACATGCGCGACCGGTTAAAACTCCCGCCAACCGTTGATCTCCCGCCGCCCCAGATCTAACGGTGGGCGGTCAATCTTGGATCTCGACCTGCCTCCCTTTAACGTCCGGGGAGACGGCTGTATTGGGGGCCGTACCCAGGACGCGTGGCATGCGTTGGGGTTGTTCGGAGCCCCCTCCCCGATACCGCCTATCACCAAAGGTGGTGCGGGGAGACCGCTTACCACCTCCCTAATACCACCCCTGCGGCTCCGCGTCACTCACACGTCATCATGACGTCGTGCCTCCTCTGCCCTCCCCGGCGCCCCGTGGCCCTCCACGTCGCCCTGCCACTGTTCTCCGCCCGCCACTGTGTCCGTCCACGCTGGCCTCCAGCTCAGCGTCCACGTCACCCTCCGTACCCCGGGCCCGCCATGACGTCATGCTGACGTCATTGGCGGAAAAAGCGCCAATGACCCTTTTTGCCCAAATTTGTCGTTAAAAACAGCCAAACTAGCCGTTTGTGGTCATTTTCAAGCGAAAAGGACGCAGCCACTGCTAACCCGTTTACCGCGAAATTGCCTCCGAGCCATCAAATTCAAAGTCGCGGCCGCCATCACTTGTCAATCCAGCTGCAGTGAGCTCCCCCTGCTCGGCCCGAAGACATTCAGTGCTGTTTTTCCAGGTATTCACCGCAAGTTCCTTGTTTCGCCCCTATGCATGCCATTTCTATACGAATTCTCCAATAAGCATCAGTCTAATCCTAAATTGCACACTGTCCACTTCTTAATTTGCAATTAAATCAACCCACATTGCCCCAACTCCATGAATTTGACATTCAAACGATAATTCACGGCTTGACAATTACAAATTTAGCCCCGAGTTGCTCGGCATTGTTCCCTTTTGCCGGGTGGAAGCCCAAGTCTGCATGTCACCAAATTGAAGCCCACACATCCTCTGCAATCATCCTCACCAATTCACAATCCCTGTGAATTTACCAAGAAACAGCAAAGACAAGTCTGCCAAGCCTGCTTATCCCACTTTGAAGAAAATTCCAAGCATTATCTACAGTAAGCCTGTCACTTAAGCTCTGAGGAACCTTGCAAACCATTGCACTCACCCTGTTCAAAATCAGATTACACAATGGCTGCTCCTGCACCCTCAGCCCTCAGTGTTGCTCCTTTAAATGCACCAAATAAAGACCTGGAGTCCTTGCCTCTTGCTAACAGGGACTACCTCATTGAAGACTTTGTGGGTAACAGGGACTTTTTGCAGACCTTCAGGCAATTAAGAGATGACTACCTGAATGGTCATGATACATATGGGATATGGGAGTCAAATCTACCATACTACTGTCTCCCCTCTGTCAATATTTTTCCTGAGATTATTCGCCTATGTGCTGAAAACAATGATGTACAGCACAAAGCTATTAAGTCTCCATCTGGGAGCATCCTCTTTCACATTAATCCTGAATCCATCAATAAGATGCTCCATTTTGATCAAACTGAGCTGCTGTTCCCATTTTCCATGAATTATCTGCTGGACACTGGTGCCAAGATGACCAGTGAGGATATTCAGAAGATCACCAGGACTTTTATGAGACCTGAATGCCAGCCCACAGGGCCACCTCCCTACTTGGATGTCTATTTTACTGAGGTAGGCAGACTGTTGCTAGACATGATTGCTTATGTGTTGGGATATAGAACCAGTGAGCATGTGGATGAAACAATGTTGGTATTGCTAGCTGCTTACAGCCCAGGCCAACCCCCTGCCTGCAAATATAACTTTGCCAAGTTCATAGCTAACAAGATTCATGATCAGTTGGGCAAAGTAGACAGACAAGGTGTCTTCAAGTACTCATCCTATATCTACCACCTTTTTATGTACTATCAGTCCGAGGTTTTTCCATGCTACATCAAAAAGCTGGATTATAAAGGGGAAAGAAGATCTGTTATCTTCTGGACATCTGTCTATCACAAAGTCCAAAATTCACCCTATTCCTATTGTGAATTTATTGACCAATTTGTATACCCTGTCTCTTGCTTATTGATGAGGTCCCCTCCTCCCAGAATATCAACTGAAATACAGAAAGTCCTGCAGCTCTCCAAGAATTACAAAATAGGTGATTGGTACCTATATGAGGATCATACAGTCATCAGAGTCTATGGCTGTGAGCTCTGTCCATACAGGCTCCCAAAATATGTGCCTATGAGGATATTTGCCTTGGAGTATTATAGGCAGTTAATTCACTCTGACCTCACTCACTTTCACAGCTCCAAAAAGAAAGCCCACCTCAAGTTCAAGCACCAGGTGGGCCCCTTCATCATGAATAAAAAAGAAGGATGGGAAGATGCTGACCTAATCCTCAAAGACAAATACAAGCTATCACATAGTTTCCGGTGGGTCCCTTACGACCCTGAAGGCTTCATTACTGCTAGAAGAGTCAAGTACAGGCTACTAGGTTATAAGCATTGCAAATATCCACACATTGAAAAATATGCCAACCAGCAAGAATGGCAGCAGGATACTTTAATTGAAAAATTAACTGAAGAAGAGACAATGCTAAAGAATGTCAAGGAACTGGAAAAGACTCTTGACCTAGATTCTGTGCAGCAGGTACCCTTCAAACGGCCGCACTCAGCAGGAGAAGGGACCTCGGCCTCAAGGACTGCACCAGCCCCACAGGCACCTTCTACAGCAGCACCAGGAACAAACAAAGGGAAAGGGATAATGGGTGCTGAAGAAGAAACCGTGAAAGAAAAGCCTGCCCCTTCAGGAGAGCAGCAACAAGAGTAGCAACAAGAGCAGCAACAAGGGCAGCAACCAGAGCAGCAACAAGAGCAGACTCCCCCTCCACAAACTGAGCCACAAATAGCTCCAATTATGCAGACACCCCCTCCAAAAACTGAGCCACAAATATCTCCAATTATGCAGGCCCCAACACAGGAGGAGAGGGGTACAAAAAGAGACAGAGAAGAGTCCACTCCTGCTAGTGGATCCTCCCAGCAACCCCAGACCAAAAGGCCAAGGGCTGACTCCCCAGAGGTAGAAGACATCACTGAAGAAATCCTTGACAGTTCAAGGAAAGACAAGGAGGGCAGCCAGCATATAGGTACAAGCTCCTTTCAGCAGGAGCAAGGATTACAACTTGGTTTGGAGGTGTCCTCCTCCTCTCAGCAGAGCAAGAAGCCCAAAAGCACTAAGGCTTCTTTCAAGCAAATTAAGGCACAGAATGACTTGCTGAGGGTGGAAGTTTATAAACAATTTCTTAATGCAACACCAGCCCAAAAAGAAAGGCTAATGTCTGTATATGACATTCAAGAGGAGAAAATGATCCTCAGCCATTTCAAACCTACAGTGCCCCATCCAAAATCAGGGGCAGATTATGTGAAGACAAGGGTGGAGGTCCTAGCCAAAGACATCCATCCCATGGACCAAATTGAACTCCACAAACAGACTGGAGAAATGGTCTATGCAACCTTGGTAGACAGGGCAACCATGGCCCATGAACTAAAAGAGTCACTAAAAAATACCAACATTCAGTTGGATTTTGAAAGAATGTCCTCCCTAGCTAAAGACAACAGAATAAAATCACTTGAGGACATTATTATCGACCTAGGACATGATCCTAAGGATCCAAATGGTGTCAGGGCCCTTATGAAGAAAAAGGAGGATGACCTCAATGCACTAAAGAAGAGGTTAAAGCTGCTGCCCACAGAACACCCTCAAACAGCAGATTTACAGCAGGCAAAACAGGCCGATGAGCAACTGGACCTCATAATGCAGCTAAACCAAAAGGTCCTCGATTTGGAGAAAGAGCTTGAAGGGGCATTATAAGATAAACAGGGAGAATCTACATCCCAAGCTCCTCCAACTACTTCAACCACTGCAACAACTACAGAGGCAGCAGTGGCTCCCACAACAGAAGCAGCGACAACAACAACAGCTCCAGATTCCAGCACAAGCGTGGAAGAATTGACTAAGGCCATTAAAGAAATGGAGCTCCAGGCAAATGAAATAAAACAGGCCAAGGAAAAATTGGCAGAATTAGATGCCAAATATGACAAATCAAAAATAACTGTGGCAGAACAAGGCAGAGAAATAAAGGCCCTAAAAGACAAGATAAAGGCCTTGGAGAAGGAGCTGAATCTGGAAAGCACCATGGCTCAAATAAAAAGGATTCTATGGGCCAAAATTGACCAATCCATCACTAAGCAATGGAAGTCAATTAAAACCATACATGAGCAGATGGATTTAATCGGCCAGGCACAGACAGAGATTCAAAGGGCCAAGACAGCACTGGGAAACAGGCCTGACCAGGCCAATATAATGATAGACTTTTTGAACAGGCAGGAAAAGGAGGAACTCGCAGCCATTGGCATAGTCAACAGAATAGAGGTTGTCCTCATAGCTAGGAAGGTACTCACTCTCAGGAATTATGTACAAACTGTGGAGAGAAAGTGCTATGAAATACAAGTAGAGGTGGATGAATACCAACACAAAATGGCAGCACTGCAAGCAAAAGGACAGCCCAGCCTACTAAGCGGTGCAGGAAGACTGATCTCCAGAGAGCAGTATGCCAACAGGATGGAAACTTCTATTGAAAATCAAATCACTGCATCTGGCAGTACCTCTGAGGAAACAGGGCCTCCAACAGGACAGAGCTTATACAATAAACTTGAAGGCCTGTTTTTTATTGAAAATGAGGTAAAGCACCTTTTTGAGATTCCTCCAAATTTTTACAGATATACAGAGACCGATGAAACTTTAGTGAAAATTCGGAGACATCAGTTGCCCAAGGAGGATTGGTGGCAGGCAATGCTTCAAATTCTGCCACGATAGCTCCAGTTGCTCGGTCATTCCCAGCTCCAACTCACTAGAAGACAAACAGCAGAATAAAGTTAGCGTTTAAGGCAGCTGAAAGGTGACTAAGCACATGGAGAACGACAGCTAGCCCAAAGGATAAGAGGATACGCAAATTTTGGACAGCGTACCCTCAACCGACTCCAACAGCCACCAAGTCAACAGTTTCTGACTATTTTGGACAGCTAGAGCACTGAAGAGTTATTACAGCATTAACTTTCTCAGCTACAAGGCTCCAGGAGTTGGCATAACATTAATGAGCCATTAACTCATTTCTTTGATATTTTTCTTATGTAAATTTTGTATATATACCCCCCTTAGCAACGCATAAGGGGTTGGTGATTTTCACTCTGAGGCAAATGTATTGTACACTTTCAGATTATCTAATACAAAGGGCTGGACCAGCTCAGTGATTTCCTGAAAATTTGATGTCTTGCTGATGACATGCGTGCTGTTGCAGAATTCTTGTGCTGTCTGATGGAATAATAAGTTTTCTTAATCTCTGTTTGGTCTTCTTATGTTATTAACTCATGCTCATGTTTCACTAAATCTAGCAATAGAGAAAAGGGATAGTGCAGGATATGTTTGATTACACTCTGTGCTCAATCTTCTATTGCTGTAAATGTTTTCTTCAGAATTAACTGTGGACATGAATTCTTAAATGCTCATGTTTCATTAATTCTATAAATGTGAATGTTGTCTAGAAATTCTTCACTGCTTCTAAATAATATTCTCACTTCCTTTGCATATCAGTTTATTGGAAGATTCTTAACTGCCTTTCATGAACTGGATACATCACACTTAATCACAATTTCAAAGCATTGTTTCTCAGACACTTATCCAGCTCTGCAGCATCACTACTGTATCAACACAGCACACCAAAATACTAAAGGACCACTGACTCCATACCCAATGGCCTAGAACATTCTAGTGAGCACATATATAACTTGACTGAAATCATCTTCCAACCAAGTCCAAAAACAAACCTTGAGCATCATAGCTAGCCTAAAAATTCTTCACAAAACAGAGACAAACAAAACTAAAGCATAAAGAGAGAGCCCTCTCTGGTCATAGGTAGGCTAGAACCTGTGACCCAAAGATTGGTTAGTGGTTACCTCGGCCATATTCCCTTGGGAGTCAAAGGGAACAACCTGAGTGATAACATAATTGGCGACTCCGCTGGGGACTTCCTCAGGATTTTCTAATTTCTGTATATTTCTTAAAGCTGCTTGTAGTCAATTTTCATGCTAGCTTTAAGATATACACAGTCACTCCAAAATCTTGTCTGGCCCTTGTAGACACAAAAATATTCCAAAAAACATACTCAAAAACAGTTTAGAAGCTGGCTCCCAAGAGGAATCCGCAATATACAAGGTCAAATCCTGACCCCAATCCACCAACTGTTTTTGAAAATCCTAATACAATTCCTAAAATCATTAGGAAGCAACAAGGAGAGGAAACTCTTGCTGACTTAAGTCCTGAGACAGCTTATCCAAACCCTGTTCCAACTCCAATCAAGGTTCTATTTCGGTCTACCCTTGATTCCCCCAGTTCACCATCCACCTCTCAAAGCCCTCCTTTCACACCTCCATCCACTGCACATATTCACTTGACCAACACTCTAGGTTCTACCGTTCCCACTACCCCTGTTGTACCAGTCGTTCATATTATCCCAGTTGTCCCTGTCAATCCTATAAATCCTGCAAACATGGCTAATAGATATGCACCCCTGCAGTTGCCTGCTAATGCTGCAGTGCTACCCTAGGACTACCAATCCAAGATCTCATATTTTGACTCCACTGGCCCTTTCACAGCAATTCAGCATGCCAGAAGGATGCAAGACCATTTTGAGAACTATGAAATAGATGATGACGGTGTGAGAATGAGAATCTTTGTTCAGAGCCTCACAGGGGATGTAAGAACTTGGTTTAGATCACTGGCTGTAAATACCATCACAACCCCTGATGAGCTTTATCAAGCCTTTACTAACAGATGGGAGAAAAAGAAAGATCCCTTGCACATACTTGGTGAATATGATACAATCAAACGAGGTCCTCAAGAGACCGTTTTGGAGTATTGTAAAAGATTCAACAATGTATATAACGTAATACCACAGAATTTAAGACCTCCTCCTGATTTAGCCTTGTACAAATTTCTGGATGGTTTTGACCCTGATATGGCATATCAGTTGAAGGAAAGAGCCCCTGAAACCCTTGAAGATGCCCAAAAGGTTGCTGTCACAGTAGAGGCTAACCTGATTGCAAAAAGAAACAGGGCAAGATTGGAAAAGAGAACCACCTTCAAAGAAGAACCCTCAGCCTTTGATCAAAAACTGGATGCAATACTCACTGGTATGAAGAGATTGGGTGATAGAGTAGAATCAGTTGAAAGAAAGTCATCATGGGAAGCACCACAAAATAACCCTATCAGGAATCCCAATTTTAGGAGAAATCTAAACCCAAACATTGGCAAGGCCGGTTCTGATCCACACATAAGACCTCCTTTTCAGGAAAACTATACTAAGGCATCCACTTCGAATGAGCAAACAGATGACACCCACATTAACCTGATGGGCCTGAATGATGAGCAGCAAGTTTTTCTGAGTCAAGAAGATCATAAGGATGATGACATTCAGTAGTTCCAAACTAGGTCAGGTGAGTCATTTGACTTTAAACAAGGCTATGACACAGCTGTTTATGAAGTTCATAAACAATATAAGCTAAGAAGCAGAACTATAAATGTAACACAGCCTGAAAAAACAAAGGATAGCCAGCAGCCCAAAAGAGCCATAGTCACAAAACCAAATGACACAACTGATTCAGTTACAAATGAAATAACTGTTCAAGAAGTCACTGAACCATTGCCTTCAAAACAACAGCCTATGGCTACATCACCCTTGCAGCCCAATCCAAGTAACACTTCTCAAGAGATGAGTAAGAAGGACAAGCCTCAAGATCAAGATAAGAATCAAGAAGAAAACCTAGTGAACAAGGAAAAGGCTGTCACCCACAACACCAAGATCCAATCTGAAAGACCATTTGACTTAGAAGCTGAAATTGGCAGATTGAAGGTAGCTATCCCTCTCTCAGAACTAGCCAAGAATGACATTTATAAACAACAAATCAAGAAGTCCCTACAACTTACTCGTAATAAAGATAATGTCAATGTATTGGATGACACCCCAGAATTGCTTTTCGGTCCAGAGGTTGATGGAAAGACAGCAGTCACAGGGATCTTGCCTTTCTATGTCAGCCTACATGTTCATGATAAGATACTACACAATGCAATGTTTGACTCAGGTGCCTCTCACAACCTGATGCCTAAATCAGTCATGGAGAGATTGAATCTAGATATTACAAGACCATATAAGGACCTATTCTCATTTGACTCTAGCCAAGTTAACTGTTTAGGCTTGATAAAAGACTTATGTGTGTCGCTTGTTCAGTACCCAAATAAAATAATTCTAATGGATGTTGTAGTTGCTGATATCCCACCCAAATATGGGATGCTCTTATCAAGATCATGGGGGGCTAAACTCCAAGGTTCCCTACAATTAGACATGTCATATGCCACCATCTCAGTCTTTGGTCAACCCAAGAGGTTATATAGAGAGTCACTTATGAAATACATGGTCAGCAGTGAAGAAAAACCTCAAAATTTTCCCATATATGCTGTCCATTCTGACATAGACTCCTATATTCTCTTCAATGATAATACAGGTCCCACAAATGATGAAGAAAACCAAACACTCAAGCAAGATCAGCATATAAATGAAGAAACTGTTGTTCAAGACATAATGATTGAGAAATCAATTAACAAAGCAGTTCAAGAAGGAAAACCAAATATAAGCCAAGATCTCAGATTGTTGATGCTAACTCCCATAACAGTTGACAATTCTTCCCTAAAACAAGATATCCTATGGTTCCTTGAATTTGATGGGTCAGTCAACAAATTAGGGGCAGGAGCAGGGGTTTGGATACATAATAAACAAAACAGTCATGCAGAAGGCCGAGCCTATAGGTTAAACTTCAGGTGCACCAACAACATGGCAGAATATGAAGCTCTCTTACTAGGCCTCAAGCTAGTAAAATCCTTACAAGCCATAAAGGTTTCAATCCTAGGAGACTCAGACCTAGTCATCCAACAAGTAAAGGGTAATTTTGTCACCAATGACATAAGACTGAGATCTTATAGATCTGCTGCTGCTGAACTACTACAGTCCTTCACTGAATTTCAAATTACCAAAATTCCTAGAACCCATAACCTGCATGCTCATAGCTTGGCTACATTTGCAAGCACTTCTAAACTTCCTTTTGAACCCCAGCATTGCTTTACAGCCGAGGTAAAATACAGACCTTCTGTCCCAAACAATGTCAAGGACTGGCAAGTGTTTGAGAATGATACCCATATAAATCAATTTTTGACTTTGCAGCAAGAATTTTCAGGGCTAAACATTGATATGGAGGCTGCAAGTGATTCACAAACACTAGGTGAACAACACCAAACAAGTATTTCGCTCAAAACAGCAAACCAAATGTTACATCCAACCATTTTCAACAAAGAAAATCTACAACAACTTAAACAAATCAGTTGTGAGGAGACAGCTGATAATGAAGCTGAAATTATACAACTGAAAGACAACTTCCTCCCAACAGGCCTTACTCCCTTGGAAGACATTTTCAACTCAAATGATATTCTCAGGAGGCCAAAATTGCAGCCCCTCAATACTACCATAGAAGAGTGTAACATTGGAACTGCAGAACAACCCAAGATAATCAAATTGTCTGCATCTTTACCCCCTGATCAGAAGCCTAAATACATTGACCTCTTTAAAGAATTCCAAGATGTCTTTGCATGGAGTTATGAGGATTTAAAATCCTATGACACCTCTGTTATTCAACACACTATCCCTCTCAAGCCAAATCAAAAACCCTTTAAGAAAAAATTGAGGAGAATCAATCCTATGCTTCTCCCAGCAATGGAGAAAGAGGTACAAAAAATGTTTAAGGCTGGCATCATAGCACCAATCAGATTTTCTGATTGGGTTTCAAACTTGGTTCCTACCAGAAAGAAAACTGGTGAAATAAGGCTTTGTGTTGATCTAAGGAACTTGAATCAAGTGTCATTGAAAGATAATTACCCCTTACCCAAGATGGATCACATCTTGCAAAGAGTAGTGGGGGCCTCAAAAATTTCATTACTTGATGGATTCTCAGGTTTCAACCAGATCCTACTTCACCCTGATGATCAGGACAAAACGGCATTTACAACCCCATGGGGAACCTTCAAATATGTAAAAATGCCTTTTGGATTGAAGAATGCAGGGGCTACATTTCAAAGAGCAATGGATATTGCTTTTGCTAAAGAGATTCATGACTTCCTTGTCATTTATTTAGATGACCTCACACCTTTCTCAAAATCTGACCAAGAACATTTGAAACATCTAAGGAAAATATTCATAACCTAGTTGAAGTATGGAATTTCTTTAAATCCCAAGAAATCTCTATTTGGCTTGGAAGAAGGTAAGTTGTTAGGGCATATCATTTCAAAGGATGGCATTAGAATTGACCCAGATAGGATACAAGCTATCTTACAAATGCCCCACCCTAGAAACATCAAAGAATTGCAATACTTCTTGGGAAAGATTAACTTTTTAAGGAGGTTTATCCCAAACTTAGCAGAATTGATCAGATTACTGAATAACATGCTAAAGAAGGATTCAAAAGTGAAATGGACGGTAGAAGAAAATCAAGCTTTTGAAGGCATAAAGTTGGCCCTTACCCAAACACCAGTCTTAACAAACCCTCAATTTGATAGAGAATTCATTATTTTCTCTTTTGCCTCCCAGCATACCATTGCTGCTGTCTTATTACAGAAAGATGACCAAGGAAATGAGAAACCCATTGCTTTCTTTAGTAGAGCTCTTAGAGATGCACCTCTGAAATATCAAATCATGGAGAAACAAGCTTATGCTTTGGTCAAAGCCATCAAATACTTTAGGATTTACATCCTATATTCCCATGTTATAGCTTATGTACCAAGTCCCATTGTGAAAGACATACTTACTCAAAAGAATTTAGAGGGCAGAAGAGGAAAATGGATTGCCAACATCTTGGAATTTGATATTGAAATAAAACCTACAAAACTGATAAAAGGGCAAGGTTTGGCCAAACTAATGACAGAAGCAAACTTTCAAGCCTTAGACATTAACCAGCTGGACAGTGAACCGGAGCTGGCGACTCCAAAGATCAACGTAGCCTTTGAACAATCCCCTTGGTATTCTGATATATGTTATGTGTTACAAAACCTGTGTGCTCCCCCAGGATTGTCCAGAACTAAATGTAGGTTCCTAAAAATGAAAGCTTCAAAATTTTGTGTCATGAGTGGCAATTTACTTTGGAAAAACCATGAGGGTATATTGTTAAACTACTTAATTGAGAGTGAGACTAACAAAATCATGGAAGAGTTTCATGCAGGTGATTGTGTTGGACACTTGTATTGGAAGTCCACTGTGGATAAAATACTGAGGGCTGGTTACTATTGGCCCACCTTGTTCTCTGATGTTAAAAGGTTTTCTACCTCATGTCATAAATGCCAAGTGTTTGAGGGGAAGAGAAAGTTACTGCCACTTCCTTTAAGGCCTATTGCAACAGAGAGACCTTTTCAGGAATGGGGCTTAGATTTCATTGGGAAAATTCATCCCTCATCTTCAGGCCAACATAGATGGATCCTCACAGCCACAGACTACTTCACCAAATGGATTGAGGCCATCCCATGTAGACAGGCAAATGATTCAACAATCATTCAGTTTTTGGAGAATAATATATTGTCTAGATTTGGCTGCCCCAACAAGATAATAACAGACAATGCTGCTGCTTTTAGATCCAAGAAGATGGTCAATTTCTGCCACAAATTTCACATTACCTTGGGCCATTCTACTGCTTACTATCCCCAAGGAAATGGCCTAGCTGAATCATCAAATAAAACCCTTGTGAACATCATAAAGAAAGTGTTGGAAGAAAATAAGAAGAATTGGGATAAGAAGCTTGTGAATGCCTTATGGACAGATAGACTAACAACCAAGAGGTCCATTGGGGTCAGCCCATATGAGTTAGTTTATGGATTAGAAGCCAAATTTCCTTCATCACTAGGGGTACCGGTCATGAAGTTACTCCAAGAAAGTCAAGCTGAGCCAAATGACATGCAGAGAAGGGTCAACCAGATAATATGTCTGCATCAAACCAGAGATCAAGTGTATAGCAGAGTTCAAATCCTACAAGAAAAGCTGAAGAAAGCCTTTGACAGAAGAACTAAGGCTGAAGATTTCTTCTTAGGGGACAAAGTGCTTAAGTGGGATTCAAGAAGAGAAGACGAGGGTAAGCATGGCAAATTTGACTCCCTTTGGAGAGGGCCTTTTGTCATACAAGCACTACAAGGAAATAACACTTATTTTTTGGAAAATTTGGATGGCACTGACTTAGGTGAAGGTCCTGTAAATGGCAGGATGTTGAAGCAGTATTTCGACTACTTTCCATGTATATAACAGAGTTTTCCCATCTGTATATAATCAGCTGTAAATATTTTCTTTCAGCACATAAATAGTTCAGTTTTGAGAAGCTAATACAAATAAGCATAAAGGGGCTTTATATGCCAGGAATTCCACAGAGGTAATAGCCTCTAGTTTTGAAGTACAAGGAGAGAATTTTCAAATTTTGGTAAGAACAGATCAAGGGCCAAGGCATTCTGACCTGCTGTTCTTGGTCTTTCAAGAAGAAAAACCATCCCCAAGTGGAGCCACTATTAGCTACCTATACCAATAGGTTTCATTTTTCATGATTGGCATGGGAAGTGCCAATATGATCTACTTTGGGGATGCAAAGATCTCATATTCTGATGGAAAACACACATTTGCATTTAGTTGATGCTGCCCTGTCTCCCAATGGGTGATCCAACAGCTTAAGCTGGGTCAGACCATGTTTCAATTTTTTGTTATAGATTAGAGAAAGAAGTTTGTCCAAACAGTTCAATCTTGGCAGAAAAAGTAGTTAGGTAGAAAAAGAAGGTTCCCAACTATTTAATCTGGGACCCTGGAAGCAATAAGGATAGTTCTAGATAGAAAATCAAAATAAAAAAAGCCGAAAGAAAAGAAAAAGGTACATAAGGGTCTGCAAGCCAAAGTGCACCCTCCATGAAGAAACAAAAAATGCTAGGCAAGTAAATGGGTAGGTAGATGGGGTTGCAGAAATGTCATTCATTTAAATTGAATCTTGCTGGTCTAACATGAAAGAAACATCAAGGCATAGAGAAGCTTCTCTTCTCCATCATGTTGCAGCAAAGCAAAGGAGCATGTCTAACTTCCTGTTTTCCCCCCTTCACATTCATTACTAACATCCCCACACCAGTTGCCTTCATGAAAGAATTCAAGGTTTTATGTTGGTTCTTGGTTCTTTAAGAGCCACATTTCTTGTCTAAAATTCTTTTTATTTTGATCTACTCTCTAAACTAAGTTGTTTTCATATAAACTTAGTGTTTCACCCTCTCACCCCCTTCCCCCCCTTCATATTAACCCCTAACTTCTTATTATCTAAATCCCCTATGTTCCCCTTTTCCCTACTATTGTAACACCATGGTGTATAAACCCCTAAACATGTATAAATATCCCCCCCTTGTTAGCACTATAGCTAAATAAATTTGTTTAAGGGAGACATTAGTCCACCTGGGACTATGGTCAACCCTGTCATGGGATTACTCTAGCCTCTGGTTGGAATAATAACCTCCCCCCAATCCATCATCCCCCCTCTTTTCCTAAAGAATTTCATCAAAGAGCCCCTTTCCCTTCACTCAAACCTAATCATAACCCTTTTTCCCCCCACAGATTAACTCAAACCCCGAAAACCCACAAAAAACCCCAATATCTAAAGTCCCGCATCCCAAATATTAAAATGATTATTTTAATATACGGGCGGGTCCCCCCCAACATGCGCGACCGGTTAAAACTCCCGCCAGCCGTTGATCTTCCGCCGCCCCAGATCTAACGGTGGGCGGTCAATCTTGGATCCCGACCTGCCTCCCTTTAACGTCCGGGGAGACGGCGGTATTGGGGGCCGTACCCAGGACGCGTGGCATGCGCTGGGGTTGTTCGGAGCCCCCCTCCCCGATACCGCCTATCACCAAAGGTGGTGCGGGGAGACCGCTTACCACCTCCCTAATACCACCCCTGCGGCTCCACGTCACTCACACGTCATCATGACGTCGTGCCTCCTCCGCCCGCCCCGGCGCCCCGTGGCCCTCCACGTCGCCCTGCCACTGTTCTCCGCCCGCCACCGTGTCCGTCCACGCTGGCCTCCAGCTCAGCGTCCACGTCACCCTCCGTACCCCGGGCCCGCCATGACGTCATGCTGATGTCATTGGCGGAAAAAGCGCCAATGACCCTTTTTGCCCAAATTTGTCGTTAAAAATAGCCAAACTAGCCGTTTGTGGTCATTTTCAAGCGAAAAGGACGCAGCCACTGCTAACCCGTTTACCGCGAAATTGCCTCCAAGCCATCAAATTCAAAGTCGCGGCCGCCATCACTTGTCAATCCAGCTGCAGTGAGCTCCCCCTGCTCGGCCCGAAGACATTCAGTGCTGTTTTTCCAGGTATTCACCGCGAGTTCCTTGTTTCGCCCCTATGCATGCCATTTCTATATGAATTCTCCAATAAGCATCAGTCTAATCCTAAATTGCACACTATCCACTTCTTAATTTGCAATCAAATCAACCAACATTGCCCCAGCTCCACGAATTTGACATTCAAACGATAATTCACGGCTTGACAATTACAAATTTAGCCCCGAGTTGCTCGGCATTGTTCCCTTTTGCCGGGTGGAAGCCCAAGTCTGCATGTCACCAAATTGAAGCCCGCACATCCTCTGCAATCATCCTCACCAATTCACAATCCCTGTGAATTTACCAAAAAACAGCAGAGACAAGTCTGCCAAGCCTGCTTATCCCACTTTGAAGAAAATTCCAAGCATTATCTACAGTAAGCCTGTCACTTAAGCTCTGAGGAACCTTGCAAACCATTGCACTCACCTTGTTCAAAATCAGATTACACAATGGCTGCTCCTGCACCCTCAGCCCTCAGTGTTGCTCCTTTAAATGCACCAAATAAAGACCTGGAGTCCTTGCCTCTTGCTGACAGGGACTACCTCATTGAAGACTTTGTGGGTAACAGGGACTTTTTGCAGACCTTCAGGCAATTAAGAGATGACTACCTGAATGGTCATGATACATATGGGATATGGGAGTCAAATCTGCCATACTACTGTCTCCCCTCTGTCAATATTTTTCCTGAGATTATTCGCCTATGTGCTGAAAACTATGATGTACAACACAGAGCTATTAAGTCTCCATCTGGGAGCATCCTCTTTCACATTAATCCTGAATCCATCAATAAGATGCTCCACTTTGATCAAACTGAGCTGCTGTTCCCATTTTCCATGAATTATCTGCTGGACACTGGTGCCAAGATGACCAGTGAGGATATTCAGAAGATCACCAGGACTTTTATGAGACCTGAATGCCAGCCCACAGGGCCACCTCCCTACTTGGATGTCTATTTTACTAAGGTAGGCAGACTGTTGCTAGACATGATTGCTTATGTGTTGGGATACAGAACCAGTGAGCATGTGGATGAAACACTGCTGGTATTGCTAGCTGCTTACAGCCCAGGCCAACCCCCTGCCTGCAAATATAACTTTGCCAAGTTCATAGCTAACAAGATTCATGATCAGTTGGGCAAAGTAGACAGATAGGGTGTCTTCAAGTACTCATCCTATATCTACCACCTTTTTATGTACTATCAGTCCGAGGTTTTTCTATGCTACATCAAAAAGCTGGATTATAAAGGGGAAAGAAGATCTGTTATCTTCTGGACATCTGTCTATCACAAAGTCCAAAATTCACCCTATTCCTATTGTGAATTTATTGACCAATTTGTATACCCTGTCTCTTGCTTATTGATGAGGTCCCCTCCTCCCAGAATATCAACTGAAATACAGAAAGTCCTGCAGCTCTCCAAGAATTACAAAATAGGTGATTGGTACCTATATGAGGATCATACAGTCATCAGAGTCTAGGGCTGTGAGCTGTCCATACAGGCTCCCAAAATATGTGCCTATGAGGATATTTGCCTTGGAGTATTATAGGCAGTTAATTCACTCTAACCTCACTCAATTTCACAACTCCAAAAAGAAAGCCCACCTCAAGTTCAAGCACCAGGTGGGCCCCTTCATCATGAATAAAAAAGTAGGATGGGAAGATGCTGACCTAATCCTCAAAGACAAATAAAAGCTATCACATAGTTTCCGGTGGGTCCCTTACGACCCTGAAGGCTTCATTACAGCTAGAAGAGTCAAGTACAGGCTACTAGGTTATAAGCATTGCAAATATCCACACATTGAAAAATATGCCAACCAGCAAGAATGGCAGCAGGATACTTTAATTGAAAAATTAACTGAAGAAGAGACAATGCTAAAGAATGTCAAGGAACTGGAAAAGACTCTTGACCTAGATTCTGTGAAGCAGGTACCCTTCAAATGGCCGCACTCAGCAGGAGAAGGGACATCGGCCTGAAGGACTGCACCAGCCCCACAGGCACCTTCTACAGCAGCACCAGGAACAGACAAAGGGAAAGGGATAATGGGTGCTCAAGAAGAAACCGTGAAAGAAAAGCCTTCCCCTTCAGGAGAGTAGCAACAAGAGCAGCAATAAGGGCAGCAACCAGAGCAGCAACAAGAGCAGACACCCCCTCCACAAACTGAGCCACAAATAGCTCCAATTATGCAGACCCCAGCACAAGAGGAGAGGGGTACAAAAAGAGACAGAGAAGAGTCCACTCCTGCTAGTGGATCCTCCCAGCAACCCCAGACCAAAAGGCCAAGGGCTGACTCCCCAGAGGTAGAAGACATCACTGAAGAAATCCTTGACAGTTCAAGGAAAGACAGGGAGGGCAGCCAGCATACAGGTACAAGCTCCTTTCAGCAGGAGCAAGGATTACAACTTGGTTTGGAGGTGTCCTCCTCCTCTCAGCAGAGCAAGAAGCCCAAAAGCACTAAGGCTTCTTTCAAGCAAATTAAGGCACATAATGACTTGCTGAGGGTGGAAGTTTATAAACAATTTCTTAATGCAACACCAGCCCAAAAAGAAAGGCTAATGTCTGTATATGACATTCAAGAGGAGAAAATGATCCTCAGCCATTTCAAACCTACAGTGCCCCATCCAAAATCAGGGGCAGATTATGTGAAGACAAGGGTGGAGGTCCTAGCCAAAGACATCCATCCCATGGACCAAATTGAACTCCACAAACAGACTGGAGAAATGGTCTATGCAACCTTGGTAGACAGGGCAACCATGGCCCATGAACTAAAAGAGTCACTAAAAAATACCAACATTCAGTTGGATTTTGAAAGAATGTCCTCCCTAGCTAAAGACAACAGAATAAAATCACTTGAGGACATTATTATCGACCTAGGACATGATCCTAAGGATCCAAAGGGTGTAAGGGCCCTTATGAAGAAAAATGAGGATGACCTCAATGCATTAAAGAAGAGGTTAAAGCTGCTGCCCACAGAGAACCCTCAAACAACAGATTGACAGCAGGCAAAACAGGCCGATGAGCAACTGGACCTCATAATGCAGCTAAACCAAAAGGTCCTCGATTTAGAGAAAGAGCTTGAAGGGGCATTACAAGATAAACAGGGAGAATCTACATCCCAAGCTCCTCCAACTACTTCAACCACTGCAACAACTATAGAGGCAGCAGTGGCTCCCACAACAGAAGCAGCAGCAACAACAACAGCTCCAGATTCCAGCACAAGCGTGGAAGAATTGACTAAGGCCATTAAAGAAATGGAGCTCCAGGAAAATGAAATAAAACAGGCCAAGGAAAAATTGGCAGAATTATATGCCAAATATGACAAATCGAAAATAACTGTGGCAGAACAAGGCAGAGAAATAAAGGCCCTAAAAGACAAGATAAAGGCCTTGGAGAAGGAGTTGAATCTGGAAAGCACCATGGCCCAAATAAAAAGGATTCTATGGGCCAAAATTGACCAATCCATCACTAAGCAATGGAAGTCAATTAAAACCATACATGAGCAGATGGATTTAATCGGCCAGGCACAGACAGAGATTCAAAGGGCCAAGACAGCGCTGGGAAACAGGCCTGACCAGGCCAATAGAATGATAGACTTTTTGAACAGGCAGGAAAAGGAGGAACTGGCAGCCATTGGCATAGTCAACAGAACAGAGGCTATCCTCACAGCTAGGAAGGTACTCACTCTCAGGAATTATGTACAAACTGTGGAGAGAAAGTGCTATGAAATACAGGCAGAGGTGGATGAATACCAACACAAAATGGCAGCACTGCAAGCAAAAGGACTGCCCAGCCTACTAAGCGGTGCAGGAAGACTGATCTCCAGAGAGCAGTATGCCAACAGGATGGCAACTTACATTGAAAATCAAATCACTGCATCTGGCAGTACCTCTGAGGAAACAGGGCCTCCAACAGGACAGAGCTTATACAATAAACTTGAAGGCCTGTTTTTTATTGAAAATGAGGTAAAGCACCTTTTTGAGATTCCTCCAAACTTTTACAGATATACAGAGGCCGATGAAACTTTAGTGAAAATTCGGAGACATCAGTTGCCCAAGGAGGATTGGTGGCAGGAAATGCTTCAAATTCTGCCACGATAGCTCCAGTTGCTCGGTCATTCCCAGCTCCAACTCACTAGAAGACAAACGGCAGATGAAAGGTGACTAAGCGCATGGAGAATGACAGCTAGCCCAAAGGATAAGAAGATACATAAATTTTGGACAGCGTACCCTCAACCGACTCCAACAGCCACCAAGTCAACAATTTCTGACTATTTTGGACAGCTAGAGCACTGAAGAGTTATTACAGCATTAACTTTCTCAGCTACACGGCTCCAGGAGTTGGCATAACATTAATGAGCCATTAACTCATTTCTTTGATATTTTTCTTATGTAAATTTTGTATATATACCCCCCTTAGCAACGCATAAGGGGTTGGTGATTTTCACTCTGAGGCAAATGTATTGTACACTTTCAGATTATCTAATACAAAGGGCTGGACCAGCTCAGTGATTTCTTGAAAATTGATGTCTTGCTGATGACATGCGTGCTGTTTGCAGAATTCTTGTGCTGTCTGCTGGAATAATAAGTTTTCTTAATCTCTGTTTGGTCTTCTTATGTTATTAACTCATTCTCATGTTTCACTAAATCTAGCAATAGAGAAAAGGGATAGTGCAGGATATGTTTGATTACACTCTGTGCTCAATCTTCTATTGCTGTAAATGTTTTCTTCAGAATTAACTGTGGACATGAATTCTTAAATGCTCATGTTTCATTAATTCTATAAATGTGAATGTTGTCTAGAAATTCTTCACTACTTCTAAATAATATTCTCACTTCCTTTGCATATCAGTTTATTGGAAGATTCTTAACTGCCTTTCATGAACTGGATACATCACAGTTAATCACAATTTCAAAGCATTGTTTCTTAGACACTTATCCAGCTCTACAGCATCACTACTGTATCAACACAGCACACCAAAATACTAAAGGACCACTGACTCCATACCCAATGGCCTAGAACATTCTAGTGAACACATATGTAACTTGACTGAAATCATCTTCCAACCAAGTCCAAAAACAAACCTTGAGCATCATAGCTAGCCTAAAAATTCTTCACAAAACAGAGACAAACAAAACTAAAGCATAAAGAGAGACCCCTCTCTGGCCATAGGTAGGCTAGAACCTGTGACCCAAAGATTGGTTAGTGGTTACCTCGGTTGTATTCCCTTGGGAGTCAAAGGGAACAACCTGAGTGATAACACGGCCTACAATCTTCTCTCCTCCAGGTACCACGTTTAATAAATTTTCAGACTAGATACTACTGAAGCACAACACATAATCTGAAAAGGCCACGTTTCATCCAATTTTCATACTGGAGCCATAACTATCATTGAAGCTCAAAACAATCACTACTGACATCATCAATCTCTGAATCATTGAAACACTAAAACCCTGTCAACAACACAGTCACCAGAACACAGAGCAGACACAGAACTCTGCAAAATAAATTAGACCCAACTGCAACTTCAACATCAAACTTCAAAATGTATACGCTACTACGATGAATCAAATCCGCGTACATACGCACTTTTTCCAAGTTCAACCCGCGTACAGATCTCAAAATATTTTCTTATAACTTTGCAGATGTATCAGACATCAGTCGTACTTATAACATTTATAGAAAATTACATGCGTCAGTATGTAGATCTAGAATAAGCATAATCATCCATATAAAGATAGTTCATTTCAAACCGTTTGATCCCGATCTCTCCTTAGATCTTGTTCTCCATCAACCAGTGAGATCCCTCCTTAGCTCAGATCAAGCAATGTATCATCAACCCATAACCTGCATACTGGATCTCATACTTCTTCAGATATTCAAGACTTTTCGGATACAATTGCCTAATGATCTTCTTCTCCTTTTATAGTCTTAGGCCTTGCTCAATACCATGGTCCAAAAACCATAATAAATCAATACCAAGAGCCCAATACTTGGGATCAACACACTTGTCGAGATACCATGGTCCGAAACCATAGGTTCAAATACCGAGGACTAACTACCATGGACCAAAAGTAAGCTTTCCGACATGTACGCGCTTTTCCGTGCATGAAACTGCGTGTATACCCTACTTGGTATATAGCGAACCTGCGTATACGCGACTTGGTATATAGTGAACCTGCTTGTATACCCTACTTGGTATATAGCGAACCTGCGTATACGCGACTTGGTATATAGTGAACCTGCGTGTATACCCTACTTGGTATATAGTGAACCTGCGTATATATATTTTCTCTTCATACTTGTAGTCTGATCATCAATTCCTTGCTGCTATCCTTCTGCACTATGATTTGTCATCAGTGTGATTTGCCATCAAGGACAACACTTGTCTCATAATGCCAACAATCTCCCCCTTTGGACTTGATGGCAAAGCTAACTTGTCACACTTAGAACTTGATCTTCTTATTCCTTTGAGCTGTCCTGCATCCCATGCATTTAGTCACATCTGTAGATTGATCTAGTTATATGTAAGTGAGTTGTTCTTCTATGAGAGGGTTGCCATCAAGTACAACACATGCATCATAATGCCAACAATAGCATAGTAGAAGACTACTGCATATACACCTCAGCAAAATAGAGTTGCAAAAAGAATGAACAAGACATTGATGGAAAGGGAAAGAAGCATGCTTAGTGGTGCCGGGTTAGGACAGGAATTCTAGGGAGAGGCGGTACTGCATGTTTCTTGGTCAACAGGTCACCTTCATCAGCGTTGGAGGATAAGACTCCACAATAGGCATGGACTGGCAAAAAACGCTCTCTTTCACATCTAAGGGTATTTGGATGTGATGCATATGTACATGTTCCAAAGGAGAAATGAACCAAGTTGGATAGTAAATTTGAAAAGGTCATCTTTATTGCGTATAAGGATGGTTTAAAGGGTTATAAGCTTTGGAACCTAGTAACAAGGAAGTTTGTGTGCAGCAGAGATGTGGTGTTCAAAGAGGTGAAATATGTTATTAAAAATGAAGACCAACCAAAGGAACCTGAGAAGATAGAGTTTGAGCTAAAGGAGGAAGAATCAGACTCTACAGTAGAGGAGGAATCGGAAGATGAAGAACCACAAACTCTGGTTGTGAGAAGATCAATTTGAGAAAGAAGGCAGCCAAAAAGGTATAGTCCATCTACTTTCTGTTCAAAATTTTCTTTGTTTTTTACTGATGATGATCCCATAACTGTGAAGGAAGAAGTGGATTCAGAGGATGGAAAACTCTAGAAAGAGTCCCTGGTTGATGAAATGGCATCTTTTTATAAAGAAGAGGCTTGGGATCTGGTGGAGTTCCCAGCTAGAAAGAAACCATTGGCAACAAATGGGTGTTCAAAAGGAAGACAAATGCAGAAGGAAATGTGGAGAAATGCAAAGCTCGGTTGGTAGAAAAAGGCTATTTTATCTCTTGTTGCCAAGGTAACTTCTATTAGATTGCTTTTATCTGTTGCTGCTGCTTTTGATTTTGAGGTAGAGCGGATGGATGTGAAGCCAACATTTATTCACGGGGATCTGGAAGAGGAGATCTACATGAAGCAACCTGAAGGCTTTGCGGTGTAAGGTAAGAAAGAACTAGTATGCAAGTTAAAGAAGTCCCTATATGGGTTCAAATAATCACCAAGGATGTGGTATCAGAAATTTGATACATTTATATGGGGACTTGGCTTCACTAGAAGCAAAGCATATCACTGTGTGTATTTTAAATTAATTGGTGACTGTGTTATTTATTTGGTCTTGTATGTGGATGATATGTTGCTCGTTGGAAATGACAAAGAAATTATCTAGGATTTGAAGACCCAATTGTCCTCCAAATTCGACATGAAAGATCTTGGTGCTGCAAACTATATTTTGGGCATGGAAATTAAAAGAGACCGGAAAAAGAGGAAGCTTTGGTTAAACCAGAGGAAGTATGTCAAGATAATACTACAGCGGTTTAATATGCAAGATAGTAAACTGGTGAAGGTTCCTATTCCTGTAGGTGTGAGGTTATCTACTAAACAGTGTCCTAAGACACAAGAAGAGGAAGACGGCATGTCCCATGTTCCATATGCAAGTGCAGTCGGTAGCCTAATGTATGCAATGGTCTGTACTAGACCAGACATTGCACATGCAGTGGGAGTATTGAGCAGGTTTATGTCAAAACTAGGGAAGAAGCGTTGGACAGTAGTGGGGTTTTAGGTATTTGTGTGGCACTAGTGATTATGGTTTGTGCTACCAAGGAAGACCAGGATTGGACAGAGTGTTGGATATTCATGGCTTTGTTGATGCAAGCTGGGCTAGAGATCTGGATCAGAGAAGATCTACAAGTGGGTATGTGTTTAACCTATTTGGATGTGTAGTCAGTTGGATGAGTAGGAAGAAATCTGTAGTGGCACTATCAACTATAGAGGTATAATACATGGCAACCACTCATGCAAGCATGGAATCAGTTTGGTTGTAGAGATTGTGTCAAGTATGGGGTTAGTACAAGAAGCTATAAGGATAGACTGTGACAGCCAAAGTGCAATTTTCTTGGCAAGAACCCCACATATCATTCAAAGACAAAGAAGATTGATGTTCAGTATCAATTTGTGAGGGATATAATAGAAGAAAAAAAGGTGTTGCTGGTAAAGGTGGACACTTTGAAGAATACTGCAAATGAATTGACAAAATTTGTGAGCTCTGAGAAGTTCTCTTGGTGTAGAGAGACAATGGGCATTTCAGGGCTGGAAAAATGACTAAGCTCTCTTGTGGCCCCCTGTGGAAAGAAAACAACAAGTGGAAAAATGTTGGGTTGTGTTATATTCTTTCCATGACTAGGCCACGTAGTTAACCGGGGGGTTAGAGGGGAGGTCACATGGGGTTTGAGGCATACCCGTTACCCTACTTTATGGGGTTTGAGGCATACAAGGCCCTATGGTTTTGTGTATGATTTTCGCACATGTTTTTTGGATGTGATGGTTTTCGGTCCATGGTGTTGGACGTGATGGTTTTTGGTCCATCGTATTGGATACTTAGGCATGTATAAATATGTATTGTAACATCGAAAGGAACATAATGAAAAAATCAAGCTAGTAGTCCCGGCTTTTGGATCCAAGGGAAAATATCCATGTATATGTGTTTTATGTGTTATGCTCTCGCATTGTTTATTTTATGTGTTTTAGAATTCATATGCAGGTAATTTTTGTACTGGGTTAAAACCTACAAAGACTGAAAAATATGTTGGTTGTGTGTTACATTCTTTCCACGACTAGTGGAATGTGTTAGACCCCCTTCTTCATTGTATCAGGTTGAATACGGGGGCGCAACCCCCCTTGTTGAGGTGTTTGAGCGGGACGGTAGCTCCCCTATATGAGGTCCGAAGCAATGCCTTGAGGAATTTGTTTTGGACCCTATATTGGGTGTGTAGACCTACCTATGGTTTTGTGCATGGGTTTTGCACATGGTTTTGGGCATGATGGTTTTCTGCCCATAGTATTTTGTAGATATGGTCACGGAGACTATGGTTATGTTCTAATATAGGCTTAGTGGATTAGGGTTTACGAATGCTTTCACATGTATATATGTATATGTATATATATATATATATATATATATATATATATATATATTGTAGCATTGAAAGGAATATATTGAAAAAAGCAATCTAGTAGTCCCAATTTTGGGATCTAAGGGAAATCTCTGTGTACTTGTTTTATATTCTCGTCACTATTTATTTTCTATTTTTAGAATTTATCTGTAGGAAATTTATGTACAATATTAAAACCTACATTCGGTGTTAGAGTTGTTTAAGATCAAGATGGAGGATTTGAGAGTGGATAAATATCATTGGATCACAATAGATCTAGGTACTAAACCAATGTCAATGTCAATAGAAGACTGGGTGAAGTTGGATCAGAAGGCAAAGATCACAATATAGTTGTGTATCTCAGACTTAGTATTGTTGAATGTATCAGGTGAAGCTACAATGAAGGCTTTGCGGGTAAATTTAGGGACTTTGTACCAATCTAAGTCTTCGGTGAACAAATTATTCCTGTGGAAAAAGATACATAACTTGAGGATGAAGGATGGAGGCTCGGTGAGAGAGCATCCAAACGCCTTTAATATTTTGGTAAGCCAGTTGTTATCTATTGATATAAATTTTTTAGATGACGATAAGTGCAACAATTTTTTGTGTTCTCTGCCATATTCTTGGGATAGTATAGTTGTTGCAATAGGTAGCAATACAACTACCTTGAATTTTGATGTAATAGTATCATCCTTGTTGTTGGAGGAGATGAAACGGAAAAATATGGAGAGCCAGAATGGAGATTCCTTGTCTATACGAGGATGGTCCCAAAACAAAAGCAAAAATAATTTCTCATGTGAGAGATATAAATCTAGAGGGAGATCTAAATCTCCAGGAAAATTTGTAAAGGTATGTTGGAAATGCAGAAAGGAAGGGAACTACAAAAAGGAATGTAGATCTAAAGCTTCAAAGAAAGGAAATGAATTTGATGATTTTCCCTCTACAAAGCCAAAAAGCACCTCTGATGAAGGTGGGGATGTGTACTTGGATTCTTCTTCAAGTACACATGTAGGCATGGCTGATTGACTTAGGTGCATCCGTTTACTTCACTGCCCATACGGAGTGGTTCTGTGATTATGAGAAATATGATGGTGGTGATGTCTTCTTGGGGGATGATAGGAATTCTAGAATCGTCAGACATGGTAAATTCAAGCTAAAGCTGCAAGGTGGAAGGATTAGAACACTTATGGGTGTTCTGCATATTCCTACATTGGCTAGGAATCTAATTTATGTAAGAAATATGGATGATGCAGATGTAAAAATAGTGTTCAAGAAAGATACCTGCAAGATGGTTCAGGGAGTATTGGTATTGAAGCGAGGAGTTTGGATTGGAACTTTGTACAAGATTCTGGGTAGTACTATTATTGATGGGTGCCATAATTCTATGGTTCCTGAAAGTGGAGAAAAAAATCTAGTGGTATCTGGAGAAAAGGCCATGCTATGGCATCAAAGGCTTGGACATATTGGGGATAAGGTCCTTAAAATACTTCATGGTAATGGTATGGTATAAATTATGTCTAATTTCTATATGGATTTCAATTTCTATGAACATTGTATATATGGGAAGAAGAATCAGGTGAGTTTCTCCTATGCTGCTAAGAGGGTGAAAGGGATATTACAACTTGTGCACAATGATGTGTTTGGACCTATGTTAGTTCCACGACTGAATAAGTTTATGTACTATGTATCATTTATAGATGAATTCTCATGGAATATATTGATATCTTTCCTCAGGAAGAAATCTCAAGTCTTTGAGAGGTTTAATGAATTTAAGGCTTTGAAGGAAAACCAAACAGAGAAGAAGATAAAGGTGTTAACAAAAGATAATGGTGGAGAGTTTTGCAAGAAGGAACTTGAAGAGTTCTATAGGAATTGTGGTATAGGATGACATAATACTACTCCATACACACCTCAACAAAATCGAGTTGCAAAAAGAATGAACAAGTCATTGATGGAAAAGGCAAGAAGCATGCTAAATGGTGTTGGGTTAGGACAAGAATTCTGGGAAGAGGTGGTGGAGACTACATGTTGCATGGTTAATAGATCACCTTCATTAGTGTTAGAGGGTAGGTCTCCAAATGAGCTATGGATTGGTAAGAAACCCTGTCTTTCACATCTGGGAGTATTTGGTTGTGATGCATATGTACATGTTCGAAAGGAGAAAAGAATCAAGTGGGATAGTAAATCTGAAAGGTGAATATTTGTTGTGTATAAGAACAGTTTAAAAGGTTATAATATTTGGAACCTACAAATAAGGAAGGTTGTGTACAACTCCGATGTGGCGTTTAGAGATGTGAAAGATGTTATTAAACATGAAGTCCTACCAAAGGAACCTAAGAAGATAGAGTTTGAGCTAAAGGAGGAAGAATCATACTCTATAGTAGAACAGGTATCAAAATATGAAGATCCATAAACCCCAACTATGAGAAGATCAGGTTGGGAAAGAAAGAAACCAAAACTGTATTGTCCATATGCTTTCTATTCAAATTTTGCTTTATCTATTACTGATGATGATACAAAAAATTTCAGGAAGGAACTAGATTTAGAGGATGGAAAACTCTGAAAGGAGGTCATGGTTGATGAAATGTCATCTTTGGAAAAAAATAAGGCTTGTGATCTAATGCAGTTGTCAGCTAGAAGGAAACCCATTGGAAGAAAATGGGTGTTTAATAATAATGGCTGTAGAAAAATGTTATTCCCAGGCATCCGAAATTAATTTTGGTGATATTTTTTCTCCTATTTCCAAGGTAGATTCTATTAGATTAATTTTATCTATTGTTGCTACTTTTGATTTTTAGGTAGAAAAGATGGATGTGAAGGAAACATTTATTCACGAGGATATGGAGAAATAGATATGTATGAAGCAACCTGAAGGTTTTGCGGCGAAGGGAAAGAAAGAACTTGTTGGGAATCACAATTGTCATTAGACCAAAACCCACAGGTGTTATTCAACGATCACATTGCTAGAGATAAGGATCGACAAGAGGTGGTTAGTCCATGTCACAAAACACATGGGGAGCATTGGTTTATTTAATTTCCAACGATCTCCCCCCTAATGTGAGACAAGTGTGTATTGAACTTGTGACCTACATTGTGATACTACTTGTTGGGAATCATGATAGTCGTTAGACCAACACCCATAGGTTTTAGTCAATGATATCATCACCGAAGATAAGGATTCATGAGAGGCGGTTATTCCATGTCATGAAACACACAGGGAGCATTGGTTTATACAATGTCCAAGAAAATTGGTATGCAGGTTAAAAAAGTCTAAGTATGAGTTAAAACAGTCACCGACGATGTGGAATCAGAAATTTGGTACAATTATACAGGGACTTGGCTTTACTAGAAGAAAAGTGGATCACTATGTGTATTTTAAATTAATTGGTGATCGTGTTATTTATCTTTTCTTGTATGTGGATAATATGTTTCTAATTGGAAATGACAAAGAAATTATCTAGGATTTGAAAACCCAATTGTCCTTCAAATTTGAAATGGAGGATATTATTGTTGCAAACTATATTTTGGTCATGGAAATTAAATGAGATTTAGAAAAAAGGAAGCCCTGGTTAAACTAGAGGAAGTATGTTGAGACAATAATGTAGAGGTTTAATATGCAGGATAGTAAACTAGCGAATGTTCCTATTCCTGTAGGTGTAAAGTTATATGTTTAAAAATGTCCCAAGACACAAGAAGTGGAAGAGGAGATGTCTCGTGTTCCATACACAAGGGCATCCGGTAGCCTAATGTATGAAATGGTCTATACAAGACTAGACATTGCACATGCAGTGGGAGTTTTGGGTAGGTTTATGTCAAAACTATGGAAGGATCATTGGACAATAGTGAAGAGGGTTTTCTGATATTTGCGTGGCACTAGTAATTATGGTTTGTGCTACCAACAAAGACCAAGAATATATAGAGTTTTGGACATTCATCTCTTTGTTGATGCAGACTAGGCTCGAGATCTAGATCAGAGAAGATCTACAAGTGCGTATGTGTTTAACCTATTTGGAGGAGTAGTTAGTTTGATGAGAAAGAGACAATCTATAGTGCCACTTTCAACTACATAGGCATAATACATGGTAGGCACTCATGGAAGTAAGGAAGCAGTTTGGTTGCAGAGATTGAGTTCAAGCATGGGGTTAGTACAATGAGCTATAAGGATAGACTATGACAACGAAAGTGAAATTTTCCTGGAAAATAACCATGCTTATCATTCAAAGACAAAGCACATTGATGTTCAGTATCACTTTATGATGGATATGGTTGAGGAAAAAAAGTTGTTGCTAGTAAAGGTGGAAACTTTGAAGAAATTTGTAGATGCATTGACGAAGTCTGTGACCACTGAGAAATTTTCTTGGTGTAGAGAAACAATGGGAATTGTAGGGTTGGACCAATGACTAAGCTCTCTTCTGTGTGTTATATTATTTCCATGACTAGTCACATGTGCAGGGGGAGGGGATAGCCCCCGGATTTGCTGTATCAGGCTTGTTTGCAACCAACTCAGAAAATATAAAAAAAGAGAGATCAATGACTTCAAAATCAACTTCTTTGAGGGGGAAACCTCATTTACATTAAAAAATGAACAATTATTGAATGATTAAAATGAAAAAACCTTATTTCTATATATAAGAGTCTAAGGGGTCATAATATAATCAAAGCCAACATAACAATAGTAATGTAAGGGCACAACAATACCAATAATGGGCTTCTATGGTGCACAATAATACCAATATGGGAAAAACATGGGAACAACAATAACTATAAGGGGCTACTATGAAAATAATAATAAGGTAACATACTAGTATTATAGGGACCTAATAGGGTGTAATAGGGGAGTCACAAGGGGGCCATAGTCCCCCCCCTCTGGGGGTTTCACAGGGGTGATAGTGTTATAGACATTTTTGTGCCTTACAACTCCAAGCATGAAATGTCCATAAACCAAGGGCTCCTAAGTCCCTAAAAGTGTTGTTCTAACCCCTAAAGGATCAAGGTCATCAGATTATAGCTTCTCCCAGAAGTTCTCCACCAGAAACTGCTCAGAATTGGTCAAAACAGGATCATTTCAGCTACTCCACTGGCTAAGTGCATTGCATTGCACCTAAATACACTATGAGGGTGCGTTGCATTTCAAAAATCCCTTCTATGGGGTGCGATGGGCGAGAAATGACAAATGGCAGTGTCATTCCACGAGGTGGAGAGGCAATGGAAGCTTCCAGAATCTTCTCCTGTGACACTTGCCTCACTGAATTCAACCAAACATGAGTAATAGGCCCTCAGTCTCCAAGTGGAAGTAAGAAGTGACAAAGAGAAGACACTAATCAAATCACAAGCTGACTCATCCTCCTTACACATATCTATATATGGATCCCTCATCCCAGAGATCTGGAGGCTGGAATTTTGCATATTGTAAGGAATTGCTATTGGTTTTTAGAGATATACATCAGATTGTTGGGTGATTTATGCTTTTTTTGAGGTGAAGAGGGGCTTCTTTGCTGGGAGGTTGATGCTGGGTCGGAACCACTGGTTGTAACTCCTCCTGGATCTTTTCTTGCTTATTAATAAAAACTATTTGAGTTTTCCTCCATGCTTTTGTATCATTGATGCTTGTTACATTTTGTGTGGTTAACTTAAATCTGATCCTCAGTAGTTTATGAATATAGATCCTTGTCTTTGTATAGTGCTCTTCTTCTATGTTCTTATAGGTACTTTGTGAAGCTAGGAAAGCAAGGGAGCAGGTAGTTGGAGACTATCAAAGAAGAGAGGAATTGGATCAAAGGATTAGCGCAAGACACAGGTTGGTTCTTTCTATTCCTCTCTGTCTATAATTCATAAAGGAAATACAAAAGTAGTTTTTCTCTGTTTGTTTCTAAGGCAGCTGTCGCACCTTAGTGGGATAGAGCAGTTCTAAATAGACACATTTCCCTGTAACAAAATGGCGACTCCGCTGGGGAATGTCTAATTAGTTTGTTTGTGTATCATTCTTTGTTGTTTGTTTCATAAACTTATAAGTAGCGTTCGAACTGCATTTGCCATAACAAAAGCAAAGTAGATAACTGCTGCTTCAATCCATTCACTGGATCTGTTTATGATTTAAACAGCTGATTCAGAGACTATCTGATTGCCCTTGTGATAGCTCTTAGATCCTCCTTAGATCTACCCCTGATTGTTTCATTACTGATTGCTTTTTACTCGGCCAAAAATCAAGGACTGAACTGCAAACTGTGACCCAGAACCCGGACAGAGTCTTGTTTCTGGCCCAGCGTAGGTACTATTCAGAGATCCTGAATTTCAACGCACTTCCCGAAGGGGCAACCTGTGCTGCATTTCAGATTCTCTCTGTTATAGGTGCGCTGATCAGACTAGCTCTGTGTAGCTGTGGTTCCTGTGCTTCATTCTTTCCAGTTCTATCCCTGAATTTTGCTGCCTGTGATCAGTATATGTCTGTTTGAAGCCTCTTTTCCCTGTTTTTATTCTGCCTCCTTTGTAAAAAAGAACTGTAGATGTTTTTGTGTGTTTGTTGAGTCGTTTACAGTTTTTCCATTGCAAAAGTAGAATAGTCGTACTATCGTCCTTTGATTTGAATCTGTCGCAAGTGTCGATTTCGATCATAGGAGAAAGTTTGGTTGTTGTTGATGGTTGATTATACTGTTACTATTGCCTTTGGTCTGAATTTGTGATTTTCTAGTGTGAAGAACGAGTGTTCATTTCAAAATCGTAAGGTGTCGTAATCATCTCTGTTTTTTTATTTCGAAAAAGAGCTTGTTTATATTTGTCACTTGAAAAGAAATTCAGATTTGTACATCAACTTTATTTTTAGCTTCAATACTAAGAAAGTTGAAAACAAATACATGCATGTGCATTTGCATATAGACAGTCTATTTGGCTTGATTTAGGAAAGTGCATTTACGGTGTGCTCTTTGCTCTTTGTGAAAAGATTGTGTCTTTCTCTTCCCCTAGTAGCTAGGATTTTCATTGCACAAAACAGATAAAAGTTTGTTTATCATTTTTAGATTGCATTTTAGGAATTACATCTACATCTCGTGGTGAACCCAAAAGGCAAACTTCATAAACAAGATCAACTTAAAATAAATTCAATAAATGTAACAACGCTTTGGAACTTAACGCACAACATTTAGAGGTCTAGGCTAGAGACGTATTCCGGCGTCGTAAAGCCTGGTAACTATTGTCCTCAATGATGGTTGGGTGATTCCTCCACTTTGAGACGATAAGTGCCAGTACGGACTTGTGCTCCCACGTACCGTCGAGTATATTTTGGGAGACCCCTATAGGCTTAAATCCTTTATCCTTAGGAAGCCGTGTCTGCCGCCCTATCGATCGCAATGCACTGAACGCAGCATTCGGGAAGATTGACTGCCGTACCATAAAAAGTATTCTACCGTTTTGTGATTGGTTTGGTACTCCCTCTACCTAGATCTCCAGAGTAGTCCCTTTCGTTCCTTTTTAGACTCCTTAACGGAAAAGGTCCATCCGAGCACTTGTCACTTCAGGCTCATTAAAAATTGAAGGCGACTACAGTCATCTTTTGTTTTTTCTTGACTCTTAAAAACTGAGAAAACCAGTTGTGTCAAAGCATCTAAAAATTTATTTTAAACAGAATATTCATTACCCCTTTCCTACGTTGATCTTGAGTTGAGAAAATGGAGTCCACCAACCAAGGAATTCCCCTTGGAGGAAATCCTAGTCCCTTCTCCTCTTGGGGAGATGTTGGTGCACACCATATGGCCACATTGTCGCTTCCAGGACTGACGATTGGTTTGCCTATATGGCTCCTCTCAACCTCTGTCGTTCAGAACACCACTATTCCTGAACAATCGAATCAGCAATTAGACGAGTCCAAAGTTACCCACCAACCTTCTACTTCCTCTAATTCTTCCTCTCCTCCTTCCTCTTCGCTTGATGGGGCTGGTAAAGCCAAAAGTCAAGTTCCTAAGGAGAAGAAGGAAAAGAAGAAGAAAGAGAAGAAGAAGAAGGAGCCAAAAACGAATGGGGGCAAACGAGTGTCGTCTAGCGAAAATCCACACACTGCACCGACCATGCCTAAATCGCCATGTGTCATTTGCAAAGGAGACCATTTTCACAGAGATTGTCCCTGCATCCCTCAGATCTTAAAGGATTGGTCTCCTCGTTTGCACAACACGGTGTCGTCAACCTCTGATGATCATGTTGAAAACACACCGTCAACTAGTGAAAGTGAAGCCCCAAGACAAAAAGGAAAATATAGATTTCCTTGTAAACTGTGTGAAGGCGATCACGCTGTCCACCATTGTCCCTTCTTAGACGAAGCTAAAAGAGTTTTGGATGATCGCCCGGTTTCACCGTTACGACTTCCTCCTTGATATAAAAAACTCTTGCCGAGTCCGTCACTAGTCGAAAATCCGGCTGACCCACTCAGGTGGTCGGCCGAAGCATCTATCATTGAAGATGAACCATCTGAATCCATACCAGACGAAAGTCAAAAGGTCAAGGCGGCAGTTGACCCGGTCTTGCCTTCAGAGGTTCCATCTTTAGATGATACAATACCTGAAGAGAACAAGGATGACACCGTCCAAATTCTTTTCATAAGCACAGACTCCAATGAACATGGGGGCAATTTACCTGTTCCTTTACCGCAGGAAGGAAGTTTGTCAGAGTCGTACCCGGCCGTCTATTGGGTCCCACCTCCAAGCAACCTAGTTGTCTCCTTCGACTGGAATCAACTAGGCAGACCTCGTTTACCAGCTAGTATACCATTCCGGATTATTGTTCAAATATATACAATGGTTATTGCTGGTACCATCATAGATGAGGGGGCTTCTGTGAGTATCCTTTCCTCAACTGCTTGGAAAGCGCTTGGTTCACCACCACTTTTACCTGAGATGCAAAATCTGACAGGCTTTGATAAAGGAACCAATTGACTGTTAGGGATCCTTCCCGATGTGCCCATAACATTGAGAGGGAAAACCATTCACATCAATGTAATGGTAGTTCAAGGACCCTTGGATTACAATCTACTCCTTGGACGAGACTATATTTATTGCATGAGAGCCATTGTCTCATCACTCTTTAGAGTGATGTGTTTTCCACATGAAGGAAGAGTGGTCAAGCTCGTGGACCAGCTTTCATTTCCTGGATCACGCATAGCAAATAGTCATATACCATCCCTAAATGGTCTTTAAACACAAGAAATGTCTCAATCTCCAGTCCCTCCTCGCGATGAGCGCGAGTGATTCGGAGGGATATGACTGAAACCCAGGGAGCATGCACCCTGGTCTGCTTCGGCAGGAAAACTTCGGTTATAGGGTAGCTTTCTGCGGGAGAATATGACTAGTCTGTACCCCCGTCTGTGATTGGAAGAGGGGGTTATTCTAGAACAAGATTCTGTTGTCAAAGTTATGTGAGTTGGCGGGCATCGTCGCTCACCTTTGTTTATTTCGGTAGACATCGCCAGAGAAGTGTTTTGTTTATGCCGTAAATAGAACAATCTTTGGTAACCTGTAAGAGGTAGGCCTCTCTCACTAAAACAAATGTTTTATCGGAAAGAAGTAGGGGTAACCTTGAAACTCTGTTTTATACCTGGGGGCATGCAAACCTTTTGGAGTGCAAGCAAAGAGCGACTATTTATTTTTTAAATTTTTAGGACCTCTAACCCTTTAAACTTGTAGGATTGGTCGTTTCCTAACTTGCATAAAGCAAGGATGTGGGGAAAAACTCTAAAAGTCGCCGTTTCTATATGAGACATTCTTATCACAAGACTGGATTAATCGAGCAGTGTTACTGCAAGGTTCAAGCTCGTTAAAAAATAAACCCGCATCGAGCAGTTTTAGCACATAGTTCAAGCTCGTTAAAAAATAAACATAAGACATGAGCAAATGTTTCCACCCGCATTTAAGCTCATTAAAAAATGAACTATTCCCCAATAAATAACCATCGTGAATGTAGTACTTCAGATGTTAAAGCCTTGGTCGTGTTTGCACCGTCACCTTCACTTTTCATTGGCCGATCATTCACCTCCATTTGATTGTTTACCCATTTTGAGGAATAGCTGTGAAGAGTGATTTCACTAGCCATCCTTGTGACACTGCCGTGATTAGAAAATTCCAAACCTTACCTGGAATCAGCTGCTACCCGTTTTATCACTCGTTCCTCAAAAGACGAGTCTCCTTTAAGCTCTTTTCAACTGACTCGTAAAATATGAAAAGATTGCCAAGCCATTGGCCTCTCTAGCTCGTTAAAGGGACAAGAAGTGCTATCCCTCCTCCAGATTTTAATATTTTTGGACCTGAGGGATTATTACACAAAAAGATCGAGCGCTTGTTTTGTTCGGCTCGTTAAAACTATCGAAAATTCATCCCTTCTGTATTGTTTTATACTTTTTCGGACTTAAGGGATTAGATGATGAAAAGGGAATTTTGGACTTACCTTTACGTTCCTTTTCAGACTCTCTAAAATTGAAAAGGACCGAGTTATCTTTGTCTTTAAACTAGTTAATAAAGATTGATAGTGACAAACTTGTCTTTAGACGAGAACGAGTTTCACTATCGCTAGGCTCGTTAAAACATAGCGATGTGTTTGCCCGAAGGAAAAATTATAGAACAAGCATATGTTATCCTCCTCAAGCTTGACAAAAATAAAGAGGTACTCGTCAACAATGACTGGGGAAAAATTGGGAAGAAAACTCAAAGAAACTTTGTTGGTAGCAAGTCGCTCTTGAACATGACACTTCCACTCCGTGTCCGAGTCGGGTTGGGTTGTTTCATTCACCAGTCACATCACCATGGTCACGCCACACCATCCACATTTGGGGTTAATGCTACTAATCCATCACATCAGTGTCGCCGATATGTTCAAGAGAAGTCATCCAGAGAAGTCACCTGTGTCTCACCCACTACCATACATTATACTCCATTCTTTCATGACCGCCACCCTGAACATTATATCATCAGATCGTTTTCACCTCCATCAAAATCATTTGCTCCATTCCATGTCATTGATGTGGGATTCATTAAGGCCCTCCTATGATGGATCGCTTCTTGTCGACATCAGCTCATTATCCAAGAAGTTGATCTAGGAACACCCCATTCAGTACTTTGAAGCTTGCATGCCTCAATGGCAAGTTTCTCACTTCCGGCGACAGGTTTACATCAATGGCCTTCAACTGAAAGATTTTGCGTGTTGTTCGACGCCGAGTCCTTTATTCACACCATGTGAATTGTACTACAGTACCTTGAGGATCATTATCATTATCAGTGATTCCTCTCGCACTTGTTAACAATTTACATCATTGACTGGTAATCAATTGATGTCTTTCCATGTTCGACTTCAAAACATTTCTCACATGGATCGACTTGTACTTTGAGTGAAGATCGGACGAGATTGAAGACCCCGGATCTAGTTTCATCCATCCAGGCTGCGATATATATTCGGGGAAATAAAGACATGAAATGTACAGCATTGCAGCACAGATAATCATCCTACCAAAAGGATGATGGCTCTATCAGAATCATCAGTCTACACTCAGACGATTGTCTATCCTATGTACATGAAAATGAATTTATAAAGCTGAGCATGGGAATGCTCGCCTCAGCTAGATCATGAAAACAGTATCAAGATAATGTATTGTATTGTATCTTATTACAGGTCTCCTCTTAGCATTGAAAAAACTTCGGATCCTCATAATAAAGCATTTCACCCGACACCAAAAGGTTAACTGCCTCATACTTTAGGGGGCAACTGTTATAGACATTTTTGTGCCTTACAACTCCAAGCATGAAATGTCCAGAAACCAAGGGCTCCTAAGTCCCTAAAAGTGTTGTTCTAACCCCTAAAGGATCAAGGTCAATAGATTACAGCTTCTCCCAGAAGTTCTCCACCAGAAACTGCTCAGAATTGGTCAAAACAGGATCATTTCAGCTGCTCCACTGGCTAAGTGCGTTGCATTGCACCTAAATACATTGTGAGGGTGCGTTTCATTTCAAAAATCCCTTTTGTGGGGTGCGATGGGCGAGAAATGACAAATGGAAGTTTCATTCCACGAGGTGGAGAGGCAATGGAAGCTTCCAGAATCTTCTCCTGTGACACTTGCCTCACTGAATTCGACCAAAGATGAGTAAGAGGCCCTCAGTCTCCAAGTGGAAGAAAGAACTGACAGAGAGAAGACACTAATCAAATCACAAGTTGACTCATCCTCCTTACACATATCTATATATGGATCCCTCATCCCAGAGATCCGGAGGCTGGAATTTTGCATATTGTAAGGAATTGTTGTTGGTTTCTAGAGATATACATCATATTGTTGGGTGATTTATGCTTTGTTTGAAGTGAAGAGGGGCTTCTTTGCTGGGAGGTTGATGTTGGGTCCGAACCACTGGTTGTAACTCCTCCTAGATCGTTTCTTGCTTATCAATAAAAACTATTTGAGTTTTCCTCCATGCTTTTGTATCATTGATGCTTGTTACATTTTGTGTGGTTAACTTAAATCTGATCCTAAGTTGTTTATGAATATAGATCCTTGTCTTTGTATAGTGCTCTTCTTCTATGTTCTTACAGGTACTTTGTGAAGCTGGGCAAGCAAGGGAGCAGGTAGCTGGAGACTATCAAAGAAGAGAAGAATTGGATCAAAGGATTAGCGCAAGACACAAGTTGGTTCTTTCTATTCCTATCTGTCTATAATTCATAAAGGAAATACAAAAGTAGTTTTTCTCTGTTTGTTTCTAAGGTAGCTGTCACACCTTAGTGGGATAGAGCAGTTCTAAATAGACACTTTTCCCTGTAACAGATAGGTCCCCTACATGGGGTTCAGGGCAATGCCTCGGGAAAAATAAATGGACACTATATTAGGTGGGTGGGCCTAACTATGTTTTTGTGCATGGGTTTTGCACATGGTTTTGGGCATGATGGTTTTCTGCCCACGGTATTTCGTAGATCTGGTCTAGGGAACTACAATTATGTTCTAATCCAAGGTTAATAGATTTGGATTTATGAATGCTTCAGCATGCATATATATGTATTGTAACATTGAAAGTAGTATAATGAAAAAATCAATTTGGTAGTCTCGAATTTGGGATATAGGGGAAGTCTCTGTGTATTTTTTTTATATTCTCATCATTATTTATTTTCTGTTTTTAGAATTTCTGTGCAAACAATTTCCGTATAGGGTTAAAACCTACAAAATAAATTCCACAATAATGCCATGTGTGAAAAATTAAGTTAGATCAACCTATTTGATTTCCTATATTGTGTCAAATAAGCTCCACTTATTGAGTCTTGATATCATAGCCATAAAATTATGCCACAAGAACCCAAAATATTATGCTTTTATCAAACAAATTGCAAATAATGGTATGCGTATTAGCCTACTTGTAAAAAGATAAATGGAGGAGGAATATGTGTTTCTTTATTAGTAAATTTAATAAATATTATATGTTGATTGATTCATCAATTTGAAATTCACTATGGTATTTCTTAAACCATGAGACTCGTATAATGAGTATTGCAGCAAGAGCAACCACTCTTACAAATTCAGAAGAACATGATTCTTCAAAAAGTGTCATGTAAAACAATGGACTTGCAAAAATTGGGAACATGTAGCTATTTTCTACATCCAATGAAGCATAATGGTACAGCCATGGATACATGTATCTCATATGGAACTTATTATGCTCACTTGCACAAAATCCTACAAAATTGGTCACTGTAAACTTATTTCCAACAACAACCCCCCATTTTTTTAATGAAATATTTCGACAACAAAAGTAACAACCATCCTATTCTCTATTAACACTTCAACTACTTATTAAATTCATATAAAAACTTCTATAAATAAGAAGCTACATCCATTAAAAAATATATTCATAATTTTCTGGTACATAAAACCTACAACGAGTAAGACATTTAATCTAACAGTTTATATCCACAAAAGCTAAAACCATTGAGGCCTTTTGGTAAATAGTTTTGAAGCATGCAATCTACAACCCTTGATCCCTTTTGGCAAATACTTTTAAAGAATGAAATCTATAGCCATTAAGGCATTTTGTCAAACAATTTGCAAGCATGTAATCTATAGCCATTGAGGCATTTTGTCAAACACTTGGTAGCAATGAATTTTAGATTCTTTTCAACCTATTTAACTCATAAAATTGATAAATTGAAACTTCAATGTTGGCATCTTAAATCAGTGACTAAAAAATATTAATCTTTCAATAAAAACTCGACAACAGGAAAACATAACTGGCATCATCAATCTACAAAATCGCCCAGATTTATGTTTTAGGTTCTAAAAATCATTTTTTTTTTTAATCACAGTGAGAGTTACAGGTCATTATGGTATAGATACCCCCTGATGTTTTCTTGAATAATTATGAAACCACCCATGGATCCATTTTTTAAAGCTAGCAAATATTCTGACTCTTGGAACCTCATTTACAGATTTTGTGAAACAAATGGCATCCAAGCTTGAATCTACAACCATGCATAAAAAATAGAAAAATATAATTAAGTTATAATTACTTATGTATTTCATAAAGGATTTTCTAAATCATTTCATCTATTATAAGTTGATTGAAGGGTTTTTATATTCATCAAGCATTATTTTCATTTAATCATTCCTACAAACACATGGCAAACATCATGAGCGGTTGCAATACATATAGAGAATCACTCGAGAATAAGATTTAACCAGTGATGATTCTTTAATGCATTATGCATGTTTACTTGTTATCTACATTTGCAAACATTGCAAGCACATAATTACTAAAATTACCTCAATTATTCTCTTTGAAACTCTTGGATGCCATTATTTATGCATTTTTATTTTAGGGACAAATCTAATGATTTCTCTAGGTATACTTTTGTTATGTGTCTATTTTCTTATTTTTCTAGTATGCTCCAAGTTATAACCTATTCATGCATAATTATTTGCATATATAATAAAAATAATAGCATTTTCCATTAAAAAAAATTCCAAACACTTGGTAACGTATTCTTAAACCCTTTTAAAACATGCCTCTAATTACCTATTTTAATTAGAATGAAATCAAAGACATAGCTCACAAAAATATTACACAACTCCTTTGACAATTCTTTTCTCTAATTACCTTTAGCAATATTTGCTTTCCCTTTTTAGAATGCTACAATATTAAGGTTAGTACAATAAACTACACCAACAATAGCTCCAACATCAGGTCTAAACATCCATAAATATAGACCACTCTTAGTCTCGATATTTAACTAGCCAAAAAGATTCAAGATAATGTAAGCTTAAACCAAATTTAGATGCTTACATCAATTTCAATTTCTAATTTTTTTTTTATGCTAATAGTTTACAAAAAATTCAAAACAATCAAATTTATACCTGATGAGATATTCAACCCCAATTGCTGAGAACATGATCCATCTCTGAATCCTTTACAAACTCACTTGAACCATACATTTTTCCACCCAACCATATCTAGGCAAAAATTATTCCCCTATAAGACCTCACAAAATGTACCAAAACATAACAGTAGAGAGATATACAAGGAAAGATGGAGAAGATAAGTTTCACTTCCTTTGAATACCACTCATGGTGAATGCCACCAGGTAAAGCTACTCAATAATTTAGTTTAGGAATTTCAGACTCATTGCGACAACATTTGGCTACTCTCAAACTTTCCTTCTCACAATCCTCTTCAAGGCTCTCCAACTCTTGGTATTACAATTCACCTTTTTTTCTCCCCCAACTGAGAAGAAATGATACACATATCTAGGAGCAAAAACAAAATCTTGTCATAAAAAAGGAGTAATATCCATGCCTTGAGGAAAATTAGCATATTCCACTTAGAGAAGTGTAACTCATTTCATTGAGGAGAGATATGCATGCTTTAGTTTAGGAGAGTGTAACATGTGCATTAAAGAGAGTGTATGAGGAACCTTATATGGCATTCTTTTAGTGAGTGTAAGAGGAATATTCCATGTTTCTAATATATCATTAATAGAGATAGTTATCTAGAGCCATAAGAGTCATTGCAGAGAGAGATGTGAAGTGATTGAGGTGATGAAGGTGATTTGTAATTCCTTTCAATAATAATATCATAGTCTCATAAAATATAATATTATATTAATAATATTAATAATATTGATGATTGAGTGAATATTAAACTATTAGGATTTATTATTAATAAGTTAAGTTATTTTACTTAGACTATATTTGATTACCAATTGATGAAATATGATTTACTATTTTTGGAAAGGCATACTTGAGATGCTAGAAATGACTTTCTATTTTTAGAAAGTCACTCCAAAAGTGTTATAAATTAGATTTTATTAAGGAATTTCATTCCTAAGTTGCCCATCAGTGGTTTTTTTCTTTCAGAGAATAAGGATTCCACATCCCTATCGCATGCATCTCCGTGCCTTAGTAGACTGAGGAATTCACACCTTGATATACTTCAAAGATCAAAGTTTACACAACTTGATATTTTTAAATATTCAAGACTTCATGCCCTAAACATTTTATTATAGATCCAATACTCCACATCCTTATATTTCATGGATTTAGGACTATGGACCCTAAGTTTGATGGCTTCTCATGTACTCTGCTTTGGAACTTCGTGCTTCACTTTAAGGTATTGATTGTGAGCTCATACCGATCTGATGGTTTGTTGGTAAGCACTAGTTCCAAGACCAAAAATTGCGCATGAATGCTGTAGTCATTTTGGTTTCAAAGAAATGAATTTTACAAAAAAATATAATTTTAACATCCTTGTTTGCAAATAACCATGTTGCTTTCCACATCCTGCTCAGTAAAATATTAAGCATATATATTCATATAAATCATGTATGATGACTTCCACAATCATTTGTACTTTGAGCATCCTTATTTGAAAATAACCAGGTCTCCTTCCACATCCTTCTTAGTAAAATATTAATCATATCTATCAATACAAATCATGTATCATGACTTCCACAATCATTTATAATTTCAACATCCTTGTTTGAAAATAATCACGTCCCCTGCCACATCCACCTTAGTACAAGATTAAGCATATATAGTCATACAAATCATGTAACATCCATAAATAATAATTAACTATATGTTCTGCATAACCATGATCATCCATGGATCTATGTGCCTCAATCAAGGATCATCATTCATGTCCTACACCTATGTCCAAACTAGGATACCAAAAGAGAAAATATCGGTAATGTGCATTAACCAAAATATGTTTCACCAAAATCAATATTTATCATAAGGAAATATCACCATGGATATGACCCTAACCAGGCCTATAGCATACAAACATATACATAAGTCTGACATGCATAGTATTTATATCACCGCATCAAAATCACACTCTCCAAGTGTCACAAAACTAACCTTCTCGAGGTGGGACACTACATTTGTTTGAATTATAAATGTTGTATCTTTATTAGGATCCTCATTCTAACTCAACCTTGTATTGAATGATGTTTTAACATGTTTACTGAACCATGTAGAGAAGGGGAAGGAGAAAAAATTTAAAACCAACATGTATCTTTTAAATCCATAAAACAAGGAACAACCTCCCTTTCTCTCAATAAGTTAGTATCTCTCTTCTACCCCTATAAATAAGTAAGTTCCTAAGAAAAATTTTGTAAATAAAATAAATGAAGGGTGAAAGAAGAGAGAGGATTCCTACATAAAGAGGTGAAGCAAGCAACTTCGTTTGGGTAGTGTTTGGGCCTGCTAGCAGCGAAGAGATTCTTGTGTTCTCTTGAGGTGACTCCACAAGGGTATTGCTCAGGATCCTTAGCAGTAGACCAACATCGGGGAATGTGTTATAAAAATCTCAATATACTTATTATCCTTTTAATTGATTGAAACAATTAAGACATGACTAGTCTTATATTGGTGTGTTTCAAGGTGAGAAAAGAGTAGTGGGGACTATATCTTTAACAGGGATAAGTAGGAAAACTAGGGTAATCAGTATGGAAAATAAATACTTCTTGAAATATCGAGACCTTGCACAGGAGAATTAAGCCTAAACATAGAAGTTAGAGGTCTACCAATTTGTTGCCAACTATTGACGCTACCATCAACACCCTCAAAAAAATTTCTTATACCTAAATTTTGGAGCCTACTAAGGATCTTAGGACTTATCCCTCTATGGTTAATTCTTCATTGATTTATGTTTTGTAAAGTGTTCAAGCCTTCCTCTCAAAGTTATAAATTTCAAAGTCACTTACTAATACATGCTCAGTCCCAAATGAACTTATAAGCACACTTCTATTATGAAAGCTTAAACTAGAATGAAAACATCCATCAAGATAGTGCTTGTGCAAAGTTCAACTCATTTTGACACTCATTGCACAGTTTCATTGATGACCTTGCTCACTATGGTTGTGTTTGTGATTCTATTTTGGTGAGTTTTTTCAACTTTCATCTTTTGCACACTTTCTCTTTCCCAATTGTCACTTTCAAATTCACGGTTGTTACTCTCGCTTGCATTCAATTTAGTAAATGGGGTTTTCATGTTTTATTCACTCTAAAATGTGTCAATTTCAAGGTCATTCAAATTTACAAGTTTCATTTGTATGTTTTCTTAATTTCACAGATGTCGCCTCTAAGTACTATGCTCACCCTCTATGTGTCGCATCCTTTCATATCACTAAATTTAGTTCTGGTGCACTTCTCTACATAAAATTCTATTATGTATCATAAAATATGTGTTGGACACATTCTCACAACTTGGCATGCTTTTAGGTCACAGTCGACAATTTTTTTCTAAATTTTATTCTAAGTGTTGCATTGTTGCATTTCAACTTCCACTCTTAGAAATATGTGTCACTTTCATGTCGTTTTAAGGTGTTATTGATGTTCATGAGGCCTATGCATTTCTTTGGCTTGTACTGATGGAATTTTTTTTTTGATAAAAGTTTGAGTCTTGTTATGATGCATTTATTTCTCTTACTCTCAATAGTCCCACACATGGCTATTTTGGGAGCTCTTCTTGGTCCTTCAACCTAGTGCATGTTGTGAAGGAATTATCCCCCTTATTAGGTGATAATCTTAGACTATTAATGAGCCTCAATGATGTAACCTTTCTCACCAAAATGTATGAACTAATTCCTCCTCAATATCACCTTAAGTTACTACACATTATGAACCTTTCAAGGGTAGTCACCTAGCCCTTCTTGATTATATTGACTCAATACGCCGAGGTTTGATCGCCTCTGCCTTGCATGGCACATGGAACACTCCTATATGATAGCCTAGACCCCTTCCACATTCTTAAAGGGGAAAACTATTCAATACAAAGACCCTCTTATCCTGACCATGCAATGAAAACCCTCCTAGCAAAAGTGGCTTCCCTCCTATGCCTTCCCTCAGTTAAAAGAAAATTATAGATGAACAAGCCTACATTTTTGGGTCAGAATGCACTGTCCTAGAAGGAAATTAGCATTCCAGATCAACAGTGACCCCTTTTTGAGTTAAATTTCACTTTCCTTAAGGCTTTCTCTCCTTTTCAGAACATAGCGTAGCCTTAAGCCTCAAGCCTTCATCCTTCCTTCTTCTTAATGCACCCTATTCTCAAATCTCATCCTTGACAAGTATCTGTTAGTATATGGAACATTCCAAAGAGACAGTGAGCCTTTGACTAGTTAAACAATGCTTTCTTAAAGGCCTTCTCCTCCTAGTACATAGTATAATCTGAAGATTGAAATTTTCATCCTTCCCTCTTCCCCTTCCCCTATGCACTAACACTTTATTAGCCCCTTTCTTCTTTAGTGTATTTCACAATAGGAAGGCTTAGGGAGGCCTCCTCTTGTCCCTTGAACAATCAAACTGGGCTTTCCAAGTGTCCCTCTCTTTCCTTCTTCCTGCATGGCGCAGTCATAAGAAACAATCCTCCCCACCTTGTTCCTTGTTGTTCCCTACTATGTTGGACCAAGGAGAGCCCCTCTTTACAGTGCATAACAAAGTCAAATTGAACATTGGGGCCTTCATATTCCACTGATGAGTTCAACTGCACTTTTCCTATCAAGCCTCCTTCTTTTAACCCCTCTACTGTCCTATCTCAAGTTGTTCATTCCATGAGCTAGGTAGTGATAGAATAGATGATTTTAGGCCTGGATTTTCCTTGTCATGAATGATTTTCATTGGCAAGAGTACTATCTTAGCATGAAAAGATGATTCTAAAAGTAGAAAGAAAGGAGAAATCCTAAAGAAACACCTGCGGAGAAGAAGCACCAAGGAGAACTATCGTGAAGACATGAAGAAGATGATGGACCCAGACATATATAAGGAATTGTATGATGACTCAAAGGGTTCCAATATTAATGATTAAGATTGGAGACAAAACACCAAGGAGGACAAGTCGACATTTCCATCTCATCATGAAGTCCATGTCATCACTGTCAAGTTGTAACTTTTGCAAGTGTCATCACAATGTCAAGTGTGACCATGTATTGTGCCACATCATCATGTGGAATATAATGATCTATTTAAAATAAAAGAATGAAATATAATGTTGTGGAAGTCCAAGAGTCATATGTGGAATATGAAGAGTCACATAGTCATATATGGACAAAAGTCACATATGGAAGTCCAAAGGTCATTTAGAAGTTCAAGAGTTGTTTAGAAGTTCAAAGGTCATAATAAAAGTCCAAGAGTCATGAGGGTAACTCAAGATTCATGGCAATAGGAATGATCATTCCTCTTGTTATAAAAGCAGCCTCATAACTTGAACAAAAGGGGGATTTTGGAGGCTTAGACTTTGGAGAGCAACTCTTGGTTTCTATACTTGGAATAAGAGAGAAAACTATTTTCTGGTGAAGCGAGAAGCGACTTAATGTTCCACTATTGGAGTTGTTTCTCACAATTTTAATTGTGTACTTGGATCTTTCAGCTAATAATTGAAGCTCATCGAGCCAACACATATTCATGCATGTATATCTGATGAAGTAAGACTATGCTTCATATGTTTGCAATATGTGTTTTGTTCACATGTACTAAGGAAATTGAAATACTTCATTGGATTTGGTACTTATCTTGTTGAATGTGTGTTTTATGTGTTTTAATTATCCTTTTGTTTTTGCAAACTATTTTTCTAAATTACTAACGAATATTTCTTTGCTCCCGTATGCCTCTCTTATGTTAGTACTATTACTCCCCAACAAGAGATTCACTTATGTATTTCCTCTCATGAAAATTTCCTTTTACAAATTGCAATTGGTGTTTCAAAATTTCAACTTACTTTATTTTTAAAGGTTTATGTGCATAATATATTATGTTATCCATTGAAACCAAGGTGGACCTTAAGTTATGGTGGTCGGGCTTATACTCTAGATGGGGTTCCTAATCCAAACAATGTGAGGTCTAATTGTGGCTTCACATTAGGGAGACCCCCTGCATGTTGGAGGTATCCAACACCGTTAATAGGTACATATGTGTATATAATGTCTTCTTTGCAACATATTTCACATGAAAAATAGTAACAAGTAGCTATTATGAACATTAAGAACAGTGTTGATTATGCAAGTATTATTAAGTCCAAAGTGGAAATGGCTAACATAGTGAGGAAATAAACTATTTTTCAGTGATATGATTAACTCATCTTCTCATATTGATAGGAAATTTCAGTCATAAACTATGTATCAATGGTATTTGGAAGAGTGGAGTGTGAAAATAATTTTGATTGTTTGTTTTGGTGACAATGTTTGTTTTATCTTTGCAAAATGAATTTAAAAGTTGGGAGTATTGTTTGAGCTTTTGTTACATTACATAAACTAATATCTCCAAACTTGGCATCCCATAAAATCACATCTTCAGCTTTCAATATTTTTTGAATGGCATCTCTAACTATCATATGAAAAGCACAAAATGTTGAATATAAGGATTTTGTGATACAATATTAATTCACTATTAATGAATAATTATGGTTCAGGAAGTGGCATGCCATGACATGGAGATAAGTATATCTCACAACAATGTAGTATGATGTTCCTCGTTATCAATAGCTAATAGAATTTGGAGATGCTTCTTAGACTCAATTAGAAAACGAGATGCGATATTATGTGATTTTTGCGAGAAATCACGAATGTGAAAGATAGTTGACACTTCAACAATCATTGTTCTTACCTTTGTATGCTATGAGTATTTTTAAATTTCGAAGCATTTTCTATGAATTAAGTTTATTTGTGGTTATATTTTATTGAGTGTCTAGCCTCTTTCCTGTTAAGTCACCAAGGTATGAGAGAGATGCAAAAGTGCTTTATGGAATGTGCGAAAGTGTAGGGGTATACATGCAAACCAAAATTTCCATGCCCCGATATTTAACAAACTAATATAGCCAATTAAGTGATTCATATGTAGTGTGAATACATAACATTATCACATTCAGAGGTTTCCTTCACACCTTCAGACTCTGCACAATTAAAGCCACCTTTGGATAATTTCATCCACACCTCTACACTCCATATAATTTTTACAGTGCACACAACGAAATCTTTCTCTGCAACTACACATTTCCAAATTCAATCTACTAATTAATTGATTAATATGTAATATGCAAAAATGCATGTGGAGATATAGAAAATTATCGAAGAAATGTTTATGTTCATTGTGTTGCATGTCCATTATCTCACACAAACCTTCTTCCTCACACACATTAATATGCCAAAACCTATAATTAATTGATTAATAAGCTTAATTAATAATGCGTGTGTAGAAGAAGTGTCATGTGGGAGAATGGGTTGGCGGAGAAAAACACTACAAGGAAGATCCCTTCTAGAAGAGGTTATATTAGAGGTTTTTAGTGTTATAAATTAGCAAAGATCGTCAAAAAAATATATGCTAAAACATTTATCTGTGATAGCAGATGTTTTCGAAGAGATTATAATAGAACTTCATCACAACTGAAAAAATCTGGGTAGTTGGAGGTTTTAGTGGATGGTTTCTTTTGTGGTGCGCTTCATGGAACAAGTAGCACTAGTATGCTAGATATATAAACGCATCGAGAAGCATACATAACTAAAAGCACATAAGAATTTAATGAAAGGAACATCACTGCATGAAATTTCTATAACATCGGTGCTAGTATAAAAAAAATTCGTAGAGTGTTCTTCTAAGGAATGACACGGGGGCACCCAAAAATTAATTGCATTCTCGATGCTTTTCTTTATGATCATAGTGATGATGTATATTATTTGTATAAATACATTGATGCATTATTTATATAAAAAGATGAGCGCTATTATTTTTAATAATGCACCGGGGTTGGAAATAATATTTTTTAGGATTGGGGTGTTAGTTTTATGAAATCACTGGTACGTCAAGAATTACAATGCACCAGGATGTTAATTACAAACAATACCGATGCTTGAAGAACTAAATGCACCAAAACTATCATTTTCCGAAAAGGCATCGGTCATGAAAAAATATGCCGTCATGGTGCTTTTATATAACATAATGTATTGGTGCATTTTGATGTTATGGATTCACGAGTTTTTTGTATGAGATTTTCTCTTTTTTTTTGAAACATTAACCTTTGAAAATATGATTATTTTTAGTTTATAAATTTGTTATTCATCAAAAAATCAACATATATCTTATAAAAATATTCATATCAATTAAAATTTGATCAGTGCATTTGTTGGATTATTTTTTTGTACTATCATATTTCTCATATCTTCTATATAATATTTAATAAATGGTGTAACCTTTCACATCAACAATAGATAACACAATAGAATAAATCAAAACGAATCTTATCATATATCAATAGGAGGCTTTTTTTCATACAAAATGGTATTGTTATTGGTAACTTCTTGTCTTTTAACTAGGACACTATGTCCATTACACTAAACAAAATACCCGATTTTCATAGACAAATATTTCAAAAGGTAAAACATGTTGCATTGATATCCAAATAGATCATCATTCTTCATTGGAACTACTGTCAATGCTCAAGATACTTCCATTACTTGGGTCATTTGGAGGAACTTTTAATTGATTGCATCGAATGTTTTCGTCTTCTTTATCTTGTTCCATGTGCAAACATAAAAATAAACTATAATGAGTGTATCTACATTGGTGATGATAATTAAAATTGAAATGAATAATATACATCAATGTAAATCGAATAAGAATGTAACAGAGCATTAAGTGACTCATAAACTGTGCACATCGTTTCAAAACCAAGTCTCATGCATTGTTGCAAAAACTCTTATGTTGGTGTAATTCCATACTTTGTTTCCTGCATGTTTTAAACCCCATTATAAATCATAGATTTAATATAAAGAAATCATTTGTGCTATTAATTATAAAACCAGAGAAGTAAAATAACATAGATACTTAAAAATTCCACGATTAGTTTTCTATATTCCAACATATACTCATAACCCATCTTTAACCCAATGTCAATCAATTTTCTCACTAGCTCTTGTTTGTATGTTAGCACCTATTTGAAGACATTCAAGGCTCGTTACTGAAAAAACCTAAAATATACAAAAATAAAACCTTCAGTTTTTATAAGGAAATATTAACAATTACTCACAAACTTTGATATCAACCCTTTTCTTCCATGTCATCCTATTTTATGTGTTGAATGAGTTCCATTTTGTTTTCATTTCTACAATAAAATACTTGATATTAATATTTAATGCTAAATTATTATTTTTATATGTACAAATTCAATCATGATTACATACATTTGAAGCACATTTTTGTTGAGATGGCTCCTCCAGTGATGCAATTATGTCCATTTATTTGACCATCTTCTTGTACACCCTTTTGGGCATCCCTACTGGCATGCTTCACATACCAACTCATTGATGATTTGGAATTTTCGTGATATTCTTGAAAACAAGTAATAAACTATTTATATATTGATATCTGAAAACTAAATATAACAACATTGATATTAATAAGTGAATGGTTTGTGGTAATGTATACATATAAGTATAGAAAACCATTTTAATTAAGAATATTACTTTTTGAATGATTCTATTTTGTTTTTGTATGTCTTTTTGGGCATTCCTAGTGGCATGTTTCACATACCTACTCATTGATCATTAAGGATTTTCATAATCTTGTTGAAAACAAGTAATAAGCTATTTCTATATTGATATCTGAAAACTAAATATAACAAAATTTATATTAATAAATGAATGGTTTTTGGTAATATATACATATAAGTATAGAAAATCATTTTAATTAGGAATGTTACTTTTAAAATGATTCTATTTTGTTGTTCTATGTTTTTGCTATTGCAAGTATGACATGTCCCATTGACCATTGCTATGGAAATGCTTCCTATAATTTAGATATAATTTGGTTCTTAGAATCATCGGATTGATTTTGTATTGTAAGTGGAAAGTACATCTATACATTTATTCTACTAGATCCTCATAGTTTTGTAAGAAAAGTACCCCTTTCATTAACCTCCAACACCACTTCATGTGGGTTAAGGAAGAATTCATTGTCATTTAAATGTTTTATCGTTTTCCTTTTCTTAGAATGACATTGACATTTTCCTTCGTTCTTGCTCCCTTTATAACATTAAAAATATATGAGTTAATAGATTGTTTGAAACATGTTAGTTAATATTCTTAGATATATTTTAATGAAAATTAGAAAAAGAAAAAACCCATACTGAATAGTATTTTTTCGTTCACCTAATTCATCCTTTTGCAATTTTTATATATGACATTTACGCTCTTCTACACTTAGATTAGAAATAATATTATTGGCCTTATTTATTTTGTGGCCTTTCATGACACACTAATCAATACATATTAGTTAAACTTACATATAGTTCAAACATATTAGTATTGTAAAGAATTTACAAAAGACTTGTCTTTTCTACATTTTTCAATGTGTTATCATCGTGTCGATCAATATTTTTGTTACTTGAAACCTTCTTAGACATTTTTTTATTTCATACACAACCTGTACCATTCAATAGATAATCCATTAAGTATATTTTAGAATAAATCAAATAGTTTTCAGCCAAAAAGAGCTCTGGTAACCAATCCGTTTATCTGAATAAACACAGTGGCACATTTATCCCATTAAACAAACTAAGCGCCTAATTTTTCGAAATCGTTAAGGATATTTATATTTTAAATAATTTTAATATATGATAGTGTGATTTGTAATGTGATTTAATATATGAATGTGAAGGATAATTGACACTTCAACATTCATTGTTCTCGATTTTGTATGCTATGAGTATTTTTAAATCTTGAAGCATTTTTTATGAATTAAGTTTATTTGTTGTTATATTTTATTGAATGTCAAGCCTCTTTCTTGGTAAGTCAACAAGATATGAGATAGATGCAAAAGTGCTTTATGGAATGTGCGGAAATGCAGGGGTATACATGCAAACCAAAATTTTCATGCCCTGAGATTTAACAAGCCAATACAGCCAATTGAGTGATTCATATGTAGTGTGAATATGTAACATTATCACATTCAGAGCTTTCCTTCACACGTTGATACTCTACACAATTAAACCACCGTTGGACAATTTCATCCACACCTCTACACTTCGCATAATTTTTATAGTGCGCACAATGAAGGCTTTCTATGCAACTACTCATTTCCAAATTGAATCTGCTAATTAATTGATTAATATGTAATATCGAGAAATGCATGTGGAATATAGAAAATTATTCAATAAATGTTTATGTTTATTGTGTTTCACACCCATTATCTCACACAACCCTTCTTCCTCACACACATTAATATGCCAAAACCTATAATTAATTGATTAATAAGCTTAATTAATAATGTGTGTGTAGAAGAAGTGTCATGTGGGAGAATGGGTGGGCGGAGAAAAACACTACAAGGAAGCTCCCTTCTAGAAGAGGTTATATTAGAGGTTTTTAGTGTTATAAAATAGAAAATATTGTCAAAAAAAAAATGATAAAACATTTATTCGTGATAGCAAATGTTTTAGAAGAGATTATAATAGAACTTCATCACAACTGAAAAAATCTGGGTAGTTGGAGGTTTTAGTGGATGGTTTTTTTTTGTGGTGCACTTCATGGAACAAGTAGCACCAATACGCTACATATATAAACACATCGTGAAGCATACATAGCTAAAATCATGGAGGAATTGAATGAAAAGAACATTGGTGCATGAAATTTATACAACAATGGTGCTAGTACAAAAAAAATTACTTGGAGCATTATTCTAAGGAATGACACAAGGGCACAAAAAATTTAATTGCCAATGCTTTTCCTTAAACTCGTAGTGATGATGTCTATTATTTTTATAAATACATTGATACATTAGTTATATAAAAGGATGAGTGCTATTAATTTTCATAATGCACCCGGGTTGGAAATAATATTTAGGATTGGGGTATTAGTTCTATGAAATCATTGGCGTGTCAAGAATTACAATGCACTGGGGCGTTAATTGCAAACAATATTGATGCTTGAAGAAGTAAATACCCCAAGGCTGTCATTTTTTGAGAAGGCATCGGTCATGAAAAAATATGCCATCATGGTGCTTTTATATAACATAATGCATTGGTGCATTTTGATGTTATGGATGCACGACTTGTTTGTATGAGATTTTTTCTTTTTTTGGAAACACAAACCTTTGGAAATGATATTATTTTAATTTACAAAATTTGTTATTCATAAAAAAATCAACATATACCTTATAACAATATTCATATAAATTAACATTTGATTAGTGCATTTGATGGATTATTTTTTATATTATCATATTTCTCATCTCTTCTTTATAATATTTAATCAGTGGTGTAACCTTTCACATCAACAATAGATAACACAATAGAATAAATCAAAATGAATCTTATCATATATCAATAAGAGGCTTTTTTTCATACAAAATGGTATTGTTATTGGTAATTTCTTCTCTTTTAATTAGGACACTATGTCTATTACACTAAACAAAATACCTGATTTTCATAGACAATTATTTCAAATAGTAAAACATGTTGCATTTATATGCAAATAGGTCATCATTTTTCATTGGAACTATAGTTAGTTCTCGAGCTACTTTCATGACTTGGGTTATTTGGAGGAATTTTTTATTGATTGCATCGATTGTTTTCGTCTTCTTGATCTTGTTCCATGCGGAAACATAAAAATAAACTTTAACGAGTGTATCTACATTGATTATGATAATGAAAATTGAAATAAATAATATACATCAATGTAAACCAAATAACAAGGTCGTGGAGGCGGCGTAGTGGTAAAGTTGGCCTCGTCATGACGGACCGGTCTTGTGTTCGATCCCGAGCAAGGTCGTAGCTCGTCGTGCGAGTAGTTAGTCTAAACCGGGCCAAGCCCACTACCTTTATGCCCACGGGGCTTTGGATTGACGGTGAATGGGTGCGCTGTTAAGGCACTCCTTGCGATAGGTCACCAGTTCAAATCCCCCGTGGGTACTTAGGTTAGTCTTAACAAAAAAAAAAAATGTAAACCAAATAACAATGTAACATAGAATTAAGTGACTCATAAACTATGCAGATGGTTTCAAAACCGAGTCTCATGCATTGTTACAAAAAGTCTTCTGTTGGTGTAATTCCATACATTGTTTCCTGCATGTTTTAAACCCCATTATAAATCGTAGATTTAATAAAAATGAATTTTTTGTTCTATTAACTATAAAACCAGAGAAGTAAAATAACATAGATACTTACGAATTCCATAATTAGTACTCTATATGCCAACATATACTCATAACCCACTTTTAACCCAATGTGAATCAATTTTCTCAATGGCTCTTGTTTGTATGTGAGCACGTATTTGAAGACATTCAAGGTTGGAAATTGTAAAACAACCTAAAATATACAAAAATAAAACCTTCAGTTTTTATAAGGAAATATTAACAACTACTCACAAAATTTTATATCAACCCTTTTCTTCCTTGTCATCCTATTTTATGTGTTGAATGAGTTCCATTTTGTTTTCTTTTCTACAAGAAAATACTTGAAATTAATATTTAATGCTAAATTATTATTTTTATATGTTAAAATTCAATCATGATTACGTACATTTGAAGCACATTGTTGTTGAGATGGCTCCTCTGGTGATGCAATGATGTCCATTTATTTGACCATCTCCTTGTACACTTTTTTGGGCATTTCTACTGGCATGTTTCACATACCAACTCGTTGATGATTTGGGATTTTCATAATCGTCTTGAAAAGAAGTAATAAACTATTTCTATATTGATATTTGAAAACTAAATATAAAAAAATTGATATTAATAAATGAATGGTTTGTGGTAATATATACATATAAATCTAGGAAATCATTTTAATTAGGAATACTACCTTTTGAATGATTCTATTTTGTTGTTGTATGTTTTTGCTATTGCAAGTATGACATGTCTCATTAACCGTTTCTATGGAAATGCTTCCTATGGTTTAGATATAATTTGGTTCTTAGAATTATTGGATTGATTTTTATATTGTAAGTGGAAAGTACATCTATACATTTATTCCACTAGATCCCTCATAGTTTTTAAATAAAAATCCCCCCTTTCATTAACCTCCAACACCACTCCAAATGAGTTAAGGACGAATTCATCGTCATTTACTTATTCTATAATTTTCCTTTTCTTAGAATGACATTGACCTTTTCCTTCATTGTTTCTCCCTATATAACATTAAAAATCTATGAATTATTATATGGTTTGAAACATGTTATTTAATATTCTTAGGTATGTTTTAATGAAAATTAAAAAAAAAGAAACTCATATTGGATAGTATTTTTTCATTCCCCTGATTCATCCTTTTGCAATTTTTCTCTATGACATTTACACTCTTCTGCAATTAGATTAGAAATAATATTATTGACCTTCTTCATTTTCTGGATTTTCATGAAAAACTAACAAATACATATTCGTTAAATTTACATATAGTTCAAACATATTAATATTGTAAAGAATTTACAAAAGATTTGTCTTTTCTACTTTCTTCAATTTGTTATCGTTGTGTCGATCACTATTTTTGTTACTTGACACCTTCTTAGACATTTTTTTATTTCATACACAACTTGTACCATTCAATAGATAATCCATTAAATATATTTTAGAACAAATCAAATAGTTTTCCGCCAAAAAGAGCTCTGGTAAGCAATGCGTTTATCTGAATAAACACAGTGGTATGTTATCCCGTTAACAAACTAAGCACCTAATTTTTTGACATCGTTAAGCATATTTACTTTTTAAATAAATTTAATATATGACATTGTGATTTGTAGTGTGATTTAATATATCAATGTGAAAGATAGTTGACACTGCAACAATCATTGTTCTTGCTTTTGTATGCTATGAGTATTTTTAAATCTTGAAACATTTTCTATGAATTAAATCTATTTTTGGTTATATTTTATTGAATGTCGAGCCTCTTGCTTGTTAAGTCAACAAGATATGAGAGAGATGCGAAAGTGCTTTATGGAATGTGTGGAAGCGCAGGGTTATTCATGCAAACCAAAATTTTCATGCCCCGAGATTTAAAAAGCCAATATAGCCAATTAAGTGATTCATATGTACTGTGAATATGTAACATTATCACATTCAGAGCTTGCCTTCACATGTTCATACTCTACACAACTAAATCCACCTTTGGATAATTTCATCCACACCTCTACACTCCATATAATTTTTATAGTCTGCACAATGAAAGATTTCTCTGCAACTACGCATTTCCAAATTGAATCTGCTAATTAATTGATTAATATGTAACATGCAGAAAGTAATGTGGAGATATAGAAAATTATCAAAGAAATGTTTATGTTTGCTGTGTTGCACACCCATTATCTCGCAAAACCCTTCTTCCTCACACACATTAATATGCCAAAACGTATGTTGTTGGGAAAAGTATCCAATACGGAATGACCCTATCCCACTCTAAGGGTGATAGTACCTCAGCAAAAATCAAAGAAAAGCTATTTGAGATTACTTCTTTATGAAATGTAAGAGAGGGGAGAAAGAGATCCACTAACCGTTATCTTTCGCTAATGATTGATCCAATCTTCTCTCTTTGCGGCTTGCTCCCATCTCCATGCTCTTTCACTGGCCCAGCTACACCAAGATCCTGCAAAATGGAAAGAGAGGGAAAATACAAGAAGCATACATTCATAATTGATTCAAGGATTAGAATAAATCAAATATACAAGCATCAATACGCCATTGAGACACATGCATATAGAAGAACCTCAAATGCTTTATTAATGGAAGAAGTAAAGTTCAGGAAGTGATACAACCATAAAAGGCCCAATCCAGCATCACCTCCCAGCAGAAAGAAATCTCCTCTTCACCTCCTTCAAGCAAATCACCCAATAGTTCTATACTCAAACCAACAGCACTTCCTTACATTCACCAGATTCCAGCCCCCCTAGACCTCATGAGAGAGCTCTATATATAGGAGTTTTGGAGAAAGGATGAGTCAGCTTGAGGCTGGCATGAAGCTGACTAGTGTCCTCTCCCACTTCAGTTATTCTTCAGTTCTTGAGTCCACTTGGAGGTTCTTGCTTCCACTTGGAGATCTAGACTCTCTTACTCATCACTAGGTGAATTCCCTGATCCAAGTGTCATTTTGTAGGCTTCCTGGGCATTGACACCTTGAGGAATGACTGTGCCACTTGGCCAAACTCGCCCAGCGCAGGTAGCCTTCTTTACAGTTGACATTCAGTGCAGGTACAGAGTGGAGCAGTTGACATTCAGCGCAGATGCTCAGTGGAGCAGTTGACATGATCCAGAATTAGCTTGTTTTTGAGTGTTTTCAGGTGGAGAACTGATATTTAGTGTTGTGGTTTGCTGACCTTGTTCCTCTAGGGGTAGGAACAACATGTTTAGGGACTTTGGATCCCTTAGATTATTGACATTTCATGCTTCATGCTGCAAGGCACAAAAATGTCCATAACAGTTGCCCCCTAAAGTATGAGGTCGTTTATCGGGTGAAATGCTTTATCAGGAGGATCCGAAGTTCATTCAATCGCTGAGAGGTGGCCTGTAATAAAATACAATACAATACATTATTTTTCATTCTGCTTTCATGATCTAGCTGAGGCGGGCATTCCCATGCTCAGCTTTATAAATTCATTTTGGTACATCAAACAGACGATCGTCTGATGGTAGACTGATAATTCTCTGCTGAAATTATCATCCTTTGAGTAGGATGATCATCTGCTGCAATGATGTACATATCAAATGTCTTTATTTTTCCTGAATATACATCGCAACCCGGATGGATGAAACTAGATCCGGGGTCTTCAAACTCGTTCAATCTTCACTCTAAGTACAAGTCGATCCATGTGAGAATTGCGGTGAAGTCGAACATGGAAAGACATCGCTTGATTACCGGTCAATAATGTAAACCATTAACAAGCGCGAGAGGAATCACCGGTAATGATAATGACCCTCAAGGTACTGCAGTACAATTCACGTGGTGTGAATAAAGGACTTGGCGTCGAACACCACGCAAACTCTTCTGGTCGAAGGTCATTGATGTATACCTGTCGCTTGAAGTGAGAAACTTGCCATTGAGGCATGCAAGCTTCAAAGTACTGAGGGGGGTGTTCCTAGATCAACTTCTTGGATAATGAGCTGAAGTCGACAAGAAGCGATCCGTCAAAGGAGGGCCTTAATGAATCCCACATCAGTGACACGGAACGGAGCTAATGATTTTAGTGGAGGTGAAAACAATCTATGACATATGATTCAGGGTGGCGATCATGGGTGGACGAAGGATAATGTATGGCAGTGGATGGGACACGGTTGACTCTTTCTGAACAACATCTCTTGAACATATAACAACACTGATGCGATGGATCGGTAGCATTACCCCAAATGTGGATGGTTTGGCGAAGACCATGGTGATGAGACCGGCGAATGAAACAACCCAACCCGATGTGATACGGAGGAAAAGTGTCATGTTCAAGAGCGACTTGCTACCATTAAAGCTTTGAGGTTCTCCCAATTTTTCCCCAGTCATTTCTGACCAGTACCTCTTTATTTTTGTCAAGCTTGAGGAGGATAACATATGCTTGTTCTATAACCTACCCTTCGGGCAAGCCTATCACTATGTTTTAACGAGCCTAGCGATAGGGAAACTCGTTCCCGTCTAAAGACAAGTTTGTCGCTATTTAATCATTTTAACGAGTCTAACGACAAGGAAAACTCGGTCCTTTTCATTTTTAGAGAGTCTGAAAAGGTACAGAAAGTCAACTCCAAAATTCCTTTTTCGTCATCTAATCCCTTAAGTCCGAAAAAGTATAAAAAAATACAGAAGGGATGAGTTTTCGATAATTTTAACGAGCTGAATAAAACAAGCGCTCGATGTTTTTGTGTAATAATCCCTCAGGTCCAAAAACATTAAAATATAGAGGAGGGATAGCTCTTCCGGTCACTTTAACGAGCTGGAAGGCCAAAACTCAGCAAACTTTTCATATTTTACGAGTCAGGAGAAAAGAGCTCAAAGAAGACTCGTCTTTTGAGGAACGAGTGATAAATAGGGATAGCAGCAGATTCCAGGTATAGGTTGGAATTTCCCAATCATGGCAGTGTCACAAGGATGGCTAGGTGAAATCAGTCTTCGCAGCTGTTCCTCAAAATGGGTAAACAATCATATGGAGGTGAACGATTGGCCAAATGGAATGGAGGTGGCGGGTGCAAAACACGACCAAGGCTTTTTAAGGCTAATAAATTTACGATCACAATGGTTATTTACCGGCATAGGTTCATTTTTTAATGAGCTTAAACTCTGGAGGAAACTTTTGCTCACGCTTTTCTATTTTTTAACGAGCATAAATTCCACGGTAAAACTGCTCGATCTTATGTTTATTTTTTAACGAGCATGAACTATGTGCTAAAACTGCTCGGAGGCTGAGTACAGGATTAGGTGCCATCTTCTTTTATGAACCCCGATCATCCTTTGCAACATATGCTTCAGGACCTTGTTGATTGCCTCAACTTGTCCGTTGGCTTGCGGATAATATGGGGTAGAGCTGTCGTGAGATAGCCCTAGCTTGGCAGCTAATTCGACCATCATGTGATTGCGAAAATGCGACCCATGATCTGTAACTATAGCCTGTGGTACGCCGAACCTGGCGACTAGATGATTGAAAAAGAAAAGGGCAGCTGTTTCACCAGTGTTATCCAATGTAGGCATCGCCTTGGCCCATTTGGTAAAATAGTCAACAACGACTATAATATACCCATGCCCCCCGGTCGAGGTGGGGTTACATTGCATGAAATCGATGCCCCACTTGGCGAAGGGCCCAACAGCAATTATCGGCTGTAAAGGTGCGGGTGGTCGTCTGGTTTTGCTATCAAAAATTTGACAAGCATGGCAACTCCTGACTGCGGTTATGCAATCTTTGAACATGGTTGGCCAGAAGTATCCTGCTCGTAAGATTTTTTGTACTGTTGCATATCCAGACTGATGCCCCCCACACGCGCCTGAATGACACTCATTCAGGGCTTTTTCGGCCTCCTCATGGGTAAGGCACCTCCTCAGAACTGTATCGACACCACGACGGTAAAGTGTATCACCGACGATCATGTAGTCTTTTGCTTGGTATCGTATACGTTTTTGTTCGGAGCGAGAGGTGTTAGGCCTGAACTTTTGGGTTTGGAGATAAGCTATGATCTCTCCATACCACTCATCATTTACAGATATCAGAAACAAACTTTCGTCCACGATTGATTCTTCCGATGTTTCATCGTTGGACAACGATGGGAGATCGCACAATAATTCTGCGAAAACTAGAGCTTTCTTTGATTTGGATTTCACAAATTCCAGATCAAACTCTTGAAGGATCGCTATCCATTTTGAATATTTGCCCCCCAGCAACTGTCGCGACAGTATATAAGTCATGGGGTTGCAATCTGACAAGATGGTAGTTTTCCGAAAGAGGACATAATGTCGAAACCTTTGAATCGCTTGAACAACTGCAAGCGCTAGTTTTTCAACATAAGAATATTTACTTTCCGTATCGTTTAAGTTTTTACTTAAATAATAGATAGGATGTTCAATTCCATCGACTTCTTGAACTAAAACCATCGCAATGGTCATATCCGCTGCAGCCAGATACAGGTTAAAATCTCTTTGATAGTCTGGGGCGTACATTAATGATGCTTTTACTAGACAATCTTTCAGAGCATCAAAGGAAGCTTGCACCACCTGGTCCCAGACAAAAGGTACATCCTTTTTCAAAAGACGAGTATAACCTTTAGAAAGTTCTGCGTAATTTGGAATGAACCTCCTCAAAAAGTTTTCTTTCCCTTGGAGTTTCTGAATCTGAAGAAAATTTGAAGGTGGAGGCAAATTAATGATTGCCTGAACCTTACAGGGGTCGAGACGAATCCCATCCTTAGAGACTACAAAGCCAAGTAAATGACCAGAACCGACGCAAAACACACATTTGTGTGGATTGAGTCTTATCTTGTAGTGTCGACAACGTAGAAATATCGCTCTTAAATGCTGCGGATGATCAGTCCGCTTTCGCGAATGAGCCGGAAGATCTTCGAGATAAGGTTGAACAATGTTCTTGATGTCATGGAAGGCTTAATTCATTGCCCTCTGAAACGTCGCCCCTGCGTTCTTTAAACCAAAGGGTAATTTTCGATAAGCGAATGTGCCCCACGGACAAATAAATGCAGTCTTTGACTGGTCCTGTGGGCGGATATTTATTTGATTATACCCGGAAAATCCATCCATAAATGAAAAGATTTCACATCTGGCGCATTCATCAATTATTTGGTCGATGAAGGGTGTAGGGTAGTTGTCCTTCGGACAAGCTTGGTTTACATCCCTATAATCGACACACACTCTAATCGTCCCTTGTTTCTTCATAACAGGGAAAATATTCGATACCCAATCGGTTAGAGGAACCGGGTAGATGAATCCAGCATGGAGAAGTTTTTCAACTTCTGCCTTAATGGCAGCGGCTTTCTTGGGGTGTACCTGTCGAAGTCGTTGTCTTACTGGTTTGACATCAGGATACATTTTAATTTCATGTTCAACGATACTCGAGTCAATGCATGGCATTTCATCATATGACCAAGCAAAGACATCTCTAAATTCGCGAAAAAGAGCGTTATATATTTCCAGTTCTGAAGGGGAACAACCTTTGCCGACATAAATATTCTCTACAACATTTGTTTTAGTCGAGATATTTATGGCTATTGTCTCTTCAATATTGGATAGGTTTCGCTCGGAATCCACCGTATTTACAGTATTTGTTAGGAATTCAAATACTGAAGGGCGATAAAGGTCACTTTGAGTATCTTCTTCATATTCCGGAAGAAGGGAATGATGGTGGTGATCATTCCATGGTGCCCCCTCAATCATCATTGATTGTAAGATTCCTTTGTCAGTCCCATGTACTTTCGACCAAGGATCTAATGAGGTACCATATTCTCTAGAGCTATCTACCCAAACGCTCGACGAGCGTTGATTTGGGTTCGCCTCCCATGCTTGAAACATTGATTGCTACAATATTTCTAAAGGGCTTGGGGGAAAAACCATTGAACGATCCATGTCGACCTTCGTGGAAGATATCATGTTGCAGGTTGCTACAAATGGTATATTTCCCATATAACTAGGAGGTGGTAGCGCGAAAGTTCCCATCAATGTGGGGTCTCTCAATAATCCTACTCCGATATCTCGAATTGAATGGTTGCTCTCATGGATCATGGGAATGCTTCCTGTAACTTGCGAACCATTAGGGAGGAAATTCTGTTGGTCGACGATCGTAATCCCTCCTTCAAACGGGAATGCGATCTTCCTAAAATAAGTCGACACGACAGCTGCCATGGCATAAATCCATGGTCTACCCAGTAAGATGTTATAGTCAAGATTTCCATCGATGACTTCAACATCAATTTCTATTGTTTTTCCTCCTAGTTCAACTTTCAAGTTATTAAGGATACCATAAGGGGTATAAGTCCTTCCGTCGAAAGCTTTTAATGTCATCGATGATCGAGACAAGGTTGGAGATCCCAAAGTTTTCCAGCAGCTCATCGACATAATACATGTCGAGGCTCCCTCATCAATTATTGTTCTATGAACAGTTTTGTTGAGTGCTTTCACTTGAATAAGGAAAGCTAGCTGAGCTGGTAACTGAGGATCATATCCCTTGTGATCAAAGGATACAAGATTAGAATCCTTGGGATCAACCCCACCAATTGCTGATAACAATTCCTGCCTTTGGGATGGACAATTTTGTAGTACTTCCAGAGTCGACATAGCGGATGGCGATTGGGCCAAATCTTCCACTATATTATAATGCTGCGCCGCTCTGGCGCGAGGATTAAATGCCGACTTGTGTACTACACCCTTTGGCGGTTTTATTGTTAATTCAGGAATGGTGGGCGTTACAACTTCTGTCGAAGTTGTTGTCGAACTACTTGGTTGATCTTTACCTTTTTCGTTCGACAGCCGAGGATTCCCATAATCTTTGTTCCTTGTCGAAATCAAAGCATCATTCTGCTGTTTTGAAACCGACAACATAAGCACTTGCGACGTGGAAGCATTTCCACTATCAACCAGATTTTGACCTGGGTTGGGAAATGGATCAGTTAAAACAGCTGAGGTTTGGGAACTTTTAAAGAACCTCTTTAACTCAGCTTTGAATGGGCAATTCTTTGTGGTATGATCCTTATCATCACATATTAGACATGGATAATTTTGTTTCCCTTTCCCAGGAGGGTTTGAAGAATTTTTCCCAGGGGATGACTCACCCTGTTTCTTCTTCTTCCCTTTATTTTGCTTCTTCTTGCTTCCTGGTTGATTGGTTTCTTTGCCTTTATCTTCCGATACGACATTTACTTCCGAGGCAAGAATGTCTTCTTTTGCATTTTGATCCGAATTCTTACGGGCTTTCTTCGACAAAGCCTTTATCAATTTCGCGTTTGCCGTGCCAATCACACCGTCACTTTGGGAAAAGTATCCAATACGGAATGACCCTATCCCACTCTAAGGGTGATAGTACCTCAGCAACAACCAAAGCAAAGCTATTCGAGATTACTTCTTTATGAAATGTAAGAGAGGGGAGAAAGAGATCCACTAACCGTTATCTTCCGCTAATGATTGATCCAATCTTCTCTCTTTGCTGCTTGCTCCCAGCTCCTTGCTCTTTCACTGGCCCAACTACACCAAGATCCTGCAAAATGGCAAGAGAGGGAAACTACAAGAAGCATACATTCATAATTGATTCAAGGATTAGAATAAATCAAATATACAAGCATCAATACGCCATTGAGACACATGCATATAGAAGAACCTCAAATGCTTTATTAATGGAAGAAGTAAAGTTCAGGAAGTGATACAACCAGAAAAGGCCCAATCCAACATCACCTCCCAGCAGAAAGAAATCTCCTCTTCACCTCCTTCAAGCAAATCACCCAATAGTTCTATACTCAAACCAACAACACTTCCTTACATTCACCAGATTCCAGCCCCCCTAGACCTCATGAGAGAGCTCTATATATAGGAGTTTTGGAGAAAGGATGAGTCAGCTTGAGGCTGGCATGAAGCTGACTAGTGTCCTCTCCCACTTCAGTTATTCTTCAGTTCTTGAGTCCACTTGGAGGTTCTTGCTTCCACTTGGAGATCTAGACTCTCTTACTCATCACTAGGCGAATTCCCTGATCCAAGTGTCAGTTTGGAAGCTTCTTGGGCATTGACACCTTGAGGAATGACTGTGCCACTTGGCCAAACTCGCCCAACGCAGGTAGTCTTCTTTACAGTTGACATTCAACGCAGGTACAGAGTGGAGCAGTTGACATTCAGCGCAGATGCTCAGTGGAGCAGTTGACATGATCCAAAATTAGCTTGTTTTTGAGTGTTTTCAGGTGGAGAACTGATATTTAGTGTTGTGGTTTGCTGACCTTGTTCCTCTAGGGGTAGGAACAACATGTTTAGGGACTTTGGATCCATTAGATTATTGACATTTCATGCTTCATGTTGCAAGGCACAAAAATGTCTATAACAACGTATAATAAATTTCTTAAAAATCTTAATTAATAATGTGTGTGCAGAAGAAGTGTCATGCGGGAGAATGGGTGGGTGGAGAAAAGCACTGCAAGGAAGCTCCCTTCTAGAAGAGGTTATATTAGAGGTTTTTAGTGTTAAAAAATTAGCAAAGATTGTAAAAAAATGTATATCCTAAACATTTATTTGTGATAACAAATGTTTTAGAAGAGATTATAATAGAACTTCATCACAACTGAAAAAATCTGGGCATTTGGAGGTTTTAGTGGATGGTTTTTTTTGTGGTGTGCTTCATTGAACAAGTAGCACCAGTACGCTACATATATAAACACATCAAGAATCATACATAACTAAAAGCTGTTGGCATTTTGGCACAAGTGTGGCGCTATGGTACAGATGTTGTCCTTGATGGCAACTCTCCTTGAAGACAGATCTCAGTCCAGACTACAAGAATGAAGAGAAATTTCATATACACAGGTTCATTAAGCCCAAGTTGCGTATACACGCTGGTACGCTATATACTAAGTCACAGATATGCAGGCTCGCTATGTACGAAGTCGCGTATACACGCAGTTTCATGAACAGAAAAGAGCTTACATGTCGAGAAGCTTTCTTTTGGTCTGTGGTAGTTAGTCCTCTGTACTTGAGCCTATGTTTTGGACCAAGGTATCTCGACAGTCATGTTGATCCCGAGTTTTGAAGTTGATGGTATTGTGTTACTATGGTTTTGGACTGTGGTATTGTGAAGGGCCTAAGGCTATATAAGGAGAAGAATATCATTAGGCAATTGCACTGAAAAAGTCTTGAATATATGATAAAGAAAGAGATCTAGTATGCAGGTTCTGGGTTGCTTGATCTAAGCTAAGGAGAGATCACACCGGTTGATGGAAGACTAGATCTAAGGATAGATCGGGATCAAATGGTTTGAAATGAACTATCGGTATATGGTTGATTACGCATATTTTTAGATTTGCATACTGACGCAATGTTATGTTCTGAGTATGACTGATGTTTGGTACAACTGCAAGTTATGAGAAATTATTTTTAGATCTGTACGCAGGTTGTCTTTGGTAAAAGCGCATGTATACGCGGGTTTGTTTCATTGAAGTAGCGTATATCTTTTGAAGCTTAATTTTTGGGGTTGCAGTTAGATCTGACTGTTATTGCAGAGTTCTGTAGTCTGCTCTGTGTTCTAGTGACTGGGTGTTGACAGGTTTTCAATGGTTCAGTGATTCAAAGATTGATGATGCTAGTATTGGTTGTTTTGTGCTCCAATGATTTGTGAATGAATCATGGTCTTCAGATTGTAATGTTGTGCTTCAGGAGTATCCAGTCTGAAAATTGATGAAAAGTGGTTCCTGAAGGAAAGAAGATTGTAGGCCTGCACCTACATACTAGTATCTTAGCTAGTACAAGCGCAAAGGGGGTTGGAGCTCCCTTCCAGGAGAGTCTGGAAAACGAGAGAAGGTTGTAGCCTTCTGCAGGTTGTAGCCTGCATACTGGTATAAGGCTGCACCAGTACAAAAGATTGTAAACTGAAGTTTCTGATTAAAGAAAGATAGAGACGACTTCCAGCAGGTGGTTTTCACCCACATTGGGTTTCCACCTTATATCTTGGTGTTCATGTGTGTGGCTTTTGTGTGATGATCTATTCTGTTATACTACACTTGTAAACTGTTAAATTGGTTAATAATGTTCTGATGCATTTACTGAGGATAAGCTAACTGAATCATAAGATTTCTGGATATATGCTAGTTGCTTTAGACACAGCAGCGTGTACACGCGGGTTCACCTAACTGAAGTAGCGTATATGTTTCTGAATATGAAATTGCAAAAGTTTTTGATCTGATAATACTGATTCACCCCCCCCCCCCTCTCAGTATTATTTCCAACAATTAGTATCAGAGAAGGTCCTTCAGAGAAGCTTGATCTCTTGAAGGTAGATCGTTCATCATGAGCAACTACGAGAGAGAAGCATCAATCAGGCCACCGGTTTTTGATGGGACAAACTTCAATTATTGGAAGGTAAGAGTTACTGCCTATCTTCAATCTCTTGGTACAGAAGTTTGGGACATCGTAGAGACAGGCTACACTTTTCCTTCAGCTACTCCTACAGATTCAGCCGAGAAAAAGAAATATGAAACAAATGCGAAAGCAGTCAGTACTCTATTAGGATGTATATCCCAATCGGAATTCATGAAGGTAATGCACTATAAATCCACAAAAGAAATATGGGACAAAATTGTCACGAGCTATGAAGGAGACGAACAGGTAAAGCGTGCTAAACTTCAAACTCTTAGGATTAAGTATGAGACTCTCAGAATGTATAATGATGAAAGTGTGGCTAACTATTTCCTTAGGGTAGATGAGATTGTTAATTGCATGAAAAACTTGGGTGAAGAAATAAAAGAGGCTATTGTGGTTGAAAAGGTTCTAAGACCATTGTCCCCCAAATTTGAATCTAAAGTGTCTGCAATAGAAGAAAAGGAAAATCTACGAATTCTTACTACTTATGAAATGAGAAAAGGAGGTCCATCAGACAGAAGAGAAGCTGCTTTCAAGGCTTCAGGAAAAGAAGATTATTATGAAGCAAGTCACATGCCAGAAGATGAAGAAGAAGAATCAAATTTTGTCAGAAATCTTCAAAGGGGTTCTGGAAGGTTCAGAGGTAAGTTACCTTTTAAATGCTTTTCTTGTGGAAGAGTAGTTCATTATGCTGCCAAATATCCTCACAAAGATAAGAATGACAAGGGAAAGGAACCTGTTAAATGGAACAAGAAACAAAATGAAAAGAAGAAAAGCTATTACACTCATGAAGATAGTGATGGTCTTTCAAATAGTGACGAAGATGAACAGGGTAATAGATATAAACTTTTAATGGCTTTTGAAGATGATGACTACATGGATGCTATAGATGTAGAAGGCTTTTGTGAAGAAATGAATAATCTCAAAGTTTGCTTTGAAGAGAAAAGTGCTATTATTGATTCTCTACAATGTCAACTGGCGGAAAAGGAAAAACATCCTGAAAAATTGGAATGTGAGATTGTTTGTCTTAGAAAGGAGATTGAGAAAACAAAATCGATTAATCTTAAATTTGTTAAAGGATCTGAAACCTTGGATGAGATTATCAATGTGCAGCGTTCTCCTCTGATCAAGATAGGTCTGGGATATAATGGAGAAACATCTCAAGCTTCTACCTCTAAAAGTTATCTTGATGCAGCAAGGAGGAGCGAGCAATGACCAAATAAAAGTCATCAGGTGAATCAGGGACAGTTTACCTCAAGAACAAATAAAGACTATCAAGAAATTTGGGGACAAGCTGCCTTAAGGACAAACAGAAGCTACAATCAGCCACAGGTAAAATCTTCCCAATTTGCCCCAAGAATGGATGTCAATAGAAGCTACAATCAGTTGGATGATAGATTTGATTATTGCAGAAATTTCTTTAATGGCCAATGTTTTTCTTGCCATAACTTCGGTCACAAAGCAACTCAATGTGTTGCCTACAAGACAATCATGACTAGAGAAGCTCAAAAGCAAAGAAGTATGACTGGAACCATGAAAAGGACTTATAAGAACTTTTCGGTTCTTGAAAATGAAGTTGAATGCTCTATTTGTAATAACTTTGGTCATGAAGACTCTGAATTCAGGAGCAGGCTCTGGAAGACAACTCAGAAGGAACAAACCTCAAATGTCAGAACATGGAGAATAAAGGAACCGCAACCAGAAAGATGTGGGATAGCCTTTTATGCACAAGGTCAAGAAAGTCTATGGTACATTGACAACGGATGTTCGAAGCATATGACAGGGGACAAAGAAAAACTTGAATCATATACCGCATTAGAAAAGGGAAAGAAAGTTTCTTTTGGAAATGATATCTCTGCAGCCATAAAAGGAAAAGGTGTTGCTCCGTTGAAAGAGAAGGTCAAAGCTGGAAATGTTTTGTATGTTGATGGATTGAAGCATAATCTTCTGAGTGTCAGTCAGATGTGCGATCAAGGAACAGAGGTAATATTTAGATCAAATGGATGTTGTGTTCGTGATCTTGATACAGGTGAAACAGTGATCAAAGGAAGAAGGACTCCAAATAATCCATACATATTTGAAGAAAGACAACAACAATGCTATTTGAGCAAGGATGATGAACACTGGCTATGGCATCGGAGGTTGGGGCATCTAAGCTTTCCACAAATAAGGAAAGCATGCAAATATCAGGCAGTTCGTGATCTTCCAGATATCAAAATTCCAGACAACACCATATGCAAATCATGTCAGTTTGGAAAGCAAACCAGAACTAATTTTCTTGAGAAGGAAGGATCAGCTAGCATGCCTCTTGAGCTAGTACATACAGATACATGTGGTCCATTCAGAAAAAGAACACCTCGAGGAGAAGAATATTTGATATTATTCATTGACGATTTCTCCAGGTTTGTCTGGTTAGGACTTATGAAGCACAAAGATGAAGCATTCGAAAATTTCAAATCCTTCAAAGCCTTGGCTGAAAATGAATCAGGACACAAAATTAAGTGCCTCAGATCTGACAGAGGTGGGGATTTTACCTCGAATGAATTTTTCAATTTCTGTGAAGAATATGGGATAAGAAGAGAATTCTCTACAGCTAGAACTCCTCAGCAAAATGGAGTTGTGGAAAGAATGAACAGAACAGTCCAACAAATGGCTCGTGCTATGCTTGATGAATCGGGTACTCCCGCAACTTTCTGGGGTGAAGCTGCACATGCTGCGGTTATTATTCTCAACAAAACAAATGTCCGAGTAAACAGCACTCAACCTCCTCATGAGCTCTGGTGTGGTACGACTCCTTCGGTGAATCATTTCAAAATCTTTGGGAGAAAATGTTATATTGAGAATACTGATGAGCAACTTGGCAAACTTGAACCAAGAGCAGATGAAGGCATTCTTCTTGGTTATTCTCCACATAGCAAAGCATACAAGTGCTACAATAAAATACTTGGCAGAATTGTTGACAACATTGATGTTGTGGTTGATGAGAAGGGATACATTCCTAGGCAAGTTCATCATGAAGACATCGAAGAAGATGAAGGCTACCCTCAAAGACAGAATGATGAAGAAGAACCTCAAGAAGAACCAGAGGAGCAGACAAGAATAGAAGAGAAGAGTCCATCCAGATATGTTCAGAAGAATCATCGAGAGTCTCAGATTGTGGGGCAGAAAGAAGCAGGAGTACAAACAAGAAGGACAATTGGAGAAGCTTCAAGCTATTTGGCATTACTCTCTTCCACTGAACCACAAAATGTGAAAGAGGCATGCAAAGATGAATGTTGGGTCAAAGCAATGGATGAAGAACTTGAGCAGATCAAAAAGAACAACACTTGGGAATTGGTCCCTAGACCAAAAGATAAGAATGTCATAGGGACAAAATGGGTCTTCAAAAATAAGTTGAATGAAAATGGAGAAGTAATTAGAAACAAGGTCAGACTTGTTTGTAAAGGGTATGCGCAGCAAGAAGGAATAGATTTTGAAGAGACCTTTTCTCCTGTTGCAAGACTTGAGGCCATCCGAATGTTCCTTGCTCTCTCAAGCTTTCAAAACTTCAAGGTATTTCAAATGGACGTGAAATCAGCCTTTCTGAATGGAGACTTAGAAGAAGAATTATATATTGAGCAGCCAGATGGTTTCATTCTTGGGAATGATCCAAACCTTGTATGCAGATGGAAAAAGGCTCTTTATGGTCTCAAACAAGCTCCAAGGGCTTGGTACTATCGTTTGGACAAATATCTTCACCAACAAGGTTTTTCAAAAGGATCAACAGATAGCAATCTCTATATGAAAGTTGAAAATAACAAATTGCTAATACTTGTTGTGTATGTAGATGATATTATCTTTGGCAGCAATGAAGAGGCTATGAGTCAAAACTTTGCCTTGGTTATGCAGAAAGAATTTGAAATGTCATTACTTGGAGAATTGACATACTTTCTTGGATTGCAAATCCAACAAAATGAAGGAGGTATTTTCTTGTCTCAAACCAAGTACCTCAAGCAGATCTTGAAGAAGTATGGCATGGAAGATTCAATGCCAGTTTGTACCCCCATGGTTACAGGATGCAACCTCAGTGCAAATGATGAATCAGCAACAGTTCACCAACCAACTTATAGATCCATGATTGGGAGTTTGCTTTATTTGACAGGTACCCGACTAGATATTATGCATGCAGTAGGAATTGTTGGAAGATTTCAAGCCAACCCAAAGGAAACTCATCTTCAGGCAGTCAAAAGAATCTTCAAGTATCTTCAAGGGACTCAAAATTATGGCTTATGGTATCCTAGAGATACAAATCTCACTCTTCATGCTTACACAGATGCAGATTGGGCCGGAAGTGTGGATGACAGGAAAAGCACAAGTGGTGGTCCGTTCTTCATGGGTTCCAGATTAGTATCCTGGTTCAGCAAGAAACAAAGTTCGATTGATTTATCTACAGCTGAAGCAGAATATGTGGCTGCGGCATCTTGTTGCACACAACTTCTTTGGATGATGCAGACCTTGCAGGATTTTCAAATCACTGGCACTCCACCAGTCTCTATCTTATGTGATAATACAAGTGCAATCAGCATTTCAAAGAATCCAGTAATGCATTCAAAGACCAAGCACATACCAATCAAGTATCACTTCCTCCGGGAACAAGTGCTTGAACAAAAGGTCAAGTTGGAGTATGTTTCTTCTAAGAACAAGCTGCTGATATTTTCACAAAACCACTGCCCAGGGAGACTTTTGAATATCTCAGACAAAAGCTGGGAGTAGTTGATGCTTCATCCTATTGTTGAAGCTTGTTTGTTCTAAAGAAAAGTTGGTATACGTGAGTTGTGTAAGGGATATCTGCATACATACGTTGATTTATGCAGGTTAAGTCGCGTATATGGAGTTCTGAACAACGAGGGAAGATTTTGGTTGGAGAAGGTCTGAGATGGGTATGACAGAGTCCTTTAGGCACAGTTTCAGGGGGAGCAGCAGGCACAATTTTAGGGGGAGCAACTTAAAGTCTAATAAAGCATTGTTGGCATTTAGATACTTTTGGTCCTAGTTCACAACTGTTGTTGGTTTCAGGAGAAGGAGCACAGAAGGAAATCTTGGTTGCTGATCTAAAAGATGATTATCAGATGCTGCTGGTGACTTTCATAAGTCTTGGTCTAGATTTTTCGTCTCTATGTCATGTATCTCCTTTGTGATATCTCTTCTATGGTGTCAAGGTCATGTAACGGCCTATGTTGGTTTCCCCACTATGCCTGGGATGAATGATGCAATGTAATTAGTTGTTATATGTAAATTTCTGATGTATCCCCTCTTGGTTGGGAGTATGGATGTATATATTGAGTCTTTTGGTGATAGGAAGGTCCTTTATGATGTATAAGTCTTGGTTCTTTTGAAGAACATCTTTTGCAGATCTTGCCTACAGTCAGGGGGAGCATGTTCAGCACAACAGAGCAGAGATATCAGCATGTACTCAGGTGGAGCACAGCCCTTTGCCCTTGATGACAAAGGGGGGGAATGATTCTAAGGATCTTGGGGTTGCCATCAAGTCCAAAGGGGGAGATTGTTGGCTTTTTGGCACAAGTGTGGCACTATGGTACAGATGTTGTCCTTGATGGCAACTCTCCTTGAAGACAGATCTCAGTCCAGACTACAAGAATGAAGAGAAATTTCATATACGCAGGTTCATTAAGCCCAAGTTGCGTATACACGCTGGTACGCTATATACTAAGTCGCGGATACGCAGGCTCGCTATGTACGAAGTCGCGTATACAAACAGTTTCATGAACGGAAAAGAGCGTACATGTCGAGAAGCTTTCTTTTGGTCCATGGTAGTTATTCCTCGGTATTTGAGCCTATGTTTTGGACCAAGGTATCTCGACAGTCGTGTTGATCCCGAGTTTTGAAGTTGATGGTATTGTGTTACTATGGTTTTGGACCATGGTATTGTGAAGGGCCTATGGCTATATAAGGAGAAGAAGATCATTAGGCAATTGCACTGAAAAAGTCTTGAATATCTGATAAAGAAAGAGATCTAGTATGCAGGTTCTGGGTTGCTTGATCTAAGCTAAGGAGAGATCACACCGGTTGATGGAAGACTAGATCTAAGTATAGATCGGGATCAAATGGTTTGAAATGAACTATCGGTATATGGTTGATTACTCATATTTTTAGATCTGCATACTGACGCAATGTTATGTTCCGAGTATGAATGATGTCTGGTACAGCTGCAAGTTATGAGAAATTATTTTTAGATCTGTACGCAGGTTGTCTTTGGTAAAAGCGCGTGTATACGCGGGTTTGTTTCATTGAAGTAGTGTATATCTTTTGAAGCTTAATTTTTGGGGTTGCAGTTGGATCTGACTGTTATTGCAGAGTTTTGTAGTCTGCTCTGTGTTCTGGTGACTGGGTGTTGACAGGTTTTCAGTGGTTCAGTGATTCAAAGATTGATGATGCTAGTATTGGTTGTTTTGTGCTCCAATGATTTGTGAATGAATCGTGGTCTTCAGATTGTAATGTTGTGCTTCAGGAGTATCCAGTGTGAAAATTGATGAAAAGTGGTTCCTGAAGGAAAGAAGATTGTAGGCTTGCACCTACGTACTAGTATCTTAGCTAGTACAAGAGCAAAGGGGGTTGGAGCTCCCTTCCAGGAGAGTCTGGAAAATGAGAGAAGGTTGTAGCCTTCTGCAGGTTGTAGCCTGCGTACTGGTATAAGGCTGCACCAGTACAAAAGATTGTAAACTAAAGTTTCTGATTAAAGAAAGATAGAGACGACTTGCAGCAGGTGGTTTTCACCCACATTGGGTTTCCACCTTATATCTTGGTGTTCATGTGTGTGGCTTTTGTGTGATGATCTGTTCTGTTATATTGCACCTGTTTACTGTTAAATTGGTTGATAATGTTCTGATGCATTTACTGAAGATAAGCTAACTGAATCATAAGATTTCTGGATATACGCTAGTTGCTTTAGACACAGCAGCATGTACACGCGGGTTCACCTAACTGAAGTAGCGTATATGTTTCTGAATATGAAATTGAAAAGTTTTTGATCTGATAATACTGATTCACCCCCCCCTCTCAGTATTATTTCCAACAAAAGCATAGAGCAATTGAATGAAAAGAACATCAATGCAAGAAATTTATACAACATCGGTGTTCTTTAAAAAAGAAAAAATCCCTAGAGCATTCTTCTAAGGAATGACACAGGGGCACACAAAAATTAATTGCATTCCCGATGCTTTTCTTTAAACTTGTAGTGATGTTGTCTATTGTTTGTATAAATACATCGATGCCTTGGTTATATAAAAGGATGAGTGCTATTAATTTTCACAATGCACAGGGGTTGGAAATAATACTTTTTAGGATTGGGGTGTTAGTTCTATGAAAGCACTGGCGCATCAAGAATTACAATGCACTGGGGCGTTAATTGCAAACAATACCGATGCTTGAAGAACTAAATCCCCCAAAGCCATCATTTTCTGAAAAGGCATCGGTCATGGAAAAATATTCCATCACAGTGCTTTTATATAACATAATGCATTGGTGCATTTTGATGTTATGGATGCATGAGTTTTTTGTATGAGATTTTCTATTTTTTGGAAACATCAACCTTTGAAAATGCAATTATTTTAATTTATAAATTTTGTTATTCATAGAAAAATAAACATATATCTTATAACAATATTCATATAAATTAAAATTTGATCAGTGCATTTGTTGGATTTTTTTTTATATTATCATATTTCTGATCTCTTCTTTATAATATTTAATTAGTGGTGTAACTTTTGACATCAAAAATAGATAACACAATGGAATAAATGAAAATGAATTTTATCATATATCAATAAGAGGATTTTTTCATACAAAATGGTATTTTTATTGGTAACTTCTTGTTTTTAAATTAGGACACTATGTCCATTACACTAAACAAAATACCTGAATTTCATAGACAAATATTTCAAAAAGTAAAACATGTTGCATTGATATCCAAATAGGTCATCATTCTTCATTCGAACTATTGTCAGTGCTTGAGCTACTTCCATGGCTTCGGTTATTTGGAGGAACTTTCCATTGATTCCATCTATTGTTTTCGTCTTCTTGATCTTGTTCCATGTGAAGACATAAAAATAAATTGTAATGAGTGTGCCTACATTGGTGATGATAATGAAAATTGAAATAAATAATATACATCAATGTAAATCAAATAACAATGTAACATAGAATAAAGTGACTCATAAATTGTGCACATGGTTTCAAAACCAAGTCTCATGCATTGTTGCATAAAGACTTCTATTGGTGTAATTGCATACTTTGTTTCTTGCATGTTTTAAACCCCACTATAGATCGTAGATTTCATATAAAGGAATTTTTTGTTCTATTAGTTATAAAACTAGAGAAGTAAAATAACATCGATACTTACAAATTCCACAATTAGTTTTCTATATGTGAACATATACTCATAACCCATCTTTAACCCAGTGCCAACCATTTTTCTCAGTTACTCTTGTTTGTATGTTAGAACCTATTTGAAGACATTGAATCTAGTTACTGTAAAACAACCTAAAATATACAAAAATAAAACCTTCAGTTTTTATATGGAAATATTAACAATTACTCACAAACTTCGATATCAACCATTTTCTTCCTTGTCATCCTATTCTATGTGTTAAATGAGTTCCATTGTGTTTTCTTTTCTGCAAGAAAATACTTGAAATTAATATTTAATGCCCAACTATTATTTTTATATGTACAAATTCAATCATGATTACATACATTTGAAGCACATTGTTGTTGAGATGGATCCTCTGGTAATGTACCTATATCCATTTGTTTGACCATATCCTTGTACACCTTTTTGAGAATTCCTACTGGCATGTTTCACATACCAACTCGTTGATGATTTGGGATTTTCATAATCTTCTTGAAAACTAGTAAACTATTTCTATATTGATATCGGAAAAAAAATATAACAAAATTGATATTAATAAATGAATGGTTTGTGGTAATATATACATATAAGTCTAGAAAATCATTTTAATTAGGAACATTAACTTTTGAATGATTCTACTTTTTTGTTGTATGTCATTTTGGGAATTCCTAGTGGCATGTTTCACATACCATCTCGTTGATCATTTGGGATTCTCATAATCTTGTTGAAAACAAGTAATAAACTATTTCTATATTGATATCTGAAAACAAAATATAACAAAATTGGTATTAATAAATGAATGGTTTGTGGTATTATATACATAAAAGTCTAAAAAATCATTTTAATTAGGAATATTACCTTTTGAATGATTATATTTTGTTGTTGTATGTTTTTGCTATTGCAAGTATGACATGTCTCATTGACCATTACTATCGAAATGGTTCCTATAATTTAGATATAATCTGGTTCTTAGAATCATTGGGTTGATTTTTGTATTGTAAGTGGAAATTAAATCTATACATTTATTCCACTAGATCCCTCATAGTTTTGTAAGAAAATTCCCCCCTTTCATTAACCTCCAACACCACTCCAGATGAGTTAAGGACGAATTCATCATCATTTACATATTCTATAATTTTCTTTTACTTAGAATGACATTGACCTTTTCCTTAGTTGTTGCTCCCTATATAAAATTAAATATCTATGAATTATTTTATTTTTTGAAGCATGTTATTTAATATTCTTAGGAATATTTTAATGAGAAAAAAAACTCATATTCAATAGTATTTTTTCATTCACCTGATTCATCCTTTTGCAATTTTTCTATATTATATTTATGCTTTTCTGCACTAAGAATAGAAATAATATTATTGACCTTCTTCATTTTGTGGCTTTTGATGACACACTAACCAATGCATATTAGTTAAACTTACATGTAGTTCTAACATATTAATATTGTGAAGAATTTACAAAAGAGTTGTCTTTTCTACTTTTTTCAATGTGTTATCATTGTGTCGATCAATATTTTTGTTACTTGACACCTTATTAGACATTTGTTTACTTCATACACAACCTGTACCATTCAATAGATAATCCATTAAACATATTTTAGAATAAATCAAATAGTTTTCAGCCAAAAAGAGCACTAGTAACCAGTGCGTTTATCTGAATAAACATAGTGGTATTTTTATCCCATTAAACAAACCAAGTGCCTATTTTTTTGAGACCGTTAAGGATATTTATTTTTTTAATAATTTTAATATATGACAGTGTGATTTGTAGTCATAAATGCACTGCAATGATAAAACAATGTTATTTTGCAATGGTATGCTCGTGTGTTATGTTACACTGGGAGAAACAATGAATAGACTACACATAACCAAAAATGTTATAATATAGCAGTGCATTATATTACACAGGGTGCACTAGTGCATTATATTACACAAGGCGCACTACAGAACATATATATGTTTATTTTTTAAACAGACAAGGTTGATAGGGTTTGGATCTTATTCAATAAGTGATTCCCCTTATTTACATGTGAAATGGCCTATATATAGTAAGTATACAAACCCATTAAACCTAAAATGCCTAAAATGAAAAACCTTAGTTGTGAATTTGTGGAGGAATTTAAACCCTGATGTGAAATTTTACATGAAGAAGCAAGAGTTTAAGGTAAGTGTTGAATTACTTTTGTTTTTGCTTTTGTTTTTTAACTAAATTTAAATATATATAGCGATCACAAAATTTTTTACTAGTAAAATCAATAGTAAATTTTTTATTATATAGTGTCTTCAAATTTCTTTTTCTAAATTGTGAAGAAATCTAACAGAAATTGTGAAAACATTTAATAGTAAAAGTTAAAAAAATTTCTATCTGGGGTTTTGAGTGAACCACCATATCTTTCAAACTCTCATCTTTCTAAGGTTCCAAAATATTTTTCTGCTCCACATTTCTCCGAGTATATCTCTCTTGCAAATGATGTCCCTTTTAATTAAACCTCGATATAAATGTAAATATTTTTATTAGTAAAACAAGCAATAAAATTTATTTTTTTTACTATGCATGGCTTTGTGTGAATCCCCATACCTTTTAGCTTCTGATATTCTGAATAGATTTTATACTCCAAATTATTTTACCACTACACAAGGCTCCTTGTATGTCTCACTTGCAAATCACTCCCTTGAATTTTTTGGAAAAATAATGAAACAATGAATAAGTTTTTACTATTTAAAAGACTTTATGAAATTAGATTTCTAAAAATTAATTTACGCTCATTTTTTAATTTTAAAAAAGAAAAAAGAACATTTTATTTTTCCAATTCATTTGAACATCGACGTATTCGATAATGAAGCACACTATTGTGTTTATAATAAAATCACACCTACATTACCAGGGTGCCAAAGTTCTTCAATGCACTAACATGATACAATTCTTTTTTAATTTTTGAAATCCCAAAAAGGTATGATTAAGTTTCTTAACACAAAAACGACGTTTCTATTAAAAAACATTGGTGTTATAATTGTTATACCACTTCGAAGATTGTTGGATTCATTTCTTTTCTAAAATGTGGTAATAGGTGCATACTAGTGCTATTTTTATTTCTTACAAAATTGGTGCATTTTTGTATAAGAACGCCAATATGGTAACATTTTTTTTTTGGAATGCCAGAAACTGATGTGGATATTATTTAAACACCATGATTTTGGTATTATTTAAATGGATCGGTGTGAGTTTTTCTCATAAGCGCATTGATCAAGTTTAAAAGTCATCTGAAATTTTATTTCAAGTAAAATGGCATATTAATTTCAAATTATTCATTATGACACATCCACACGAATCAAATTAGTTCATAACATACATTTTCTGCTTAAGGTCACCTTATTCTTGAAAAATGGTATGAAAACTATATTGAACTTTTGATTTTAGTTATATGATTCTTGAAATTAATTTTAGATATGCACACAAAACTTTATTTCTACTTTGTCTCAAATATAGTGACAAAATATCAATAATATAAAATTGCCAATTCTCCAAATTCCAACTCGTTCCATACTTTTTATCAATGTCCTTCACAAAGTTCTCCCTTTCAATCTTGAGTAAGTTGACATTTGATTTATATTTTGGTTATCTAACTGAATTTATTGACTTTTAATCCATGCCAATTTGAATAAAAATTTATCTAATTTTGTAGGATCCTGATTCAAAATACAGTTTCGATGTAGAAAATATTACTCCATTTTGAAAACATCAAAAGATCTTATCAGGAGCATCATATCACAAGTAGTTTGTAGATGAAAATAGACAGTCTCTTCACCCTCCCAATTGGAACGTGGAATATTCTAGCCGCAATCCTCGATCAACGATGGTAATAATTGTTTGGTATGATGTAATTTCAACAAACCAATTAAATTGGAATTCTTACTAATGTCATTGACATTGTACTATTTACGTTTAATATTTTTTTAAATTAGGATTCTAGTGATGATGAGTAATTGGCCTACCATATTTCGGTGCACCCCACTACAACGTTAATTCGAGAGAAGGTTACATTAATGTCAGACATAATAGTGAGAGGGGGGGGTGAATTAATATTTACAATTCAATAATTTCTAAATCAAATTTATATATGCTACTTTAGTGAAGCGAACTTGCATTTGCACACAACTATGATTAAAGAGACAAACGTATACCCAGATAAGTTATGATATAGTAAATTCATCATGTGTTGATCTTTAATCAGTGCATCAATACTTTATTATACAGTAACTTTGTGCAGTAATAACATAATAAACCATCACACATAAGCAACACACATGAAAAACAAGATTTAAGGTGGAAATACAATGTGGGAGAAAAGCCACCTAATGTTGTTGTCTTTGTGTTCCTTTTAATATAAAGAAGATCTGTTTACAATCTTCTACTGGTGCAGACTCATAACAGTATGCAGGCACCGAACTGCAGAAGGCTACAACCTTTTCTCATTCTTTAGCTTCTACTAGAAGGAAGATACAACCCCATAGCTCTTCTACTAGCCGATATGTTTACTATTACGCAGGCGTCGGCCTACAGAAGGCTACGACCTTCTCTCTTCCTCTAGGGACCACGCCTCCTAACTTTTTAGACTGGATGCTCTTGGTACACAACAACATAATATGAAGGCCTCGTTTCATCAAATTTTCACACTTGACCCATCAGAAACTTTAAAGCTCAAAATCTCTAATAATAACTGCATCAACCAACAATTAGTCAATCTGAACAGCCAGATCACTGTCAGCAGAATACTATGTTGAACCTAGAAACCTGTATCATCACTCAAAACCAACTGCAACCTCAAAAATCATACATCATAATGCATATGCTACTTTATTGAAGCCAAAATGCATGTATATTGTACTTCCTTTAACAGAATTTGAGTATACCTCCAAAAAAACTAAATCATGAAAGCTTATGAATCAAATCTATACCAACCAGTAATATTCTGAACATCTACTGTCAAATTACAGATATCTAGAAAGTCAGCAGTAAAAATCACCATTATCACTTAATCAATCAATCAATTAGACTCAATCTCCTTATGCATTCAGTTCTACTTTAATATCTAAGAAGACATCATTAATAGATAGCAGTAAACCAGCAGCATTGATCAGATAGATCAGTCATTTATGAATAACATCCTTTTCTTTTGTATACGCTACTTCGAAGCTTCTAACCAACGTGTATACGCGCCTTCACCAAGGCTAACTAGCATATAGATCTGCAAATACTAACTTACAACTTCATTGTTATTCCAAATTTGACACATACCCAGATCAAGACATTTAAATAATAAAACATGTGTAAGCAATCGGATCTTGCCTAACCAATATTAGATCATTCAATGATAAGTCATTTCAGGTGTCATGATCCTGATCCAATATTGAATTCAAGATCCACACAATATTTCATGTCATCATAATCATCATAGCCCTTGCAACATAAAATATACTTCAAATAGAAGTATTCTTAAGAAACCCCTTTCCCTTGCACACTTGGCCTTTTGATCTTCTCCTCCTTATATAGTTTTTGGCCTTTCTCAATACTTCGGACCAAAACAACACTTAGAACCTATGGTATTCTTCGACGGGATCAAATAGCCATTACTCTGCTCAATATTGTGGGATAATACCATGATATTGAACCTACATATTCTTTAATATTGAATTTCCTTGATTTTTCAACCCATACGCACTTTTCCTCTTGTGAAAGTGTGTGCATACAATACACTTGTTTTGTTCTGTTAACCTGCGTGTATACACTGCTTTCACAAGGTGAACATGTGTATACAACTTAAACTACCTTACAACATCCTTTTCTTTCAACTTCTTGATTCTGATCAATAGAACTTTGTTCCAACTTCATGTCCTTCTGTACCAATGCCCTGTTACCTCTAAATTGACCTGTTACAACATGAGCTTCCCTTTATCAAATCTAAACTGGCCTGTGAGTGAGTTGTCGTCAGGGACAATACCTATATCATAATGCCAACAAACTCCCCCTTGGACTTTATGGAAAACATATTGGTGTTGATTACTTCAAGTTGTTGAACAGGTTAGAGATATCAAGCAACACCAAAATACTCTCCCCCTTTGACATCAAGGGAAAAGAGCAGACCAAGATATGAGTACATGCATAGTCTGTAGAGATATTTTTCAAAAGAATAACATGACTATAACTAAACTATATGAGTATGACCTTCCTATCACAAATGACTCATACATACATCAATCACCCAACCAAGTCAGGATACACCAAATTTGACTCATCCACCCAACCAAGTGGGGATATACCAATTTTTTATACATGAACGAAATATAGCAATTATTACATCATCCTTCCCATGCATAGTGGGGATACAAACTACATCATATGTCTAATAGGACTCATTCAAAAATAGACTATGACAGAAGGAGACATATTAACCCTAGATCTTTACATGACCTATGCAACAATTGATATGAATATTTGAAACCATATTTGAAATCAGCAACCATAATTCCAAAAATGCAGAATATTTTTGAAGGCTAATGCTCCCTCTGAACCTATGCTACCTATGCATTTTCAACAAATTATTCATCAAGGAATCTTCATGAGTCAGATAAAAAATAATGAACAAAGCATATCAGCAGACTGTAACCATCAATATTAGACTGAGCACCCATGACAGAGTCTGACCTAATGCATTTCTATCACAAAAACATATACGCTCTTGCAGCCACAGAAACTCGTGTATATACGCAGCTATCATTCATGAAACCCACGTATAGGAACTACTGGGACAAGGTCTCCTATGCTCAATTTTGGGGCAAAAGCCCAAGCTTTTGTGATGTAAAGTGTAAAGTATCTCCAAGTTATGGTCGCTAAGAGTGTAGATAGTAAGTGTCATAAAGGGATTTCCTGCTCCTTTATGCAAGTTGTACCGACTCTATTATATCAACCCATGGTTCGTGCACCATGGGATTGTATAAGAATGAGAGTCTTAGAGAGCCTACGAGAGAGAAGTGAAGTTCATAGTTGATGTAATGGGTCATTATGATGTGAAGAGCGAAGAGTCTTAGAGTAGAATAGAGGCTGTGAAACTGTGTGCACATATGCCTAGAGTAGTGTCTACAGCTGTGTGTGTAGACCTCTGTAGCTAAGTGCATAGCATAATCATGAGTCTGTAAGAAAATATGAGGTATCAATAAAGAGACTATTATGGAAATATCCATGTTTTGTCCATTTACTTCTGTTATGAATGAGTGCATTTTTGCTATGATGAATATTGGGTTTTGATTTATTATTGTATTGATGCATGATTATGCATGATTTACATTGTTATATGAACACAAGTAATAATATATGTTCACGTGAAGAATATCTTAATGCATGCTAAAGATATCAGACACTTTAAGCAATATGTGTAATAACAGACTTAGGAGTGATTACAGAGGCACGTAAGTAATTGGTATTCCTTTTTAGGGTTTGCGAAAGATAGTTGTAGACCTCCGCGAAGGACTAGAGCTTCGTAAAAGGAAGCTATATCGGTAAGCCTCAAGGGCTTATCTATCTACATGAAGACACGTTTAGGGCATAAAATGACATCATAACAATCTCAGGGTGTGGAAACTTGGTTCCAACATCCCCACATACTGCTTTGGGTGAGACTTCAATCCACGCTCTGCGGATTGATGCCAAAAGGGCCAATAGTGTAGGGATTTGTTTGGAAACGTTAACTCTAAACGTGGGTCAAGACCAACTAAGCCAGCAAATAGTTTTGTTTCTGCGATTGATGTAGGAACGAATCATCTGTCGCGCATTGAAATAGCTGAGGATCCCACTAATTTGGCGGAAGGACTGCCTGACACACAGCTCTTTGCACGCACATGGTAGATAGTCATTTTGTAGACATCATCCACTTCCTGACTACGGGAACGACTCCAAATGGGTATACTATTCAACACAAGAAGGAATTGGTGGTGTGCGTGATAGATTTTTCTACTATTGTAGGTAACTTGTACAAGATGGGAGCAAATGAGATATTGCAATGTTATGTGCTTGAGTTTGAATGAAGAAGAATCGTAGTCGAAGCTCATGGATCGGTTGTGGGAGGCCATTATGCAGGAAATGCAACATTGAAGAAGATTTTATGTGCTGGATTGTGGCGGTCAATAATGCATAAGGATTCGAAAGCATATTGTAGGGTTTGTGATGCATGTCAGAGGACGGGCAGGCCATTGCGAAAGGATGACCTGCCTCTAAATCCACAAATGTTGTTGTAGCCATTTGAAAACTGGGCAATTGATTTTGTATGACTGATTCAACCTCGAGGAAAGAAGAAGAGTGCATGGTATATCATCACCGTGACTGAGCATTTGACCAGAAGGGTGAAGGCGCAGCCTGTAAAGGATTGTATAGGGGCAAAAAAAATGAAGTTCCTGTTTGAATATGTGCTGACCAGGTTCGGTTGCTTGAAGATTTTGATGAGTGGTCATGGTATGCCATGCACTCATTTTGTGGAGTTACTACCTGGCTTTTGTGGAGTTACTAATTGGCCTGACAATATTAGATGAAACTCATGATGAGAACAAAAGAAATGTCAATCATGATTTCATAGACTTTAACATTGGATTGAAGACCCACCATATTCCAAAGATTGATATGAGGAATTTTGATGGAAAGGATCTGGTAACATGGATACTACAAATGGAGAAATATTTTGATCTCCATAATGTGCAACACATACAAAAGGTATGCATTGCAACTTTATATTTAGAACCCATTCAGTTTGTATGGTATCGATGACTTTGTTCTCATAAACCACTTGTCACTTGGTCAATTTTTACAGAGGAAATGATAACACATTATGGTGATATAAAGAGCAACACCTTTAGCCAATTGGTAAATCTCAAACAAAAGCGTTCAATGGCAGAGCACATTGAGGACTTCCAAAAATTGAATATAAGGGTAAATGATATTCCAGAGGAGTTCCAAGTTTGTCATCAAAACAGCACATCATATCATCCACAGGATAATGGGATGGTGGAAGCGTTCAATAAGATATTGGAAAATCTATTGATGAAGGTTTTCAATACACAGAGGAATGATTGGAATGTGCACGTACCAACAGTGTTATGGGCCTATAGAACTACTTGTAAGAAGTTGACTGGATAGACACCATTTAGGCTGGTCTATGGCATAGAAGTAGTAATGCCGATGGAATATATTATACCTAGTCTACGCATAGTCGAATTTAGAGGAATGGCAGACCACTGAGCGTTAGAAAAGAGGTTCGCGTAGCTGACAGAGCTAGAGGAAGATGGATTCTTGGCTGGATTCCATCAACAAGTTTAGAAGGAGCATGAAAAGGCATGGAATGATCGACACATCAAACTACGCACCTTCGAGGTGAACGATTTAGTTTTATTATATGACAGCAAGTTTGATAAATTCCCAAGAAAATTTTAGATTCATTGGCTAGGGCCATATTTTATTAAGGAGATTACTGATGGTGGAACAGTTCAACTATTGAAATTGAATAGAGATCCATTTCCCAGAAAGGTAAATGGTAGCAGATTGAAGCCATACACTGGGGATCCACCCATGATGACTATATGATGGTAGCACAGTCTTAGCGCTCCAAGAAACTACAAGGAGGCACAAGACTATAAACTACACTGCCTAGGTTGTAGATATGAATGATGAGGGGTTTGTGCGGATTAGAAGGGTGTCACAGTATCAACAGATGCAAGAAGGGCATTGTGTTATAGGGTGAGAGACTACGTAGTGCATTAAGAAAGTGACTGTTACCATCATTATTCATGATTTGAGAGTGAGAAAAAGCAGTGAAGAGGAGCGAGGGGTAAACATTTATGGTTGAATTTAAGAGAGATATATTCGAAAATGTACTTCCAATCTAGCATTTATGAGTGGATTTTAGGGTGAATGGCTGAATTTGAATTTGATCTTGCTTATAGATTATAAATGGCCACCCAAGGAGAGACACTTTTGATTCTTAGAGTTTATATTGCGTGTTGTCTAGTGTTCATGAACCGTGTGTTGTTTGAGCACTTGGTCGCTAGTTCTATGTTTGAGAGGTTACGTGAGGGAACCCAACAACTCATTAACATCTTCATGTCTGCACCAACTAAGACCACTAGTGCCAAAGGGTCTATTGCCTCTAAGGGAGTTTCCCCTAAGGTTGTAAGTATGGAGGTTCCTACAACAGTACCTAAGTCGCCTAGGCCGAAGCCTACATCGATAATGGAGGTCCCCAAGCCAAAGAAAGATAAATAGAAGAAGAAGCTACCAGGGCACGAGTCACCCAGGAAGCATCCAGCTACACAGGCCTAGAGAAAAGAAAAGCCCACTGTTGAGGAAAAGGGAAAAGTGGTGGACCTAGGGGACGATGAGGGCTCGGAAGACATCGATATTGTGGGGGTAGACCCTATCTCGAAACTGTCGGAATACATCCCTCAATGCCAGGGCAAGGTGAAGGTGTCGAAGGACCAGATGAGGGAAAGTTCCTACTGAACACCCCTCTCCTACCAAAAAAAATAATGTTTGAAGGTATGCGCTTAGTGCACATCCCACACCTGAGGCTTGAAGATTGGGATTTGGGATATGTTGAGTGATTTCCCAACTTGGCTATTGATACATTCATAAAGCACGTGTTCTATAAGGATTTTGGTGTTACCATGCTAGAGCCGGTGGAGTGGACTCACGGTGTGAACAAGGTAGGATTGTTGAATCTGCTATGGGTGTCACTCTACCACCGCGCATCTATAAACTTGACAATCATCAAGAAGTTACTGTGCCTTGTGCATGGCATGTGCTTGTGGTTGGGTGAGCTGATACAAATCACTGATATGTTGATCCATAGGACCAAATTACTCCCTCACTCTAGAGTGAATCTAGAAAAGGCATTTGGAAACAAAACGGGCGAGTGTGACCTTGCCAAGAAGATGAAGGACAAGTTCAAACTTGTTAAGAAAGTGCACGAGTATTTCATCTATAGTGTTACCGACCCCACAGTGAAGCTGGCCACCCAAATTTTGGCTAACAAAATAATGAGAAAGTGTCATGCCGATGAGGTGTCGACACCAGTGGTTTCGTTAGCGGCTTAATGCGTGGACGACATACAGTTCAACTATGCATGATACTTGTGGAGCGAGCTCCATATGAACTGTAAGGAGGCACAAGACCAAAGAAAGACATTTCATTATTCATAGCTACTCTTATCAATTGTGATGGTCACATGGGAGTTGTCAGATGACAACTAGTTTCCTCTAATTTAGAGAGATTTAACAAAAGATACGAAGTTCGCTTCGCTATGGGCCACAAAGGATGTTGCGGGTGTTCGAGAAACTAAATTATTTTGGGTGCTGATGGAGGCAAGAATCCATGCAACCATCAACCGTATGCCGTGGTTGTCACCAACCACTTTTGATCAGTTATCTAGATATATGGAGTTCAATGTAGACTTCCACCAAATTTACATTTGGACGCTCAAGGATTTGGACCAGAAGTGGTATGATCTTCCTTACTTGGCTATAGATGATGCCATTGTCGAAGTCCATAAGTGATGTCCAACAGATTAGAACACACCATTAGATTTGGCTTCTGGGACTAGCAAGTCCATGGAGAAGCAGAAGAAGGAAGCATCCTGACAGAAGGTGCAATAGTTGGCAGAGAAAAGGAAGAAGGAGATTCATGAGAAGGTCTACACAGAAGCAGAGCACACTGCAAGGGAGAAAGAGGAGCACGAAGAGGATGGCTCTGACAGGAGTTAGAAGCCTCCTTCGCCAAAAATGGAGGATGATGAATAGTCAGAATAGGTAGGCGGAAATCTGGAGAGCACTCCTTTTCACGTAAAGAGACATACAAAATAGGAAAAGGAGAGGTAACGAAAGAAGACCAAGGCCTGAAAATCATTTCTCGATACAATCACCTTCACACAAGGTGACTTGGACAACATTGGAGATAAGGTAAGCGATATGACCGCGGAACTACAACAGGAGTTTGAGCAGCAACAGAATCAGGCTTTAAGTGTCGTATAGATGGGTCTATGTGAACTGTAGATCCAAAAACCTAGACTACAGGTAGGTATAGGGCAGGGCAGTGCAACATCAACTAGTTTGGCGCTAGGGACCACTAAAGCCATAGATTTAGTTCGATCCTTGGATCTCGAAGCCATCACACTGCTAGATGGTGCTCTAAGCGTGGAGGCGAAAGCTAGCAAGGCTACTATTGGTGCATTGAGGAATGTTGTCCTCCACTTGCTCCACAGTGAATTTCTTCACACCCTACAAGCAGGTGTGATTGAAGAGCTTAAGGCCCAAGAGCAGTGTATGCTCAACATGATCAATCAGAAGAAAGTCAACAACGAACAAATATTCGTTGAGAAGATAGCTGCACTAGAAGCCTAGAAGAAGTTTCACACAATGAGCACACTGTAGTAGTAGTAGCTGATGCATGCATAACCGTTCTAGAACTGCATATCCTCGAAGATATGCTGGTGGAGGAAAAAATTTGGAAATTAGTTGCAGATGTGTGCGATGCCAAGACAGAGATGGGAAAGGTTTAGCTTGAGCTGAACCTTAAAATCATAGAGCTTGAGTTGAAGACACAACCTTTAACTCCCCCACAGGTCAGAGAATAGTGTGAGGCAACTGTAAAAGATGTAGTAGCAACAGTGGATGTCATGGTGGCAGATTGCACCACACTCTTTGAACAAGCGATGAAGGTAGTTACAACTCTGTAGGAGGTTCCAAACCTGCATAGGTTGAACATAGAGTCCCAGGAATTGTAGCAATGGTGTGACAAATCACGAGCAATGACGTGCACCATTGCTATTGCACAACGACTGGCTAAGTTGAATGAGGAAAAGCAGTCGCTTGAACAAGTGGAGGCAGTACAACGTAAAAAGCGGTCCATAAGGCCAAATTGGGGCCTTGGTTGGACAAGGAATATGTTATCTATGTCGCCATTAAATAGAAGTTGGAAGGCCTACAAAGGACACAATAGAAGGTCAAAGAAGATAGTGCAGGACAAACGACTGAGAAACTAGTTGAGTAGCTGAAGTAAGCAACCACGAAGAGTGCAGTCAAGGTAGCAGTATCACAAGTCGAGCTATGAGGTCTCCGCAGCAAGATCTTAGCGACAATAGAGTGACTTCGGGGCGAGTCACGATATTTGTGTTGGGGGCCTATTGGGACAAGGTCCCCTGTGGTCAATTTTGGGGAAAAAGGCCAAGTTTTGGGGCAGAAAGCCTAAGTTTTTGTGATGTAAGGTTTAAAGTCTCAGCAAATTATGGTCATGGAGCGCGTAGATAGTAAGTGTCATAGAGGGATTTTCCCCTCCTTTATATAAGTTGTGTCAGCTTTGTTAGATTTACTCATGGTCTGTAGACCATGGGATTGTATAAAAAGGAGAGTCTTCGAGAGTCGAAGAGAGAGAAGTGAAGTTCATAGTTGATGTAACGGGTCGTTAATAAGTGAAGAGCAAAGAGTCTTAGAGTAGAAGAGAGGCTCCGCAACTGTGTGCATAGAGGCCTAGAGAAGAGTCTGCAACTGTGTCCCTAGACCCCTACAACTAAGTGCCTAAGGTAGTCTTGAGTCTATAAGAAAATATAAAGTATCTATAAACAGACTATTATGGAAATGTCTGTGTTTTGTTTATTTACTTCTATTCTGAATGAATGCATTTCTGTTATGATGAATATTGGGTTTATGATTTAATACTGTATTGATGTGCAATTCTACATGGTTTACATTGTTATATTAACACAAGTAATAATATATGTTTACACAAATAATATCTTAATGCATGCTAAAGATATCAGACACTTAAGCCTATCTAGGTAATAATAGGCTTAGAATGATTAAAGAGGCGAGTAAGTGATTGGTATGCCTATTTAGGGTCCGTGAAAGATAGTCGTAAACCTTCACAAATGTCTAGTAGTTGGTAAAAGGAAGCTATAATAATAAGCCTCAATGGCTTATCGATTTGCGCAAAGATAGGTTTAGGGCATAAAATGACATCGTAAACATCTCTGGGTGTAGAAACTTTGTTCTAGCATACCCCCATACTACTTCAGGTGAGACTTCAATCCACACTTCGTGGATTGATGCCGAAAGGGCCAATAGTTTAGGGATTTGTTTGGAAAATGTAACTCTGAACCTAGGTCAGGGCCCACTACGCCAACATGAACCCTCTTCTGAAAACTAGATTTAACAGTAGGATGATTTAAAAACTACTCCCTGATTTTGTCTAAGATATTCAAATGTTTCTTTGGTAAGTGGTTTGGTAAATATATCAACAACCTGTTCTTCGGAGGGAACATACTCCAATTTAATCTTTTGTTCAAGCACTTTTTCTCATAGAAAATGGTACTTAATGGTATGTGCTTGGTCTTGGAGTGCATGACTAGATTTTTCGAAATACTGATGCCACTTATATTATCACCTAAAACGGAGATGGGTGGAGAACATGTGATTTGAATGTCTTGGAATGTTTACATCATGTAAGGTAGTTGTGTCTAGCAAGATGCAATAGCCACATATTCCTCTTTCGCTTTAGATAAGAAAATTAAACTTTGTTTCTTGTTGAACCGAGATACTAATTGTGATCCCATATAGAATGCACCTCCACTGGTGCCTTTTCGATCATCAACATTTCCTCACCAGTCTGCATTTGTATATGCATGAAGAGCAATATTTGTATCTTTAAGATACCATATACCAAAGTCTTGAGTTCCTTGAAGATATTTGAATATTCGTTTTACAGCTTGAAGATGTGATTCCTGTTACGCTCCTTTGATTTCATGTTTCTCTATTCATGATAGTTTTGTAAGCAACACATTGAGTGGCCTCATGCCCAAAGTTATGGCATGAAAAGCATTTTCCATTAAAGAAGTTTTTGTGATCATTGTATCTTTTGGTATCATAGTATCTTTTGGTTGACGCTTCTATTGATGTTCATCCTTGGAGTAAATTGAGCATGATTTACTTGATGAGTAAATTTAGGCTTTTGCTGACGATTGACATATTGTTCATTGGTATTTGTTGCATCACGATAGCTTCTGGTGGAGGCTGACGAATTTTGCGATTGTGATGATTCTTCAATATATCCAAGAATCGTCTTTATAATAGAAGAACACTGAACATTGCTAATTTCATTTAAATTTTATGATCCTTTAGTAGATCTAAGATTAAGATATTTTGTCTTCTCAAGTTCTTTTCTTAGACCCACAACTTCACAATCTAGTTTTTCATTGCACTTTTCTCTTTTAGTGAGTTGATGTGTCAACATGTCTATGATCATATTCTTTTCTTCCAAACAAATTTTGAGTTTAGTGATTCCTTAAAGAAAGTATTCCTCTTCTAAGGCATCCAAAAAGTCACCATTGTCAAAAGCCATGAGTACATTATATTCTTGTTCCGTTTCATCTTCATCACTACTATAAAATCCATCACTGTCTTCATGAGTATAGTAACTTCTTTTGTTAACAACCTATTTTCTATTGCCTTTTTTAGACTCCTTTCCTTTTTCATGAGTATATTTATGAGGACATTTTGCAGCATAATGGCCAACTCTACCACAAGAAAAATCATTTGAATGGTAGCTTACCTCTGAATCTTCAGGAACACGTTTGAAGCTTCTTGACAAAGTTTACCTCACCTTCTTCTTCTTAAATATATCCTGATTCATTGTGCTCTTCTTTTTCTTCTCCCTTTGTTGAAGCTTTGAAAGCAGCTTCTTTCATATCTAATGGACCTCCTTTTCTCATTTCAAAGGAAATTAGAATTCCATTAATTTGAACAACAACAATAGATTGAAGATCATGTTTTTCTTCTATGGAAGATACTTTTGACTCAAATTTAGAAGACAAATATCTCAAAATTTTCTCTACTAAAAGTAACCTCCTTTATCTCTTCAACCAGATTCTTCATAAAATTAACAATCTCATCTACATGCAAAAGGTAACTAGCAATATTTTCATCACTATGCATCTTAAGAGTTTTATACTGAATTCTAAGAGTTTGGAGCTTAACATGTTTTACTTGGGAGTCTCCTTCGTAGCTCTGAATGATTTTGTCCCACATCTCTTTGGCTGTCTTGAGCTGCATGACTTTGATGAATTCGAATCCTGACAAACTTCCCAATAAAGTATTGACTTCTTTGGCATTGGTTTCGTATATCTTCTTACCTATTGTATCTATAGGTATTGCTGCTAGAAATTGGTATCCTCCTTACACAATTTCCCAAACATCAGCTCCAAGAAACTGAAGATAGGCTCTGGTTCCTATTTTCTAATATACCAAGTTGTTCCCATTGAAGACTGGTGGTCTAATAGATCCCATGCCTTTGTGATTTTTCATCTTGAAAGATATCCCTTCAAGTGACCAAGCTTCTTCTTAAGGACCTGCTTTGATTCCAATTGTTGGAAATAATAATAAGAGGGGGTGGGGGGGAATCAATATTTACAATTCAATAATTTTTCATTTCCCAATCATATTTATATATTCTACTTGAGTGAAGTGAGCTTGCATGTGCATGAAACTATGATTAAAGAAACCATCATATACCCAGAGAACTTATGATTTAGTTAACTCATCATGAGTTGATATTTAATCAATGCATCAGTACTTTATTATACAATAATTATGTGCAATAATAACATAATAAACCATCACACATAAGAAACACACATGAAGACCAAGATTTAGCGTGGAAACCCGATGTGGGAGAAAAATCATCTGTTGTTGTCGTCTCTATATTCTTTTTAATATACAGAAAATGTATTTACAATCTTGTATTGGTTCAGACTCATACCAGTATGTAGGCACCCACCTGCAGAAGGCTACAACCTTCTCTTATTCTCCAACTTCTACTAGAAGTGAGCTACAACCCCCTAGTTCTTGTACTAGCCAATATGTTTCCTAGTACGTAGGTGTTGGCCTACAAAAGGCTACAACCTTCTCTCTTGCTCGAGGGACCACGTTTCATAATTTTTTAGACTAGATGCTCCCGGTACACAACAACACAATATGAAGGCCTTGTTTCATAAAATTTTCACATTGGAACCATCAGAAACTTCGAAGCTCAAACTCTATAATAATAATTGAATCACCCAACAATCAGTCAATCTAAATAGTGAGATCACTGTCACTAAAACATTGTGTTGAACCTAGAAATCTATATCATCATTCAAAACTAGCTGCAACCTCAAAAATCATACATCAAAATGCATACACTACTTTAATGAACCCAATCTGTGTGTATATGCTACTTCCTTTAAGCAAACATGTGTATAACTCCAAAACTACCAGATGATGAAAACTTCTAAATCAAATCTGTACCAACCAGTAATATTCTGAACATCTACTATCAATTTACAGAGATCTAGAAATTCAACAGTAAAAGTCACCCTTCTCACTTACTCAATAAATCAATAAGACTCAATATCCTTATGCATTTAGTTCTACTTTTAGATTAAGAATACATCATTAACAGACAGCAGTAAAATATCATCACTGATTAGATAGATTAGTCATTGTTGAATAACAATATCTTCTTTTGTATATGCTACTTGGAAGCTTGAAATCAGCGTGTATACGCACCTTCACCAAGGCAAACTAGCATATATATCTGCAAATACTAAGTTACAACTTCGCTGCTATTCCAGATTTCAGACATACCCAGATCGTGAAATTTAAAGAATAAAACATGTGTAAGCAATCACATATATCCTAACCAATATTAGATCATTCAATGATAAGTCATTTCAGGTTTCATGATCCTGATCCAAGATTGAATTCAAGGTGCACACAATATTTCATATCATAATCATAATCATAGCCCTTGAAAAATAAAATATACTTCAAATAGAAGTATTCCTAAGAAACCCCTTTCACTTGCACACTTGGCCCTTTGACCTTCTCCTCCTTATATAGTTTTTGGCCTTCCTCAATACATCGGACCAAAACAACACTTAGAACCTATGGTAATCTTGGATAGAATCAAATAATCATTACTCTAATCAATATTGTGGGCTAATACCATGGTATTGACCCTTCATATTCTTTAATCTTGAATTTCCTTGATTTTTCAACCCATACACACTTTTCATCTTATGAACGAGCATGCATATGTATATGCTCATTTTGTTCTATTAACCCACATGTATACACTAGTTTCACAAGTTGAACCTACGTATATAGCTTAAAATACCTTACAACATCCTTTCCCTTCAAATTCTTGATTCCAATTAGTAGACCTTTGTTCCAACTTCCTGTTCTTTTGTACCAATGCCCTGTTACCTCTCAATTGGCCTGTTACAATGTGAGTTTCCCTTTATCAAATATGAACTAACCTACGAGTGAGTTTCCATCAAGGAAAATACCTTTACCATAATGCCAACAATTAAGCCAAAGGATTAGAGATGAATCATACAAAGAATGGTTGAATCAAACACATATTCAATTCCCACTACGTTCAAATTCACCAATTAGCAATGGCTACAAGAATAGTAGTTCTTCATCACAAGTTTTCAATGGAGGAAATAAAATAGAGGTTGGTATGGATTGTTACTTAAGGGATATGACTAACATGGAGGTAATGTTATTAGATTAATTCCATAACGATGAGCTAGGCAATGATTCTCATATCACTGACACCTTATTCGAAATATTGAAATCTACTTCCACGTTGTCTCTCTTTGAACCTCACAGAAAGTGAAAGGCTACTCAACTGGGGACATCAATGTTGTTGTACAACTTGAAATCAAACTTTTGCATGTCGAATTCATGTTTCTCGACAATATTGAGGTAATTCAGTTGTGCATGTTATCATATCAATGCTGTTGTCCTTCCTTGCCATAAACAAAACCTTCATACTCAACCATAATGAATAAATGGATGACGATTCCTTAAGCTCAAAATAGCAGCATGGGGGCACTAACAATCACAAAAACCCAACCCAAACTTCATGGGAGGTAATGAATTTATAGGTTAAATATGGTCGTTTAGGATTTACCAATCTAGGCTTGAGATCCACATAGGAGAGAGGATAAGATAAAGGGATAAGAGATAAGGTCTCCAAGGTAGGACTAGATAGGAATTCAAGATCTCTATCCACAGTAAATTGTTAAAACCAACTTAGAAGCTTTTGGAAGGAGAAGATTCAAAAATATTTTGTAATTTTCCCCAAATTCTAGAATCAACACAGCTTGAAAATGGAGAAAACTACTCTAATCCACGTTGATACTCAGTTATGAAAATTGGACCCATTGCAGGTGGACATGCATGTAGAGTCCGTTGTGACTAAACACATGGTTTTTGAGCTAACTGACCCAGGAAATTAGAATTTTTGAAGAGATGATGCATAGGGATTTATAAAAGGATTATGAAAAATTGTTCAAGGATGTTGATTGGTCTAGCTTTCAATCCTATTGAGTGGATGTTAGAAAATGACTTGTAACAAATTGCCCCCTAAAGTATAAGTTCAAAATCAATGTCTGATAACTAGAGTGATTTACCTTGTGATAAGTCTGAATCAAGAAAAAATAGGTCAATATTGTCATCTGTTACAATACATATCATCATCGTGATATCATAGCTGAGGGAGGCATACCATACTCACATATAAGTTAATATTAGATGTACAATGATTAAGAAGACTCATCCACTGATGACATATTGTGGACCCATGAATGGATGATTTTCTGAATGATCAAAGGCATCATAATTTGTAGTATTGTGTGAATCTTTAAATCACAGCCCAGATGGTTAGAACTAGATCTGAGGTCTTCTACCTTGTCACTTGCGAGTATGAGTCTAACCATGCGAATAAATGAGTTGAAGATGAACATGGTATACGCTATCAGATTATCAGCCAATTATGTAAGTCATTAATAGAAGAAAGAGAAACCATTGATAATGATAATGGATCTAAGGTACAATAGTACAATCTACGGGGTGTGAATGGATGAGCTGAAGTTGAACACCACACAAAGCCTTCCAGTTGAAGGCAAATGCTGAGGACATGTTACCGAGAGTGGGGAAACTTTTCAGTGATGTATGCAAGCTCCAAGGTACCAAAGGGAATTTGTAAGTCAACTTCTTGGATAATTAGCTAACGTTGACAAGAAGCAACCCATCGAAGGAGGACCTTGATGTATCCTCCATTAACGACATGGAATAGGTATAAATTTTTGAGAGAGAATCATGTCAATTAAGAGGTCGTTTAGGAACAATAGACAAGAATGAAGGCTTAAGAGTATTATAGTAGGTATCAACTGAAGGACTTCTCTTGAACATATTAATGACACTTTATGGAGTTTGAAGCATTAACCCAAAATCAATTATGGATGCCTTTTGATATGGTGTTATTAACCAAAGAGGAAAGTATATTTCCTAACCAAACAATCACATAGATGAAGTTAAATAGTGTCATGTTCAAGAGTCATTCACTACCATTAATAGCTTAAGTACCCTGATTTCCCAATTTCCCTAACAATTTTTAATGAGTATTTTTAATGAATGTTGAGAAGGAGTGGTTCGGTTGTGTCATGTTCGACACGTCCTTTGTTGTTTTTTGATTTTACGAGTCCATCAAAGTTGTAATTCAACTCCTTTTTCATGTTTAGAGAGTTCAAAAAAGACAAAAAAAAAAAACTCTGAAGGTTCATTTTCATAAATTTGTCTCTTGGGCCCAGAAAGGTGTAAAAAAATACCTAGGGGAACCTTTTAGTCATGTTCAACAAAAGTATTCCTTTTTTGTAAATAGTTAATCCCAGTCTGGCAAAAGAGTTAAACTTACACTTGACAGAAATACTTTCATCTACTTTAACGAGTTTGAAAAGATAAGTGCTCGACAATATTTTCATGTTTTGGGAGTCTGAAAAGAGCTCATACAAAACTCCTCCTAGAGGAACAATTGGTATAACTGGTAGCAACTAGCTCAAGTCATGATTGAACTACTCAAAACAATTAGATATTAAGAGGAAGTCTAATAAGACCACTCATCGCAGTGGTTCCTCAGGAAAGGGTAAAATAACCAACTGAAAGTGTATGATGGCCAAGTAGATGGTAATGATGGAATGAGAAAAAAAAGCCCATCTTGCAGGTACAAGCTACTCAAAAGTGGTATTCACGAAAGATGAAGTGTCAGTGGTTTCAGTTTTAGACAAGCTTGAAACAAAAGAAAAACACATCTTGAGAGGAATTTCATTTTCACACAAGCTTAAAACAAAGGAAAAAACATGGTTGAAATAAGTTTTCATGGCCCCATCATAATGAATTAATTCTAAGGAAATCACCCCAAACCTTCATTTCATTCACCTATGTGAACTACTGGTTACTAATAGGTGGATGGAATCAAGGTTTATTTATGAGATCAAGTGAAAGACTCGACTTGAAGGGATATTTGTTTCATTTTTTAGCGAGAATGACACAATAAAAGAATTATGCTCAATGGACCTTATTTTAATTTTAAAGAGCTTGAAACAATAAAATAACTATGCTCAATGGACCTCATTTTATTTTTTAATGAGCTTGACACACAACATGGAACGCTGCTCTGACACATTGTTTCACGTTTTAATGAGCTTCACACAAGAAAAGGAACTATGCTCTCACCTTTAGGTAGCTCAATAACCTTGTGGGGGAAGATTAACTATTGGTGAGGGATATGTAGGATAGGATTGGATGGGTTGGGCTACTCAAATTTGTATCCCACCTTGATACTAATTCTTTCGATAATTAAGATAACCCATACAAAGTTGTATAGTCCCAGGAAAACCTTGATATTGCTAGAAAGGTTGACCTTGGAAATATTGGCTTGAATAAGTCTGTTGCATGGTTTTTGTCTGACCAATAGGAGCTTGGGGTATTCCTTGTAATGCTTTCCCTACCATAATTTGCATCATTCCTGAAATAGGATGACTAATTTTCACTAATGGCATGCTATAAATGGGTTGAGTTACTTGTACCTGTTGAATAATATGAGAAAGTAATTCATTACTTGGATGGGGTTCTATGACAATAGGATAATTGTGCCCTTGTTTGACAAGCTCTGAAGAAATAAGAAGAACTTGAGTGGTATGAACGTCACACTCTATAGGAAAAGTATGATCTATCTAATGTGGAATCGAGTCAACCATTTTTTGAACCAATGGTAAAATGGGAATAGACTCATGAGATTCATGTTTAGAGAGAGTGGGATTGATTGAAGATGGATTCAAGTCAATTACTTCATCAACTAGTGAAGGATTGGGATAAAGCTTCTAGTAACCAGTCAAAAGTTGTGGCTGAGCATTTGTAAAGTTTTCCAACACTTTTGAGGCTTCATCCATATAAGTAAAAGGTGAATATGATGATTCCCTTCATATAACCTATAGGGAAAGTTAGCTTTACCCTTTTCCCATGGACCTTACTATCACTAGTTGATGGTTTATCATCACCATGGAATAATAGTAAAATCTCTAAGAATGTGTTTACCCTCACAAAGGATGCAAGGGAATTTCACTTTATGGGGCTTGTTGGGAAGTTTCTTGACATTAATTTCACCCATAACAATGTTTTATTGTTTCCCCCCTACTTATTTGGTTTCATACTCTTCTTACCCTTATTTTTCTTCTTATCTTCATGGTTACTAGAATCCATACTTTTACCATGTGAGGAGGAAGGAAGGGATGAAGAAACAATAGGAAAAGAATGAAAAGGGTCAAATTTAGGTTAAGCTTGAGGTTGATGTCATTCAAGTGGAGGACTACTTGGCTGAGAGGTAGTTTGGACAATTAGAACCAAGTAGGTTGAAAACAACCAAATTGGTAAACCAATGGTATATCTCGGAAGGGACAATGTTGCCATATAAGGAGCACCAATATTTCCAAAACAAGGAAAGAACTAGGATTCTCGTCAGAGGAGTTTCCTTTATTAGTAGACTTAGGAATTCTTTCCATTAGTCTCAACCTAAGACCCAATAAGGAATTGTTCCATGGGGAGGATGTTGTTCTGCGGTCAATTAATTGATTTTAGAAATTAAAGACAAAGTATAAAACAAAACATAGCTAATTATGGAAAAGGTTTTACCAATCTAATGTGAAATTCAGAATACCATTTTCAGTAGATGTAGGAAATATTCCCAAATATTTTGTTCTATGTATCATAGTAAACAAGGCGACTAAATTGGTTACCTATGGAAGGATAAAAACCTATAGGGCACTTCCAAAATATACTTAGAAGTACATGGAAGCACATTCTATGGCAGTGTTGTTTAATGTGTCTTGTACAATAGGAAGTATTTTTATATACTTTTCATATGTGGAGAACATTCTGCTATACTTGAAGGTACCTGTAGAATGATCTGATATACTTAGGTATGTGGAATACTGACTACCCCAAGAATTTAATGTAGACAAGTAATGACAATTGTTGGTTGATAAAAGGTACCTTTTAAAACACCTAATTATCCTCACGTTAATTATCAATCTGGGAAAGTCTTCTTATTTCGAGAGTGTACATAGTATGTGGCTACTATTTAATTCAGAGTAATGTTTTATAGATTGCAGTATAGATCTTTAAATACAAGAGTAAACAAATGCATCTAGTAAATTTCAATTGCTATTAAAGAACTCAATCTTCTAAAAAACTCAAATCTTACATTAACAACAACATCAGTTGAGAGTACAGTAATGATAACTCATCTCTCTTTAACTGATTTAATCTAAATCAAACCCAATCTTCAATAAATAATCTAAACAGCAAATGATATCAATCTGAGAGTTTCAACAACGATAGTTAATACTCTTTATAGTTGATTAAATCCAGTGGAATATTTATCTAAATAACTCAATCCGAAGTGAAAGTAAATTGTACTAATGACAATACTATGAATTATAGATAACAAAGATATTTTGTCAACACTGGAAAATAATAAACAACGAAAGAAATAAAATCACAAAAAGCAAGAATACTATCAAACCATCACACTTGTGAGAATTGGAAATGTATGACATAAGGAAAGTAGTTGAATATAGCAGAGGCCTAGCCCTTAGCTGCCAGCGAATACTACTAAGTTACTTCAGATGATGCAAGGGAACAACAACTTCACTTATATATTAATCATCAAACTAAATGAGCATTACAATATATTCGTGTTCTTATCGACAGCGAGAGTCTGTAACTAAAATTACAATTTCAAAAATAACAACGATTCTCCCTTTCCTTCTTACAGAACATATCCTTTTATAATAGGAAAGGTTAAAAAAAGATAAATGATAAACGTGATCCCTCAGGATCTCTCGATCCTGAGGGATTCACAACAATTTTCTCACTTCAAACATCCTTTCCTTTCTCACGCTAATTCTTCTGGTTTGTTTTGGCCTTATCTGCAACCGCCACGTTCCTTCCTTGGCTTGCTGATTTTTGTTGTTCCTTCATAGGGAACAACATTTGTTCCTTTTGTTGCTTTCCTGCATAAAGAAGGGTAATAATTAGCTAAGTTGTAGCTCCAGATAATTTTTTCATTTCTTCGTATAATTCCTTAATAGATTAATGCATCAATATATAGAAAAGACAAGAATAAAGGGAAGGGATGATGAGATTAATAGTAAATGCATACCTTTTCCATAAATTAGCATAATTTATAATGGTCAAACCTTTCAAATTGCAGGGGAAGCATAATGAAAGATTCCTTCGTATATTTCTAATCCACATAATAAAACTAACTCAATTAAACTTATCTAGTCAACAAATTCTTCCCATTCTTGTTGTTGAAAATTGTAACTAGGTTCGATCTTCATAATGACCTAAATTATAATCATCATAATGTATATTATTTATAAATAAAGAAAAATAAATTATATTTTAATAGTTTTGGAGTATGAGTTTCATACTTAAGTTTGAACCAAAGAATGTTCTTCGTGCTTTTAGGTTCTCTAGGTATTTATAGGTCTTTCTAAGATAAAGAATAAGTTTTGACATGTGCCACACTCCCATTGTGTTATAGACATTTTTGGGCACTACAACCCCAAGCATGAAATTTCCATAAACCAAGGGATCCTAAGTCCCTAAAAGTGTTTTTCTAACCCCTAAAGGAACAAGGTCAACCGATTACAGCTTCTCCCAGAAGTTCTCCATGAAAAACTGCTCAGAACTGGTCAAAACAGGATCATTTCAGCTGCTCCATAGGCAAAGTGTGTTGCATCTCACCTAAATACACTGTGTGGGTGCATTGCATTTCAAAAAGTCCTTCTATGGGGTGTGATGGGCAAGAAGTGACAAATGGCAGTGTCATTCCACGAGGTGGAGAGGCATGAAAACTTCCAGAAACTTCTCCTGTGACACTTGCCTCTCTGAATTCGGCCAAGGATGAGTAAGAGATCATCAATCTCCAAGTAGAAGAAAGAACTATCAGAGGGAAGACACTAATCAAATCACAAGCTGACTCATCTCCCTTGCAGATATCTATATATGGATCCCTCATCCCAGAGATCCAGAGGCTGGAATTTTGCATATTGTAAGGAATTGTTGTTGGTTTCTTGAGACAACATCAGATTGTTGGGTGATCTAAGCTTTGTATGAGGTGAAGAGGGGCTTCCTTGCTGAGACGATGATGCTGGGTTAGAACAACTGGTTGTAACTCCCTTGGCTCTTTCTTGTTTATCAATAAAAGCCATTCAAGTTTTCCTCCATACTCTTGTGACATTTATGTTTTCTGCATTTGTATGGTCAATTTACATCTGATCCTAGATTGTTTATGATTATAGATCCATGTTCTTGTATAGTTCTATGCTAATATGATCTTATAGGTACTCTGTGAAGTTGGGCGTGCAAGGGAACAAGTAGCGAAAGACTATCAAGAGAGAGAGAGGAATCGAGCAAGGAGATTAGCGCAAGACAGAGGTTGGTTTTCTTTGTTCTTCTCTCATCTATATTTCATAAAGGAAAAATGAAAGTAGCTTTACTTTGTTTGTTTATAAGGTAGCTATCACACCTTAGTGGGATAAGCAGTTCTATGTAAACACTTTTCCCTGTAACAAAATGGCGACTCCGCTAACGACGAATTAGTTTGTTTGTTTATCTTCCTTGTTGTCTATTTTATAAACTTATAGACGGAGCCTGAAGTCAAGCCAGGTAGCTTTCGAACTGCATTTGCTATGCAAATGCAAAGTAGATAAATGTCACTTCAGTCAATCTCCGGGATTTGTTTATAAATTAAACAACTGATTTATAAACTCTCTGATTGCCCCTTGTGGTAGCTCTTAGATCCTCCTTAGATCTACCCCTGATTGTTGCATTACTGATTACCATTTGCTCGACCGAAACCCATGAACTGAATTGCAAACTGTGACCCGGAACCGAAGCAAAGTCTCGTCTCTAGCCCAACGCAGGTACTGTTCTGTGAATCTGAAATTCAGCGCACTTCCCGAGTGTAGTAGGTGCGTTGCATTTCAAATTCTCTGTGTTATAGGTGTGCTGATCAGACTAGGCATTGTTCAGTTTTGGTTTCTGTGATTCATTCTTTCCAGTTCTATTCATGAATTTTGCTACCTATAATCAGTATATCTCTGTTTGAAACCCCTTTTCCTTGCTGTTATTCCGCCTCCTTTGTGCAAAATAACTGTAAATGTTTTTGTGTATTTGTTGAGACATTTTCAGTTCTCCTTTGCAAAAAGTAACGTAATCGTACTGTCTTCCTTTGATTTGAAAGTGTCGCAAGTGTCATTTTCAGTCATAGGAAAGAGTTTGGTTGCTATAGATAGTCGATTATCCTGTTACTATTGTATTCGGTCTGAATTTGTAATTTTTCTAGTGTCGAAAGCAAGTATTCATTTCCAGATCGTAAAGTGTTGTGATTGTCTCCGTTTTAATTGTCGCTTGAAAAGTAATTCAGATTTGTGCATTAGCTTTCTTTTTCCATTCACATACTAAGAAAGCCGAAAAAAAATACATGCATGTGCATTTGCATTTAGACTGTTTGATTGGTTTCATTTAGGACAGTGCATTTAGAGTGTGCTCTTTGCTCTTTGTGAAAGAATATTGTCTCTCTTTCCTTAGTAGCTAGGATTTTCATTGCACAAAGAAGATAAAAGATTGTTTATCATCTTAGATTGCATTTTACGCATTATACATCTACATCTCTTGGTGAACCTGAAAGGAAAATTTCATAAACAAGATCAACTATAAAATAAATTCAATGAATCTAACAATGCTTTGGAACCTAACGCACAACATTTAGAAGTCTAGGCTAGAGACGTATTCCGGCATCGTAAAGCCTAGTAACTATTGTTCTCACTGATGGTTGGGTGATTCCTCCACTTTGAGACAATAAGTGCCAGTACGGACTTGTGCTCCCACATACCGTCAAGTATATTTTGGGAGACCACAATAGGCTTAATCCTTTATCCATAGGAAGCCGTGTCTACCGCCTTATCAATCGCAATGCACTGAACACAGCATTCGGGAAGATTGACTGCCGTACCGTAAAAAGTATTCTGCAGTTTTGCGATTGGTTTGGTAATCCCTCTACCTAGAATTCCAGAGCAGTCCCTTTCGTTCCTTTTTAGACTCCTTAACAGAAAAGGTCCATCTGAGCACTTGTCACTTCAGGCTCATTAAAAATCGAAGGCGACTAGAGTCATCTTTTGTTTTTTCTTGACTCTTAAAAATTGAAAAAACAAGTTGTGTCAAGCGTCTAAAATTCGTCTAATTCGGAAACATACTTCCCCTTTATTTTTAGTTGATCGAGTAGTCCACAATCATGGAGGAAAGTCAATTGAAACCCCTTCATTCGCGGAGGCTTACGAGTCAACCGTCTTTGTCTTTGGAATCAAAGCTAGTACGGACAAAGCGAACTCGTTTAACCGGTTGCAAATCTCCTGTTAAAGTTAGAACAAGTGTTCCAACAACATCAGAGATTCCGGTTACTCCAAACATTTTTGGTAACCCTGCCTTTACAGAAGAATTTCAACAGCCACAGAAGGACAGTGGTACTGATCCTAGTCTGAGGGTAAACACTTGTATCACTGAACCAATTCCATCTACAACCGGTTCAGAGAGTGTTGCTCCCCAAACATCTGTTGCTACAGATTCCATACCATCTTCGGCACCAGAAATATTCTATGGACCTGACGGTCTACCCCTTCCACCTGGTCTGATTGTTATAGAAGAGATTGTGGAAGATCCTCCATCTAGTACTCCATCGCAATTTGGAGTCGGGATCACTCTGTATCCTTCTTCATTAGAAGTTAGTCTCCCGCCAGCGGAAGCTCCTGTAGAATTGCTAGGTAATCTTTTGGATAGACTAGAAATGTTTGAACAACCGTCAACATCTAGGACTGTGTCGTCTGACACAGTGACGGTAGAACTCCCTGCTATCGCTCCAACAATGTTCGCCGGTATACCATCTGTCCCAACTAGATCTCAATTGCTAGAAGGAGCCCACTCAGGGGCCATTTCGACGGTATGGTCTGTTCCAGTTTGTTCATCCGGAATAATATCCGGAAACTCTTATGTTGAGTCTCAACAAATTGATCCATTTGGAGGTCAATTTCGGCAGTCCAGCCCTCAAGGGCAAACCATTCCGTTAAGTACCGGATTACAACCATATGGGGGGCACTATGCCCTTTCATTATCCCCTCCGGGAGGACAGCCATACGGGAGTTCACAACAAAATTCGAGATATGCTGGAATTACGTCAAACAGTTAGGTACCGATACTACCTCAACAACCAAGAGTTGTATATTCGATGCAACAATGCTTACCTATGTCAGGTATACCAACTACGCCAGCTATTGTGACGGTGTCGCAAGTTCAAGCGATGCCTGTTGTATGCCAACCTCAGGTTTCTCAGGTTGTAATGCAACAGCCCTTGACCTTGCAACTCAACCACAATCGTCGATTGGTGGAATGACACATGTTCAAATAGGTACAATTACCCCTCATCTTGGTCAAACAGTTAGTATCGGGCAACAGCACATGGCTTCACAACCATGGCTGGTGCAATACCAACAACTGCAGTTCCAACAAGTATACCAAGGTTCTGAGAAACAAATCTTTGCAAATAATGGGCAGCCGTATATTCAAAATGGTCAAAATCAACCATTTTACAAAGGTCATGCCCACCAACCTTACCGGAGTTACCAGCATCAAATGCATTATGCTGGTATGCAAAGACCAACTGCTCAGGCAATGCCATCTTATCCTGGGTATGCTTCGCCTAACTTGAATCAACAGTTACCCTTCGTGGCGACTTTAGAGTTACCTGATTTAAATCGGTTAACAAACGATCCAATCGCTTACGCCCCTTGGTGGCCAGCGATTCCACATAAACTTCCATCAGATATTCCTAAATTTAATGGAAATCCGGGTGAAGATCCGTCGAATCATGTGATGACCTTTCATCTGTGGTGTTCATCAAACACCCTAAACGATAATTCGATTAGGCTTCACCTCTTTCAGAGGATGTTAACTGGTCTGGTAGCAAAATGGTATATTGAATTGCCTAGAACTTCATTCGACAACTTCAGTACCCTAGCAACAACCTTTTTAACCCATTTTCAGATACCGATAAGGTACAAAACAGGAACAAAACTTCTTACCAATTTCAAACAAACAATGACCACTCACATATCTGATCATATACATGAGTGGCGACGTCGCCATAGAATGGTGAAAACATATGTTCCCAATCAGCTTTTAGCTGAATGGTTTATCAAGTCATTACTGTCTTCCATCACGAAAGATGTGGCAAAAGGGGGAGTCGTCACTGAAGAGCAGGTTATCGCTCGTGCGCAATATTTGGACTTGATTTACACTCAGTCCGGCATGCTCTACGATAAAATACATGATGCTCCTAGACCGAAATTCTCAGTTCCTCCTCCTCCTAAATCAAACAATGACTCTCATGCCAGTGATGGCGTGATTGGCACAACAGACACAAAATCGACAAAGGCTACTTCTAAAAATACCCGTAAGATTTCTGGTAAAAATGCAAACGAGGAACTTCTTCCCTCAGAAGTAAATGCCGTATCGACAGATAAAGGCAAAGAAACCAAGAAACCAGGGGGCAAGAAGAAAGGCAAAGGGAAGAAGAAGAAACAGGAAGAATCATCACCTGAAAAATCTTCTGCAAACCCTTCTGGAAATAGGAAACCAAAAAATCCATGCTTCATATGCGATGAGGATCATCGGACCACAAATTGTCCACATAGAGCTGAGTTTAAAAAATTCTTCAAGAATACAAAGACCTCAGCAATATTAACTGATCCGTTTCCAAATCCAGGAACAAATCTGGTTGACAGTGAAAATGCTTCCCAGTGTCAAGTGCTGATGTTGTCGATTTCCAAACAGCAAAATGATGCTTTGATATCGACAAGAAACAAAGATTATGGGAATCCACAGCTGTTGAACAACAAGGATAAAGATCAACCTAGTAGTTCGACAACAACTTCGACAAAAGTTGCGCCACCCATCATTTCCGAGTTGACAATAAAACCACCAAAGGGAGTAGTACACAAGTCGACGTTTAGTCCTCGTGCTAGAGCGGCACAGCATTATAATATAGTGGAATATTTGACCCAATCGCCATCCGCTATGTCGACTCTTGAGGTACTACAAAATTGTCCATCCCAAAAGCAAGCTTTATTATCAGCCATTGGTGGGATAGACCCAAAAGATTCCAATCTTGTATCCTTCGATCATAAAGGATACGATCCTCAGTTACTAGCTCAACTAGCTTTCCTCGTTCAAGTGAAAGCCCTCAACAAATCTGTTCATCGAACAATTATTGATGAGGGGGCATCTACATGTATTATGTCGATGAGTTGCTGGAAAACTTTAGGATCTCCAACCTTGTCACAATCTTCGACGACATTAAAAGCATTTGACGGACGAACATATACCCCATATGTTATTCTAAGTAACCTGAAGGTTGAACTAGGAGGGAAAACAGTAGAAATAGATGTTGAGGTAATCGACGGAAATCTCGATTACAACATCCTACTAGGAAGACCATGGATATATGCTATGGCTGCTGTTGTGTCGACCTATTTTAGGAAGATTGCATTTCCCTTTCAAGGAGGGATTACAATCGTCGATCAACAAAACTTCCTCCCCAATGGTTCTCAAGTTACAGGAAGCATTCCAATGATCCATAGAAGCCCCCATTCACTTCAAAATATCAGAGTAGGCCTACTAAAAGATCCTATATTAATGGGAACTTTCGCCCTTCCACCTCCAATCAGTTTGGCAAAAGTAGCAACGGTAGGAACCTGCAATATGATATCTTCTAAAAAGATCTCAGAAAACGATATCGACATGGATCATGCACAGGTTTTGCCTCCAAGCCCAACAGAAATATTGTAGCAATCAATGTTCCTAGCATGGGAGGTAAACCCAAATCAACGCTCATCAAGTGTTTGGATAGATAGGTCTAAGGAATATGGTACCCCTTCAGATCCTTGGTCGCGAGTGCATGTCACCAACGAAGGAATTGTTCAATCAATGGTAATTGAAGGGGCACCATGGGATGATTACCACCATCGTTCCCTTCTTCCGGATTGTGAAGAAAATACTCCTGATGACCTTTATCATCCTTCAATTTTTTATTTCCCATCAAATACTGTAAATACGGTGGATTTCGAGGATGGTTCTTATCTCGTGTCGACCTCGTTAAATGATGAAACAAGGAGTCATGAGGATAGTTATTTTAAAGTCTCAACCTCATTAAAAAATGAAACAAATCCCCTTTCCAAATCTCAAAGGTAAACCTTCATTCCAACCACCGAGTTGAATGCAATGAATCTTGGGGGCCATGCACCTCGATTTGTGTTATTATTCTGGGGGCATGAAAACTTATCACGAGCAGTGTTACTGCAGGGTTCAAGTTCGTTGGAAAATAAACCCACATCGAGCAGTCTTAGCACATAGTTCAAGCTCGTTAAAAAATAAACATAAGCCATGAGCAAATGTTTCCCCCTGCGTTTAAGCTCATTAAAAAATGAACTATTTCCCGGTAAATAACCATCGTGAATGTAGTACTTCAGCCTTTAAAAGCCTTGGTCATGTTCTCATCATCACCTCCACTCTGTATTGGCTGATCATTCACCTCCATTTGATTGTTTACCCCTTTTCAGGAACAACTGCGAAGAGTGATCTCACTAGCCATCCTTGTAACACTGCCGTGATTGGAAAATTCCATACCTTACCTGGAATCAGCTGCTACCCAATTTTATCACTCGTTCCTCAAAAGACGAGTCTCCTTTAAGCTCTTTTCAACTGACTCACTGACTCGTAAAATGTGAAAAGATTGCCGAGCCATTGGCCTCTCCAGCTCGTTAAAGGGACCGGAAGTGCTATCCCTCCTCTAAATTTTAATATTTTTGGACCTGAGGGATTATTACACAAAAAGGTCGAGCGGCTGTTTTGTTCGGCTCGTTAAAAGTATCGAAAATTCATCCCTTCTGTATTGTTTTATACTTTTTCGGACTTAAGGGATTAGATGACGAAAAAGGAATTTTGGAGTTTCCTTTACGTTCCTTTTCATACTCTCTAAAATTGAAAAGGAACGAGTTATCTTTGTCATTAAACTCGTTAAAACTTAATAGCGACAAACTTGTCCATAGCAGACAAGAACGAGTTTTACTATCGCTAGGCTCGTTAAAACATAGCGATGGGTTTGCCCGAAGGGAAAATTATAGAACTAGCATATTTTATCCTCCTGAAGCTTGACAAAAATAAAGAGGTACTGGTCAGCAATGACTAGGGAAAATTAGGAAGAAAACTTGAAGAAACTTTGTTGGTAGCAAGTCGCTCTTGAACATGACACTTTCACTCCGCATCCAAGTCGGGTTGGGTTGTTTCATTCACCGGTCACATCACCATGGTCCCATCACACCATCCACATTTGGGGTAATGCTACCAATCCATCATGTCAGTGTTGTTGATATGTTCAAGAGAAGTCATTCAGAGAATTCACCTGTGCCTCACCCGCTACAATACATTTACACTCCATTCTTTCATGACCGCCACCCTGAACCGTATGTCATCAGATCATTTTCACCTCCATTAAAATCATTTGATCTGTTCCGTGTCATTGATGTGGGATTCATTAAGGCCCTCCTGTGACGTATCGCTTCTTTTAGACATCAGCTCATTATCCAAGATGTCGATCTAGGAACACCCCGTTCAATACTTTGAAGCTTGCATGCCTCAACGGAAAGTTTCTCACTTCCGGCGATAGGTTTACATCAATGGCCTTCAATCAAAAGATTTTGCGTGGTGTTCGATGCCAAGTTCTTTATTCACACCACGTGAATTGTACTGTAGTACCTTGAGGGTCATTATCATTATCGGTGATTCCTCTCGCACCTGTTAACAACCTACATGATTGGCTGGTAATCAGGCGATGTCTTTCCATGTTCGACTCCAGAACATCTCTCAAATGGATAGACTTGTACTTCGAGTGAAGATCGAACAAGATTGAAGACCCAGGATCTAGTTTCATCCATCCGATCTGTGATATATATTTAGGGAAATAAAGACATCAAATGTACATCATTGCTGCATAGATAATCATCCAATCAAAGGGATGATGACTCTACCAGAATCATCAGTTTACACTCAGACGATTGTCTGTCCTATGTTCATGAAAATGAATTTATAAATCTGAGCATGGGAATGCCCGTCTCAGCTAGATCATGAAAATATTATGAAGATAATGTATTGTATTGTATCTTATTACAGGTCTCCTCCCAGCTTGAAAGAACTTCGGATCCTCATAATAGAGCATTTCACCCGATATCAAAAGATTAACGACCCCATGCTTTAGGGGGCAACTGTTATAGACATTTTTGGGCACTACAACCCCAAGCATGAAATTTCCATAAACCAAGGGCTCCTAAGTCCCTAAAAGTGTTGTTCTAACCCCTAAAGGAACAAGGTCAACTGATTACAGCTTCTCCCAAAAGTTCTCCATGAACAATTGCTCAGAACTGGTCAAAACAGGATCATTTCAGCTGCTCCATAGGCAAAGTGTGTTGCATCTCACCTAAATACACTGTGTGGGTACGTTGCATTTCAAAAATCCCTTCTATGGGGTGCGATGGGCGAGAAGTGACAAATGGCAGTGTCATTCCGCGAGGTGGAGAGGCATGGAAAGTTCCAAAAACTTCTCCTGTGACACTTGCCTCTCTAAATTCAGCCAAGGATGAGTAAGAGATCATCAATCTCCAAGTGGAAGCAAGAACTATCAGAGGGAAGACACTAATCAAATCACAAGCTAACTCATCTCGCTTACAGATATCTATATATGGATCCCTCATCCCAGAGATCCAGAGGCTGGAATTTTGCATATTGTAAGGAATTGTTGTTAGTTTCTTGAGACAACATCAGATTGTTGGGTGATCTAAGCTTTGTATGAGGTGAAGAGGGGCTTCCTTGCTGAGAGGATGATGCTGGGTCAGAACAACTAGTTGTAACTCCCTTGGCTCTTTCTTTTCTATCAATAAAAGCTATTCAAGTTTTCCTCCATACTCTTGTGTCATTTATGTTTTCTGCATTTGTATGGTCAATTTACATCTCATCCTAGATTGTTTATGATTATAATCCATGTTCTTGTATAGTGCTATGCTACTGTGATCTTACAGGTACTCTGTGAAGCTGGGCGTGCAAGGGAGCAAGTAGCGAAAGACTATCAAGAGAGAGAGGAATCAAACTAGGAGATTAGCGCAAGATAGAGGTTGGTCTTCTTTGTTCTTCTCTCATCTATATTTCATAAAGGAAAAATGAAAGTAGCTTTACTTTGTTTGTTTCTAAGGTAGCTATCACACCTTAGTGGGATAAGCAGTTCTGTGTAGACACTTTTCCCTGTAACACATTGGGACACATTGTAATAAAGAAAATTATTTATTATATCAAGAAAAAGCCATTTATAAGGCCAAGACCAAGTCAACCTAGAAAGAAGTTCATGTTGGCCTTAAGGGTTGGAATTCAAACCTAAAGAAAGGCTATATAAATGAGAATAGCTCAACTCATATGGAAACAACAAAGTCAAGTTTGATCTGCAATAGTGAAGGAGAAAAAGAGTAGTTGGCAGGTCTAAGAAGAGGTGAAGAAGTTGAATATTGAAGATAATATTTTCTTGTCTTGTTACTATAGTTTGTGAAGCTTCGACTTGCATGAGGTAAGAGTTGTAGGGATGAGATTTTGTAGTAAAGTTAGAGTATTGATGTTTTGGAAGCTGCCTTGAAGGAGATGTTGCTAGGGGTGACTTAGGGCTTGGAGCGTTTGTTTGATTTAGTCTTTGTGTATTTGAAGTCTCTTTGTAAGAATATTCTATAGAAGAAGAGAATCATTTTTCTGGTCTTTCCCCTTGGAGGGATTTTTCCTTGGCTTGGAGCCTATATCATGTGTACTTTGTCACATTCTGATCTTTATTGTTTTGGGTAATTTATTTATGAATAGAGTTAAAGAAGTAGTTAAAGCCCAAATAACATCACAATTAATTATCGAGATAAGGAAAATCATTTATAATATACAAGTCTCTAGATTTTCCTACATGGAATCAAAGCAAGAGACTGAAGATCACATTATAGTTGGCAATATGACAAGAATTATGGAGAAGGGTTTAAATTTTCTTAGAAATCTCACTACAACATTCAAGGACTAGATATTGAATGTTATATCCAAGCTAAAAAAGAGACTAATAGAAGGAAGTTTTTTCTCTGCTTTACCTAACACTTTCAAGGACGAGAGTGTATGGGTTATTGACAGCAATTCCTCTAGACATATGAAAGGAGAATGTAGTAAACTATAAACCTTACCAAAATGAAACTCCTCACATTCAATCAAACTTGGAGACAAAAAGAGGTATCCAGTGGAAGGGATTGGATCTACCTCATTCGAGCACTAGTCTGGTGAAATCATTCACCTCAACAATATTCTATACGTTCCAGGTTTGAAGAAAAGCTTACTTTTTATTTCTTGTCTAGAGGATAAGGGTGATACAATTTCTTTTGTTGATGGAAAGGTTTTTGTTTGGGTTAAGGACTCCAATTTTGATGAAGATATGGTGACTGGGGTCCACAAGGGGACATTATATAGACTCTTTACACCTCTATCTCAAGCCCTAGTCCACTTAGATATGACTCTTTTTGAACTATGGCATAGAAGGTATGGACACCTTCACTATAATATTTTTCTATCTCTAATTCAAATGGTTAATGCTATCCTTGAGTTAAAGGAAGAACATGAAGGGACCTGTGTGGCATGTGCTCTAGGAAAGAACATCGAAACACCACTTTCGAGAAGTGACACCAAATCTAAGGAAGTTTTATATCTCATACACTCAGATGTATTTGGACCAATGAGTGTCAAGTCTCTTGGTGGGAATCTGCATTATGTAACATTCATTGATGATTTGTCAAAGAAGACTTCATTATACATCCTCAATAATAAGGACGAGGTATTCAAAAAATTTAGGCTTTCAATAATGAAGTGGAAAACCTAACCGAGAGAAAGATGAAAATTTTGAGGTGAGAAAATGATAGGTGTTACAACTCTAAAGAAATAATATATTTCTGTAAAGAAGAAGATATTAAGAGGGAGCTTATACTTCCTTATAATCCTGAACAAAATGGTGTGGATGAAAGGAATAATAGAATTATTGATAAATGTGTCAAGGTCATGCTGCATGATCAACATCTCCCTCAATGTTTATGGGAAGAGGTATGTATGATAATTGTTTACCTGAAAAACCAAAGTCCTCAAAGGATTCTCAACAACATGACTCCTAAAGAAGCATTTACTATAACTAAGAAAATTATTGATAATCTTTGAATATATGGGTGTCCTATTTATATTCATACCCCCATGGACAAGAGAAATAAGTTAGATCCTACCAGTATAAATGACATCTTTGTTGGGTATAGTGCTTCAGCAAAGGTGTATAAAAAATATATTAAGGAGGATCATCAAATTCATTTAATTAAGAATGTAATCTTTGATTTACAAGATTTACAAGGTAAATCACATTTCATATGGGGGCATTGATAAGTACAAAGCAAGGTTTGTAGCACGAGGCTTCTCACAAAATGAATTGATTGATTACGAGGAGACCTTTGCTACCACAACTAGATATACAATAATAATATCTCTTATTTCATTGCTTTCTACTATGGGATGGAACATCCATCAAATGGATGTCGAGCCAATTTTCTTGAATGGGACTATTGACTAGGAGGCTCACATTAATAAGCCTCAAGGATTTGAAATAAATCAAAGGAATACTCGTGTTTGCAGGTTTAAGAAGGCTCTATATGTCATAGAGAAAATACCTACATCTTGGTATGCAATAATGAATGCATACCTATTGAAACTTGGTTTTACCAATAGTCGTGTAGATCCGAACCTATACATCACACTGGTCCAAGGAGAACCAATTATCATAATTTCATATGCGGATTATCTACTTGTTATAAGAGTAGAGTATTAAATTCAAGAGTGAATAAGCAGCTACCAACCGAGCTTCATATGAAGGATCTTGGGATTATGAATTATTAATTTATACTAGAAGTGTGATAAAAGCCAAGAAAAATGTAGCTTGGTAAATGAAAATATTTGATCATGGTTCTTCAAAATTTTGGCGTGATGGATAGCAAGCTTATGATGACACTTATTCTTACCAGTTTGAAGAAGTTGAGGAATTTAGAGTCCAACCTGGTGGATCCTACTTGCTATAGAAAATTTATTGGGTCCTTGATGTATCTATTAGACACAAGACAAAACTTCTTTTTGCAGTGAATGTCCTCATCTAGTTTCGAATGGAGCCAAAAAATTATCATTGGATTACAACGAAGCATATCCTAAGATATTTTCGTGGAACTAAACATCACTTCTTCTATTATACTAGTAATGAAATCCAACTTGTGGGATATACAAATTCAGATTGAGGTGGTATTGAGGTACATAGAGGAAGCACAAGAAGTGGATGCTTCATCCTTGGATAATCCATGGTGTCATTGATGAGCAGAAATCAAGATACAATTGCTTTGAGAAATGTTGAAGTAGAATATATTGTGACAATTTAAGTCTATTTGGAAGCTCTTTTGCTAGTAAGTTATTATAATATTTGTTTGAAGGACCACTCACCCTACTCATATACACTGTGACAATGAGATTTATATCAGATTGATAGAAGAATCAGTGGTTGACTCTAGGATGAAGAATATAAGTAACCAGTACCACTACATCAAAAGTCTGATACAAGATGGGGTTGTGGAGCTCCACTAGATACCTAATGTTGAACATGTAGGAGATATTCAAGCTAAAGCATTATGAAGCAATAAGCTAGAGTATCTAAGAGACAAGATTGGTTTGGTAGACATCTCTCCCCTAATTGAGAGTGAGTGATGTTGGATAGTTCTTCTCTTTATGTGTTAGGCACTAGACTATGAGTCTTAGTGAAGGCCATAAGGAAAGAATGGAGTCCACAGGATTGGATAAGCATATAATATTGAAACTTGTTATGTATTAAATAATCCATGGAAAGAAGTTATTGACCAATACTCTTTGAGGATGAGGTAGGAAATCCAAGATAAGATTAGTCAAAGAGCACTGATATTCTTTGAGGATCCAGGTTTTTGAATCCAAGATAAGAATATTCCTACGAGGACGTACCTTATGGACATAAGAAACATATATGTGCCTTAAGAGTTAGTGTGGAAACTTACGTAAATCCTCCCAACATAATTCTCTCACATAAGGATGAGATTGTCTAGTTAAGGCCTTAAAGGATAGTGTTGATTATGATATAGATGCTTGAAAAATATGGCTTATTTCTCTGACTCTTCTAATGAGAATGCTTCAAGATTGGGATTCCTTGTACCATAAAAGGGATTTTCAATACCTCCCTAGTTAAGAGGGAGTGTTGAAAATTGTAACCATGTTTGCTCTTCATAATGACATAAATTATAATAAGGACAATGTATATTCTTTATCAAGAAAGAAAAAAATGAAAAAAAAATATTTTATGTTTGGAGTATTGGTTTCCTACTGAAGTTTGAGTCAATCACGTGTTTGTTGTGATTTTAGGTTTTCTAGGTATTTCTAGGATAAAGAATAAGTTTTGTCATGTTAGGAATCTATAGTGTTAATGTAGCTCCTATTATTATTGTTGTGCCCATGTAACCCCCATACTGTTATTTTTGTTCTGCATAGAATCCCACTATTGTTATTGTTGTGCCCTTACATTATTATTGTTATGTAGGCTATAAGGTCAATTTACTAAGTAAACTAACACATGTCTTTTACTTGTCAATATGGGTTTTTAGACTTGGAACCATGTCCAAAGTATATGGATTTCAAGTGAAGTCAATTTAGGAAGGCAATACTACAAGGTTAAAGGAAGTGCATATTACAAATATATTCTATGTTTTAAAAGATTAAAAACTTTCTAGTTCAAGATGCAGCAAGCAAGATAAGGGGCTTCTAACATAGGACATCTTGGTTTTCCTTCCTCACATTATTGTCCCCAAGAAGAGAAACTAAAGAGAAGTGGCTTGTAATGTGTAGATAGCAAGAGAAGAGGCTCCTAACATAGGAGGTCCTGGTTGTCCTTTCTCACAATTATACTCCAATCACATTACCATTACATCAAATAAAAACTAGAATTCAGGAAATAATATAGGAAATGCAAAAAAGGATGATTTTAGCTATGATTCACAGCTTGACAGAAAGAGAAGTTAACTTAAATTATTTTTTGTCCTTTCATATGAAAATTTGACTTTAAACTAACATCATCCAAAATAACACATCTAAATAACTAAATCATAAAGCTGAAACAAGAAATACTAAAATTAAAATTATGCTAATTTAATCAAAGTGTACTTAGCTTGGTATGGGGGCCCTCCAACCTTCCCTTGTACACCTAAGGAGCTCTCAACCAGAGATAACTTATGAAAATATCCACAACATGGACAACAACTAGAATAGTAGAAATTATTCTTCAAATTATCAAACTGTCTCCAATAGTCTAAATACAAAAATTACATATCTGAATGGTTCATAAACTTAGTTTAAATAAGAAAATCATCAAAAAACTTTGCTAGAATGGATCTAACAATATTATCTATCCTAATCCATCCATACAGGTTGAAATCATCAAGTTTGGTTCAAAAAATTAGGAAAAATACCAAAAAATAATATTCTGCCCCTTTTTAATTGGGATTTATGAATGACAGGTCAAGTTTGACCAGCATTGATCGGGCCGCCCGTGTTTGCTCAGTTTGACCGAACTAATAGGTGTTCTTATATATGTGGTTCCCAAGCTTTCCAAGTATGTGCTCAGCTCTTGCCCAAGTGTCCTACACCTATGACTTTAACGAAGCTATTAAGGGAATTTTTAATGCAGTCCAAATTTACTCGTAAAATCCAATTTTTACAAAAAATTCTAAGAATTGAATAGCTTAATTTAGTTACCTAAATATGCAAAATAAGAGTAAAATGAAGAATAGTTAATATAAATAGGATTTAAAATGGTGGTAAATGAATGGGTTTAGGATAGGCAAAAATTACCAAAATTGAGGGCCAACGTAGGCTCTCATTACATTGTGACACCTTAGACTCGCCAAGGTGGTCTTCTCATTTTTATCATCCAAGAATTGTTCATATATGTGATGTAAAGGTGGTTTCTCCCTTGAAGAGGTTATTCCTTCAGTCATTGATCTATCTTTTCTTCTATTTTGTGAGCTGGTTGCATGACTTTGGTATCAGACCTTTGGGTTGTAGGGTTTCGTTGCTTCAAAAATGTCATCTTGGTATTTTCACTATACCATTTTTATACAAGGATTTAGAAGCTAAAATTTCTACCACGTGGAGAAGAAATATTGGTGAACTTCATTTAAAAATTTCAGATCTTGGTCCACTATATTTTCTGAGATATGGTCTGAATAAGTTAAGGTTTCTGTAGGCTCCATAATTCAATATAAAACAGGTGATCTAGGGAAAACAGTCATAACTTTTTCTCTAAGAATCAAATTTTGATTTAGTAAAAATTGACTGAAATTGAATGGAATCTAGTGTTTTATGTATCATTTTCAAAGCTTAAGGTTGAAACAGTGAGATGTGGCACTTTATACAAGTTCACTCTACTGAACCAGTCTATAATTAGGATATCGTAGGATATTGGGCATAACGTTTTCTTGAAGAATCCAATATTGCTCAGAGTTATGAAATTGGAAAGAAGACTCATAGGGCTATTAAAGGAATAAATTTCAGACCTTTGAGATAAGAAATTATAGAGATAAAATAACTTCAATATCTAGCTCCAAAAAGATAAGCAAAAAGGTGTGTATATTTTTTAATTTGCAACTCTTTTGTTTGAAAAAATAGTTTGAAGTGATTAAAAGGACAGAGAGAAGCATAGTTATAATTATTCCATTCTAATGTGCCTCAAAAAAAAAATGGAAATACCCATTAAGAAACCATAAATATTTGATATGATCGATGAAGAATATGAAGAAATGCAAACATGATATATCAAAACTACGAGACCACGTGCAACAAATTTTGCTCTCGCAAAGAGTAACCAAAAATTAATTGGAAGCAATGATGAATGTTAAGAAGGATGGTTTAAAAGGGAACATGGATGGTTTAGAATAAAATATAAAAAGAGAAATGGAAGGTTTGAAGGATGGTTTAAAAGCATAAGTGGAAGGTTTGAAGGAAGGTTTAAAAAAGTTACTACAAGAAATGCTTCCTAGTGATGACAAGGTACTCCATGAATCTCATGATGAAAACTACAAGAATGCTAATCATGATTTTAGAGACTGTAACCTTGGATTGAAGATGAACCACATTCTAGATATTGATATGAGGAAGTTCTCTAAGCCTAAGCCTAGCCAAAATATTGGCTCCCCAAAAGCCTTTACTATGAGTTATGAGCTTCTATATATGATAAAGGGTGGGGTGACCCTTGACACTCCCCTTTGAATTTTTGACTACTCTCATGACTCTTCATCTTCCTTACAAATAACCCATTACATTACATAGTGACTATTCACATTCCACTAGTGAAACTTGTAATTTCACTTACAATATATTCACAAATAAAATAAATTTTCCACATATACCAATGTGGGAAAAAATAGGCTAGAGTTAGCCTAAGAAGACAGACACTATGAATCATAATATTCAGGAAATACCAACTCGAAAACATCCTCTTTATGATATTCAGTGACGAACTGATACCAAGCTTGCTACTCCACTATGGTGTCCCCATACTCTTTGGCGATGTCTTTCTGAAAATGACCCCTTACCTCCATGGCATCTAGGTATATGGTCCTAGAGCCTTTGTCCAACTCATATTGAATCATGCACAACATTTTCCTGAGAATGGATGGACCACCAATGTACTTCTCCATGTTTTTTGTGCTCAATTGCAAGTTGCATCAACTCCTCCATGTACTTGTCAACCTCCATTTAGACTTGGTTCTTCTCAATGGCTTCAGTGAGGAAACCAATTGAAGGGATCCTCTGTGTCCACACCATGACATCCAAACTCTTCAAAAACCCTATATAGGAATCCTTAATGAGATTGATGAGTGGAGGGAGTTGCTCATAGTTTCGGATCAACATCCAGATCCATGCTTTGTTCAGCTCTACCTACGGCTTCATTATCTTGAGAAACTAAAGTGGGGCTCCATTGTATCTCATTGTCCATTATTATATGTGTGCAGTAGTAGCATGTATGTCCTTGAGAGTTTGGGAAATCTTCATGCATCACTACGGAAATCATATAGATGGAAAATTGCCTTATGCATGGTGACAAATATCTCATAAAGTTTCCACATGGTGGTCTCAAGACTCAATACTTCAGCAAGTATCACTTTCCTCATCTTTAACATAGCTTGTCCTGCAAATTGTTATGCCCTCTTCCTGGACTCTTACAAGTCCTTTTCCATCATATTATTATCTACTAACAAGGACTTGACATTTGAGATTGTGGCTTCTACATAATCCTTAGAGGGATCTGCCAGGGTAGTTGCATGTTTTCTAACATATGACACAAACATCATTTCCTTCATTTTTGTAGGCCACAAATTATCATCCGGGAAATTCTTTCTTCGCGCGTGTACATGTAGGTTTTAACCCCATATAGAAATTACCTGCATACAAATTCCAAAACATAGAAAATAAACAATGCGAGAGAATAACACATAATATACACTGATATTTTCCCCAGGATCCCAAAACTGGGACTACCAGCTTGGTTTTTCATTATGTTCCTTTCAATGTTACAATACATATTTATACATGTTGAAGCATCCAATACCATGGATAAAAGACCATCGCGTCCAAAACCATGTGCAAAAAGCATGCACAAAACCATAGGTAGGTCCACCCAACCTAATATAGGGTCCAAAAAACAAAATTTCCTTGCACGCTGCCTCGGACCCCATAGAGGGGGCTTACCTTCACCCCTCAAACCCCCTGTGACCCCCTCGCTATGCAATAAATGCAATGAAGGGGGGTCTCCACCCCCCTCTAACCCCCCTGTTAACCACGTGGGCTAGTCATGGAAAGAATATAACACAACCGATCATTCTCCCACTTGTTGTTTTCCACAGGGGGCCACAAGAGAGCTTAGTTATTTATCCAACCCTGCAATAGCCATTGTTTCTCTACACCAAGAGAACTTCTTAGAGCTCATAGATCTTGCTAATGCATCTGCAGTATTCTTCAAAGTGTCCACCTTTACCAGCAACACCTTTTTGTCTTCTATCATATCCCTCACAAAGTGATACTGAACATCAATGTGCTTTATATTTAAATGATATGTAGGGTTCTTTGCAAAGAAAATTGCACTTTGGTTGTCACAGCCTATCCTTATAGCTCCCTATACTAACCCCATACTTGAACACAATCTCTACAACCAAACTGCTTCCTTGCTTGCATGAGTGGATGCCATGTATTTTGCCTCTGTAGTTGATAGTGCCACTCTAGATTGTTTCCTACTCATCCAACTGACAGCACCTCCAACCCAGTCTACATCAACAATGCCACGAATATCCAACACTCTATCCAAAACTAGTCTTCCTTGGTAGCACAAACCATAATCACTAGTGCCACGCAAATACCTGAAAACCCACTTCACTGTTGTCTAGTGCTCCTTCCTTGGTTTTGACATAAACCTGCTTAATGCTTCCACTTCATGTGAAATTTGTGGTCTAGTATAGACCATTGCATACATCAAGCTGCCGATTGCACTTGCATATGGAACACGGGACATGTCCTCTTCCTCTTCTTGTGTCTTGGGACATTGTTCAGTAGATAACCTCACACCTACAGGAATAGGAACCTTCACTGGTTTACTAGCCTGCATATTAAACCTCTACAGTATTGTCTCGAAATACTTCCTCTAGTTTAACTAGAGCTTCTTCTTTTCCCAATCTCTTTTAATTTCCATGCCCAAAATATTGTTTGCAGCACCAAGATCTTTCCTGTTTAATTTGGAGGACAATTGGGTCTTCAAATCCTGCATAATTTCTCTGTCATTTCCAAAAAGCAACATATCATCCACTTACAAGACCAGATAAATAACATGGTCACCAATTAATTTAAAATACACACAATGATCTACTTTTCTTTTGGTGAAGCCAAGTCCCCACATAAATGTACCAAATTTTTGATACCACATCCTTGGTGACTATTTTAACCCATACAAAGACTTATTTAACCTGCATACCATTTCTTTCTTACCCTTCACTACAAAACCTTCAGTTTGCTTCATGTAGATCTCCTGTTCCAAATCCCCGTGAAGAAAAGATGCTTTCACATCCATTTTTTCTACCTCAAAATCAAAAGCAGAAGCAACAAAGAAAAGTAATCTAATAGAAGATACCTTGGCAACAAGAGAAAAAATATCACCAAAATCAATTACTAGAACCTGGGAATAACCTTTTTCTACCAACTGAGCTTTGTATTTCTCCACCTTTCCTTCTGCATTTGTCTTCTTCCTGAACACCCATTTGTTGTCAATAAGTTTCCTTCCAGTTGGCAACTCCACCAGATCCCAAGCCTCATTTTTGTGCAAATTCCATTTCATCAACCATGGCCTCTTTCCACAGTTTTCCACCCTCTGAATCTACTACTTCCCTCACATTTCTGGGATCATCATCAGTAATATATAAATAAAAATTGTAAATAGAAATCAGATGTATTATACCTTTGTGGCTACCTTCTTTCTTGAACTAATCTTCTCACACTCAGAGTTTGTGGCTCTTCATATTCTGATTCCTCCACTGTTGTAGAGTCTGAATCTTCCTCCTTAAGCTCAAACTCCATCTTCTCAGGCTCCTTTGGTTGGACTTCATGTTTAATAACATCTTTCACCTCTATGAACACCACATCTTGGCTATACACAACCTTCCTTGTTACTGGGTTCCAAATCTTATAACCCTTTAAACCATCCTTATACCCAATAAAGATGCACTTTTCAGATTTACTATCCAACTTGGTTCTTTTCTCCTTTGGAACATGTACATATGCATCACATCCAAACACCCTCATATGTGAAAGAGAGGGTTTCTTACCAGTCCATACATCTTGTGGAGTCTTATCCTTCAATGCTAATGAAGGAGATCTGTTGACCAGGTAATATGTTGTCTCCACCACCTCTGCCCATAATTCCTATCCTAACCTGGCATTATTGAGCATGCTTCTTTCCCTTTCCATCAACATCTCTTTCATTCTTTCTGCAACTCCATTTTTCTCAGGTGTGTATGGAGTAGTCTTCTACGGTGCTATACCACACTTCTTACAAAATTCTTCAAATTCCTTGTTGCAAAACTCTCCACTGTTATTTGTCCTCAACACCTTTATCTTCTTCTCTGTTTGGTTTTCCACCAGAGTCTTAGATTCTTTAAACATGTCAAAGAATTCAGATTTCTTCTTAAGGAAATATATCCATGTATTCCTTGAGAAGTCATCTATAAATGATACATAGTACACAAACTTACCAAGTGATGAACCTTCACAAGTCCAAACACATCACTGTGCACAAGTTCTAATATATGTTTTGCCCTTTTACCACCAGAGGGGAAACTCACTCGATTATGCTTCCCATATACACAATTTTCATAGAAATCAAAATCTAGAGAGCTATTACTCATACCATCTACAATACCTTTACCATGAAGTATTTGAAGGCCCTCCTCTCTGGTATGTCCAAGCCTTTGATTGCAAAGCATGGTGTTCTCTCTTGAGACCACTAGATTTTCTGCTCCACTTTCAGGAACCATAGAACTGTTGCACCCATCTACAACAGTCCTACGTTGATGCTTGTAAAGAGTTCCAATTTGATCTCCCCACATCAATACCAGTGCCCCCTGAACCATCTTGCACGTATCCTTCTCGAACACTGTTTTTACACCTGCATCATCCAGCTTGCTTACAGAAACCCCATTTCTGCCTAATGTAGGAATATGTAGAACACCCGGAAGTGTTCTAACCCTTACACCTTGCAAATTCAACTTTACTTTTCCACGACCAACGATTCTAGCCTTCCTGTCATCCCCCAAGAAGACATTACCACCATCATATTTCTCATACTCATAGAACCACTCTCTATGGGGAGTGAAGTGAAAGGATGCACTTGAGTCAGTCAACCATGCCTAATCATCTACATGTGTACTTGAAGAAGCCAAGTACACATCCCAACATTCATCTGAGGTGGTTTTTTCCTTACAAGTTTTCCTGGAGATTTAGATCTCCTTCTAGATTTAGACCTCTCACTCGATGACTTATTCTTGTTTATATTTTGGGATTGTCCTCATACAAACAAGGCATCACCATTCTAGCTCTAGATATTTTTCCGTCTCATTTCCTTTGTCAGCAAGGATGATACTATTTCATCAAACTATAAGGCAGTTGCATTACTACCTATTGCAATAACCAGACTATCCCAAGAATCTGGCAGAGAACACAACAAACTGATGCACTTATCTTCATCTGAAGTTTTAATATCAACAAATAATAACTGACTTACCACAGTATTAAATGCATTCGGATGCTCTATCACCGAGTCTTCGTCTTTCATCCTCAGGTTATATAGCCTTTTCCTTAGGAACAGTTTATTCACCAGAGACTTAGATTGGTACAAAGTCCCTAATTTGTCCCACAAAGCCTTCCTTCTAGCTTCCCCTGATACATTCAGAAATACTGAATCTATGACACACAATCCTATTGTTCTCTTTGCCTTCCAATCCAATTTCTTCCATTCTTCATCAGACACTCCTATTGGTTTAGTATCTAGATCTACCACGATCCACTGATCTTTGTCCACCAACAAATGCTCCATCTTGAGTTTCCATAACTCAAAACTCTGACCATTAAATTTCTGGATCTCTATCTTTCCATTGCTCGCCATCTTCTTTCACCACCAGAATTGATCCACAGATCTCCCACTGAACAGGGTCTACCACAGGCCCGAGTGAAACCCCTCAGCAAGAAAGGTGTCCCCTTGAAGCCAAAATTGCTCTGATACCAAATGTAGGTTTTAACCCCATACAAAAATTACCTGCATACAAATTCTAAAACATATAAAATAAAAAATGCGAGAGCATAACACATATATACGCAGAGATTTTCCCCTGGATCCAAAAACTGGGATTACCAGCTTGATTTTTCATTATGTTCCTTTCAATGTTACAATACATATTTATACATGTCGGAGCATCCAATACCATGGACCGAAAACCATCACATCCAAAACCATGGATCAAAAACCATCACGTCCAAAACCATGTGCGAAAAACATGCACAAAACCATAGGTAGGTCTGCCCAACCCAATATATGGTCCAAAAACAAATTTTTTCGGTCTGCTGCCTCGGATCTCATAGACGGGGGTTACCTGCACCCCTCAAACCCATTGTGACCCCCCCGCTACACAATTCGTGCAACGAAGGCAGGGCTATGTCCCCCCTTTAACCCTCCCCTTAACTACATGGGCTAGTCATGGAAAGAATATAACACAACCCAACAAGAAATTCCTTTACTGTAATTCATCAAATGACAAATTTTACACATCCATCATCGGATCATCATCAAGGAGAACAACCTCTCCTTTCTCACTTAGGACTGGTTTTGATACTGGAGGAGATGGAGACTAAGGGTGGGCCTCTAATGCTTTCAGCATGAAGTCGGTATCTTTGTCCTGTGGCGGTTGTACCAACTTCATGTCCATCTCTTCAACCATGATCAATATATAGATCTTATATATTGATGTTAAGCAGTAAAATGGGTCTTTTTCACCTCTATTTACCCTACATTAACTTATCAATCCAGGAACGATTTGTTATCTCAAAGAGTGTACTGAGTTTGAGGTGGTCATTTGTCAGAGTAATGTTAGTAGTATAGTGCTCTAAATACAAGAGTAAAAAGACACTTGAAACAAGATGTACTTACAGAAACTTAAAAATCAAATTATGCACTCAACAATTTATCAGTCAAGGGTACAGTAATGGTAACTCATCCCTCTGTAAACTGATGTAATTAAAGACAATCAAGGAAAAGATCATTAATCTGGGAGCTAGAAAACAAATGTCAACGCTCACTACAGTCTCAAATCGTTTTGCACACCAAAGCAATGATAATACAAATGACATGAAATGGAAGAACAACTAGTCTTATAAACAAGATTGAACAACAAAAGCTTAGTCTACGAACATGAATGCAGCAATTGTATCTTACATGAATTAGATAATAATATTTACTCTACAGATAAATCAGACAACAATAGAAATTGAACGGAAATGAACAAAGATGAAATATGGAACAAAAACTAGAGTCAAACATAAATGTACAACGAATCAGAGAAAATATCACGCATGGCATGTTTAATATCTAGAAGAAACAATAATCTGACTTTGATACAACAAGTATAAATCTTAGTTATAAAGAATAACGATTGTAATTCGTAATGGAATAACAATGCCAGTTGAGCAACAATCGCGATTAAGTGTAAACCGTAGATAAATACAGTAATACCAACTTATGAATGTTACAGCACGGTTACTCGGTAATTGAACAAAAATACCATTTAGCGATGTTATATCAATGGTTAAAGGAACAACAATGCATTGCAAAGTCAGAATGATCAACAAAGCATTCATGTCGCAGAGAACAACATTACTCAGTTGAGCATAAACAAAATATAATAGAACCGTGATGTAAAATAGCAAAACACATCAGATTACCGAATAGAGCTAATAATGAAAACCACACATGAATTAGAAATAACGGTACAGGAGCAAGTGTTCCACCAGGGCTAGGCCCTTAGCCTCCAGGGACACACCACTTGAGATTACTCCAGAATCAAAGGTGGAACGGCAAGCAGATTTATATTAAAACATCAAAACAGAGTTACAGTGGATCACTCTTCAAGAGAGTCGATGATCAAAGTTTCAAATACAAAGGAGAATTACATAAAAATAACAAAAAGTCGTTCCCTGGGCTAGCAGTGTTGCCCCTTCTTGTAACAGCCGAGCGAAGATATCAATAATGCAAAAATAGTTATGATAGCAATCCATCAGGATCAAAGGATTATGAGGGATTTGCCAGACTATTAATTCCTAGTTATCCTCTTGTTCTCTTGTGCCGATTTGATATCTCCTTCTCCCTTTCCTGGCTGATACACTCCAATTTGGATCGCCTTGTTTTCATGTGGTTCCTTGTTAAAGGAACAACAGTTAACTTTGTCCTATCTTTTCCTATGGGATGAAAATCTTCCATTTTCTCCTTTTCCTGCATAAGAAAAGGGAAACTATTAGTTGTTTTGTGTTTCATACAAATCCCATAGATTTTTTCATAATTTCTTATTAGCTACCTAGTTCATGATGCAAAGAGGTTATGAGTTTTAAAGAAAAGATGACAAAATAAACAATAATAACATACCTTCTTCAGTACTCAACTCACCCCCTGCTTACCATTTTTCATGTCATCATGAAAACATTGTAGTTGACATGCAAGGCAGTGAGAGAGTAGGCCAGAGATGGGATCTCATGAGGTGTTCTATAGCCATGATGCCTAGCTAGGTGTTCAAAAAGATGTCTTGTCTGACCCTCAAGAATTTCATACAAGGCTTGGTATCCAAGCGTAGGGTGCCAAATAACCGGACTGTGGAACCTATAGCCTAACCAAGATGGTCCTTCTCTCAAAATAAGGTCACCATAAAGACCCAAGCGATCAGCAGCTAGCTTAAAGTTCTCATAGTTAAAAGGTCCCCTGAGTTGGATGTTCAGATTAGAAGTTTGATATCGGAATTTGGCAGCTACAATGGCAAGGTCTTTAATGGTAAGGAAATATTCTATCCCTTGCCAGTTGATTTCCGTATGAATGGGTCCTAATGCCTCAATCATGCCCAGAGTCCTCATGAGGTTCCTATGTTTATTCCACAGCTGTAATGGATCTCTAGGCTCAGCTCTTACCCATAAGTCTAATCTGTTTTCTTGTCTTTGGAAGGCATTGTAGGCTTTAAGCCATTTTATTTGATTAACTCCAAATGAAATAAATGCTTGCAGTTGGATATCCCCAACGAAAGGGCCAGGGTTCTGCTTTGTTTCTTGATTTGACAGAAGGTTGTGCAAATAGAACTCACATAATAATCTCTGAACCTTTACCCCATAGTGCTTACAACAATTTATGAAATCGTCAATAGTATTTATTTCTATCAAGGTTCCTGCTTTGACAACTTTAATTTTCAATTGCAAATATCGTTCCATTAAAAACAAAGCATATTCTTAGCAGGTGCTCTACATGCTAGGACATCAGTGTACAAAGAGCATAAGGTATCCATTTGTTTGAAACTACATCTAGTATATGAGTTACCTTTTTGACCCCTTCTTCTTCCTTTAGCCATCCTTCAAAGGCCTGGCTTTCGGATAAGTTGACATTCCTCAGCTGTTTTTGTAATTTTTCATACTTTTCTCGAGAGACAGTCTGTTATGTCAGTTTCTCTACTGTTTGCTGTGTTTGCACCAAGTCCTTTTGCATAGTTACTATCCTTAGATCACTGTCCCACATGGTAGTTGTAAGCGAAAGGTTTACTTGAATGTTCTTATTGCATCATCTCCTATTTATGGTTCGCATTCCTTCAGAGGGTTGTGCCTCTATCTGAACTTCTTTGTCATAGGCCAATATATCATCAGTTTGTACTTCAACATGGGAAACAACTGAATGCTATTCCTTTTGGTTTTGAATGGTAGGCTGGACTTGAGTCCTCCTAATATTTTTCTTGAGGGGTTTCGCTGGAGTGGTTGCATGTCTTACCCCCGAGGTCCTTTTTGCTCTCTTTCCCATTTTCAAAACCCTGATTTGTTGTCGAAGTCGTGCTATCACATTCAACAGTCTTTGTTGTTCTTTTCGTAATCTTTTAATTTCTTTTGTTTTCTTAGAAAGAACAGTTGTCTGTTTACTCGAGCCTGGACTGTTGTCTTGGCCAACTCCCTAGTTCTCTTCTTGGGGTGCTTCTTCGTTATTCTGATTGGGTTGTTCATGAGTAAAAACCCTGGCTTGTTTTGTTATTTCATGGATGGCTTCTTCTTCCACCCCTTCTCCTTCATGAAATTCTTCCAGTGTAGTCTAGCTAGGAAGAGATTGTTCCTCTTCTATATCTTCATCACTTTTCTCTCCATATATACTTTCATCATGAATGGAATGATTCTCTTCTTCTTCTTCCTCATCGCAAAATTCTTCAGATGTATTTTTGTCATGAGCAGAATGCTCCTTTGGTTCTTCTTTGATGTGGAGGTCTAGCGGATTGAGAGGTTGAGCATATTCGCCCATATTGGCTAGAATTTGGGTGAATTCATCCTCTTGTAATGGATTTTGAAATGGGCTCTCTTCACATTGCTCTATCTCTTCCTCCGCCTGCCCAGACTGCTCGGTCTCTTCCTCTATTTCTCCTTCCTCATTTTCCTCCAACTCTTTCTCATTCTCCTCTCCTTCCAACTGTGGGGGTTTCTCATCACCTGAATCTTGTATCTCCATCAATTGGCTAGTATTCCCTTGGGAATTTTCCATCCTCCCTTTTATCCATGCCAATCTAACGGATTTCCTCCGTTTCAATGGTATATTCAATGTACTGATAGCATGTTTTCATTTTGGGGCTGGAAGAGCCAGTCCCCTGTCCATCATGACAATTAGCTCTTCCCAACTACTTTGTTGATGAGCAAGACTATAGCTAACTACTAGTCGTATCAACCCATGGTGACTTACTACCGATTCTACGTTTCGTGATTTTTTCATGCTTCGGGCAACAACATGTAGTAAAGAATTTAAAAATGTAGGAAAATTCACAGAGCATTTCTGTTTTAATACGACTAAAAGTTTAAAGTGGCGTGGTCTTACCACATCTTTCCTGCCTTCACAGGTGATGTAGCTCTTGATGATCTTTGCCAATTCTACCCATGACTCTCCTAATGCTGTTGGTAGAACTCCCTTTCCTCTTACAGTCAGGTCTTGGCCTTCATCTTGGAATATTTTTATGAGTTTTCGTAATCTCTCCTTCTTTAGAGTCCACACAGGTCTAGTGGTTGGTATTCCCGAGACCTCTACAAATATGTCATTGGTGACTGCTATGCATCTCCCTCTTACCTTGGAGTGATATTCTTGCAAGTTCTATAAGAATTCTATTGCTACAGTCTTGTTGGATTCTTGTAAACGATTGAGATAAACTATCCATCCTGCCCTTGTTAGGATTTCCTGTGCAGCATCAAAAACTATCAATACCTGTGGTTCTCTCCAAATTGATCTTCCTCGCATGCTTTAGCACACTGTAAAAACATAGAGATGGAAATGGAATAGCAGGTTGCTCAAACTGTTAGAAAATACAGAGAAAATGATGAAACAACAAGCTCATAAAAATATCGAGTCACTTACTAATTGCTTGCAGAGCATAATACGGAAATAGCTTAGGAACAACAAGCCATGAAAATTGGAAAACAATATACCATTAGGCCTTGCTACTCCCAAGTGAAAATTCTCCGAATAATAGTCTGACACGTATACCAACAAATTATGATGTCACCTGCTTCCCCCCTGCAATGTGATAGGCCATCCTCGGCCATCAAATGAGGGAGCGGCGTGCTGAACTGCCATGGTATAGAGTCATAAAGGAACAACGTATACCGAAATGCCATGTTTACAAAAGGAGCAGGTTGCTGAAATCAAGGTGTATAATAGAATCGCTTAATAAATAAGAGAATGCCATGATATGATGCGAGGTTGGGAGGATAGGACAACTAACATGCACAAAAAGTCTGATGCGGTCATTATCAACTTTTTCCATCATGATTGGTTGTAATAGATTTTCATGTGTTTAAAGGTTCGGGGAAGTTATATACATAATCTCATTTGACCTATTACAAAGGTATAAGACAAAGAAGGGTCTTGATAATTGCTATTGGTGTATAAGGAATGTGACTTCAATACCATCAACAGAGCTCTGTTGCCCATAGGTGTCCATAACCTTGATAGAGTTGTTTGTTTCACCCATGGAACCATGATCCTTTGTGTATGCTTAGGAAGTGCTATGCAATGTCAAAATGGAGGTCATTATGCTCGCTTGGTAACCAAATAAACCATAATTCCATTCACCAGGAAGGAGTGAAAGGTGGGCAGGCTGGCTCGTGATGAGATATCCTGTTCCAAGGACTCTTTATTTTTTCTGATGTGCCTCTTGGATCATATCCCTAGTGTGGCGACCATAGTGGGAATGCAACTTCACTTTCTTCCTTATGATCATGGTAGGCTGGCTCTTGATGAGACCCCCTATCCTTCATTTGAAAACCCATATTAACAGATCATATAAACATTTTTCTCTTTTTTCTCTTTTATAAATTACTTTCCTATTTATACACAAAGGGTGGTTCAACACTCCTTAAGAGTAGGGATGGTGGAAGAAGTCTTAACATCTCAATAGAAAAATATACCCTTTGTTCTTATTCCTTAATAATGATCAAATAAGATTATGGGAAATTAAAAAGAACCACCATGATAAAGGTAACCAATCATATCAGTATTAGTAGAATAATGACAGCAAAGTGATGAATAATTGTGTCCTTTCCTCTTTCCTCCTATCAATTCAAGCAATTTCTTTTAAAAAATAGCGATTTTATGTAATTTGATGATTTTAGTATGCTTTAGTTTTGTATCCATTGCATAAGTGTATAGTTGTGCTCCAAATCACAAAAAAGACTCGAAATTGTTGTATATTGAGAGGAACAATAGCTATCCTTTAATTGGAACAGCAAGGAGAACAAACATAAGTAAAAGGAATACAAAAATGTTGTCCTTTCAAAAAGGAACAGTAGAAAACACAAGTGTTGTTCCTTCAGAAAAGGAACAATAGAAAATAAGTGTTGTTCCTTTGAAAAAGGAACAACAAAAATGAAAGTGGAAAAGGAACAGCCAAAATGAAAGTGTTGTTCCTTTGGAAAAAGGAACAGCAAAAACCAGAAGTGTTGTTCCTTCGGAAAAGGAATAGCAAAATGAAAGTGTTGTTCCTTCGGAAAAGGAACAACAGAAAAACAAAAGTGTTGTTCCTTTAGAAAAGGAACAACAAAACCGAAAGTGTTTTTCCTTTAGAAAAGGAACAACAGAAAAACAAAAAGTGTTGTTCCTTTGGAAAAGGAACAGCAAAAACGACAGTGTTGTTCCTTCGGAAAAGGAACAACAGAAAAAAGCAAGTATTGTTCCTTTGGAAAAAGGAACAGCAAAACAGTGAAAATGATGTTCCTTTTGAAAGGAACAATAGAATGCAAAAGTGTTGTTCCTTCAAAAAGGAACAACAAAAACAATGGAATTGTTGTTCCTTCGAAAAGGAACAACAAAATGCAAACACAAAAAATATGTACAGAGAATAATTTATGCTAACAAAACAAAGGAATTATGTACAGAGTGTAAGAATAGTTGAATCACTTATTGAACCAGAGGTGAGGAATATTTTTCTTCCTCCACCAAAATTTGCATGTCAGAGTCTTCGCGGAGTTGCTGGTAGAAGGATTCCTGAGTAAGTCATTTGTGGTATAGTTGAACTCGGTGGTTGTTTGCCTTAAAGGTATGTCCAGATCCGTCAATGGTGGTTAGAGTAAGGGTGCCATTGTCATGTACCTTCTATATTTAATATGACCCCAGCAAACAAATCTGAAGCTTCCCGGGAAAATCCTGAAACCTGGAATCGTATAGGAGCGCCCAATCTCCTTCGTGGAAGACTTTCTTTTTAATCAGAGCATCATGCCATTTAGCTCACTGTTGTTGGATCAATGTAGTGTGTTGAAGGGCAGAGAGCCTGATTTCATCTAGATTATTGATCTTCTGTAATCTATTAATATGTGCCTTATTTAGATCTAGACCGACTTCTTGTGTTGTTCGCAGTGTTTGTATCTCGAATTCTATTGGAAAGATGGTCTCCTTTCCAAACACCAGTTGGTATGGTGAATAGCCAGTAGTGCTTCTCCATGTTGTTCTATAGGCCCACAAGGCTTCTGGTAATATTGCATCCCAATCGCGTCTATGTGACAGAATGGTTTTTGTTAAGATTGCTTCTATTATTTTATTGTTGCTTTCTACTTGACCATTTGCCTGTGGGTGGTATGGAGTAGTAATTTTATGCTGGATATAATAGTTTTTTAGTGTTGCAGCAAGCTTGTTACCAGCAAACTGTGGTCCACCATCTTTAATTATATCTCTTGGGAGCCCATATCGCACAAATATATGGAACAAGAACTGTATGACAGAATCCTCTGTAGCTCTCGACAATGCCTCTGCTTCAACCCATTTGGTGACATATTCTGTTGCTACCAACATATATGTTTTCTAGTTTGATAATGGGTTAATTGGACCAACAAAATCGAGGGCCCATCGCTCAAATGCTTCAATAACTAGTTGTGGGTTCAAGGGCATTTCGTCGAACTATCTAGGGCGTCCTGCTCTTTGGCACCTGTCACAAGCTTGAGTGAACTTCTTTGCATCTTTGAAGATTGTAGGCCAATAATACCCTATTTGTAGCACCTTGTGTCCAGTTCTTTGATAGGTGAAATGTCTGCCACATGGTCTGTTGTGACAAGCTTTCAAAATATCAAAAATTTCATCTTCACAGATGCATCTCTTGATGTGCATATCTTCCCCTGTATGGAACAGGTAGCCCCAATCCAAGAAAATCAAGTACTTCGCTGGACAATCTATTTTCGTTCATTGGGAGTCAGATGTTTTGGTAATTTGCCTACTACTAAATAATTTGCAACATCAGCATACCGAGGTGTTTTAACAGTGACAACAAACAAATGATCATCTAGAAATTGATCTTCAACTGCTACTGCATCCACTAGTTTTGGCATTCACGAGAGAAAGTCAGCTATAGGATTTTCTTTTCTAGGTCGGTCCTTTATTGTGATATCGAATTCCTGCAATAAAATCAAGTATTTAGTTACTCTACCATTTGTGATTGGTTTATTTGCTAATTTTTTTATGGAAGAGTGATCTGTATACAAGATAATAGGATATCCAGTAATATAATGCCTGAATTTATTGACAGCATGTATTACAGCCAAAAATTCCTTTATGGTAATAGCATAGTTCAATTCAGCAGGAGATAAATTCTTGCTAGTATAATAAATTTCATATGGTTTTTTATCTTCTTCCTACCCAAGGACTGCTCCAATGGTTGTATCTGAAGCTTCTGATGAAATTTGAAATGGCAGGTCCCAAATTGGACCTCTAAGGACTAGGGATGTTGACACAAGATTTTTTAGATCCTGGAAAGCATGCTCGCATTTTTCTGTCAAAATAAAGTCAACATTACTTATCAGTGCATATAGGGGTGCAACAATATGAGAAAAATGTTCTATAAATATTCTATAATAACCAGAAAATCCAAGAAAACTACATACCTCTGTCTGAGTGGTAGGAGTGGGAATTAGCAAAATTATTTGGATTTTGGTCGGTTCTACCTGTATTCTAGCTACTGAGATATAATGGCCTAACATAAGTCCTTATGTCATCATCATATAGCTTTTTTCATGGCTCAAGCAAAGCCTGGTGGCAATGCAACGCTGCAACATTTTTTCTAGTGTGTCCAATGCTGGGTCAAAATGATCTCCGTATGGTGTTAAATCATCCATGTATACTTCGAGCCCTTCATTTATTAAATCTTAAAAGATGCTGAGGATAGCCATTTTAAATGTGGCAGGGGCATTGCATAGGCCAAAAGGTAGAACTCTGCAGGAAAATGTTCCCCAAGGACAAGTAAAAGTGGTTTTGCCTTGGTCTTCAGGGGCAATCTAAATCTGATTATATCCACTGAAGCCATCTAAGAAAGAAAAGAATTTCTTTCCTGCCAAAGTGTCTAATACTTGGTCAATGAATGGAAGGGGAAAGTGGTATTTTTGTGTTGCTTTATTTAGTTCTCTATAATCTAGACAAATCCTCCACTTTCCATTCTTCTTTGGCACCACAACAAGTGGAGAGACCCATTTACTATCGGAGATAGGGTAGATGAAGTTCACATCTAAAATTTTTTGAAGTTAAGCTTTTACAATGTCTTTTAGATGAGGGTTAAGTTTCCTTTGTGGTTGGAGAACATGTCTTGCATCCTTCTCTATGTAAATGTGGTGTGTACATAACTGGGAATCAATTCCTTTCATGTCAGGGTAGTCCCATGCAAATGCTTCTTTGTATTTCCTTAGTAGTTGGATCAGCGTCTCTTCTTGTTCGGAAGTCAGGTTGGCATTAATGTTTAAAGTCTTTCCTGGCTCAATTTCTACAGTTTTTCTATTTGAGACAAAGGTACTAGGTATTGTTTGATCGTGAGTGTCTTTGAGAGGATCTTCTTCTAATTCATTATCCAATGTTGCTTATATCATGTGACATTGTATGTGGGATCTAGATTTAGCTTAGCTAATAAAATTGTTAATGGCATCATTTTTTGTTTGGTCTTTGAAATCGAGGGCATCTTCTATGGTTAATGGAGATCTAATATTTTTGGTGAGGTATGATACAGGATGTTTGTTAGTTTTTATTATTGTGACACTTGGCTGGGCTGGAGGATATAAAGCTAGATTCTTCATATTAGCCCCCCTAGTTATGGTCATATTACCTTGTCGGCATCCAATATAAGCATCAACAGTTGCAAGCCAAGGTTTGCCTAAAATAAATGGATGTCCATCAAGTTGGTTTTTGGGGTTTATAATTAGAAAATCAGCAGGACACTCCCAAGAATCAATGGATATCATGACATCATGCAGTGTGCCCTTTGGCCTAACCACAGATTGGCCAGCCAGTTCTAATAAAGTGGAAGTCGGTTCTACTGATGTAATGCCCAATTTTTGACAAGTGGCGGTTATTAAGATTTTGATTGCAGCTCCTAGATCAACTAAGGAATTTGAGAAGGTTTGTCCATTGATTTGTACTGTTACTATTGGATTTCCTGGGTCTTCATATTTAACAAGTGTTTCTTTCCCTGATAATAGATTGGATAAGGTACCAACTACTTGGAATTTTGGGTTATTTGTTATTTTCCTCCTTGGTTTTTTTATACATAGCTCTTTGATGGTTTTTACATATATTGGGATGTCTTGGATGGCTTGGAGGAATGGGATTTTTATGTACAAATTTTTTAGTTCTCCCAGAATGTCAAAATCATGATGTTGTATAGGTCGAGGTATAATTAATTGTTCTAGGAATAGGGGAAAAGATGTGGTTGCTTGATCATGAATTTGTTGTCTGGTCACATCCTCTTCATGTGGTGGTTGTTCTATAGGTAACTAATTTTCAACTTGAGTAGTTTTATTTCCTCTATTTCTATAATGTGCCCAGATCTTAAGTGAAGATCATTACACACTCTTAGATCGGTTCCTATCTATGGTGTTTCAATTATTTGAATGGATTGGACTGGTCTATTATTCGGATTAGGGTTGGGTTGGGCTGGGAGTTGTGGTCTTAAGTTAGATTGGGAGTTTTTTTTTAATGCTGACAATGTAGGTTAAGGCAGCAGAATGATTCCTACTAGCTGATTCATTGGTCTTTGCCAATTTGTCTGCCAGGCTTGACTCTGTGAAGTAGGAGGGGACCATTGTTCTGGATATACGTGGTTTTGCCATGGTGCTAAAGAAGGAAATGGTTGCTGTGACCAATTCGAGAAGAGAGGTTGATTTTTCCATATTGTATTATAATTTTTAGCATGATATTGTGGAGGTTGGAAAGAAGAAGCTAGATCTGGGAACATACCTGATTGTCATGGCTGCCATTGATGGCGTTGATTGAATAGTTACACTGGTTCAAGCTCTTCTTCTGCTTCCTTGTATACTTCTTTAAATCCAGCAAGTGAGGGACAGCTCTCTGTAGAGTGGTCTTTTGTACAAACGGTGTAAACTTGGATTGCATCTAATGGACACTCCTTGTGGCTGCATTTCTTTCTACATCTGGGACAGAAGATTGCCAAATTATGTTTTACCTCTGCTTGCTATTGTTTGGCCTACATAATATCAAGTTGTGTTGTCAGTGTCCCCAATATGTTAGTTTTAAAATTTTCTAATAAATTTCCAACTTCTACATGAGTTACTCCCTCTGCAGAGATCTTGTTGTCTCTTGTAAACTTGTCATGTTCCACTGGTTTTAGTCTTCTGCTGCCTCTCAAGCTCCTGATACATAAATCAATAATGTCAACAAAATTTTCCTGATAAATATCTCCTTTTCCCATAATATTTAGTGTTTCAATCCATTGTTCCTTCATTCCCCTAGTTAATGTTGTTTTTAATACATTATCAGGGAAGGGTAATGATGCATAAGGAGATCTTTGAATATTATACTGGAAACGTTCAACATATTATTCTAATGTTTCATTTGGTCTAGCTACCATCTCAAATATCTCATCTTTTAATTCTCGAGACCTGCAATAGTCCTAATATTTCTTTAGAAAAACCTCTTTAATTTGATCCCAATTGTTTATAACACCACCACCCAATCCCATAAACCATCTTAAAGTAGCCCCTTTTAATGTAGAGGGGAACAATTTCAATTTCTGTGGATTGGTGGTATAGTCATATCCTCTACACAGCACATCAAATTCAAATAAGAATGAATCCAGATCTTTTGATGTAAGGCCATGGAATGTAGGGATATGCTGGAGAGGAATTGCTTTCATAGGTGCATTAGCTGCAGTATCCACAATGGGGTATTGCAGTGTAGAGGTTTGGGTGTTTCGCTGGTTCTGGGCCATTTGGTCAAATATATGCCAATAACCTTCTGGGATATCTAGGAGGGTATTCTTAGGTTGTCGAGGGGAAATGGATTTCACAGGAATGGCCTTAACAACACTTCCTTTATCTGGGATGATGAGAGTGCCTAATGTCTAGGGGGATTATGGTTCTTGAGGTTCTTCAACTTTGTTATAAATGATTTTTGCAGCACTTCCCTTATCTGGGCTACTTAATGGCTGAATTATCCCAAGAGGAGATCTTGGTTCTTCAATTTCTCATGTTTCTCCTCTCCCTTCACAAAGGCTACTAAGGTTCCCTTCTTGCAATGATTTTGGGCTAGAATTCTCAATTTCATGAAAATATTGCTCTTCGGTTTTACTATGCACCTCAGCAAAGGCTACAGATGGTGATCCTATGGCCTGAAGGGAACTGGTAGGTTGTCTAGAAGCAACTTTTCTAGGTCCTACTCAAGGTTGAGATTTTGCTTTCTTAAGGATTTCGTCTATAAAGGTCGATCAGCCAAGGGTCACCGGCCCCATAGCTTTGTCAGATCCGGGTAGGGGTTTAGGATTCTTTTTATGCTTTTTCTACTTAGTCATGCACACAAATCAAACGCTAATTTCTACCCAAAAACAACAACAAGTTTGCAGGAAAGTGGGCAGTGGAGCAGGGTTATTACATGCTCCGTACATGGGTTCTTACCTTCCATTTTTAAAACCCAATTCTCTCCTAGCAGGTTCTTACATCACTCTGGAAAGGAAACAAATGGCTACACTCTTCCCCGGCAATAGTTCCAAAAAATTGAGCAGTAAAAAGGGTCTCTTTCACCTCTATTTACCTTAGATTAACTTATCAATCCGAGAATGATTTGTTATCTCAAAGATTGTACTCAGTTTGAGGTGGTCATTTTTCAGAGTAATGCTAGTAGTATAGTGCTCTAAATACAAGAGTAAACGAATGCTTGAAATAATATCTACCTACAGAACTTTAAAAATCAAATCATGCACTCAACAATTTATCAGTCAAGGGTATAGTAATGGTAACTCATCCCTCTGTAAACTGATGTAATTAAAGACATTCAAGGAAAATATCATCAATCTGGGAGCTAGAGAACAAATGTCAACGCTCACCACAGTCTCAGATTGTTTTGCACACCAAAGAAATGATAATACAAATGATAGGAAATGGAATAGCAACTAGTCTTATAAACAAGATTGAACAGCAAAACCTTAGTCTACGAAAATGAATGCAACAATTGTATCTTATAGGAATTAGATATCAATCTTTACTCTAAAGATAAATTGGACAGGAACAGAAATAGAATGGCAATGAATAGAGATGAAATATGGAACATCAACTAGAGTCAAACATAAATGTACAGTGAATCAGAGAAAATATCACGCACGACACGCTTAATATCTAGAAGAAACAATAATCTGACTTCGATACAACAAGTATAAATCTCAGTTATAAAGAATAACGATTGTAATTCATAATGGAACGACAACGCGAGTTGAGCAACAATCACGATTAAGTGTAAACCGTAGATAAATATAGTAATACCAACTTATGAATGTTACAACATGGTTACTTGGTAATTGAACAGAAATAGCATTCAGTGATGTTATATCTATGGTTAAAGGAACAACCATGCGTTACAAAGTCAGAATGATCAACACAACATTCATATCATAGGGAAAAACATTACTAAGTTGAGCATAAACAAAATATAACAGAACCGTGATGTAAAATAGAAAAACACATCAGATTACCGAACAGAGGTAATAATGAAAACCACACATGAATTAGAAATAATGGTACAGGAACAAGTGTTCCATGAGGGCCAGGCCCTTAGCCTCCACAGACACACTGCTTGAGATTACTCCAGAATCAAATATGGAACGACAAAAAGATTTATATTAAAACATCAAAACAGAGTTACAGTGGATCACTCTTCAACGAGAGTCGATGATCAAAGTTTCAAATACAAAGGAGAATTGCATAAAAATAACAAGTCATCCCCCGGGCTAGTAGTGTCGCCCCTTCTTATAACAGCCAAGCAAAGATATCAATGATGCAAAAATCATTAAGATAGCGATCCCTCATGATCAAAGGATCTTGAGGGATTCACCAGACTCTTAATTCCCAATTATCCTCTTGTTCTCTTGGGTCGATTTGATATCCCCTTTTCCCTTTGTTGGCTGATACGCTCCAATTTAGATCGCCTTGTTTGCATGCGGTTCCCTGCTAAAGGGACAACAGTTAACTTTGTCTTGTCTTTTCCTTTGGGACGACAATCTTCGGTTTTCTCCTTTTCCTGCATAAGAAAAGGGCAATTATTAATTGTTTTGCATTGCATACAAATCTGATAGATTTTGTCATAATTTCTTATTATCTACCTAGTTCATGACGCAAAGAGGTTATGAGTTTTAAAGAAAAGATGACAAAATAAATGATAATAATGTACCTTCTTCAGTAGTTAATGCCAAGTCCCCATATAAATGTATCAAATTTTTGACACCACATCCTTGGTGACTATTTTAACCCATACAAAGTCTTCTTTAACTTGCATACCATTTCTTTCTTACCCTTCACTACAAAAGCTTCAGGTTGCTTCATGTAGATCTCCTCTTCTAGATCCATGTGAAGAAATGATGTCTTCACATCCATCTGTTCTACCTCAAAATAAAAAGCAGAAGCAACAGATAAAAGTAATCTAATAGAAGATACCTTGGCAATAGGAGAAAAAATATCACCAAAATTAATTACTGGCACCTAGGAATAACCTTTTTCTACTAACCGAGCTTTGTATTTCTCCACCTTTCCTTCTACATTTGTCTTCTTCTCGAACACCCATTTGTTGTCAATAGGTTTCTTTCCAACTGGCAACTCCACCAGATACCAAGCCTCATTTTTGTGCAAATGACATTTCATCAACCATGGCCTCTTTCCACAATTTTCCATCCTCTGAATCTACTGCTTCCCTCACATTTTTGGGATCATCATCAGTAATAGATAAATCAAAATTTAGACAGAAAGCAGATGGACTATACCTTTCTGGCTGCCTTCTTTCTCGAACGGATCTTCTCACACCCGGAGTTTGTGGCTCTTCATCTTCTGATTCCTCCTCTGCTATAGAGTCTGACTCTTCCTCCTTAAGCTCAAACTCTATCTTCTCAGGTTCGTTTGGTTGGACTTCGTGTTTAATAACATCTTTCACCTCTCTAAACACCACATCTCGGTTGTACACAAACCTCCTTGTTACTGGGTTCCAAAGCTTATAACGCTTTAAACCATCCTTATACCTAATAAAGATGCACTTTTTAGATTTACTATCCAACTTGGTTATTTTCTCCTTTGGAACATGTACATATGCATCACATCCAAATACCTTCGTATGTGAAAGAGAGGGTTTCTTACCAGTCCATAAATCTTGTTGAGTCTTATCCTCCAATGCTGATGAAGGAGGTCTATTGACCAGGTAACATGCTATCTGCACCGCCTCTACCCAAAATTCCTATCCTAACTAGGCATCACTGAGCATGCTTCTTGCCCTTCCTTTTTCATTCTTTCTACAACTCCATTTTTCTTAGGTGTGTATGGAGTAGTCTTCTGCAGTGCTATACCACACTTCTTACAAAATTCTTCAAATTCCTTGCTGCAAAACTCTCCACCATTATTTGTCCTCAACACCTTTATCTTCTTCTCTATCTGGTTTTCCACCTGAGCCTTAAATTCTTTAAACATGTCAAAGACTTCAGATTTCTTCTTAAGGAAATATATCCATGTATTCCTTGCGAAGTCATCTATAAATGATACATAGTACACAAACTTACCGAGTGATGGAAGCTTCACAGGTCTAAACACATCACTGTGCACAAGTTCTAATATATGTTTCGGCCTTTTACTACCAGAGGGGAAACTCACCCGATTCTGATTCCCATATACACAATTTTCATAGAAATCAAAATCCAGAGAGCTATTACTCATACCATCTACCACACCTTTACCATGAAGTATTTGAAGGCCCCTCTCTCTAATATGTCCAAGCCTTTGATGCCACAACATGGTGTTCTCTCGAGAGACAACTAGATTTTCTGCTCCACTTTCAGGAACCACAGAACTATTGCACCCATCTACAATAGTGCTACCTTGAAGCTTGTAAAGAGTTCCAATTTGGTCTCCCTACATCAATACCAGTGCCCCCCAAACCATCTTGCAAGTATCCTTCCCGAACACTGTTTTTACACTTGGATCATCTAGCTTGCTTACATAAATCGAATTTCTACCTAATGTAGGAATATGCAACACACCCAGAAGTGTTCTAACCCTTCCACCTTGCAACTTCAACTTTAATTTTCCACGACCAACGATTCTAGCCTTCCTGTCATCCCCCAAGAAGACATCACCACCATCATATTTCTCATACTCACAGAACCACTCTCTATGGGGAGTGAAGTGAAAGGATGCACCTGAGTCAATCAACCATGCCTCATGATCTACATGTGTAATTGAAGAAGCCAAGTACACATCCCAACCTTCATCTGAGGTGGTTTTCGCCTCTACAAAAGGAGCATCATCAAATCCCTTTCCTTTATCAGGAGCTTTAGATTTATAGTCCCTTTTGTAGTGCCCTTCCTTTCCACATTTCCAGCACACCACCTTTACAAGTTTTCCTGGAGATTTATATCTCCTTATAGATTTAGACCACCCACTCGATGACTTAATTTTTTTTATGTTCTAGGATTGTCCTCGTACAAACAAGGCATCACCATTCTGGCTCTCCATATTTTTCCGTCTCATTTCCTCTGTCAGCAAGGATGAGACTATTTCATCAAACTACAAGGTAGTTGCATTGCTACCTATTGCAATAATCAGACTATCCCATGAATCTAGTAGAGAACACAACAAATTGATGCACTTATCTTCATCGGAAATTTTAATATCAACAAATAATAACTAACTTACCACAGTATTAAATGCGTTCAGATGCTCTATCACTGAGCCTTCGTCTTTCATCCTCAGGTTATACAACGTTTTTTGTAGGAACAACTTATTCACCAAAGACTTAGATTGGTACAAAGTCCCTAACTTGTCCCACAAATCCTTCCTTCTAGCTTCCCCTGATACATTCAGCAATACTGAATCTGAGACACGCAATCATATTGTTCTCTTTGCCTTCCAATCCAACTTCTTCCATTCTTCATCGAACATTCCTATTGGTTTAGTACCTGGATCTAGTGTGATCCACTGATCTTTATCCACCAATAAATGTTCCATCTTGAGTTTCCATAACTCAAAACTCCGACAATTAAATTTCTGGACCTCTATCTTTCCACTGCTCGCCATCTTCTTTCACCACCAGAATCGATCGACAGATCTCCCACTGAACAGGGTCTACCATGGGCCCAAGCGAAACCCCTTAGCAGCAAAGGTGTCCCCTTGAAGCCAAAACGACTCTCATACCAAATGTAGGTTTGAACCCCCTACAAAAATTGATTGCATACAAATTCTAAAATGTATAAAATAAACAATGTGAGAGCATAACACATAAAACACATATACACAGAGATTTTCCCCTGGATCCCAAAACCGGGATTACCAACTTGATTTTTCATTATGTTCCTTCCAATGTTACAATACATATTTATACATGCCAAAGCATCCAGTACCATGGATCGAAACCATCACGTCGAAAACCATGGAATGAAAACCATAACATCCAAAACCATGTGCTAAAAACATGCACAAAACCATAGGTAGGTCTGCCCAACCTAATATATGGTCCAAAAAACAAATTTTTGCTATCCGCTACCCCGGATCCCATAGACAGGGGTTAGCTGCACCCCTCAAACCCCCCATGACCCCACCACTACACAATCCGTGCAACGAAGGTGACGCTATGCCCCCCATCTAACGCTCTGGTTAACTACATGGGCTAGTCATGGAAAGAATATAACACAATCCAACAGGAAATTCCTCTACTGTAATTCATCAAATGACAAATTGTACACATCCATCATCGGATCATCATCAAGGAGAACAACCTCTCCTTGCTCACTTAGGATTGGTTTTGATACTCGAGGTGATGGAGACTAAGGGGGGCCTTGTAATGCTTTCAACATGAGGTCGGTATCTTTGTCCTATGGCGGTTGTACCAACTTCATGTCCATCTCTTCAACCATTTACTCAATATATTGAGCAAGTTCCTAATCCTACAACTGCTCACCATCTTCTCATCTGCTGGATATTCTGACTCTTCTACTCATATTGGTGCATTTTTCTCTATGATCACGCCTTTCCCTTCTTCTTGTCCTCGTTTTTGCTTCTCTTCCCTCTCTCACCTTCTTAGATCCTACTCTTCTTTCAACTTCTTCTATGTTTCCTACAACTTCCTTCCTACTACCTCCAACCTTTTCTTCTCTCTCTTGATGTGCTCTGCTCTCTTTATGCATTATTGCCTCTTTTCCTCCACTACCAAAGTTGATTTCTCAATGAGAGGATCTTCTTTGAACTTGTAGCTTTGCTCAACCTCTACATTCTCGGAAATCTTCCTCTTGCCTTTGTCCTACATCGTTTTTTTCTCACTATTGACATTGTTGTTTCTTCTTGTGGTGTTGCTTCCTGTACGGAATATTTTCATTATATAGCCATGCTGATAGATTCATTAAGCTTAGAGGAGTTGTAACAATACCTCCAAGTATCTTCCTCTGCCTAATGAAATATCCCGTGGATCTTGGATAATACACTTTCACACAGTGGTTCTAGAAAATACATTGGAGATCATACGTATTGTAATATTTGGTTCCAAACTCAACTTTTCTAATTCCTTGGCCTCTACATCCTCATCCTTCAAACTCTTGATATCGTACAATCCAATCCGCAAAGGAAGAGGAGGCCATGGTGCTTTCTTCCTCCTATGTAGTCTCGCTGATAACCCTGTGGAGATGTGATATGAAGCCTTTTGCATGACCAGCTTATCCGTGGAAAACCTTAGTAGCACATGCGGAAACTTTTCTCTGCAAAACATCCTAATGAAAGTGCCACTGGGACAGGCATACCAATCTACAATGTTATGTAATACCTCCATTGCTTCTTGGGACATGCAAGGTGGATCTTGCTCTAAGATCAACTTGTAAACTATGATGATGAAATGATTAAATAACCTCACCATGACTACTCGGTAGCTACACTTAGAAAGCAACATGAAATAAAATGTTCATAGTAGTCTCTGATGGTGTCCATGTCCAACCCATGAGAGGAAACTAATGTTGGGAAAGGATTTCATCAAGTAGGTATGTAGACATATAGAATCTCAGTTTCTCATCCTTGGGAAGATTTTGGGAATTAGTCACATGAACTTTTAGCTGAAGAGACAATAAATTGGACAAGTTGAATGGCCTTCCATCATTCACCAATTGGTCCAATAAAACCAACTAATTATATAGAAAGGCCTCCATTCTCTCTTAACCATACAATCAGAATGGAAATATGATCAAGAGTTGGTAGTCCTTTGTGAGTGAGTTAGTCTTCTAAGAATGATTGTGTGTTGACTTCAACTTCGACGGCTCTTTCACCCAAGACTTTATTATGTATCTAGTGTTCACATTCTTTTTTGGGGCATATAAAAGTGCATCCTTTTGATTCACTGACCATGGTAATGATATATCTGATGATATTTTTACATCCTAAAGGTAGCAATTTGTGTTCCACTAGAACTACTCAATGTCATCATCATGAGATTGGTATATGAGTTAATCAAGTGAATGATGCCCACACATTGGAAGGCAGGGTACCTGCATGCGACATTACATAAGCCTAAATTATGGTTTTTGACTTTGACCTGCCCATGTTATAGATCTTCCTTGAAGTTGCCTACAAAGATGTCCTTGATTTCCTGCCATGTTATGTTGATGCCCTTCTCTATGAACACTTGTGTGTATGCATAGATAGGAAATTTCCTTTACACGTGTTAAACTACATCCCCAATGCTGCTCTCGACAACATCCTTTGATGCATATTTCTTGGAAACCTAGTTACATGTACTGCTGAAGAGCTACTTAACAACTGTTGTACCTAGAGACAAAGAGGACCCTCACGACATGCAAATGTAAGCTTCATACCAAAAGCACTTCAAGAACAGACCAAGCAACAAATTGGGCATCTGCTGAGAATGATTGCACAATTCTGGGTTTCAGGGGTGAGGGTTAGTCAACTCGCTCTGTGTATTATGTAATCCCAGTTGTCAATGGGGAGGTGAAGGTGACTAGAACTACATGATGAATAGTTCAATATTGCTTGTGCTCACTGGGACTGTGCATTGCGTAATCTGAGTGGCCAAGTCTTCGGGATTGGCTCTTGGAATTGCGTAGTGCATGGTTGGATCTAGTCTTTGGCAACCCCTACATAATTCCTAGAGCCAAAGCAGATCTTTGAGACCTAAAAATGCTCAATGCATGCCCAAAAGAGCTAGATTCGAGCCAAGGAAACCCAGATCTGCCAAAGGGCAACATGAAAACAAGCATATCTGAAAGTGTAAGTCATGGTTGGTGAATGTTTGAGTGAAGTATGCTACATAGAATCAAAACAAGTGTAGGCATCAATCAAACTGAAGAAAAATGAATCTCATGAAGGGAGTCACTACAATGATGACTATCAATGAAAAAACTTGGTTATGCATGTGACACTTAGGAAAGGCAATGAAAAAATTAAAACAACACTTCTACAAGCTAAAAAAAATCCTAACACCAACAGTTGCTCAATAAATAAGTAAAAAAAGTACTCTAACAAGCCAAGGAAACAAAGGGGATAGAAAAAGAAGTAAAAGACTAGAAAAACAAGACTTACCCGAGAAAGCTACGAGGATTGTGCTGAAGGTTCCTACACCTCCTTATGAATTCTCCAAGATTCAATGTGTAAATGAGATTTGGTAGTGACCATTAAAAAGATCTTAATTATTTAGGGTTTATGACATGAAGGCCAAAAATCTAGGAAAAAGTGACACATGGCAATAGTTTCCAAAAATAACTCAAATGTAACTCTAACTACTAAAAATAGATGGGAAATTATTCAGGGAATGCTTCTATGAAATTCCTAGGATGACTGGCTCCTAGGATGCCTCTCATGCTCTGTGAAATTTCCCAGCTAAAGGTAGGCTACCAACTGGGTCTGTGTAATTCTGGAGCAAAAGCTCACTGTGGGCTTGAAATGCACATTTCTTGAGAGAAAGGTTGGTTGTGCTCTAGGATTGGCAGGTCAATAAGGCAAGGCTAGAACCATATTGAAACCAAGTCAAGAGGTGAGCTTGTGGTTAGACGGCAACCAAGTAAGAAAACACAAGCTATAAAGAAAAAGAGAAAACTAAATGAAATCGCAAGTACCTGGGTCAGTGTGAGATAAGTTGTTGGGATTTTAGTAGGGAGGATCCAAAATGAAGCATAGAAAAAAATTTGGAGGGTGGTTGTAGCCTTCGATTCTTTGATTCCCATGGTTCCTTCACTAGCTTGAGTTAAATATCGAGTCCCTATTATTCTCTACATTGGTCAGCACAGATACCAAGCCAATTCAGTTGAGTTGTTTCGATTGGGGATGAGGGGTACATCGATGTATAAGTAATACAAAATTCCATAGTTTTAGTTTCATCTATGGTGTTTCTCTTATACTAGCAGGCCTAGACAGTACCTAAGTGGAGTCACTTCAAGATCACAAGCATCGCTCAATTGCCAGCGAGCCTAGACAGTACCCCAAAATAGTTACATCCTTAACTTCCCTCAGTAAGAAGCTTTTCTCTTATTTCACCTTTATTTTATTTTTTCATTTCTAATTTTTCAAAGAACTATGCATAGGTGCTTATTTATTTCATGACGTAGAATATGAATCCTGACATATTAAGAGCATAAGAGGTTGTCTCTTCAGAGAAGGATATTTATATATACCTCTAACATACTTTTTAAGGTTTCCCCCTCACCTCCTGTACTTTACAGAGTTGACAGGGGTTAACTGAGAATAGAAAAATGATTAGAGTAGGTGGTACTAGTTAAAAGTGGACATGTTGTGATTTCACCAAGACTCACTCTAAAATGAACATATTTTCCATCAGGGTATCATCAACTATAGAATGCAAGATATTTAGAAAGAGAGGAAAAATATAGATAACCAAATGTTCATAGTTGTACAAGTCCTATTGTATTTCACCATGCTTGTCTCAAGAAGCCAAACACAGTTTCATGGGAAGCTAATCCTATGGTTTCATAAAAAAACAAACAAGAAAAGGAATAAGTAACATGAAAGAAAAAACTAGTAAGAAAAAAGAAAACAAGAAAAGAAAAACAAATAGGAAAGAAACACTACTCCTATTCCTAAGCTAAACAATGTGTGGGCCTACTCACGTGAAGTGATATTTCCAATGTAGCCACTAGTGCATTGGTTGGCCCATGTGGATGATGACATGATTAACAAGAAATATATTCACGAATACCAACAAACAAGAAGGATAAAGCAATGAAAACCAACACGTTCGAAGTTTGAATGCTTCCATACAAAAGAAAATATTGAAATCACATGAAAGGCACTCTATAGACATATCATGCTATTGTATCACACCACGTGCACATGACAAGCATGCACACACTTTTGATGTTGAAAAATGAGTAAACATGCATAAAGAAGAAGAAAACAAAATTCACAAAAGTGCTTGGTACGTATGACTGCTCCAATGCATGAGTGATAGGATCGTGTGATTCTGGCGAAGGATGTGAAAGATGTATATCAGACTAATTTTCAATGTGAATAAGAGAGTGATCAAGATCCTGAGGTGATTCAACATATCTCTGATAGGAAGTGGAAATAGCCTAATGACTACGATAACCTGGCATAACCATCAACTCATACTCAAGTGCCTCGAAATATCAAGAGAAGGTGAATTAGAATCGTGATCAAATGAATGAGAAAAAAGGTCACGACAACCACGACCAGAAAATTCAAGATGTACCTCAACATTCACATGATATGACGAATCATATAGAGGGCTTGATGAGAAACAAAAATTTCCACCCTTTGATTTCCTAGATATGATAGATGAGAGGTCAAGTGGATTCAAAAAGAAATATTTGTCCTCTTCGCGATCAAAATACGGACTGACATCATGTGTGTTATGTGAACGATCAAAGGTAGGTACATATAGGGATAAATTTTCACAAGGACAATCAGAAGTGGTAAAATCACAGAAGATGTCAGGATAGAGTGGATAAGGTGCAGACAGAAGGAGGTCATCCTTCATTATAGGTTCTTCTTCATGTTGCCACACATACTCATTAATAGTGATAGGGTAGGTTGGAAGCTCAAAAGCAACTCCATCAAAAACTTGATCCTCATCAACATCACATCTGGAATCCAGAATTGATGAACACAACACATCAAAATTCGAAGGGTCAAAGGAAATAGAGGAAAAAGGTAGAGAAATCGAGATCACATTACAACCAACATTCTTGCAGTCCAAATTTGCACAGAAATCCAGAGCAAGTGGGGTGGGACGAGGTGAAAGTTTAATAGGTTGGTTCACAACTTCTCCCACCTCATCCTATGGAGCTAGATTTGTTTGATGGCAAGAGGAGCAAGAGTCACTCATGAAAGCAACCTTGTCCATCTTAGATTTAGAGGCTCTAACACAGAGGTATGTTGGGAGGGGTTTGAATGATTCTAACTCATGTGGATTGTCATATATGTGAATAAGATACTAAAATCTTTCAGACAAAAATTCAAATCAACTTCATCTTCTGGGAATTGAAAAGCGAGATTATGGAAGTGTTGCCAAAATTGTGCAACAGATTCATCAGGTGCTTTATGTAATTCCAATATTTTGTGATTGAGTGCTTTACAGTCAAAATTAAAGAAAGCACAAACTAACTCTCTGATCATGTGATTGAAAGAGTGAATAGAGGTTGCGAGCAATGTGAGACACCACCACTTAATGCACCATCTAAACATGTAAGCGAATAACCCATAGGAAATGTCATTGGAAGGGACTTCATTCTTGTCAAAGAAACCTTAAAATGAAACTCCATGTTTTAACAAATCTATTCTACCTTCACCATCATATTTAATTTGTGAGAAGTCATCAGTGACATCCTTCGACACTTCGAAAAGTTGAGCAAGAGAAAAGCATGTCGAAGTTGAGACGCAATGTAAGTCATGAATGATATGTAGAGATTCAAAACAAAATTTGAGGGCTCATGTTGTCATCTAGCCCTCCTTCTAGAATCAGAAATGTTGATGGTGTTAGACCCACCAACATTTGAGGGGATCTCCCCAGTAAGAAGTCACAACTAGACCTTAGACTATTTGGAGTAGGGGTCCCAGAATTGGGTGGTAATGTAGTTCCCTGACTACAGTAGTGAACAAAGGTAAATATGATGACTTTGGTTGGAAGAAAGTGTGTGGCCTTGGAGTGAGTCAACTGAGATGCATATGGGTTTTAACACACATAGGGGAAAAGGAAGTGTGTCCCTTAGAAGCGTGTAATAGTACACAGCCTAAAAGGAACACATGAGAGGAATGAAATCACAAGCTGCAATGTGGAATAGTCCACAAAACAAAGTGACGTGTTAACCAACAACATGCCTTCAACAAGATTTATACAATTGGATACAAAATGGTTCATAAGAAAATGCATAAGCTAAAAAACATACATTGTTATAGTGACCAGAATATTCGGACTACAATAACAAAATATGCATGAAAATGTGTTGTCTCGGTTATATTATTATGAAGTGAAAGTTCCATCCATACGTACACCATTGACAACCACTAGCCCCAATAGTGGAACATGATAGTCAACATCGTCTACTCCTCCAAATAAGTATAATTTCTCTACGTTGTGGAGAAGCCAAGGCTCATCACAATACTCCCAAGCCTTCTCTAAGCCTAATTCTAGCCAAAAACTTGGCACCCCAAAAGCCTTTACTATGAGTTATGAGGTTCTATATATAAAAAATGGTGGGGTGACCCTTGACATTCCCCTTTGACTCTATGACTACCCTCATGACTCTTCAACTTCCTTACAAATAACTCATTATATTACATAGTCACTCTTCACATTCAATTAGTGACACTTTGAATTTCACTTACGATATATTCACAAATAACATACATTTCCCACATACACCCATGTGGGAAAAAATACGCTAGAGTCATGCTAGAAAGACAAACATTATGACTTAGAAGCTTGGGGAAATACCAACTTGGCAACATCTTCTTGATGATCTTCGGTGACGAAATGATACCAAGCTTGGTATTGTGTTATGGTGTCCCCATATTGTTTGGTGATGTCTTTTTTAAAATGAATTCTTACCTCAATGGCATCTAGGTATATGGTCTTGGAGCCTTTGTCCAGCTCATATTGAAGCATGCATAACATTTTCCTGAGAATGGTTGGACCACCAATGTACATCTGCAATTTTTTTTCACTCAGCTGCAAGTCATTGTTGGTGGCCTATTGCATCAACTTCTCCATGTACTTATCAACCTCCAGCGAGATTTGATTCTTCTCAATGGCTTCAGTGAGGGAACCGATTGAAGGTATCTCGTGTGTCCTCACCATGACATCCAAACTCTTGAACAACTATGTATAGGAATCCTCAATGCTACTGATGAGTGAAGCGAGCTACTCATAGTTCTAGATCAACATCTGGATCTGTGCTTTGTCTAGATCTACCTACGGCTTCATTATCTTGTGCAAGTAAATTGGGGCTCCCTTGTATCTCATTGTCCATTCTTGTATGTGTACAATAACAACATGTATGTCCTTGAGAGTTTGGGAAATATTCATCCACCACTATGGAAAACTATGTAGATGGAAAACTTCCTTGTGCATGGTTACAAATCTATCATAAATTTTCCACATGGTGGTCTCAAGAGTCAATACTTTAACAAGTATCAATTTCCTCATATCTCCCATAGCAGAGCCTGTGGATTGTTCTGCCCACTTCCTGGCCTCTTGCAAGTCCTTTGCCATCTGATCATTCTCTACTAACAAGGACTTGACATTCGAGCTCATGGCTTCTGCATAATCCTCAAAGGGATCATCCATGGTAGCTAGACATTTTCTAACATCTTACAGAATCATCCTTTCCTTCATATGTGTAGGTGACATAGGATCATCCGGGAAGTTATTTATCTGTGCACGTATAGTCCTTTGCTGCAATTCATCAAATGATAGATTGTAGACATACATCACCTGATCATCATCAAGGAGAACAACCTCTCCTTCCTCTCTCAAGAATGGGTTCTAATACTGGAGGTGGTGGATACTAAGGGGCGACCTCAGATGATCTTGACATGAGGTCAATATCTTTGCCTTGTGGCTCTTGTACCAATTTTGTGTCCATCTCTTCAACCATTTGCTCAATCTATTGAGTAAGTTCCCGATCCTACAACTTCTCACCCTCTTCTTCATCTACTGGGTGTTCTGACTCTTGTATGTGTATTGGTGCATTTTTCTCTATTATCACACCTTTCCCTTCTTCTTTTCCCTGTTTCTACTTCTCTTCCCTCTCTCTCCTTCTTAGCTCCCTCTCTTCTTTCAACTTCTTCCTTGTTTCCTACAACTTCCTTTCTACTTCCTACAACCTTTCCTTCTCTATATTCCTATGCTCTATTCTCTTTATGCATTGTTGCCTCTTCGACTCCACTTCCAACGTTGCTTTCTCAATGAGAGGATCTTCTCTGAACTTGTAGCTTTTCTCAGTGTATGGGTTCTCGAAAATATTCCTCTATACTTTATCTTGCATCGGTTTACTGCTCACTATTTCTATTATTGTTGCATCTTGTGGTGTTCCTTCCTGTACAGAAGCTTTCCATTATATAGCCATGCTGAGCTTAGAAGACTTGTAATAGTACCTCCAAGGATCTTCCTCTACCCAATGAAATGTCCCGTGGATATATGAATAATACACCTTCACACAATGGTTCTTGAAAATACAATGGAGACCATTCATATTTTAATCTTTGGTGCTGAACTCAAACTTTTATAAGTCCTTGGCCTCATCCACATCCTTCAAAGTTTGGATCTCATTCAATCCAATTCGAAAAGGAAGAGCAGGCCATGGTGCTTTCTTCGTCCTATCTAGTCCTGTTGATAACCATGTGGAGATGTGATATTCAGCCTTTTCCATGACCAACTTATCCATGGAAAACCTTAGTAGCAAATGCGAAGGCTTCTCTCCACCAAACATCCTGATGAAGGTGTCACTCAGTGAGGAATACCAATCTACAATGTTAAGTAATACATCCATCACTTCTTGGGACAGGCAAGGTGGATCTTGCTCAAAGATCAACTTGTAATTCAGGACGATGAAATGGTTAGATAGCCTCGACATGACTCCTTGGTAGCTACACTCAGAAAGAAACTTGAAATAAATGTTCATAGTAGCATTCGATGGTGTTCATGTCCAACCCATGCCAGGAAACTAATGCTTGGAAAGGATTTCATCAAGTAGGTATGTGGATATATAGAATCTCACCTACTAATCCTTGGGCGGTTTCTGAGAATTAATCGCATGAACTTTTAGCTGAGGAGCCAATAGATTTGACCAGTTGAATGGCCTTCTCTCATTCACCAATTGGTTCAACAAAACCACCCAATTATGTGGAATGGTATTCATTCTCTCTTGACCATACAATTGACATGCAAATATGATCAATAGTTGGTAGACCCTTCTAACTGACTTAGTCTTGTAAACATGATTTGATGTCTACTTGAACTTCAAAGGCTCTTTCACTCAATACTTTATTATGTATCTAGTGTTAATGTTGTTGTTGGGGGCATAGAAAAGTGCATCCATGTGGATCACCGATTGTGGTAAGTCATACATCTGATGATATCCTTCCATCCTGAAGGTAGAATGTCATGTACCATTGGAACTACTCAATGCAATCTCAATATCCATATGTGGTAGAATCTAATGAATGATGTCTGCACATTGGAAGGTGGTGTACCTGAATGCAAGGTTATATAATCCTGACTTATGGTTTTTGAAATAGACCATTTGATCTATTAGATCTTCCTCGAATCTTCCTGCAATATATCCTTGATTTACTACAAAGTTATCTTCAGGTCCTTCTCTATGAACATATATGTGTATGAATAGACTGGAATGTTCCTTGACACATTTTCAACTACATCCCCAATGCTCCTCTCGACAACATCCTTTGATGCAGCTTTCTTGCAAGCCATGTTACATGTACTGCTAAAGAGATTCTCAACAACTGTGGTACCTGGAGACAGAGAGGACCATCATGGCATGCAAATGCAAGCTTGAAACCTAAAGCACTTCAAGAACATACCAAGAAACAAATTGGGAAACAAGTGGGAAGGATTCCACAATTCTGGGTTTCAGAGGAGAGGGATTGTCAATTGGATTTGTGCATTGCACAGTCCAAGCTGTTAGTAGGGAGGTGATACTGACTGAAATTGCATAATGCATTGTTCAGTACGGCTTGTGTTGGCTAGGGCTGTGCATTACGCAATCCCAGTGGCCAAGTCTTCAGGACTGGCTCCTATAATTGCATAGCTCGTAGTTGGAGGTAGTCTTTGGAAACCTCTACACAATTTCTAGAGCTATAGTAGAGCCTTGAGATCTAGAAATGTGCAGTGCATGTCGAGAACAACTAGATATGGGCAAAGGAATCCCAGATATGCCCAAGAGAAACATGAAAACAAGCATATCTGAAAGTGTAAGTGATGGTTGGTGTAGATCTGAGTGAATGATGATATATGCAATCAAAACAAGTGTAGGAATTGATCAAACTAAAGAAAAATGAAGCTCATGAATAGTGTTTCCGCAAGGATGACCATTAGTGAAAAAAAAGGGTTATGCATGTGACACTTAGGAAAGCCAATGAAAAACTTAAAACAACAATTCTACAAGCTAAGAAAAATAAAAATGGTAGCATTCCTTCCTAAAACAAGTAAAACAACAATCTAGCAAGTGAAGGAAACAAAGGTGACAGAAAAAGTAGCAAAAGACTAGAAAACAAGACTTACCTAGAAAAGTTGCGAGGACTATGCTGAAGGTTCCTACATCTCCTTGGTAATGCCAAATATTTAAGATTGAATTTGTAAATGAGATATCACGATGTCCATTAAATAGATTTTATTGATTTAGGGTTTATGACATGAAGGCCAAAAATCTGAGAAAAAGTGACACATGGCGGCAGTGTCCAAAAATAACTCAAGTGTAACTCCCACTGTTAAAAATAGATCAATTTTTTTTAGGGATTCCTTTTTTATTTTTGATTTTTTCTTTTTTTGGGAAAGGTTTCCATGCATGCACGAAGAAATGTGTAGTTCCAAGAAGAACTGGCAACTCAGTGGCACATGCATCAGGCAGTTGCTGAGGGAATTCTTCTATGAAATTCCTTGGCTAAGTGGCTCCTAGGATGCCTCTGATGCTCTATGAAATTTCACAGCTGAAGCTAGGGTTCCAGCCAGATCTGTGCAATTCTGGACTGGAAGCTCATTGTCGACTTGAACTACAAATTTCTTAAGAGAAAGGTTGGTTGAATTATAGGATTGTAGGTGTTAGTCAGGGAAGGTTGGAACTGGATTGAAACCAAGTCAAGAGGTCAGCTTGTGGTTAGATACCAAAGCAAGTGGAGAAGCCAAGGCTCGCCAAAATACTCCCAAACCTTATCTAAGCCTAATCCTAACCAAAATACTGGCTCCCCAAAAGACTTTACTATGAGTTATGAGCTTCTATATATAACAATGGGTGGGGTGCCCATTGACATTCCCCTTTGACTCTTTGACTACCCTCATGACTCTTCAACTTCCTTACAAATAACCCATTACTTTACATAGTGACTGTTAACATTCCACTAGTGACACTTAGAATTTCATTTACAATATATTCACAAATAATATACATTTTCCACATACACCCATGTGGGAAAGAATAGGCTAGAGGTAGCCTAACAAGAAAAAATCTATGACCCAAAAGCTTGTGGAAAGACCAACTTAGCAACATCCTCTTGATGATCTTCGGTGATGAGTTGATACCAAGCTTGGTATTGCGCTATGGTGTCCCCATCATGTTTGGTGATGTCTTACTGGAAACAATCTCTTTCCTCAATGGAATCTAGGTATATGGTCCTAGAGCCTTTGCCCAACTAATCTTGAAGCAGATGTAGCATTGTCCTGAGAATGGATGGACCACCAATGTACTTCTGCATATTTTCTACGCGTAGCTACAAGTCATTACTAGTGGCCTCTCACATTAACTGATCCATGTACCTGTTGACCTCTAGAAATCCTTGGCTCTTCTCAATGGATTTGGTGAGGGAACTGATTGAAGGGATCCTATCTATCCTCACCATGACATCCAAACTCTTGAACAATAGTGCATAAGAAGCCTCAATACTAATGATGAGCGGAGGGAGCTGTTCATAGTTTCTGATCAACATCCAGATTTGTTCTCTGTCTAGCTCTACCTGCAGATTCATTATCTCATGCAAGTAAAGCAGGGCTCCCTTGTATATAATTTTCCATTCTTGTACATATGTAATAGGAGTGTGTATGTCCTTGAGAGTTTGGGCAATATTCATGCACCACTGTAGAAAACTATGTAGATGGACAACTTCCTTGTGTGTGGTGACAAATCCATCATAAATTTTTCGCATGGTGGTCTCAAGAGTCGATACTTAAGCAAGTATCACTTTCCTCATCTTTGCAATAACATATTTTGCAGATTATTTTACCCTATGCCTGGCCTCTTGCAAGACCTTTTCCATCTGGTCATTCTCTACTAACAGTGACTTGACATTTGAGCTCGTGGCTTCTTCATAAGCCTTATATACATCGTGTTAGGTAAACTTGACTCAGGATAGAGTCAAAGTTGACCAGGTTAAAAAGTGATGGTTTTGGGGCACATGGTGTTGTGCACCCATGGTATTCTGCCCGTGGTATTATATGTAATAGAGCCTATAAAAGTATGGAAGGACTTCATTGTAATGCAACGACCTAGAGGTGAGTGGTGAAGGCTCACTTGGCCTGATTGGCCAGGGTTTTGGCCAAGGATAATGAAATTTCATTATGATTGGTTTTTCCCCAGATTTGGGGTTTTCCCGGATAAACATGTGTGTTCATGTGTTTATGGTTGTTGCTAGTTATTTTTATATTTGTTCTCTCAATAATTCCCCATAATTACTTGTGTTCTTGGGTAAATTTCTTAACAATTGGTATCAGAGCCATGGTTAAGGGTTTGGAATTCAGATGTACGCCTATGCAACAAAGGATTTATTTTTGGCTTCAAAACCTAATCTAAATGCAGCCAGAACAAGGTTCTAGAAATGCTTAGATAGGCCACTATGCCAACGCTGAATGTGTGAGATGTTGTAGTCATTGCGGCTAGTTCAAATCAGGTTGAGAGCTGTATTGCAATCTATGGATCGACCGAGGGAAAATAAGACGCTGGGTACCTATGTGCGTTGAGTGCGCATATCATGTGATCGGTGCAAAAGAAAGTGTGCCAGAGAAATGATGTGATTGCTACCACAACTGTGGAAAAACCAGATCCTTGTAGGAGCTAAATTATCCAGTGGGATTGACTTCTGAAGACCGACTCAATTCACTGTGATTTATTTGGCAAATGGTACACATTGTATCAAGGGGGAAGTTGACGCATAATCTGGTGTTGCTGGTTCATGGGTGCCAAAAGGGAAACATACTTGCCTGAAATATTTTTGTGTTGTTATGGTATTTAATTTATTTCCCAAAGAGATCAAGTGTGATTGCATTCCCTAGCGATTTTTCCTTGTTAGGGATCTAGATAATTATTGGAGTTTGTTATGATCTGATTTATCAAAGGCCGGATCTACAAGCCTATGGAAGCTTGAGCAAGTGAACAACATTGTGAGAAGATTTTGAATGTCAACCGAAAGAGAAGAGAGGAATAATTTATGCTATGACCCTCCTCAGCCAATGGCATGGAGGAATCCCCTTCAGCTATGTGTTGAGAATGGAGCGGGGATAATGAAAGAGCGAGATTCCCCATACCAACAGAGTGAAATTGCCGATGAATCCCTGCAGAGAAGGAAGAAAAGGGCGTGCTCCATTCCTACCAATGAAGACCGAGACACCAGTAGTTCAGAGTTGAATATAGTGGGAAGCTTCTACGGTAGAGAGGAAAGCATTGCAGGAGTTGAAATGCTAGATCAAGGAAGCAATCATAAAAAATGAATTCAGTGAGCATGAGAATGAGAAATCCGATGGTAAGGATGGTGACTCCAAAGAAACCGAATCAGAGAAATCGGTAGATGAGAAAGAATATTCGAAGGCAGGTTCAGAGAGATCCAAGGATCGATCCTTGGCGGGTAGTTTTACCGAAGAAGCTCCAGATGATGTCGAGGCAGTCATTTGGTGCTCACCGGCTAAGCATCAACAGATCAAAACTGTCTGTGTAATCGACAAGTGAAACGGGATAGGACGATGGGATCAGGAATCAAACCCGTCACCTGTTGAGAGAAAATGGATCAGAATAGCAACAGTAATAAACAAAAAAAATAAATTAATGAAGTCAAAATTATTTCATGTAAATGGGCATACTACTGTAAGACCCGGTAAGGCATGTCTACCCCTTGGTGATCACCGGTAAAGTCTTGGTTAGACCTAGGTGATAGGGGGGATGTCGGTTAACAATACCCCGGGTAAAAACTTTGAGGGGGGTAAGAGATAGAGTGAGCAGGATTGTCTCACTTAGCAGGCTTGGCTAGAGTTAGTCAAGGAACCCCAAGTCAAGTTTAAGGGGGGGATTGTTAGGTAAACATGACTCAAGATAGAGTCAAAGTTGACTAGGTTAAATAGTGATGGTTTTGGGGCACATGGTATTGTGCACCCATGGTATTCTGCCCGTGGTATTATATGTAATAGAGCCTAGAAAAGGCTGGAAGGACTTCATTGTAATGCAACAGCCTGGAGGTGAGCAGTGAAGGCTCACTTGGCCGGATTGGGCAGGGTTTTGGCCAAGGATAATGAAATTTCATTATGATCGGGTTTTTCCCCAGATTTGGGGTTTTCCTCATGTGTGTTCATGTGTTTATGGCTGTTGCTGGTAATTTTTATATTTGTTTCTCTTAGTAATTCTCCATAATTACTTGTGTTCTTGGGTAAATTTGTTAACACATCGACCTTCATAGCTAGATGTTTTCTAACATCTGACACAATAACCCTTTCCTTCATATGTGCAAGTGGCATGTGATCATCTAGTAAATTCCTTCTCCACACATGCACAATCCTGTGTTGCAATTCATCAAATGATATATTATACACAACCATCAACAAAAAATCATCAATGAGAACAACCTCTACTTTCTCACTCGAGACTAGTTATTATACTGTAGGTGGTGGAGATTGACGGGAGACATCGGATTCTCTCAGCATCGGGTATACATATTGGTCATGTGGCTCTTATGACAACTCTATGTCCATCTCTTCTACCATTTTCTCAATCTACTGAGAAAGTACCTAATCCTGCAGCTGCTCACTCTCTTGTTCATCTGCTGGTTGTTCTTACTCTTCTAGATGTATTGGCACAATTTTCTCTATGATCATGCCTTGCCCTTCTTCTTTTTATTTTTTTGCTTCTCTTCTCTATCTCTTCTTCTTAGCTTCGGTTCTTTGAACTTCTTCTCTGTTTCCTACAACTTCCTTTATGCTTTCTCCAACCTTTCCTTCTCTCTCTTCCTATGCTCTACTCTCTTTATGTGTTTTTGCCTCTTTTCCTTCATTTCCAAAGATTATTTATCAATGAGAGGATCCCCTCTGAACTTGTAGCTTTGCTCAGCCTCTGGGTTCTCATAAATATTACTCTTTCCTTTGTCCTATACTAGTTTTATGCTCATAGATGTTTTTGTTGTTGCTTCCTATGGTGTTGTTGCCTGCACAGAAGCTTTCCATTATGTAGCCATGATGATCGGTTCATTGAGATTTGAGGAGTTCTAATAGTACCTCCAAGGATATTTGTATGCCCAATGAAATGTCTCACAGATCCATGGATAATACACCTTTGCACAATGGTTCTTGCAAATACAATGGGGATCATATGGATTGTAATATTTGGTTCCTGACTAAAACTTTTCTATGTCCTTAGCCTTGACATCTGTGTCCTTGAAACTCCTGATCTCGTAAAATCTAATCCACAAAGGAAGAGTAGGCCATGGTTCATTATTCCTCCTATGCAGTCTTGTTGAAAACCCTATGGAGATGTGATATGAAACCTCTTGCATGACCAACTTATCTGTGGAAAACCTTCGTAGCCCATGTAGATGCTTCTATATGGAAAACATCCTGATGAAGGTACCATTGGGTGAGGCATAGAAATCTGCAATGTTAAGTAATGCCTTCATCACTTGTTGGTACATTCAAGGTAGAACCTACTCAAAGATAACTGTGTAAACCAGGATGATGAAATGGTTAGATAGCCTTGCCATGACTCCTTGGTAGCTTCACTTGAAAAGCAACTAGCAATAAATGTTCACAACAATCTCTGATATTTCCCATGTCCAACCCATGCTAGGAAATTATTGTTGGGCACATATTGCATCAAGTAGGTATGTAGACATATAGAAAATCACTTTGTCATCCTTGGGAAGATTTTGGGAGTTAGTCACATTCACTTTCAGCTAAAGAGAAAACAAATCCAACCAATTGAATGGCCTTATGTCATTCACCAACTGGTCTAACACAACAACCCAATTCTGCAGAAAGGTCGTCATGCTCTCTCAACCATATAATCGGCACGCAAAGATGATCAAGAGTTGGTAGGCATTTCTAAGTGACTTAGTCTTGTAAACATTATTGGGCCTCGACTTGAACTTCAATGAATTTTTCACCAAACACTTTATGATGTCTTTATTGTTCACATTGTTGTTGGGGGCATAGAAAAGTGCATCCATGTGGTTCACTAGCTTTGGTAAGTGATACATCTTATGATATTTTTCCATCCTGAAGGTAGCAAGTTTTGTTCCAGTGGGACTACTCAATGTCATCATCTCAGGATCATTATGTGAGAGAAAATACTGAATGATGTACGCACATGGGAAGACGGGGTACCTTGATGCAAGCATATATAAACCCAACATGTGGATGTTGACATAGACTTGCCAATCTTCTAGAACTTCCTACAAGTTGCCTATAAAGATATCCTTGATTTCCTGCCATGTTATCTTCATGTCCTTATCTATGAATAGTTGTGTGCCTCCATAAACTGGCAATTTCCTTGGCACTTTCTCAACTACATCCCCATTGTTTCTCTTGACAGTATCCTTTGATGCAACTTTCCTGGAAGCCATGCTACCTGTACTACTAAAGAGCTACTCATCAATTGTTGTACCTAGAGACATAGAGGACACTCACGGGATGAAAATGTTAGATTGAAGCCAAAATAACTTCAAGAAAAAACCAAACAAAGAACTGGGAAACTACTCAGAAGGATTGTGAAATTCTAGGTTTTAGAGGTGAGGGACTGTTAGCTAGATCTGCACATTTCTTAGTCTCAATTATCAGTGGGGAGGTGATGCTGAATAGAACTACACAATGTGAAATTTATTATGCCTTGTGCTAGCTGGTGCTGTGCATTGTACAATATCAATGACTAAGGATTTGGGACTGTCTCCTAGAATTATGTAGTGTGTAGTTGGAGCTAGGTTTGGGGAGCCTCTGCACAATTCTTGGAGCCAACGCAGAGCCTTGATATTTAGAAATGCAAAATGCATGCCGAGAAGAGCTAGATCTGGTCCAAGGAAGCCCAGGTCCGCCCAAGGGAAACATGAAAATTAGAATATCTGAGTGAATTATTATACATGAAATTAAAACAAGTGCAAGAATCAATCAAAGTGAAGAACAATTAAGCTCATGGAGGGAGTCACCGTAACAATGACCGTCAATGAAAAAGTTGGGTTATGAATGCGACACACAGGAAAGGAAATGAAAAAATTAAAATAACACTTTTACAAGCTAAAACAAACGAAAACCGCAATGGTCATTCATTTAAATAGGTAAAACAACAATCTCACAAGCCAAGGTAACAAAAGCGACAAAAAAAGTAGCAAAAGACTAAAAGAGTAAGACTTACCTAGAAAAGCTACGAGGACTATGCCGAAGGTTCCTAAATCTCCTCGGGAATTCTAGAGCTCCAAGATTGAATGTTAAAATGAGATACGGTAGCGCCCATTAAATAGATTTAATTCATTTAAGGTTTATGTCGTGAAGGCCAAAAATCTAGGAAAAAATGACACATGGTGGTAATTTCCAAAAATAACTCAAGTGTAATTTTGAATACTAAAAATAGATCCCTATTTTTAGGGATGATTTTTCACTTTTTTAATTTTTCTTATTTCAGGAATGGTTGGCATGTATGCATAAAGAAATTTCTCAATTTCGTGGAGTACTTGGCAACTCACTAGAACATGCATCATGGAGTTGTTGAGAGAATGTTTTTGCACAATTCCTGGGTTGAGTGGCTCCTAGGCTACCTCTCATTCTCTAAATAGTTTCCCAGCTGAAGGCATGCTACTAGCTAGGTCTACACAATTATAGAGTTGAAGCTCACTGTGGGAACAAACTACGCATTTCCTGAGAGCAATGTTGGTTACCCTCTAATATTACACTGGTCACTAAGGTAAGGCTAGAACCAAATTGCAACCAAGTTAAGAGGTCAGCTTATGGTTAGATAGAAAAGTAGGTAAGTAAACACAAGCTATAAAGAAAAAGAGAAAACTTAATGAAAGCACAAGTACATGGGTCAGTGCGAGGTAAGATGCTGGTATTTTAGTAGGGAGGCTCCAAAATGAAGCATAGGAAAAATGTTAGAGGGTGGTTGTAGTTGCTACAATAGGTCCAAGAAGTGGAAGATCACATTGACCATTAACAAAAAGTCCTCCAACTCTTAAAGGATAACCTCACACTCACTTAAAATCGAATGAAACAAAAGGAATATCAACATCGCAGTGAAATAAGTTTTGATATAGGAAACTGGGTATTTTTATGCTTACAACCATACGAACAAATGTCCCTCAAGCAAGCTAAGAAGGGTAATAAATTATCACCCAATTACTATGTTCCTTACAAGTTGTTGCAAAATATTGGTATTGTGGCATAAAAATTGGAGTTTCCTGCATTTTCCTGAGTACACTCAGTTTTCCATGTTTCATGCTTAAAGAAGGTTATCGATGACAAGATCCCAATTCAAATAGTCTTGCCAGAACTTGACGAAGAAGTAAAAATCATATTGGATCTTGAACAAATCTTGGAAACAAGAACTAGATACCTACGAAATTGATCAATTTTGAAATACCTCATTAAGTGGAAAGACTTACCCACTGAATATTCCACATGGGAGGATGAAAATTTTATATAGAAGCAACCAAAGCTACTCAAGGATTGAGGAAAATACCTTTTTGAACGATAGGAGCATGTTGGGTACCTATAATGTTACTTTAGCTCCTATTGTTATGGTTCTACACATGTAGCCACCACATTGTCATTGTTGTGTCCCATAGAAGCCCACTATTGTTATTGTTGTGCCCTTACATTATTGTTGGTATGTAGGCTCTAATTCTATTGCAACCCCTTTGACTCTTATATATACTAAGGAGGACTTGTCATTTGCAACATCCAATAATTGTTCATTTATGTGATGTAAAGGAAGCTAACCCCTCAAAGAGTTTATTCCTCAATTCCTTCATCTATCTTTTCCTTTATTTTGTGAGCTTGTTATATAACATGTCATCTGTCATATTCCCATTGGGACTCATTCTAATAAAAGAAATTATTTATTCCATCATGAAGAAACTACTTATAAGCCCAAGACCAATTCGGGTAAGGAAGCATATCATATTGGACTTAAGGGAGGGAATTCAACCCTCAAGAAAGGCTATATAAAGGAGAGGAGGTCGACTCATTTGGAAAGGCAACAAATGCAATTATGTTTTACAATAGTGAAGGAAAAAAGGAGTATCTAGAAGGATGAAGAAGAGGAGCATAAGTAGAACCGTGAAGATAATATTTTATTGTCTCTCTGCTAGGGTTTGTGAAGCTTCTAGTGACGCTTCCAATTACAGGAGATCGAAGTTGCAGGGCTAATATTCTGTGAAGTAGTTGTAGGGGTCAAAGCTGTAGTAGTAAAGTTACAGTATTGACCTTCTGGAAGCTTCCTGGTCATATATCATTAGAGAGCAATTTTTAGGTCTAAAATGGGCCCCCTTAGGAATATTATTGAATAATAGGGCAAATAATAAGATATGATTAGATTACATCATCAAATTTTGGAGGGAAAAAAGAAAAACTACTTTTTCATTGCTTATTTTCAACTTATCTCCCTACAGGTTTACTTAAATTTTGAGTGGGAGCACTTGTTGGATGTAAAATTTGATTCCTCATCCAAGGAGTACCCATGTTCCATTGTTTTGATGGACCCTTCTACAAAAAAATGAGAAATACATGAAAAATGTGTGTTCATCATTAATCAATATAAACTACTCATTTAGGAGTTTTAGTGTTTTTTTTTGTGTTAATTACTAATCAACATAAACTAATTAGTATGACTTTGTGACTAAATTAAAAAATACCATACAATATGCATGTTCACCTAATATGAAAATGCAAAGTTAGCTATGTTAATTGCAATAGTAAAGAATATCAAGTACAACTATAAATAATTTCAATCACAAATTATATTATATAAAATGTCAAGTATTCCAATATAAGTTTCCAACTTAACATTGATTGGACTACAATTTACACATGAAATATAACATTTAAACAACATGTTCCTCTACATGTCTACGTACCTAAATTTTTTCCTCCACATGCCTAAGTGGAAAATTGAGTCTTCCTCAAGTTATAAGCACCTATGGATTGGCCTTCATCTTGTCGCCTAACACCACCTCCCCAACAATCATGGTCATCCCTATTCCCAAATCACCATACTTGAGTCATTTCCCACTAGGGGGTTGGGCATCCCACCCACGAGGTCACCCATATTGCTTTTCATGCCTTCTAGAGAATGGAGGTTCATATTTAACCTTATGTGTTGTTTTACTTCTCGGATTTTATAATTAATAGAACAAAAAAGTCCATTATATTAAATCTATAATTGATAATGGGTTTGAAACATGTAGGAAACAAAGTATTGAACTATTCCAATAGAAGACTTATTGCAACAAAGGATGAGACTTGATTTTGAAACCATAAGTACAGTTTATGTGTCACTTCTCTCTATGGTACATTTCTATTCAATTTACATTGATGTATATTGTTTATTTCAATTTTAATTATTCTCACGAATGTAGATACACTCATTACACTTTATTTTTGTGTTTGCAGATGGAACAATATCAATAATATGAAAAAAATCGATGTAGTCAACAAAACATTCATCCAAATAACCCAGGTCATGGAAGTAACTTGAGCACTAACAATAGTTCCAACGAATAATGATGATCTATTTGGATATAATACAATCAATTGTATTTTTTGAAATAATTGTCTGTGAAAATCAGACATTTTGTGTAATGTAATGGACATACTCTCTGAACTGAAAGAGAAGGGATTACCAATAGAAATCCCATTTTTTATGCAAAGAACCTCTTATCTATATATATAATAAAATACATTTTAATTTATTCTATTGTTTTATCCAATATCGTTATACCACTGATTAAATATATGGATTGTTAAATATTATACTGAAGAGACATTAAATCTGATAATATAACAAATTAATCCAAACATCATATATAAATGTACTAATAAAACGTTTCTAAGTCCTTAGCCTCGACATTTACATCCCTAAAACTCCTAATCTCGTACAATCTAATCCGCAAAGGGAGAGTAAGCCATGGTTCCTTCTTCCTCCTACGCAGTCCTACCAAAAACCCTATGGAGATGTGATATGCAACCTCTTGCATGACCAACTTATTCATGGAAAACCTTGGTAGCCCACGTAGAGGCTTCTCTCTACCAAACATCTTGATGAAGCTACCATTAGGTGAGGCATACCAATCTGCAATGTTTAGTAATGCCTCCATCGCTTCTTGGGACATGCAAGGTGGAACCCACTCAAAGATCAACTTGTAAACCAGAATGATGAAATTGTTAGATAGCCTCACCATGACTCCTCGGTAGTTTCGCTTAGAAAGAGACTTGCAATAAATGTTGACAACAGTCTCTGATATTTCCCGTGTCCAACCCATGCCAGGAAATTATTCCTGGGCACATATTGTGTCAAGAAGGTACGCAGACATATAAAATATTGCCTTCTCATCCTTGGTGATATTTAGGAAATTAGTCACATTCACTTTCAGTTGAAGAGCCAACAAATCCAACCAGTTGAATGGCCGTATGTCATTCACCAACTAGTCCAACACAGCAACCTGATTTTGTAGAAAGGTCATCATGCTCTCTTGACTGTACAATCGACATGCAAAGATGATCAATAGTTGGCAGGCCTTTCTAAGTGGCTTAGTCTTGTAAACATGATTGGGTCTTGACCTGAACTTCAATGACTCTTTGACCAAACGCTTTATGATATCTATAGTGTTTACATTGTTGTTGGGGGCATAGAAAAGTGCATCCATGCAGTTCCTGAAGCTAGCAACTTTTGTTCCATTGGGACTAGTCAATGTCATCATCTCAAGATCAGTATGTGAGAGAATCCAGTGAATGATGTCCACACATGGGAAGGTGGGGTACCTATATGCAAACTTACGTAAACCTGACATATGGATGTTGACATAGACCTGCTGATCTTCTAGATCTTCCATGAAGTTTCCTGCAAAGATAGCCTTAATTTCTTGCCATGTTATCTTCATTTCCTTCTCTATGAATAGTTGTGCGTCTGCATAAACTAGCAAGATCCTTGACACTTGCTCAACTACATCCCCATTGTTGCTCTCGACAGTATCCTTTGATGCAGCTTTATTGGAAGCCACATTACCTATATTGCTAAAGAGCTACTCAACAATTGTTGTACCTAGAGATAGAGAGGACACTCATAGGATGAAATGTTAGCTTGAAACCAACAAAACTTCAAGAAGAGGCCAAACAACAAATTGGGAAACTACTCAAAAGGATTGTGAAATTCTAGGGTTCAGAGGTGAGGGACTATCAACTGGATCAGCGCATTGCACAGTCCCAGTTGTCAGTGAGAAGGTGATGCTGACTTGAACTACGCAATGTGAAATTTCATTTGGATTTTGCTAGCTGGGCCTGTGCATTGTGAAATACCAATGGCCAAGGCTTTGGTACTATCTCCTAGAATTGTGTAGTGCATAGTTGGAGTGAAGCTTTGGCGGCCTCTGCACAATTCTTGGAGCCAATGCAAAGCCTTGATATTTAGAAATGCACAATGCATGCTGAGAAGAGCTAGATGTGGGCCAAGGAAGTCTCGGTCTTCCCAAGGGAAACATGAAAATGAGATATCTGAGTGAATGATTATACATGCAATCAAAAAAAATGCAAGAATGAATCAAAGTGAAGAACAATTAAGCTCATGGAGGGAGTCACCGCAACGGTACTATTAGTGAAAAAATTAGGTTATGCATGCGACACTTAGGAAAGGAAATGAAAAACTGAAAACAACACTTCTACAAGCTAAAAAAATGAAAAATCCAATGGTCATTCAATTAAATAGGTAAAACAACAAACTCCCAAGCTAAGGAAACAAAAGCGACAAAAAAAACAACAAAAGACTAGAAAAGCAAGACTTACCCAGAAAAGTTGTGAGGACTATGCCGAAGGTTCCTAAATCTCCTCAGGAATTCTAGAGCTCCAAGATCGAATGTGAAAATGAGCTATGGTAGCATCCATTAAATAGATTTGATAGACTTAGTTTTTATTTCATGAAGGCCAAAAATCTAGGAAAAAATGACACATAGCGATGCTTTCCAAAAATAACTCAAGTGTAATTCTGAATGCTAGAAATAGATCCCTATTTTTTAGGGATGATTTTTGACTTTTTGATTTTTTCCTTTTCAGGAATGGTCGACGTGCATGCATAAAGAAATTGCTCAATTCCAAGGAGAACTAAGCAACTCACTTGAACATGCATCACGGAGTTGTTGAGGGAATGTTTTTGTGCAATTCCTAAATTTAGTGGCTCTTATGTTGCCTCTCATTCTCTGTGTAGTTTCCTAGCTAAAGGAAGGCTACTAGCTGGGTCTACACAATTCTTGAGTTCAAGCTCACTGTGGGTATGAACTACGTATTTTTTTAGAGCAAGGTGAGATTCCCTATAAGATTGCGTAGGTCCCTAAGGTAAGGTTAGAACTAGATTGCAACCAAGTCAAGAAATCAACTTGTGGTTAGACAAAAATGTAGTTAAGCAAACACAAGCTATAAAGAAAAGGAGAAAACTTAATGAAAGCACAATTACGTGCGTCAGTGCGAGATAAGATGTTGGGATTTTAGTGGGGAGGCTCGAAAATGAATTGTAGGCAAAATTTTAGAGGGTGGTTGTAGCCACTACAACAGGTCCAAGAATTGGACTATCATGTTGAGCATTAACAAAAAGCCCTCCAACTCTTAAAGGATAACCTCACGCTCACGCAAAATCGAATGAAACAAAAGGAATATCAACATCACAGTGAAATACGTTTTGATATAGGAAACTGGGTATTTTTATGGCTACAACCATACAGACAAATGTCCCTCAAGAAAGCTAAGAAGGATAATAAATTATCACCCATGTAGTATGTTCCTTAAAACTTGTTGCAAAATATTGGTACTGTGGCATAAAAATTGGAGTTGCCTACATCTTCCCGAGTACACTCAGTTTTCCATGTTTCATGCTTAAAGAAGGTTATCGATGACAAGCTCCCAATTCAAATAGTATTGCTAGAACTTGATGAAGAAGGAAAAATATTAATGGATCTTGAAGAAATCTTCAAAACAAGAATGAGAGACCTACAAAATTGATCAATTTCAAAACATATCATTAAGTGGAAGGACTTACCCACTGAATATTCCACATGGGAGGATGAGAATTTTATACAAAAGTAACTAGAACTACTCAAGAATTGAGGAAAATACCCTTTTGAAGGATAGGAGCATGTTGGTTACCTATAATGTTACTATAGCTCCTATTGTTATGGTTTAGCACATGTAGCCACCATATTGTCATTGTTGTGCCCCATAGAAGCCCATATCGTTATTGTTGTGCCCTTACATTATTGTTATTATGTAGGCTTTGATTATATTGCAACCCCTTTGACTCTTATATATACCAATGAGGACTTGTCATTTGTATCATCCAATAATTGTTCATTTATGTGATGTAAAGGAGGTTACCCCCTTGAAGAGGTTATTCCTCAATTCGTTGATCTATATTTTCCTCTATTTTGTAAGTTGGTTATATAACAGGTCATCTTTCATAGTCTTATTTGGACTCATTCTAATAAATAAACTTATTTATTCCATCAGGAAAAAGCCACATACAAGCCAAAGAAAAATTCACGTAAGGAAGCAGATCATATTGGCCTTAAGTGAGGGAATTCAATCCTCAAGAACGGTTATATAAAGATGAGGAGGTCAACTCATTTGGACACACAACAAATGCAAGTTCGATTTACAATAGTGAAGGAAAAAAAGAGTATCTAGAAGGATGAAGAAGAGGAGCAAAAGTAGAACCTCGAAGATAATCATTTCTTTTCTCTCTACTAGGGTTTGTGAAACTTCTATTGATGATTCCAATTGTAGGAGGTTGACATTGTAGGGCTAAAATTATGTGAAGTACTTGTAGGGGTCAAAGTCGTAATAGTAAAGTTGCAATATGGACATTCTGGAAGCTTCCTTGAAGTAGATCATTAGACAAATTTTTAGGTCTAAAATGGGCCTCATTAGGAATATTATAAAACAATAGTGGAAATAATAAAATATGATTATATTACATCATCAAATTTTAGAGGGAAGAAAGAAAAAACTACTTTTTCAATTCTTATTTTCAACTTATCTCCCTACGGGATTACTTAAATTTTGAGTGGGAGCACTCGTTGGATGTAAAATTAGTTTCCTCTTCCAAGGAGTACCCCTGTTCGATAGTTTTGATGGACCCCTCTACATAAAAAAATGAGAAATGCGTGAAAAATGCATGTTCATCATTAATCAATATAAACTAGACATTTAGTAGTTTTAGATTGTTCTTTTGTGTTAATTACTAACCAACATAAATTAATTAGTATGACTTTGTTACTAAATTAAAAAATGCAATACAATATTCATGTTCATCTAATATGAAAATGCAAAGTTAGCTATGTTAATTACAATACTAAAGAATATCAAGTACAACTATAAATAATTTCAATCGCAAATTATACTATATAAAATGTGAAGTATTCCAATATGATTTTCCAACTTAATATTGATTGGACTACAATTTACACATGAAATATAACATTTAAACAATGTCTTCCCTTACATGCCTACGTAACTAAATTTTTTCCTCCACATGCCTAAGTGGAAACTTGAGGCTTCCTCAAGTTATAAGCACCTATGGATTGGCCTTCATTACGTTGCCTTTCACTATCAACACCACTTTACCAATGATCATGGTTATCCCTATTGAAAAATCCACCATACTTGAGTCATTTCCCACTAGGGGGTTGGGAATCTGACCCACGAGGTGGCCCATATTGATTTTCATGCCTTCCTGAGAATGGAGGTTCATATTTAACCTTCTATGATGTTTTATGTATCTGATTTTATAATTAATAGAACAAAAAAGTCCTTTATATTAAATATATGATTTATAATGGGTTTAAAACATGTAGGAAACAATGTATGGAACTATTCCAATAGAAGACTTATTGCAATAAGGGATGAGACTTGATTTTGAAGCCATGTGTACAGTTTATGTGTCACTTCTTTATGTGGTACATTTCTATTTGATTTACATTGATGTATATTGTTTATTGCAATTTTAATTATTCTCACCAATGTAGATACACTCATTACAGTTTATTGTTTTGTGTGTAGATGGAACAATATCAAGAAGATGAAAACAATCAATGCAATCAAAAAGAAAATCATCCAAATAACCCAAGTCATGGAAGTAGCTCGAACACTAACAATAGTTCCAACGAATAATGATGATCTATTTGGATATCAATGCAATTGATTGTATTTTTCGAAATAATTGTCTATGAAAATCATACATTTTGTTTAATTTAATGGACATAGTCTCCCAATTGAAAGACAAGGGGTTACCAAAAACAATCCCATTTTGTATGCAAAGAGCCTCTTATCTATAAATATAATAAAATACATTTTAATTTATTTTATTGTGTTATCCAATATCGTTGTGAAATGTTATACCACTGATTAAATATATGGATGATTAAATATTACAATGAAGAGACGTTAAATATGATAATATAACAAATTAATCCAAACATCATATACAAATGCACTAATTAAGTTTTAATTTATATGAATATTTTTATAAGATATATGTTGATTTTGCAATGAATAACAAAATTAAAAATTTACAATAATTCTAGTGTCATAGGTCGATGTTTCCCAAAAAGAGAGAATCTCATAAGAAAAACTAGTGTGTCCATAACATAAACACGCATTGATGAATTAAGTTAAGCACCGTGATAACATCCTTTTTGCGTGATTGGTGCCTTTTTGGAAAATGAAAGCACCAGGGCATTTAGTTCTTCAAGCATCGATATTGTTTGCAATTAACACCTTGGTGCATTGTAACTCTTAATGCACGAGTGCATTCATATAACTAATGCCCCTCTCCTACAAAATCTTATTTCCAGCCCCTATGCATTACTAAAATTAACAACATTGGTCCTTTTATATCCTTAGTGCACATGTGTTTTTATACAAACAATATGCATCAATGTTGTGAGTTTAAATCAAATATACAGGTTTGCAATATTTTTTTGTGCGCCCCAGTGTTGTTCCCTCAAAGAACACAATGGGGCATTTTTTGATATATATGCACAAGGGAAGTATACATTTTAGGCACTAGTGTTCTTTTCATTCAATACCTTGATGCTTTTAGTTATGTATGCAAGCCCGATGCTTTTGACATATGTAGTGCACTGGTGTTACGTTTTCCATGAAGTGCATGGAAGAAAAAAAAAATATCCGCTAAAACCTTCGACCACCCATATTTTCTGGGTTGTGATGAAGTTTCATTATAATCTCCCTAAAACATATGCTATCGCAAACAAATGTTTTGTAGACAATGTTATTTTTGACAATTTTCACCAATCTTATAACAATAAAAACCTTCATTATAACCTCTAATGGAAGGTATTTTCCTCGTAGTGCCTACAAGAAATAAAAAAACTTGACCTCATTAGGGCTATTCAAGCTCGAATAAAATCCTATACATAAGAGGTACTTGACCTCATTTGAATAACACACATAAGGAATTCGATATAGCAAGTAAAAGAGTTCAATCTCAAGAGAAAAGAAGTATAAAGAGCAGGAAAAGTTTAGGGAAGAAAATTTGAGCTTCTAAACTCTATTTTCAGCCTCCATCTCTCACACATGTGAGTTGTAGTTATGGTTTTTGAGGTTACAAGTTGTAGTAATTGAAAGAACAAAATTATAGTGTCAAGGTGATCACACCTGCAAGTTGAAATACTAAGGAAAGAAGACCAATTCAAGCGAAGGAGAGGGAAGGCACGTTTCACCATCTTTTCCTTGCATGTGTAAGCTAGGGTTTCTATAGTACTACCATGATTACATTCAATAAGTTGTAGGTCTGGTTTCGGGATTGGGTTTTCTTCCCTTTCCCAAGATTTATGTGGCTTCTCCTTTGTAGCCTTCAATGTTTCAAGAAACCCCTCCAATGCTTGGGTGGGGTTCAAATAGTATTGCATAAGAATTTCACTAACATATGAAAATGTCATCTAGGAATCTTCAATAAGCTACAATAGTTCTAGAAATACTCGATGCTTCTTGATCCCCAGATAGTTTTTCACCAAAATATTCAAGGCACAGAATGTGCATAATGACATGAAAATGTTCATGTTTGTCCTTCCGGATCTCAATAGTGCGGGTTCAAGTTTATCTACATGATTGCAGGGATAATTTTAAGGATGGAAGTTTATCTTAAAGTTTAAGAACCTTGGTGAATCTTACTAGTCCCCAATATGTAAATTGTGAAGCTTTTGATGATATTTTTGTAAAAATATCTAGGTTTCTAATCATTTTATATTAGTATATATAAAACTTTGGAAATTTTTAGGGTAAAATAGATTTATACTATAAAATTTGGGCAAATCAATTTTCAAAAATATGGAAATTGGCAAATATTTTTTTTGGAAAAAGCATGGAAAATTAGCCCACCTACGAATGTTAGCCCATAAAATTTTCCTTGCATGATTGGTAGTGAAAATAAAATATTTTATCACTACAACAATATGAACAAAGACCATTTGTGAAATTAAGAAATCCAAATAGGGTAACAAAAGTGTCTTTGTCGTCATCCTGGTGCATTGGAGTTCCTCCCATTATAGAGTCTACTCTAACAACTATTTTTTCGCACATATTGAGAGATTTAATGAGCAGTCAATATCGTCAATAACAATAATAGAATGTTTAGTGGCCTTTATCAACATTTTCCTTAGCTCTCCAATTGTATGAACATCAGTGAGCTCCAGATAATAAACATCATAGCCTAAGTGATTGGCTATAGCTACAATCATGTTAGATTTCCCTATTCCTAGATGACCCTAAAGCAAGTATCATCTCTTCTAGGTTGCTCTGTATTCTGATAGAATTATTTTCCTTTAGCAAAGGCCTCAAGGTCTTTCATGATTTCTCTTTTCCTATCAAGATCTAGATCCAAAGTATGAAATGTGTTCAAATGTTTGAAGGTCATTGACTCCCATGGTAGAGACCTTGAATCCACACTTCCTCCTTTATAACTTGTGTACAATAAATTCTCTTAATTCTTCTTTTGATATCATAAGCATGCTTCATGATCTGATCTAGATAAAATACTAGGATTTGATCCTTGCCATTCTTGTGTATACATAGAATGGGTCCTCTCTTCTCTTCTAGAAGAGGCATAGATGAAAATTATCATTTCTATATGTACCATGTTAAAAAAATAACAAATAATAAAATAGCTACAGAAAGAAAATAGTGAAAGAAATGTTGTGATGGGATAAATGAAAACATAGAGTAATAAACTTGAGAGAAAGTGTTGGTGTTGAAAGACACCACCCACTATTGCACTTAAGCAAAAGATAAGAACTCTATCAAAGATCAACTATACACAAGATAGTAATAAAGATTACACTTGCATCATTTTTTGATAAGGAATACACCTAAAAGAAACATTATTGACATGTGGAAGGTCCCATGACCATTGGGTCACATCTATAGAAAACAATGATAATCATCCTATACAATTCAATAAATAGATTAAATGGAAAAGGTAGAAAATTTAACATGAAAACTGCATACCTTGCAGTTGTCACAATAACATCTTCAGAAACCTCAGATATCTTGCGCTTCATACTTAGTTTTTCTTGTCTTATGACTCTATGAAGGTTAATTGTTTCTGAAAGGTGGTGTTTCTTCTTAAATCCATCCATTTTACATCTATAAAATTCCTAATCAATTTACGCAAGAACATATGAATTATTGGAATCCCCTCATTTCTGTGTACATCTATGGTAAATGGTACGAGTTAGCTTATGTGATTTCTCCATACCCTATGTAACCCAAATGGCCAAGCTTCAATATTTCCTTGCAAACAATGGCCCACGTGAAAACAGTTGATGCTATCAACATACAAAGTTCAATCTAAAGTTAGAAGACTAAACAAAATGTACAAATTTAACTCAATTTAGAATATAGCATATAAAATAATGAAAAGCACAAAACCAAAATACTAGTGACATGTAAATTCAATATTCATAACATATAATATGACATATGATTCTCTCCCCAAGCTTCTTTCATTGCTTTAATCACATTTGTAATAGTTTCTTGAAATGCTATTATGTCACCTTCCATGAATTTTTCCTTATCCATAAAAAGAAGCAAAGATAAAAAATAACTCCAAGCACACTTCTTCCTTTTGGTCAATTATCACCCACCATTATTGAAATCATCTTCGAGATCAATTAAGTCTTTGTACAACCCCTAACATACATGTCCACATTTCCTTTCAAGAAAATGATGTACCTTAAAACCTAACATTGATTGCTTTGGTGGAATATTACCTCCTGTACATGAACTCTTAATTTATTTTTCAATTTTGACATGTCCACCATACAAACCTAATTTTGAAAGATCACATTCAATGGCCTTAATCGACTTTACAGTTTCAACTTGTGGGGTTTTTTTCCAAGTAAACAAAATATATAAATACATTTTTTATTAATAATTCTCACAAATGCATGCAAAGTGCACATGTGCACCCTAGTCAATGCTATGGGAAGGATGGGAATTATTAGGAGGAATATTTTTCTAGCTACAATATTTTTTTTATTTTTATTTTTCATGTAATATAATAAACCATGTGTTGCATTTGTAGTATGAGAAATATTGTACATGCACTTGATAGTTTTTAAATCAGTTTCAAGATTCCATTCCACATAATATGAACCATCTCTCTCCACATGAAATTTTTCTCCTAAAATTTCTCAAGTGATAATTTATGTTAAATATGTGTTGTTGAAAATAAAATTCAAGGACTTGTGGGATTCCTTGTTGACATGAAATATTCCCAACCAAAAAAAGTGATTTTCAAATTCAACTTCAAAATATTCATCACTTGTCTTATCAAGTTTTTGATCTAATGCATGATTCTTTAAGATAATTGAAAGTTTATCATATTTTTCATCATTGACTAACTCTGTCTCATCTAATTTTATGAAATCAATCAATTTACCACATGCCTCCTCAGTAGAGATGTTGTATTAAATAATTATCAATAGCAATACTTGTTAAATTTCAAACCATAAGTTATGTTTTTAAACTAATGGAATAATTTCAACTGATGCTTTATTTTCACACTTACCTGCAACTTCATGCATTGCTTCCAATTTATATGTATCTCCTAATGAATCAAATATTTCTTTTTATTTCATAATGCACACTCTTTCTTCACATGATAAGGGCAAGGAACCCAAAACTTGTTAATGCCAACATTCAACATTCGTTCTTTTAGAACTTTAAAAATACATGCATATGTTTCCCTACTAACCCCTCTTTCATCACAAACTCCTTGAACAACTTTTACATTAATTGTTAAGTTCGCAATGAATTTCTTAACTATTTTTTTCCTCAAATCATGATGTTCAGGTTATTTAAGCATTGTCATAATGTCTTCTTTCTTTAACACAATTTTTCATAAATCCATAGAATCTCTACAAATTGGATCTAATATGGACTCCAATCCATGGAATACTTTTCTAAATACACCTCTCTTCTTTGCCAAACCTAACCCTTTTTTTTTTAATATATTCCTCCATCGCATTGGAGTTTCTTTCATTGTAGATAATCTCTTTTGGAGATGACAATTCTTAGTTTTCAAAATCTCATTTTTTGTTCATGAGTTGAATGAGGCTTGTTGTAATCTTATATTTTATTCACATTGAACCCTATATAATTGGTGGAGATGAAATAATTGCATATTAAGGTCACAAATTTTCTATTCGAAAGGCATATGCATGTCACAAATTTTCTGTTCGAAAGACTTACAATTACCTTCCAATATTTTACAGTATCCTAGAAGCCCATTTCTTACTAGGAATATAAACCTCCATAGGCTTGTTATTGATTTCAAATCAGTATGTGTTATACAAGAAAATTACCTCCTCATCAGCTCAAAGGATAAAAACATGATGACTAAAGGACTGACGAACACAGGTCAAGCTGTCAAGCTAATGCTGCCTAAACACCAGCAACCTGATTTATAAAGCTTCCTAACAAGGCTAAGGGTGCATTAGTGCCCAAGGTAACTCTTTTTTTTTACCTCAGGAAGAGCATTAGTGAACCATAATGCATTTCTATGGGTCAAGGGAATGAATTGAATGAGAAATTATCCCTAGATTCTCTCCTATGTTAGCTCATAAAAGTAGGGAAACATCATAACTCGACCTGTTTTGTGGAATTACTAATTCCTAATGGAGTATGCAAATGCGAAAGAACAAAAAGGCATGGAAACATCACTACTTTTTCCTAATGGAACTCATAAAGGACTTGGCAACCCTAACATCACATGCTATAAGTTCTGAAAATGGGGCACTAAAGGCTTCTTGTCAAGCTTACAAGAACCTCTCCCACTTCTAAAGCTTATATATTCCCAAGATCTAGTGATTAACCAATTGTGAAATTAATAATGCTTGAAATAGGTGTATGGTTGTGTTTGGTTTTAAACTGTTTATATGCTTCGAGTTATGTTACTTATGTTGATATTTAAATACATATGACAGTAAATAATGCAGCAACAAAACAACACATACAACAACAATATTAATTTGGAGTTCACCCAAAACTCTTGGGCTACGTCTCCTTAAGCTCTAGTCAACTTGACTAGGCTCTCTGGATTATGGCTGAAATCATTTTACAAGATCCACGCTCAAATCCATTGTATTACACATAAACAATTGGCTTAGAATGGCATCTTATCCCTGTCTCTGAAGCTCTCCATCTTTCTGGCTCTAGCTCTGGCTCTGGCTCTAGATCTGGCTCTTAGCTCTGGCTCATTGCTCTGGCTCATTGCTCTTGCTCTGGCTCTAGCTCTAGCTCTTGGCTCTTGGCTCTGGCTTCTTTGAGCTCTCTCTTAGCCTCTGCGTGCCTATGTAATTCGCTTGACTTCCAAGCGATTGTCTCAACAACTTCCATCTCTCCAGTTTTTCGCTCGACCTCCAAGCGACTCCAAAAATTCCCTCAGTTGTGTGTGCTGCCCACTTTGCCTACTCTCTAACTCTCTGGCTTTTTGTCCGCTTCTCTATGTATAATCATTCCTCTATCTCTTCAACTGGCCCTCTGGCTTCTGGCTCTCTGGATCTTCACGTTACAAACACGTCATTGTTTACAAAACACCTGCTTACCGCATGGCACAACGATTAGGTGTTGTTACAAAGGAATTGGGCCCTTTCTTCAGGCGAAAACCCGAAAATGGAACAAAATTCCAATACACAAAGTTTAACTGAAAATACACTATCGGGCGCGAAATTTGGACTTCAAACACTATGAAATTGCCCCTATAAACCCTGTCAGGTCCACCCTCTATGGCTATCGCAAGCCCACCATTGATTTGCATGATCTCTAATCCAATAGCTGACAGTCTGTTTCGGGTGGCTTATGTGTGCAGAGATTACCCGCTCGAAAAGGTGGTTTTCTCTCTCTTGTGCCATGCCACATGTTGGCTAGTGTATGGGTTCGGGCAGATCCCATCCAATACCACTTATCGCCTGAGGCTTGCTCGAAATCCCGCTTACCATGGAACTCAAACAACAAAAAGGCCACATCTGTAAACCTTTTGGGTCCGGCTTTATCACATAGGCGTATTGGCTAAAAACCCATTTACACGATAAATACATTGAAAATCTGAATTTCTGGATTTCAAATATTATACAGTCAGGCTTATAATTTCCATTAGGTTCGTCCTTGATCGCTAATCACAATCGTGCTGTGTCAATAGCCCCTTGTATCGGGGATCACTGATCACCTAATCATTGATCTGTCAATCCGTCGATCCACTGATCGTTGATATCACACCTCATGTATCACATCGGTAGGGGTCTACGCCTTTTGCTCGTCCGATCGCTGATTGGCTGATCACCGATTATTGCAATCACATAATCGCATTATCGCTAGTGCATTATGACAAGTCTGGGGTCCCGATATTGCATACATGCCTGCCTCCGATGCGATGAGTTGGATATCGTTGATCGGGGGTCCTTCTTCCCTGGCCTTAAGACCAACCCTTTGATCATTTGAGATGCGATTTCCTTAACGAGCCTTTTAGGCCATTTTTAGAAGAAATGCCTCCTTTTTCAAAGGACAAAGGCAATCTTCTTTCTGTGATAACTTCTTCATCAAAAGTCCATTTTAGCCCATTCAAGTTGTAGTAGATTCAGAATGAGAAGATCTATGCAATGGGACTATTTCCAAGAGCATCCTTGGACTTTAATTTTCCTCTATGAGGAACACTTTAGACTCAGAAGTCTATCTTAGATCCATTTTGGATCACACCTTCCCACTAAAATAACTTTTGGTCTCCAAAGGACTGACATACTGATATGAACAATGAATGAGAGTAATAGCACCCTCTTCTTTCAGCCTCCATACACTTTCCTTGCATAGTGCCTCTAAACCAAAGCCTTTGACCACTTTCCTTCCTGGATGTGCTAGTCCCCTTGAGAAGAACTGTTTTCCTCCTTGACTTCATGTAGAACTCCTGCTGAGATTGTCACAGAAGGTAGTTTGAACTTCTCTACCTTGATCATCGATCCAAGGTGTCTCAAGCAAATGTGAATTTACATCTACTTCACAAAATTTTCATTTGTACCTATCTGACAAACTGTCAACAACAACTGTAAACAACAATAGAAATACAAACAACAACTGGATGGCCTAAAATTTCTGCTTCAACAAAAGAAACAGATTTCACATCTTGTGAACACCTCCATGCCTTACATCTGCATACAAATGATCAACTAGATAACAAGCGCACAAAACATGCCTTTAAAACAAATGACCCTTCAAGTCAAGAATGTAGAAAAATACCTTTAGGAATCTTTTGCAAATATGAAAAAACTTCATCATTATCTCCATCTTGGAGACCAAGTTAACGTCTCCCAAGTCAACATTACATGCATGTTAAAACAAACCAGTCAACCCTTCAATTTAATTACCCTACAATTTGTCAGAAAGCATATGCTTCTCTTCCTCCATGGAATTCAACTGCTCTCTACGTATGCTGCTCTTCCTTCCATCCTCATACATTTCTCTCACCTCGTCCATCATGATGAGAAAGTCTTACTTCATGTCTCCATCAAAGAGTCTTGTGAAGAAAGAATAATTTGAGGACTCACTTGTAGAAGTTGTCATTATGCCAAGGAACAAAAGAACTTCAAACAAGATTAACAAAGAGCTTATTCGACAACCTTTTGCAACAAACCTCCTGTGCTTCAAGGATTTCCTTGAGGTCCTCTGGGATAAGAAGAATGCCTTCAACACTTCTTCCTTTTTGTCCTCTCCTGGACTGAGCTATCAATAGCTTTCCCTTCATCTCTGCAAACTGAAGCAATAGCCAGTTTGCAACAAGCATATAATCAATCAGACAATCAATCCTTGACTACCCAAACTCCTTTCAGACAAGCAGCATTTGCTCTATCAACCAAGCATTCTGATATAACCTTCTTTGAAGCTCGGGTTAATCAATATCAGGCTTTGATACCACCTAATCTGAAAATGGGGCACTAAAGGCTTCTTTTCAAGCTTACAAGAACCTCTCCCACTTCCAAAGCTTATATATTCCCATGATCTAGTGATTAACCAATTGGAGAATTAATAATGCTTGAAATAGGTGTATGCTTGTGATTGGTTTTAAACCGTTTATATGCTTTGAGTTCTATTACTTATGATGATATTTAAATACATGTGACAATAAATAATGCACCAAAAAACAAACACACACAACAACAATATTAATTTGGAGTTCACCCAAAACTCTTGGGCTACATATCCTTGAGCTCTAATCAACTCAACTAGGCTCTCTAGGATTATGGCTGAAATCTTTTTACAAGATCCACGCTCAACTACATTGTATTACACAAAAACAATGGGCTTAGAATGCCATCTTATCCTTGGCTCTGAATCTCTCTGGCCTTTTGGCTCTGGCTCTCACTCTAGCTCTCGTCTATGGCTCTGGCTCTGGCTCTTGGCTCTGGCTCATGGCTCTGGCTCTTGCTCTATCTCTAGCTCTGGCTCTGGCTCTTGGATCTCGGCTCTAGCTTCCCTGAGCTCTCTCTCAACCTCTGCGTGCCTCTGTAATTCACTTGACTTCCAAGAAATTGTCTCAGCAACTTTCAGCTATCCAGTTTTTCGCTCGACCTCCCAGCGACTCCAAAAGCTCCCTTAGCTTCCTATGCTTCCCACTCTGCCTGCTCTGCAGCCCTCTAGCTTTCTATCCATTTCTCTTCATATAATCATTCATATGTCTCTTCATCTTTCCCTTTGGCTTCTGGCTCTATGTCTCTGCGTGTTAAAAATGCATCATTATTTACAAAACGCCCGCTTGCCATGTGGCACAATGATCAGGGGCTATTACAAAGGAATCTGACTCTTTCTTCAGGTGAAAAGCCAAAAATGGAACAAAAGACCAATACACAGAGTTTAACCAAATATACAATATCGAGTGCAAAATCCAAACTTCAAACATTATGAAATCGCCCCTATAAACCCTTTCAGGTCTGCCTTTTATTGCTATCACAAGCCCACCATTGATCTGCGTGATCTCCGATCCAACGGCTAACAATCCTTTTCAGGTGGATTATTTGCGTAGAGATTACCTGCCCAAAATGGTGGTTTTCTCTCTCCTGCACCATGCCATGTGTTGGCTAGTGTATGGGTTTGGGTGGAGCCCATCCAATACCCCTTACCGCCTGAAGCCCACCCAAAATCTCGCTTGCCACAGAACTCAAACAACACAAAGGCCACATCTATAAACCTTTCAGGTCCATATTTATCACATATTGCCATTGCACAGGCGTATTGGCCAAAAACCCATTTAGACGAGAAATACATTAAAAATCCAAATTTCGAGATTTCAAATATTATGCAATCGGGCTTATAATTCCCATCGGGTCCGCCCCTGATTGCTAATCGCAATCGCGTTATGTCAACTACCTTTTGTATCTGGTATCACCAATCACCCGATCGCCGATATCACACCTCGCGTATCGCATCGACAGGGGTATATGCCTTCTGCTCCTCCGATCGCCGATTGGTTGATCGCTCCGATCACTAATTATTGCGATCACATTATCGCAAGTCTAGGGTCTTGATATCGCATACATGCCTGCCTCCGATGCGATGAGTTGGAGATTGCTGATTGGGGGTCCTTCCACCCTGGCCTTAAGTCCACCCCTTTGCTTATTTATGATGTGATTTGCGTAAGGATCCTTTTAGGCCATTTTTAGAAGAAATGCCTCCTTTTTCAAGGGATAATGGCAATCTTCTTTCTGCGATAACGTCTTGATCCAAAGTCCATTTTAGCCCATTCAAGTTGTAGTACATTTAGAATGAGAAGATCTGTGCGGTGGGACTGTTTCAAAGAGCATCCTTGGACTTTCATTTTCCTATGTGAGGAACACTTTAGACTCAGAAGTCTATCTTAGATCCATTTTGGATCACTATATATGCAACGCTAGGGCCATTGTGAAAGAGGTCGAACCATTTGAAAGGATTTCCTATTTGACTATCAAGTAGAGTCTCAAACTAAGGAATTAGAAGGGCTTAAGAAGGTAGAGAGAGGGAGAGGAGATGGAGGGGTAAGGGAAGGCTGATGCAACTGATGGTTGTAATCACTATTTCTACATCAATATAGAACTGCAGTTGTGTTGTCCACTCCGAGATGTTGATAGTATGACTTGTTTGTATGTTTATTCAATATCATTAGCATGAGTGGCTTAGTTATATGTAACTACATATCTTTATATGTTCTAGCATTTTTTATCAAGATTTTATGCTATGATGTTACGCTTGTCTTTGTTATGTGTAGGTCTCAATCTGGAGCCAGCTCAGGGGTCTTTCACCTAGCTGCATTGCGCTTTCCAGTAACACCACACTAATACTCCAGGTAATAATTCCTTCTCACTTTGATATTTGTTTTTTAAACATATATATGCATGTATCTTTGTGACAGTTGCATCTAATCTGACTATCTACCAAGGTTCCCGGTAAGATCCTTGAGGGTTTCTCATCACCAAACACCTATGCATTAATCCCTATAGCAGAATTGGTGACTCCATTGGGGACTACACTTAGTTTTTAGTTTTTCCCAGAAAGTTCCTAGATCTCTATTTCTTCTAGGCCTTCCTGTACTTATTCATTCCCTTTCTGACCACTCAGGAGCATACAACACCCTTCTCTCAGTGCTCAACCCTAGATCTGATCCCCACAACCAATTTTTGAGTATTTTTCCTCACTAACATAGGTTACTAGTGAAAATAATGCTTTATAAAGCATTGTGCCCTCACAAACAGAGCATTAGTGCTGAAACTAACTCTCTATAGCCTCTAGTACAGAGTGTTAGTCAGCCATTTCTTGATAAACAACTTGCTTTATGACCTCATGGGTTGGGAAATATGCCTGTAGGCTGATCATGGATCTGCAGTTGCACTTGTTTAACTGATCTGTGTCCTAAATGAATTTTTTTATAAAGAAAATAGCTTTATTTCTTCAAGTTTTTGTTTTCATTCAAGGAAAAATACAAAATTATTTAATTTTTTCTACTTAGCTTGTTATATCTACATTATTTGGTTTTAATAGTTTTTAGTGAGCATTGAAGTTCTATTAGTTATGCTATTGTTTGACTGAATAGGATTCATGGTATAAATATTGTTACATGAATGACTCTCCCATTGTACAAGCAACTTATCCATTGAAAGTGAAAATTTACAAGCATTGTTTTTACATGATTTGAGTGAGAGTCCCATACAATTTCATACGTCAACACCCCTACCAAAGACTCTAATGAAGTACATTTAAAATATACCTAATAAAATCAATCACCAAATCCCTTTCGAGTAAACACACATTATTTTAGACTAGGATCTTTGGATAGGGAGTGTGAGTTAACTGCCCAAGATCATACACCGAAACTAGTGTCATTAAAGAGAGAAATCCTTATGCGCACATACTATGTAGGACCACTCCATTAAAAGAGGACCTAAGTACGAGACAACATCAGACTATAAGTGAAGTTATCCTGCCTTTGCTTACATCTCATTTAGGTATCCTGTGTATCAGGGGTCCCTTCGGGTATATCGAAGCTGAGTTGGGGGCTCAGGTATCCTGCCCACACAATATACTATCTATGACTATATCCTCCATGGTAGTGTTTGTGATTTGAGGTATCCTTAGTGGCGATACTTTTAGGGACAAACACAAGGTGACTGGGGCAGGCTTCCCTAGAACCTAACATAGACGAACCTACTCTTTCTTCAGTTTTTGGGAGGGTGCTCTTCTTCATGAGAGTACTTGGCTCCTTAGTCTTAGGTTGGGGAAAAGCTCAAGAGTAATCATAATTGTACATTTGGCCAACTCTATCTATTATTCATTGTGATATTGGGTTTCATGTCCAATGATCGACGCTTATTAGACAATGTTATTTCCCTCTACGTGCTGATTTATTTCCTTAGTGTATTTTTTGTTTTTTAAGTGTCAGAGTGTTATAACCTAGACTTTAGTAAACATCACTGTAAAATTTACTAATAAAAATTATTAGCCATCGTGCCTACATCTGGCCCTCGTCATCAATCTAGATGGTTGTTAGGACTTCCCCACTCACTTTGGAGGATTTGCCGATCTCTAGTGAACTGGATTCCAAGTCTTTGGGAAATTAATCTCTGAGATCTAACATAGAATTAGTTTGGACATCTCACAATTCAAGCTTACCAGAGGATTTCTTTACTGAAGGATTTCTTCCTCCATACAATCCTCCGATCACGAATCTGTTAGGACCACTCTTGGTTCTCATTATATTTGTACCTCCTTTGTCTTCTGTTGGAACATTTCCACCCATCCCACAAACGACTAATGGGTCGTGGGCTTTTGTGGACACTTTTGGTCCACCACCACCTCCCCAGTCGATAGTCAGTACTGTACCTCTAATGGTGAACCCTGCTATCTCATATGTCCCAGGTTCAAACCTTATCATGACACCTACCACGAGTGGGACCCAGCACAGTCTAGGTTTCGCCCCTTTTCTTTCAACCCCTGGACCTTCAACAAGTGCTACATATGGTGCTCCTTACAATGCTTAATATGGCACGGTTACCACAGGTCCCTTCAACCAACTCTATGGTTGGCATCCATTGTATTGTTGTAACCCATAGATTCAGGTATTTGAGGGCACAGTTCCTAATATGCATATACTGACTAGGAGCATAAAAATCACCCCCCTCCCCCCCCCGTTTTTAGGTCCCCATGGTTAGTCATTGATTGACATGAACCCTCCTTATCTCAGTCAAGGACCTATGCTTAGTTATGTGGCAAGGGGGAACCATCAACAAGGTCCCAATCAATCCATAGGGTCACCCTACTCACAACCTCAAATGAGTTAAACCTTATCCTGGAGGCACTTCCATCCCCCAGCCTAATAACCACTATGGAAATCCACAGTACAATACCATACCCCAAGGCAATTACAATAGCACAAAACCTGTTTATAATATTGGAAGTAGAAAAATGGGAGGACTGCAAGGATTCTCAAGTCATATGTCATCACCTTGGTCTGATTTGGGGGCATCAAACACCTTGCCTTTCTTGGCAATACTTGATATCCCCGACTTGTACAAACTTACAAATGAACCCATCTATCACAACTTACTTTGGCCACCAATCCCACATAAAATATTGACAGACATCCTAAAGTTTGAAGGGAAACAAGGGGATAATCTATGTACACACATCACCACCTAGAATCTATGGTGTGTTCCTAACTCTATGGTGGATGATAGTATCTGGCTACGTCTCTTTCCTTGCACTCTTAGTGGCAATGTAGCCAACTTGTACATTGAGATACCATGCACGTCAGTCAATACCTTTGGCACTTTCGTGATGGAATTCCTAAAGCACTTCCAGCTACCCATCCGCTATGAAACTGGGACGAAATGACTCACTTCATTACATCAGGAAACCACCACCCACATCTCTAATCATATACATGAATGGATACATAGGCAGAGGTTAGTCAAAGCTCCCTTCCCAGACTATCTATTAGTGGATTGGTTCTGAAAGTCTCTATGTCCCCAAATATCTAAAGATGTCGCCTTAGGTGGTGCAGTCACAAAAGACCAATCCATTCGTTGTGCCCAACACTTAGATCTAATATATTCGTAGTCTGGCACTTTATACGACGTCATTCCCAATGCCCCCAACAACTCTAATGCTCCCACTACTTAGTAACCTGGAGTGCACGCTAATGGGATTAACGATGCAACCTCCAGGCTACTCTAAAACAACTCAGCAGTCACATCACCCAGATGTTAGTTGACCCCTCTACAAAATCGACTGCTCTTCCTACCACCATGATAAACTATGTGTAGTCTACAAGAAAACCTGGTGGTAAGAACAAGAAGAATAAGAAAAAGATGGCTCCTTCTGAAGAGCAGTCAACAAAGCAATACAACCCAAAGAAAAAGGTTGTTGCACCCTTTGACAATGAAAAGGATAAACCCACCAGTTTCCCTTGCAAAATATGTGTTGAAGACCACATGACCTATCGTTTTCTATGTCTTCAGGAATGAACATATTTCATTTCTAAAAAGGAAACTAGTAGAACCCCTACTATCTTGAATAATCCTTTGCTTGCTTAGTAGTAGCAACACCTTATTGCAAACCAACCCTAACACCTGCAAGGGGGAAATGGTGGTTCGCAACATCCTACCTTTTACCACCTACCGTTTACACCTTTGAAGTGGTAGATCTATAAACCAGAGCCAAACCTTATGGAGCTCCAGTCACTCATGCAGAGGAACCCTCCTCAAGTGAAAACCCAGCGTCGCCTAACAATCTTCATATCGAAAGGCCGATTGTTGATCTTGTGATTCACCCCCCAAAAGTGGCACTTCATTGCACAATGCATAATACATCTGCACATGCCACCCAAAAATACAGTGTTATAGAAGATTTAGTGCAAGTGCCATCGGCTATGTCAGTGATCGAAGTATTACAAACCTATCCTGCACAAAGCAAAACTCTGTTTTCAGCTATTTGTGGTATCGACCAAAAGATTCCATGCTTGCAACTTTCGACATGGAAAATGTAAACCTCCCCTTTCAAACCAACTTGAATTTCAGGTGCAAATATTTTCGAACGGGAAAGGAATACATAGAACTGTCATTGACGAACCTGCCTCAACCTACGTAATGTCAACTTCATGTTGGCTCGCTTTGGGTTCTCCAACCCTATCCCCGTCATCGAATTCCCTTAAAGCTTTCAATGGCCACACTTTCATCCCAAAAGGTTACCTAGCTAGCTACTGCATCACCTTGAATGGGAAAATGGTAATGGCGGACATCGAAGTCATAGATAGAAAGCTTGAATATAATCTCTTTTTGAGTCACAGTTGGACTTACGCCATGACTGCCATTATGTTTACTATCTTTCACATAATCCTATTTCCATTGGATGGAAAGGTAGTTGATGAGCCCCAGAAATGGGTAATTATATGGGCTCATTCAGCCTCCTAATTTGACTTAATCCACCATTCTCCTTCAATTTCATGTTTTTTATTATATTTATGCTAATAGAGTGAATTGGGTTAGTCATTATGCCACTAAGTCTAATGGGTGCTTTGTGCAGTTTTTTTGGTCAATTTTGAGACAAAATTGAAGGTTTTAATGAGCACTTGGTAGCCAAATTCGTGGAAGAACAAGGGAGAGGATTTGTAGGAAGGTGTCTCCTTTATTTATGAGCCCTTACCTCAAATTCTCCACCAGGATCTCAAAGTTCAAGGGCCACCACTTCGATTATCACAAGGGCAACCGAGCAAGGGCTAGTAAACATGTTGTTAACTGCAAGTTTTGGCAGTCGCGTTCCTAAAGTTTAGGACGATTGTTGGGGTCCTCAATTTGTATAAATAAGAAGGCTTAGGGCCTCATTTCTGTTAGCTAGCTGGCAATTCAATTTTAGTCATTTTTTAGGCAGTAGGTTAGCTCTGCATTTTAGCACATTTCCGAGCTTTTCCGTGTGGACAGTTTTTGGAATGTAACTATTCTTTTCATCAATAAAGATGAATCCAACTTTACACCAGCTCTAATATCTCTTAAGAGGCTGTAGCTCTTGGGGTTGGGCCCAACCCAAGTGCCCAATACCTCCTTTGTTTACTTTTGTTTTTTTTTGCTGCATTCTTAGAATAAAATCTGTTATTTAGAATACAATCTTGTTTGGTCATTTAGTTCATTTTTGCTGATAGAAATAGTTTCTCATGTTTTAAGTTGATTTAATAGGGTGGTAACATAAAATATCTTGAAAAAGGGCTACCAAGCAACCCCTAATCTCACCTGTCCCTCCATGGGACCATGAGCTGAGACCAAGGTGTCCTTGTTGCCATAAAAACATTGTTCTTGCTTCTTCATGCAATTTCTAGTGTTAGATTCTTAGTTGAAAAACTTAGTACTAGTTGTACTTGCATGTTTAGGATATATTCTTGCTTGGTTTCCATAGTTCTTTTACATGATTTGCTGCCAACAAACCTCTGTTCATCTTTCTTTGCGGATGTCTAGGTCAAATTAGGTTAAAACAACTAGATCTTTGGTTTTCTTAGTCTTTGTTGATTAGTTTTGAAAAATCACATGCAGATCACCTGTGAAACGTCCTCTCCTACCCTTACCCAATCCATGCAACCTACTTCATCCTCCAACTTAGATTTTTGCCTCTCATTTGCTACGTTTTCTCCCCTTGCCCTAATTTCTACATTCTTGTGCATCATTGCTCCCTCCATCTTTGAAACAAATACAATCGCTCCTTAGCCTCATGCACCAGGTCCTAGATGCCTTAACATCCTTATCCAATCTCCATGTCCACTTTCCCACCGTTTTTCCTCCATCAAGCTTCCAAAATCCTCTTTTCGGAACATCCTGTAGAAATTACAAAACATCTTGTAGAAATTTCAGAACATCCTGTAGAACCCCTGCAGACTTCCTGTAGAAGCTCACGAAAGCCGTTTCTTGAGATTCGATCACTATGAAAGCCTTTGGAAGGGTGCTAGGGACCCCTTAGGCCCTCTTCTAACCTTCCAAACCTCATGCAAGCATTTCCTTTGGGCAATCCACATCTGGACAGTAAAAAACAGTTAAAGCACATGCACAATAATTCTGCCAACTTACTCAAAAATACAAAAAGATGTTTCTTTTCAGATTTCACTTCAGAAGTAGCTTAGTCACATGAATTTTACCTTTCTAAGAGTCAATTTCATTCCTTTTTGTAGCTTTCATAATTTTTCTTGCACCTGTAGGGTTAGTTGGTAAAACTAGGGTTTTCTAAGGTTTGCATTTCCTTTCCGCTTTCAGTTTCTTTCTGCAAGTAGATTAGCCTCGTTTGAGTTAGCTTTCATCCATCAGTTAAAAAGTTTCTTATAAGAGCTCATAGAAGTTGGCTTAAGCTCCTAACAGACCCTTTCTAGCTGATCAAGTGACAACCGCGGCAAGAGCTAGTACTTGTGCATACAGCACCGTCGCTTCCAATTTTGTTACGAGCTACCGGGTTGATAGAAGTAAAGGAGGGAGGCCTAGGAGTTACAGAATTATTGCTGCAATACTGGGGCCCACCATATTTCTGGTGCCGTTGACAGGGAAGCCTCAGAGTATTGGTGATTGCTGCTTTTCTTCTATTTTCTACTACAACCTTCTGCTAAGTAGTTAATTTCATTTCCGCAACAGTAGATTAGATCTCTCCCTCTTTCATAGATTAGCATTTCAATTCCGAAATTTCAATTCTACAAGTGTAGGTTAGCATTTCAATCCCGCAATTTCAATTTTGCAAGCGTAGACTAGCATTTCGTTCCTGCAATTTCATTTGAGAAAAATAGATTAGTCCTTTCCTTCTTTCATTTCAATTCCGCATTTTCATTTCAACAAGATAGTTAGTTAAAGTTCAATCTATTTTAGTTTTGTAGGTACAAGCAGAAAAAAAGGAAAAAATCAACCAAAAAGATTTCCTTTCACGCCTTGTAGGAGTGGAGATAATTCAGAAAAATGATTGCACAACGCCCCCACTGCTTCACACATCCAACCTTCTCTCTTCTTCAATGGATGTGATTAAAGAACCCTTAGGTGGACAACAAGACATATTTTAAGAACCTCAAGGGAAGAAGAAGAAGAAAACATTCCTCTGGAGCAAATGGCTACAAGCAGAAAAGTTGGGAGTAGTACCTTATCCAAAAACGAATTTTCAAAGTAGATGGAAGATTTCAAGAGTGAGATGAGGCAGTTTCTTGCCATGCAACTTGATACCTTATAGATCCAAAGGAATCAAGAGGAAGCCAAGAGGGCTCTGGACATCTTTTGTCCTAGGTGCACTAGAAAGCATCCTAGGAACGAATGTCCAATGAACTCCCTAGAAGTGTGTTTCGTCTGTAAAGAATACCATCCTACGAATCAGTGCCCTTCCTTGCCTGGACTTAAAGCTACATTACCAGAGAGCCAAAGGAGCCACTGAATCACTCTATTATATGAACCAAAGGAGGCCACATGGACCCATAGCCTCCCAGCAGGGAATGCAAGGGACATCCCAGACCTATTACAACCCCTATTAGGCCACTTCCATGCCTTATTGGGGTCCCCTTGCTCATCCTTCCTGGTCCACACCCGCTCCTTGGTCGTATCCTCCTCAATACCATGCTTCTCCAGTTGCTCATTCGTTTCACTCATATGCTCAGCCACATCCTTAGTGGAATGCACCTCATCAGGGGCGGAGGCTCTAGTACAACTCTCCTCCCGCTCATTTGCCTCCACCACCTACCCAACCACAACCCCATCTGCATCCATCTCAAATATGCACCCCCACTCAACTACCCATACCACCATTTCCAAACCCGCACATTTGAATAGCTCAACCCAACTACAAAGCTAGGCACAACATGTCCAAATGACTCCTCTTGAGCTCAATGATATTCACCATAGCCCAGGAAGAGTATTGCAAAAAAGAGATTATCTTGAAAGCATTGAAGGACCACATCCAACAAAAAATGATTCAAAAGAGGAGATCAAAGAACCATGGGCTGCACTTGATGAAGAGCAGACACCAGAATCAGAGATCGACAGAGCTCCCTCATTGTTACCATCAAATCCTCCATGTATTCAAGAGAAAACTCAGCAAAAAGAGGAAGATGTGAAGGTCATGATAGAAGAAGATATGGAGAATGATCCAAATCAGCAAAAGGACCAAGGATATCAGAGCTATATTGAGATATGGTTCCAGACGGTCACTAAGTTGCAGCAATACTCTCTTCCTCAGCTATGTTTGATCCCTTCAAAGTCAAATCATTTGGTCTCTAAAATCTGGATAGTTGTCAAAGCATGCCTTTCAAGCCTCCACATCGTTTTGTCTGTAATCTCGATGTGCACATGGCTCCATTGGAAGTATTCTTATACTTGAAAATGATTTTGTTTTTCAAGTAGGGTAGGGTAGAAAAAAAAAGAGAAAAAATGAAAATAAGAGGAAAATAAAGATCTAAGGTGAAAACCTCCTCGGAGGCACCTCAGATCGGCTCATTGATTGAAAACCTCCATGAGGCGGTCAATGGGTTGGAAAAAAGAGAAAAGAAAAAAAATAAGATTCTTGGGTGAAAACCTTCATGAGGCGCCCTAGTTGTTTTTAAAAAAAAAAAAAGAGAAAAATAAAAATAAAAATAAACCTAATTTCCATTGAATAATTGTAGGTTGCAGCAAGGACATTGTAGGTTAGGAGGATCGCTCAAAACAAAGACAGAGGAAGTTATGTGCCTTCTACAGGAAGTTTTCTGTCTTCTACAAGAAGTTCTACGTCTTCTACAAGAAGCCTACAAATGACCCAAAATTGATCTCCGAAGAGGACCAAAAGGCTAGGAATATGTCCAGGAGGCTTGCAAGCATCCATGTTTCCATCCCTCATCCTTCTCCATCATTTTTTCCACCTCATTGTGCTTCTTTTATGAAAACTGTGTTTTCTACAGGAAGTTCCTGTAGAAATTACAGGAAGCTAGAAATGGATTTCAAAATGGAAGTTTGGCGAACATGATAGCTTCCTAAAGGATTCATAAGTCCTCCTACAATCTTCAAACTCCTCCTCCATTATTTCCATGCCTGCAGCACAGCCCAAGCTCATTTTTTCTTACTGTACAAACTGCCTACAAAATGTTTTGAAGCAAAAATACATAAAACAGAATTTTTTATTTTCCATCACGTGAAAACTGTGCATCCATTTACAAATCCGTTTTACGAGGAGTTGTATAGGGATTATGGAAACATGCCCGAGCAATTTCAGCCAATTCGGATGTAGGTTTCCAAGAAATCGGCCTCCATCACATTCAACCATTTTTTCATTTTCTCCATATCTGTGCATCCATTTAAAAATCTGTTTCACGGGGAGATGCATATGGATGATAGTAGCCTACCCAAGCAATTTCAACCGATTCCGATGCATGATTTCTAAAAAATTGACCTCTGTAATCTTCAGCCATTTTTAGTTTTTCTCGATATCCGTGAATTCACTGACCACAATTTTGCTATGGGAGGTGCATAACAATGGTAGAAGCATGTTCAGAAAGTTTCAGGTCAATCCAATCTATCGTTTGGGAGCTATGGAGAAAACAAGTTGATGTCCAGCAAAAATCCAGCATCAGCAGCATGAAGCTGCAAATGTGAAGGATGAAACTAACTTCTGCAGCTTAGATCTAGCCAGAGGATACTTGCACAAGAAAAATAACCACACATCAGACAACAAAAATCTTATAGCATAAAGGATTCAGGCATGCAACAATGGAATATGAGCATGCAGCAGCAAAAAGGACCAAGCAGCACGTCGACTTACAGGTATGTGTCTAAACCAATTCCTCTATTTGCATCTATATGATTCGAAAGTGCATAAATGAATGAAATGGTTAGATTAAGTCGGGAAGGTAGCAAAGTTAACCCGACAGTGCCTTGTCTAGTTCTCTAGCACTCAGCCGGAAATCATGCAACATACGTGTATAGCCAACTCACGTGAAATTTAAAAAATAGGTAGTGTTGGTTGTTTGAACTGTAGTGCAACTGATGTAAAGTGATTAACAAGAAGAGAACATACAGTTCATGACAGCACTGCAGTATGCATGGGGCCAGTGCACATTCGGCCACCTCATCTTCTCACACGAATCACGCTGCAGTTAAACGATGCTCGGCTGAAACTCTCACCAATTTTTGTTCAACTATGCCTTCACGACATTCACAACTGAAGCACGCGTCCACCACTTCCAGATCAGCTAACCAATGGTCCTCTGTAAGATTCTTGCCTGATTTTTCGAAATTCTGCCATCTAAAAAAAAAAATGTCCTGCCTATCGGGCTCTACAGGAAGCGCAGTTTCGTTCTACAGGAAACGCAGAAAACAGCCGTGCAGAAAGAAAACCTGGGATTTTCAGCGAATTTCAAGCTCAAAATGAGGTAGGATCGAGGAAGCTTCTCTATGCATGATTTGTTTGTGCAAAGTGGTGAATTGAACATGGCATGAGATTGGAAAATTAGTGAAAAATCTGCCTGTGAATTGGAAATAAAATGTTTGCCTGTGTATTGCACTGAGTGTCCCAGTTTTCTGCATCAAAATTCTTCTCCACATTTCCTGTTTCTAAAATTCTCCTATAAGGAAGGCATATGCAGCTGTGAGAGCCAACCTGTGGATGAATATTTTAAAATCTGCATATCTGAATGTGTCCTGAGAAGAAAACTTGGCCTCTGTCCTCTGTCTGTAGAAGCAAAACTCTTCCTTTCATAACCAGATAGCTGAGAGCTAAGTCACAGCAGTCTTGAAACCAGGGAATTGTTGTTCATTGATATTAAACATCCGAGGAATTCTTCCTTAAATCCAGGGGGAAACCATAAACAACATTTCCTTTTATGAACAAAGCATATGAAAAAAAAGGGGGAGCACTCTCACCATGCCAGGGGGATTCATAATTCAGCATTATCTATGGTTATCATTTCAGGTTGTTGTGTGAACTTAGACATGGAATTGATTTACCTCCAGAAATGAAACTAAGCATTCCCTATTTTCTTCTTCAGTCACTGGTTGAATGTGGGACAAAAATGAATGAAGGGATTCCAAACTAGTTGGCCCATTAGGGGCTCATCAAATTATTAGTAGAAGACGCCCTGCACACCTACATTGTCCCCATATCATGGGAAATCTTTCGAAACATGTCTAGGTACGACAATATCAGAGTTTTGGTTGAAAATATCACCCCATCTAGTAGTGAGGAAGAAGAACACATTGAAAAAGGTGAGAAAACCAATGATGAAGAAACGCAAGACACTCAGGCATAGCAAGAACAGAGAGGAAAAGGAGAAATGGGCCAGGTTTATTAGCGTAAAACAGAGGTGCAGACAATAGCACAAACACCACGAGAAAAGAGGATGCAGAGTAGGGAAAAAAAGGCTAAAAAACCCCAAATGAGAGCTGTCATAGCCAAAGAAGGCACGTCCAAACAATAGGGGAAGACATATCTTGAAATGGCAGTAACACAGCCAGAAACAGTTGACATAGGGGCTATTCTACAAGAAGCAGAGAAGAATATCAGTGAGATGAGAAATCACCTGAAATATTGGCAAGGGAGGCAACAGCCATGCTTGCCACCTTAAGCACACCTCCAAAACTAAAAAGAAAGAGAAAGAGGCAAACCTCCATGTACTTTAAAGCGATGAGGGGCACACAGATCAAAGTAGGCAGACCCCAACCACAGTCAAAGGAGCCAATTGTCATTAATGACACAACAACTAAACAAAAGGAGGAGTCTCCTTCAAAGATATCCATCACCAATGAACGGGGAAGCCAAAAACCTTCACTTGGAGGGAGAGAATTCAGATGATGGACTCAAAGACAACTCTACAGGAAGCTGAGACAGTTCTACAGGAAGCTGAGAATTCTCTACAAGAAACTCGGGCTAAGCTAAGAGGGACCGAGAAATTGGAGGAAAAGGTGGCCAAACAATCATAGGAAGAAGGAAAGACAGAGCAAATATTGGAACCAAGCCCTCAGCCTAGCTTGGGCTCACACTATAACCTGTTAGAAGCTGGGAAGATAATTCCTCAGAAATTTGCAGTACCACTCTTCTTTGCACCAGAGCAAGAAAGGGTGAGGACTCACACTTGGACGAGAATTGCCAAGTCCAAGGGTGTGGCAGACATAGGTCAACTGGAAGAACAACTCAAGCAATCAAGAAAGAAAATGGTCATGGTAAGGCATGAGGAAAGCAGTCAAAGGACCAAACTACAGGAGGAGAATGAGCTGTTGAAACAGCAATTAAAGCTACAGGGAAGTCATAACAAAGATAGGCCCTCCATTTTGGCAGAACAGTAGCAACAATAAGGGCCTCCAGTAGACAAGGAAACATCTGATGAACAACCGAGAGAGGAAAAGCTGCAGGTTGAGGTTGAGGCACTAACAAAACTGCTACAAGAAAAGGAGCACAGGTAGTGGGAAGAAGTAGAGTGAAAAGCATGGTTTCATGATCGAGAAGAGGACATCACTTCAGAAGTTGGGCATGATAGGGAGGCCACTAGGGCCTTCAAAGATGAGGAGATAAACCAGTTGCTCAGAGGATGAGCAACACTTTCAGTAGGTGGGTGATGATGAGCCCCAGAAATGGGTAATTATTGGGCTCATTTAGCCTCCTAATTTGACTTAATCCACCATTCTCATTAGTTTATTGCATGTTTTTAATTATATTTATGCTAATAGAGTGAATTGGGTTAGCCATTATGCCAATAAGTCTAATGGATGCTTTGTGTAGTTTTTTTGGTCAATTTTGAGACAAAATTGAAGGCTTTAATGAGCACTTGGTAGCCAAATTCGTGGAAGAACAAGGGAGAGGATTTGTAGGAAGGTGTCTCCTTCATTTATGAGCCCTTACGTCGGATTCTCCACCAGCATCCCAGAGTTCAAGAGCCACCACATCGATTATCACAAGGGCAGCCGAGCATGGGCTAGTAAAGATGTTGTTAACTGCAAGCTTTGGCAGCCGAGTCCATAAAGTTTAGGACGATTGTTGGGGTCCTCAATTTGTATAAATAAGAAGGCTTAGGGCCTCATTTTAGTTAGCTAGTTGTCAATTCAATTTTAGTCATTTTTTAGGGAGTAGGTTAGCTCTGCATTTCAACACATTTTCGAGCTTTTCCTTGTGCACAGTTTTTAGAATGTAACAATTCTTTTGATCAATAAAGATGAATCCAGCTTTACACCAGCTCTAATCTCTCTTAGGAGGTTGTAGCTCTTGGGTTGGGCCCAACCCAAGAGCCCAGTACCTCCTTTGTTTACTTTTATGTGTTTTTGTTGCATCCTTAGAATAAAATATGTTATTTAGAATACAATCTTGTTTGGTCATTTAGTTCTTTTTTGCTGATAGAAATAGTTGCTCATGTTTTAAGTTGATTTAATAGGGTGGTAACAGAAAATATCTTCAAAAAGGGCTACCAAACAACCCCTAATCTCACATCTCCCTCCATGGGACCATGAGCTGAGACCAAGGTGTCCTTGCTGCCATAAAAACATTGTTCTTGCTTCTTCATGCGATTTCTAGTGTTAGATTCTTAGTTGCAAAAGTTAGTACTAGTTGTACTTGCGTGTTTAGGATCTATTCTTGGTTGATTTCCATAGTTGTTTTACATGATTTTCTGCCAATAAACTTATGTTGATCTTTCTTTGCGGATGTCTAGGTCAAATTAGGTAAATATAGCTAGATCTTTGGTTTTCTTAGTCTTTGTTGGTTAGTTTTGAAAAATCATGTGCAGAGCACCTATGAAACCTCCTCTCCTACCCTTACCCCATCCATGCAACCTCCTTTGTCCTCCAACTTATATTATTGCCTCTCATTTGCTATGTTTTCTCCCTTTTCCCTAATTTCTACATTCTTATGCATCATTGCTCCCTCCATCCTTGAACCAAATCCAATCGCTCCTTAGCTTCATGCACCAGGTTCTAGACCCCTTAACATCCTTATCCAACCTCCATGTCCACTTTCCCACCGTTTTTCCTCCATCAACCCTCCAAAATCCTCTTTTCGGAACATCCTGTAGAAATTACAGAACATCCTATAGAAATTTTAGAACATCCTATAGAACCCCTGCAGACTTCCTGTAGAAGCTCACGAAAGTGGTTTCTTGAGATCCGGTCACTGTGAAACTCTCTCGAAGGGTGCTAGGGACCCCTTAGGCCCTCTTCTAACCTTACCAACCTCTTGCAAGAATTTCCTCTGGCCAATCCACCTCTGCACAGTAAAAAATAGTTAAAGCACATGCACAATAATTCTGCCAACTTACTCAAAAATACAAAAAGATGTCTCTTCAGATTTCACTTCAAAAGTAGCATAGTCACATGAATTTTACCCTTCTAAGAGTCAATGACATTCCTTTCCGTAGCTTTCATCATTTTTCTTGCACCAGTAGGGTTAGTTAGTAAAACTAGGGTTTGCTAGGGTTTGCATTTCCTTTCCGCTTTTAGTTTCTTTCTACAAGTAGATTAGCCTCCTTTGAGTTAGATTTCATCCATCAATTAAAACGATTCTTCAAAGAGCTCATAGAAGTTGGCTTAAGCTCCTAGTGCACTTGTGCCAACTGATCAAGTGACAGCTGCGGCAAGAGCTAGTGCTTGTGCATACAACACTATCGATTCCAAGTTTTTTACGAACTACTGGGTTGATAAAAGTAAAGAAGGGAGCCCTAGGAGTTGCAGCATTATTGCTGCAATACTAGGGCCCACCAATAGTCATAGTGGACTAGCTGTCCTTTTGCACCCCTCATTTTTCCTCATTACCCAGTGACTCTGTACACTTAGTGGTTGGTGTAACTAACTCTTACGTTAGTATCAGTATCAGTCTATTGAAGGGCGCTCACCTCATGGGTTGTTTCCCTCTTCTGCCGCCTGCGGTTCCACACACAGTGAATATGGCTTTATCCATTCCTACTAGCCCCTTTAGACATTGACACTTATGGAGAACAAATGTCACTATCACCAGCTGAATTGGCTTACCAGGCCATTCAATCTACATCTAAATCTCCAGTCACTTTGGTCTCCGCCAAAGGTACCACCTCCCCTCCCAAAACTGATCCTTCTTTCAATCTCCTCAATCATGTCCTACCTTCAAACCAAGCTATTAGAGAGATCGCGTGTTTAGTAAAGCGACCCTAGGAGGACTTGCACCATCGTGTTTCAATATCTGATTCAGACATGATGCCTTTTCAAATCCTATCATTTGATGCACTTGAAATTGTTTCCTCACCTTACATGACTATCCAAACTTTGGACTCGGAGGGAAACATTGGAAATATTTCAAAGACATTGCTCATCGATATTATGTCACGATAGGCATCGTAGAAAACGTCTAGGTTGCAGATTGCAATCCTGAGGAAATTACAAGCTTCACCTACCTTTTTAAGGAATTCCACGATACACTTAGTCTTATGAGGAAATGCCTGGCATATATCCTTCTATTGTCGAGCATGAGATCAAGATATACAACAATGCTAAACCTATCCACCAAAGGCTTCAACCAGTCCACCCCCGCAAAATGGCAGCCATCAAGACTGAGGTGGAAAAGTTGTTACGTGTTGGTTTTTTCTATCCCATTCCCTTAATGGAATGGGTTTCCAATTTGATTCCTGTCGATAAGAAACAAGGAACCATCTACATATGTGTTGACTATAGAGACTTGAACGCCACATGTCAGAAGGATAATTATCTGACACCGTTCATCAACCAGATCATCGAGGACTGTTCCAGTTGCAAATCATTCTCATTGATGGATGGTTTCTCAGGATACAACCAGATTTCTGTAAAACCAAAAGACCAGCACATAAATGCCTTCGTTTGCCCATGGGGAATCTTTATGTATCAAAGGCTCCCACTTAGTTTAAATAATGTTGGAGCAACATTTGAAAGGGACATGGATTACACATTTCACAATATCATACATATCATTCAAGATTATTTGGATGACCTTCCAGCCCATTCCAAGAAGCAAGTGCAACACCTAGATCATTTAAGAGCTATCTTCCTTAGGTGTTGGTGTTATAGCATATGTCTAAATCTGCATAAATGCATTTTCTTTGTTGATTATGGAATCTTACTTGGATTCATTGTCTCCAAGTACAGGATTAGGGTTGATCCTGATAAGGTAAATGCAATTAATCAATTGCCTGAACCACAATCCATTTTGCAGCTCCAACGTTTGCAAGGGAAACAAAACTTCTTACGAGGGTTCATCGTAAACTATGCTGAGTTGACGAAAGGATTTATGTGCCTACGTAAGAAGGGAGTGACGTATCTGTGGGATGATCAAGCTCAACGATCATTTGATCCCTTGAAAAAGGCACTTATATCAGCCCCACGCCTTAGCACTCCCAACTATGGGTGTGGCTTTCTTCTATACCTAGCAGCCTCTCCATCATATCTAGGAATGTTTTTGGTTCAAACTCACGATGACTGGAGTAAACATGTGATATATTATCTGTTGAGAGGCCTAGTGGGGCCCGAACTCAGATATTAGCATGTGGAAAAGCTATCCTTGGCAATTGTCTTTGCTGTCAACCACTTCTGACATTACATACTGCTACGACAGACTACTGTCATTGCCTTGGAGAATCCAATAAGACACATTTTGTCTCATCAAGTCATTGGAGGGAAATATTCCAAATGGATCATGATCCTCCAACAATTTGATTTGGTTTTCACTGTTGCCAAGGTGAAAAATTCCTTATTCTTCGCTAAACTTCTGTCCGATCTTTCCATTGTCGATCCTAATGAGAGAGCCCACGATCCTATTCTGGATGAAGCTATCTACTTACGAACGCTACTGACCCTTGGTATGGTGACAGTCTTGTCTACCTCCGAGTGCAACATTTCCACCTCAAACTATCGTCATGTGACGTCATCAAATTTTCCATCAAGCATGGCATTATTTAGTTCTTAACAATATGTTATATCGCCATGTTACTGATACAGTTCTTCGACGTTACCTCACTCATAAGGAAGAACACATTTTAAATGACTGCCATGCTGGGGCATGTGGCAGTCATTTTTCTGGCATATCTACTGCTAAGAAAATTTTGTGTGCATGCTACTATCAACCAACCTTGTTCAAGGATTGTATCAAGGCTATCCAGCAATTCCATCCTTGTTAAGTGATTACAAAAAAATGGGTGCTCCTGCAGCCCTACTACACCTGGTTATCTTTGTCGTCCCCTTTTCCAAATGGGGGATAGACTTCATAACTTGCAACCCCATTTCCTCTACCGGACACAACTATATTATTCTAGTTGTGGACTATTTCTCGAAATGGGCCAAAGCGCTTCCGACCTATCAGGCGGATGGACAAACCACGACGTTATTCTTGTTTAATCAGGGCATCTATCACTTCGGTGTGCCCCACATGATTGTTACAGAGCATGGGTCTCATTTTCATAATCACATAATATCTGACTTAACATCGTTGCTCGGTTTTCGCCAAGATCAATCATCCTCATACTACCCCCAAGCTAATGGTCAAGTAGAAGCTGTCAATGGCATCTTAAAAACCATGATATATAGGTTAGTATGGAATCATAAAACGCACTAGCATTGAATGTTATATCCTTTGTTATGGGCATACCGAACTTTAGTTAAAACTGCTACAGGCTTCACACCTTTTCAACTAGCTTATGGCCTGGAAGAAGTTTTACCAATCGAGTGTCAGATTCCTTCCTTACAAATCACTGTTGAACTCTTGCCCAACACTACTGTCGAAGAAGAGAACCGCCTATACCTAAATCAACTGGATGAAACCTGTCGAGATGCCGAATTGGAAGTCGAAACCCACAGGCTCTAGGTCAAAGCCCAGTATGACAAAATGGTCAAGCCTCTTTCTTGCCAAGAGGGAGATCTTGTTTTACTATACAATCAAAAACATGACCTCTTCGGGGCAAGAACACTTCAACCCTTATGGCACGATCCATATTTCATCAAGAAAGCCCTCTCAAAAGGGGCATATGAAGTTTAAAACTGGGAAGAAGTCTCACTCACTGAGCCTCAAAATGGGCTCTATCTGAAAATTTATTATGCCGAGTACTGCACTAGGCATGTTCTTTGTAATTTTATGTATTTATAAGTTTTGCTTATTTTTTTATGTGACTCGATTTTTTGGAATTTATTGAATTATTTGTCTCCTACATGTTTCTCGTAATCCATATGGCTTTGTTACCCTTAGCATGCATAGGATATGCAGATGGTGCCAGTCGTCACACATGGCACATTGCATCAGCTGCTTGGGTAGTTTACACACCTGAGTCGAAACTATTTTGTTCCGAGGCAATCTTTCTTGGTACTGCCAACAACAATATTGTTGAGTATATGTCTATAATTTCACTTCTCACTGAAGCATCATCAAGGAACATCTCCAATCTAGTCATCAAGTTAGAATCTGAGCTTGTTGTTATGCAATTGATAAATCATTATCACATTCATAATCCAATCTTGTTACATCATTATTTAAGGGTGCAACTCAATTTGAGGTTATCACATATGAACACATTCCTAGAGAATTTAATACAGTTGTCGATTCAATGGAAAACTATGTGTTGGATTGGCATTTGTCTCATTCGCTATAGATACATGTATGAAAGTAAATATTTACACAGTTAAAAATTTACACTTAAAAAACATTTACATCAAAAATAGTATATCTATCTATATATATATATATATATATATATATATATATATATATAAGGGTGCAACTCAATTTGAGGTTATCACATATGAACACATTCCTAGAGAATTTAATACAGTTGTCGATTCAATGGAAAACTATGTGTTGGATTGGCATTTGTCTCATTCGCTATAGATACATGTATGAAAGTAAATATTTACACAGTTAAAAATTTACAAAAAAACTTAAAAAACATTTACATCAAAAAATACAAAAATATTTGTATATCTATCTATATATATATATATATATATATATATATATATATATATATATATATATATATATATATATATATATATATATATATATATATATATATATATATATATATATATATATATATATATATATATATATATATATATATATATATATATATATATATATATATATATATATATATATATATATATATATATATCAAATCTAGTCTTTTACGTCAAAATATTCCAAAAACATGGGTGTTTTAAGTACAAAATGGCTACTAAGACTAGCTATGAACACCTGCTAGCTATACCGAAGCACCTGCTAATAGAGTCTACTACTCATGAAATGATATCACTACTCTAACTATCCTTCGAAGAGGAACAAGAAACTGCTCAGGCACACCAACTGTCTGCCACTACATATGAGTGGGGATCTCCCTAATAGGAAGGGGGAGCACACCCATGCTCAAGCCCTCAAGGTTCCTCAAAACCTCCCGAAGACTTTCAACAGCATCGGCACCCCCCCCCCCCATCAGGTAGTTGGCCTCCTTGGCTCACTTGGCGAGGTTTGCCTATAGGTCATATCGGTGCCACATCGGTTTCAAGCAAAAAGCTTCACGGTAGTACGTTTTCACCCATAAATTAAACAAAAACATAAAATAACCAATCAAAAGATTAAAAATACTTGAAGTACTCTCAAAATTCATTCTTAGCTTGAACCCCCTAGTTTTTTCTAGGCGTTACAATCAAGTCAAGGTCACTGGTGAAGTCCATGCCCTTGTAGGCATAGTCATCAATCATCACAATCTAGCCACTAAGCCATTCGAGGAAATCTTCTTTGAAAAAATGTTGGATAGGTCCTCCTCCTATGTGAGGATCAAGAGATTCCCATCGCCTCTGTGTAAGATCCCTCAGATCGAGGGGACTTGAGCTCATCCGCAGGGGCATAATTGTTACACTCTATAATATGAATGAGACAATGACAGTGCCATACCCAAAACTCTATTGGGTTTGAGTTTTCCATGTAGTCAATTCTGCCTTCAACGAATGAAGCACTGCCTCACAACTGTTGAATATCTGTGGCTGGACACAGTCAACTACAAGTAATAGTTGGGCCTTTGTCCCAACATGGGGACTCTTCAACCCCACCAAATGCACAATCATGCATAAAATTTCCCTCATAGATCTCGATCTAATCCTCTCTATAGGGACTCTATTGTTCACGAGTTTACTCTCAGGGATGCAGTAAGATTGAACTAGCTCTACGGTGGATCGAGGATTAGGCCTACACCCAGTCAAGTTTTCCTGTGCTCCTCTGCATAACAAACCGATCAAGAAATATATATCATATTGGTCAATGGCCAACTCATGATCCCTAATCTTGAACACCTGCTCGTGTTCATCGTAGTGTTGGATAAACCAGCTCTCAAGGTCCTCCTAAACTTTCATCAAGTCTAACTGAGCATACTTCATCAACCCACAATAACGCAATGCAAGTATGAAAGCATGATCATTTTTCATCGGTAATTCTTGTTGATCATGGGCTCGTTCTACACTAGTCATAATGGCTCAAAACCTCCACAAATAAATTCAAAAATCAGTTCAAATGGTGAAAAAATGCTCATTAAATCACTGTCTAGGGTTTTGGGGTGTGCCCTCATGCACTAATTCCACCCCTAGTGACACATAGGGAGGATTAATGCCCTCCACCAGGTCATAAATGGAATTTAACACTCCCTACAGGCCTGGTAGTGGCTGTTAGGTATAATTAATGAACTAAGGCTCCCCAGTTCTCCCAAAAATCACCCCAAAACCTAATGAAAAAGGTTGAATAATGCAAGACCAAGGTTTTGGCATCTACCTAGGACTGACGACACGTCGAATGTTCGCCCAGATCTCCCGCAATCGCCTATGGAAAATCTACTCATCTTTAGCTCCAAAACACTTTCACAACTCTCAAATGATGCAAAAGGTGAAAGTGGAGGCTCAAGAACTCCTTTATAGTCACTTTGGAGACATAACTTATCTTAATTGAAGTCATTAAATTAGAAGTAATCCATTTCCAATTTGGTAGAAATTTCTCATGTTTTGATGAAAGAATTTTCACGATTGAAGGACAGAAATTACCATGTGCAATTCTCTATGACTGCTTTCTTTTATGGGATTTTTTCTCACTCTAAAACTGAAAAATCCTCGAGTTTTTCATTGTTAGGCTGGTTAAACACTTACGACGATGGCCTGAGCAACTCTTTTTCCCTCTTCTTCTAGCTCATTAAACTCAGAAAGATCGACTGAGCATTCTTTTTTGGGACTTTTTTCTCGCTCATAAAATTGAAAAATCCCCAAGTTCCTTCTTCGGGCTCGTTAAAAACTTATGAACAAGCTCCAAGAATTGTTTTTAGAAACTTTCCTCACTTGTTAAATTGAAAAAACCCCGAGTTTTTGTCATTGGGCTCATTAAACATTTAGGACGACGATATGAGCACTTTCATTTTTGGGACTATTTCTTGCTCTTAAATCGAAAAATCCCTGAGTTTTCCCTTCTTCGAGCTCATTAAATCTACAAAGAAGGAAACAACAATTATTTTACCTCTTTTTCCTCACTCACTAAACTGAAAAGGATAACTTGAGATTTCTTCATTTGACTCGTTAAAATTCGACAAAGGTATTGAGCTTGTCATCGTGACACATATTAAAATTTCAGGACGGAAATTTAGTTTACTTTGTCTCCTTGTACTCGTAACAAAATGGGGCAAACATCTATTGAGCATAGGTTTCTCTTTTTCCGAACTCAGTAAATTAACTTATGGAAAGGGAACCATTCCTGGTATACTATTAAATCTTTGTCGCACCTGATTAAAAACTACGATAAAGGGACCACCTTGGAGTCATTCTTTACAATCTTTGTGGACTCTCGAAATATGCAAAATACCACCGAGTTGTATCATCTAGACTCATTAAATTACACAGATGAGGAATAGAGTCGCTCTTTTTATGATCCTTTTCAGACTCTTAAAACATGAAAAGATTGATGAGTTTGCCTGTCTGGACTCATTAAACTAATCAGACAGTGCATAAAGTCGGTCTTTTTACAATCCTTTTCAGAATTTTAAAACATGAAAAGGTCAATGATTTTTCTTGTCTTGATTCATTAAACTAATTAGATAGGGCATAGAGTCACTCTTTTTATGATCCTTTTCAGACTCTTAAAAGATGAAAAGATCGACAAGTTTACCCATCTAGACTCACTAAACTAATCGGAGGGGAAAGTGGACAATACAATTGTGTTATGTTATGTATTTTGAATGATTTTTTTTGGCAGTAGTCGCTCCCTTGAACATTGAACTTCTTTAGATAAAACTTCCTTGTGACGACCTCTCAATATGAAAATTACCATCCTATGAGTTTAGCCTATATACCCCAATGTTCTAGCATCTCTGTATCCTAACACTCTTTGGTGTTCATGATTCTAGTGCTGCATGGTTAAAACCATTGTTGTTCTTTCTATTGTTCAAGGGAAAACCTTTATATTTTGTTTCCTCCATCAAACCATCAAGCATATCCTACCATCATGCCCTCTGTTGCTTTGACCCAATGCTCAAAACATTCCTAAAAAAAAATCATTCTTGTCCCATTTCACATCGACTGATGTAGGACACCTTATTTCCTACCTTTTGATAGCCCCCGAATATGCTACTTTACCGATTGACTAGATTGTTCTTTATCCAATTGAATAATGGCAATATTCATTATATTGCTGATACAATCTGTACATATTATGGTATACACCTTTACTCCACCATTCATTTTGTTACACATGAAATCTTCCATCTTGGAGAGATGGCTGAGCGGACCAAAGCGGCGGATTGCTAATCTGTAGTACGAATCATCCATACCGAGGGTTCGAATCCCTCTCTCTCCGTTCGTCCATTATTGATCCTGAAAACGAATAACCCAGAATCTTTCTACGGAATGGAAAAGACCCATTAACCTAGAGACTTTTTTCACTATTCTTTACGTCCGGGATTACGTCCTGGATCATTCGATAGAAATCCAAAGATAAAAAGAGAAATGAAAAATACCACTATTGTGTAAACGAATAGCTTAAGAGTAAGCATTACGTAATCTCTGGAATCCTAATTATAAGTACAACAGAATAGATCATCAATCTTTGTACCATATATGGATACTTGAATACCAAACAATAGTATTATTGTTACAAATCACGAAATTATTTCTCTGAATCACTTGTGAAAATCAATTTGAAAGAAGGATATAATTTTTCTCTTTGTTTTCAAAATGGTCATTTTTCCCTCTTATTTTTTTAGATCAACTAGATATTTAGTGAATATTTATGAAAATAAGTCATTAGTGATCGTATCAATACGTGACCCAATCGGAACTATTGGACCCATTTCATTGGTAATAAGAACGGCGATGAATAACTCATCTAGCATTTTGGTTCTAACCAAAAGAGGGTTCATCCGAACCCTCAAAAAATAACCTAGAGAAGAAGAACAATTCTTGGATAATTGATGAGAACAGACCCTATACGGTTCAGACCAAAGATGGAAATAAAATTGCCGAAAAATTAGAAGATAATATCTACATTTTTTAACTAGGAGATGAGCACCCTTTATAGCTATAATAGGTCTTTTGCCATATCTAACATAGTGAATTTTACGATCCTTCAACGACCAGATACTTTTAAGTGAATTTCGACGAGAAAAAATGATAATATGTTTTATCTTTCGATGAAAATGAGTTCCCTGAGGGAAAGATCCATGAGACAACGATCGTGAATGAGAGGATCGTTTAAGACGGGAAAATAAAATGGATTCACATTCACAGACATAATAAGTCAACAGGAACAAGAAGAATCTCATATTTACTCTTGGGACGACAAAAATTGATCTTTGTAAATTCTCTGGACTATTTCTATAGTCATAGAGAACAGATCGTAATGGGTGCAAGGAGGGAGCATCTCGGATCCAGTGACAAAAGGTTCGAACCAAAATTTCCGGATGAATAGAATAGGGTATTCGTGCATCTAATATAGAATTTGAATGTGGGAATTTATCCTCAAGAAGGGAAATATTGAATGGATCGACAGGAAACTCTTACTTTCATTCATCCCTTCCACAGAAGATTTTGACCATATAGAGAACAGAACTTCCAAGACCAATGTAAGTGCTTCTAGTACCGATTCAGAATAGAAACTCTTCTTGCGATTAGCTAATGGATTTGGATCACAATTCACGAATAAAACAAGTGAATGATTTTGTTGACGTATTTGACCAATCAAAAGTTTTACAGTTAGGAAACTTAATTGATCAGTGGAACTTAAATGTTCCATCGGTTTGGAGGAACTTGATACATCCAAATAATGATCCTTCGTTGCTCTTCATGGTGCTTTCGGTCTAATAGGTTTCATGTTACATCAATTTGAACTTTCTCGATCTGTACAATTGCGACCTTATAATGAAATTGCATTCTCTGCTCCAATTTTGTCTTTGTTTATGTATTTTTGATCTATCCATTGGGACAGTCCGGTTGGTTTTTCGCACCTAGTTTTGGTGTAGCAGCTATTTTCCATTTTATCCTCTTCTTTCAAGGTTTTCATAATTGGACCTCGAATCCATTTCATATGATGGGAGTTGCCGAAGTATTGGGTGCTGCTCTTCTATGCGTTATTCATAGTGCTACCATGGAAAATACTTTATTTGAATATGGTGATGGTGCAAATACGTTCCGTGCTTTTAACCCGACTCAAGCCGAAGAGACTTATTCCATGGTCACTGCTAACCGCTTCTGATCCCAAATTTTTGGGGTTGCTTTTTCCAATAAACATTGGTTACATTTCTTCATGTTGTTTGTGCTAGTGACCGGTTTATGGATGAGTTCCAGTGGAGTAGTTGGTCTAGCTCTAAACTTACGTGCCTATGATTTTGTTTCCCAGGAGATCCGTGAAGCAGAAGATTCTGAATCTGAGACTTTCTACACAAAAAATATTCTCATGAACGAAGGTATTCGTGCTTGGATGGCGGCTCAAGATCAGCCTCATGAAAACCTTATATTCCCTGAGGAGGTCCTACCCCGTGGAAATGTTGTTTAATGGAACTATAGATTTAGCTGGTCGTGATCAAGAAACCATTGGTTTCGCTTGGTGGGCTAGTAATGTCCGACCTATAAATTTGTCGGGTAAATTGCTTGGGGCTCATGTGGCTCATGCCAGATTAATTATATTCTGGGCCAGAGCAATGAACCTATTCGAGGTGGCTCATTTTGTACCAGAAAAACCTATGTATGAACAAGGATTGATTCTGCTTCCTGATCTAGCTACTCTAGGATGGGGAGTCGGTCTTGGTGGGGAAATCGTGGACACTTTTCCATATTTTGTATCTGGGGTACTTCACTTAATTTCTTCTGCGAGGAACAAGACGTAGCTTTATGGTTTGTTGATCTACTGCGTGATTATTTTATCGAAAAAGATCAAAGTCGTGGTATTTACTTCACTCAAGATTGGGTATCTATGCCAGGTGTTATGCCCGTAGCTTCAGGAGGTATTCACATTTGGCATATGCCTACTCTGACTGAGATCTTTGGGGATGATTCCGTACTACAGTTTGGTGGTGGAACTTTGGGACATCCTTGGGGAAATGCACCTGGTACAGTAGCTAATCGGGTTACTCTAGAAGCTTGTGTACAAGCTCGTAATCAATTGATGGATTAATTACCATACATAACATAAAATTTCTCCTCCAATTTTTTCTGTCGAGCTTCTTGATCCATCAAAATTCCTTGGGAAGTAGAAAGAATTACGATCCCCATTCCACCTAGAACTTTTGGAATTTCCCGATAATTAGAATAAATTCTCAAACCAGGTTTGCTGGTACACTTTGACGTGATCATATATGTCCTTTTCTTCCTTCTCCAATATTTTGAAGTCGATATCAAAAAATATTTTTGGCCTTCCTGATGTTCCCTAACATCTTCTATAAAACCTTCTCGTAAAAGGATCCTTCCAATGTTCTTGGTAATATTAGTAGCTATTACTCGAAGCATTCCTTTTTCTATCATGACAGTGTTTCTTATAGAAGTAATTAGATTGGTAATAGTATCGTTACCCATGACGAACGAATTCTTAGGAATTCGTGGTCTCGATATAAAAGGCATGTTCGATCTTCTTTGAGGAATATGCCTGAGGTGCAATGAATTTAATTGATCCATGTACCATTTGATGAACCTTAAGTCAAATATTCTTACAAGATCTATCAGTACTTATAATACTTCGGGAGCCAATGAAACTATTTTTGTGAAATTCAATTGTCTCAATTCCTGAGAAACCAGACCAAAAACTCGAGTTCCTTTTGGATTTCCTTCCTGATCAATGACAACGGCTGCATTGTCATCAAATCGTATCATCATTCCATTGTCACATTAGAATTCTTTACAGGTGCGTATAACTACGGCTCTAACTACTTCCGATTTTTCCAGGGGCATGTTAGGTACTGCTTCTTTAATTATAGCAATGATAACATCACCTATATGAGCGCATTTACGATTAATTGCTCCTAGAACTCGAATACACATTATTTCGGGCTCCACTATTATCCGCTATATTCAAATAAGTTTGAGACTGAATCATTTTTCCTCCACAATATTTTTTACCTCGGCAGATAACATGAAAAAAAGAAAGAGTTCTTATGAACTAGTAATCTTAATCCACCAGAAATAACTCTTTGATTCTGTATGGATGGGTTGGGTTAAGGTTCACAGCCAATAAAATCTTTACCATCTAGCAATAAGTCAAAGAACAACATGTATTGATGGATAATGAGGACCCATACTTACCATCAGGGGGTCTTTCAGCAAGCATGATCATGTGTAACCCCTCTTCAATTCGTTTTCTAAATGAGAAAAATAAAAAGAAAAAAGAACGACTGGATCCTGGATCTCTAAAAATTGGATTGGAATTGAAAACTTTGAAATTAATGGGTTTTTAGCCCATGGATACCCAGTTGACCAACTAAATCATCGTAACGAAGTTTATCCCTCTTGGATAGATAAACAAGAAGTTGCTTAC